>OY979647.1:11025361-13500986 GCA_963855885.1 Coenonympha glycerion | reverse complement strand
GACGGCGCTTGCCTAGACGCTGACAACGAGCCCTCGAACGCGAGATTCGGCTCAGCGGTTGGCGATCAAATCGAATTTTTCGAATTCTGACTCCGGTTTTCAGCCGATTTTCCTCGCATTGGAGCAGCCGGATGGCGCTTGCCTAGACGCTTACAACAAGCCCTCAAGCGCGAGAATCGGCTCAGCGGTTGGCGAGAAAATCGATTTATTCGAATTCTGACTCAGGTTTTCAGTCGATTTTCCTCACACTGGGGCAGCCGGATGGCGCTTGCCTAGACGCTTACAACGAGCCCTCGAACGCGAGATTCGGCTCAGCGGTTGGCGAGAAAATCTAATTTTTCGGATTCTGACTCCGGTTTTCAGCCGATTTTCCTCGCACCGGAGCAGCCGGATGGCGCTTGCCTAGACGCTTACAACGAGCCCTCGAACGCGAGATTCGGCTCAGCGGTTGGCGAGAAAATCGATTTTTTCTAATTCTGACTCCGGTTTTCAGCCGATTTTCCTCGCACTGGGGAAGCCGGATGGCGCTTGCCTAGACGCTTACAACGAGCCCTCGAACGCGAGATTCGGCTCAGCGGTTGGCGAGAAAATCGAATTTTTCGGATTCTGACTCCGGTTTTCAGCCGATTTTCCTCGCACTGGGGCAGCCGGATGGCGCTTGCCTAGACGCTTACAACGAGCCCTCGAACGCGAGATTCGGCTCAGCGGTTGGCGAGAAAATCGAATTTTTTGAATTCTGACTCCGGTTTTCAGCCGATTTTCCTCGCACTGGGGCAGCCGGATAGCGCTTGCCTAGACGCTTACAACGAGCCCTCGAACGCGAGATTCAGCTCAGCGGTTGGCGAGAAAATCGAATTTTTCGAATTCTGATTCCGGTTTTCAGCCGATTTTCCTGGCAAGAAGCAGCCGGACGGCGCTTGCCTAGACGCTTACAACGATTCCTCGAACGCGAGATTCGGCTCAGCGGTTGGCGAGAAAATCGAAATTTTCGAATTCTGACTTCGGTTTACAGCCGATTTTCCTCGCACTGGGGTGGCCGGACGGCGCTTGCCTAGACGCTTGTAACGACTCCTCGAGCGCGAGAATCGGCTCAGCGGTTGGTGAGAAAATCGAATTTTTCGAATTCTGATTCCGGTTTTCAGCCGATTTTCCTGGCAAGAAGCAGCCGGACGGCGCTTGCCTAGACGCTTACAACGAGCCCTCGAACGCGAGAATCGGCTCAGCGGTTGGCGAGAAAATTGATTTTTTCAAATTCTGACTCCGGTTTACAGCCGATTTTCCTCGCTCTGGGGTGGCCGGACGGCGCTTGCCTAGACGCTTGCAACGACTCCTCGAGCGCGAGAATCGGCTCAGCGGTTGGTGAGAAAATCGAATTTTTCGAATTCTGACTCCGGTTTTCAGCCGATTTTCCTCGCACTGAAGCAGCCGAATGGGGCTTGCCAAGACGCTTACAACGAGCCCTCGAGCGCGAGAATCGGCTCAGCGGTTGGCGAGAAAATCGAATTTTTCGAATTCTGACTCCGGTTTTCAGCCGATTTTCCTCGCACTGAGGCAGCCGGACGCCGCTTGCCTAGACGCTTACAACGAGCCCTCGAGCGCTAGAATCGGCTCAGCGGTTGGCGAGAAAATCGATTTATTCGAATTCTGACTCCGGTTTTCAGCCGATTTTCCTCACACTGGGGCAGCCGGATGGCGCTTGCCTAGACGCTTACAACGAGCCCTCGAGCGCGAGAATCGGCTCAGCGGTTGGCGAGAAAATCGAATTTTTCGAATTCTGACTCCGGTTTTCAGCCGATTTTCCTCGCACTGAGGCAGCCGGACGCCGCTTGCCTAGACGCTTACAACGAGCCCTCGAGCGCGAGAATCGGCTCAGCGGTTGGCGAGAAAATCGAATTTTTCGAATTCTGACTCCGGTTTTCAGCCGATTTTCCTCGCACTGAGGCAGCCGGACGCCGCTTGCCTAGACGCTTACAACGAGCCTTCGAGCGCGAGAATCGGCTCAGCGGTTGGCGACAAAAGTTGATTTTTTCAAATTCTGATTCCCGTTTTCAGCCGATTTTCCTGGCAAGAAACAGCCGGACGGCGCTTGCCTAGACGCTTGCAACGACTCCTCGAGCGCGAGAATCGGCTCAGCGGTTGGCGAGAAAATCGAATTTTTCGGATTCTGACTCCGGTTTTCAGCCGATTTTCCTCGCACTGGGGCAGCCGGATGGCGCTTGCCTAGACGCTTACAACGAGCCCTCGAACGCGAGATTCGGCTCAGCGGTTGGCGAGAAAATCGATTTTTTCTAATTCTGACTCCGGTTTTCAGCCGATTTTCCTCGCACTGGGGAAGCCGGATGGCGCTTGCCTAGACGCTTACAACGAGCCCTCGAACGCGAGATTCGGCTCAGCGGTTGGCGAGAAAATCGTATTTTTCGGATTCTGACTCCGGTTTTCAGCCGATTTTCCTCGCACTGGGGCAGCCGGATGGCGCTTGCCTAGACGCTTACAACGAGCCCTCGAACGCGAGATTCGGCTCAGCGGTTGGCGAGAAAATCGATTTATTCGAATTCTGACTCAGGTTTTCAGCCGATTTTCTTGGCAAGAAGCAGCCGGACGGCGCTTGCCTAGACGCTTACAACGAGCCCTCGACCGCGAGATTCGGCTCAGCGGTTGGCGAGAAAATCGAATTTTTCGAATTCTGACTCCGGTTTTTAGCCGATTTTCCTCGCACTGGGGAAGCCTGATGGCGCTTGCCTAGACGCTTACAACGAGCCCTCGAACGCGAGATTCGGCTCAGCGGTTGTCGAGAAAATCTAATTTTTCGGATTCTGACTCCGGTTTTCAGCCGATTTTCCTCGCACCGGAGCAGCCGGATGGCGCTTGCCTAGACGCTTACAACGAGCCCTCGAATGCGAGATTCGGCTCAGCGGTTGGCGAGAAAATCGATTTTTTCTTATTCTGACTCCGGTTTTCAGCCGATTTTCCTCGCTTTGGGGCAGCCGGATTGCGCTTGCCAAGACGCTTACAACGAGCCCTCGAACGCGAGATTCGGCTCAGCGGTTGGCGAGAAAATCGAATTTTTCGAATTCTGACTCCGGTTTTCAGCCGATTTTCCTGGCAAGAAGCAGCCGGATGGCGCTTGCCTAGACGCTTACAACGAGCCCTCGAGCGCGAGAATCGGCTCAGCCGTTGGCGAGAAAATTGATTTTTTTAAATTCTGACTCCGGTTTACAGCCGATTTTCCTCGCACTGAGGTGGCCGGACGGCGCTTGCCTAGACGCTTACAACGAGCCCTCGAACGCGAGATTCGGCTCAGCGGTTGGCGAGAAAATCGAATTTTTCGAATTCTGACTCCGGTTTTCAGCCGATTTTCCTGGCAAGAAGCAGCCGGATGGCGCTTGCCTAGACGCTTACAACGAGCCCTTGAGCGCGAGAATCGGCTCAGCGGTTGGCGAGAAAATTGATTTTTTCAAATTCTGACTCCGGTTTACAGCCGATTTTCCTCGCACTGAGGTGGCCGGACGGCGCTTGCCTAGACGCTTGCAACGACTCCTCGAGCGCGAGAATCGGCTCAGCGGTTGGTGAGAAAATCGAATTTTTCGAATTCTGACTCCGGTTTTCAGCCGATTTTCCTGGCAAGAAGCAGCCGGATGGCGCTTGCCTAGACGCTTACAACGAGCCCTCGAGCGCGAGAATCGGCTCAGCGGTTGGCGAGAAAATCGAATTTTTCGAATTCTGACTCCGGTTTTCAGCCGATTTTCCTCGCACTGAGGCAGCCGGACGCCGCTTGCCTAGACGCTTACAACGAGCCTTCGAGCGCGAGAATCGGCTCAGCGGTTGGCGACAAAAGTTGATTTTTTCAAATTCTGATTCCCGTTTTCAGCCGATTTTCCTGGCAAGAAACAGCCGGACGGCGCTTGCCTAGACGCTTGCAACGACTCCTCGAGCGCGAGAATCGGCTCAGCGGTTGGCGAGAAAATCGAATTTTTCGGATTCTGACTCCGGTTTTCAGCCGATTTTCCTCGCACTGGGGCAGCCGGATGGCGCTTGCCTAGACGCTTACAACGAGCCCTCGAACGCGAGATTCGGCTCAGCGGTTGGCGAGAAAATCGATTTTTTCTAATTCTGACTCCGGTTTTCAGCCGATTTTCCTCGCACTGGGGAAGCCGGATGGCGCTTGCCTAGACGCTTACAACGAGCCCTCGAACGCGAGATTCGGCTCAGCGGTTGGCGAGAAAATCGAATTTTTCGGATTCTGACTCCGGTTTTCAGCCGATTTTCCTCGCACTGGGGCAGCCGGATGGCGCTTGCCTAGACGCTTACAACGAGCCCTCGAACGCGAGATTCGGCTCAGCGGTTGGCGAGAAAATCGATTTATTCGAATTCTGACTCAGGTTTTCAGCCGATTTTCTTGACAAGAAGCAGCCGGACGGCGCTTGCCTAGACGCTTACAACGAGCCCTCGACCGCGAGATTCGGCTCAGCGGTTGGCGAGAAAATCGAATTTTTCGAATTCTGACTCCGGTTTTTAGCCGATTTTCCTCGCACTGGGGAAGCCTGATGGCGCTTGCCTAGACGCTTACAACGAGCCCTCGAACGCGAGATTCGGCTCAGCGGTTGTCGAGAAAATCTAATTTTTCGGATTCTGACTCCGGTTTTCAGCCGATTTTCCTCGCACCGGAGCAGCCGGATGGCGCTTGCCTAGACGCTTACAACGAGCCCTCGAATGCGAGATTCGGCTCAGCGGTTGGCGAGAAAATCGATTTTTTCTTATTCTGACTCCGGTTTTCAGCCGATTTTCCTCGCTTTGGGGCAGCCGGATTGCGCTTGCCAAGACGCTTACAACGAGCCCTCGAACGCGAGATTCGGCTCAGCGGTTGGCGAGAAAATCGAATTTTTCGAATTCTGACTCCGGTTTTCAGCCGATTTTCCTCGCACTGAAGCAGCCGGATGGCGCTTGCCAAGACGCTTACAACGAGCCTTCGAGCCTGAGAATCGGCTCAGCGGTTGGCGAGAAAATCGAATTTTTCAAATTCTGACTCCGGTTTTCAGCCGATTTTCCTCGCATTGAGGCAGCCGGACGCCGCTTGCCTAGACGCTTACAACGAGCCCTTGAGCGCGAGAATCGGCTCAGCGGTTGGCGAGAAAATCGATTTATTCGAATTCTGACTCCGGTTTTCAGCCGATTTTCCTCAAACTGGGGCAGCCGGATGGCGCTTGCCTAGACGCTTACAACGAGCCTTCGAGCGCCAGAATCGGCTCAGCGGTTGGCGACAAAAGTTGATTTTTTCAAATTCTGATTCCGGTTTTCAGCCGATTTTCCTAGAAAGAAGCAGCCGGACGGCGCTTGCCTAGACGCTTACAACGAGCCCTCGAACGCGAGATTCGGCTCAGCGGTTGGCGAGAAAATCTAATTTTTCGGATTCTGACTCCGGTTTTCAGCCGATTTTCCTCGCACCGGAGCTGCCGGATGGCGCTTGCCTAGACGCTTACAACGAGCCCTCGAACGCGAGATTCGGCTCAGCGGTTGGCGAGAAAATCGAATTTTTCGGATTCTGACTCCGGTTTTCAGCCGATTTTCCTCGCACTGGGGACTGGGGCAGCCGGATGGCGCTTGCCTAGACGCTTACAACGAGCCCTCGAACGCGAGATTCGGCTCAGCGGTTGGCGAGAAAATCGAATTTTTCGAATTCTGACTCCGGTTTTCAGCCGATTTTCCTCGCACTGAAGCAGCCGGATGGCGCTTGCCAAGACGCTTACAACGAGCCCTCGAGCCTGAGAATCGGCTCAGCGGTTGGCGAGAAAATCGAATTTTTCCAATTCTGACTCCGGTTTTCAGCCGATTTTCCTCGCATTGAGGCAGCCGGACGCCGCTTGCCTAGACGCTTACAACGAGCCCTTGAGCGCGAGAATCGGCTCAGCGGTTGGCGAGAAAATCGATTTATTCGAATTCTGACTCCGGTTTTCAGCCGATTTTCCTCAAACTGGGGCAGCCGGATGGCGCTTGCCTAGACGCTTACAACGAGCCTTCGAGCGCCAGAATCGGCTCAGCGGTTGGCGACAAAAGTTGATTTTTTCAAATTCTGATTCCGGTTTTCAGCCGATTTTCCTAGAAAGAAGCAGCCGGACGGCGCTTGCCTAGACGCTTACAACGAGCCCTCGAACGCGAGATTCGGCTCAGCGGTTGGTGAGAAAATCTAATTTTTCGGATTCTGACTCCGGTTTTCAGCCGATTTTCCTCGCACCGGAGCTGCCGGATGGCGCTTGCCTAGACGCTTACAACGAGCCCTCGAACGCGAGATTCGGCTCAGCGGTTGGCGAGAAAATCGAATTTTTCGAATTCTGACTCCGGTTTTCAGCCGATTTTCCTCGCACTGGGGACTGGGGCAGCCGGACGGCGCTTGCCTAGACGCTTACAACGAGCCCTCGAACGCGAGATTCGGCTCAGCGGTTGGCGAGAAAATCGAATTTTTCGAATTCTGACTCCGGTTTCAGCCGATTTTCCTGGCAAGAAGCAGCCGGATGGCGCTTGCCTAGACGCTTACAACGAGCCCTTGAGCGCGAGAATCGGCTCAGCCGTTGGCGAGAAAATTGATTTTTTTAAATTCTGACTCCGGTTTACAGCCGATTTTCCTCGCACTGAGGTGGCCGGACGGCGCTTGCCTAGACGCTTGCAACGACTCCTCGAGCGCGAGAATCGGCTCAGCGGTTGGTGAGAAAATCGAATTTTTCGAATTCTGACTCCGGTTTTCAGCCGATTTTCCTGGCAAGAAGCAGCCGGATGGCGCTTGCCTAGACGCTTACAACGAGCCCTTGAGCGCGAGAATCGGCTCAGCGGTTGGCGAGAAAATTGATTTTTTCAAATTCTGACTCCGGTTTTCAGCCGATTTTCCTCGCACTAGGGCAGCCGGATGGCGCTTACCTAGACGCTTACAACGAGCTCTCGAACGCGAGATTCAGCTCAGCGGTTGGCGAGAAAATCGAATTTTTCGAATTCTGATTCCGGTTTTCAGCCGATTTTCCTGGCAAGAAGCAGCCGGACGGCGCTTGCCTAGACGCTTACAACGAGCCCTCGAACGCGGGATTCGGCTCAGCGGTTGGCGAGAAAATCGAATTTTTCGAATTCTGACTCCGGTTTGCAGCCGATTTTCCTGGCAAGAAGCAGCCGGATGGCGCTTGCCTAGACGCTTACAACGAGCCCTTGAGCGCGAGAATCGGCTCAGCGGTTGGCGAGAAAATTGATTTTTTCAAATTCTGACTCCGGTTTACAGCCGATTTTCCTCGCACTGAGGTGGCCGGACGGCGCTTGCCTAGACGCTTGCAACGACTCCTCGAGCGCGAGAATCGGCTCAGCGGTTGGTGAGAAAATCGAATTTTTCGAATTCTGACTCCGGTTTTCAGCCGATTTTCCTGGCAAGAAGCAGCCGGATGGCGCTTGCCTAGACGCTTACAACGAGCCCTTGAGCGCGAGAATCGGCTCAGCGGTTGGCGAGAAAATTGATTTTTTCAAATTCTGACTCCGGTTTACAGCCGATTTTCCTCGCACTGGGGTGGCCGGACGGCGCTTGCCTAGACGCTTGCAACGACTCCTCGAGCGCGAGAATCGGCTCAGCGGTTGGTGAGAAAATCGAATTTTTCGAATTCAGACTCCGGTTTTCAGCCGATTTCCTCGCACTGGGGCAGCCGGATGGCGCTTGTCTAGACGCTTACAACGAGCCCTCGAACGCGTGATTCGGCTCAGCTGTTTGCGAGAAAATCGAATTTTTCGAATTCTGACTCCGGTTTTCAGCCGATTTTCCTCGCATTGAGGCAGCTGGACGCCACTTGCCTAGACGCTTACAACGAGCCCTCGAGCGCGAGAATCGGCTCAGCGGTTGGCGAGAAAATCGATTTATTCGAATTCTGACTCCGGTTTTCAGCCGATTTTCCTCGCACTGAAGCAGCCGGATGGCGCTTGCCAAGACGCTTACAACGAGCCCTCGAGCGCGAGAATCGGCTCAGCGGTTGGCGAGAAAATCGAATTTTTCGAATTCTGACTCCGGTTTTCAGCCGATTTTCCTCGCATTGAGGCAGCCGGACGCCACTTGCCTAGACGCTTACAACGAGCCCTCGAGCGCGAGAATCGGCTCAGCGGTTGGCGAGAAAATCGATTTATTCGAATTCTGACTCCGGTTTTCAGCCGATTTTCCTCACACTGGGGCAGCCGGATGGCGCTTGCCTAGACGCTTACAACGAGCCTTCGAGCGCGAGAATCGGCTCAGCGGTTGGCGAGAAATGTTGATTTTTTCAAATTCTGATTCCGGTTTTCAGCCGATTTTCCTGGCAAGAAGCAGCCGGACGGCGCTTGCCTAGACGCTTACAACGAGCCCTCGAACGCGAGATTCGGCTCAGCGGTTGGCGAGAAAATCGAATTTTTCGGATTATGACTCCAGTTTTCAGCCGATTTTCCTGGCAAGAAGCAGCCGGATGGCGCTTGCCTAGACGCTTACAACGAGCCCTCGAACGCGAGATTCGGCTCAGCGGTTGGCGATCAAATCGATTTTTTCTAATTCTGACTCCGGTTCTCAGCCGATTTTCCTCACACTGGGGCAGCCGGATGGCGCTTGCCTAGACGCTTACAACGAGCCCTCGAACGCGTGATTCGGCTCAGCGGTTGGCGATCAAATCGATTTTTTCTAATTCTGACTCCGGTTTTCAGCCGATTTTCCTCACACTGGGGCAGCCGGATGGCGCTTGCCTAGACGCTTACAACGAGCCCTCGAACGCGAGATTCGGCTCAGCGGTTGGCGAGAAAATCTAATTTTTCGGATTCTGACTCCGGTTTTCAGCCGATTTTCCTCGCACCGGAGCAGCCGGATGGCGCTTGCCTAGACGCTTACAACGAGCCCTCGAACGCGTGATTCGGCTCAGCGGTTGGCGATCAAATAGATTTTTTCTAATTCTGACTCCGGTTCTCAGCCGATTTTCCTCACACTGGGGCAGCCGGATGGCGCTTGCCTAGACGCTTACAACGAGCCCTCGAACGCGAGATTCGGCTCAGCGGTTGGCGAGAAAATCTAATTTTTCGGATTCTGACTCCGGTTTTCAGCCGATTTTCCTCGCACCGGAGCAGCCGGATGGCGCTTGCCTAGACGCTTACAACGAGCCCTCGAACGCGAGATTCGGCTCAGCGGTTGGCGAGAAAATCTAATTTTTCGGATTCTGACTCCGGTTTTCAGCCGATTTTCCTCGCACCGGAGCAGCCGGATTGCGCTTGCCTAGACGCTTACAACGAGCCCTCGAACGCGAGATTCGGCTCAGCGGTTGGCGATCAAATCGATTTTTTCTAATTCTGACTCCGGTTTTCAGCCGATTTTCCTCGCACTGGGGCAGCCGGACGCCGCTTGCCTAAACGCTTACAACGAGCCCTCGAGCGCGAGAATCGTCTCAGCGGTTGGCGAGAAAATCGATTTATTCGAATTCTGACTCAGGTTTTCAGCCGATTTTCTTGACAAGAAGCAGCCGGACGGCGCTTGCCTAGACGCTTACAACGAGCCCTCGACCGCGAGATTCGGCTCAGCGGTTGGCGAGAAAATCGAATTTTTCGAATTCTGACTCCGGTTTTTAGCCGATTTTCCTCGCACTGGGGAAGCCTGATGGCGCTTGCCTAGACGCTTACAACGAGCCCTCGAACGCGAGATTCGGCTCAGCGGTTGTCGAGAAAATCTAATTTTTCGGATTCTGACTCCGGTTTTCAGCCGATTTTCCTCGCACCGGAGCAGCCGGATGGCGCTTGCCTAGACGCTTACAACGAGCCCTCGAATGCGAGATTCGGCTCAGCGGTTGGCGAGAAAATCGATTTTTTCTTATTCTGACTCCGGTTTTCAGCCGATTTTCCTCGCTTTGGGGCAGCCGGATTGCGCTTGCCAAGACGCTTACAACGAGCCCTCGAACGCGAGATTCGGCTCAGCGGTTGGCGAGAAAATCGAATTTTTCGAATTCTGACTCCGGTTTTCAGCCGATTTTCCTCGCATTGGAGCAGCCGGATGGCGCTTGCCTAGGCGCTTACAACGAGCCCTCGAACGCGAGATTCGGCTCAGCGGTTGGCGATCAAATCGATTTTTTCTAATTCTGACTCCGGTTTTCAGCCGATTTTCCTCGCATTGGAGCAGCCGGATGGCGCTTGCCTAGGCGCTTACAACGAGCCCTCGAACGCGTGTTCGGCTCAGCGGTTGGCGATCAAATCGAATTTTTCGAATTCTGACTCCGGTTTTTAGCCGATTTTCCTCGCACTGGGGAAGCCTGATGGCGCTTGCCTAGACGCTTACAACGAGCCCTCGAACGCGAGATTCGGCTCAGCGGTTGGCGAAAAAATCTAATTTTTCGGATTCTGACTCCGGTTTTCAGCCGATTTTCCTCGCACCAGAACAGCCGGATGGCGCTTGCCTAGACGCTTACAACGAGCCCTCGAACGCGAGATTCGGCTCAGCGGTTGGCGAGAAAATCGATTTTTTCTAATTCTGACTCCGGTTTTCAGCCGATTTTCCTCGCATTGGAGCAGCCGGATGGCGCTTGCCTAGGCGCTTACAACGAGCCCTCGAACGCGTGATTCGGCTCAGCGGTTGGCGATCAAATCGATTTTTTCTAATTCTGACTCCGATATACATGAATACGTTTTCCTTACGCAATCAGACCCCTGATCACTGATTTAGAGTTTTTCTATGATTAAAAATGGGAAATGCTTTCCAAAAAACCAACTTCAAATGCCACTACAAAGAGTGAAATAATTTTTATTTAAATTTTAGGTACCTACACCAATTCGAAGTCGGGCAATGTTTCATACAATCCCTAATAGTCCTTCTTACTTACTTGATGTGCGAAGAAATGACGAAGTCATAGACAATCGCCCGACTTCGAATTGGTGTAGGTACCTAAAATTTAAATAAAAATTATTTCACTCTTTGTAGTGGCATTTGAAGTTGGTTTTTTGGAAAGCATTTCCCATTTTTATTTTATACTTTTTAGTGGAAAACAATAAAATGCACAAGGCGTTGTAAAATACCCAAATTGCTTGAGGTGTGTTCATAAAATCTGAAGAGATACCTCAAATTCACCAAGATCCCATCATCAGACCCTGACTTGATGACTTTAGTCATCAAATCAGTATCTGTTAGCAAATGCACCAGTAACTATAAAAAATACCCAACTCGCTTCAAGTATACTAGCAGAAGAGTTCCCTCGATTTCACCAAGATCCCATCATCAGACCCTGACTTGATGACTTTAGTCATCAAATCAGTATCTGGTAGCATATGCACCAGTAACTATAAAAAATACCCAACTCGCTTTAAGTATACTAGCAAAATTTGAAGAGTTCCCTCGATTTCACCAAGATCCCATGATCAGATCCTGACCTGATGACCATAGGACAACTTGGAAAATATTACTCTTTCTAATAATACTCAAATAGTTTCATGTGTCCATACAAAATTTGAAGAGTTCCCTCGATTTCTCCAGGATCCCATCATCAGATCCTTACCTGATTAAAATGGGACCATCTGGAAACAAAACCCTCTTAAACAAAAGAAGAATTTTTCAAATCGGTCCACGCGTCTTTGAGTAATCGGTGAACATACATAGATAAAAAAAAAAAAAAAAAAAAAGTTTCCGATGAATTGAGAACCTCCTCCTTTTTTTGAAGTCGGTTAAAAATGTTCTTTACGTTCCGGCGTACCCCGCCTACAATAAAACATTATTTTGCCTTACCAGTCGGCTAAAAAAGTAGGTCGTTGAACAAATATAAATATATTATTACTAGCAGATACCCGCGGCTTCGCACGCGTAAATTTTAGTTTTAACTATTCTACGGGAACCATCCATTTTCCGGAATAAAAAGTACCCTGTGTGTTAATTTACATGAAATCTATCTTCATTTCAACTTTAAACCAAAATTTTTCAGTAGTTGTGCGTGAAGGAATATATTTTCTCCCGCAAGAATTTCTGTTGTTCCCTATTATTACGAAAACAATGGATTTTCCCGAAAAAAAATGTTGATTCTAGGATATAATCCATCTCCATTCCAAATTTCAGCCCAATCGGTTCAGAAGTGACGGCACGATGGAGTATTTCTCCCGCATGAATATCTGCTATTTAAGTATTTTCTCAGAAACCATGGATTTTCCCAGGATAAAAATTTGCCTATGTATTAATCCAGAATAAAACCTATCCCCTTTTTGAATTTCAGTCATATCCGTTCAGTAATTACAGGGTAAAATAGTATTTTTCACACGTGAATATCCATTTTTCAGTTTTCCCGCGGAAACCATGGATTTTCCTGGGATAAAAAGTAGCCTTCGTATTAGTCCAGGATATAATCTATCCCTATTCCAAATTTCAGCCAAATCAGTTCGGTAATTACGACATTAAGGAATATTTTTCCCGCGTGGATTTCTCTTTTTCACTTTTATCATAGAAACCATGGAATTTTCCGGGATGAAAAGTAGGCTTTGTAATAATCCGGGATAAAATCCATCTCCTCTCCGAATTTCAGTGATATCAGTTCAGTAATTACTGCGGAAAGTAGTATTTTTCGCGCGTGAACATCAGTGTTTCAGGTTTCCCGCGAAAACCATGGATTTTTCCGGGATGAAAAGTAGAATATCTATTAATTCTAGACATAATCTATCTCCATTCCAAATTTCAGGCAAAGTTCAGTAATTACGATGTGAAGGAATATTTTCCCCTCGTGGATTTCACTATTATCATAGAAACCATGAAATTTTCCGGGATGAAAAGTAGCCTATGTATTAATCCAGGATAAAATCTATCTCTTTTCCGAATTTCAGTCATATCCGTTAAGTAATTACAGCGTGAAGTAGTATTTTTACCGCGTGAATATCAGTTTTTCAGTTTTCCCGCGGACATCATAGATTTTTCCGGGATGAAAAGTAGCTTTTGTATTATTCCAAGATATAATCTATCTCGATTTTAAATTTCAGCCAAATCAGTTCAGTATTACGGCATGAAGGAATATTTTTCACGCGTGGATTTCTGTTTTTCACTATTATCATAGAAACCACGGAATTTTCCTGGATGAAAAGTAGGCTTTGTAATAATCTGGGATAAAATCTATCTCCTTTCCGATTTTCAGTCATATCAGTTCAGTAATTACAGCGTAAATTAGTATTTTTCGCGTGAGAACCTCAATGTTTCAGGTTTCCCGCGGAAACTATGGATTTTTCCGGGATGAAAAGTAGCCTTTATATTGATCCAGGATATAATCTATCTCCATTCCAAATTCCAGCCAAATCGGTTGTGCACTTGCGGCATGAAGATTTTTTTCCGCGTGAATTTCGGTTTTTTATTAATCCCACGGGAACCATGAATTTTTTCGGGACGAAAAGTAACCTCCGTATTAATTCAGGATATAGTCTATCTTTATTCCAAACTTCAGCCATATCAGTTCGGTAATTACGGCGTGAAGAAGTATTTTTCTAATTCTTACCGTGACCCCTAAGACACGGGTTTACTAGTTTAGGGGTCTATGCTAGATAAGACAAGTGTATTTTTAATTTGTAGAAATAAACGTTATTATTATTATTATTATTTTTCTCACGAGAATATCGGTTTTTCACTTTTCCTGCAAAAACCATGGATTCTTCCGGGATAAAAAGTACCCTATTTATTAACCCAGCATATAATATATCTCCATTCCAAATTCCAGCCAAATCGGTTGTGCACTTGCGGCATGAAGATTTTTTTTCCGCGTGAATATCGGTTTTTTACTAATCCCACGGGAACCATGAATTTTTTCGGGACGAAAAGTAGCCTCCGTATTAATCCAGGATATAGATAGATAGATAGATAGAAGTTTTATTTGTTCACGAAACATTACAATATTGCATGCTTACAAAAGTAAATGATTCTATTACTAATTCAGCTATACGTGAACAAATAAGGCTCCTCACTCAGCACAAAGCCACAGCAAGCTGCAGCGCTGGTTTTCAGGAGGAACCTTAAAGTGTCCATAGACGTGATTCCGACCAATTATCCTCTTATCAAATATCACTATGCTATAATATAACACTAATTACCTAACAACTACTATACTTAATTACTGTACTGACAGTGAGTAATTATTACTATTACCCGCCTTCTAATAATTAATCTAATATTATTAATAAAATATATTAAACTAAATAATATAAAATTTAATTGTGTAACTATATAACACATTACTATATAATATGTCTATCTATCTCCATTCCAAATTTCATCCAAATCGGTTGTGTACTTGCGGCGTGAGATTTTTTTTCCGCGTGAATTTCGGTTTTTAACTTATCCCACGGGAACCATGAATTTTTTCGGGATGAAAAGTAGCCTATGTAATAATGCAAGACATAATATACCTCCATTCTAAATTTTAGCCAAATCGGTACAGTAGTTGCGACGTGAAGACGTATTTTAACTTGATAAAATCCAAACTTCGGACCCCCGTTTCACCCCCTTAGAGGGTGAATTTTGAAAAATCCTTTCTTAGTGCTCCCCTAGACCTTATAAGGTATCTGTGTGCCAAATTTGGAGTCTCTAGACCCAGCGGTTTGGGCTGTGCGTTGATATGTCAGTCAGTCAGTCAGTCAGTTTCTTCTTTTTAACCGACTTCAAAAAAAGGAGGAGGTTCTCAATTCGTCGGAATCTTTTTTTTTTTTTTTTTTTTTTATTTTTTTTTTTTTTATCTATGTATGTTCACCGATTACTCGAAGACGCGTGGACCGATTTGAAAAATTCTTTTTTTGTTTAAGAGGGTTTTGTTTCCAGATGGTCCCATTTTAATCAGGTCAGGATCTGATGATGGGATCCTGGAGAAATCGAGGGAACTCTTCAAATTTTGTATGGACACATGAAACTATTTGAGTATTATTAGAAAGAGTAATATTTTCCAAGTTGTCCTATGGTCATCAGGTCAGGATCTGATCATGGGATCTTGGTGAAATCGAGGGAACTCTTCAAATTTTGCTAGTATACTTAAAGCGAGTTGGGTATTTTTTATAGTTACTGGTGCATATGCTACCAGATACTGATTTGATGACTAAAGTCATCAAGTCAGGGTCTGATGATGGGATCTTGGTGAAATCGAGGGAACTCTTCAAATTTTGCTAGTATACTTGAAGCGAGTTGGGTATTTTTTATAGTTACTGGTGCATTTGCTAGCAGATACTGATTTGATGACTAAAGTCATCAAGTCAGGGTCTGATGATGGGATCTTGGTGAATTTGAGGTATCTCTTCAGATTTTATGAACACTCCTCAAGCAATTTGGGTATTTTACAACGCCTTGTGCATTTTATTGTTTTCCACTAAAAAGTATAAAATAAAAATGGGAAATGCTTTCCAAAAAACCAACTTCAAATGCCACTACAAAGAGTGAAATAATTTTTATTTAAATTTTAGGTACCTACACCAATTCGAAGTCGGGCGATTGTCTATGACTTCGTCATTTCTTCGCACATCAAGTAAGTAAGAAGGACTATTAGGGATTGTATGAAACATTGCCCGACTTCGAATTGGTGTAGGTACCTAAAATTTAAATAAAAATTATTTCACTCTTTGTAGTGGCATTTGAAGTTGGTTTTTTGGAAAGCATTTCCCATTTTTTATATATTTAGATTAGATTATTTCTTTGGATTATTTTGCATTCTTGACATTAATGACAATCAGTAATATTATGATCTCTTGACGCTATATACTATTCCAGACGATTAGATACTATTCTGTATTCCGTGGCTTTCTTCGGTGATTCCATAGAGGGTGCTGTGTGCCTTGCGAGTTGCAGCATGGTTAAAGGCTTAGGCAAATAAAACTATGATTATAATTTAATACAAACAGAGATACACATCGTTCCTAACCGCAAATGGCTATTTATTAAATTTTGGTTATTAAAATATTATCTTAATCTCGAGTGGGCTGACTGTCGAGTGCCACTCGATGCCAATAAAAAGTAAAAACGCAATAATGATAAACTTCGAATGCGGCGCTCGGAGCATAAATAGGTAAAGCACGGCGTTAGCAGTCACAGCTTCTCACTGTCCTCGACTCGTCGGCTCTCTAGTCTCAGTGATCACGACCAGTCCTCGGAGGTGCAGCGCCACAATGACATCTCTCTCTCTGTTGTGCGGCGTCGCTCTGCTGCCCCTGCTGCTCCACGCGGCGACCACGCGACCTCGTCCGCTAGCAGGTGACACACAGACGCACGTGACAATAAATATGGAGTAAACTCTTCATCCAATCATTGACGACCACCAGCCACCTTGGCTCAGCTTTCGAAACTGTAATTGGGTAGTAATTTCATTTGTTAAATTAAGGAGCACACCACGGCTGTGCCCGCGAAATTCAAATTTTTCGTGGTTTTTCGCGATTTTTAAGCTAATAAGATATAATAGGCTTATGGCCGTCAAATTGCGATAATCCCAATATCTTCTTCACGTGTTTATATAAAAATCTCTGCTCGAAAGTGTCGAGTCAAAGAAATTAGTCCAAGATTTGCGAGTTACTTACATAAAACTCGATACTCGGATTAATTTCCTAGGATACACATTTTTATGCAAAGATTTTGATATAATCATGTAAAGATGGTACTGCCATCCTCGCAAATTGATTGCCATAAGCCTATCATGTCTAATTAGCGTACAAATTGCAAAAAACCACGAAAATTTTGAATTTCGCGGGCAGACCCGTTGAGTTCACGTTAAATGGAAAAAGATAAACAAAGGGACAGGAGATCCCCACTCCAAAAGTTAAAATACGTATAACATTGTATTTATTTGTTTGAATTCATTTTAAATTTTTATGGTCGTTGTTATTTAAATGTTTTAGTTTATAAAAAATTCATGAAAAAATTGAGTCAGCTACCTAATTGTATAATTAATAGAACGTGAGCCAATAAATTCGTACACGTGAACTAAAGGAAGGCGTGGTTGCAGGATCTGCGCGCTGCGTCAACGTGTGGGACGAGGGCTGCATCAACGGGCAGCTAGAGGGCGCGGGTAAATATGTGGTGTCCTTGTGGTGGTGGTAGTCCGTTTGTATAGAGCGAGTGAAGGCAGTAGCTGGCCTTCTGCGGGTGAGGACAGCCCATTGAACAGTAGAACCTTGAGGAACGAGTACTTAACCGACAGTAACAGTCACAGTGTAACAGTGACCAGTTGGAGCTGACTCGGCTTGGTTTTTTCACGGATCCAGTCTGTCGGAGAGTCTGTCTCTCACACTCACTGACGGACATCTACTGGGTCCGTGGAAAACAGGCTCATAAATTGTTTGATCGTCTTACACTACTGTACTATAGGTACCCTACTAGATATTTGATTGGTCACTTGGTGTCCGGAGGATTTTGGTTGCGATAATGTGACACGAGAATTTTATATAATAAGCCTGCTGTCTGACGAGATGCCATGTAAAGTTTGTGCATGTGTTTCGTGCAGGCCGCGACGACGACTTCGTGAACGGCGGCCTCAACCCCGGCAAGCGCTGCGTCAACGTGTGGGACGAGGGCTGCGTCAGCGGACAGCTGGAGGGCGCGGGTACTATTTGACTATTCGTTCATGTGTGAGAGCGGGGAATGTGAATGCGATGGTATGGAGGACGAACACCACATACCTACTGCGGGAGTGCAGGCTGTATGAGGACTTCCGGTGCAAGTTGTTGAACCGGAGGCTGGGTTGGGAGAGGCTGGGAGCGGCGGCGAAGTGAACATGTAGTAGCGTCTTCCCCAGAAAGGGGAGAGTGACATAAAGGGACACCGCACAAGGAGCTGGAGAAGATGTAAATAACTTGTTGGGAGCCCAAGAAACAAGAAATGCACCCGAGTTGGGAAAAACGCCGAGTGCAAATACCGTTCGGGTGGCCCCCCGCATTTTGGCCGAAGAGTCCGAGGGGGCGGTGGGGTCATGGGAAGGTGGAGGGTTATTCATTAATGTGTGCCGGGCTGCCGGCTAACACTAAGTACGCAGAGCTTGTTGCTTGACTCGTGTAACGTGTGACTGTGCGCAGGTCGCGACGACGACTTCGTGAACGGCGGCCTCAACCCCGGCAAGCGCGCGCCGCCGCACGCACAGCCTGCGCACGCGCACGGTAAGCACTGACACACCGGTAGCCGATAGCAAGGCTGACAAGAGTTGCAATAACGTCTGGCCAGTATTACCTACAACTATTCTAATTTCATTTACATACCTACTCAAATAAAGGGTCATGACGGACAAAAAGACGGACAACGGAGACGTGATCTTATAAGGGTTCCGTTTTTTAGGGTTCCATACCAATTTGGTAAAAATGGAACCCTTATGGTGAGACTTTCTCCGTCCGTCCGTCCGTCCGTCCGTCCGTCCGTCCGTCCGTCTGTCACACTCGATTATTTGAGAAACTATTCAAATTATCGACTTAGAATAGTTATAAGTAATAGTGACCCGACGTTATAACAATCGTAAAAATTTGAAAATTGTTTTTATTTTTATTTAAAAAGGGGGGAAAACCAGGTCGTCGAAATTTTTCGTCGTCTTTTCAAATAAAAATAAAAAAGATTTTAATTTTTTTATGATTCTCATGACTCAGTTTGGCACAAAATTATAACATTAATTGATTACTGATATAATAATGTTGTTTTATATCATACTTGCTCAGTAACTATGGATTACTATGGTGGAAAGTCTCCTTGTAAGTTGGTGTTTGCAATTCAAGGCAACATGCTTGAATTGTAATGTTCACATTACAGTTCAAGGGCAACATTACGTCGCACTATGCTTGAATTGTAATGTTCACATTACAGTTCAAGGGTAACATTACGTCACACTATGCTTGAATTTTTTTTATTTTTTTTTTATATTTTTTTATTTGTTTTTTTTTATTTTTTTTTCTCTTAATTTGCTAATTATTCTAATTAAAATTTCATTTTGCATTACCAATGTTTTATTTACCTCGCAAGAATGATATAAAGTAGAATGTTTACCTCGGTTGCAAGTAGCTATTACACCCACGAACTATATTCACCCTCGCTCGCTGCGCTCGCTCGTGTGACTAAATATCTCGGGTGCACGAGATCCATTAGCGCCCTATGCGAGCTGCGCTCGCACTGACGCCAGATTGGATCTTGTTCTGTAATAGCTTACTTACGTCCCTTGTGTAACAATCTACTATTAATGCTCATCAATTGTTAAAACGGTAAACAACCAGCAATAATATTTTTATCGTAAATGCAACGCCATTGAACGGCCGTATTATAGTTACTGAAAAAATGAGAGTGACAGACACCGTAGGTACAATATACGTCGGTGGTGACAGACGGACGGACTGTGACAGAATGACTTGTTAATATCAGTGCGTCAACATAACGATTGGATTTCGGTTCTGACTTCTGTTCCAGATTCCACACTGAGGGAGCAGTATCTCGCGAGTCGCTTGCTCGTCCAACTCCTCGACGCAGCGCGCTACTGACGCGGCGCTCGCAGACTCCGACCATGATGAACATTGCTTCATTTTGACTATGATCCCTGTATTACCCTACACCAACACAATATAACATCTGACACGATAGATAACTAGTTTTCCTTATTGTCTCTTCCCACGACCTTGTCCCAGAATTTGAATAGGGACAAACATTAAAAAATCTATTGTTTGTTCATTCTTGAATGTTAGTTTAACGCTTTGAACATAAATTGAATAATATACTCTTTGAACTGTGCAGTGCTTGCAGTGCGAGTGCATTCTAATACCTAGCTATTGATCTTGACTTTGAAGAGTAAAACTATATCACTATACAGGGTGGTCCAACTAGTGACGTCAATAAATTTTTTTTAGATTCTTCACACCTAGGGGTATCCGAAAATACCCCATGTATGTTCCGCGATTTTTTGTAGTTTTCGAGTTATAATTTTTTTTGTGTATTTTGAATCTTTTCCGCCAGCGAGGTTTCAAAAATTCATATCTTTTTTTGTAGTAGGTATATTTAGCAGTTTTTTTTGTGACATGATTGTCTTAAATGTAGATTTGATAAAAAAAAATTTCAACTTACTAAAATTACTTAAAGTTACTCAAAATATGCTTGAAAGTTAGAACTTTAGTTTTCAATAGGATTTACTCAAACATTCAACTTCAATTTAAAAATACAAAAAGGAGTTTCCATAGCTTCTAGCTAAGTTTAAAAACTTCGGAGAGTCCTAAGCTACCAAAATCATTAAAAAAATATGGTACTTAATTGGTTTTTTTTTGTTGTAATCGGCCTTCTAAGGCGGATAGGCTAAACATCGTTAAAACATGATTAAAGCATTAAAAATTCTTTTATCTACTTTTTATCATTCTTAGGGTCAATTAAACTTAAAAATGTAATTTTAAATTTATTTTAATTGAAATTCCTGTAAAATAAAAATAAAATAATTTGATTGGGCGTGCCGGGCCGATCGAATGGCCTGCGCGTTCGCCAGACCTCAACCCCATCGACTTCTTTGTTTGGGGATTTTACAAAGAGCTGGTGTACGCGAGGGAAAGTAACAACGAAATAGAATTAAGACAAAAACTTTCAGAGGTGGAAAGAAAAATAAAACAAGAATATTCAAGCAGCTTCAGGCAGTTAAAACATAATTTTTTAAAACGTTGTCTATTAATGTTGGAGGAAGAAATTTTGAAAATTTATTGTAATAAATAGTAATTTATCAGTAAATTGTGCCTTTTATTTGCTATCCAAAAACAGGTAATTTCATTACTAGCAATTTTGACAAATTAATGCCACATTTTGAATCAGTGGTCAGATCAAAATTATTGTAAATAATTATTGTATTGTAATTACACGAGCTACAGTTATTTTACATTAAAATTAATTTAAAATCACATTTTTAAGTTTGACCTTAAGAATGATAAAAGTAGATAAAATAATTTTTAATGCTTTAATCATGTTTTAACGATTTTTAGCCTATCCGCCTTAGAAGGCCGATTACAACAAAAAAAAGCCAATTAAGTACCATATTTTTTAAATGATTTTGGTAGCTTAGGACTCTCCGAAGTTTTTAAACTTAGCTAGAAGCTATGGAAACTCCTTTTTGTATTTTTAAATTGAAGTTGAATGTTTGAGTAAATCCTATTGAAAACTAAAGTTCTAACTTTCAAGCCTTTTTTGAGTAACTTTAAGTAATTTTAGTAAGCTGTTTTTTTTTTTTATCAAAACAACATTTAAGACAATCATATCACAAAAAAAAACTGCTAAATATACCTACTACAACAAAAGATATGAATTTTTGAAACCTCGCTGGCGGAAAAGATTCAAAATACACAAAAAAAATTATAACTCGAAAACTACAAAAAATCGCGGAACATACATGGGGTATTTTCGGATACCCCCAGGTGTGAGGAATCTAAAAAAAATTTATTGACGTCACTGTTAAACCACCCTGTATTAATGAGATCAAAATTAAAGAAATAAAAAAATCTTTAATGTATTTATTATGAAACCAGTCACTTATAAACGAGATACAAAATAAATTTCCCCCATTCATTTTCTGATAACAGCAATTTTCAATTGCATCCTTTATAACTATACAATATCTATAACTCGTTAACATTATAATTATTTTATAGATCAACTTTTCAGTCGAAATGACCATACCGAGGCACAGAATGTAAATTCTAGAAAATTGTACCTTCGTAGAACTAGGTACCTAATATTGTCTAAAATCAGTAACTATTCTGAAAGTTCTATACGCTTAAATAAACTTACACTATCAACATTATGTACAATCGCACGTCGTAAACGAGCGTGGACAATATAAGGCTCAGGGTTCAGACTTCAGCCCTGCGGCAAGTACAGCGGACAACACGCGGGTACTTGTATAATAATAATATACAGGGTTATTTTAAAAATACCAAATCGCTCTCGGCCTGTAGTTATTTACATTAACACAAACAACTTTTGTTCCACGACTTTTTTTTAAACTAGATATTTTGAGAAATATCGAATTTTCAATATTTTACACAGATACTCTACCCGTAACTACTCTTTACATTGTACATGTATACAGTCCGCGAGGCGTAAGCTGAGCTTTGCATTTGTGTGAGTGATCACTAAAAGTAGAGTCAGACAAAAAACTTTTAAAAATAAATTTTATTCGTAAAAGATAAATAAACTAGTCAAAACAAAATAGGGCCCATTACGTTTTTTGGCTATAATGTTTAAAAACCTAGAATGCTGTGTTTTTTTCGAATTGGTATGCTTAAATTAAGGAATAAAAAATCCTGTAAACACCTAATTGTTTAAAAAAGTTTATTATGGTTGAATAACCGACAAAAACAAAAAAAATTACCAATAACTTTACAAACTTGCAATGTTTTTCTAATCACGATTTTGTTTTGTTTGCTTTCAAAATCATGCCAATTTTTTTTTAAATATCGAGTAGGGCCCCCTCTCTTTTGCACACACTCTCTGAGCCTGTTTGGGACAATCTCAATTAAATGATGAATATTTTCTTGGGGTATCCTCTCCCAACAGGCTTTCAGAGCTGTAATCAACTCCTGCCGGTTATTTATTCGGCTGTAACCTTCTTTAAGGGTTATCTTTAATTGGTCCCACAAATGTTTAATGGGATTGAAGTCCGGACTCATGGCAGGCCAGGGCAAAACCGAGATATTGGCTTCCGCGAGAGTCCTCTGGGTGGCCCGGGCTGTATGAGCCGGTCGTTTACACCGACGAAACATATATAGATACGACTCACACTTCTTCGAAATCTTATTCAGATGGCAGCACTGCTGGTTTGAAGAAACCAATTTCCAAAGGAAATCGTTTAATTATAGTCCATGCCGGCGGAGAGGACGGTTTCATACCAAATGCCCTTCTCATGTTCAAAGCAAACCAAAAAAGTGGTGATTACCATAATAATATGAACGCAGAGAACTACGCGAGATGGTTAAGAATGCAACTAATTCCAAATCTAAAGCCCAATAGTATTTTGGTGGTAGACAATGCATCTTATCATAATTCATTAGAAAATCCCGCTCCCAACTCAAATAGTCGTAAACAAGACATGATTGACTGGCTCAAGAATCACAATATTGATCATTCTACATCGATGCTTAAACCACAACTGTATCAATTGATACTGCAAAACAAACATAGATTTATTGAATATAAAATTGATACATTACTCAGAGAACATGGACACAGCGTTCTTCGTCTGCCGCCCTATCACCCGGATTTCAACCCAATCGAAAACATTTGGGCAATGATAAAAGGCTACGTTGCGAAAAAAAACGTGTCAATGAATATGGATGTAATAATGAGGTTAGTGACAGAAAAAGTTGGCAGTATCACTGCACAAGAATGGAAAAATGTATGCGATCACGCAGTAAAAGAAGAAAATAAGTTTAAAGGCCACGACGCTGTTCTTGATGATTTATCGGAACGATTCATTACTAACACAGACGACACATCAGACGAGAGTGAAAATGATGATAAGGAAAATGATGTAGATGCAATGTCCGATGTAGAAGAATTTTAATATTTTTTCATATTTGTAATCGTTGCCGTCGAAAGTCACTTTGTTTAGTTGTTTACTTTAGTTTCGGGACTAATCCTAAAAACGACTGCTCTTGTTGCAGTTTCCATATCCATATGACGACAAGAACCAGGCATAGTGATTAGGATTAGTCCCGAAACTAAAGTAAACAACTAAACAAAGTGACTTTCGACGGCAACGATTACAAATATGAAAAAATATTAAAATTCTTCTACATCGGACATTGCATCTACATCATTTTCCTTATCATCATTTTCACTCTCGTCTGATGTGTCGTCTGTGTTAATAATGAATCGTTCCGATAAATCATCAAGAACAGCGTCGTGGCCTTTAAACTTATTTTCTTCTTTTACTGCGTGATCGCATACATTTTTCCATTCTTGTGCAGTGATACTGCCAACTTTTTCTGTCACTAACCTCATTATTACATCCATATTCATTGACACGTTTTTTTTCGCAACGTAGCCTTTTATCATTGCCCAAATGTTTTCGATTGGGTTGAAATCCGGGTGATAGGGTGGCAGACGAAGAACGCTGTGTCCATGTTCTCTGAGTAATATATCAATTTTATATTCAATAAATCTATGTTTGTTTTGCAGTATCAATTGATACAGTTGTGGTTTAAGCATCGATGTAGAATGATCAATATTGTGATTCTTGAGCCAGTCAATCATGTCTTGTTTACGACTATTTGAGTTGGGAGCGGGATTTTCTAATGAATTATGATAAGATGCATTGTCTACCACCAAAATACTATTGGGCTTTAGATTTGGAATTAGTTGCATTCTTAACCATTTCGCGTAGTTCTCTGCGTTCATATTATTATGGTAATCACCACTTTTTTGGTTTGCTTTGAACATGAGAAGGGCATTTGGTATGAAACCGTCCTCTCCGCCGGCATGGACTGTAATTAAACGATTTCCTTTGGAAATTGGTTTCTTCAAACCAGCAGTGCTGCCATCTGAATAAGATTTCGAAGAAGTGTGAGTCGTATCTATATATGTTTCGTCGGTGTAAACGATTGGCCGTCCTTGAGTGCGATATTCGGCTATTTTAATCAAAAAATTTATACGAAGATAACGAATCTCATGTTTTTCCATAAGAATTTGCCTATTATCCTCTGTCCTTTTCCACTTAAACCCTAAAAGAGATACTTCTTTACGTAATGACCAAATTGAACCGGGATAATTTATATCCGCCTTCAACTTTTCATGTATTCGCTTCATAGTTGGTACTTCTTTATCGGTAATGTGAAAATTGTGAATAGTTCTTCGGATTACCGCTTTATCAAAATCGTCAATATTGATAATATTTTTTCTACATCTGGTCTTCTTCGGAGATGTAAATTTGCTCCCATCTTCCAAAACACGTTTACCTTCCACTAAAACGCGTTTGACAGTAGACAGAGGAATCCCGGTCGATGTCGCTACCAATTGGGCAGATGTAGTGACACTTGACATGTCTTTATCGTTCACGTCTTTAAAATACTTATTTAGATTGCACAAAATTTCTTTCACTTGGCTATTTAAAGGTTTTCTTATTCTTTGTTTACTTGTGTTAGCCGCCATTTTTCACTAACGAATCTAGTCTAGCACAAAATAAAATACTAAGAAACACGTCACGCTGCTACCAGTACAAGAGGTGAAGTGCGGAAGGTGCGCGGAGAAGTTGCGTCATGCGATGGACGCACCGCGCCTCAGGCCGATTGTCAAAAAGCAGTAAAAACCGGTTTATACCAAGCAAGGGACGCGCCGCGCTTTAGGCCAATGTTACACCTACACTATCTATGTACACTCACACTAATGCAAAGCTCAGCTTACGCCTCGCGGACTGTACCTACGTGCTACATTAGCCACGCGGCCGGCGCGCGGCGCGCGAATCTCGACCCTATCGTACGGTCACTGACCCGACTACGCGACGTTGTTCATAATGATAATACATACCTACTATATGGTTGTACTTGTACACAGTGTAATGCCACTTTACAGAAATAACATGAGTTATTATTTTTAGTATGAAATAAATTAATACTGTATTTTGAAAAGTCGTAGAACAAAAGTTGTTAGTGTCAATGTAAACAACTACAGGCCGAGAGCGATTTGTTATTTTTAAAATAACCCTGTATAATAATTTACACATGGATTACCTCTTCCAATCGAGAGGCATAGCTTAGGCAAGACCTGCGGAAGGGAGTAACTTTATAGTGCCACCAATTTATGTGTGAAGAATGTCGTTATCGTCGTTTAGTGCTGCCATCTATTCGTTTCTTGGATAAATCGGTAATTCTATAGCAGCTCGTACGAGCAACTGCATGCCGCCCAGTCTCACTTTTCGCCATTTGACTGATAAATTGGTGACACTGTACAGTGTACATACTACAATAAAACCGAAGTTTGTCGGAAATTATTTAAAAATAAACGGCAAAGTGCAAATCATTTGGCCTAGCGCACTAGGGTTCCTTTACTCAACGGACCTCAATTGTACCTACGGTACAGGTACAATTGAGGTCCGTGCTTTACTCCCACTTACTATCAAAAATATAAAACTATTTTGTTTTGTTAAATTAAGTAAGTATGTTGTTGATATTTAGCAGCTATACCTATAAAGTTTCTGTGAAAAAACTGCCTGGCTAAAAAGCTCATAATAGATCATAAAAGATACAGCTCTCAGTGAAGGTAAAGACAAAGCGAAAACTTGATGTTGTCAAGTTTTCGCTGATGACAACTTCACATATTGTAGTGCTTATTAAGCATATTGTGGAATTTACATTTATTTAGGTTACAAATTCAAAACATTCGGTTTTTCTGTTTCACTCTAGGTCAGTGAATTGCACTTTAACATGTTAGCGAGCCACAAAACTGACATGAATGACAATAAACGTATGATTATTTATCGTCATTTAGTCAACAGTATTAACACAATAAGAGAATGTAATTTCTTATAAATTCCTATAATTATTATACTCAGTATAGACTCTATAGACTATCGAGTACTTTTACTGATAAGTGTCAACAAACACAAGATGCAGTCAGTAGAAGCAGTCAAAACATTACAATTATTTATGAACTATTTACTTGAACTAAGAAATTTTACATTTAGTAGTGGATCCCAAGTAAGGTCGACCTTCACCGAGCTGCTTATTGGATGAAAACTATTTTATATCCAATTGAATATGTCAATAAATATATCGCAAGTGGGTTGCCTAAAAAATTTCAGTCCAGGGTATGATTAATTAAGAATTTAAAAAAAATCCATCGTAACATGAACTCCGCTTTGTTAGAGTTCTGTTGACATCTTAGTTCAAATTAGATTGGATGAGCAATTCAGGTCGCAAATGCAATTGTGCTTATTTACCTACGATTTTATTATCCGTTAACTTTCTTTTGCCAAAAAATATAGAGCAGAAATACTTTCCTCAGACTGAAATTATTTCTGGCAAAAAGCACTATTTATAACATCCAATCTAATTTGAACTTCGATGTCAACTAAACTGTAACAAATAGGAGTCCATGTTACAATGGTTTTTTTTAAATTCTTAATTAATTATACTCTGGACTGAAATTTTTTAGGCAACCCACTTGGGATATATTTATTGACATATTTAATTGGATATAAAATAGTTTTCATCCAATAAGCAGCTTGGTGAAGGTCGTTGTATGGCGGGATCTTAGACCAATTGACAAGATATTTAATTATGAGGGAATACCTTTTAGTAAAAATATCACAGTGAGTTTGTTTAACCTTTCATAATAATATTTCCAATCATCAATTCATCACTATTTCATATGGCTACCATGTTTTGTGTACTAATATTTTCATTCTCCTCATAAGGAGTTAAACATACAACATACAAGTAATAAATGTACAGTCATACTCCATTCACTATAACTTATCCTCTGATGTTATGTAGACGCCATTGCAACTCACACAATAACAGGACGGGTTATAGTGAACAATCTGTATTAGAGATCCTGTCATAATTTGCTTTAAGTACCTACTCAATACAACTAACTAAATCAAACAAATTAAAAGAAGGTCTAAGCTAGTGGCAGCGAGCAGTAACTGCAGTGAGTTGGTTGGTGAGAATAGGGAAGTCATGGTCAGTTGCCGTACGCCTGCCACTGGTCGGGGCTGTAGCGCGGCAGCTCCGCCGGCAGCTTGCCGTACGCGGCGTGCGGCGGCGCGGCGGGCCGCGGCGCGTGCGCCTGCCGGAATTTCGTGGAGTACTTATAGAAGTCTGACATCTCGAAGGGCTTGGTCTCTTCGCGGTAGGGGATGCAGCGGCCTTGCTCTATGACCGTCAGGTTGGTGGGCGAGTCCAGCGACACGGCGCCCGGCGACAGCACGGGCGGGCTGTGCATCGCCTCATAGTGCACGGGGCCGGAGCCCGCCGAGCGCTTCAGGCTCGCGCTCTTGCGCAGCGAGGGCTCGCGCGGCGGCGAGTCCAGCGACGTTTCGTACCACTGCTTGTCCTTGCCGCGCCCGTCCGACGGCGGTGAAAACTGTTCGGAGGGCGAGCGCACCGCCGAGCCGTCGTCGGTGACTACCTGTAGCGGCGCATATGGAGCGTGACGAGCACCGAGCCGCAGCGGCAGCGTGGCCGGCACGGGGGCGCGGCGCTCCGCGGCCGGCTCGAACGCGTCGGGCGGCCAGGGCGTGTGGCACATGGCGTCCAGGTGCTGGCTGTAGTCGCTGTGCGAGGTGAGGTGGTACGTCTGCGTGCGCTGAAGCGCGCTGCGGCGGCGGCCGGGCGGCGGCGCGTGCGCGTGCGCGAGATGCTGGCTCTGCGCGCGCAGCTGCGACGCGTACTGGTACAGCAGCGGCGCGGGGCGCGGCGGCGCGGCACTCGGCGGGTGGGGCGCCGCGATGTCGGGGTGGCTGGAGCTGAAGTGCGTCTCGCGCAGGCCCCGGGGTCGGCGCGGCTGGTCGCCGGGGGCCGGCGCGGGCTCAAGGCGCGCGGCGAGCGCGGGGTAGGTGTGCGAGGTGTGGATGGAGAAGGTGTCGGCGGGGCGCTCGTGCGGCGGCGAGGGGAAGAAGGCGCAGCCGGTGTCGGGGCGGCGCGCGGGCCGCAGGTGCTGCGACGGCACGCCGCGCACTGACGCGCCGGAGACGGAGGGCGTGGACAGGCGGTGGCAGAAGCGACGTGCGGCGCCGTCGTGCGAGTCGCCGCTGCGCACGCTGGGCAGGCGCTCGCGCGGCGCGTCGGGGCTGAGCGGCGCCTCGGGCGGCACGACGCCAGTGAGGCGCACCTCCTGCACGCACAGCGTGTACAGCTCCTCGTTCTTGGCGGCGAGCATCTGCTCCAGCTCCTTCTTGCGCGCCTGCAGCTTCAGGAGCTTGTCCTGCTTGTCGGAGTGCAAATCGCTGCCCATCGTGCTCGTCCCCATATTGGATTCGAAAACTTACGAGTGAAAATACTAATCTTAAGAAATAATCACGACAGTAAAGAAATAAATATACGATAGAACACAAAGAAAATAAACAAAGAAAAATTAAATAATAATTATGACATGTTAGACACTGACACCATAGACATAAAACACTTGACTGACACAAACAAACGCCATGTTTTTATTCAGCATAGAGTTTTTATCTTTTCGGTTGGTCTGTGGTTTTTAGTCACAGAACATTACCACTCCTAGCGGCGTAGACAGAGTATTCTCTATCTACGCCTAGCGGAGTTCTTAGTTTTGTGGTCTGTGAGCATAGAGTATAGAACACACATAACAGTACACAATAGGTAGGTACCTACAAAGAGGTAGGTACTAGGCATGGGTACTAGGTAGGTATCAAAGTGAACGAGTGAACCTTCCTGGCTTCGATGGGGGCGTTTTAATTTAATAGATCAATGTAGGGACCAACGATGTACAAGAAGTACTCTGAAGCTTTGCTCTGAAGTAATTAATTCCATGTCAGGGACTTTATGAATCGATTCATTGAATCGATGTAGGGTTCATAATCGATCTGAAATTTCGACGATTATTTTACTTTAAATAATCGATTTTAAATTGACATGCCTATAATATTATAATCTGTGGATGTGGTTGACGTCGAGGAAAGGGTAAAACGTAGGGATGTGACATGAATGGAAAATAATCGATTTAATAATAATCGATTTTATTTTATTAAATATTAATCGATTTGTCAATAATCGATTTTAATGAAAATAAATAATCGATTTTTTCGAAAAAATCGATTTTTTTCTATTATTTAAAATCCTCCATGCTTTTCATATTCCAATAATAAACCTAACAGCCGTTTTCACTAAACCTAGGAAACGCCTAAATCGAATGCTTAGCCCTAAGGTGACAGTTGTTGTAGGTGAAAACTGTCACTTATCGGCTAAGCATTCGATTTAGGAGTTTCCTAGGTTTAGTGAAAACGGCTGTAAGAGATTCATTTTAAAAATTAAATAAACTAATATGAATAAAAAAATAAACATTTCAAAACTTAAAATCATAGCAATTAATATTCTTTTAAACTTTCTAGGTAAGGAATAATAAAACCAAAAATCATTATTGATACAAATTCTCAGTATCATTAAACGTTTTATTATAATATAAATTAAATGAGCTTATGAATGTTAATATTTTAATGCATTTTCTTGTAATTTACGTAAAAACGTTTTATACATATTACTAGCTAGATTGCTCAGTCCGATAACCTAGGTATTAAACTAAATTAAATCTTACACTTCTGAACGAACACTTATTTCAATGCAACTTGTACTTTATCTTTGTCGCAATCATAGATCGAACACAGACTTCTATCAGTACAAGAAAAGCGCCATCCCTTGAGGAGTTTTTGAACTAAAAGCTCCATACTGTGGAAAAATGTTCTAACTTAAAACGCCCTGTCGCCGACATAACTACAGATGGCACCGTTTTTTATTTACTAACTTGCAAATAAAGCTTCGAGTTTTGTCATTCGGCGCATAGATAGTGCTATTTATGAAAATCGATTTAATCACGTAATTTATTAATCGATTTATTAAAAATCGATTAATATGGCTTTGAAAATCGATTATAAAAAATCGATTATACGAAAATAATAATCGATTAAAAGAAAAATCGATTATTTTTTAACATCCCTAGTAAAACGTAGTGATTATATACTCTTTGGGAAAGGGAAGAGGAAGGAATTAAATCGAAATATTTAATTAAAACTATTTCAAGGTCTCCCCACGGCCAATTCAATTGGTCATGTAACCCAGAGCTCGTCAAAATAATCTTAACTATTCCGTCGGTATAATTCGGTTGTGAACATGTCGAAAGCTTACAGAGCGATCGTGGCGGTGGCCGACAGATTCGTCCCGTCGAAGCTGCGCCCAGTGTGGGAACACGACGCTGGTGAGAATAATATAGCGAGTCCACGCAGCGCACGGCGCTGGCACAGGCCACGGCGTACTGCGCAGCTGACGCTAACGCGAGTGTTTTCTTTGCAGGACCTAAAACCATCTTCTTCTGGGCGCCAGCATTCAAATGGGTAAATATAAAAAAATATTACATTGCGAGGTCAATATTCGTCACGGTGTCCCAACGCATGCAGGAATGATTCAATTATTTTAAACTTATATAAAAAAAAACATGCATAATATTGGGTGATATATACTACCTGTTCCCAGAAGCTTTGCTGTTGCATTGGCCATTGACCTCTAAGAAACAGTGCAAACTTCCTCAAAATCAGTTCACTAGTTTATCAAGGTTTTTGTGATTTCAAGTGAATGGTTTTGACTTTAAATTTTTGAGCCCACTCACACGAAACAGCAGGATAAATAAGTTTTTTTAAACAAAAATAAATATTATATTATTGGACATTTTGAAAATTTAAACCAAAATTACTACCTGTTCGCAGAAGCTATGCAGGTGACTTGCCCGTGCCACTTCATAGGACTACCAGTCCACATCAGTGCGGATGTGGTATCAGATGAGCGCGGGTTGCGCTTGTATGAAGTGGCAGGGGAAGTCATTGGCAATGCTTCTGCAAACTGGTTATATGTAACTTGAAAGTTACTTGTACCCAGGTTGACACCAGTGGACTTCATGTTTTTCTAGTTGGTACTTTGAGCTGTTTCAAAGTCTGTAAATACAAAATAAAATTGAATTGACCTCAATTAGAATTGCAGCTGTATAGTGAACTGATAGTCATACATAGTACATAGCAGGAATAAAGTGACACTCAGTTTGGTGTTTGTTTGTTCAGTTGTCATGAGACTGCTATAAAACATAATCCCAGCACAATCACATGACACCAATTAAAATGTAATAGCATGCTATGTGCCAGATAAAATTGCATGTAGTAGATTTATATTGATAACAATGTCTTGAAATATATTTTGTAAAACTTGGATGTGAGAAAAAATATATTTTTAGTAGAGATGCCACACACTTGTTTAAAAATTCAATTTAATTAGTAGAGTTGAGGATAAGTACATTTAATTTGTTATTCAACAAATAATGGATGGTACCTCATTTATGTATTACATTATGTGCCAGTATTCAAATACATGTGGACCATTAACCATCATAAGAACCTCATCACATGAAGATGTTCAGGGTATGAATCCATCCTGTACTAAAATCCATATAAGTTATGTTCATTATAACAATTATTATGTTTCATCACACAGTGTCAACAGTCAAGCTCCAATTGTCACTAGTAATGGAAAGTCGGATTGTTTGAATGTGAACATCAATGGATCAACTGTACATATTTTGTGGGAAGTCCATCATGACGTTAGTTAGTCGATAACATTATTTGTTAGTATTACTCGCGTGTGTGTCAGAGGCCCGTGCTTGTGTGCAGGGCCTGGTGGTGGCGGGGTTGGGGGACCTGAACCGGCCCGTGGAGGCGCTGTCCGTCCCGCAGTGCGCGTCGCTGGCGGCCACGGGGCTCATCTGGTCGCGCTACTCGCTCGTCATCATCCCCAAGAACTACAGCCTGTTCGCCGTCAACGTGTTCGTGGCCGTCACCAACCTCTACCAGATGCAGCGCGCCTTCCGCTACCAGCGCGCGCTCAAAGCCAAAGCCCAGTAGTGCCACGTGTGCCACATGTTCTTTCTCATTGGCCCCAATGGCTCTGGAGATGAACAAAATCATCCATGGATTATCCTTCCAAAAAGTGTAGAACAGGGTATAAAATTCATCAAAAGTAATGGAAGATTTGTCAATACATTTTAAAGATTGTAATTGTCGCCAGGATATAGTGTCCGAAGTCAGACCAGACCTACCATATGCCAGAAATTAAGCTCCTTCCATTGAAGTGAAGCAGAATCAAATAGATAAAAATCATAAAATCCCCGAGTGAGCTAAATTTTTAACTCAAGCATTACAAGTAACTTCTCTCCAATTATTCAAATAGCAAAAGGAATGTCCAAATCAATGTGCAATAAGGAATTGAACATAGCAATCTTATAGTATTGCGCTCTGCCTGAATGCTGTTCTGTTTAATCTGCTTTCTTTCACTGGAGCCCTCAATATAGTACCTCAATTAAATGACTCAGTGTATAGTTGGTAGGAAGTAGATGTAAATGTCGACCGATTTATTTATTTATTTATTTTCTAGTAGCCATACAAATGACTTTTTAATTGAAAAGCACGTACCACACGTAACTAACGCTTAGAAATGTACGTCTGTCGGTACGAAACAACGACCGTTACTTAATACGAGTATAAAAGTAGAAAACTATTGCCAAACTTATTTTAACAAATATGGGATGATTTGCTGGTGCGTGCTTACTGTGATAATGGAATACGTGATATATTTTAACGTTTATATAGTTGTTATCGCGCATCGCTGGGCTGCCAAAAATAAAATATAGAAGAAATAAGTTTAGCCTTCTTGGAAAAATTCTCAGAAAGTGGCGGCACGTATGGGTTGATAGGTTCAATTCATGAGTGCGGCCCCTCGTCCAGCGGTTGCATGGTTTTGAATGTAGTCAAGTTAACTATTAAATTGTTATACACACAAACGTGTTGACTATTTTTGTATGGACCTTTTACAATTAGACAAATATATTTTCGTACTTGTTCCATAAGTTTTGTTTCTTTTCTTCACATCATACTTCATCGGTTGTTTGCCATTTCATTAATCGCATCGCCATCGGTGCGTTGTGCTGCCACTGTCTCGTTGACGGTCACTACACTATTCATTGTTCATCGGGAAGGCCATGTCGAGTGTGCGAAGCGTGTCATCATACAATGGTGCATGGTATGAAGGTATGTCGATCAATATTTTTGTGCGAATGCTCAACGCTGGTTTAACTGCTATGGATTAAAATATTTTTTTACTTTACACCCTAATCGCTATATTTGCAAGTAGTGATTATAGAAATAAATCCAAAAGGTTATAATATACTCATTACTCAAAGAAAAAAATTACGGGAAAATAATTGCATATTATTTAACAGCGCGCCACGTTCGCTTATTATTCTTGAGTTGTTCACCAGCAAGTAGAAAATAGAACCTGCCTAGCTATGTCTGGATTATCCAAAAATAGACGCCACATTCAAGTTATTCAGCTGACAGTAGATTGCACGCGCTCGCTTTATCCGCAAGAGAGTCTGCTCGTGCGGTCTGTACGTTGGCTGGCGCTGGTTGCAGGCGCTGGTGCTTGCGTCGCTGGACGAGTACCGGCGGCCGCTGGGCAAGGTGTCCACCGCGCAGGCGGCGACGCTGGCCGCCACGGGGCTCATCTGGACGCGCTACTGCCTCGTCATCCGCCCCGTCAACTACTCGCTGTCGCTGTGCAACTTCTCGCTGGGGCTGGCCAACGCCGTGCAGTGCGCGCGCGCGTACCGCTACCAGCGCCGCGCGCGGCTCGCGGCGGCGACCTAGCGACTCGCGGCCACGACACGCGCACCCCCCCCGCACTAACTCAAATATTTACCCTCGAATCTACACCTTTTGGCTTTGATAAATAATCTACACACAAATAGAATTGTCACAATCATGTCGCAAAATTATTGTTTAGATAATAATATACACATCAATTGTGCGATCATCAATCATCAATCTCTCTACGAGTATGTACCTATTGCTTTAAGTAGAACACAAACAAGAAAAACAAATAACAATTAATAACAGAATAAGTACACAAATATTATTACCCACCAGATAATGTTAACTCGTCTTATTATCAATTATTATTATTATATTATTATCAATCCATTTATGACGACGAAGTTAATTTTTAAATATGTATTCGTATGCCAAGAACACAGATTTTAGCCAAGAATTAAGTATGTTAATATGTTATGTAGGTACCCAAAGCAATTTATTTTCTTTTTTATTAATAAACACAAATGTTAAGTACTTGTTTGTCATTTTATGAACATTATACTGAGATGACTAGAATATTTCCGTTTTTATCATAGATCATGTAGGTCATCTTATAAATTCGCGCGGTGACCTCCAAACGACCTCGGTCCTTGATGACGTTAATCAGGTTCAGTAGTCTTACATCAATATCATCGCTATTTGTATGTTAAGTACCCACTTGCATAACGATATCCCTACTTGATTAGTCAAAGTGGAAGTAAAACCTATGTCCATCTATTGTTGGTCGAAATTCGAATTATAACTTCCTGCATTCCACAAGCTTCCAGTTTAAACATATCAATCAAATAAAAGGTACATATTTCTATTTTGTAATAAAATCAATTATCCTATGCTAGATCTTCGTGGATGCATTTAAGCATAGGTAGAGTATATTGAATATATGCATTTAAGAGAACACAATGCAAAATATGCTTCATAGTGAATAATATATTGTACTACTGTATTTTAATACTATGATAGTCTTGTGGATATCTCTGCTTGACAAATATTGACATTCAATTCACTATTCAGTATCAGTAAGTAATAAATAATATAATAAATAAATATAAATACATAGTGGACAACATCACATACATTGCTCCGATCCCATAGTAAGTAGCTTATGCACTTGTGTATTCAGACACAACGAAGATACCAAAGTAATATGAAAATAGTTCACGTTTTCCTTCCTATACTTAAATTGTTATTGAAATAAACGTGCACTTATTTACATACTTATTGTGCAGGAAATAATGTGAAGTAGCAATCTGTGTGCTGCGGACGCGTCTAGTCAGACACACGCACACCTCACGTGTCACGAAGTTTCAAACAACGCAATTTCGACCGCTTTGCTATTACAGTTTTCTGGTAAATAGTACTCCATCACTTATAGTGATTGCTAAAAAATAAGCAAAAGGCGTTGCTATTTACAAAATGTTTATTGGATATGATCCAATGTTACATCCAATGTTATCTACGCTCATTGCTTAAAGTTCGAATTATGAAATCAAAATGTGTCACATATTGACCTACTTTATTCACAGACTTCTATAATTATTAAAAAGTTATTCATTATAACATAGCTGTACTCGTTTATTGCCCGTGGTACCCCCGATGGTCCCCCCGGGGTACCACGGGAAATTGTTTTGCCCGTGGTACCCCTGGAGCTTCTAGGGGTACCACGGGTAAAAAAAAATTACCCGTGGTACCTCTGCAAATCAAAAAATACAAAAAAAGGAAAACGCAATTAAAAACCGTTTTAAGACTATCCTTTATGCTTAAATAGAAATAATTGATTAAAGTGACAAAAGAAAACACGAAACTTAAACTAAAGCTGCAAAGTTTTTTTTATAGTTCCTTAAACTTAAATATTTATTTTGTACTCCTTTTTATTTAAAATAAACAATAACACTTAAAATTAAGACAACTTTTCAATTCCTTTCACACTAAAATATTTGTTACGTAGGTACGAGCCTTTTTATTTAAAATAAACTGACTAAACAAACAATTGAACGTAAAACAAAAAGACTTACATTATTTCAGTCTCTGAAACTAAAATATTTTTTAATACATTTGCTCAAAAAGAAGACATTTCCATGTACGCGGGAAGAGCCACAGGAAAGCTGCTATTTTTATATATTTAAGGAATAAATAATAAATATTACGGAACTAAAATAAAGTATGTTGTTTTTGTTTTAAGTTTTATGGTTTATTTTGTCAGTTTATTTCATATAAAAAAAGTAAGTAAGAAAGTTTGTCATTTCTTTGTGAGTCCCAGTTTGTTGACCCAGGCCGAAGGCGCGGTGGAAAATAAAAAAGGCACTTGTGCAGAAAAGTATAACTTTCCGCACACAATACACAATATCTACTTTAACAAAAAATTAGTTTCAGGAACTGAAATTATGTAAGTTGTTTTGTTTTACGTTAAATTGTTTTTTTAGTCAGTTTATTTTAAATAAAAAGGCTCGTAATTAACAAATATTTTAGTGTGAAAGGAATTGAAAACATATAATTTGTCTTAATTTTAAATGTTATTGTTTATTTTAAATAAAAAGGAGTACAATAGTACATTTTGATACAAGGGTGCAAAAACATATACACCCGTGTATCACACGACGTTTTTCAATACAGTTGTGAGAATTAGTAAAAAAACAAATCAAAGAGATAATATGTTTGCTCAAGATTTTGGGGGCCAATTTCCACCTTGTTTGGTTTTTACCTTAAATAAAATATCGAAGATCGAAATCGAAGGCGACTTCGAATTCGCAATCGAAAAGATAAAAGATAAAAAATAAAAATATAAAAGATAAAAGATAAAAAATAAAAGATAAAAGATAAAAGGTAAAAGGTAAAAGATAAAAGATAAAAGATAAAAGATAAAAGATAAAAGATAAAAGATAAAAGATAAAAGATAAAAGGTAAAAGATAAAAGGTGAAAGATAAAAGATGAAAGATAAAAGATAAAAGATAAAAGATAAAAGATAAAAGATAAAAGGTAAAAGATAAAAGATAAAAGATAAAAGATAAAAGATAAAATATAAAAGATAAAAGATAAAAGATAAAAGGTAAAAGGTAAAAGGTAAAAGGTAAAAGGTAAAAGGTAAAAGGTAAAAGGTAAAAGGTAAAAGATAAAAGATAAAAGATAAAAGATAAAAGATAAAAGATAAAAGATGAAAGATAAGATATAAAAGATAAAAGATAAAAGATAAAAGATAAAAGATAAAAGGTAAAAGATAAAAGAAAACGAAAAAAAATCCTGTGTCCATCCCATTTTATTGTACAATGAAAACTCCTTGGTATCAAACGTTTTGCAAAAGTAATGATCGAGCTTGTAAAAGTAAGTTACGACCACGAAAAAGAAAGATTCCTGTGCGTAAGATTTAACTTTCGAATACTAATGACAGCCTCTGAAAGTGCGCCATACCATACAACTGTATTGAAAAATAAAAATTTAAGTTTAATGAACTATAAAAAAAACTTTGCAGCTTTAGTTTAAGTTTCGTGTTTTCTTTTGTCACTTTAATCAATTATTTCTATTTAAGCATAAAGGATAGTCTTAAAACGGTTTTTAATTGCGTTTTCCTTTTTTTGTATTTTTTGATTTGCAGAGGTACCACGGGTAATTTTTTTTTACCCGTGGTACCCCTAGAAGCTCCAGGGGTACCACGGGCAAAACAATTTCCCGTGGTACCCCGGGGGGACCATCGGGGGTACCACGGGCAATAAACGGCTGTACTATGGAAATATCTCTAGATTGTTGAATAATTTCTATTACGATACGCGGCTCTGGGTTCCTGTATTTTTGTGTGTCGTCATCCCAGACCAGGGAATAACTTTCTTTTCTCTGTGGTCGTCATAGCCAAAAGAGAGTGTAGAGCCAACTCGGAGCAATTAGCTTGTTAATTGCTCCGAGAGAGCCAACCTCAATTTTGTTTTTTTTTTTATATAAGGAGTCCACAGACAACATTTAGTTGGTAGTCATGATCGACCATAGACAACAATTAATTCACGGAAACAATAATTTTTCCCTGCCTTATATGACTGATTAAAAAGTGTGTTCATACATAATATTGAAAAGAATTATGTATAATTTTTGATTATTTAATTATCCACTAAAAATATAGTTTATCTGACTTGTATAAATATTTTCTACTCTTTTTTGTTTCTTGACTTTTTTAACAGACTATACGCAGTTTGCAACTGAATTTTGGCGCCATACCTAACTTTTAACATTTCAATGTGTTATTTTTGTTACTTAGTCAAAACTTAGCGCGGAAAAATGTCTAGCAGTGAAACGTACTAAAGAAAATTTAACTCCACCTGACATTTTAGTAATTGCAACAAAAATGACCCACAATCTTTTACCAACAAAGTGAAGGATTTACGACAAACGTTAGCAAGATTTTATGGTTTGGATTTATGATAATTTGAGCGTAGATAAAGTAGTGTATGAAACTCTACATAATTAGGTATTAAAACACTCGTGTGATACTATTAAAAAACTCGCCTGCGGCTCGTTTTTTAAACTCACACTCATGTTTTAATACCCCCCATTATGCATCCGTTTCATAAACTACTATTATATGCTATAAGTCATGTTGTAATAAATTACAAGATACATAAATAAGGTTTGTACGTTTCTTTGTATGTACACTGAAATGAGTAATTTGAACTTGTTGAGTAGGGACACGTGAAGCAGTCCGCTCTAGTCCGCCACGAGCGCCAGCAGGCGGTCCATGGCGACGGGCGCGAAGGAGCGGCCGCCGTCCGCCGAGTACATGATGACGTTGCGCACGACGTAGCACTGCAGCGCGCCGATCGCGTACAGCGGCCGGCCCTCGCGCGACTTGCCCGCCAGCGGCACGAACGTCACGCCGCGCTCGGCGCAGCGCGCCTCCAGCAGCTCGGAGAAGCTGCGGTGCTGCGCGGCGGCGGCGGGCGCGGCGGCGGCGGGCGCGGCGGCGGCGGGCGACAGGCGCGGCGCGGGCGGCGGCTCCACGCACTGCAGGTCGGACGAGCGGTTCAGCATGTCCAGCGCCTTGCGGAACATGTCGCGCACCGCCGGCTCCTGCAGGATCTCCTCGGGGAACATTTTCTGAAAATTAAATTAAATGTAAAATAAAATAAAAAATAAAATAGCCTTTTATTTTCACCAGAATTAGTGACATTGTTACACATTATTACATATTAACTAAAATCTAAAATTAATAATCTAATTTTTAAATGATGTCTCTAATTTTGGAGTGCCTTTCGGCAAAGGCCTCCTCCAATCAGGAATATTTATCAACCATATCAGGGAGTTGTAGAAACCTTCTATGTTCTTTTTGTTAGCTTGTTCAGTAGGGGAGTATATTTCAACAATTGTCCAGTTCTTTTTATGTTGGGGTATGCTTTATGTTGGGGTATGCTTTAATTAAATGTAGTTTGTAACAATGTATGGTGTTTTTATGAGCAACAGCTACAATAAGATAGAAGAATTAGAATGGCCAAGACGTAGGCATTTCAGGCAAACCTGAAAATTGAAATGCTCGAGCCTCGTGAAACAGACTTTCGACTGGTAGCAGATTGAACGATTCACTACGTAGAGACTACTTCTTATGCAACGATGCAGCTCCGCCACGTACCTTGAAGTCGGTGTAGGAGGCGAGCACGGCGGCGTGCGGCGGCGACGTGTTGAGCCACGCCGCCAGCGCGCTCAGCCAGCGCGGCAGCAGCGCGCGCGCCGCGATGGCCGCGATGGTGGGCGCGCCCACGAGCTCCACCCACTCGACGCACCACTGCCACGCCGCTGGAACGACAATCGATTTGTTAATCAAAACGAATATCTCGCTTGCACCCTGATAGTGTGATGCGTACTAGGGCGAATCTTACACTCAACGATTTCTTAGTAAAGCGGGAAGCACAATCATACATGAATTTTCCAAATAAAATTTGTCGACGCGTTCGCAGCGGCACTCACAGTTCTGCTTGGCGTGCAGCAGCTCGATGGGCGCGGCGTGCAGGCAGTGCTCCAGCTTGGGCGCCACGTGGTGGTGCAGCAGCGGCGCGAGCGCGGGCCCCCACGCGGCGCGCCAGGCCTCCAGCAGCGGCCGGGCGCTCTGGTCGGCGGGGTGCCAGGCGGCCAGCGCGGCGGCGAGGCGCGCGCGGATGAGCGGGTACACGTCGCGCGCCAGCGTGTCGCCGGCGGCCGCGTGCCAGGGCAGCACCCAGGCGTGCAGCGGCTGCGGGTCGCGCGTGGGGTCCCACGCCTTGACGCCGGCCAGCACGCGCGGCGCCACGTGGCGCGCGACGGCGGCGCGCAGGATCCACTCGGGGCACGCGTCGCGCCACGCCGCCACCACCGCCAGCATCGGCTCCGGCGAGCGCGGGTTCCACTCCCTGTTCCACATCGAGGCCGCGCTTTTCAAACTGGATTTGTTTTTGACGCCACAAACCAATATAACATAGTATATTGAATTCTTTATATTCAATTTTTCATGGATGTTGCCATCTTGGAATTGAAAAAAGATTTAATTTTGATAATCATCAAATCCAGAAAATTATTTTTCAATACAGTTGTATGGTATGGCGCACTTTCAGAGGCTGTCATTAGTATTCGAAAGTTAAATCTTACGCACAGGCATCTTTCTTTTTCGTGGTCGTAACTTACTTTTACAAGCTCGATCATTACTTTTGCAAAACGTTTGATACCAAGGAGTTTTCATTGTACAATAAATTGGGATGGACATTGGGATGGGATGGACACAGAAGGAATTTTTTTTGTTTTCTTTTATCTTTTACCTTTTATCTTTTACCTTTTATCTTTTATCTTTTATCTTTTTATCTTTTATCTTTTTATCTTTTATCTTTTAATTTTTATCTTTTATCTTTTATCTTTTAATCTTTTTCTTTTATCCTTTATCTTTTATCCTTTATCTTTTATCTTTAATCTTTTATCTTTTATCTTTTATCTTTTATCTTTTATCTTTTATCTTTTATCTTTTATCTTTTATCTTTTATCTTTTATCTTTTATCTTTTATCTTTTATCTTTTATCTTTTATCTTTTATCTTTTATCTTTTATCTTTTATCTTTTATCTTTTTTCTTTTATCTTTTTTCTTTTTTCTTTTATCTTTTATCTTTTATCTTTTATCTTTTATCTTTTATCTTTTATCTTTTATCTTTTATCTTTTATCTTTTATCTTTTATCTTTTATCTTTTATCTTTTATCTTTTATCTTTTATCTTTTATCTTTTATCTTTTATCTTTTCGATTGCGAATTTGAAGTCGCCTTCGATTTCGATCTCCGATATTTTATTTAAGGTAAAAACCAAACAAGATGGAAATTGGCCCCCAAAATCTTGAGCAAACATATTATCTCTTTGATTTGTTTTTTTACTGATTCTCACAACTGTATTGAAAAACGTCGTGTGATACACGGGTGTATAGGTTTTTGCAAACTCGTGACATTAAAAACCCTCGCCTTCGGCTCGGGCTTGTTAATGACAGCTCGTTTGCAAAAACCTACTTTCCACCCTTGTATCACAATGTACTAATAATAACGGATTAACAAATGTATTGTGTTTCTAAGAGCAATACGCAATAATTAATATAATTATAGTCTGCATAATATGTTTATCGAGTGGCGGAGCAGTGGCCATTTCATGCAAGTCGTAAAATTGAAGTCTCGAGCCTCCTGAATTAATTTTGAACCGGTAACTGGTGGTGACTTTAGACTCGATGAAATTTACACAAATGATCGTATCTCGTTGACAACTCACTCTGCGGCGGAGGCGAATCTTGGCACGAAGTGCTGCCACAGCAGCGAGTTGTAGGCCTCCTCGTCCAGCAGCGCGCGCCACTTGCGGAAGGCGGGCTCGGGCTGCGCGGGCGCCGCCAGCGGGCTCCAGCCGGCCGTGAGCGCGCTGAACAGCGGCGCCGCGATGCCGCCGCCCACGCTGCCCAGCGCGAACATGGCGTACTCCAGCGGGAACGTCTCCTTCAGCTCCGCCAGCACGCCGTGCGCCGTCTCCAGCGACACGTCGGGGCGCGTGAGCTCGCGCACGCGCGCCAGGATGTCCTGCACCTTGGCGATGACCTCGTCCTCGGCGCGCAGCTTGCGGTCGCACTCGTCCAGGTCGCGCTCCAGCACCAGCAGCTCGTCCTCGGCCGCGCGCAGCTCGCGCGCGTTCTGGATGATGTCGCGCTCGCAGCAGTCGACGGCGAGGTGCAGGTTGTGCGCGAGCGCGGGCGCGGCGAAGCGCGTGCAGGCGCGGCGCGGCTCGTGCTCGAAGCGCGGCGCGGCGGCGCGCAGCGCGTGGTAGCCGCTCAGCACGCGCCGCGACCGCCCCGTCATGTCGATCACCGGCGCGCTGCACGCCGCCGCCGCGCTGCGCACCACCAAACATTACTGCCGCCCGCCAGCCGTGTCCAAATGCAAGTCCGACCATGACTTATTGGAAGATACCATGGATGAAAAAAGGCAGGGAGAGAAGGGGGAAAGAATACCATCTCCCTAGCATATTATTACAGGACAATGTAAAGGGAAGATGAATAATCAGCAAGAGAGAAGCATACCTAATACTTAGCACCTTTATTTGCAGTCGATTTAATTGGAGCAATGAAGGCAACATCGGAACAGGACAACGCGACGAGCGCTGCGGGCGGTACCTGCTGACGGTGTGCATGGTGGGCTTGCCCTCCTGGATGACGTCGGCCGCGTCCTTATAGAAGTAGCGCCCCTTGTGTGACTTCTTCCAGTTGTACGTCTTCTCCTTGGAGCCCTTCTCCTCGTCCTCCTTCTCCTTCTCCAGGCGCCGCCGCTCCTCCTCCTGCTTGGCTTTTTGCTGACGTGAGAGTAAATAGGAAAATGAAATGACCAATGTAGGATAACCTAAAAACAGTTATGTCAACTAAACAGAATACCAACCGCGGCTTTCTCAGGTCCGTAGGCGCCGATAGCTCCTCTGCCTTTCCTCATGGTCGCCTCCACGGGCGCCGAGATGCCCTGCAGCTCCTTGCCCAGACCCTTGCCCGGCTGGTAGCCCATCTGCAACATAGCTCGTGACAATACTGGCGTGAGGCAGCTTGTGGCCAAGATGATAGATGATACATTTGAAAAATTAATAAATGGGCTACTTGACTCAAACAAAATTATGTAATTTACTCATATTAGTTCCCAATAGTTCCAAATCTGAGTAACTCAATGAGGATTTTTGAGAAAAAATAAAGGTAGTTCGCTTGTTTCATAAAATTTGTATGCAGTGGGGCGCATCTTGAACATCTGAATCTTGCACGAATTGAACTATCCAAATGTCCGGTTTTGTGAAGGTTTAAGCTGTGATAATTTTTTTTGCACCATTATCATTGCCATAAGCCTACTATGTGAGTCAACTATTTATGAAAATATAAATAAAATTCAAATTCGGCAGGCTCATTCGGAACCACCTTAATATGAGAGATGATGCATGAGGATTGAGATTATTTAAATTGTAAGAATGACCTGCAGCAGCAGCTTGGCGCCGATGCCCTTGGTGTGCTTCTCCCAGGTGCCCACGCTGCCGCCCAGGTTGGCGGCGCGCATGCCCTGCCCCGCGCGCCGGATGCCCGCCGTGTCGCTCTCCGCCACCGCCGGCGCCTCCTCGTCCGAGCTGTCCACGATCTGGGGCTTGGATGTTGATGATGATGACTTTTCAACTTCTGAAACCACAAACAATCCTTTAAAGATAACAGTTAATCTCTGCCACAATCACACCAAACCTCTTTCTCCCAATGTAGTTTTAGAACAAAAGGATAGGAACACAGCTTGAGCAGATTGGAGCACACATGGAACTCTTAATCCATAAATATAGAACAAGCAATAAAATTTTCTATCTATAGAACCAAAAAAAATTAACAAACATGATTTTTTGCTAAATATTTATAACAGATAAATATGATAATATAATATGTAATAAATATGATAAATATAATATGATAATAATATGATAATAAATATGATAAATATAATGTTATAGTTTTGAGGGAACACTGTTGCTGGTAGATGGTTCCACAGTGGTGGACGTGGATTGCCAGCAATCCAGGTGGAATGGGTGGAACACGTTTCTACACCGGAGTGTATCCTAATGCATCTCAATGGTTTTCAATTAGGCCAGTATAATTCAGCATAGATTTTGTCCCTTTTTTTTACTCTATACAAGTTAGTACTTGACTGCGATCTCACCTGATGGTAAGTGATGATGCAGTCAAAGATGTTAGTGTACTAACTTGGAAGGGGTAAGTTATGTCACCCCAACGGTTTCTATACAGCATCGTACCGGAACGCCAAATCACTTGGCGGTACGTCTTTGCTGGTAGGGTGGTAACTAGCCACGGCCAAAGCCTCCCACCGGACCAGACCTTAGCCAATTTAGAAATTATAAAATTCCAAAGTGGCCCGTGGCGGGAATCGAACCCGCGACCTCCCACTCGAATCCCTTGCTTCATGAGCCCTTGGTATTAATCATAGAAAGTAAAACAAAGGTGTGCTACCTTGCTTGTTGTCCTTCTTTTTGCCCGCCTGCTGCACCCCGCCCGCCACAAAGCCGATGGGTGCTGAGAAGTCCTTGGGCTTGCGCGTGCGCCGCCGCACGTTGTCCTCGTTGTCCTCATCGTCGCTGTCCGCCGCCCACACGCCTGCCGGCACACACAGCACTGCATTACTTGAACTGAATTAGAAGGCAAAGATGAAATTGATAACCTGTCCTATCCTGATTGGTCCTACAGCCTACTAGAGTCTAGACCAATGGTAATAAATATTTGACATAACTTGTGTTCTAGTCTGGTGCGCCACTTCCGAGCGATTTCTTGCATGCGATACAATCGCTAACCGAACGTTTACGGTTCCAACTTCGAAGCTGTTGCAGTAGAAGCAGAAGACGAGTATCGTTTGCATGTTGCACAAAGGCGACTCAACATACCGTATATCTGGTGCTCCTTCTTGGCGCGCCGGCTCCTGTTGGGGTTGAACTCATTGTCCAAGTCGTAGTCAGTGATCTCGAAGCGAATTACTTCGTCGTCCGACATAGTTGCACACAAAGAGTATATAATCACTACGTGGTTGCACAAGAACCGAAAGTAACTGCAACTCCTGCAAGCGTGGCTTACGGAACAGTCTTTTTAATCAGTACATTTAACTTAAAATGGAATCAAATCAACGTAAACTGATTTTTTATTGTTTTTTTAATCATGTTTGAACAGTATGTAATTTCTCAGTTTATTTATTTTATATTTATAAACACGATTTATTTAGGTATTTATTTATTTATTTAATGTTGATCATAGACATAAAACACTATAGGGATATGTTGATCAAAGAGTATATAATCACTACGTTTTAGATGAAACATGAAACATCAGTCATGGTCATCACTCATCACTCTTACCATAGAGGTAGAGATTTCATAGAGATTTTCAGCTGTTTCAAAATGACAATGACATTTTTTGACATTTTGCTCGCCGCGATTTGACATTTTCATTTAGCCAATTTAGCCATTTATTTTTTGCTGCATTTGTATTAAAACAGCTAAATCACAGCTAAACTCAAAAATTCGCTACCGTAGTAATTAGTAACTGTATTTTCAAGAGCTTGGTAAACTTCTGGAGTAAACTGTGCTACCCAGTGATGTGATGCGAGTGATGTGACGGCGGAGGCCGGTGGTAAACAGAGCGCGTCAACTGAATGATGCTGGGCAGGTTGTCCGATGTGCTGCAGAGCGCCGCGGACGTCGTGAGTACAACTAATTAATTGCAATTAAATCTAATTTTATGTAGGGGCATCTCATTTGATACATACATTAGTTACTTAATCATGAAATCCATATCTTACAAGCTGGTGATGGATAGCGGGAAGCTGCTACGGTAGATATTTAAAAGTCTTGTAAACCTACTGTTGCTTATTATTAAAAATTATGAACAGTGAAAACAGCTTTAAGTATTTATAATCGAGTAATCTGTATGATTTAATTGTTCTTAATGCCATTGCAGCTGGCTCCGCCGGCGTCCCGGCTCGAGGACTTTGAGTATCACTGGAAGATGGTGGTGAACTTCTACCAGAGCTATGATGAAAACAGCAAGCTGCACATTGAGGAGACCCGCGTGCCGCATCACCTGCACCAGATGCTGCAGGTGGGCAGGAGCATGAGATTTAGAGAGAGGAGGAGAAACAGTTATTGTCATACTATGTTTCACCAGGCTGTTCTGAGCATTTTAATGTAATGTTTTAAACACAGTTATCTAATCATTGATGTTATCTGAGAAATAGTGATTTAAACATGATTTTTGAAGCCTACATAATAGTCTGTTAGGTGAGGGACCTGAACTGCAATAGTATGAATGCTGATGTAGAGGTTTTGAAATATTGGCAGTCTGTTACACTAAATTCTGTCACAATATTATTGTGTGTACTCGCCCATATCTATTGTCTTGTCTGTGGCAATCTCTCTTCCTTCCCCTTGGGACTGTTATTTTAAATGAAAGATAAACTGAGAGTACACTGTGTATTACATAAGGGTGATGAAAAGGAGAAAAACTATTGAACAGCATGTTTTTTTGTTTATGTACATTATTATTGTTGATTCTGGGACACCTACTTATAGGTGGCATAGGCCTTTGTTTTCCTTTGCCAATTAACTCTATCCTGTATTAGTCAGGTCCAAGTGTTGCAGATAGCCTGCACAATGTTATCATAACAGCACATGCGCTCTCTGCTTTATTTTGGGTGGTCACCAGTAGCGTATATACTCACTTCCCTGGTTGTCTAGCATGGGGTTGGTTCCAGAATTTTAATAAGAAACAATTATGTTGTAATTGTTTTATACCCAGCAGCTTCCTATAGTCTCCAAAAATGCTTTACTGCTACTACATACTGTGATTGTCGGTCAGCTGCTGGTGGAGGAGGAGAGCGAGCACGGCGCTGAGGCGGTGGGGCCGTGCCTGGAGGCCGTGATGCGGCGCCGCGTGGCGCTGCTGGACGCGCTGGCGGCGCTGGTGGGCGCAGACCGGCCCGCCGGCGCTCGCTCCGCCGCGCTGGGGCTGGCGGCCGCGCTGCTGCGCCGCACGCGCCGCCCGTGCCTGCACAGCGCGCACGTGCTGCGCCCGCTGCAGCGCATGCTGCTGCAGTGCAGCGAGCGCCGCGCGTCGCCCACGGAGCGCGAGGAGGTGGAGCTGCTGCTGACGCTGTGCGGCCTGGTGCGGCGCGAGCCCGGCCTTGCGAACCTGTTCACCGCGCCCTACGTGGAAGAGCGCGCGCTCGACGATATCGCGCGCCTGTTCCCCGCGCGCCGCGCGCCGCCGCGCCGCAACCCGCTGTTCGAGGTGGAGCCGCCCGCGCCGCGCGTCGCCATCGTGCGCGCGCGCGACGACGCCTCGCGGTCGGAGTCGGGCGGCTCGAGCGGCGCGCTGGGCGACGACGACAAGTTCCTGCTCGTGGACCTGCTGCTCGCGTACCTCGACAGCGCCGACAGCCAGGTGGTGCTGCGCGCGTGCGAGGGCGTCCTGATGGTGTGCTCGCTGCCCGAGGACGACATCGCCAACCTGGTGACGGCCAGCCCCGCGTGCGAGCGCCTGGCCGAGCAGCTGCTGCGGCGGTGGCGCGCCGTGCCCGCCGACACCGACCCCGCCGACGTGGAGCAGCTCAGCACCACGTGGGCCTACGTGTCGCCCGAGCGCGACGCGCCCGCCGCGCGCTTCCCCGGCTGCCGCCAGCTTGTCGCATTCTTCTCCTGGCTCGACTACTGCGACACCCTGATGAAGGTGAGCCGAGCCACAGCACGTCGACCCACTGCACGTTCCGAATGTAGTCCATAGACATTAAGTCTTGCCTAAACTAAGAACCACACTGTTTACTCATCTATATTTTATTAGTATCAGAAGTGGGATAAAATTACCACTCCCCATACAAGCTCCATGTAAAAAGCGCGCTTCGAGTCAAACCAGAAAGGGTTGATTTTTAGCGTTAAATATTTACAGTAAATTCGATGCTGTCCAAATTTATAGATTATGGTATGGAACCCTTCGTGCACGAGTCCGACTCGTACTTGGCCGATTATTTTTTACTCTAAACTATGGAGATGTAACCGAATACCTACCAAATATCAAGATTGGGATCAACACTGATATTAGAGTAAACGCATTGCGCTGCGTCCCAGGAGTGCCACCCCATCATCGCGGCGCACCTGGCGCGCGTGTTCCGCTCGCACTTCCTGGAGGCGGCGGCGGAGGCGCTGTGCGGGGCGGAGCGCCCGTCGCCGCGCCGCGCGCTGCTGGCCACGGCGCTGCTCGCCAAGTGCCTGCGCGTCGTCGACTCGCCCGACCTCATCAACGGTCAGTGCATTACGACAGGAGCCGTGACTCCAGAGTATATTCACATAAGAAATATATTACGAGCACAATAGTGGACACGAAGTTTTTATACAAAAATTCACATCGTTTTTATTGGCTTTCAAATTATACGATACCATTTTCAGAGTTCTCCAACTGGCTGGTGGGCGAGGGGCAGCAGGCGGAGTGGCCGCTGCTGCTGGCGCTCATCGACAACTGCCTCTCCGACGACCACGACCTCACGCTCGAGACGCTGCGCTTCTTCGAGGTACTGCCGCAGGAGCGCGTCGCCCCTCGTGCGGTGTGCGCGCGTGCGACTGGCTGGTGGGCGAGGGGCAGCAGGCGGAGTGGCTTGTTTTTTGGGTATTCGGGTGTTTATCGATGCAGCTTTATGTAATTATTGTGATGATTGTTTCAGGTTATAATCGAGAAGGGCACGGAGCACAGCATGGACCGGCTGGTGCTGTCGCGCGTGTGCTCGCGCGGCTACTACGCGCCCGCCTCGCCCGCGCCGCTGCAGGACGAGCGCGACCGGCTCAACGACCTGTCCTTCTCCAGGGAGAGGGAGCGGAACAGGTGCGTTACACAATCGAGACGGGCACGGAGCACAGCATGGACCGGCTGGTGCTGTCGCGCGTGTGCTCGCGCGGCTACTACGCGACCGGCTCAACGACCTGTCCTTCTCCAGGGAGAGGGAGCGGAACAGGTGCGTTACACAATCGAGACGGGCACGGAGCACAGCATGGACCGGCTGGTGCTGTCGCGCGTGTGCTCGCGCGGCTACTACGCGACCGGCTCAACGACCTGTCCTTCTCCAGGGAGAGGGAGCGGAACAGGTGCGTTACACAATCGAGACGGGCACGGAGCACAGCATGGACCGGCTGGTGCTGTCGCGCGTGTGCTCGCGCGGCTACTACGCGCCCGCCTCGCCCGCGCCGCTGCAGGACGAGCGCGACCGGCTCAACGACCTGTCCTTCTCCAGGGAGAGGGAGCGGAACAGGTGCGTTACACAATCGAGACGGGCACGGAGCACAGCATGGACCGGCTGGTGCTGTCGCGCGTGTGCTCGCGCGGCTACTACGCGACCGGCTCAACGACCTGTCCTTCTCCAGGGAGAGGGAGCGGAACAGGTGCGTTACACAATCGAGACGGGCACGGAGCACAGCATGGACCGGCTGGTGCTGTCGCGCGTGTGCTCGCGCGGCTACTACGCGACCGGCTCAACGACCTGTCCTTCTCCAGGGAGAGGGAGCGGAACAGGTGCGTTGCTCCCATTAGGCACGATGCGGGTATCTAACAATATTCAGCACATCTATATATAACTAGTAGGGCGCGTGGGGGCGCGGGCCACATGTGGCCCGCGTGCTGTCTTCCCGCCCATGAAAAAATCCCTTCGAAATTCGCCATACATTTTCTATGGTAAAAAAAAAAATCGCCATTTTGGATTTTTTTTTTCTATTCATCGCGTAGACCTTCGGGTCCTGATTAACTCTTGTCAAGAAACCACTCTTCCATCTTTTATACTTTCCGAGATAGACACCGAAGAAGTTTGTATGGCGGCCATCTTGAATCCGCCATTTTGAACTTTTTTCAGCTCACTGCCAATTGCATGACGTTTCGAATGACATTTGGTCGAGCACCCCCCACCTATCTTCAATACCCACGCCGTGCTCTTCACTCGTCTCCTCAATCCTCAATCATCAGCTCTCTCCGTATTTTTCCTCCTCATGAATTTTTCCCCTCTATACGACATCATCCTTGAAAAAAATATTTTTCATACAAAATTGTTCAGGAGAGGTGATCAATCAGTCAGTCAGTGGCCAATCAGCACAGATAGACACCGAAGAAGTTTGTATGGCGGCCATCTTGAATCCGCCATTTTGAACTTTTTTCAGCTAACTGTCAATTGTTTGACATTTAGAGTGACATTTGGTCGAGCTCCCCCCACCTATCTCCAATAACCTGGCTGTGCTCTTCACCCGTCTTCGAAATCCTCAATCATCAGCTCTCTCCGTATTTTTCCTCAAATTGAATTTTTTTCTTCTATAAGACCCCATCCGTGAAAAAAAAATTTTTCATACAAAATTGTTCAGCAGAGGTGATAATCAGTCAGTCAGTGAATCAGCACGATATATATTAATAATGAATCGCAAAATGTGTTGGTAAGCGCATAATTCAACAACACCTGAACCCATTTGGCCAATTCTTTTTTTTTAATGATCGTTGAAGTTCAAGGATATAGGATACGGCGACAAAAATTCGAATAATTGCCGGAGAAACACTAAAAACAGTTTTTTTCTTTTTCCCATACAAAGGTTTTCTAACTAAAACTTAGTCATTTTGAGCTTTATTGCTATTGCATAAAGTTTATATTAAATTACAAGCACTCACTGTTGTCTAAGCAATGGTTTTAGATTCCTAACGTCAAAGAGTTAATTTGCGCTCTTGCCACAATAAAAATATTTTTGTCAGGACGAAGTCTGTCGGGTCCGCTAGTTTTTAATAATTATGCTTAGAAAGTCTATCCATCTCTTTTCTATCCGCTGCAACCCGCTGCTTTGTGGTACTACACAAAGACAGAATAAGTTGCATTAGATTCTTTTTTTGTCCAAAATTCTTATTATTACTTATTAGTATCAGTTCTGTTGTGTTGAACAGTTTTATCATTTTCTATGGGAAGCATTTCGAAAAGGATAGACCTATTTTTAGGTGCAACAAATTAGTGCAGTTAAAGGAGTTGCACAACAGAATTGGCACCATTGCGATAAGTAATGGTTTGCGCTGGTGTCAGGGAGGCGCTGCAGCAGCTGCGGCACGAGGAGCTGGTGAGCTCGCACGTGGGCGAGCTGCTGGCGCTGGAGCCCGCCGCGCACGACCTGCGCCGCACCATCAACAGGTGAGCGCGCGACACACCACCTACTACTACGCACTTGAACCGATCACGAAATACGCTACGCTAATAGTAGGGGATCCCAAGTAAGGTCGACCTTCACCGAGCTGTTTATTGGATGAAAACTATTTTATATCCAATTAAATATGTCAATAAATACATCGCAAGTGGGTTGCCTAAAAAATTTCAGTCCAGGATATGATTAATTAAGAATTTAAAAAAATCCATTGTCACATGAACTCCTATTTGTTAGAGTTCCGTTGACATCTTAGTTCAAATTAGATTGGATGAGCGATTCAGGTCGCAAATTGCAATTGTGCATAATTGTGCATAAAACCTACGATTTTATTATCCGTTAACTTTCTTTTGCCAAAAAATATAGAGCAGAAATACTTTCCTCAGCCAGGAAAGTATTTCTGGTAAAAAGCACTATTTATAACATCCAATCTAATTTGAACTACGATGTCAACTAAACTGTAACAAATAGGAGTCCATGTTACAATGTTTTTTTTTTTAAATTCCTAATTTCTTGGATTCAATGGAGGTTATAGATCGACAAAAAATAAAATCTGTGAACGGGTTGTGTGATACGGCGTTAGAGATTATTATATATAAATGTTTTAAGTAAAGGTTTGCATTATTTGTAGGCGCCTCACGCAACTCAAATCCCGCGCCGAGCAGCTCGCGGCGGAGGACGCCTCGCGCGCCACAGAGACGCCCCCCCGCGTACCCACACCCACCTAGCACCCTCCCCTCCCCACCAGACCCCTTCCCTCCCCTCCCCACCAGACCCCTTCCCTCCCCTACCCACCAGACTCCTCCCCTCCCCACCAGACCCCTTCCCTCCCCTCACCACCTGACTCCTCCCCTCCCCACCAGACCCCTTCCCTCTCCTCCCGACCAGTCCCCTTTTCTCCCCTCCCCACCAGACCCCTTCCCTCCCCTCTCCATCAGCATAGCCGAGCTGTGACCGACCTATTCTGCGACTTAGTTCGATGCAGTAAAATAACTTACTCCCATTTTACTAAACTCCAATAAGTCTCATATCTTTCTTGAAACTTTCTGAGCAAAATAACATTTCTGTGTAATATTTCTCTTTGGTTCATTTAATTTGTTACTAAACGACATTTCGAAACGTCATTTTACTGCATCGAATTACAAGTTCGATTTTAAATACTACAGTGAAAAACTAATATTACTATGGAAGCAATGTGGAGAGGGAGAATTTTTTTGTCTGAAGCCGATATTATTCGTGATCATTGTTGTCAATAGATAGTGATTATTGTTCTCGATATGGGGGATCAAAAATATGGGGAACCAATGAATCAGAAGTTAATTTCTCAAAGAGTTTTTTAAAATTTTATTTCATGCGGGTGAAATTGCAAGCAACGGCTATGAGAATAGTTTTTATGGAAGGTCAGGGTTGAATGTCGTTTGAATATATATAAGACATTGAGGATCTCCAAAATAAAACACAAATTGTTTCCCTGAAATAACAAAGTTTTGTTTTATTACAAGTTTTGTTTTATTTTACAATTATCTAGTTATTATCAAGTTACGACAATTACACTTCTATCTCACCTGAAATAACAAAGAAACGACATTTAAAGTTCACTATATCTCGAGTCCTCAATCACATTCTTTCTATTAGTTTTTATAACAATAAAATGCACAAAACAATCTGCGCGTCCCACGCCATTTTAAATCATAGACACAGATCAATAGAATACGATCAACAGATACGCGAAGCGCGGCAAATTCAAATGCATGAAATGTCACTCATTTCATTACATCTCCCCCCCTAAGAGCGAAAATTCTAAGCAATATATCTGTAAAATGTACTTATAAGTCATCTTCATATTCATTATCATCTCCTTCATCTTCTTCAGCCTCTGTTATGACAGGTTGCAATTTTGTTATATGAAATAATGTTGATTCTGTTTTTCTGTTGCCTGTATCAATCCTATAAATGGAATTCGATATTTTCTCTATTATTTTGAAAGGGCCTATTTTTAATTCGTCTAATTTCTTTCTATTCAGTCTATTTCCATTTTCTACATATACACTGTCTCCTACATTAAATTCTTGCATTTTTCTATTTCTATCAAATATTTTCTTGTTATACTCATGAGATTTTATTGTATTCTCTAATGCCAATCTTCTATCAGCAATCCACTTGTCTTCCTTTTCCATCGTTTTGAATTCATTTGGTAGAATACTGACATTTGTACCATCCAGTAAATATTTTGGTGCAAAACCTGTAACGGAGTGTTCTGTTTCATTATATTTTTGTATACATTCTCTTGCCAGTGTTGTCCATGTTCTCTTATTATTTTTCTCATTCATTTTACACCTTATTTTATTTACTATTGTTTGGTTTAATCTTTCATTCAAGCCGTTCGAGAATGGTGTATTCACGGCTGTAAAAATTAGTTTAATATTATTTTCCTGCAAAAATTGTTTAAATTCTCTTGAATTTATGCCCGGATATTGATCTGTCAGGATAATTCCAATCTCATCTGTCTCTAGTACTTTCTTTGTTAAATTTATAAAGTCACATGCATTCTGGGTTTTCGAAGTCGCAATAAATGCATATCTTGTGTAGTGATCTACTAAAAGGTGTAGATATTTCTTTGTAGACCTAGATCCTCCAAATCCACCAATAGTATCCATTGACATTATTTCAAATGGTTTGGTAGCTGGTCCCAGTTGTGACATTAATCCAATTTTTTTTTGACATCTTGATTTATTTTTTATGCATATTTCACATGTTTTACAAATATTTATGATATTTTTTGTTAGGTTTATAGCCGTATATATTGAACTTATTTTTTTCTGCAGTTGTCTGATCCCAATATGGCATAAATCTTCATGCACCTTTTTTATAAGTTTTTTACTAAATTCTTCTGAGAGGATAATCTTTTCCTGTTTCTTTATTTTTTTATAATAGATATTATTTTTTAGTATTAAATTTTGTTTCTTTTCTCTTATTGTTTCATTTTTCTCTTGGTCTCCAACTATATCTTTTATTTGTATTAAATTAACTATTCTCAATGTTTCCTCTCTGTTATCTTCTGGTTCTAATACAGGGTTTCGGCTCAAACAGTCTGCTTCTACATTTTCTTTACCAGGTATATATTTTACGGTAAAGTCATACTGAGATAGGTAGTATGTGAGATCACCCAATTCTTCATCTGTCCTGCATTTAATGTTCATGTTCTCTAGAGGTTTGTGATCTGAGTAAATGGTGAATTGTTTTCCGATGAGCCAGTGCTGCCAATATTTAACAGCTTCTTTCATAGCAAGACATTCTAAATATATAGCCTTTTTCCGTTTTTGATGTTCATTCAATTTTTTTGAGAAATATGCCACCGGTTTGTCTTTACCATCTAGTTGTGTCTGTTTTAATATTGCTCCAATGCCCTCCAAAGATGCATCGGTAAAGATTTTGATTGGTAAGTCTTTGTCGAATATTTCCAAGACCGGTTGCGAACATAAATATCTTTTTATCAGATTGAATGCTTCTTCACATTTCTCTGACCATACAAATTTCTCGTTTTTTCGTAATAAATTGTGTAATGGATCTAAGATAATTGCACTTCTTGGTATATAGTCATGGTAGAAGTTTATTTTTCCCAAAAATTGTCTGATGTTCTTTTGCGTCTTAGGAGTTGGAAAGTTCCTTATTGAAATCAAATTGTCTTTTAGTGGTCTTACTGAATTGTTCTGAATTATATGGCCGAGGTATTTTACCGAGTCTGAAGCAAAGGTACATTTCTTAAACTTCAGTCTAAAGCCTTCTTTAATTATTGCCTCTAATACATTTCTAATGTGCCTTATATGTTCTTCAAAGGTAGACGAGTATATCAAAATATCATCGATATAGTTAACAGAGTATCCTGTGAGATTGTGTTTTCTTAGAATATTGCTTAAGATTCTCTGGAAAATTGCTGGTGATGTTTTCAAGCCAAAAGGGAGGCAGGTCCACTGGAAGTGGCCATCTTGTGTGACAAATCCTGTTTTACTTCTGTCTTCCACCCGTAATGGTATTGCCCAAAATGCTGAGTTTATATCTAGTGTAGTAAAATACTTGCAATTTCTAGTTTTAATAATTAGATCATCTATCAAAGGAAATGGTTGAGCTTGTGGTATAACTATTTTGTTTAACTCTCTGAAATCTACACATAAACGGGATTTTCTATTTTCACCTTTTTTAAACGCCAATGTCACTGGAGCAGCGAAAGGACTGTATGATTCTTCTATTAAATTGTTCTTTAGTAACATCGATATTTGCTCTTCAATTTCTAATCTATCTTGTATTGTACATCTGTATGGTCTTTTACTACAATATTTATTTACTTGTAAATCTATGTGAGCTTCATAATCTTTAACTGAACCTATATCATACTTGTCCTTAGCAAATATTGTTTTATATTCCTTTATAATTTTCTCTATCTCAATTTTCTTTTGATTATCTAAATGGTCTGTCATACTTATAAATTCCTCTGTTTCTATGTGTTCATTGAAATTTACTGTATATTTTTTTATATTATTATCTTCATTTCTGTTATCTTTAGACATCCTGTCTATTTTATTTGTTATTTTCTTTTGTTCTATCTGCAAGTTCTCATTTTGGGTTAATCTGAATTTCTTTATCATATCTAATCCGATTATGAAATCATCAAAATCTTCATTTTCTACTATGTATACATCCACCTCTTCTTCTAAATCAAATATTTTAATTTTTATTGTTATCAAGCCATCCATCTTCTTCACACCATTAACCGTTTTCATGTATGCTATGTTCACATCATCTTTTTTTTCTTTTACTTTTATTAATCTTGAATTTATTATAGAAATCTGTGAGCCTGAATCATAAATACCACTCACTTCTAGTTTATTTTCTAATAAAAGCTTGATTTTGATTAATGGTGTGCTTACTAGTTTTTTCTCAGTATTTATGTCTACTTCAATTATGGAGTTATTGTTTACATTTTTAGTTTTAAGAACTTTTTCAGGTTCATTTTTATTTTTCTTGAACCAACATGACTCCTCCGGATGATATCTAATTCCTTTGTCCAAAGACTCACAAGTCTTACATGACTTCTTCTCATAAGTTTTATTTTTATTATAAAATGTACTGCTCTTTATGTTAGTTGAGTTTTTCTTATACATCGTGCCTTCATATTTTCTTATCTCGTTGAACAAGTCAGTAGTGTTGTTGAGTTCATCCCTGTTTAACTTATTTAAGATAAATCTAGGTAAACCAGTTGCAATAAGATCTATCATTGTTTTGGAATCTATAGATTTGTTTATATCTAATAAAAGCCGTTCTTTTTTTATGGCATAATCAATTAACTGTCCTTCTTTATACCTAAATGCGAGAGCATATGTGACTATGTCCCATCCTTGGTTTTTAAAAGTTTCTAAAAACTTGTCTTTCCATTCACTCCATTCAGAATTTATTGTTAGTTTTATGATCATCGAGCTATACCAATCCAAACAAGGTTTATCTAAAAATAACCTCAAAATATCTATTTTTGTCGCATCTTTTGTTATATTAAAGCGCGCACACTCTTTTTCAAAAATTTCTATCCATTGCATCGCATTAGGATTTTTGCTTGTGAATTTTTCAATAATAAATTTTTCTGAGATATGTTTTAAGTTATGTTGACTTTCTTTCTTAGTTGTAGTTTCTATTAATTGTTCCAAGATTTGTTGCAAAGTGTCATTTTTGTCCTTTGCTTGTGTTGTGCTCACTTCATCTAAATATTGATCTAAAAATTGCATATTACCTTCCTCATCTACATATGTCTTCTTTAGATTTTCATCCAACTTTATCCATACTTTTCTACTCTGGTGTCTTTTTTTAATGCTATTTTTTACTTTTGTGAAAGTGTTCGTTTTAACAATATATGTATGATGACTCACCGGCTTCAGTTCCTCGGGTAAAACATAACATTTTCCTTCTTCAGTAGATATTGAGGTTATAGCTAATACATTTGATTTGCCATCATTTGAGGCTATTATTGTAAACTCAAATTGAAGCCGGTCCATCTTCTTTTAGTTCACAAAAATGTCGTTTTATAAGACATTGAGGATCTCCAAAATAAAACACAAATTGTTTCCCTGAAATAACAAAGTTTTGTTTTATTACAAGTTTTGTTTTATTTTACAATTATCTAGTTATTATCAAGTTACGACAATTACACTTCTATCTCACCTGAAATAACAAAGAAACGACATTTAAAGTTCACTATATCTCGAGTCCTCAATCACATTCTTTCTATTAGTTTTTATAACAATAAAATGCACAAAACAATCTGCGCGTCCCACGCCATTTTAAATCATAGACACAGATCAATAGAATACGATCAACAGATACGCGAAGCGCGGCAAATTCAAATGCATGAAATGTCACTCATTTCATTACATATATATTATTGTAACTTGAATATAAGATTTACAAAGTTAGTGCAATAATCTAATGTGACATATCAGTGGTATATTGTTATGTGTTAAAGTACAAAGACGTAAAGTGTGTTGAGCTGCGAGCTTACAGAATTGAATGGTCTATAAATAGTGCGATCTGTTTCTGCAGGACAAGTTAAGAACTTAGGATAGTCCTACGCATATTTTTATTTTATAATATAGAGATAACGTTTGTACAACAGAGCAATTCACACTACATTGAATTTGTAGTCTGTAGATAATGTAAATACAATCAAACACAATATCAGATTTTTTTAAACTATTGGCCATATTATTTATTAGCGAAATTAAAAAAAACCTGTATTGAGATACAAAAAACGTGTGTATCTTGGGCCGTACCACTATCTTTATTAACATTTCCATACAATTATTTTAACATTTCCATACAATGTCAGTATGAGAATTTTGAAACAATTTTACAATAATGGTGCTATAAGAAATGGTGGTAAGGCCCCAGTTCTGTGATTTTGAACATCCTACCGTAGTGCTAAGCGTAGTATAAGACATATGACTGTATATATGCTGTATAATGTACATATATGTAACATAATATAGTTGTAAGAAGTATATTAAAGCATTTCTCAAGTACAGCTGTAGTTTCATTTTGCACAGTTTCCTGCTGCTGCTGCCGCGCGCCGTGCTGTCCGACCCGCTGGGCGCCGACTACGAGCACTACGTGCACGACGCGCAGCGCCACTACCAGGTGACCCAGAGCATCTGCAGTACAGCTGTAGTTTGATTGTGCGCAGTTTCCTGCTGCTGCCGCGCGCCGTGCTGTCCGACCCGCTGGGCGCCGACTACGAGCACTACGTGCACGACGCGCAGCGCCACTACCAGGTGACCCAGAGCATCTGCAGTACAGCTGTAGTTTGATTGTGCGCAGTTTCCTGCTGCTGCCGCGCGCCGTGCTGTCCGCCGACTACGAGCACTACGTGCACGACGCGCAGCGCCACTACCAGGTGACCCAGAGCATCTGCAGTACAGCTGTAGTTTGATTGTGCGCAGTTTCCTGCTGCTGCCGCGCGCCGTGCTGTCCGACCCGCTGGGCGCCGACTACGAGCACTACGTGCACGACGCGCAGCGCCACTACCAGGTGACCCAGAGCATCTGCAGTACAGCTGTAGTTTGATTGTGCGCAGTTTCCTGCTGCTGCCGCGCGCCGTGCTGTCCGACCCGCTGGGCGCCGACTACGAGCACTACGTGCACGACGCGCAGCGCCACTACCAGGTGACCCAGAGCATCTGCAGTACAGCTGTAGTTTGATTGTGCGCAGTTTCCTGCTGCTGCCGCGCGCCGTGCTGTCCGCCGACTACGAGCACTACGTGCACGACGCGCAGCGCCACTACCAGGTGACCCAGAGCATCTGCAGTACAGCTGTAGTTTGATTGTGCGCAGTTTCCTGCTGCTGCCGCGCGCCGTGCTGTCCGACCCGCTGGGCGCCGACTACGAGCACTACGTGCACGACGCGCAGCGCCACTACCAGGTGACCCAGAGCATCTGCAGTACAGCTGTAGTTTGATTGTGCGCAGTTTCCTGCTGCTGCCGCGCGCCGTGCTGTCCGACCCGCTGGGCGCCGACTACGAGCACTACGTGCACGACGCGCAGCGCCACTACCAGGTGACCCAGAGCATCTGCAGTACAGCTGTAGTTTGATTGTGCGCAGTTTCCTGCTGCTGCCGCGCGCCGTGCTGTCCGCCGACTACGAGCACTACGTGCACGACGCGCAGCGCCACTACCAGGTGACCCAGAGCATCTGCAGTACAGCTGTAGTTTGATTGTGCGCAGTTTCCTGCTGCTGCCGCGCGCCGTGCTGTCCGACCCGCTGGGCGCCGACTACGAGCACTACGTGCACGACGCGAAGCGCCACTACCAGGTGACCCAGAGCATCTGCAGTACAGCTGTAGTTTGATTGTGCGCAGTTTCCTGCTGCTGCCGCGCGCCGTGCTGTCCGACCCGCTGGGCGCCGACTACGAGCACTACGTGCACGACGCGCAGCGCCACTACCAGGTGACCCAGAGCATCTGCAGTACAGCTGTAGTTTGATTGTGCGCAGTTTCCTGCTGCTGCCGCGCGCCGTGCTGTCCGCCGACTACGAGCACTACGTGCACGACGCGCAGCGCCACTACCAGGTGACCCAGAGCATCTGCAGTACAGCTGTAGTTTGATTGTGCGCAGTTTCCTGCTGCTGCCGCGCGCCGTGCTGTCCGACCCGCTGGGCGCCGACTACGAGCACTACGTGCACGACGCGCAGCGCCACTACCAGGTGACCCAGAGCATCTGCAGTACAGCTGTAGTTTGATTGTGCGCAGTTTCCTGCTGCTGCCGCGCGCCGTGCTGTCCGACCCGCTGGGCGCCGACTACGAGCACTACGTGCACGACGCGCAGCGCCACTACCAGGTGACCCAGAGCATCTGCAGTACAGCTGTAGTTTGATTGTGCGCAGTTTCCTGCTGCTGCCGCGCGCCGTGCTGTCCGCCGACTACGAGCACTACGTGCACGACGCGCAGCGCCACTACCAGGTGACCCAGAGCATCTGCAGTACAGCTGTAGTTTGATTGTGCGCAGTTTCCTGCTGCTGCCGCGCGCCGTGCTGTCCGACCCGCTGGGCGCCGACTACGAGCACTACGTGCACGACGCGAAGCGCCACTACCAGGTGACCCAGAGCATCTGCAGTACAGCTGTAGTTTGATTGTGCGCAGTTTCCTGCTGCTGCCGCGCGCCGTGCTGTCCGACCCGCTGGGCGCCGACTACGAGCACTACGTGCACGACGCGCAGCGCCACTACCAGGTGACCCAGAGCATCTGCAGTACAGCTGTAGTTTGATTGTGCGCAGTTTCCTGCTGCTGCCGCGCGCCGTGCTGTCCGCCGACTACGAGCACTACGTGCACGACGCGCAGCGCCACTACCAGGTGACCCAGAGCATCTGCAGTACAGCTGTAGTTTGATTGTGCGCAGTTTCCTGCTGCTGCCGCGCGCCGTGCTGTCCGCCGACTACGAGCACTACGTGCACGACGCGCAGCGCCACTACCAGGTGACCCAGAGCATCTGCAGTACAGCTGTAGTTTGATTGTGCGCAGTTTCCTGCTGCTGCCGCGCGCCGTGCTGTCCGACCCGCTGGGCGCCGACTACGAGCACTACGTGCACGACGCGCAGCGCCACTACCAGGTGACCCAGAGCATCTGCAGTACAGCTGTAGTTTGATTGTGCGCAGTTTCCTGCTGCTGCCGCGCGCCGTGCTGTCCGCCGACTACGAGCACTACGTGCACGACGCGCAGCGCCACTACCAGGTGACCCAGAGCATCTGCAGTACAGCTGTAGTTTGATTGTGCGCAGTTTCCTGCTGCTGCCGCGCGCCGTGCTGTCCGACCCGCTGGGCGCCGACTACGAGCACTACGTGCACGACGCGCAGCGCCACTACCAGGTGACCCAGAGCATCTGCAGTACAGCTGTAGTTTGATTGTGCGCAGTTTCCTGCTGCTGCCGCGCGCCGTGCTGTCCGAAGACACTTGATTTTCGCCATTTTGGCGCTAATTGTTGCGTTCATGGAACTAAATAAAATGACAAAATTACCGTCACTAGCAACAAATGCGAATTAAGCACCGTGAAAGTTTGAGAGGACACAAAAAATGAACTGTCAGTTGAATATGTAGAATGTTTGATAAAGCGTACTAGTTTAATAGAGAGATCAGTGGAATACCATTATAGTACCTCGCACAGGAGATTCTTTCCGCAAAATGATTTAAATAAGTAGCTGCTACTCAAGCGGTGACACGATAGTAAAATTCAGTGCGCAACAGCACCTTATGCCTACATCGTTAGTAACCTATAAACGTGTTCTCTTTCGGTCTCGTTACTTCATCTCCCCTTTTACTTTCCGACTTGCTATAGGCGTCCTTATCAAATCGCTGAGTGAATTCTCCTGCCACAGTCACGAAACTCCACTCGTAGTGCAGAACAAAATATGAACAGCTAATTTAACTTCCCCCGTGACGAAGGTCGAGCCCTGAAGGGAATTTTCCTTCAGGGCTCAGGCCGAAGTTATACCTAGGGGCCGCTTGTGGTAAGTGTATTACTTCCAAATTTAAAACTTAAATTTCTGATACTTATGATGAGTATTTGGTTCCAGCTGTGGCTTGACATCACGTCGTCGTACTCGTGGCGGCGGCGCGGCGCGGCGGGCGCGGGGGACGCGGAGGAGCCCGACCACGCCGCCTCCTCCACGCACAGCTACGACAGCCGCCCCGAGGACGACATGCACGCCGACCCGAGGGACGACGCCGCCACGCCTCCCGCGGCAGACAGCAGCGACAGCGAGCAGTGCCCGTTCACACAGAAGCTGGTGCTGCGCAGCACGGACGCGCCGCCCGCCGCGCAGGAGCACTTCGACGAGGGCCCGTTCCTGCGCATGCTGTTCGACTTGCTGGCCGCCATGCCCGACCAGCCCTACCAGGTGAACACACATAGTAGCCTCTGGTTAGTCAACACTCGCACCCGTTTGCCGTTTTCGCGCACCACTAACCATATAATCGGAGCTGTCCGGTGTCGCAGGTGAACCTGCACGTGACAGCCATCGTGTCGAAGCTGGCGCTGCTGCCGCACCCGCAGCTGCACGAGTACCTGCTGCGCGCCGAGCACGCCGAGCACGCGGAGCACGCGCCGCGCACGCTGTACACGACGCTGCGCGCGGTGGCGCGCCGCCTCGCCGCCGACGTGCCGCGCGTGCGCGACCATCGCCGCCTGCTGGAGCACACGCGCCGCGCGCTCATGAGCGAGGACCCCGCCTACGACGACATGTGCGTACCTTCAAAATATCTTTATTTCACATAGGCCTAACATACAGGCTCTTGCGAACGTCGGTATGACATTTCTTGCATAAAAATCCGACCTTCGTCTGAGATATCACTGCAAAAATGTACGATATGAAGGAGTAAATAAGGACAATTCGCCACCAATGGCTCAATCTACATCGCGTTTATAGGCGCTAAATCGTGGAAGGGCGCCCGTTTGGGACTTAGCGTGTTCCCGGGGCGCCTTCTGGACTCCTTGCAAATTACTTTCTGTCGCTCCTCGTCCCTATGAGGTCACTCTCCACAATTGGGGAGGGCGATATCATGTCGCGGCGTCGCTGTCCTCACCAAAGATTTACTTTCCTCTCACTCCAAGACTTTAATGCCACGCGTGCGCTAACTTCCGTAGCTTGCCGAGCCAACGAGATCCTGACAATAAACTGGGCTAAAAACTTCGCCCAAGGTTCTATCTGGCAGTACGCACCGAAGGTCCCACAAGACGTGGTGGAGATTCTCCTCCGCCAGTCCGCAGAAGCACTCTCCAGTTTCGACCAGACATGTCTTGCAGGCACTGCCGAAAGCTACCGTGCTCCATCAGCATCCGCGAGGAGCAGGAGTTAATAAGTGTAATGATTGTTGCAGCGGCTCCCACAATCAGCTGATAGAGAGCCTGATCGTGCTGGAGGAGTTCTGCAAGGAGCTCGCCGCCATCGCCTTCGTGAAGCACCAGCACCAGCAGCTGGCGCCTGCTGACGCGCCGCTGTGAGCTTTGTACACATACAGGCGGAGCGCGACGTGAGCTGAGCGAGCGACGTACGTAGTGTCGCGTTCCACCAGTATCCGTGGAATCCGCCTAACTCAACCAAATGCGCATAAGATGCTTTTCAAGATGTAATGGCGTAAAAGTAAGCGCCGTGAAATAAACGTATAACCAGTGATTTCACAAAATGCCTTTCAAGATATAGTTAAATATCGGTTGATTACGCACCGCGCCTGTGCACGATGAATCAGCGGGCAACTGCCGGGCCCATCAGAGCAGGCCAGCGGACTCCCACAGGCAGCGGCGGTGGCGGGTCGAAAAAGGCCCGCCAAAAAATTTTATAGGCGGTTTGCACTGGGTTTAATCCCGCGGCACAGAGTGACTTACTACTAGGTACTTACCGGCGCATGGAGACAGCCAGCACGTGGAATCCGGGGAGTGTGTTCGTGTAGGATGAATGTAGTGTGTGGTGTCTGCGGTGTTAAATGCAAATAGGAACACACTCTCCCTTTCTTGAGGGATCTTTCGCGGCGGCGGTACGAAATCGCGGGTAGCGAAGTGAGTCCGCGGCGGCGAGGTGTCCAGGTGGCACGTGAGCACAAAAAACAGTGTTCCTGATAGTAAAATGGGCCGCAGCGTTAGAAGGACGCGGCGGCCAACACGGCAAACGAAGGAACTCAATAAATCGGAGCTCGTAAAACTAAACGACACGGGCGTGGCCGGCAAATTTCACGCGGGCAACGCGGACCTTTTCAGTCGGCTTGTAGAAACGGACTCGGAGTGGCGGCGTGGCCGGCAAACAACACGCGGGCGACGCGGAACAAAATGGTACGCGATAAATAGCTCCTCACAAATAATAAGACAGCGCGATGCGGCGTGGCGGGCGACTTTACGCGGGCGAACGCGGCACACACACCGACCGACTCCGTCGGGATTTTGCACCGGACTGGGCGAGCGAACGCCGCCGGGGCGCGCGCGGGCGCTGGTCGCAAACCGCTCGCGGGAGAGGGGCGTGCAGTGATAGCCGATCGACGCGATACGGTCTAGCGTAAACCGGAGAGTGCTAGCATAAAGCGCAAACACCCCCGCCAGTGGACCCAAGGATTTGGGGTCCACTAACCAATGGGCAAGCGGGATAAGGAAGAGACGGCTCGCTGCAAAACCGAATCTCCGACCATTACCTCGGCAACTCTGGGAACCCCATCGGATCCATATATCAATTTAAGAATGCGTCCACGACGCCAGCACAAAGGCAACAAATTAGACTCCTTAACTAGGACAAGATCACCAACCTTAGGTGGGTCGGTCTTGTCGGACCACTTAACGCGCTGCTGCAAGAGATGCAAATATTCTAAATACCAACGATGCCAGAAATTTTGGGTCATCTGCTGTAGCAATTCGAAACGAGACAACCGTGAGACCTTCACGTCCCTGAAGGGGTACTCGGGCAGGGCGTTAAGGGGTTCACCAATTAAGAAATGACCGGGGGTTAAAACTTCCAGGTCATTGGGATCGGACGATAAGGGGCAGAGTGGCCGAGAATTGAGGACAGCCTCAATCTTACAAAAAACGGTAGCGAGCTCTTCAAATGTCAAAATGGTTTCACCTATCACGCGTCGGAGATGCGTCTTTGAGACCTTGACGACGGCTTCAAAGATCCCGCCCCAGTGGGGACAAGCTGGCGGGTCAAAGGTCCAAGTTATCCCCATCTTGGACATTGCCGTGCCGAGGCCTATCTTATTTTCATTCAAAAATTGGACGACTTCCTTCAAATATCTATCGGCACCCTTATAGTTGGTCCCACAATCCGATCGGATCAGGTGCGGATATCCTCGGCGTGAAACGAAGCGGCCTAGCGTGGCTACAAAGGCTTCGGTGCTGAGGGCACTCACCAGTTCTAAGTGTACGGCCTTGGTAGCCAGGCAAACAAAAACGCAAAGGTAGGCCTTGAGGGAACGAGCATTGCGGAGGCTGGAGCTCTTGACGAAGAACGGCCCCGCAAAATCCGTCCCGACCGCCGAAAAGGGGCGCGAGGCCACGACACGGTCGGTGGGGAGGTCCCCCATAATGGGCTGCATGGTGCTGGCCTTCAGGCGGTAGCACGGAATGCACTTAAAAATGACGCTTCGGATGGAGCGTCGTCCCGATAAAATCCAAAATTCGCGCTGCAATATGGCCGAAAGGGCGTTGCAGCCAGCGTGGGCATTTTTGACGTGGTAATGCGTCACCAGCAATTTTACAAAAGCGCTATTGTTCGGAAGCAATAAGGGATGACGTGCCCCATAGGGTAAGTCAGAATTCCGGAGGCGTCCACCAACGCGTATCAATCCGGCGTCATCCAGGAAGAGGTTTAAGCGGGCGAGCGAGCCCTTCAAAGGTAAACCTCGCTTCAGTGTCTCAATAGCGGACTCAAAATGCTCCAGTTGAACCAAACGTATCCAAAAGGTCCGGGCCTCCTGTCTCTCCAGGGGCGACAAGACCGGGTTCGACATTTTGTCGCGTGGGTTCCGAGCGTTGTGGGTGAAGCGCTGAATCCAAGCCGTCACCCCAATCAATTTATCAAGGGAACTGTAGCGTTCCTGAAGATAGCTCAGCGAATTGGCTGGCTTATCTTCCACAACTCCGACTCGCAAGCCAGGTAACACATCGGGCTCGGAGAACCTACTCTGAGGCCAGGCGGACTCATTCCGAGTCAGCCAGTCAGGGCCCCACCAAAGAGAGTGGTTGACAAGGTCGGAAGCTTCACATCCGCGGGAAGCACAATCTGCAGGGTTCAGGTCCCCTGGCACATGTCTCCAGGTCAACGGGGTTTCCGAATTCTGGATTTGGGAAACCCGGTTGGCAACAAAGACTTCCAAGTTGTGGGGAGCGGCTCGCAACCAACAAAGGACAATTTCGCTGTCCGACCAGGCGTACACTTCCGTCAGGTCAACAATCGATAGGAGGGACGTACGCACATGGTTGAGAAGGCGCACCAAAAGAGCGGCTCCAGACAACTCCAATTTGGGTATCGTCAAGCGTGACCGAATTGGGGCCACTTTACTTTTCGCCAAGACAAGGTGGGTTGCGACCTCGCCGGTGTCACTGACAGTCCGCAAATAGACCACGGCTGCGTACCCTTTTTCGGACGCATCACAAAAGCCGTGGAGACTGGCGTGGCACCTTCGGGGCGGTAGGAAGCAACGAGGCATCGAAATCCGATTAACATTCGGAAGTGAGGCCACAAGGGAGAGCCACTCCTGTAGCCTGAGACCCTAACCTCCCTGAGGCAGTCGACAAAAGTATGGTCTGGCATACTGACTGCTGTAGATCCAAAGTCTCAGGGGAGGTGGCTAGGTGGCAGCTAGGGTGGCGGACACCTAGCGCGACGTGCCTTCACCAGCGGGAGCCCACTGACGGGGGTACTCCGGCTGGGGCGCTGCTAGAGAGGGGGAGGGTACCCAACGTGGGGACCATCCGGCATAACCAACCCGGGGTCGCACCATGCGGCTAGCATCCGGGGCGTGGTAGGGAGCGCCTCGACCTAGCACGGGTGGATGGCGCTCCAGTTGCGTCCACACATGGAGGGGAGGCAAAAACCTAGACGGTTCGACGCTCATTTGAGCGGCCGTCAGACACCCGTCATAAAAATGCGAGGGGGGTGTGACCCTCCCCTGGGGGGGTGAAGCCCTCCTCCGGGGGGTGGAACCCCTACCTCCACTAGGAGGTTGGTGGTCCACCGGAGAACGCCTAACGGGACTGGCCGGGTGGCCAGGACTAGCGCCCCCGCCCATGGGGGGGGTGCGCGATCGAGCGCCCCCGCCCATGGGGGGGGTGCGCGACCCAACGTCCCGGCGACCGGAACCACTCCGGTTAGCGCACAAGAGGGCCGAATGGGCACCGCCGCAATGTGGGCAGGGCCGCTGGCGCGGGCAGTCTCTTAAGAGATGCTGGCCCAGGCACGAGAAGCACCACTGGCGTGTCGACACGTATTCTCTCCGGGCCGCAACCGGTTTGGCCAGGAAGTGCGGACACGAGGAGACCTGGTGGCCGGGGTGCCGACAATAGGCACAGGGGGGGAGCTTCGTTGCCACGGCCCCGCTGTACTGTGACACCCGGCGACCTTCTCTGGCGTCGGCTCCACGGCCTCGCCGGTTGGGGCCGGTCCCCGCCGAAGGGCCAGTCCTTGCCCCACCCCCTCGGACATGCTCGGACCTCCCAGGGGCCACTCGAGGGCCGGTAACTCCAGAGTTATCGGCCTGGAGGCACTCCTGCTCCAAAAACTTCAGGAGGTCGGAGAAAGGGGGCAGGTAGGTTGCACCGTCCCCTCCGAAGCGCTGCTCGAAGCGGAGCTTAAGCTCCGACGGCAGGCGGGAGAGCACTATGTGTAACAACAAGAAGGACCACTGGTCGACGGGGAGATCCAATCGACGGAGAGCGTTGGTGGCCACAATGCAGGGGTTTAGCAAGGCCTCTCTGAGGCCGGCCACCCCGGTGACGGCGGGCAAGGCGAGTAGCTGGGCTACATGTGCGTCGGCCAACCGGCGCACATTTTCGTAGCGCCTGGCCAGCTATTCCCGGGCCGTGGTGTAGCTCTCCTCCGAGAGGTCGAGGTGCCGCACCACGTCCAGGGCCTCGCCCTGTAGCGAGGACAGTAAGTATGTCAGCTTCTGGGTGGGGGACAGGTCCTTCCTGGCGTGGACCAGACTGTCAAATAACGCCAGGAAGCCCATCCACTCTTGAAGCTGCCCACCGAATTTGGGCAGCTCGATCGTGGGCAGTTTCCCGAGTAATGCCGGCTGTGTGGGCGGTCGGCTGGGGGAGTCCCTAAAAGCGCCACTTCGACGCCTTTCATCAGCGGCGGTCCGGATCCCATGGGCGGCCTCCACCACCGAGTCCATCAGTTCGAAGAACTGGTCGTAATCGGCCTGAGCCGTCCTCAGTACCTCCTGTTCGGGACCGAGGGTGAGCAGGTCTTGAAAGGCCTGCTCCACGGAGGCCTGCCGAGTCCGCACCTGGTCCGCTCGGTGTAATAGGGCGGCGGTTCTATCTTCGCGGCCTATCAAACCCGCGGCGGACGTCGCCCAGCGCAGCTCAGACTGTATCTGTACAGCTAGCTTTTTAATGTTCGCGGACATTCTAACAAATTAAATGTAAACAAAAGCAAAAATAAAGCAACAATAAATTGAAAAGGCGGCCGGCAAGTCGGCGGGCGGCGCGAGTGCAAGCAATAATAAATTGAAAAGTAATAGTAAACAAGTCGTATCGCGGTCGCGGTCGTATCGTAGTCGCAATGAACAAAGCGGCGCGACCGTAGTAGATACGGGTGTTAAATTACGGCGAGCGGGCGGTACCGGCACGCAAGCAAAACTTAAAATAAAAATTAAACTTATAATTATAATAAGCGGAACGCGGCCGAAACGCGGCGTTAACGCAGCGGAACTGGCGGCGATTGCGGAATTTCCGCTAACAGCGCGGCGAACGACGCGGCGCGTGGCGGAAAGCGGGATTTATGCCAGCGGCGCAGAAAATGAACGGCGCGGCGGGCAAAACCAGCGCAAAACGCAAAGCGAGGTGTAGACAAACCGCGCTCGTTGCTACCAATAATGATTACGCACCGCGCCTGTGCACGATGAATCAGCGGGCAACTGCCGGGCCCATCAGAGCAGGCCAGCGGACTCCCACAGGCAGCGGCGGTGGCGGGTCGAAAAAGGCCCGCCAAAAAATTTTATAGGCGGTTTGCACTGGGTTTAATCCCGCGGCACAGAGTGACTTACTACTAGGTACTTACCGGCGCATGGAGACAGCCAGCACGTGGAATCCGGGGAGTGTGTTCGTGTAGGATGAATGTAGTGTGTGGTGTCTGCGGTGTTAAATGCAAATAGGAACACACTCTCCCTTTCTTGAGGGATCTTTCGCGGCGGCGGTACGAAATCGCGGGTAGCGAAGTGAGTCCGCGGCGGCGAGGTGTCCAGGTGGCACGTGAGCACAAAAAACAGTGTTCCTGATAGTAAAATGGGCCGCAGCGTTAGAAGGACGCGGCGGCCAACACGGCAAACGAAGGAACTCAATAAATCGGAGCTCGTAAAACTAAACGACACGGGCGTGGCCGGCAAATTTCACGCGGGCAACGCGGACCTTTTCAGTCGGCTTGTAGAAACGGACTCGGAGTGGCGGCGTGGCCGGCAAACAACACGCGGGCGACGCGGAACAAAATGGTACGCGATAAATAGCTCCTCACAAATAATAAGACAGCGCGATGCGGCGTGGCGGGCGACTTTACGCGGGCGAACGCGGCACACACACCGACCGACTCCGTCGGGATTTTGCACCGGACTGGGCGAGCGAACGCCGCCGGGGCGCGCGCGGGCGCTGGTCGCAAACCGCTCGCGGGAGAGGGGCGTGCAGTGATAGCCGATCGACGCGATACGGTCTAGCGTAAACCGGAGAGTGCTAGCATAAAGCGCAAACATCGGTCTTTCGGGTAGTAGTATTACTGGTATGTTGAGTTATCAGGGAGCTAGTCTGACATCGGTTGCGATTCGGTTTAAGTGTCTCGTCGGAAATGTGGTATCACTTTCACAACTGTACCCGTGAAAGCCAAGTAGTCTTTAGACGTATAGCGCTATCCCTTTCTACGGGTGCTGTCGTGAAAGAGCTAGTAAATTCTTAAGATGCAGCTACTTGAAACAATCGCAAAAGTTCGCGAAATACTTTATGAGAGACCGCGTGCGTGATCCCCCTCCCCGCCGCCCCGCGGACACCGCACTTTGTGTTATCTGCGGAGGCGCTTGTTTCATACGTCATAAAGGTTTGTGCGAACTCTAAGCCACGCTTTGGGTTTTAGCCTTAACATATGTACATGTATATTTATAATAGTGACGAGTCGAATATTTTATTAAATAAAGTGAATACTAAGTTATATTGTAACAATTAATTATTATCATTGTAACTGTTGTTTTCACATTGCACTGAATTTTAGCATAAAAAAATAATTATCATGTAATATAATGTAAATTATAATTATAATGGAATACGAGTAGGCTTCCAGTTTAAGCATTTTTTATGAATTTAACTTATGAACGATAGTTTTATTCATTATGTTTTATTCGTTGCAGCAAAATCAAAGCTTTTCAATCTAGTCCATAAAGCGATGTTTTTGAAGCATTCCAAGTTTATTTGTTGTTATATTATGATGACGAATTTATATTCGTACCGTTTGTTTTTACGCTTCGATACATTAAAGTATGACTGCACAAGCCAATGTATGTATATTGTATAATATAATACAGGAAAGTGTTGAATAAAATTGTTGATATAAAAAGTTTTGTCTTTTAATTGGCTCAGTGTAAGGACTCGCCATAACATATTGGTATGGTACCCATTCTATTACGCAAAATATCTTACCCATTCTATTACGCAAAATAACTAAACTAAATTTACGCCTTAAAATAGCGTATCCTTTTTAAAATGCTTTCCATGGAAAAGGAAAACAATTTTAAAACACGTAAAATTAGTTCAGTGAATTTGCACAACAGAATTTTACACCAATTTGACCTATGACAGTAAAATTGTTGAATTGTTACTTGAAAGTGTATAGAATTAGTCAGAGAATCGACTGCTATTTCAGTCACTCTCGTCTTATTTGATACTTGAATTAATTTCAATTATAGGCACTTTTAAGAATTTTGGTTACGCACCGAGCCTGTGACGCAATGAACCGGCGGCAGGCTTCGGGCCCATAAGAGAAGTCCCGCGGGATCTCACAGGCGTCGGCGGTGGTGAAACTGAGGGTCCACCAAATAAGAGGCGATTGCGCTAATCTTTACCCGTGAAACAGAACTTCTTAATTCTAGGTACTTACCGGCACAGGAGACAGCAAGCACGTGGGGTCCGGGGAGTGAGTTCGTGTATGGTAATGTGGTGAGTGATGCCTGCTGTGTTTAATGTAAGGAACACACTCGCCCTTCCTTCAGAGGTATTGGCGTCATCCGGCGGGAATACGGGATGCGCAGTAAAGTCGCAAATAAGTCGGGGGGATTTCCTACCCACAAGTTCAAATTCACACGTCGGCGGGTTCGCGGGCGCGTGATTCACTCAATTACGAGGTCGGCGGCTATTTCGCGGCGGATCACCCAGGACAATGCGGCGGACAACCACGACGCACGAAGGAGCGCAATAAATAGGGCTCATAAAACAAAACGACACGGCGTTGGCCGGCAAACTTCACGCGGGCAACGCGGACTCCGAGTCGCAACCGTTTCCGACGGCGTTTTGAGCCGGACTGGGGAGAGCAACAGCCGCCGGCTCGAGCGCGGGCGGCGGTTGGTAAACGCGTGCTCCGTCTCTTTTACACAGACGCGGGCGTGAGTGGGAGGCACACGCATGTGGCCAAAACAATTTTTTTACATGAAAATGTCAAAAAGATTGCCATTCCCGCAATTTAATTGCCATAATGTCTTATCAGCTTATTATAAATTGATAAAAACCAAATAAAGTATAGGGACAGAAAGAATTAAAAATCAGTGAAAATGCAATGTGATTATATTTTCTGGAAATTAAATAATAATATTATTATGTTATATGTATATTGTATATAAACACGAATTATAGCTACAACAAAACTGTTTAAAACTATTTACAAACTTGGAATATACTTACAATTTACGCTCCGGACAGAAACTGACAATGTAAAGTAAGTACTTTGCTGATAAGCCATGATAGGAATTCGTCACACTCCCTGATATGACATACATAGCTGTTTAAAGGGGCTTCGGCCCAATTAGCCCGCCGAAATTAAATTTTATTTAGTTCATCGCAAATAGTAGGCTAACTATACAGCAAAGGCTCATGGCAATGAATTTTGTGAGCATAGTTTATGCATCTACATTTTTTAATAAAATCTTTTCTCAAAAATTCCCATTCTCCCATATTGGTTTCCGAGTGAATATTTTCTGCAGTTTCCCAGATGGTGCGATCGGGAACCAATATGCAGTAAATGAGCATTGTTGATCAAACTTTTTTGAAAAAAAAAAAACGTAGATGCATACACGTTATGCTCGCAAAACTCATTGCCATATCAGCCTATGATGGACATTACCTCGATTTTTCGCGCCCGGATGATACCCATCCTACCTTAAGGATATGGCTCTTGTGGCGCCCCCAGTTTTACCATTCTATTTGAAGAAATTGGCTCTACAACTTATTTAGTTTTGATATATTTGGTTAATCCTTCCAGTGACGTCTTAATGTGGATGTAAAGAAAAAACTTTCAATCTGGTAACAAGTTGCATTACAAGTGTTCAGTTTCCGTCCGGGGCATCTCCGTCCCTCTCGCACGCTCGCAGTCTCACTCTCACACTACAACTAGTTAGTTAACTTGATCGGGTAGAGTTAGCTACACAGCACAGCTCGCAGACACAGCCTCTCCATGTGCGGCAATGTGACTCTGACTGACTTTACACACACATGTTTGGCTATGTATACAAAGTGGCGCCCTCTTTTCTTCTTTGCCTAATGTTAACATAGCTCCATTTTCAGAAATCAAGATTGATTATTGAAATTTGATAATAATTAGTAAACCCTCATAAACTTAGTTTTACGACTTGTAGTTATTACCATTCATATGCAATAAATGACATACCGATTTGTCACAAGTGCCTGTATACTGCTGTATACTTTAGGTCTATTTGAAATAAAGATATTTTGACTTTTAAACCATAAACCTAGGAAACAATATGGCATATGGCTCCGCCTACAAAATTTAGCGTGACTATTTTTAATCAGTTAAGTGTCGTAAAGGATACCTAGGCCAGTAACTCGGTACATGAACTTTTGACAACAAATCATGGGGCTCATATCACGCAATGCGAGGCTAGAATGAATGAATGGGGCCAATCAATCAATGGCGTCTTCTTAGTTTTGATATCTCATAGCTGTAGTAAACTGACTTTTGTGAAAATATGAGTGTAGCCTGTTGTATTCACTATTAAAATTCTAAACATACAATACCTTCAGAATTTTAGGAAAATAAAGAAAAATATTACACAGTTCATTAAGTTAAAGTATATGGGAATTAAGAAAAAAACAAAATAGAAGAAATGAGAATAAGACACTCATGATAGTAAACAAGGAGCATTCTAGAATATACTTAATATTATGTATTGAATATTATGGATATATTAATATACAAATTGCCAATTTTATACATTCATACCTATACATTTTATTATGTACACAAACTCTTTCTACCAGCCGAATTTAATAAGTTTCTAATTTGTCTAAATTGTATTTTATTATGCAAGAAATAAGTAATTCATTCCTGTAACCTATAGTATGACGAGCTTTATCTGGATACGTCACAAAACTTGAAAATTGAAGTCACTAATAGAAAAAAAAAATTGGCTAGCATCCCATGTAGTTCAATGAGACAAACTTCAGTATAGTATAATACAGGGAGGCTACTCACGTAAGTCGGCTAAATTGAAAAATGTTTAAAAAGGTTATCGCATTTACGCATATAAACAGACGATATTGAAATCAAAACATTTTTTGCGAACAACGAAAAATTAACTTTACGACTACTGACATAAAGCTTAAAATTGAATGTACTTCAAAACTCAACATGATCGACAATCGTGAAATTAAATTTACTTTCCGCGTTATTCCGCATAAGTTTGAAGATTGTATTTCCTATGTTGAATATAAATACATTCAATTTTGTACTCCAAACCAAAAGATGTAAAAATTAACTTTTAAAACAACAACACGTGAGAACATTACGTAAATAGCTCCCCGGTATGGTCCTGCACCATGCTTACATGCTCATTCCATTTATGTTCAGAAACAAGTTACTAGAATACTAACAAATAATTTATATGATATATAAAATAAATATGCTTAATGCCGACCAAACCGTTCGCTCGAGTACCAAAACAAGAATAAATTACATTACAATAGAGTAACTTAAACTACTGCACATAAATACAATAATGCTTTGCACTGTATATTAATTTATTAACTAAGAGTAAAATAATTCAACTATCTAGTTTCGCTAACGTAGTAGAAACTTTAAACATTTAAAGGTATTGAAAACAGATGCAGACATTAGTTTGCCTGAAATGACAATACTATTGTCAAATAGTCGCTGCAAGCGGTGCAATAAAATGGATATGACCAGTGCCCGTATTCTGTATCTCTGTGCCTATCAAAGAATGATAGAGCCACTGGCATATGTTTTTATCCATTGAAAGTTTGCTTTGAAATAAAAATAACATTTCCTTAGCAAAACTTCAATGGATGCAAAACATTTGCTAGTGGCTATTAATCTTTGATAGGCACCGAGTTACAGAATAGGTACGCAGGCTCATGAGTGCGATAGAGATAGCAACAACAGGCAGTCGGTTCCTCATTTTACTGCCCCACTGGCAGCGACTGTTGAACAATAGTATATAATAGAGAAGAGATAATGTTATCCACTATGACGCGCCCCACCCTGTCAAACTCCATACAAATGAATTAGACCTCAATCCTACTAATCCTACTAATCCTACTATCCTACTATCCTACTTCCTACTAATATTATAAACGCGAAAGTTTGTAATAATGTGTGGATGTATGTTTGTTACTCTTTCACGAAAAAACTACTGAATGGATTTTGATGAAACTTTACAACAATATAGCTTACACATCAGAATAACACATAGGCTATTATTTATAAAGATATATTGTGAATTATCCAAAATATATAACGATAAGTGTCACGTAAATAGGAAAAAAATGCAATCTGCGACCTTTACTGACGTACGCCGCGAAAACCGTTGGAGTTACACGTATATAATGTATGATGGAAATGTTTATCTTAAATAGTTCTACAAAAAAGCCCGCGATAGCATATATCCAACTCTTATGTGTAAGCCATTATCGCCAAAATAGTGAACCTCGAGTGCCCGATACTAGGCGTTCCGGCGCGGCCGGGCGACTGCGGGCGGGACGGGGAAGCGGCATTTATGAGTGCGCGAAAAAAAATACTTACTACCATCATTATTACAATTTTCCATAACCATCATAATTTTTTGAAACCGCGGCGCGGCAATATAGCCTAAAAATAGATAGCTCTGATGACATAACATCCACTAAAAAGGATTTTTGAAAATCTCGAAATTGACGCGGGCGAAGCCGCGGGCAAAAGCTAGTAATAGATAAAAATAGTCAAGATGAGCCCATCCGAACATTTTACGTAAACGTTCTTCATACAAGAAAATGTAGCGCCATCTGTCGAAACTCCTGCGAAATACATGTTTATTTGACAGAGTGGGGCGCGTTGTCGTGGATTGAAATATTTATAATCACATACCTAATAGTTATTATTATAGTTGGTTTAAAAGATGAAAGAATAAAACAAGAATTTATACCCAAATCACGATTCCTGAAATACTTGTAAATATGTGTTTTGGGCACGGTTTAAGAGATCTACCAGATCTTTGTTTACAATTTGTTCATGTAGAGGCAAGAGTTTATAGCTTATATACTGAATGAAAAGAAGGCTTTTTTTTAATTATTACGATACTATTTTATCACAAGTATATTATAAATGCGGAAGTTTGTATGTAAGTGTGCATGTCTGTTACTCCGTCACGCCTCAACTACTGCTCCGATTTGACTGCAATTAAAAATGGAGATAGATTTTACGTCTTTGTCATGAACAAAATATTAAAACAAGAAAATACCGCGAATATTCATTGTCCAACAGCGACCATTGCACGTGTCAACAAAGTGGTAAACGTAGCGGTTTTTACATACATTATTAAATATTAATTAGTTGTACACATACTTATATTATAATGTATAGATGCCAAAAATAAATAAATAAATAAATAATGATATTATTTAGTATGGTCCATCACAGACATGTATAGTTCTTCCAAAGACGCTTAAAGCGTTTACCTTCTTTTTATACGCAATATTCTTGGGAATCTTTGCAAAACAAATTAAATTTGTCAGAGACGAGGTTTAGAAAATCACAAGAGAAAAAAAATATAATACACTGTGATGTGATTGTTTTCTGCATAGCGTGGGCGTCTAACTTTATCGCAGCACGGCGTTTGGCTGTACCCATTGTGATGAGACTCTCGTTAGACCTGCAGACCGCACTAGAACGTGGCGCCGCCTGGTGGCAGAAACTGTCATTATCCGTATTTTTGTTTACAATATCTCACTAATAACGCTTGATCGTAAATTAAACTCTCAACATTGTACACATTTGTACAAAACGTATGTTACAACTACAATTTTTACAACAAAACATAACTTGACTATATGTTTGTGAATTATATTGAACCTCTTGTTTTCACATCATCGATTATATTATTAACATCTATGATAATCCTGTATCGCGAGTGAGAGTTATTTTTACTTATTTTCTCCACTTTTGTCAATAGATGGCGCTGTTCCAATCTCATACAAATCGGAGTAAACATTATCGGGAGCGAATAAGCAAGAAAAAACTCCCCCCACCATACTGATGTCGGGTATCAATACATTTAATCGTGTATAGTCGCGTACAGAACGCGGCACTACACTTGACAGCTGGTTCCGATGCTCCTGGAACGTGTGAACGTGTTCCCGCGTGCAACTGTTGACGGGTGGCGTGCTGGCGGCGCTCACCACCAGGAGAAGAAGGGCGACTTCTGCTGGAAGCGCTGCTGGAACGAGTCGAAGAAGCGCGACGACGTCGTGCCGCCCTTGGACCTGCGAACACGCGCTCACGTCAGCGGACGACACTCCAGCAGGGAGTATTATTAGGTACAGACTACAGAGGTACCCTCAAAGACCATAAACTATCATAAGTCTAAGAAACAAACAGCCCATAGCGCATTGTGGTCCCTGACACGCACACACATCATGAACGTGAAATAGGTTAATTGAAAAAATATTCACGACGCATTACACGCGACTAACAATTATAATATAATGACCCAGAAATACTAAAAATGAAGAACTATTATATATTACGGTTTCTGGGAGTGACTTTGCACTGTAAACTTCAATGGGGTGTCCATATAATGCTGTAGCAGATACACTTGCTTCGTCTGTAGTCAATAAGGCAATTCAATGATGTTGAGATGGGCAAGCTATGGCATTTTGTTTTGGGGTAAAGCTGTTGATATCGTATCGGCGGGGGTGCAGCGAGGCCTACCTCTCGACGACGACGGCGGGCATCTGCACGAGCTGCACGGGGCTCTTGCCGTCCTTGAGCGCCTGCGTGAGGTTGAGCACCTGTCCGCGCAGCACGGACATCTGGCGCTCGAACAGCCCCTTGTCGAAGCCCTTGTCCCGGCGGAACAGCGCGCGCAGCTCGTCGCACAGCTCCTGCACGAAGCCCATGTCGGCCAGCAGCGGCAGCACCAGCTCGCGCGTCTCGCGGCTGAACGGCTGCTTGGCCTGCGGCAGCCACGCCCAGTGGTAGGGGTACGCGCGCCACGAGTCCGGGTGCTTGAACGGGAACGCCAGCCCGTTGTCGATGGCGGCGATGCGGATCTCCGCGCCCGGCCACTCCTGCGACACGAGCGCGATATCACAACAGCAGCCAGCACTCAGTAACAACTACTGGACTTGCACAGGTCAGCAAAACTCTCCGACATTTGTAACAGTGGAGTCTATTTCTTGAGAAAAATGCTTCATGCTAACAGCAAATCGGGTTTAGGTTTTTTATTTATTCCATCAAGAGAAAGTTAACTATGTATGAATTGTATGGCATTGGAACAGCGCCATCTACCGATCATTCAATAGCTAGCGCTCACCGAGGGCTCGGTCATGGCGGCGGCGGCGGGGCGCGCGTCGGGCGCGTCGTACTGGATGAGCCAGTTGTCGTTGCCGCGGTCCGTGTTGCGGATGATGTAGTCCAGCACCACGAGCCGCTCGAACTGCAGCTGGAACCTGCGACACAAGCGACTAGTAGAGGTGTATGTGGATCGCGACCCGCGGTCGTCGCGCGCGGCACTCACTTGCGCATGACGTGCGGCGGCGGCGGCTCCTGCTCGAAGCGCCGCAGCCAGTAGTCCGCGTCCTTGTAGCCCTCCACGAACACCTGGAACGAGCCCACCTGCAACACGACACGGCGGTCAACACTCCTGAACAATTGTGAACAGCTCTCAGTGAGCAGTGAGGTTGAGCCGCTCACCTTGGGCGGCAGGCCCATCCGGTTGAAGCGCAGGTTGGGGAACTGCTCGGTGATGGCGCGCTTGAGCCGCGAGCGCTCGCGGTCTATCCGCAGGTAGTTGAACGTCTCCGACACCAGCTTCACCACCTGCCGACACGCGCGGCGGTTACAACGAGCACAAAGCATATACACACCGCATAGAACTGCCCTTTATAGAGATTCGAAACCCTTTATATAATCAAAATGATGAAGAATAGATCAAGAAGAATATGTAGGTTAGGAATGGTTGTAATTTTGGTTAATTATGTTGTCTAGTAAAATTGTTATTCTCAAAATTATTTTATAGATCCTAAAAAAGTTGAACAGCCTTACTACCGCGTCGCCTCACCTTGGTGTTGGGCACGACGCCGAGCCCGATCTTGGCGTCGACCAGGCTGGCGCCCGCCTCGGACAGGTAGCCCTGGTTGGGGATGAGGCAGGAGCGCCCGAAGCAGCAGGGGCAGCACAGCTCGCGCGTCCACCGGGTCCACGGTACCGCGTCGCCTCACCTTGGTGTTGGGCACGACGCCGAGCCCGATCTTGGCGTCGACCAGGCTGGCGCCCGCCTCGGACAGGTAGCCCTGGTTGGGGATGAGGCAGGAGCGCCCGAAGCAGCAGGGGCAGCACAGCTCGCGCGTCCACCGGGTCCACGGTACCGCGTCGCCTCACCTTGGTGTTGGGCACGACGCCGAGCCCGATCTTGGCGTCGACCAGGCTGGCGCCCGCCTCGGACAGGTAGCCCTGGTTGGGGATGAGGCAGGAGCGCCCGAAGCAGCAGGGGCAGCACAGCTCGCGCGTCCACCGGGTCCACGGTACCGCGTCGCCTCACCTTGGTGTTGGGCACGACGCCGAGCCCGATCTTGGCGTCGACCAGGCTGGCGCCCGCCTCGGACAGGTAGCCCTGGTTGGGGATGAGGCAGGAGCGCCCGAAGCAGCAGGGGCAGCACAGCTCGCGCGTCCACCGGGTCCACGGTACCGCGTCGCCTCACCTTGGTGTTGGGCACGACGCCGAGCCCGATCTTGGCGTCGACCAGGCTGGCGCCCGCCTCGGACAGGTAGCCCTGGTTGGGGATGAGGCAGGAGCGCCCGAAGCAGCAGGGGCAGCACAGCTCGCGCGTCCACCGGGTCCACGGTACCGCGTCGCCTCACCTTGGTGTTGGGCACGACGCCGAGCCCGATCTTGGCGTCGACCAGGCTGGCGCCCGCCTCGGACAGGTAGCCCTGGTTGGGGATGAGGCAGGAGCGCCCGAAGCAGCAGGGGCAGCACAGCTCGCGCGTCCACCGGGTCCACGGTACCGCGTCGCCTCACCTTGGTGTTGGGCACGACGCCGAGCCCGATCTTGGCGTCGACCAGGCTGGCGCCCGCCTCGGACAGGTAGCCCTGGTTGGGGATGAGGCAGGAGCGCCCGAAGCAGCAGGGGCAGCACAGCTCGCGCGTCCACCGGGTCCACGGTACCGCGTCGCCTCACCTTGGTGTTGGGCACGACGCCGAGCCCGATCTTGGCGTCGACCAGGCTGGCGCCCGCCTCGGACAGGTAGCCCTGGTTGGGGATGAGGCAGGAGCGCCCGAAGCAGCAGGGGCAGCACAGCTCGCGCGTCCACCGGGTCCACGGTACCGCGTCGCCTCACCTTGGTGTTGGGCACGACGCCGAGCCCGATCTTGGCGTCGACCAGGCTGGCGCCCGCCTCGGACAGGTAGCCCTGGTTGGGGATGAGGCAGGAGCGCCCGAAGCAGCAGGGGCAGCACAGCTCGCGCGTCCACCGGGTCCACGGTACCGCGTCGCCTCACCTTGGTGTTGGGCACGACGCCGAGCCCGATCTTGGCATCGACCAGGCTGGCGCCCGCCTCGGACAGGTAGCCCTGGTTGGGGATGAGGCAGGAGCGCCCGAAGCAGCAGGGGCAGCACAGCTCGCGCGTCCACCGGGTCCACGGTACCGCGTCGCCTCACCTTGGTGTTGGGCACGACGCCGAGCCCGATCTTGGCGTCGACCAGGCTGGCGCCCGCCTCGGACAGGTAGCCCTGGTTGGGGATGAGGCAGGAGCGCCCGAAGCAGCAGGGGCAGCACAGCTCGCGCGTCCACCGGGTCCACGGTACCGCGTCGCCTCACCTTGGTGTTGGGCACGACGCCGAGCCCGATCTTGGCGTCGACCAGGCTGGCGCCCGCCTCGGACAGGTAGCCCTGGTTGGGGATGAGGCAGGAGCGCCCGAAGCAGCAGGGGCAGCACAGCTCGCGCGTCCACCGGGTCCACGGTACCGCGTCGCCTCACCTTGGTGTTGGGCACGACGCCGAGCCCGATCTTGGCGTCGACCAGGCTGGCGCCCGCCTCGGACAGGTAGCCCTGGTTGGGGATGAGGCAGGAGCGCCCGAAGCAGCAGGGGCAGCACAGCTCGCGCGTCCACCGGGTCCACGGTACCGCGTCGCCTCACCTTGGTGTTGGGCACGACGCCGAGCCCGATCTTGGCGTCGACCAGGCTGGCGCCCGCCTCGGACAGGTAGCCCTGGTTGGGGATGAGGCAGGAGCGCCCGAAGCAGCAGGGGCAGCACAGCTCGCGCGTCCACCGGGTCCACGGTACCGCGTCGCCTCACCTTGGTGTTGGGCACGACGCCGAGCCCGATCTTGGCGTCGACCAGGCTGGCGCCCGCCTCGGACAGGTAGCCCTGGTTGGGGATGAGGCAGGAGCGCCCGAAGCAGCAGGGGCAGCACAGCTCGCGCGTCCACCGGGTCCACGGTACCGCGTCGCCTCACCTTGGTGTTGGGCACGACGCCGAGCCCGATCTTGGCGTCGACCAGGCTGGCGCCCGCCTCGGACAGGTAGCCCTGGTTGGGGATGAGGCAGGAGCGCCCGAAGCAGCAGGGGCAGCACAGCTCGCGCGTCCACCGGGTCCACGGTACCGCGTCGCCTCACCTTGGTGTTGGGCACGACGCCGAGCCCGATCTTGGCGTCGACCAGGCTGGCGCCCGCCTCGGACAGGTAGCCCTGGTTGGGGATGAGGCAGGAGCGCCCGAAGCAGCAGGGGCAGCACAGCTCGCGCGTCCACCGGGTCCACGGTACCGCGTCGCCTCACCTTGGTGTTGGGCACGACGCCGAGCCCGATCTTGGCGTCGACCAGGCTGGCGCCCGCCTCGGACAGGTAGCCCTGGTTGGGGATGAGGCAGGAGCGCCCGAAGCAGCAGGGGCAGCACAGCTCGCGCGTCCACCGGGTCCACGGTACCGCGTCGCCTCACCTTGGTGTTGGGCACGACGCCGAGCCCGATCTTGGCGTCGACCAGGCTGGCGCCCGCCTCGGACAGGTAGCCCTGGTTGGGGATGAGGCAGGAGCGCCCGAAGCAGCAGGGGCAGCACAGCTCGCGCGTCCACCGGGTCCACGGTACCGCGTCGCCTCACCTTGGTGTTGGGCACGACGCCGAGCCCGATCTTGGCGTCGACCAGGCTGGCGCCCGCCTCGGACAGGTAGCCCTGGTTGGGGATGAGGCAGGAGCGCCCGAAGCAGCAGGGGCAGCACAGCTCGCGCGTCCACCGGGTCCACGGTACCGCGTCGCCTCACCTTGGTGTTGGGCACGACGCCGAGCCCGATCTTGGCGTCGACCAGGCTGGCGCCCGCCTCGGACAGGTAGCCCTGGTTGGGGATGAGGCAGGAGCGCCCGAAGCAGCAGGGGCAGCACAGCTCGCGCGTCCACCGGGTCCACGGTACCGCGTCGCCTCACCTTGGTGTTGGGCACGACGCCGAGCCCGATCTTGGCGTCGACCAGGCTGGCGCCCGCCTCGGACAGGTAGCCCTGGTTGGGGATGAGGCAGGAGCGCCCGAAGCAGCAGGGGCAGCACAGCTCGCGCGTCCACCGGGTCCACGGTACCGCGTCGCCTCACCTTGGTGTTGGGCACGACGCCGAGCCCGATCTTGGCGTCGACCAGGCTGGCGCCCGCCTCGGACAGGTAGCCCTGGTTGGGGATGAGGCAGGAGCGCCCGAAGCAGCAGGGGCAGCACAGCTCGCGCGTCCACCGGGTCCACGGTACCGCGTCGCCTCACCTTGGTGTTGGGCACGACGCCGAGCCCGATCTTGGCGTCGACCAGGCTGGCGCCCGCCTCGGACAGGTAGCCCTGGTTGGGGATGAGGCAGGAGCGCCCGAAGCAGCAGGGGCAGCACAGCTCGCGCGTCCACCGGGTCCACGGTACCGCGTCGCCTCACCTTGGTGTTGGGCACGACGCCGAGCCCGATCTTGGCGTCGACCAGGCTGGCGCCCGCCTCGGACAGGTAGCCCTGGTTGGGGATGAGGCAGGAGCGCCCGAAGCAGCAGGGGCAGCACAGCTCGCGCGTCCACCGGGTCCACGGTACCGCGTCGCCTCACCTTGGTGTTGGGCACGACGCCGAGCCCGATCTTGGCGTCGACCAGGCTGGCGCCCGCCTCGGACAGGTAGCCCTGGTTGGGGATGAGGCAGGAGCGCCCGAAGCAGCAGGGGCAGCACAGCTCGCGCGTCCACCGGGTCCACGGTACCGCGTCGCCTCACCTTGGTGTTGGGCACGACGCCGAGCCCGATCTTGGCGTCGACCAGGCTGGCGCCCGCCTCGGACAGGTAGCCCTGGTTGGGGATGAGGCAGGAGCGCCCGAAGCAGCAGGGGCAGCACAGCTTGTGCATCCACTTGGTCCACTTGGGGTTCAGCCGCCCGTACGGCTCCTCGTCCTTCGGCTTGAACACGCCGATGATCTTCTGCAACGCGCACAACGCAACACTGCAAGCGTGTCTCATACGACTGTAGCCGTTCAATTATTGACAGCTGGCCTTGTAATTTCTCAGAACATTGCAATTTGCATTACTTGCGCTGATTTATTTGCAGTGCAGTGCGATGTCCTAAAACGATCTGCAGTCTCATTGTGACTAGTAATTTCTCCCCACCAGTAATACTTAATGACTAATGTACTTAGTAATACTAATAATGTACTTAGTTGCTTTGCTGCACATGGCATGTAGAGTCCTAACTTCTGCTGGATACATTATTTCTGCGTTCAATGTTTTATCTAAATTGTACTATCGATTACAATCATGCTTCAGTTTTGAAGTCGTGCATATTTATATTTTGCTGATAGTGTAATAGTTTTACTGCTACTACCTTTGATTAAACACACTTATCGTATAAAATGTAATATGGGACATAGCAATACTCGTAAACAATAACGTTTTCGATATTGGCTCTAGACACTATAAAGGCTAGGGATTACGGGCCCGTCCTTGCATGAGTAGAGATTGTATAACATAGCCTATTTTCTGGTAGTGCTCAGTGCGTCAATCATAGAAAGGTCTTAAGTATTAAAGTGTGTACTTTGCATGGTTTACATATTATATTCGTAGTGTCATGAATTTAATTTCGTGCCTTATTAGTCGCATTTCGATCTTCAGAGACTAAAAGCCCAGTAAATTAAACTTTCAAAAGTTTGATTTTGGTCTAATTTGTGACTAATACGAAAACAATGAACTGCATCAAAGCGTCATTAATAACAAAGTAATAAAAAACCGTTATCTGTTATAAATAATCGATATCGTAAGCCCAACACTATCGCAAATCGATAACGCAATAATATAGGATACGCAACGTCGCGGAAGGGTATTAAGTTGCTTTGCTTGTCTCTACTCTGTAAGACAAGAAGTTTTCAATCAATCAATCAATCAATCATCATTTATTTGCATAAACATAGTACATTACAGGTTCCATGTTTAGTCAACAAATATATTGACATGCAAATGTTCATAGTAGGTTAAAGCTTATAAAAAAAATATATAAAAATGAAAATTAAAATGCATTTACAAAATTATCATACAAAAAGAAAAAAAGAAAAATTGGCAAATAATAATAAAATTACATACACTTAATTTTTCATAGAATAATACTCCTTAACAGAATAAAAACATTTGTCGACCAACCAGCTATATAGTTTTACTTTAAACTTGGCGTATGGTAAATCCTTTATTGATGCAGGCAACCCGTTATAAATCGATATCATCATATGGTAACAGCTTTTGGCCCTTAGGGCAGTTTTAACTGGTGGATAATATATTTTATTTGGATAGCGAGTATTGAAATTTGAAAAATTTCCACATATTTCAAAAAAGTCACTTTTGTACCTTTTAACAAAACACGCTACTTCAAATATATAAATACATGGCAGGGTTAGTAGTTTAAGTGATTTGAAAAGGGGCCTACATGATTCAATTGGTCCCTTATTACATATTGCTCGGATGCACTTTTTTTGAATCAAGAAGACTCTGTTAACTTCCGAGGCATTACCCCACAGCATTTTTCTTGTTACTCGTATCTTGTGAGAATGAAAAATTTTGTAAATCAGAATTTTTCAAATAGAACCATGAAATCTAAAAAAAAGAACCGTAAATTTTTCGGGATAAAATTCTGGTTGTCCCAGTAAAAATTCTTTAGGGGGGCATTTTTACACTTTCTTGGGGGTATGTGTCCTCCACACCAAATGAGGCGCCCAAACTATCGGCGCTCCAACCCCGCGGAGGAAGATGCTCTGTGCTCCTCGCGGCGCGAACCTGCTCTGCGCCATCCACCGCTGCGCCGCGGTGGACGAGCTAACAGCTTCGTTGTACCGGAGGAGCAATGGATTTTGTACCATTAATTTCAACTACTATTTAAGCGGCGATATCGTTGAAGATGTAATCACATCGACTTCTGTATAAGTAATAAGTAACTCTAGGTAGGCAGAGATAAATCAGCTTTGGCTGACCCGGGAATCGAACCCGAAGCCTTATAAATACCACAGCTAATCTAACTACTACTGCGCCCCGGAGGCCGTCGACTCTAACGTTTACACAAGAATCGAGATCAAATAAAATTTACAAAAGTTTTTGTTTCTTGTTTGACCCATTAGCATTATTAAATTGATCGATAACAATCACCCTAAATCAACAAACTAATTCGGCTAGCGAACAACTGACGCACGCTGCACGCGTATCGCGTTCCACCCACCAATTACGAGCGCGTTCAATGAATACCGACTTTTTGGATATTTACTCGTAGCCTTGTAAAGTACAAACATTATTAGTCGACGCAAATCTTGAATATGAGCAATATTCCTATTTTTATGAATGTAGTCGCCCTAGGCTTAAAACGCCAGGCTTTTAAAATTTTGACGATATATTTTTTTTATTTTAAAATTTTCGATCTTTCTGCGATCATTCTTTTGACTAGAAGCAGATTGATTGTGCATGAAAGAAGGTCAATCGATTGAGTGACTCTTCTCATGAGAGCTTTTACTGGGTTTAGTGACCGCTGACCACAGCATAGGTCAGCTATTGTGTACTTTTAAATCTCTTGTGCCTGTTGCCCCTAGTGAGACAATCATATATGTAGCGCTTAGTGAAGACAGACTCACTCCGGCGGGGTTCTTGACGAAGTAGGAGCCGCTGGAGCCCTGGTAGATGCGCTCGGGGAAGATGCCATTGTCGATGGCCACCTCCGCCTGCCACACCAGCTCGCTGAACGCGGGGTCATCTGCAACAACGCACCACTCGCGTCAACTACGCAATGCACAGCAGTGTACATACTTATAGGGACTCATGGTCGCAACTCGCAAGTAAAGAGTTGGCTGGCTAGACACAGTGAGAGGCGACCTTCCGACGCAGTCTATAGTATGCTCAGATTTGAACGGGAGGTTTCAGGTTCAATCATCGTCAGAGACCGTACAACCATCCCTTGTAGCAGTATTATTGTAATATTGTTTTAAAATTTCATAGTGATATTGTATGAAAATGTCAAAGCAATATTACAATAATACTGATATAAGAGATTGTGGTACCACCCCTGGTCTTTTCTGGTGGTTGGCTTTAGCTGCGGCCGATTACTTATACAAAGACGCACCGACAAGTGATTCATTAGTGCAGTGCGATGCTGTGTAACCATCAGGCCGGGGTTACGAATCCCTACCGAATCAGTACAATAACATGTTTGGCTGCATCCAAAGCTGCATCACCACTTAACATCTAGTGAGAATGTAAATTATACTAAACTTTACTTTGTGTAAAAAAAAAACAAAAGGTAGGCTATGCTTTTTATTCCTATCCTATATATTATGCAAGCCGCAAGGTATGGTCGTAGAGCGAAAAAGCTATCAGGCTGTAACGCGAGGTGTCTCCGCCGCAGGTCAGGGTCGCAGTCGCGACGCACGCTCGGCGGGGTGGGAACGTGAATCACCGTGTATCGGATTTACACAGCTTACACTATACCCAGACAACAGCCACACAGTCATTGCTGAAAGCGATTGCGCGTTTCTTTAGCAATGACGAATTTCGTTATTAGCAAAAAATATAAAATTATTTTGCTATAATCTTGTACTTGAAAAAAATTGATATGGTCAAACATGCAGTAACTAACCAAGCACTGCCCTTGAATTTGAAGCCAGGAAGATACTACACCTACCTATACTATTTTTTTTTATTTGCCTACATTACCAACAAGACATTGTATGGCCTGTGAACATTGATCGGTAGTCAAAGATATTTGAATGAAATCTAAGTTTAAATGTCAGAGGCCATTGACTGATAAGTTGTTAAGATTCTGTCGACAAGTACCTTGTTATCAGGTCCATACTGTACTATACAACTCATAATAATACTCGTCTCAGATATTGCTGGATAAATTGAATTTGGATGTTATTTATTATCTACAAATTACAAGATTATAGAATTGCTATATTTTTATAATGAAGGTTACTACTAATAAGTATTTAGCTTAGTTTATTGTATTCTGTAGTAGTGCCATTATTAGTTAGGAATGTTATAGATTAATGTTAGAATGGATAGATTTTCCTTCCAGCTTCTGTCTGGTGCCTTTTAGTGGTCTCGATGTTGTATGTTGATTGTTGAAACTTCTATTTTTAAGAATACTTTATAAGTGTGAAATATAACTAGACTAGTCTAATGTAGGGTTCACATATATGAGCAGAACATTGCTTATGATAGAGGCAACTATAGTCATTACAACCCATTGAAGCATCAATGGCTGCCATCTACTGCCTCTACCATTGACAAAGCGCCATGCAAAGTGTCTTTAATCTAGGATTTTTTCAAGCCCGAGCATAAACTTCATAGTGGCGTCTATCTGCTCAGCTATTGCCATTCACAAATTACACTTTTCCAATTTTTTGTGGCACTTTTTCTAGAAACCCACTGTGCAACAAGCAAGCATCCATATTACACAGAGATTCATAGAGCTAGTTTTCAAGTTTAATATTAAGAATTTTGCACCACCTGAAATTACACGATTTCCCCTCCTAGATCCGGGGGCTGTATGTAGGTGTCAACATTGGATACCATTTAACATTCTCAGTTGAAAAGTATAATATATACTGACTTTAACATTAATTTTGCAGGGAAGAAGGATATTTTAGTCGCCTATTAATTTCAGTGCTCTGCCAACCCCATGGTAAACTTGTATTTTAGCCACAGATGAAATCCATCAGTGAAAAGTATTCAGCAGTTTAATTTGTATTGCCTGGAGTCCGCCACCCCCTTCAGCTACCATCCCAAAACCATACCAGAAGCCAAAACAAATATCAAAATGAGCCTGTAAACCTTTTTTCAGTATTTCACTTGTTTACAGGTACAATATCTTTTTACTTTCTTAAAAAAGGAAGCACGCCAAGCTGTGATTATCAAATACATTACAACACTTGACTAAGAGTCCTCCCACAGAGGTTTAGTAGTGTGTATCCAATATAGTACCAAGTGATATCAACTTCCAAATAATAGCACCAGACAAGATTATCTCGAGATAAAATCAACCTCATTAACATAAGGCACTTTAATTCAAGTTTTTGCATATTTGTGATAATCTGGTTCTGTAGAGTCAGTAAAGCTTTAGCAGATGATAACAATGTCACAAGTGTTTGGCACTTTGTTCATGTGTTAAATTATAATAATGAGATGAGACTGACCAAAATGTTCCAAAACACATTTTTTGAATACAAATGATTATAATGTTGGAACAATTTTGAAACAAACCAGTTCACATTAAAACGTATTTAATATTTGACTTTGAAATAAATGATTAATTAACATAATTGATAATAATCAGCTTTGAAGTGTTACTTAAGTACAGAATTTTTAAGTATAGTATTTCAATAGGATGTTGAATTAATAAACATGAATCCTTTGTAAATATATTTCAACCTTTGTAGTTTTAATTTTGAGTCAACAAATATTTATCAGTAGCTTATTGTGTTCTTTGAATTTTCATAGTGTATGTAATCAACTATTATAATAAAGTGTACATAATTAATTTCATAAATAATTTATGATTGTTTAGTGTTTGATACACTACCATATGGAAGGCCAGTGCATGTTTTGCATCACTTTTTCATTGCATCCTCGGTTGCACAAGAGATGCCACATCAATGAGCTAGAGGAGAGAGACTCACTGCACACAAACAGCAGATCCATCTCAACAGGAAGCTGCAACTCCTCAACACTGCACAGCTGTTTCACTCCACTGAAAACTGACACTCACCTGTGCCTACGTTCACTGAGCTGAAAACAACAACAGACACACAGACAGTCTTGAACACTAACACCAAACTGAAGTTGCCTCTGACTGATTACAAACGAATTACAATTACACAAAAGGAAAGATACATTTTAGTGTCAAGGCGATCGTATCTCGTTGAAATTCGTGTTGTGCTGCGTAATAAGCGGTGGTTCACTTAGCATCGATAATCAGCCAGTGCGAGGAAGCCCCACAGCGCGGCGATAAGGAGGAAGACGCACAAGTGTCGCCGCAGAGCGCAGGGTTCGGGGCGCAGGGTCGTACCTGGGAAGAGGTTGCAGGAGAGGTCCAGGTCGCCGCGGCCGCCCAGCAGCGGCTGCGACTCCCGGTTGACGCCCGGGGAATCCACGTTGCCCTCGAACCCGACCTCGGGCACTAGGCAGATGTCCTCGGCACTACTCGACAGGGATACCACGCCGTCATCGGGCGGCGCGCTCGTTGTTGTGGGGATTTTGTCGAAGTCGAGATTCAACAGAGTCTCTTCCGTACTCATGAGTAATGTTCCGAGGGTTGACTCTATCGAACCTCATCTATTTCGTATTTTAATATTCTTTGTTTCACAATCATTTACACAAACACTTCAACTTCAATTCATTACGATTCATAGACTAAAGAGTTCGACTAATGTTGTCACTTGTCAGCAAAAAGTGTCAACTTCATTAAGCATAGACAACTACAATAATTTTTTTCATAGACATTGGCTATTCATTTTTAGCCGATATTAGAATCGATTCTATTATATCGATAGCTACATTTAGAAGTCGGTGTCATGAATGCGAAATATAAGATGTTAAATAAGATCATGTTAAAAAAGTCATGAAACAAATAAGAGTAGAAACGAAAAATAATTATAAAAGTCAGAATAAAGTTAATTTTTCATTGTAACGTACAATTTGATGTTCAACGTCAATGCGCTCCATGCAGCTAGTAACGTTCACCTTGGTATACATACTAATATTACATAGGACAAAAAAGACGTATAATTGTACTTATAATTTTATTTGTAAAATTAATATTTTTGTTTCCAAGACCCTTTTGTAGTTCGTGTTACAGACCGTTACTTATTGTAGTATTTGGGATCGTTATAGTTGATTACAAACGGTTTGTTACTTCGCCGCGATTCAAATTCCCAGGGGCAAATTTCATTAAGAATTACCTTGAAGGCTGAAAATAAAATACATTAAAATTAGAAAGTATTAAAATGTATCTGCAAGTAGTTACTAAGTAATGTAGCTACAAGTACAAGATTTGTGGTAGGTACCTGGGTCCTTGGATCTTTACGCAAATGAAATCGCAGAAAAACCTACCTACGAATATTTCAAGTATTTCAATGCTTTTTAGCAGAAAAAAAAAGAATTGTCAAATATAAGGTTTTGTCTGCTTCACAAGAAATGTATTCGTATTACTCTATACTGAGAGGTTTCAAGATTCAATATACTCTATGGTTTCAAGACTCTACCTGTATCAAACCTGCAGTTGTGTTTTTTTACGTCACAGCTATTTTTAAAAGTGACAACATTGCCTGTGTTAAAGTTGCAGGCGCACACAGCAGACACCGACTCTTCCTCGAGGCACGGAATCAAAGAACAACTGTAGGCCTTGGTCTTGTAGCCAGCGCTCGTGTCATCATCGGCCACATCCAGCGTTGGCATCTTTAGACCACCGCTACTGAAGAGGTCAGTTTCCGAACTCGGATTGAGTGGGTTATACACTGGGGCGTTGGTAATCAGTCCACTGCTCAAGTCAGGCAATGGGCCAGCGTTATCGCAGCAGGGATACGATGAGGGCACTAGCTGTAAGCATTCTGTGCAACTGGCGACTTCGAAAATTAAAAGGGCTGAAAAAAATATAGTTCTTTAAACTTTCACCAAAAGCGTCAAACTACGATTATGAAAAGTATCCTCAAAGTTTTACGCTTTCTTTGGCCAAGCAACTTTTTCCAAGTGTAAAAAAATTGAATGCTTACAAAAATTTTAAAAATTATGAAGTTTTCAACAGAACTTACCACATATTTTCAGGAGATTATGCATTGAATACCCCAAAATGATATATAAAATAAAAATAATAAAATATACTTATGTCTAGTTACTAATAATAAATAACATAATCTAGGTGATTTTGTTAAATACTCTTTTTAAATACACACGATAAAAGATACGCCTATTAAATTTATACCGTGAAGTGCCTGCTACTTATTAATTATTATAAACGCATTTCCGTTTTGAGTGATTTAGTGGTTCCGCGTGTTCAGAAAAATGTTTTGGTGTCAGCGTAACTCTGATTTAATATTTTTTTCAATGGTCAGCATAATATAACACTGTATTAACAATAAAACACTGCTTAAAAAATCCTTATATTGAAAACAGCCAGAGCCAACAAAACACAATTAACTGAAAACCTCGAAGGCTTGAGTCATTCATCAATTGGTCATGCACACAAATAAGGTCACTATTCACACTAAATATTTAAACGTAAACAAAATAAATAATTGTACAAATATATTTTACAAATTTTCTAATCACTTTTAAAATATGAATCAAATCCTTCTGAATCACTGAATCCCTCGTATTCCTTTTTTAATTTTCCTTTATCAGAAAATCCTTCTTTACCAAATAATCCCTTTTCGCGATCATGGTGGAAGTATCCCTTCTTGATACCCGCACCTGCTCCAATGTTGAATCCTATGCCTTTTGCACCTACTTTCTTTATCACCCCACTAGTTTCATCTTCTTCATAAAATTCCTTTTCCTTGTTGTATTCGTCTTTGTGAGAGATTTTATGAGATCCTTTGGTCTTCGTACCTTTTTTGTACTTTCTCTCTTCATTTCCAGTTATGCCGACGCCGGATTTCTTTAAACCTTTCGCGATGGCATAAATAGCACCGTCGTCGTACGAACCAATATCGTGGAGACCGGCCTGCTTGAGAAACTTTTTCAACTTCTCGATGTCGAATTTAGCTTTAACTTCCTTCTCGTCGGATCTAATCTTTTTGAATCCAGAAATGTCGAATTTATCTTTGGAATCGTTTGACTTTTTCTCTTCTTCTTTTTCTTTTCCTTTGCCGGAAGGTTTGAAGAAGTCGTCCAGGTTTCCGCTTTGGTCCTCGTACTTCAGCTCGGATATATCTGTGTCAAGATTATCAAACTCCAATGACCCCAGGTCAGCCGGCAGCGACGCGGCGCAGCATAAAATCGATGTCAGTGACAGCGCAAAAACCAATTTCTTCAGCATGTTTATGTTTTTTGCCCGCTCTCGCGCAACCGAAGTGGGTTACGACACTGACATACATGCGGACTGATCACTTTATATAGCCTTTGCTGAAAATTCGCGGACAAGGATAAGTTTTTTCTCGGAGATCCACCGTTTCATGGTTCCGCCTTGCTGAACTTTAATTAAATCATCCGAGTAATCGACTACTCTCTTAGATTCATTATATCGGTATAGTTATTATTATGGACATCTTTCTTTACTTAAATAGTATCTTCTTATATCACAACCACTTACCACTATCATCGGCTCCATGTGAACCATGGCTGGTCTACTGTTATAAAGCAAACCAAATGAGACCAAAGCACGGATTTCGACGGATTTCGTATAATATAATCGTATATCTTTACAGGAAAGCTTGACAAGCTACTGGGATCTAAAGTTTGGACTTATCAAATTTTTAAATAGAAATCAAATTGTTTTGCGTGTTTGTTTCAAAAGTAGAAATATTATGTGAATCTATTCAGTGCTTTAATTTAAAGCTTTAAAAGTTTCAAAACTGGATAAATTGTATTTTGTGTCTCAACCCCTTATGTCCCTATAAGGGCGGGTTTGCGAGCTTCACACACCTTCGACATTTTTGTGAACTCTCAGGCACGCAGGTTTCCTCACGATGTTTTTTCCTTCACCGTTAAGCAAGTGATATTTTAGTTTCCTACATATTTTGTGTCTCTGTCTGCATATTGCGTTCTAAATTCCTCGTTTGATACGTACGATCTAAAGTGTAATACACTCTCATACTGTTATATTATACATACTCAAATGGATTAAACTGTCATGCTTTTATACTCATACAGATTTAAATAAGAAAAAATGAAATATTTTCCAGGCGTTAGCTGCAGACTTCAAGGAAAAATCAAAACTATGGAGATGAAAACAAAGTAGGAGAAGATCGGGGCGAAAAATTTGGCCCTTATCAAATTATTGTAAGTAGGTATTATACCTAGGCATTCATTTGTTTATTTTAACTTTGTTTCAACAAACTACACAGTAGGTACCACGTAGGTACTATTAAATAAATTAATTTTTACGCCAAATTAATTATTTCAAGTGCAATTTTATTGTCTTAGATCACCCACACAATTTTGTTACCTAAATTATAAGAACACATTTTCCAAAGGACTATTTCCTTTTTACGTAGAATTTGGTTCAAAACAAACAGTCAAGTTGTAGTTGTCATAATTACTTAACTACGCTCGATTAATCGATAATCGATTTCCAAAATATTCAGGGTCGCGTTGTCCTATTCGCTGACACAAGGCAAGGTGACAACTTTAGGTACTACCAGATTACCCAGGTAGCATTTTTACGTCATTATGTCGTCAGTTTACGGTCCTGCACGACGTAAGAGACGTCCTGTTTTGACGTCGCGGGTCCCTTCAGATGACGTCAATTTGTCACAGCCTCAAGACGTCAGTTTACAGACGTTTCAGGGACGTCATGTACTAAATGCATAGTGACGTTACTGGGCCGTACATATTAGGTCAGCCACTGACGTTGGAGTGACGTCATATACTTAATTCATAGGGACGTTACTGGGCGTGGGCTGGGCCGTAAATACTACACAATATTAGGGCAGCGACAGACATTGGTGTGACGTCATGCAAAAGATTCAAGACATCAAATTTTGATATATTATTCACTATACCCGTCAGCCGTCAGGCGTCATAAATGCTGCTATTCAACAGTCTCGAATCTCCCTCTCGGGGTTTATTTATACATACAACTACCCCGTAGTTCTCTACGGGGTAGTTGTATGTATAAATGACGATGTCGATTTATTTGGTCAAACCTCGAACTATGTAAGTGGCGGACGCACAATCTTCATAGTGCAATACAGTTTGTACATTAAACAGTATAGCGCCATCTAGTGGTGGAGTAACAAACATATTTAATTATGCTGTACAATACAGTACTACAATGGTACGTAAGTATGACGTACAATAATGACGTTACTGTACTGACCCCAAATTGACTTAAGAATGTCGTCATTTTTTAGTCGCCGATGTCATCTTGCTACCTGGGATTATATTCTTTAGCTCTTTGAGACCACTTATATACGCCATGCAATTGACGTCAACCGGAGGACATTTAAGTTTAGGGATAGACTGTAAAATGACGTCGCTAGGAGGTATCATTAATGACGCATAAAGTACGTACAATACAGTACCATAATGGTACGTAAGTATGACGTACAACAATGACGTTACTGTAATGACCCTAAAATGACTTAAGAATGACGTCATTTTTCAGTCTCCGAGGTCTCTATCTAGGACGTTCTGTACTGACCCTAAATTGACTTAAGAATGACGTCATTTTTTAGTCGCCGACGTCACTTGCTACCTGGGTAATAGATAATATAATATAGTTGCTCACGCGCTCAGCAGAAGTAAACCGAGAAGGAAAGAGATACAATCTATGGGCTATACTTACCTCTTACCTCCTCCGTATACATCACCTATCTGGGACGCAAGTGGCTCCGCCTTGGCTCCGCTGGGTTTTAGTGGGTATTCTGACTGCCTCCCAGTAAGCGAGTCCCCACATACCCGTCGGAGACCACAGCCGGTGACTGAGCGACTTTGATCCGCTCAGCCTCCGGACAGGAAGCGTATGCATTTCATAGTGAGAAAAATTCCAGGTTCTGAGTTCTGACTGGTTCTACCAGTAAACCAATAAAGTTTTAAATCCCTAAAAGTTGCTTGGCTCCCTTGCTATGCTGAGTCTGTATAGTTGTTGTTGAGTTTTTGCTATAAATATTATGAGTAGGTAAGCACTATAATCGGAAGTATCGTATTTACATGATTTTAATTATTATAACGTAATTGGCGTTTCGTACCAATAAGTAGTGTATCAGTACTCGTATTTTAAAAGTGAGGGTCAGTTAACCGATACATAATTATTGCAAGTTACTATACCTACTCGTACGTAAAATATTGGGATTTCTAATATTCTGTGTAATTCTGTCTATATCATTTTCTAAATTAGCTTAGATTTAGTCTGAAGGGAGACTTCGGCCGCAGCTGTTTACAACCCAAAGATGTAGTACCAAACGAATTAGAGTTCTGGCACGATGCTGTGTAGCAATCGTTAGTACGTTAGCAGCGTCACTTACTAACATATGAGATTACAGTAAAGTAAAATAATAGGATTTAGAGTTCAGGTAGCAAGTAGGTATAGGTTTGAAAATGAATTCGAGATTGTTGAGTATTTTTTTTAATTACATTTAAGAAATATAAAAATATTTACATAGCAGCGATATCAAACATAACAAAATAACTAATAAGAGAACATATTCGCAGCGTAATAAATTAAAATAAAATGTACAATAGACAACACAGGAGCCACGAGGGGTGATCGCAGCTGACAGCCGCGTTTGAGTGTCGCGGAGCAGTTTGGAAAATGAATACACACAACGGAAGTGTATTAATGCGACTATTGTCCACAAGCGTCATGTCACATGGCCGGCGGTGACGTCACAGACGAGCCCCAGTACAGATCACCCCCGACGAGCCCTCCGGAGGCCGGGCCTCACTCGTCGCCAGCCGCGTACTCGTACCGGCGGCCGTGGTCGCGCGCGCCCTTCTTGCCGTAGTCCTCGTGCTGGCTGTAGTGCTCGTCGGCGCCCTCCTCGGCGGAGTGGCCCGCGTCCGCCTCGTCCACCTCCCCCTTGGTGTGGTAGCCCGCCTTGCCGTAGCCCTCCCGCTCGAAGCCCTCCGCGCCGCTGCCGCCCTTGGCATGCGCGCCCTCCCCGGCGGCGTGGTGCGCCTTGTGGTAGCCGTGCTTGTGGAAGCGCCCGTCCTTAGCGGCTTCGTCGTAGAAGTCGTGGTCCTTCTTGTATTCGTCCTTGCTGAACACCTTGTGGTAGCCGCTCACGTCCTCGCCCTTGCTGTGGTGCTTCTCGTGGCCGTGGTCGCCGCCCTTGTAGGATTTGCCCGCTTGGTGGTGGGCGCCGTGGGCGTCGGCCTCGTCGTGGTGAGCGCCTTTCTCTCCTTTGCTCTGGTGATAGAAGCCCTGGTCGTGCGCTGAGCCGTAGCTGCCGGCGAGGCCCTTGGCGTGGTGCCCTTCGGAGGAGTAGCCCTTGCTGCCCTTTTCGCCGTGCGCGTTGTGGTGCCGCTCGTCGTAGCTGCTGCCGCCTCCGCTCTCGTGGCCGTGGTGAACGAGGCCCTCTCCGCCGACGAGGCCCTCCCCGTCATCATCGTCGTCGTCGTCGTCGACGTAGCCGTTCTCCGCGTCCTCCTCGGCGTCCTCGACGGCGATGGGGCGCGCGTTGACGTAGGGCAGCGGCGCGGGCGCGGCGAACAGCGGGCCCAGGCTCAGCAGCGTGGCGGGCGCGCCGCCGTCGCTGCGGTACACGTAGCTGGAGGCGGGCGGCACCTGCACGGCCGCCGCCGCCGCGCACAACGCTAGGAGGATGGCTGCGCTCATGGTAGATGTGTCTCGCTGAGCTGGCGCTGCTGCAATACTGCTCGGAGCCCGTTGCCCAACGTTTATATGTGGGTTAAACGCAAAGAAGCCCGCGCGTCGCGAGGAGCCGAGAGCCGCGAGTGCGGGCCTGGACCTTTCTCGTAGCCATGTGCCAGATACTCATTATCATTAGTCACGAGGTTGATGGTGACAAAGGCGGCGGTGAAAAAATATTGACCATTGTGTAACACCGCGACCACTGCGTCGCAGCGCGCGGTTCGCTTTTTGCGCGTTGAAGTCTAAACTTAATGAGCCGAGGAATGCACTACTGCAGTTGGATGATTTTATTGGTTTTCGTCTAAATATATTTAAGTTTAAGTGTTAATAGATTGTTTATATGTTATAATTAAATAATTTAAATGTTCACACTGCAATGATGGCAGAAGATACAAAGGTCGCAGAGGCCTTAATATCCACATCGCACGATGTCACGGTCCGCCAACGCGGCCTCTCACTTGCCCAAATTTTGTGTGCGATCAAACACAAACGGATAACCAGGTTCCATTTGAAATTCTTTTACAAAATTATAATAAAAGTATTCCGATATTAAAACGCATTCCGCGTGGAGCGCGGATATCATTAGCTAGATCCTTATCGCGCGCCATCCAAAATGTTCATTCGAATTCACTTTTAGCTTGGCAAAACCTCTTTCTTTTTGCATATAAACATTTCAATGTCAATAAATCAGAAAGCGGGTCGTTATGTTCAAAATTAAAACGTAATTGTTCGGCAAATCGCGTTTTTCAAATTCCTGATTACCCAGCTAAACCTAAAAATTTCAATTTAAAAAAGATTGTGGAAAGCAAGGTGATGGATGGGGATCTTAGAAACGCCGCCCGCATCTTGTTTTCTAATGATACTCTCGCTCCTTTCAATGACGTAACGCTAGAGGCCTTGCGAGAAAAGCACCCTTTGCCTAATTCCAGCTCTTCGCTTCCGAATCCACCTTCCAATGTTACTTGTTTTCAGATAAAGGATGAAGAGACTTACGCTGCGATAATGTCATTTTCTAGTGGCTCTGCCGGTGGCATGGACGGCATAACCCCACAACATCTTAAGGATCTTGTGAGCGTTAGTGCTGGCGACGCCGGCAGGGCGCTTTTGAGTGACATTACCAGACTTTGTAATCTCATGTTATCTGGCAAGGTAAATTCATCCTTTTTGCCATTCCTTTATGGTGCCAGACTTTGTGCTTTTAATAAAAAAGATGGTGGCATTCGCCCCATCGCGGTTGGTTGTACCTTTCGTCGTTTGGCATCAAAATTAGCTTGTAGACACATTGTATCTCCCCTAAAGGAAAAGTTCCAACCTATTCAAGTTGGTTTCGGCAGTAAAGGCGGCTGTGAGGCAGCGGTGCATTCTGCTCGTACATTCTTATCGGATGCCGAGGTTGAAGTACTGCTGAAAGTAGATGTAAAGAATGCTTTTAATTCAATGGACAGGGCAACTCTACTGGCCGAAGTATCAACCCAACTTCCAGAAATTTATCCTTACGTTTGGCAATGTTATAGTTCTCCTTCAAAATTATTTTTTGGAGATAACGACATTAAGTCCAATGTTGGTGTCCAGCAGGGGGATCCTTTAGGTCCAGCCCTTTTCAGCTTAGGGATACATAACCATATATCAAATTTAAAATCTAAGTTTAATATATGGTATCTTGATGATGGAACGATTGGAGGTAACGTAGATGATGTCCTAGAAGACCTTAAGCAAATTAAGCTAAAATTTGGTGAAATTGGTTAGGAACTAAATTTTTCTAAATGCGAATTATTTTTTACGGAAAAACTGTCACAAGAACAAATATTTTTGGCCTCCCAACTTTTTAATGAAATTGCCCCTGACATTAAAATAGTAAACATACACTTTGCCTCCTAGGCGCTCCACTTTTTAGCGAAGCTATACAACCACTCTTGGATAGTAAAATTAAACTTTTTTCTGATAATGTTAACAAATTGGGCACACTAAATTCTCACATAGCATTTTCTATTCTAAAATTTTGCCTTTTTGTTCCTAAATTAATGTACATACTGCGCGCGAGCCCAATTTGGAAATTTCCTGGACTTCTCGAAAATATGGATGCCAGCTTGAAAATCGCGCTAGAAAAAATTCTGAATTTATCTTTTGATGAACGTTCTTGGACCCAAGCTACTTTACCGGTCAAATATGGTGGCATCGGCGTGAGAAAAATTTCTAGTGTTGCTCTTCCAGCTTTTCTGTCCTCTGTGCATAGTATACGTGAGCTCAGTTCTCAAATTCTCGGTTCCAATTCGGTTTCTTTGGCCTATGCCACAGAGGCCTTAGAGAGTTGGAAGGTCAGGTGTCCCAATACCCACATCCCGGAGGAACGTACTACACAAAAACTTTGGGATGTGCCGTTGGTTCGGCTGACACACACAACTTTAGTACAAAATCTTACAAGTGCTCGAGATCGTGCAAGGTTTTTAGCTTTGTCTGAAAAAGAATCTGGCTATTGGCTCCATGCTCTGCCATCTAGAAATCTCGGCACCCTTCTCGAAAATGAAAGTTTCCGTGTAGCTGTAGGACTCAGGTTGGGTGCACCACTGTGCCACGAGCACAGGTGTCCGTGTGGAAAAGAGGTAGACAGGTTTGGAATTCACGGACTCTCTTGCCACAGGAGCGCCGGTAGGCTTTTTCGGCATGGTTCCCTCAACGATGTTATTAAAAGGGCTCTTGCCACCATTGATATTCCTGCCCTATTGGAGCCAGCAGGAATTAGTCGTGATGATGGCAAGAGACCTGATGGATTGACGCTGGTTCCCTGGGAACGGGGTCGGGCGCTGATGTGGGATGCAACATGCGTTGACACATTGGCTTCGATGCATATCAGGGAGACAGAATCAAAGCCGGGAGCCGCAGCTGAGACTGCTGAAACTGGTAAGCGTCGCAAGTATGCCTTTCTTTTAGAGAGTTACATATTTGTCCCGTTTGCCGTGGAGACCCTGGGGCCATGGAGTCATAGTGCCAAAAAATTCCTTCGAGAGCTTTCCCCGCGGTTAATAGCCTCAACTGGTGACAGAAGGGCTGGCTCATTTTTTGCGCAACGTACCAGCCTAGCTGTTCAACGCGGAAATGCAGCCAGTATTCTTGGCACCATTCCACGCGGGCAAGATTTGTATAGTAATTAGAATAAGCTAATAATAAGTTTTATTGTAACATTTAAAAAAAAAAATATTATATAATAATTACTATCTACAAAATCACAAACTTTAATGTGATGAATTAGTGTTAATAAATTATTATTTACTTTTTTAGTACAATACAAGGATTTGACAAAAATCGATGCTCCAGCACTTTTTTCAGCACTAAAATGAATGACGTGATCTTTGACCCGTCACTTACGAATACTAAGATATGTGATTAGATATTTGATATCTTTTCTGCTACGATCTAAAACCTTGCACTTCTAGGATTTTTTCAATTTACCTCATAGTGGTCTGTTCTGTAGTGTGTATGTTCTACGAACATGATAGGTAATAGTCTCAAACCTGTAGCAACATCTGGGCGATTTTTTCTAATTAAAACAACAGTAATAACATCACCACTACGAGTATTAGTATTGAGATAGACCTCTAACGGCTTCTAGGTTCAACCACTCAAAGATATCGGAGTTAGTAGGACGTTGGAGGATGAAACGAGCGTGAAGAAAGTGTTGAAAGATGTATTTTGTATTCCGTGACTTTAGTTAAAATAAAATTGTAATCATATTAATTTAATCTAATAGTCCTATGATTTTTGATATCAATAAAAATTAATCTAAACACGTCAATTTTTTATTGCTTTAGCCAATCTGCAGGGCTAGACAAAGGAACAGTCGTTTAGCGTTCACTACAGTAGATAAAAATGAATGGACAAACCACGCGACTGTAGAAAAACCACGTGACCGAACAGAGGAAATCACGCTGTTTTTTAAATTGAGTATCTACGACAATTTGAACGCTCCCTGGCGTTCTCGCAGACGTTAGATATAACTTTAGCGTACTTCGCATGCGCATGCGCATATACCGCATGACAATTGACAGCCGACAGTGAACAGCGCTAAGCATAGAGTAGATTCTGCTTTCATTTGTTTTCATTCGGTCACTTGGTTTTTCTACTGTCGTCAACGCTTAACGCCAAGTTACTTTGTCTAGCCATGCAGCTCTCGCGACTGATTGCAATCGGAATCGTTGATATTAATTATGGTATTAAACATTTATACTCGTTTTCACCAACATTTTAAGAGACACCTAAGCCCTTAGGTGACAGTTGTTGTAAGTGAAAACTGTCACCTATCGGCTTAAAGGCGTTTCTTAAAGTGTTGGTGAAAACGAGCCTGAGCCCAACACGGTTTACGGATACCTGAAGATGCTGTCTGTGAAGAGCAGACTTGTGAGTAGCACCTCCTCACTTTCAGCGTATATGATTATAACATTTGATTTGATATTGTATTGTAAATGTCTATTCCTCTCTGGAAGGCCTAAAACGACGCACAGCAGTGCAGTGAGTGTTTTAGTTAGTAAATGGGTGTAAAATCAGAAAATATCACTTAAGTATAGCTTATTCTACCGGTCTGAATTCACTCAAGAGCATCTAAGGATCAACTATGCCAATTTTAGCGCATATAGTCACAAAGTGCAAGGTTCCCATACAACGGATTGCAAAAGCACCCCAGGTATTACTTAGGGCAAGGGAAAAGCTATACCATGTATGTACTCGTATATATATTCTTTCTTCTACTATATAAAATTTTTCGAGTTTTCCTTCCTGACGCTATAACTCCAGAACGCACGAACCAATTTCCACGGTTTTTGCATTCGTTGGAAAGGTCTCGGGCTCCGTGAGGTTTATAGCAAAGAAAATTCAGGAAAAATAAAAATAATAATAATAATAATAAATGTTACATAAAACGAAGCCATCTGGTGGCGAAACGGAATTCGCCGGGTTTGCCAGTATTGTATAGACGTTTTTAAAGACATGAGAGCAAAACGTAGGGCACTGTCGAGGCCAGTGCACGTCGCGTTCTAGTCTCCAAACCTAGACCTCATTAAAGTTTTTCATCGGGTGACATTGTCGTCAAGCGCAACCTGGCGTACGTAAGTTTATACACACTATAACTAAGGGTAAAAAAGGAACCCTATTAGCGAGACTTCGCTGTCCGTCTGTCCGTCAAAGTCAAAGTCAAAATATCTTTATTTCACATAGGCCTAACATACAGGCTCTTGCGAACGTCGGTATGTCAATTCTTGCATAAGAATGGTGATAACTACAAGTCGACTTAAAACTAAGTTTACGAGGGTTCCAAACGCGCCCTGCCGCTGAGAAGAAGCCCACAACAAACTCAGCCGGGTATTTTTTTTATGTTATCACCATTTAACAAAATAAGTATAAATACTAAGAATAGGCTAGCAACGACAACAGACGCCCTCGGTGCGCGAGTCCGACTCGCACTTGGCCGGTTTTTTATATTAACTTCAGTTGCTGCATATTGACAGCCCGCTGAAAAATCAGGTAGGTATAGTCTATGATGCTACTTAACCCTGAACAGTAGATTAGGGGCGCCGGATAAGACAGGACCAGATTACTGGGGGTATCTGTTATAGCTCTCATACAATAAACGTGATTTTTTGGTCGCTGATGATTATGAGACCCATTATAATAAGAAGAAGATTCTTGTAAGTATAGTGGTAGTAGGTATAGTAGGTAAATGGGCCTGGACCTCATCATCATCATCTCGTTACGGTAATAAATAATGGTACTGAACCCTTCATGTGCTAGTCCGACTCGCGCTTGGCCGATTATCTATAAATTGTCTTACAATAAAGACAATTTTTTGTCGGTCTGAGAAAAAGAAGCTAGTCTAGTATGCCTATTTATGAGAATGGTTTTTTGGCCCTTTGCTTTTAGAATAAGTATGTACTTAGGTTGCATGAATGAAAATCATTGACACGTATTAGAAACTTCATTGCACGATATTTTAATTTTGTCTATCATAATGAGGTTATTATTTTTAGTTTTATTTTTTTGAAGTTGGTTAATAAAATAATAAAATCCGAATAGAGATATGGCTTAATTTTATCTATTAATAAATTACATATTTACAAAGGTTAACAAAAGTATAACAAACATCTGTAACACGCCCGCGCTAGTGCTTGATCTCGTAGCCGTAGCTCTTGCCTTCGGTCCGTCCGTCCGTGTCGGAGCCGCTGTCCGTCCGTCCGGCGGCGTCGGAGCTCCTGCCTTCAGCCTGTCCGTCCGTGCGAGCACTATCAGCGGAGTGTCCGTGGCTCTGGTCGTGGTGATCCGGAGCGGCGTGTCCTTCGGAGGAATCTGTGGCTCTTTGCTCCTCCGCGGAGTCTTGCCTGTCTCTCTGTCCGAGCGAGTCATGTTCGGCCTCGTAAGCGCCATACTTGTGACCTCCACCTCCATAGTACTCGTGGTCAGGGAACTTGACTTTGCCGAAGTACTCGTCATCCTTGTGAGTATCGTAGATCGCATGAAAGCCCTCGTCGTCTTTAGCTTTACCGTGTTTGGTGTAGTGATGCGGTTTATACGCGTCATCCTTGTGGCCGTCGGTGATGGAGTAGCTGTCGAACTTGGCGTGGTTATTCCCGTAGCGGTACTTGTCTCCCGGCGCGTCGTCCTCGGCGCTGTGGCGGTAGTCGCGGTGCAGGTTCGCCTTGAACCGCTTCAGAGTTTCGAGGTAGTCGTGGTTGTCTCCGTAGTCGCGTAGAAGCTTCTCGTAGTCGACGTGCTCCAGGCCGTCCAGCGGTTCCTCGCGGTGCTCGTTGACGGGGATGACTCGGTCGGCGCCGGCGGGGCCGGTGTACAGCTGCGCGAGGTGTCGCTCTATCTCGCTCTCGCGCATGGGCTGCACGATCTCGCGGCCGTCCGTCCGCTTCTTGTAGATGAAGCCGGTGGCGGCGGGCTGCAGGTCGGAGCCGGTGGTGCGCACCATGACCACGCGCTCCACCGTCTCGCTCGTGCTCGCGGCGGCGGCGGCGGCCAGCGACAGCAGCAGGGCGTTCAGCATCGTGCGGGCGCGGGCAGCAATGCGCGCAGCGTTCAGCACCGGCGGTTATATAGCGTCTGTGACATTCAAATTGATAGCGGCGCTCTCGAGATTGCGCAACGCTGTTCTGTGTCAATGATAACCAATAACCCTATAAATATAATAAATATAACAAAACATAATAATTATAGTGCGCACGCGCCGGTCGCCGCCCGCGCCGCGGCAGACGCGGGGCGAGGTCTCCAACATTCAGAGACGCGTCCCAGCTCTCAGTTGAACATCGCGCCTTTAGACTTCTATTTATATCAGAAAATGACGAGATAAGCGGGACGTTATACGCTTGCCCATGTAGAAGCAGCATGCCTCATCACTTTGCATGCATGCTTTGTCCTTAGGCCGAAACACTTGCATCAATACTGCTTTGTGGCGGAATATCAGCGGTGGTACCCAATCGGCTCTGTGTGTGACTGTGCAATGACTAGTGACTCTGCAATCAGTCATATCACATGATACAAATAAAATTTATAACGATATATTCATTGATTTCATAGTTTTTCCTGCTCCAACGTTTTGAAAGGACGATAAAAAAGGTACCTTCCTATCCTATCAGAGCCGATACCTCGTAAAATGTGATATAACTTGGTTCTTGAACAAATCGTTCCTCATCATTCAGCTCTACAATCCACACCTACAACATGCTACGATCCCGCGTAGCGCTACGACGCGACGTCTACGGCTACGAGTATGTTACACTCGTTTGTTCTACGAATACATCCTAATAATTATATTACACATGGTAATGGGAAGTAATAAGATGAAACAAATTTAATCCATCTAAAAATATATAATAACTAGCTGACCGGGCAAACGTTATTTTGCCAAGGAGTATGAAAAAATATAGCTTACGAATTCACCAAGACTAAACTTCATAAAAATACATCGATGTACCAATATATCGATCTAAAAATACGTTGAGCCGTTTCGGAGGAGTTCTCTCACAAACACGGTCTCATGATATTTTTATTATTAAGATAATTAATTAGTACTAGTAGCTCTGAGTACCTATTCGAAATTTAATTGGCTACGTTAGAAGTGTTCAGAACAGCAGGCTCTGCAGCGAGTGGACGAGCGCGCGCGCTCCGATGGTCTTGACACCTTTGCGCCCCGTGAGGATGTCCACAAAGTTGGCGCCGCTGCCGCGGTAGTAGGCCGCTGCTTCTCCCACCCCCGCCCCCGCGCCCGCCAGCTGCGACGGCGCCTCCGGGTCGGGGATCATGCCATAAAACGCCGCGTACGCCGGCTTGATGCTCTTGCTGACACCGCTACCACCGTTTCGTGTTACTTGGAGAGTGCTGCGAGGTATATCACTGCTCTGCTGGTATCTGCCGCCCTTGTCAATTGTGCCCCTCTTCATCCCCGGCGCATGGGCAAGCTCACTGACACCCGCTTTGTGTAGGATCTTGTCCTTGACGTGCGCTGTTGGGAAGGACTGCGCGCGCGACGGTCCACGGTCGCTCCTGTGGAAGTTAGATTCGACGACGGGCTCCCGGGCTCTGCCGACGCACTGCTTCTCGTACACGTGCTGCCATTTGAAGTAGTCGCGGTTCAGTTTGCGGAAGTCATCGTCGTGAGTCGATGTGTTGGCGGCGGGCGGTGGAGTTTTGTCGTGATAGTTATTTGATCTCGGAAGTGGCGAGTGCGCAGTTTTATTCTGCTGTAGATGCGCAGGAGTCTCGGTGCGGGCGTCAGGGACAGTCGCTGGCGCTCGAGGCGAGTCCCGCAGCACATGAAAGTAAGAGTCCACCTGTCGTTCGTTGACGAACTTGAAGTTGTTCTGGTTTCCGCTCCCGATGTAGAACTTCTTTCGCGGCAGCGGCCTCCGCGGCACGGCGGGTGACATGAACTGCGTCATCACGAGGCCGGCGTTGGGGCTCGCTTCGTCCGCGAACAGCAGCGAGGGCGACACCAGCCGCGCCGCGACCAGCGTCAGCGCGACACGTAACATCTCGAGCGGGCAACGAAGTGTACGCACGCCGCGCACGCGCCGCTTATAATGGGAACGATCTCGTGTTGTTTATGCATCGGACGCACAAACAAACAAATTCCTTAATGAACGATGAGTCCGAACCTGTGAAAATACAGCGTTGTTATTTTCGCTCTTCACTGCATTGGGTCAGTCACAGCGGTTGGTTGGTTGGTGCATGCTCGGATTCGAATAAGTTCCGAGCCCAATTCCCAATATTGGTTTGGCATTATGTATATGATTTCAAAATTGGCTCAATTCTTGATATAGTATGAGGCTTGACATGCAGCAGCTAGATACGAGTACTAACCACTGGCAAATACGTGGTACCGCCAAACGACTTAGCGTTGTTGAATTGTGTGTAGCAACCAACAAAGTGTATGTACACCCTACCAAGTTAAGTACGATTAACTTCACTTAATACCAGGCTTGACGAAGTCAAGTACTAAAGTTTTAGTGATTAATTAATATACAAAGTATCAAAGTACCGACCGATGCGATGGTGGTGAAAAGTGGTGACATTTGGCCATTCTATTCAACTAAAAACTAAAACATGCACATGATTTATCTTGTTTAATACATATCTACATAATATACCATGTACCTACTTGGCATACCAGATAGTGCTTCATCAGTTGCTATTTAATCAAAACAAATCGCACAGTGATAATAATCATCTCGTACTTATTGTTTTGTTTCGTCCGCGGACAATAACTAAAAACACTCAGCTTGTTTTGATTCTTGGTCACACTATACGGCCGATAGTCGCCGGAGCCACCCGCGCCCGCGCTGCCTCGCACCACGATGAGGATACTGCTCCTCACTGCTTATTGCCTTCTAGCCCCGGTGAACTCCAGACTGTGCACCCAAACAGAAGACAAACATGTAACAGAACTGTTCGCAGAGGAGGTACCGGCTTCCCAAACGAGCGAACAATTGACAGTGCGCAGATCCAGGCATTCTAAAGAAAACCCCGCGATTTCACCGAAATCCAAAAGCACCAGCAAACCGAAGCTGGTCCTCGTTAAGAAACCGATCCCTAAATTCACTGACACCGGCAGCGACGAGTACTACCAAGCTAAAATGGGATTCCCGAACAGGATTTCGACTTCCATCGAGCACGAGGACGAAGACTTCAGCGTCGATGACTATGAGTTCGATGTGAACCACGACGAATACGCCGGCCGCGGGAAGCCGCTGGAGCCTCGACTAGTGAGCAAGCAGCGACCGAAGCCTCCAGCCCAACAGGCGTCACCGCCACCAGATCCAAGTAAAGCTACAGTACCGCACAAAGAGAAAGAGTCAGTCAAAGTGGCGAGACAAGCGATCACTCACAAAGGAATGGATGATGATTACGACGATGAATTCCCTGTGGGGTTTCATGCGCCGGAGAAGCGTATCAAAGTGACCATCAACGAAGATACGGCCAGCGATGAGAGTGGAGAAAGCAATGAAGAAGAGAAAAGGTCCATGAGAACGACGCGCTCTTCCCCATTCAGTTTGGGAACTTTTATGGATAAGCTGGGAGAGAAAACCTCTGATTATGTGTCCAGGATGTTTTCGTTTCTACCGCTGTTTCCAGCTTCGTATTTCTCAACTGATTATGTGATTGGAAGGGTGAAACTCAAACATTAAACGCGTGGTGGATCCTTGACCTGGCAGATCTTTATGCGATAAAAGTAATCAGGTGAAAACAAACAAATTGTCACGTGTTTTTAAAATTGCGATGGATTTTGAGTAAGAACTTTGGTTTTAAATTAAGATAGTTGTCATATTTAATTATTTTTTTAATAACAAAATAAGTATAAAATAAACTATCAAATCAAGCGCACTTTCGACGCATATATTACATCAGCAACATGAATAAAATCATCATCATAAAAATTTAAATACACACATATTTTTCAACAACGTCGTTCTTATTGCTAAAATTCACTTTGAAGTACAAGTATATTATTGCATTGGAAATTATGATTAAGTAGGCAGGTATAAATTAGTCTTATTGCACCTAATTAAAAATCATATCACGTATCGATCCACATAATCCGCATTATTGCTCAGAGCCGTGTGTCTGGCGATGTCTCTGTACTGATCGAGTTCTCGGTCGATGCCGCTGTAGCTTTTCTTGTCTTGATGGTTGTCTTCAAACATGTTTTTCTCAGCATCTTCCGCGTGGCTCAAGTTATGCTGATCGCTGCCAGTCGCCGCACCCGCCACTGATCGCAGGAACCCCTCCGAACCGCCGATGTGGACTTTCGATGCACCTTTCTCTTCAACATTCTCACTGTCATCCTTGTTATCAAAAAAATCATGAAGCTCTTGATACTCATCTTTGTGGTAGATTTTACGAAACCCCTTCTTCTTGTCACCTTTATCTGCATTGTTTTTCTTAGCGTAGTTAGCGATTCGGTCATGGTCTTCCGACCCATATCTATTGGCGAAGGAATCGACAAAATCCTTGAATCCTCGATAATTCTCTCCATCGTACCGGTAGCTGCCGTCGTAGTTGTGTTTACTGCTATCACCCTTTTTCTTAGATTCAGACTCGTGGTGGGAATCGCGTCCTTTGCTTTTCAACGTCTCGTGCGTCTCGTCGTTTACTTTGAACGTACTCTTTCCATCTTCTCGGTAGGTTTTAGGAGCCTCTTCTAAACGTCTCATACGCTTTACGTAGTCATCGATCTCTTGTAATGCCATTTCGTGGTCGAAATCTTTTTCCCAAGGCATTTCTGTGGATCTAGTCGCATCGTCTTCATCGTTTTTATCGAAGTAATCGTTTAAAACATACGAAAAGAACGGCTGATTGCCAAAATTAGGATTATCAGTCGTTCCTCCCTTGACATCAAGGATATTTTTATCCTTCACTCTGTTATCCTGCGTGGAGTTCATTTTGTATACGGTGTATGGATTTACAACCGTTTCCTCGACGTGTTCATGAACTGGTATAATTTTTTCGGTGATCGGCACTACGGACGGTTTATCTTTCACCTTCTCGGTGACAGCGTCGGGTTTCTTGGGTTCGTATGCGTACATGTTTTGATAAAAGAAAGGCCAGATGCCGTAGAAGTTCTTGAAATCGTTGCGTATGTCGTCATCGTCGGTACGGAACATCGAGTTGAAGCTATTCATCATGTTGCTGGACGCAAATTTGAGCGTTTCGTGCGGGTTACTTCTTTGTGGCCACATTATGTTTCCGATGGCATTTAGCATGCCACTACCATTGGATGTCAGAGTTGCTTCACTCGCTGCTTTAGCTTCTCCTGCAGGTTTAGTGGAGTTCCCGACAGACGTTTCTTTGGTCGTATTTTTGTGGGCGTCGCGTTTTTCTATATGGTTCGTGTACACGTTTTGGAAGGCGTGCAGAGTGGCTGGTGCGTCGTTGAACTGCGTGTACAGATAGCCGTGGCCGAGGGGCGCGGTGTTGGGCCTTGAACTGCGGTGTATGAAGTATCGCTGCATGGCTCGCAGGTCCGAGCCGGCTCGTACGAGGTTCAGACACAGGCACAGACACAGCGGGACCACGTGTGACATCGCTGCTCGCGCTGTAGTTGCAGCAGTCTTATCTAGGGTCGTTCGGCGCGTGGTTTGCCTCCCAATCTTTTGTCCCAACTGGAAATTGGTTGTCTATAATTGATGTTTATATCAAGTGTTTGTTTTTCCGCAGCGGTCATTGTTTTAGATCACAATAGACTAGCGGGCGAATAGTTGTGAAATGTCCTGTGTATTTTACAATTTAAATACCTATCTGGCTATAATCAATTTGTGAATTAACGTCTCATTTAACATTAATACAAAGACCACTCCAACTAAATATGACGGAGACTCTCCTCAGCCAGTCGGTAAAAGCGCTCGTCATTTTCAACTAGTCACATATACATTAGGTAGGTAAGTTATCATGGTAGACTGGACCTAGAATTTCCTATATTATTAAAATCCTTTTGGACGAATGAACTGCTGTAATTATACTAGCTCTATTAGTTTTAAGAGCCTTTATGAAGTTGTGATAACAGAAAACAAAACCCGGCTGAGTTTGTTGTGGGTTTCATCTCAGTGCAGGGCGCGTTGGAACTTGGAACCCTCGTAAATTTAGTTTTAAGTCGACTTGGAGTTATCGCCATTCAAATATCATACTGACCAGTTACAAGAGCCTGTATATTAGGCCTATGTGAAATAAAGATATTTTTGGGTTTTATACAACTGGTTTCTCGCGGCGTCTCCTGTGTTATTGAACAAACACTTGTGCTTTCGTCGGCGTTTCTTTGTCAATAATAATTCCACGATCTGATAGACAACTAATTGTAAATGGTGACCTTTCTGAGCGTTTCGGCGGCGCGTGGGTAGGTACGTACATACCTAAGTATAAGAACTCTTAGCTGTTGTTATACAAAGTTTCGCAAGTGCATCGATTGTCCGGCGCCGAATCAATGGACAACATAATTGAGTTGGGAAATGCAGGAATTTGAATAAATTGGTAGAACGCGACGTGTCTACCTGTGAGACAATCGCAAGTACTTCGGTAGACACTGCAGAGAAATCTATACTTATAATTATATTTCATACATTTTATTCTTCAATAATAATAAACACAATCAGGTACACTTTCATTGTACTGGCAATTTTCGCACTTTTATTTATTTTGTTTTTTAAAACTGACCTCCCTGATGGACACGCTCTCCCAGCCTACGTCCGCGCCATGCTTCATTCTTTTATTGTGCGCGGCAATGAGCACTCGACTACAAAAACACGTCTCGTTTTTGTTAATTTAGGTTCAAAGTAAAAAAAATTAAGTGTTCAGTGTTAAAACTTGCTTAATTTTCTATACTGATAATGCTTAGACGCTAGTAAAATTTATTATTATAACAAAAATAAAATCAAATCAAATCATATAATTGTGCATTCATCTTCGTCAGACTCCGAGGAAAGAGGGTAAGTGAAAATTAACCTTTTTTCCCAGATATCACATCAACTCAAATATCAATGCTGACGAAAGTGTGTCCAAAAATTGAAATCCTAAGGCATCTCTAAGCTAACTTGGAGGGTATCACATTGAGGTTATCACGAAAGTATAGCATGATGCTCGAAATAGTCCAGGCATCTCTAAGCTAGCTTGGAGGGTATCACGTTGAGGATACCACGAAAGCATAGCATGATGCGTCAATGCTCCTGGAGGTTGACTGCGGGTCAACACGAAGGATTTTAAAAAACCTCAAAGGACTTTGCGGATACCAACGGGGGACGATGTCGGTGTGGCGCTGTTCTCGGCTTCACTACAAGTGGCTCCGCATGACCTCCCGGACTTTGATCCCGAATTGCTATCGGCGCTCAGTCACAAGAACTATATTAATGGTTAGTCCCGACAGTTGTAAAATTCTAGCCGACCTTCATTGCAAAGAATCAAATAGTTTATTTGATATACTTGCCTGGCTTATGAATAGCCAGTTAAACGTTATAGCCTTTTATCAGTGATAACTATTTCACGACTTAAAAACTAATTCCACGAGGGTACCAACGCGTCGAACTTTTCTAACTATGTACCTACAACAATAATGTTTAGATTTTGTGGTGGAAAATAATTTTACTTACTTTCGAAAATTAATGTTCAGATTGTGTAATGGGATGATAATTTAACTATTAGCTCAAAACTCAATAAGTTAACAATATTATGTATAATGTACCATTAGTCTGAAATTTTCATTGAAGTGAATTGTTAAATTCTTTCTGAAACTAATAAAAATCTTAAACCACAACGCGTCCTGAACTGAGAAGAAGCTTAAGTATTGACAAATGACATTTTGTTTCGACAAATGACAAGTAATTAAAGTTCACGAACGGGACCAGATGTTTTTTCGGAGAAATAGTTTCGGGCATTATACTAGTTTCAATGGTTACTGATCGTCAGGTGTTGTAAATAAAGAAACCAGCAGGGCGCGGCGGGCGACTTTGCTATCGACACCCACCGCTGGGACAGCGCAATCTCGTTTCTCGAGAAACTAGCTGGCCCCCTCTCGTTACGGCTCGGCCAGCAGGGGGGGCGTGACACACTTGAGTATTGGCGATCAGCCGCGAGGAAGATGCGACGTGGCAGCGAGTCTTCAGCATCAGCCACAACAAGGAACAGGTTCATCGACGACGCTAGACATTAAGGTACCTATATGCCAGTTGTCTTCAACATTTTGAAGTTTATTGGTTACATATCACTGACAAGGAATCCGTCACGATCTATAACATGATCTAGAATTTCGGGAGTTATAATAAGTGAAGACTATTTTTTGACTTTCACTAGGTGTACAAATGTACGTACATTCAATAAAATATTTTAATGAATTGAACAAATTAAGGAACTAGCTCCAAAAAATTATTATTACATAATACCATTTTAAAAATTGTACACTAACACAGTGTACCGCCTTACACGTTCACAACAAAGAAAAAGCGACAAATGTCTTTGACAATCGACATTTCTTTTTTGGGTGAGATAATGTGGGAGTGAGTCACTGCATGTTCGATTATAGTTAAGATGTGTCTAACCTCAAAATCTTACGTGGTAAAAGATACATTCTAAATTTAAAGGCGTTGAATGAATTTGTAGTTCAAAATCCTTTGAAATTGATAGTTCATAGAACAAGCGAATACTTAAAAAGGGTTTTATGCCTATGAACTGAAGAATCTTATTTTAAAGTACCGATTCATCCTTAGTAAAATACATAAAGAAGTTGTGACTCATCTCAGATACTTACCGCGGTTTTTTCATGAAGATTTGTTAGGTGTTAGAGTGTTAAAGTTATTTACTACCCTCAAAACATGCTCAGTTTCCTGGTTTTATTTTAATTTCTGACGATATGGCAGTATCGTTACCCAACCGCAAACTATGACGTGAATTATGTAACAATTCAAATTCTGTAAAAAAAATTTATACGCTTAACTCGTTGTATCATCTAAGAGTTAAGCTTAATTCCGATTAAAAGTCCTAAAGTCCACTTCTCCAGCTATTAGGTATGGATGGGGTTACACAGAACGTCTGTAGAAACAAAAAATGTAGCCCGTAAGAAAAATTAGACTTTAGACGCAGCTGTTCGTCCACCATCGGTTATCCTATCAGATGGCCAGTGGTTACAAAACATTTTTTAAGTCATCTAACTCCCTTAAACCTAAAAGGTTGAACTAGTGATTCACACGATTTCCCGGTCTAGATGAAGACTAATTCTTTTCATTAGAGGGATTTTTGTTTTTGTAATAATTAACGTTAAGATGAATCGAAATACCTCTTTACAGAGTTGATGGCCATATTTTTCGATACATCTATTTTGATACACATGATTTACATCAGTTGCATAGAGGATATCAAATATCCTCATTTAAACGATTGGGTTAATTGTTTCTTATATGGAAATTAAAGATAATCAAAAGCTGACCAAGAGTTACATCCAGTTAATGGGATTAAGCTATCGCTGTAAAATTATATACTTCAAAGTTATTCAAAGAGTTCAATCCAGTTATTGAATTTATCGCTTCTTGCAATAATGCGAAATGTAATCAATATGAACCCAGACGTCTTAGAAACAGACGCATTCTGAACATTTTGGAACACCAAGTTTACCTTTGCTCTTCTATACATTCTTCTAGAGGTAGAATGCTTAAAAATACTATTATAGACAATGCTTTAGACATACATCGTCTAAGGACCTCTACAACTTTGGATTTCCTTCTTTTACATAAGGTGTCAAAAGACTTACTTCTTATAGTACATTTATTGATGATAAATAAATAAATATGGTCTTTCCCTAGAGAACCACAATTCATAGGAATTACTGGAGGAAGTTCTCTGAAGGCGTTAAAAAAAAAAAAAAAAAAAAAAAAGGACATTTTGTTGGAATTTTTAATAATCTATATGTTTCAAAAATTTTGTGTTATTTACAAAGTTTTGTGGCAATACTGCTTTAATAACGACTGAGATCCGTACAATCCGTACATTATAAGTCAACCTCGTAATTTCCAACAGAACAACTTGTTAACGACGTAACATAGGGTACGATTACTAATGGTTATCATTCGGCATTGAGTTTAATTTCTGCTGATGATTTTGGGTCAAATAAAAAAAAAAAAAAAAAATATATATATTAATATATATATAGCTGCTTGTGCTGATTCAACACTGACTCACTGACTCATTGATCACCTCTCCTGAACAATTTTGTATGAAAAATTTTTTTTTGAAGGACAGTGTCGTATAGAGGGAAAAAATTCATGAGGAGGAAAAATACGGAGAGAGCTGATGATTGAGGATTTCGGAGACGGGTGAAGAGCACGCGGAGGGTATTGAAGATAGGTGGGGGGTGCTCGACCAAATGTCATTTGAAACGTCATGCAATTGGCAGTGAGCTGAAAAAAAGTTCAAAATGGCGGATTCAAAATGGCGGCCAAACGAATATCGCCAATATCTCGAAGAGTATAAAAGATGGAAGAACGGTTTCTTGACAAGAGTTGATCAGGACTTGAAGGTCTATTCGATGGATAGAAAAAAAAATTCAAAATGGCGGAATTTATTTTTCCATAGAAAATGTATGGGGAATTTTGAAGAGATTAAATGTTGGTAACTACTAACTATACAAGGTTTCGATGCGGTTTTTCGGAGAATTAAGTACTAGAGAAAAATATGGAATGAGGTGATGATTGAGGGTTTTGAAGACAGTCGAGGAGCATAGGCAAGGTATTATAGTTAGGTGGGGACTGCTGAAACAAAAAATACTCGGAACGTCATGCAATTGGCAGTGAGCTTAAAAAAAATAAAATGGCGGATTCAAGATGGCTGCCATACAAATTTCGTGTTGTTCTATCTCGGAAACTATAAAAGATAAGAAAGTGGTTTCTTAGCAAGAGGTGATCAGGATCTCAAGTTCTACGGGATGAATAAAAAAATGTAGGAATTTATTTTCCCATGGAAAATGTGCATGCTACAATAAGTAGGGAACTATCCAAGGCATTGACGCAGTTCTTCAGAGAACTGCCAGCGAAAAATGTGAGAAGTGATGATGATGTAGGATTTAGATGATGGTTGAGGAGCACGGTCATGGTTTTAAAGACAGTTAAGGGCTGTTAGAGCAAAATTACGCTGAACCTCATAGATGAGGTTCAGCGTATTTTTTGTTCGAACAGCCCTTAACTATCTTTAAAACCATGACAGTGCTCCTTGGTCATTTTTTAAGCCCACTGCCTATCGGATTCCAATTGGCGATGGAGATGACGGCAATACCTTTATAGGCGGGAAGACTGCACGCGGGCCACATGTGGCCCGCGCACTCACGCGCCCTACTAGTGTGTTATAAATTTCTGAATATAAGATATATTTTGTGACACTTCTGTTTATTCTACACGTAACTAAATAAATAAAATCATGTTTAGCCCATTTTTGAGGAAAATATGCCAATTATTAGAAAATGTAGTGTTGTGCAGTCATAATTTCGGTATCGATACATCGTCGAACATTAATATATATATAGCTACTCGTGCTGATTCACTGATTGACTGACTGACTCACTGATTGATAACCTCTCCTGAACAATTTTGTATGAAAAATTTTTTTTTCACGGATGGGGTCGTATAGAAGAAAAAAATTCATTCGGAGGAAAAATACGGAGAGAGCTGATGATTGAGGATTTCGGAGACGGGTGAAGAGCACAGGGAAGGTATTGAAGATAGGTGGGTGGTGCTCGACCAAATGTCACTCGAAACATCATCCAATTGGCAGATAGGTGAAAAAAAATTCAAAATGGCGGATTCAAAATGGCGGCCATTTGAATTTCGTCAATATCTCGGAAAGTATAAAAGATGGAAGAATGGTTTCTCGCCAAGAAGTGATCAGGATCCGAAGGTCTATTTGATGGATAGAAAAAAAATTCAAAATGGCGGAATTTATTTTTCCATAGAAAATGTATGGGGAATGTTGAAGTGACTAACAGTTGGTAATTATGCAAGATTGTGATGCGGTTTTTCGGAGAGTAACTAGAAAAAAATATGGAGAGAGCTGATGATTGAGGATTTCGGGGACGGGTGTAGAGCACAGCCAGGGTATCGAAGATAGGTGGGGGGTGCTCGACCAAATGTAACTCGAAACGTCATCCAATTGGCAGTTAGCTGTAAAAAAAATCAAAATGGCGGATTCAAGATGGCCGCCATACAAATTTCGTGTTGTTCTACCTCGGAAAGTATAAAAGATAAGAGAGTGATTTCTTTGCAAGACGTAATTAGAATCTCAAGGTCTACGGGATGAATGAAAAAAAATCAAAGTGGTTGAATTTATTTTTCCATGGAAAATGTGAATGCTACAATAAACAAGGCCTATGAAAAACTATGAAAAGTATGAGAAGTGATGATGGTCTACGATTTAGATGATGATTGAGGAGCACGGTCATGGATTTAAAGATAGGTAAGGGCTGTTTGAATAAAAAATACACTGAACCTCATCATGAGGTTCAGTGTATTTTTTATTCAAACAGCCCTGAACTATCTTTAAATCCATGACCGTGCTCCGAGGTAATTCTTTTAGCCCATTGCCAATCGGATTCCAATTGGCGATGGAGATGACGGCGATTCTTTTATAGGTGAGAAGACAGCCCGCGGGCCACATGTGGCCCGCGCTCCCACGCGCCCTACTAGTATATATATATATATATTATATTGCGAAAATGAATAGATAAATTAACATCAAACACCACATAGTAGCACACAATATAGTATGCTAACACATTGCTCAATGGGCCTTAATAAGAGTTTATTCATTCCGTAACTTTGCTTTGCTGATCTTGTAACTTTTTTAGCTTTAGGCAGTAGACACAGCACAGAATGAAAACATTAGCATTAGTTAAAGTTAGTATTATTGTTTTTATATAATTCAAGGGAATTATTGAGTTTATACAACGCCAGCTACTACTCAGGGCGAACCAGTTTTAATTATACCATAATCAAAACTGAAGAGAAAGTATAAAAATTTGCCACAGCTTTGAAAAACAAATCGATATGTCGTTTACAAAATCTTAGACCAAGATATATAATAGACAACCTCCTGATAATGTTGAAGCGACCTCATAAGGTCGCCTGCAGGCAGACCACCGTGAGAACGTGTCTGCCGAGGAATATAATCTCTCACGAGAGAGGTCTGCGTTTCAGCGTACTCAGCACCAAGTACGCAAAACTTCCTCGGCGAGCACGTAGTTTGTTGCTTGACCTCATCAGAAAAGCAGTCTGCTGGTAACAACCATTACGGACGTTACCTAAGTTTTATAACCTCTTATTGAGCGATGATGCTTCTGTCGCAATAGCTCTTTTGCTCTCTAATCATTAATCATTATAATCTATCTAAATATAAATTAAACCTATTTGTAATGTGACTGGTTTATTGATCCAGGAATTGAACGAAAAGATTATGTTAATTAAATACTTCTGTGGTATAAAGAGGACCTATTTCCTATTATAATAGGAAACAATTTACTATCTGTTAATGTCCATAATTTAACAAAAATTTTCATCTCTAAACATCTACCTGATTGTGTTTATTATTATTGAAGAATAAAATGTATGAAATATAATTGATGATTAAACGAACTTACCTGTAAGTGAAGTTCTATCACAATTATGTGAATACATTTTATTCGAAAATAATAATATAAGGTCCCTCCCATACCCAAAACCCATGAGTATAATACGAAAATTCTGTTAAATATTCTCTAAAGAATGAAGCATGGCGCGGACGTAGGCTGGGAGAGCGTGTCCATCAGGGAGGTCAGTTTTAAAAAACAAAATAAATAAAAGTGCGAAAATTGCCAGTACAATGAAAGTGTACCTGATTGTGTTTATTATTATTTTCGAATAAAATGTATTCACATAATTGTGATAGAACTTCACTTACAGGTAAGTTCGTTTAATCATCAATAAAACTGTAAAGGGTCGAATTCTGTACATTGAAGATATTTTGAAAATTTTTGTTGGAGGACACTATTTAGTCGATACTGAAGCCAAAACTGTAATTTGTTTAATTTTTGTCTGTCTGTCTGTCTGTCTGTCTGTCTGTCTGTCTGTCTGTCTGTCTGTCTGTTTCACGACCGGGCATCACGGCTAATCCGCTGGATGGATTTAAATGAAACTTGACATGATTATAGTTCATACCCCGAGGTAGGACATAGGATACTTTTTGTCCCGAAATTCATCATGGTTTCCCTGGAAGACGGCATCAAAGTCCAAACGTTTTTTAGTTATAATTCATTAACGCGTTGTCCGATTCCATTCATTCTTTTTTTGTTAGAAAGGAGGTTCTTTAGAGATTATTTCATACAAATCTTATCATCATCACTTTTGTAGTTCAGAAATTACAGACATCAGAACCTTTAAGTTCAAGTAGGTAGGTGACTTGAAATTCGGAATGCACAAAGAACCTAGGGCTAGGACGTAGGGCTCAAGTAAGACTGGAGTACCCTTACAGCCGTAAATAAATAGGCTTAGCAGGAGATTTTGTATGGTTTAAGATTTTTACTTTTAGAGTGAACAAAAATCATGAAACTCGCTACGTTATATTATACCGTATAGCGCCATCTCTACAATTTATGTGGAACTTGAATGTAAAACTCTGAGATAGGTACTACCGAATTTTTTTTAATAAAAATTAACTGTCATGTTATTTACTGTTTCCTGACTTCATATTAAGATGTCACTGTTAAGACATGAACAGATTTAAACTTTATCATCCGCAATATGGAAAGGGTAAGATAATGGTTCACAAATATTTTTAACTATTAGGTCTTATCGATCCTAACCGACTGACTGTCATCTAAGGTCTTTTTATACGTAAGGAAATATTATATAGCCATTGTCCATTCTGATGTTTTGGATTGTATTGAGATGAAGCAAAGATTTTTAAAAGACTCTTATATTATGTTGGGCTGGGGAATATTGTTAGTAGAGTAATTTATCACAGTGGTACCTACCCGGCCGAACTCTCAAAGAAGAGTTCTACCACCAGTACAACTTCTCACATGTTTTAATAATTTTTGACATATTTCGTGGTTTCAGAATAAAAATCACAATGAAAAAGACGATTGTTAAAATCGTCCTTTTGATCTTTCAACTACGTATTAATGAAATTTTATATTTTTTATTAAAAAAAGGAGTTTTCAAAATCACCACAAGATAACCCGTGCGAAGTAAGAACAGGTTTCTGTACTACATCACACCAGAATCCCGCGAAAAATTAAGGAATTCATGTAGGAAGGTATATTATGTAAAAAATCGTAATTCACGCCGTGGGCGGAGCCGCGGGCAACAGCTAGTCGTATCTAATATTTAAAAGGTCACAAGAAAGTATTAAACCTGTGAGAGTAGACTTGTAGAGTCAACAGCTTGGGAGGTTGCTGCGGTTTCAAAGCGGAACGCTGTGAGATGTGTGAGGTGTCATGCAGATAGTTTGCCTGCGGCGCTAAGACTAGCGCCAATTTTTACTTGTTAATAATATGCGGCTCGCTACATGTCCGCGAATTTGCGACACGCGAAATTGGGTTATAGGTTGAGCTGATAACAGCATAAAGAGAGGACGCTCGTGTTTCAGCAAGTTTTGCAAAATATAACTAGGTCTAGGTACTATGAACTTACTCAAAGTAACTTCTGTTTCAATCCAATATTGTAGCAGTATAAGTCGACTTCAGGGTTTGCATTCAATTCATTTGCAAGTGTGAATGGAATCATAAATGTAGTAACTTTGGCTGAACATCGTTATCTAAGTTCTGCTGAAATCTTCTACAAATTCTTGTGCCAGATATAGAGAATCCATTTGGACTCCATTCTGAAATCTACACTTTTTAACTATTTCACAACGGCAGTTTTTTTAGTGTAAGGCTTATTTATTATCCATTTATTTTAATTATTTATATTTTCGTGGGAGTTTGCAAAACGCGAAGTTATACAAATATTCAGGTAAAAAATGAAACACAATAATATCTTTGACTATTTATTTTTTATAAATTATAAAATGAAGAAATATAAAAATATTTTTTCAAATATATTACTCATAGTGACCGTCCATCAGAACACATTCACTTTCACTTTCACTTCAAACATCTTTGTGACAATCTTTACATTATGTTTTTCAGAATTTAATAAGAAACCATTGTATTTCTTACATACTAAGTATATTGCGTAAAATGTTAAAAGAACCGGACCAGGCGGTTCAATAGCAAAAAAATTTCTTCCCAAACTTGCATTTTTTAAGTAGTGAATTTAAAAAAAAGTATTACAATAACTCTCTGCGTATCAAATAAACGAACAAATAGCGTCCTACATTTTACTAATCATTTTACAGTAAATGCTTCACTGACAACAATTTGATATGAATGTAAACGCGAATCGATTTGATTCACCGTATTACTTACTTATGATTAAAAACATTATATTCGCAATGTATTATGTATGAACCTGCACACTTGAACAAGTCTTAAAAAAATTAAAACAATTTTCTATTTATAACATACACAAATCGAATGTTTCTCTAGTTAAACAACAAGTAAAGTTTGATCCACGCGCGAAGATTTTGCCAGTGATTACAGAAAAAATAACAAAGACAATAAAAATAAATTGACAGGATCTCATAGAGATATAGTGTAAGATTTTGTCATTCCACATTACCTCACTGCCATTGCAGTACTTAAATTTCCGTTAGCGAGATTCGGTCCGCCTTTTGGTTCGTTCATGTAAGAGTGACACAAGTTTGGGATCGTCAAACAAAGATGTTCACATTTGAATATCGTAGAAATAATAATATTTTGGTCGTCATCCAATGATATCGTTCAAACAAAAGTGGCTTCATCATGAGATTTAAGAATATTTAAAATAGTAGCAAATCCAAAGGGAGTCCAAAACCAGACCATCTCTTTCACAATGGTAGAGTTGGAAAAAGATATCACTACTTCTAAATACTAATGTCTCTTCCCTTTCTAAAGGTGCCATTGTAAAGGGGATAGTAGATTTTTAGACGCGCTAAATTTAGAGACTCCTCGATTCGCTGCCAATTTCAATTCCTCTAAATTATGATAATATTTAAAATACTGCCTTCCTTTTTACAATGATCAATGTACGAAAGAATTTTTGGACATGGCAATTTATTTTGGAGATTCTGCACGATTGAATCAGCACAACTAATTCGTTTGAAGTCACTTTTATCTGAAAGATTTAACAGACGCAATATAAAATATATGTCATAACAATACTATTAATTAAACTAACCCGTTGACCTCGGCAAAATCTGTGAGCGACATGACGTGACAAGATAGGTTGTCGCGTTTTGTCGCTCGCCCAGAACAACGGGTAACCGTCGCGGCAGTCGCAGCACGACGCGACGCGACTGTCGCGCGGTGTCGGACGGCAAGAGGTTGGCGCGGACCCGCTACCGCTAGTGGACTAGACGCGAAGGCACGACTCACAACGACGCACGGTGAGCGATAACCTACCCTACTCTACTGCGCACATCATACACGGCCAAAACGTAATCATGATTGACGATTAACGATTGCGACTGCAATTGCATTTCTTTTCCATCGTCTTACTATAAAAAATTACATACATACATGAACCTTAAAAACATTAAACTTTTTTTTATACTATATAGGTTTACGCTTGACCACAATCTCACCTGATGGAAAGTGTCGATGTGGTCGAAGATGGAGCGCGCTTACCTAGAAGATGCCTATTCACTCTTTTTTAAAAAGCACCCAGGTCGTAACATGCGGGGAAAACAGATTTCGGGAGAGAATTTCAAACCTTAGCCATGCGTACTAAAAATGAAGAAGCGAAACGCTTCGTGCGTACTGGTGGTATGGCGACGACATAGGGATGAAAGTTAGCCCCGGTGTCTTGCGGTGCGGTGGAAAAATGGTGAGGGAAGAACCAGATCAAACAGCTTCTGAGCACACTCCCCGAAATATATCCTATAAAAAACCGGTAAAAACCTTGCGGCGATGCTCGAGACTATGAAGCTTCGCCACAAGAGACGAGCCTTCGCCAATGAGTATACACTCCTTATTTGGGGGCCTACCACCGTGACTTAAAGCAGTATTATTGTAATATTGTTTCGACTATTTCATACAATGTCAGTATGGAATTTTAAAACAATATTACAATAATATTACTTTAGGTCACGGTGGTAGGCCCCTTGGGCAGTCGTGTAAAAAGGTCAAATATAATCCGAACACAATTAATTACTTATAGTTACTTTACTACTTCTACTTTTTTTAATGTTGTGATTAGCAACAGTGACTGAATATTGCAATCGTAATTGTTAATCATGATTACATTTTGCCCATCTAATGCACTATACTATACTATGCTATGCGATCATATGTTATTGCTTCGCTAATATTTGGTATTACAATACTAGTACGATAACAAGATGGGTATTCCACGACGTTGTTACTTTTAATGGAAACAAATACAGGCCGAAAGCGATTTGCTATTTTTTATATAACCCTGTATTTAAAGAGAGAAATGGCAAATATAGGTCTCAAAATTTCACAAAGAAATAATCTCATAATTAATTCGACAAATAAATATCACAAGTAGGGATATTAATACACATTTTTTTTTACAACTTGAAATAGAATATCACTAGAGATGATATTAGCAACTGTTTTCTTCGCAGTTTTAAAATCCACACAGTAGTAGGCTGTTTGTAAAATAAAAATAAGGGTTCCATTATTACCAAATTGGTATGGAACCCTAATTAATAGGTTGTTCCCGATACAATTATCACACGTCGCGGAATACAGCCGAGGAAGAACATTATAATGATAACAATATAAATAACAATTAGAACAAATTAAATTTTGAGCAAGAAGGAAGAAAACGCCTCGTTACAGACATTATACGTAAAAATAACGTACCGTATTAATATAAAATTTAATTTATTAATATTAAAAACCCTCTCAGGTGAACTGAACGGGTTTTATTTAGTTTTTTCTCAATTCGTAAGCTCATTAAAACATACGTAGGCTTTTGGCAGTTACATTGCTGTAATGGCAGTATTATGTTCACATATTTATATTAAAATATTTGCGTCATCCTCACAAATTAATTCGAGTATCGAGTTCGACGTGAGTTACTCACGATTCTTTAATCAACTTGCTAAAGTGAAGAATTTTAAGCAAATATTTAAATATAAACAAGTGAAGAAGATACTGTAATTTTAGTGCTAAAGTAATAGTCAAAGTCAAAATATCTTTATTTCACATAGGCCTATCGTACAGGCTCAATATGAATGCTTGTCACATTTATATGGTCATAACTACAAGTCGACTTAAAGCTAAGTTTACGAGGGTTCGAACGCGCCCGTACTGAGAAAGTGCTGCTAAAATTCTTCGAGTGTTATTAGGTCACAGATTACAAAAAACAAATTAAATTTGAATTTGGCTGGCAGATCATTGTATCCGACGTATTAATGGTTCCAACGGCAGCCTTTATACTAACACGGTGAAAATTAATGGTTTTAGATGTGAGGCGAGGTGAATCGCTATTCGCAGTACTTTAAATTTTTGCAATTTATTTTGACCCCAGTAGTAAAATATTTTGTTTTCAAAAATTCGCAAACCAGTACCGCGTAGTCACTACTATTAGTTATCACATTTTCGAGTTTATCTCGATTTATTTTTTGTAATAAAAATAAAAATACTTTTCTGAACAGTGTAGTAATTCGATAGTACTGCTGATAATGATTCACCCTGCTTAAAATCAAAAACCATAAATTTCTCACCATGTATCACCATCCAAACGACGCATTGACATCTTTAAAGCTGTAGCTCAGACATGAGTATAATATGACATACATAATAATATTATGTTTTACTCAGTAAATAACAATTTGACTACAATACCTCTCAACCAGAGAGGGGAAAAGTTAATTATGAAATGTTTTAACACAATAATAAAACTATGATTTAGATTAGATAGCTATTTGTAAGCTAATTAGCTACTTTTTATCGTAAAAATAATTCAAAATCTTAATGAGTAGTTAACGTGTGAGCGAAATCAAAAACTCGATTCACCACAGAGTTTTAAAATAAAAATAAAGCAAAGGAACTGTTCAGAAACCAGTTAAAATAACGTCCGCTCATAGATACGAAACTATACATACACAATTTATCATTAAACTTTAGTAAGTTCGTATTATATAGGATCCGAAACCTCTTGCGCGTCCCACTTATCCTAGATATTTCGTTTTTTTAAAATAGTTATTCGTAAAATTTCTTTAAAACTATATTATATAGTAAATATATCTATTTGAGAGCTTCTTAACATTATTATAATTTTCACACATCGAGTAATTTTTGACACATTCAATAACTGTTTTATCTATTAACAAGATTCTTATCGATATACCGAACGCTTACAATTACGTGTTTCGAATATCGATTAATCTAATAGTAGCGCCTAGTATCGAAAGGTCTAATTAAATAATTCCTGCTGGCTTGGCATATTATATAACTTTTAAATTTTTGTATTTATCCAAATACACTTGTTTCCTAGGTCAGAAATATTAACTCATAAGTGCATGTCGTCAAAAAATAAAAGAAAATAAAATATTTTCGACTTCTCTCAAAGCATCCGCCTTTCGCCACTAGACCAGACCCGAAGTTCTCGACAGCACGACAGTAGCGACACGCTATGATATCTGTTTTGACAGGTAAACAAATAATAAGGCCCATTTGCGTCAGCCCGGATTAGGCCCGGTTTCCACCAAAGCAGAGCGGATTTCGTCATTTTGACATCTCCAAAACTGAGGGGAGAGGTGTCGAAATGACGAAATCTGATTGGTTGCTCAAACATAGCTTTTCCACTCCGCTTTGGTGGAAACCGGGCCTTAGTGTGTTAACTCTAAGTCAACACGCTTCTGCGCTGACATCGTTCATTCTGAACAGACGGCAATCAAAAAGCCTAACTATAACCGGCTGTATTAGAACGTCTGGCAACGCTGATCACATTCCAGCATTAGTAGCAGCTAGGCTGTATCACAACAGTCAAGTCTATATCTTTAATATCTCAAATAAACATAATTTTAGTTTTAATTTAAGCGTATGGTAATTTTTAAGACCTGTTACTAATAATTTTGTCGTGTGTACTGCGTATCCACCAACCTCGAGTCATACGTCAGTAAGACATTAGAGAGTACGCTACGTGTGAAGACCATACTTAGTAAATTGCAGATGTTCCCGGAGCTTTGGCCGCATCTGGAACATAAGACAAAGCATAGCATCACATAACACTACCATAATATAACAGCTTCCGACCGACCGCAAAGGCGCAAGAGCGGTTCGCGACTGCGTTTACTGAAGCAGCTCAAAATAATAAAATAATGGTGGTGTTAAACTGCACGAGAGATATACGGATATTAGTAGTTTATGGTACAAGTGAGTAATATTGGTGATTACTGCTGAGGCGCCATAGAATCGCCATCTTAAGATAGCCGAGGACGGTAATCATTAATACTCACGTGTCTCATACGACGTTTTTCAACACACTTGTGAATAAAATAATTTTAGTGAGTAAATAAAATTAAAAAAAATCTGTCTAACTCACTAGTGAATAATAGTAATGAAAAAGTCACAGTTTGCGATTAAAGGTGTTTTTATGTGCCGAATTTCGGTGAAATTAGAGCCACTTTATGAGCAAGTGTGTTGAAAAATACTTTATCTACGCTCATTGCTTAAAGTTCGAATTATGAAATCAAAATGTGTCACATATTGACCTACTTTATTCACAGACTTCTATAATTATTAAAAAGTTATTCATTATAACATTGCTGTACTATGGAAATATCTCAAGATAGTTGAATAATTTCCATTACTATACTGGACTCTGGGTTCCTGTATTTTTATGTGTCGTCATAGCTAAAAGAGTGTGTAGAGCCTCTTCAATTTTGTCTATGGAGTCCACAGACAACATTTAGTTGGTATTCATTGCCGAAAGTATGGACGGGGCCATGATTGACCATAGACAAGAAAACAATGTCTGTTGTCTATGGTTTTGCGCGCACATACGCAGTTTATGTGTTCTGTGTAGGTACACAGTTTACAACTGAATTTTGGCGCCATACCTAACTTTTAAAATTTTAATGTGTTATTTTTGTTACTTAGTCAAAACTTTGCGCGGAAAAATGTCTAGCAGTGAAACCTACTAAAGAAAATTTAACTCCACCTGACATTTTGGTAATTGCAACAAAAATGACCCACAATCTTTTACCAACAAAGTGAAGGATTTACGACAAACGTTAGCAAGATTTTATGGTTTGGATTTATGATAATATGATCGTAGATAAAGTAGTGTATGAAACTCTACATAATTAGGTATTAAAACATTCGTGTGATACTATTAAAAAACTCGCCTGCGGCTCGTTTTTTAAACTCACACTCATGTTTTAATACCCCCCATTATGCATCCGTTTCATAAACTACTATTATTATTGCCTCTTTCGATAGGTGCGTGTGAAAGAGAGTGTGGGAGTGTCTCGGAGACGTACCCGGTCAGTGCGCGGCGTCGAGCGAGGCGGCGGGCACGGCGGTGGTGTTGGCGAGCGAGCCGTCCCACGCCGCCTCCTTGTGCAGCGCCGCCTGCCGCTTCTTCATGTACGCTAGGTGCGTGAGAGAGGGTGGGAGTGTCTCGGAGACGTACCCGGTCAGTGCGCGGCGTCGAGCGAGGCGGCGGGCACGGCGGTGGTGTTGGCGAGCGAGCCGTCCCACGCCGCCTCCTTGTGCAGCGCCGCCTGCCGCTTCTTCATGTACGCTAGGTGCGTGAGAGAGTGTGGGAGTGTCTCGGAGACGTACCCGGTCAGTGCGCGGCGTCGAGCGAGGCGGCGGGCACGGCGGTGGTGTTGGCGAGCGAGCCGTCCCACGCCGCCTCCTTGTGCAGCGCCGCCTGCCGCTTCTTCATGTACGCTAGGTGCGTGAGAGAGTGTGGGAGTGTCTCGGAGACGTACCCGGTCAGTGCGCGGCGTCGAGCGAGGCGGCGGGCACGGCGGTGGTGTTGGCGAGCGAGCCGTCCCACGCCGCCTCCTTGTGCAGCGCCGCCTGCCGCTTCTTCATGTACGCTAGGTGCGTGAGAGAGGGTGGGAGTGTCTCGGAGACGTACCCGGTCAGTGCGCGGCGTCGAGCGAGGCGGCGGGCACGGCGGTGGTGTTGGCGAGCGAGCCGTCCCACGCCGCCTCCTTGTGCAGCGCCGCCTGCCGCTTCTTCATGTACGCTAGGTGCGTGAGAGAGTGTGGGAGTGTCTCGGAGACGTACCCGGTCAGTGCGCGGCGTCGAGCGAGGCGGCGGGCACGGCGGTGGTGTTGGCGAGCGAGCCGTCCCACGCCGCCTCCTTGTGCAGCGCCGCCTGCCGCTTCTTCATGTACGCTAGGTGCGTGAGAGAGTGTGGGAGTGTCTCGGAGACGTACCCGGTCAGTGCGCGGCGTCGAGCGAGGCGGCGGGCACGGCGGTGGTGTTGGCGAGCGAGCCGTCCCACGCCGCCTCCTTGTGCAGCGCCGCCTGCCGCTTCTTCATGTACGCTAGGTGCGTGAGAGAGTGTGGGAGTGTCTCGGAGACGTACCCGGTCAGTGCGCGGCGTCGAGCGAGGCGGCGGGCACGGCGGTGGTGTTGGCGAGCGAGCCGTCCCACGCCGCCTCCTTGTGCAGCGCCGCCTGCCGCTTCTTCATGTACGCTAGGTGCGTGAGAGAGGGTGGGAGTGTCTCGGAGACGTACCCGGTCAGTGCGCGGCGTCGAGCGAGGCGGCGGGCACGGCGGTGGTGTTGGCGAGCGAGCCGTCCCACGCCGCCTCCTTGTGCAGCGCCGCCTGCCGCTTCTTCATGTACGCTAGGTGCGTGAGAGAGGGTGGGAGTGTCTCGGAGACGTACCCGGTCAGTGCGCGGCGTCGAGCGAGGCGGCGGGCACGGCCGTGGTGTTGGCGAGCGAGCCGTCCCACGCCGCCTCCTTGTGCAGCGCCGCCTGCCGCTTCTTCATGTACGCTAGGTGCGTGAGAGAGGGTGGGAGTGTCTCGGAGACGTACCCGGTCAGTGCGCGGCGTCGAGCGAGGCGGCGGGCACGGCGGTGGTGTTGGCGAGCGAGCCGTCCCACGCCGCCTCCTTGTGCAGCGCCGCCTGCCGCTTCTTCATGTACGCTAGGTGCGTGAGAGAGAGTGGGAGTGTCTCGGAGACGTACCCGGTCAGTGCGCGGCGTCGAGCGAGGCGGCGGGCACGGCGGTGGTGTTGGCGAGCGAGCCGTCCCACGCCGCCTCCTTGTGCAGCGCCGCCTGCCGCTTCTTCATGTACGCTAGGTGCGTGAGAGAGAGTGGGAGTGTCTCGGAGACGTACCCGGTCAGTGCGCGGCGTCGAGCGAGGCGGCGGGCACGGCGGTGGTGTTGGCGAGCGAGCCGTCCCACGCCGCCTCCTTGTGCAGCGCCGCCTGCCGCTTCTTCATGTACGCTAGGTGCGTGAGAGAGTGTGGGAGTGTCTCGGAGACGTACCCGGTCAGTGCGCGGCGTCGAGCGAGGCGGCGGGCACGGCGGTGGTGTTGGCGAGCGAGCCGTCCCACGCCGCCTCCTTGTGCAGCGCCGCCTGCCGCTTCTTCATGTACGCTAGGTGCGTGAGAGAGGGTGGGAGTGTCTCGGAGACGTACCCGGTCAGTGCGCGGCGTCGAGCGAGGCGGCGGGCACGGCGGTGGTGTTGGCGAGCGAGCCGTCCCACGCCGCCTCCTTGTGCAGCGCCGCCTGCCGCTTCTTCATGTACGCTAGGTGCGTGAGAGAGGGTGGGAGTGTCTCGGAGACGTACCCGGTCAGTGCGCGGCGTCGAGCGAGGCGGCGGGCACGGCGGTGGTGTTGGCGAGCGAGCCGTCCCACGCCGCCTCCTTGTGCAGCGCCGCCTGCCGCTTCTTCATGTACGCTAGGTGCGTGAGAGAGGGTGGGAGTGTCTCGGAGACGTACCCGGTCAGTGCGCGGCGTCGAGCGAGGCGGCGGGCACGGCGGTGGTGTTGGCGAGCGAGCCGTCCCACGCCGCCTCCTTGTGCAGCGCCGCCTGCCGCTTCTTCATGTACGCTAGGTGCGTGAGAGAGGGTGGGAGTGTCTCGGAGCCGTACCTGGTCAGTGCGCGGCGTCGAGCGAGGCGGCGGGCACGGCCGTGGTGTTGGCGAGCGAGCCGTCCCACGCCGCCTCCTTGTGCAGCGCCGCCTGCCGCTTCTTCTCTGAAACATTACCCGCCAAAACAACATATTAAATACACGCAGAACCGTACATACCACGTAGTTGGCGCATATTAAGGGGCCTGTGAACTACATTATCTCCGTTAAAGCAAAATACCAAATCGTTTGTAATTCGTGAATATTTCGATCATGTTGTAGTGTTATTCGGATTCATATAGTAATAGTCTATACTCCTGGCCATATTTGGTTCGGAAATATTTCTTTAAAATAAAATAATAACCTATTTTGATCAAAATTTTTATAACTTTGGTCGAATTCCGTAATACCAAAAATTATGAATGAAAACTTGTAACTTTCTTTATTAACTGGTGTTTTTCTTTAGCTGGGCAATAAAAACTGTGCTCCTGAACTAATGCGATGTGAGATAGTGTTGTTTTTATTACAAAACAAATAAGCAGAAAACATGTCCTCTTTGAGATAAAAATAAGCAAAATTAAATTCGTTTACAATTTCGTTTAACAAAAGTATTTCGGAACCAGATATGGCCAGGGGCATAGATTATTACTATACGAACCCGAATAACACCACAACATGATCGAAATATACACGAATTACAAATGATTTTGGTATAACGTTTGTATGGGAGACATGGTAGTTCACAGGACTTAATTGGCGAGTCTATTGAGAGCAGCGAGCCTTGGACCCCCAGTACCTCTGGCGCGCGTGATGAGCCGCCTCTCCTCGGCGCGCTCCTGCTGCGCCGTGCTGAGCCGCACGCCCAGCGCGCCCGACACGAGCCGCCGCGCCAGCGCCGTGCACGTCTCCGGCCGCTGCCTGCAACACGCGACCACAGATAACAACCACTCTACAAGCTTGTATGGGTTATACGAGGGTCTTTTGCAGTACAAATATGATATCAATGTCAGCAGCATTACCCCAAAGTAAGATTCCATCACAGACATAACGCTGACATTGAAGTACCGTGCTGTACAGGCGCAGGTGCCGGCGGTGGTCTACGAGGGTCTGACATTATATTAAATTCTTGAAATCCTCGAAAGGAGGGAAGGAATCCAACAACCTATTTTGTAAATAGTACGAACAGGGCTCTTTTGCAGTACAAATATGAGATCAATGTCGGCAGCATTACCCCAAAGTAAGATTCCATCACAGACATAACGCTGACATTGAAGTACCGTGCTGTACAGGCGCAGGTGCCGGCGGTGGTCTGCAAAGGTCTGTCATTATATTAAATTCTTGAAATCCTCGAAAGGTGGGAAGGAATCCAACAACCCATTTTGTAAATAGTACGAACAGGGCTCTTTTGCAGTACAAATATGATATCAATGTCGGCAGCATTACCCCAAAGTAAGATTCCATCACAGACATAACGCTGACATTGAAGTACCGTGCTGTACAGGCGCAGGTGCCGGCGGTGGTCTACAAAGGTCTGTCATTATATTAAATTCTTGAAATCCTCGAAAAGAGGGAAGGAATCCAACAACCCAAAGAATTTATAAATAGTACGAACAGCGCTCTTTTGCAGTACAAATATGGTATCAATGTCGGCAGCATTACCCCAAAGTAAGATTCCATCACAGACATAACGCTGACATTGAAGTACCGTGCTGTACAGGCGCAGGTGCCGGCGGTGGTCTACGAGGGTCGGTCATTATATTAAATTCTTGAAATCTTCGAAAGGAGGGAAGGAATCCAACAACCCATTTTGTAAATAGTACGAAGGGCTCTTTTGCAGTACAAATATGATATCAATGTCGGCAGCATTACCCCAAAGTAAGATTCCATCACAGACATAACGCTGACATTGAAGTACCGCGCTGTACAGACGCAAATGGCGGCGATAGTCGTACCTGTAGGGCTGCAGGAACTCGGCGCACTTCTTGGCCTTGTTGCGCGACTCCAGCGTGGCGGCGTGCAGCGGGCGGCAGCGCGCCAGCGAGCGCGGCGACGACAACACCTCCGCAGCTGGAATGTGCAGACACATCTGTTTAATTTGCGTCTCAACCTCTTTTTGACCCACACACAATTGGGCTGACTACTGCCAGACATCCTTTGAGTACGGAACTCTATAAAAATTGGTCAAGTGCAAGTCGGGCTCGCGCACTGACGGTTCCGTACTTCTTCTTCTTAGCTTTTATCCCGGCATATGCCACGGTCAGCTTTCCTGAGGCTTGATTGAGGGTTCCGTAATATCAAGACCGATTCCAATCAAAAAGCCTCTGCCCACCAAATTCATAATGAGAAATAAATCACATGTAGTGTATAGGAGTTCTGCCTTAACTACTTTTTTGTCTTTATTTTGGTGCCCCCTAAAATTATACTTTAATTTCAAGTGTCGAACTATCACGGTTCAAGAGAAAAGATGGCGACAGACGGACGAAGGGATGGACGGACAGCGAAGTTTTAGTAACATGGGGTTTTACCCTTTGGGTAGGAAACCCTAAAAAGGAGTTTTCAATTTGTCGAGAAACGTCATTTTGTGATAGTTGGGAGCGCAATGACTGCCGTTGCCGTTGAAAAATTTACCGAGGCACACAAGTCTAACAATCGCTTGTTATGATCGTCAATATCAACTGACAGCTCGTGTTAATATTATAATGTAGCACCCTGCAAGGTCCTCTCCGCGCCAGTGCGCCGCGTGCGCAGCATTACGTCACGTTGCTCAACTCGAGCTTCCTGACGCGACCACTGGGTTACGTCGCTCACTGCTGTGGGCGCTTTATCTATATTTTATAGTAATAAAATCATCAATACATATAATAAATCTGTAGAGGTCGAATTTCTGTACAAATAAAAAAAATGCCAAAAACGGAGTCAGGGGGATGTAAGAAGTGAAATAGAACTAATTTAAATTTTTTTCAATTTTTTTGTTTCTCTGTTTGTCTGTTTATCTGTTTGTCTGTTTGTCTGTTTGTCTGTCTGTACGGGCTAATCTTTGGAACGGCTGGACCGATTCCAATGAAATTTTGTGTGGTGGTAGTTTATGTCCCTTGTCAACATATAGGATACTTTTCATACCGGTAAAATAAAGAGTTCCCGTGGGATAGTTAAAAAACTGCAATTAATTTAACAGCTTTGTAAACAACAACTAATGAACTTAATTTAGTAAAATTTGTTATGCTGATACCTTATGTTACCTCTTTAACAAAATATATATATATAGAGTAAAACTTATTAATCCAATCGAGTTTCCGCGGGAAAGAAAACATTACAAAAACAGGAAAAGCAGGCGTCTTTCAAGTAACGGATTGAAATGAAATTTTATGATCCTACTTTATATATATGCCCGGTCAACATTTAAGATACTTTTCATCCTGAAAAATTTGAGAGCACCAGTGGGATGTTTAAAAAAACCTATAGCTACTTATCTACGTAGCACAATCAAAACGGGGTTGAAATATCGACAGTTTAAATCGTCCTTTTGATCGTGCAACTAGGTATAACTATACAAGATAACCCGTACGTAGCAGGAACTGGTTGCTACGTACACAGCAGCGCATCAGAATGCTTAATTACAATATCTGGGCGTTGGTATCATCTCAGAATAAGATAAGTTTGGTTAGTATAGATATTACAATCCACGATGACACGCCCCACTCTGTCTTACTCCATGCGAATTGAGTAACATAAGCGATTTCGACAGAGTGTTATAAGTAGAGGAAAACCAAAGAAGATATAGGTAAATTGTGTGAAAGAAGATAGCACGTTGACAGGAGAGATTGGAAGAAGACTCCTTTACGGGTCCATCGAACCCAGGGACCACTCATTTATCTTGGGAAAAATTAAGAAATTCCACGGGAAACATTTTTGTAAAAAAAACGAACTGCGCGCGGGCGGAGCCGCGGGCAACAGCTAGTATATAATATAGTTTGAGACGATATCTCCTCGATATCGTCTCAAACTCCTTGAAATTCTTGTTCTCAAATTGAACAAACAAACTCTGCGGCTTCTTTTTCATAGATTATTATTTTAACTTGGTTACATTGTCACACGCTTTAAATACAAGTACATTTGTTAAAATATGTTTTGGGATAAAATTACATGAGTTCACATCCGTCATTTAATAATGTAAAATTACATTATTAGCCGTTGCAAATTCAATTGTTCTACTTGCGATTAGTTTTAAGTACACATTCCATCGGCGCAGCAGGGTCAAATTACGCGTAGCTTGCAGCGTGTGTGGCACTGGGGCCGAAGTCCGAACCACTTGCTGAGCTTAGCTTTTAAACCAGTAATGTTACAGTACTAATATATTATATACATAGTACGAAAATATCAAAACAGTACTGCAACATTTCTGCTTTAAGAGGTGGTTGTACAGCCTCAGTTAAATTCTGCGTCTGCCATCGTAGAAATTATATAATGATCCCGTATGCAGTAATTACAATGAAATACGCTACTTCCCGTCGTTGCGTGGAAGCGGCGCAGTGGCAGCGAGTGTGCGCGCTAGCAAAACAGCATTTCCGAGTACAAGCCATTACCAGAGCCATTGTTACTTCGTTCTCATGAGATTCAAACAGTTTAGCGGAATGTGCGGCAAACATCATCGTTGTTATGTTTACGTTTATTGTATTGCGTGATGCATCGACCATCGTGTATCTAAAGTCATATTGTTTTGACATTTTCATACAAAGTCAGTATGGAAATTTTAAAACAATATTACAATACTTACTATTACTTCAGGTCACGGTGGTAGACCCCCTGGTAGGTACCTAGTTTACTTCCTAGTCGTCATAGTAGGTTATGTTAGGTTAGGTTAGATAGATTTATAATAGGTCGTCGCTCGCGCTCCGACTAGATAGAGTCCTTTCTAACAACGACAGCTCCGTGATTGTGGCAACTTTTACTTGTGAGTGTGTCAATTTGGAATTTGTATAGGGCGCGGATGCTGCGTGAAAAATTGTGTAGGTGTAAATACGGCTCGGGTTTACAAATTTAGGCAAAGTATTTTTTGTCGCAAGGGCGGCCTCTTGGACTATAGGTCCACATCATGCTACATCTATTTTGTAATTATAAGTACTACTTACATAAAAAAAATCACCACTTAAAAAAATATGAAATAAATAGTTTTTCAATAGGTAAGTATATTAATATGTATATATATTTATCAGTCATCTAGTACCCATAACAGTAACTTTGGGGCTAGATTGCGAAGTGTGTAATATAAAAAAAAATCTCCGGGAGCTTTAACAGCACAAGCAAGCAAGTACAGTGGTCAGGCCGGGCTCCAGAGTGAGGGACCTCCTCAAAAGACATGCGCAAAATGATAATTACACTTGTGCTGTAATTATTGCGTTCACAACAATATTACTTAACACTATAGAGCGATGCAGTCGCGCTCTCGGGTCAAGTTCAAGGCGGCTGTGGCCGGAATAAAAATGACCGCAAGTGGGTCACCGCTCACCGGTATACAAGACACATCAGTATGGCACAACGACCTGCGCTCGCGCAACCAAAACGAAAGTTGTATCATCTCCGAGATTACTCCATACTACAACGGTTACTACCTGCTTAGGCAATAGTTTTTATGTGTTTTCACATTATTATAATACGCTGATTAGCCCTTGTCTTTTTTATACAATACAAATTAGAACTTCATTGCAATCTCCTCAAGTCTCCTTATACCATACTATGTACAGTGATCACCAATTAATAAAAGCTATTGAGTACTCTTGTCTATGTTTCATTATACATTGCTGTTTTAATTAGTGAAATGGATGAAAAATATAATGTCAATTTCAATGATGACAATAATGATTTCAGAATGGTGACAACTGTTTCTGATAAAACAATTTATATTGCAAGCATCGATGTAATAAATATTTACGATTGCAATAGTATGTTTCATTACAAGTGCGGAAAGGCTGTTATTGCAAAGAGTTCCAACAAATGTCTACCCGAGCCGAGGCGCAGCCGAAAGCGAGGGTTGACAGTCGGAACAAGTTGCAATGACGGTTCCGCACGTGTACTGAACGATTATTTTTAATACAGTTGCGAAAAAATGAAGCAGTTTAAAAAAAAAATATTAACAACACAATAAACTCAACTAACCTAACATTTTCTGAAAAACTATTTGCTTTTTTCTCTTCTCTCCACGCAATAAATTCGTCGTATGTAGATATGTAGCGACTTTTTGACTTTTCCGGTAAAATGTTCTCCGAAGCATTTTGTGCAACAAACAACTAAACTCGCAAAGAAAATTTCCGAAAAATGGCGCCAACCATAGAATATAAGCAGTTTTTTTTTCTTCACCCATGATTTAAAAAAAAAAAAAAAAAAAATTTGGTCATAGACTAAATAATATTCTGGTACGCAAAGGGAACTATGCCCATACAGCCAAGTCTTCAGTAGAATTTTTTTTATTGATATGAAATGAAAATGAAATTTAATGAGATGAAATGAAACCTAACCAAACTCATTCAATCAAATCTGATATTGAAACAAATTAGTAGCTTCTTTTTAGAAATATACGTATTTGCATGAATCATAAAAACTTCTATGAATTTTTTTAGTAAAAACTTCATGGTTGGTTTTTCTTTTTAATAGACATTATTTTGACAGTTGGGAAAGATAACGCACGAGTTCGGGAAAGGTAAAAACAAAGCACGAGTATGTAATAGCCCACATCCCGAACGCTATACGTCCCTGCAATACGCCACTTTTTGAGCAACTGTATTAAAAAATAACATTTTGTAATCGTTCGTTAATTCGTGCACTAAAATGGCAGTGATTTCAAAACTCTTGTATTTAAACTCGTTTGTAAATCGCAATTTGTGACAACTGAATGTTGAGCAATGGTGCAGTTAAGGTGACTTGTACTACTCGTACATACAAATACTTGCTGCAAGGATTTGCCCTATTTCAGTTACGGCATATTATGTACTCCGTGGTTACGGCCTATTATTATAAGAATTCTGAAGGTCTATGGGTGGCAGTAGAGTCTGACATTTCATATTAAGTTCCTGTTAATTAGGCCTACTTTGTGTATAAGTATCTGGAGTGTAGTTTGATGATTCAAGATGGTAAATACACAAGTAACTTGTTTTTCAAGTTTTAACTTCTGAGAGCACTCCCGTTAAATTCTTGTTTCTCTAAAATATACGTTAAAGTAAATAAGAAGCTCTATTCTTCTAACTCACAATACACCTACTGACTTAATTGTTTCGTGTTAGTATTACATTTTTTACGAAGTCAGCCTTGATGGATACCGCCGCAGACCGCAATGTAAGATTTCCTATCGTGAAGCAGTCATTGCATTAGCAGTTATTGAGACTTACAGTGTATAATGAGGCTTTAAGATTTAATATATATCTGTGGACCCGGCGTCGATGACGTCACGTCGTGTCAGCGCTCTGATATGGTGCGCAAAACAATGGTGCCGGGGCGAGCGCGGGGAGGTGAAAGGAGAACGGGAAGGGGGTACGCATTCCAGCGAGGTCCACAGATATTGTAACCGGGTTATACAACTCATAGGCGGTTAACATCTCGTCGTTTTTATTGATCTAAGATTAGTTAGGACGTATTGGGTAATAGTTGAGAATGTATCAGCGTGCGTTGGTCGCCGTGCAGTTGCCGCATTCTTCATTTATGCAACAGTACTGTGCTTCACAGTGTACAGCCACAGCTGCGGCTAAAGGCTGTTGAGAGTTGCCCAACCGATAAACATTAGAACGCTTGCTGCGAGCACACGGCCCGTCTCGACGACTTAGCGTATGATGCAATGCAGACAGAACATAAACTATTATTTGAAGTATACTTTGAGAAAAGATAAAGAATTTGATAAGCTTTTAACAATCTGTTACAAGAACCTGGAGTTATTTTGGTCATATTACTGTGTCTAAGCTAAATTGACCCAAAATGGCAACTGTCTGCGCATGTACATTGTACATTGTACATCTTACTACGTACCTATTTGAAATAGACATTAGTGATTATTCTATTTTAGACACATAACTTTAGAATATCTAAAAATAGTACTTATTGCTCTCACAATGGTCTCTGTAGAAAGATATACCACAAGTTTCAGAAATGCTGAATTAGTTTAACAAACTAGAAATAGCATTATCGTCGAAATATAGTAATCCAATAGTTTATCAAAACACAAATAAAAGAAAGGCAGTGTGGTTAGATAACCATAGATTATCTGGAGTGATAAAAAGTAAAACAAATCAAGTATAGCATAGTGAATGAGTCGTGGGAAGCTTGCGACACTGTTATCTGTAGGATTGATTCCGGTAAGTATTGTGATGACAGTTCCGCGTAAGCATCATTGACTGTCTGACGAGATATCAAAATGTTCGTAATTTTAAGATTCACACAGGAACTATCTGTTTCAACTAAAGTATCCTGTACTTATTCGTCGTTATAGTATAATAAACTACAACTCGTTAACGCAGTTTAGATTGGAGATTATTGCAGTAGACAATACAAAGATTGTTAGAGTTTACAACTTACAATCCTAGCAAGGAAGATTTGTACAGAGACATTTTTGCAGGGTAGATGTGTGACTATTGTCGTAGTAGTTTTAGCTATTGTCGTAAAGCAGTAGAATAGTAGTAGAGGCATGTTGGAGGGCAAAAACCCACACAGCCACCTAGTCCGGTCTGAAGAGGTTAAGTGACTCATGGGCCTTTCCTTTACAATAGTCATTATAAAAGAACTGGACTAAATGGAAGAAAGTCTTCAAGAACGCAGAAGCACTTAAGAACGGAACCGACCTTCAGGAATAAAAAATGCGATCAAAGAGGAGGTAACCTGAGATATTATTGGACATGATGAGACTACTGAAGTCCCAGGACGATAAGTGCAGTGCAGTGCATCGTATGACATTGCAATGCAAAGTTCTGTGATACATTAAATGAAACCTGTCCCGTGTGGCTCGGGACACACTGCATCTAGCTCAAGCAGGTGTACAACTTAACATCAGGGGAAGGTCTCGGTCATCTCGTCACACTCTGCAAACACAATGCGCGGTGCACTCACCGATCTTGGCGCTGCTGAAGACAATGAGCGCGTGCGTGTCGTCCACCCATTTGATCTCGAAGCCGGTGTCCTTGTACTCGCTGAACAGCGCCAGCAGGTCCTGCGTCTTGAACTCGCTGGGGAAGTCGTACACCTCCAGCACGTGCGCGAACGCGTCGTCGGGCGCGCCGCACTGCGCCTGCGCGCGCGTCTGGTACTGCGCGTAGTGGTTGCGCGGCGCGCTCACGCGCACGCGCCCCACCGTGGCCGTCAGCTCCTCCAGCAGCGACGGGTCCAGGCACTCGCCGCTGTCGTCGAACACGGCGTCCCAGTCGTTCTCCTCGCGCTTCAGCGACGCCTTCGCCTCCAGCTTCGGCTTGGGACCGATCTCCGTCGCGTCGTCGGCGGGAACGTCCGTCCGGCTGGGTCTCCTCGGTCGAGGCGGCTCGTCCGCCGGCTCGGATATGACTAGGACGTCCGAGTCGAAGCTCTGCTTGATTATTCGCTTGCTGCTCCGGTTGATCTCCTGCGACGCTCGCTTCAGCTCGTTCGCCTCCTCGTCCTCGCCTTTCCTGTACGAGTAGCCGCCGTCGATGATGTGGGTGACGGCGTCGTCGCCGGCGTCGCTCGCCATGGTCAGGTCGCGCTCATGGGGCCCCCAGCTGTCGTCGCACTCGTAGAGCGCGGGGCGGTAGAGGCCGAGCTGGCCGTTGGTGAAGTAGTCGCCTATGTAAAAGTTCTCCGGCTCGGCGTCCACTTCGCTGTAACTGTTATCACTGAACGATATGGCGGTGTCGGCGTGGTGCGGCGGGTCGTCGTCGGCGGGCGGCGCGGCGCTGCGCAGGTGCGGCGGCGTGTACACGTTGCAGAACTGCTTGTCCAGCGCGCGCCGCGGCGTGCCGTGCGCGGACTTGTCCCGCGGCGCGGGGGAGCGGGGGCGCTTGGCCTCGATGTTGCTCTTCTTGGTGTCGGGCGAGCGCGCGTCGTCGGCGGGGTCCTGCGCGCGCAACGCTCGCGGCACGTACACTGCACGGTCGGGCCTGCGCGGTTTGGAGCCGGCTCTGCAAAGAGAAGCGACGAACGTTAGCCGATCAACATCCACCGCTCGCTCACCCGTCGCTTACGTAAGCGGAAACATTTTTGATTGTCGCGATGGCGAGCGAATTTTATTATCATCGTAACACAATGGCTAATGAGTTTTTTTAGTCTAGTTATTGCTAGACAGCATTATGTAAATTAAGTTCATTTCGGACCACGTAACTATGCTCTGATAATGGCACAAATGCCTTATACCTCTGCGTACCATTTCCCTCATGTTCTCGAGCAGCTGTTTGGAAAGCTCAGCTCGGAGCAGCGAAATGACGTGGTGAGGACCATAGGAGGTATGGTTTATTACCGTGTGGTACAATTATATAGCAGTAGCAGTATGTGTACTTTCAAAATTCAGTTATCAATACTTCGTTCGCTGCTTTAGTGATTATCTCCATATTCTCACAGAGGCTGAGGATGAGGCCGAGGTTGAGGGCCCTGGTCCTCGCAGCCAGCGCGCGTCGGTGTGGGTCGCCACCGGCCGGCGGGGAGCGGTGACGTAACGGCAGTGTGCCAAGGTCGCGGCGCGGCGCAACCACAACAGCCTCTCACTGACACACTTTACATTGACAACGCTACAGCTTACACAGTGCGCAGCATAAACAACATGCATTTCAGGTACACTGTGCAAGTGAGTCTTTTATAAGAACCATTTTAATGAATGTGTTTGGCCTCCTCTCAGTCTCTGGATTAGAAGATTGGTAAGCCTTTATGCACCTTTGAAAATGTTATAGAACTGACAGGCAAAACTGCAGTTTCCTCGTGATATTTTCCCTCGTAATATTTTAGACGTCATTTAACGCACTAGGTATAAATCTAGATAATCAGGGACGCATTTCATGTGTCTGGTCAATAGGTCACAATATCACAACTCTTCCGTGGCAGCCAATATTGTGGATAATACGAAACAAAGAAATATATCAATTTACATACTATCAACGACCACCTTAGAAAATTTTGGCGCAATTTGGTATTTTAAGTAGAAGGTCCCCCAGGTTCCTTAACCGTTTAAGCTTTTGCCACGAATGTCAAAGTCAAAATAGATTTTTGGTGTGCACGACTATAATAAATCGGGTTTAGTTTGGTTGAGTTGAGTTAGTATTATGAGACTAATAAGGAAATAAGTTCAAAATAATAATGAGCTATCAATACAAGTTACAAGCGATTATTATGTAAGCGGGTTAGCGACGTGTGACAGCATTTTATAGCTACCAGTTGTGACGTTTCGTAAATATACATACGCAAACAAATATGGCGCCAACATTGACAGATAAAATAGATGGTGTATTGATTGACTTTGCTCCTATTAGGATCTACAGCATCTTTTACATTACAGCATCTTATATTTGCAGATACGAATCAAACATATCTAGAAAATACGAGTCTCTTCCATATTCACAGATAGAAAATAATGTTCTGCCTTGAAATCGCGATGAGGCAACTAGCAGCGGCGAAGGGACGGATTTAAAGGTCGCGGGTTAAGCCCTCAACTTTAATCTTAAGTTTAAATTGGAGAAGCCAAGTACCTAATAATAATAATAAGTTGTATAAAAGAACTAAAAATATCAAGTGTGAGTGTGACAAACATTATTCGAAAAATATTATACTCTCATCGAGGTATCTACATGATCAAAACAGAGACCTGCGCCTTATACTTAGCCATGAAATGATGAACAATCAATGTGTCAGTCCGCTCACTCTTTAGCCAAATGATCGAATTTCCAAAAAAAAATGTAGGTACTCAGTGTACTCATAGTTCACGCATTATTCAAAGGCTAATATAAAATTATTCTTTGGTCTGTGGCTTTGGCTGTCGTAGACAAAGTGATCGATATGAGATGAGATGTCACGACTCATGAAGCTTATCTGGCAACACGGCATAGCTCGTACGGCATAATAATTGGATTATTGTATCTACTGAAGTTTAGAATATTTGCGGAGATCCCATCCCAAAATGGATCAATAGTAAACAGTAAAAGCAGCTGTTATGAAATAAGCTTCATAGCCAATTTTTGAAGATAACATTTTTCAAGATTAGATCAAATACATGCGCTTCGTAACTTGTTCAGTAAAAATTGAAATATCTAAAAACCTATAATGTGAACTATGGCTAGGATATCGAGAAAAAACAACGCATTGTGTGTTACGTTATGAAATGTAACGTTAATGATGATGACGCGGTAATGACTTATCAGTCAATGAACGCAGTAACCATTACAGCAGCTAGTGATTACTGCCAGATATCAGAGCATTAAGGAGCACACCACGGGAGTGCCCGCGAAATTCAAATTTTTCGTGGTTTTTCGCGATTTTTAAGCTAATAAGTCATAATAGGCTTATGGCCGTCAAATTGCGATAATCCCAATATCTGCTTCAAGTGTTTATATAAAAATCTCTGCTCGAAAGTGTCGAGTTAAAGAAATTAGTCCAAGATTTGCGAGTTACTCACATAAAACTCGATACTCGGACTAATTTCCTAGGTTACACATTTTTATGCAAAGATTTTGATATAATCATGTGAAGATGATACTGCCATTCTCGCAAATTGATTGCCATAAGCCTATCATGTCTAATTAGCGTACAAATTGCAAAAAACCACGAAAATTTTGAATTTCGCGGGCAGACCCGTTGATTTCACGTTAACGGCTGTTGTAAACAATACAGAGATACATACCTAACGACATCGCAATTCACAACAGATGTGTCCTTATGCTAATATTTGCAATGAGTTTAATGATTTCATTAAAATTCCTATTTAATAGTGAAATGAAATGCTAATATTTATTTTTAATGTACCCGCATGTGTCGAGGTCTGATCTTAGAATTGATAACTTCATGAAATCGTTGGATTTTATGACATTGAGGATGACTAGAGAACAAGACGTTTCAAGCATAACTTAATAGTTGGATCATAGTTTGTGTAATTGTGAGAATTGAAAATACTACTTGAGATCTTGATTTCATAGAACAGAAAAATAACAACATACTAATCAATAAACTTCTGAACTTTTTGGGTATATTTCTACAATATTTAGAGAACTCGCATTAGGAACATCTCTTGATAATGCTCTGGTGTCACTTACTTCCAGATGTCTTGATGTATCATAAGCTATAATTGCGCAGGACTTCTTTCTCATGCTATAGGAGCTTTAGGGCAGAACTAGCCCGCTGGATCCTATGCGAGTAGACGTCATTTTATACTGGAAAAGTATTACACTTCGACATAATTCATTCCTTATCAAAAGGTGTCCCTGTGGGATGAAAAAGTTTACCTCCGAGAATAAGCTAAGTCATCGACCGAGAATAGGAAATTGACTCATACTTGTACACTTGAAATGACTGAAGCATAAAATCACAAGTCACAACAAATAACACACTGCTGCAAATCTATCGTAAGCCACAATCAAGCTATCTTATAAGTAACAATGGCATTGCGTAGTGTTGTGAAAAACGCGGAAAACCCTTATCAAAACATACTAACTCTGTATCGACGTCAACGCGATCCAAGGTCGACATGCACGACACACAAAAACCGCCTCTACCACAACGGCATACGATCCAAACAATCACTGCACTGACACTGATATAATAGTTTATTATTACGAATTATTGTGATAAATCGTGGAGCAAGGGCGCACGTCCGCACTGGTGCGCGTCCGGGCGTCAACTGAGGACCACCAGGTGTTTGGTACTGTTGGTAGTAGGAAGCGCGCACTCACCTGAGCTTTTCCTGCGCGCGCGCCGCCCTGCAGTCGCCCGCGCCCGCGCACGCCGCCTCTGTTACATAAACACACCATGGGTTACCCAGAGCCCACTTACACAACACCAGGAAGGCTCTATCTACTACTAGTTAGTGGCGAAGGGTTTATAATGGGGTCTTACACTACTTTTGAATTTGATAAAAAATATTACTTTATTATAAACTAGGATAAAAATAATAACGTGCAGTGAAAGAAATATTAAAATCCAACCAAGATTTACAAAGTTACAGGCGTTTAAACTTTGGAGTGGGGGGATCTTCTATCCCTTTCTCGCAAAACGAAAATTTGTATGAAGCCGCACGAAGCTACTATGGCATTGGTACTTTGTGACGTCACAATTTCATGTTGCTATCTCTGTCTAATCACAAATCTTTAAATGCTTATAACTTTTTTGTTATTTGATCGATTTAATTAGTTCTTTCAGTGCACGTCATTATTTTAATTCTACTTTATAATAAAGTAATAAAAAAATTGGAGTCAAATACCCTATTGACCCAATTCCCGCCAGCATATCTTAGGAAATAAGATATCATATTATCCCACATAATTGGGATAAGAAAAAAGATTCCGAGCACAGGCCCTTCACAATTTACTAGATTTTCTACGGGAAGTATTATCAATCGTGTGGGATTTATGGGCTTTTTCAGGATAAAACGTGAATTATGTGTTAATCCGGCGTGCAATCTATCTGTGTTCCGAATAGCCTAGTCAAATCGGTTCAGTAGTTGTCGCGTGAAGAAGTAACAAACATACAAACTTTAGCTTTTATAATATAAAGTATGATTCTGTATGCTACTCTGGTCTCTGGTCAAGGCGTAAGAGCGTAGAGCGAGATAAAATGCGTGCTTTCGGCTAGGACCTAGTGTTCTCACTTGTCTTTTTTTCACCCTCTAGGATTCTGCCAGAGTATCTGTACAGTTTTGTTTTATCACTTTTTTACCGAAGTTTGCACTCGATCGGATTTGACCAGGAGGTCCCGCTTTCGATTCCTGACACGGGCCACTTTAGTAAAATATAATTTCTTTTCTGGTTTGAGGCTTCTTCGGGGATTTACCTTGCCGGCAAAAAAAGCAACGCCAAGCAATTAAAATTTCCAGCGCAATGCTGTGTAGAACACTTAAAAATTTACTTATAACATCTACGTCTGCACTGTGGGTACATAGAATATCACCTGATGGTAAGTGAAGACTTCATTAGGTGAAATTGCAGACTGTGCAGTATTGTATGGAATAAAAAAAATTCTCATGTATGTTCAAGTGCATCGTCATTTAGTTGAACCAAAATCTATAAGATTTTTGGTTTTGAATGGTCCCACGTGTTGCAAATTTTTGTAGGATCTACATACTTACCAATTTTTAAAGAAAATGCATAGGTCATTAATCTTTCCCTCTAATGTCATAAAAACCGGTAGAATATATTATAATTTACGACGCAGAAACGTTTTCAATAATATCGCTTTTTCAGACACGCAAATTGCCGATTCAACTCGTACAGCGTTTTATTTAACAATCCGCAATCGTTTTAAAATTATATTATTTCAGATAGACACGCGATAAATTTGAAACTGAATTCCTTGACTTGAATTTTTATAGGTGGCATTGCATTTTGAATAGTATCTGCGTAGAAATGTGATATAGTTGGAATGTGTGCCACGTGTGAACTTATATTTGATTGTAGGTTTAGGCTTTTTTCTTCCTGTAGCTATACCATGCTACTTGCTAACTTGTGTACTAACCTACTATATAGGTAATATTTTAAGTTAGTACACAATTACAGTCGCAACGCCCAGCGATTTATGCTTTTTAATTTTTTTTTAAGACACCTAAGCCCTTAGGTAACAGCTGTGAGTGCATGAAAACCTATGGACTTAGCTATTCCTTAAAATGTCGGTAAAAACGAGCATTAGTGTTCCGACGGGATGCCGTTAGGGTTTATACCCCTTCCCAGTTAGTAGGACGGTATGTCTTCAGCTGCCTTTACATATACCATCAAGATTCCAGTCAAGTAAGTACTCTATCAGAGGACAGACAGTCCAGTACTTTAACGGAATACGTATACGGAAGAGTTTGTCCCACAAAGCCTCGTCTGATGTGATCAGCGAGCGAGCGTTACATCAACTACAGAGAACGTAGTTGTGTACTATCGCCGCTCCCATGCCCACTGCATTATTACACTGTAATCAGAATCACTGGCCTGCCGAGATAGATTACGCTGTGCGAATTCTGTGAATATCGTTTGTCAGAAATCCTATGGGATCTATGGACTTTGCCGGGTATCTCGGTGGCCATGTGTTAATGGTAATCCAGGATGTAAAATATCTCCATTCCTCAACTAAATCAGTTCAGTATACTATTAGCGTAAAGGAGTAACATACTTAGGTGTACTGCATATATGCAAAAACCTTTCGCTTTTACATCTTGTGCACAACTGAATTCAAATCTAAGCTGTTATCATTTTAATTATCTTTAACTATTGTGTAACAAGGATTTACCTATTGTTGTGCATAATTCATTATATATTAATGTGAAATCAAATAAATGTATTTTTCTAAACAAAGAGTTGCTAGTGCAGCAAATTGGTATATTTACATGTTTCCTACACTAAGCCGTTAAAAATTCCGTGTCAACTCGGAAAAACAGTGAACATAACGTGAAAACGGTAACACATAACACACAGGAAGCATTTAGTCGCTTGACTAACTGGTCAAGCGCGAACCGCCCGCGCCGCAACTCACTCTAACCTAAAGTGCGGCTATTCTATAAAGTTCTACGGAAGACATTCGAATCTTATACTCGCTCTCTAGACCTACAAATAAGCCCTTTTATAATAGCTCACTGTTACATGATAATGCAGCGACGGTATGTTTGTTATTATTTCACGCCGCAACTACTGAACCGATTTGGCTGAAATCTAGAACAGTGAGCGGTTTTGACTTTTAGTAAGCGAGATTCTGAAAAAAAAACACGTAGAGCGAGCCGGGGGCATAAGCTAGTAAGTCTAATATGAAGCCTAATATGATTATTGTGTAAGCAACAATTGCCCTTTAAAAACCGGCCAAGTGCGAGTCGGACTCGCGCACCGAGGGTTCCATACCATAAAAGAAGTAAAACATTGAAAAAATCACTTTTGTTCATGAATTTACGAGTATATAATTTACATGTAGATACTTTTGTCGGCAAACCGCAAACGTAACTTTGTTTTTGGCGAATTATTGTTAATATCAAAAAAAGTATATTAGTCAGCAAGTTGATTTTATTTTTCCTGTAAAATATAAGTTAACTTCTATTGATCGTAATTATTTCAGATTTTTCGATTGGTAAACTTCGGAGATAAGGGGGGAGGAACGGTATTTTTTTCGACAGTTTGCCCAATAAATCAAAAACTATTAGGCATAAAAATAAATAAAAATTAGTTTTAGAATACACAAGTAACGCCCTTTCATATGATACCCCACTCAATATTGTTATCTCATTTTGAAATTTTATCGACCCGGTTTTCCCCCCTTTTTAAATAAAAATTAAAACAATTTTCAAATTTTTATGATTGTTATGACGTCGCGTCACTATTACCTATAACTATTCTAAATTTCAAGTCGATAGCTTGAATAGTTACTGAAATAATCGAGTGTGACAGACGGACGGACGGACGGACGGAGAAAGTCTCACCATAAGGGTTCCATTTTTACCAAATTGGTATGGAACCCTAAAAATGACGCTTAAATAGTTGTATTATCTCCTTGGCGTAAGAGTTAAAGAGGCTTTTAACACAAATCCGCGTAACATTCGAGTGGTTGTCTCGAGTGCTCGGGTGAATGATTTGTCACGTTCGAAATTACAACAGAATTCACATAAGAAAGTCAAAAAGGCGAGAGGATTTCAAACGGAAATCAAAATTGGTATACAGGAGGACTTCGATTTTTTTATGGAAAGTTTAAGTTGGAGTGTAAGAATCTTTGCGTACAAGAGAAAATTGGAATAATTGCAAATTCTGCACTTTGGAAGAAAGAAACATTGACATTCTGAGAATTAGTATCTAAACAAATTTAGAAGAAGATACTGATGACTGACTGATTGATGACTGACAACATTATGGTCGGTAATCGGCTTGGACCATTGGATTGGACCGCTGGATCTATAGACTTCAAATTTGGCACATAGGTTTCTTATAAGGTCTAGGGGGCACTATAAGTTATTTCTTACTGACGGGGGGACCAAGGTTTGTATGTAGACATACTCCTTAACGATATATATTTTATTTAGCTTATTTAAGTAACTAAATGACATTTAATGATTTAATGATTTTAATGATTTATTGATTATAATCTTAAATACATGGCATGTTACAAATGAACGCCCTACCCTCTGCGGAAGGAAAACCTGTGTTGCAAAGGGTAGGTCCTTCCTGGATGGTAATTTTAAGAGTTTTATTTATATTTTAAACCTATGTTATAAATATGCTTAACAATAATAGGTTTTATTTATGATTACAAATGAAGTTTAGAACTTTACTTAAAGTTAAAATCACAAAATTTCAAAACATCAGCTACATTAGAACTCGTGTGTGCGCATGTGAGTGTGTGTGTGTGTATTTGGGTGCGTGTATGCGTGTGTGTGTGCGTGTGTGTGTGTGTTTGTGTGTGTGTGTGTGTGTGTGTGTGTGTGTGCGTGCGTGCGTGCGTGCATGCGTGCGTGCTTGCATTATTTTATGATTTTTAAAATGTCCTCTGTTTTATTGTAGTCGTAGGTTACTAGCCAGGCATTAGCTGATTTTCTTAGATTGTATTTATTGGCATTAATTATATTTTTATTGGTCTTAATAAATTTGTTATACACATATATCGATCTAAATGCAAATTGTGTCTGGGCAAAAGCGGTATTTTTAGACGGTACGGGAAACTTAGTCACCCTGCTTATATTACTGTTACTCCTCAAACTGCAGGTACCCTTAGTAACGACACCTACAGTTTGAGAGTGGTGCCGTAATATCAGTGCCAACAAATAGTGTTGTCGCACATTTAAAAGATCACTGCGCACGTTATATAGTTTTTCCGTTGGATATCTGTACGGTTTGCTGAATATTGTTTTAAGCAGAGTCCTGTGCGCACGCTCTAGTGGCAACATGAAGGATTTACCAGCACCACCCCATGCACAGATACAGTAGGTCATAATAGGAAGACATAAAGATTTATAAACCATCATTGTGGTGTCAGCTGGGGCAACATCTCTGAGGTTTCTGAATAACGGAATGAGTTTTTTAATTTTACTGGTGGTATTCCTGGTGTGGATTGACCAGTTGAGGTGTTCATCCAGAGTAACGCCCAGATATTTTATAGATTTTTCTTTTGATAGTATGCTACAGTTACACCCCAGTTGACTACCACCCCGATTACATGGAAAAGTATGAATAGGAATACTGAAACTCCTGTCAGGTTCTGTTCTGCGGGAGACACTGAAACACACGTATTTCGTCTTGGTCGTGTTGACAGTTAGTAGATTGTCCTCCAACCAAGAGGTTATTCGGCTGAGCCCTTTTTCAGCTGACGCTTTTACTTCTTCCCAGCTAGAGCCTTCAAATAAAACTACAGTGTCGTCCGCAAAGCAGAAAACACGACCAGATTGGGGTGATATTTCACAAAGAGGGTTCATATACGTTAGGAAAAGGGTTGGACCCAAAACACTACCCTGAGGGACCCCATAGGAGATATCAGCAAGGTTACTAGTAAGATCACCTACTTTCACACACTGCTGCCTACCACTAAGGTAGCTCTTAAACCAATCCAGGGTAATACCTCTTACACCAAAGCTAGAAAGTCTGCCAAGTAAAATCGGAATGGAGACAGTATCAAAGGCTTTTTGAAGGTCCAAAAATATACCAAGACATTTTTTGCCACTATCAAGACAGCTGGTAATATGGTTAGTCACTTCAAGGACCGCATCCAAGGTAGATTTATTAGCCCTAAAGCCGAATTGGTTTGGAGCAAGCATTAGAGATCTCTCAAGGTATTTTATTAACCTTGAGTTTACTACCTTTTCTAATATCTTGCTTAGCACACTAAGCAGCGAAATGGGTCTGTAGTTCGAAGCTACTCTTTTATCCCCAATTTTATGAACAGGGGTAACGACTGCCAGTTTGAAGGCGTCAGGGAAAACTCCATTGGATAAACTCAGGTTAATCAAATGTACAAGGGGCTCCACGAGAAAGTTTTTAAACCTTTTAACAAAGTTCGAGTTTATTTTGTCATATCCTGCTGCACTACGAGTTTTTAATTTTAAGATAATACTATGGACTTCAACAGGATCAGTCGGATAGAACATAAGGGAGTTAAGAGGTGCATTGGGCGCTGTTTCAGATGGAATGGTTGGGTGTCCTCCTAGCTTATTAATGATAGAGGTTGCAAGATTGTGACCTATGTCCGTAAAATACCTATTCACATACGATAAAGATTCTGCAAGATTGTGACCTATGTCCGTAAAATACCTATTCACATACGATAAAGTTGCGATGCAACTACAGAACCGATTTGGTTGAAATTTTGAATGGAGATAGATTACATTCTCAATCAACACATAGGCTACTTTATCTCGAAAAATCCGGAATTTGTGAAAAACCTAAATCTACGCGGGCACAGGATTCGTGGTTTGCGCCAAATACAATTTGTAGATTTTACGTTATTAGATGTTGCCGAAAACTGATTATCGAAGCAATATAAAATAGTCGATGGGATAAAGGGTCTTTCGGAAGAAGCCCGCGAGGTCGCTCCGACCCCTCGCGCGTAAGTGGAGCAACGCGGCGGTTGGTCGTGCATCGTGCCACTTTCTCCGCGCGTGGGGCCGCCGCGACCCACATCCGCTGGTCATTCCACTCACCGTTGCAACAGCGGTTATGTCAGCGCCGGCTTCGCTCGGCATTGTGAAGGACGAATGTTACCGTCACTTTTCGGCGCGATTTGCTCAACAGCGAGTAATGCTAAGCGGTCGTCACGCGGTCAACTGACGAGCGGTTTATGGGTTGTTTTTGAGAGTCAATTGCGGTGTGCGTGATGTTTTCACGTTTTTATTGTGACACTTTAAAGTGTAGCAATAAAGTTCACATTTACATTATTTATATTGTTTGAATGAAAAAGTGTGCCAATAAAGTTCATATTTACATTATATTGTTTGAATGAAAAAGTGTGCCAATAAAGTTCATATTTACATTATATTGTTTGAATGAAAAAGTGTGCCAATAAAGTTCATATTTACATTATATTGTTTGAATGAAAAAGTGTGGCAATAAAGTTCACATTTACATTATTTATATTGTTTGAATGAAAAAGTGTGCCAATAAAGTTCATATTTACATTATATTGTTTGAATGAAAAAGTGTGCCAATAAAGTTCATATTTACATTATATTGTTTGAATGAAAAAGTGTGCCAATAAAGTTCACATTTACATTATATTGTTTGAATGAAAAAGTGTGGCAATAAAGTTCACATTTACATTATATTGTTTGCACGCCTGGAGATTTTTATCTCCTAAAAGAAACCCTTCCGTTGGGCAACCTGTGGTCATATTAAGATGCTCAGGGATCTCTTGGCACCTCCCTTTCGCCCTTGTAAAAGTAAATGCATACAAATAGTCTGTTTTTTTTTTTAACATAGAGTTAACCTACATGTATCACAGCACATAGCTAGATCGGCTAATAATGTTGTGTTTTCAAATTCCAAAACAATAGCACCAATAAAATATTGGAAATAATTAATTATTTTGGAAGACAATTTGAGGGAAATTTATGTGCTGGAGAGAGGTGGAGCCAGGAGCTCTTTGTCAAAATAGAGTTTTAGCCTGGATAGAATTTTGATTTGGTAAATACAAGTGTTGTGGGCTTTGGGCTGACATATATATACTACTTATAGCTTGCAAGTAACACGAGCGTGTAATGAGTATTACAGAACCGCGTTACTTAATATCGAGCACGGGTGACCGCTCGCGGCCGCGGCTTGCGTTACTCTTCGTAGGTACTCGTACAGTAATAATTGATCGTGGGCCGACCGCTGTTCGTTACAAGCTATTATCTAACACTTAGCTTAGCTATTACAAACGTTATAACATTCTTGTTGCCGTAATAAAAATTATGATTTATGACCTATATCATTACTTGTTAGTTGGAATGGACAATGCAATAGTTAACTTGTTCTGGTCTTTACCTACTTAAAGTAAGAAACGGCCAATTTATTCGTAATTGCATACATGCGACATATAAGTACCTAATAGTTTTGGAAAATATTTTTTTTTCGATTCATGACGATTCATATAATATTTCAAATGAGCGATGCATCTGAAACTGTAGTAGTAACTGCTCAGCACGTGTGGACAACAATTAATCCCATCAACCGTCACAAACCCTTGCAGATCAAGTTAAGGAGCACACCACGGGTGTGCCACGAAATTCAAAATTTTCGTGGTTTTTCGCGATTTTTAAGCTAATAAGACATAATAGGCTTATGGCCGTCAAATTGCGATAATCCCAATATCTTCTTCACGTGTTTATATGAAAATCTCTGCTCGAAAGTGTCGAGTTAAAGAAATTAGTCCGAGATTTGCGAGTTACTCACATAAAACTCGATACTCGGACTAATTTCCTAGGTTACACATTTTTATGCAAAGATTTTGATATAATCATGTAAAGATGATACTGCCATTCTCGCAAATTGATTGCCATAAGCCTATCATGTCTGTTTAGCGTACAAATTGCAAAAAACCCCGAAAATTTTGAATTTCGCGGGCACACCCGTTGATTTCACGTTAAGTCATCGGGGCACACAAAAACTTAAAAACGATAGCTCAAATCTATTACTATTACTTTGCAAAGATATGTGTTGTGGGTCTGTATAGTATACGAAAAACTTAGCCCTTAGAATGTGTACTGGGCATACACTCGCAGATTCGAAAAGCTCATAAAGTGTAGCACGAACTGAATGAATGCATTATCACTCACTGTCATTGGAGAGGGTGGCATCGTTGCGCTCGTGCGTCAGCCCCATGGCAGGCCGCGCGCACGCCTCATCACTGCCGACAAACCACTGCGTCAGGAAACATCACTCACCACGGAGTGTGAGCTTCACACTTTTATAATACTCCAATACATTCATCTGTGAGAGTGAACATCAACTTTAGTGAGAAGGGTAAAAAAGTTACAACCTATCTCACTCACTGAAAATCTAAAGCATTAAAAACCTACCTACCTCTTTTCTACCTTATATTACCTCCTAGGTAGGTATCTCGTGCTTAGCAAGAAGAAGTAGGAAGGTATCATACTTCTTCTAGCCAAGCACCACCTATCAGTCATGAGGAAACTTGGGTTCCTGCGAGATCTTCATTGTTTTTAATTGCCTGCCAATTACAGTAATAATATCAACAATCAGTGGGCTGATTCTGTATCGTTCAGTTAGTTAGTTAGTAACCCTAACTGGGTTATTAATTAAGAAAACGAAGAAAAAAATCCTATTTTTGCACAAATTACCAACCTAGGTTGGTATGGTATCATGTCAATATACCATACTAGTTGCTATCTTACAAAAAGAATACAAAAATAGGATTTTTGCCTCCGTTTTCTTAGTTAATAACCCAGTTAGGGTTACTAACTAACTGAACGATACAGAATCAGCACACTGCTCTTATTTGTTCTCATATAAGAGCAGATTGACTATTTCTATAGTAGTAGAGTACAGTAGTGACAGGCAGGAATGTACGGTTAAGTCTCAAAGCAGTAGTGGTGTGCACCTCAATAGTTTGTCGCGGTAGCACACGACGGTGCGCCTCTCGTCACCGACGCCGATGGAGAAGGTGGCGAGGTCGGGTCTGCACAGCTGCTCCACGCAGCGGTGGATCAGGAAGCGCCGGTAGTTGCTCACCGGAGGGAACACCAGCACACTGGAATGGATACACAATTACACACCAATAATAAAACCCCTACTCCTGAACTCATCTATTATCAGCAAACAAAACCTTTGGGAACCACAGAATTTTATGTGAAAAAAAGGTAGCCTTTGTGGTAATCCAGTATAAAATCCATCTCGATTATAAATTTTAGCCAAATTGGTTCAGTAGTTGCTGTGTGAAGGAGTTGTTACTCCTTTTGCTTATAAAATATTAGTGTGATGTATTATGCAGTTTGTTGATTGGATGCAAGCTAATCAAAAACTAATTATATCAGCATCTTTGGTTTGTAATGAGAAAAGAAACTACAAATAATCACAAGCTGGGGACTTTAAAATTTTATAATTTGAGCAGGTAATATTCCTGCATTGGTTCAGGTTTAGTCTAACTTTGGCCAAGGCTGGTTGCTCCCTACCAGCAATGATGCCCTGCTGTTTTGTTATTATGGTGATTGTTATAGTTATAATCATGCAGCTGGTATAGGTGTATCAGGACACATGAGGTGGTTTCCACTTAGTAATCTTAAGTATATCTAAGTTTCATTGTTTGTTTGAAACATCAAATTGTTAGCTATCTTGCTAGCAGCTAGCTTTGAATATGTTTGAATTCTAGATGTTGTCATACACAGTGATATAGGGAAGGCCACCAGGGAGGCAGAAGAATAAAGCAGATACCTATTCTAATCTTAATCTTATTATCATCTTTTTTTTACATTTATAATAATAAATAACCTGCTTTTATGTAGAACTATGGCTAATTGTGATGTGTCCAGAGTCCAGACTCCAATATGTTGTTCAGACTATGGAGTCAGCCTACACAAACTAGAAATAGTTTTAAGGCGCCAAGTAAACTGTTGTATACTTAGTATAAAAATCATTGTTAAATAAAAATAAATAAATAAAAATAAAATTCCGGAGGTGGCGAGCAACCATGACCAACCGTTTTCGTCAGGCTTTGTCTGCCTTAATCAGTTGATACATATTTTCTAAATTATAAATAGATATTCAGTTACAGCCTTTCTCTTTGATAATAAATACTAATTCAAGCGTACACTTTTTATGTTGGTGTCACACCGGCACAGTTATTTCATTATTTATCACCTCAAGTCAGGCATCTCGTCGGCACCGCGTATTCGCTTTTGTGTGCAGAGCGGACCCGTGCCGCTTAACCTTGAAACCCGCGGATACACCGCGAAGAACCACTCAAACTACAGTCACAACACGCGAATATATGCACCTTTGTATGCATTATAAATAGCTCGCGTAAGCCTCCACATATCGCGAAATTAAAAGAGAAACCGACTAAATAAATAATGTTTACCTGTCAACTTTTTTTTCGGCTAGGAAACATTTCAGGTCATCGTTCACGTCCTCGACGAAGTTGTCGTCGGCGAGGCTGAGGAAACGCTCCACCGTTTTGGCACCCAGCTTGACGGCAAACTGTATGCATCAAATCAACTAAAAAATAATATTTAAATTTAAAATTCAAATTCACGTGCCAAATAAAACTATCCGTCGTCCATTTTCAGATTTTCAGTCCAATTTTTTTCATTGTTTGACGTTGTTTGACATTTGAGATTTGACATTTTATTCCACCATATACAGGAACTGTCAACTGTCACTTAATTTTTTTCGCAGAGAGGCAACCACAGAAATGGCTGTTTATGAATATTGAAATCGATTTTATGTTCGAGATATCGAAACTAAAATTAGTTAAATACACGAAACGGTGAAACACGCCAGCAACTGATTAAATACACGGTACAATATATTCTTCTCTCCCAATGATAACTGGGGCACACGACTGGCAGACTTTTTCATTTTTTATTTTAAATGCTTTATTTTATCTGTGAATTATCTTTGATTAGCCCATGGTTTTGACGATGTCATATTGACATACTACGTCACTATCATAAAATAAAAAATAAAAATAAAAAAATTGTTGTTTGCTCTTTGCTATATTCAATAATATACTCTATGGCTCTTTGGCTGTTTGGTGACTACGGGATTGCGAACTTCTTCATGTTTTCTTTGATTATTTTGGTTTTTCTTGATTTTCGTTTCCGCTGTAGTGTTTAGATGTAGTGTGTAGCCAGTGATGACCATGGAGAGGCGGATCAAGCTGAAGACCCTCAACAGCCACATCACCTGTAAGATCTGCCGCGGGTACTTCATCGACGCGACCACGGTCACGGAGTGCCTTCATACGTGTTAGTATTTGAGATCCTAATTCTAACTCGGTGAACTTACTATTCCACAAAATTTAACTTTCTGACAAGGAAAATGTAAATTTCTATGTATATTATATTTTCAACCTCTAGAATAAACTTCACTTGAGACTGCCATAAAAAGTAGTCATAGGTACATAATTTCTCAATTTTGAAGCAGTACATGTTCTTAATAACTGCTCTAAGACTGTCGATTAACCCAATTTAAAATCGGTCGCCTTGAATGTTTCTTAAAATATGATAATATATCTTTAACCCTCTTAAAAGCTTGGCCGTCGACCGAGCGCCTCGAAGCGCGCTTTTTCTGGGTGGTCATAAAAGAAAATAATAACTCAGAAGCCTTGCAGGCCCCACCATCCTCTTCATCACCTAAATTATCCAAGGGGGGTTTCCCTCAAGTACCAAACTCGCTTCGCTAGTTCTTTTATTCTAAGTTATTTGTGACAATAAACTTCTGCAAGTGGGTACAAGGCTAAAGGGCCTTGTGATAGTTAGTTTTTGAGATATAAATTTTAACTTTTTAAATTTTTGAGGTTAAGACTCTTTAGTGGCTTCAAATGAAGGCAACTTGATTGAAATCCTCGCCCCAGACATGTTGTAATGAGTGATGTGGTAACTGGTGATGTTCCCCAGTCTGCAAGAGCTGCTTGGTGAAGCACCTGGAGGAAAACAACACGTGTCCGACATGCAACATAGTGATCCACCAGTCCCACCCGCTACAGTACATCAGCTTCGACCGCACCATGCAGGACATTGTCTACAAGCTGGTGCCTGACCTGCAGGACAGTGAGTGTTGTTCCTATTGGATATTTCAATGAGATTTTTTTAGAGAAGAAGGTTTTATTTTTTGAAACTAATACAAAAGACAGTAATATGATTATTTGAATAAATCTTATGACACATTTATGATTATGTAAAACTTCCAAGGTTTGCGGGCCTCCTGTGCTAACAGGAATATGTCAGCAATCACAATAGATTGTGGGCAATAACAGGATCTATGTTATTCATATAATGTTGTGTTCATCTATGGTTGTTCATCTAGTCACTAATTTATAAAGGGTGAACTACATAAACTGATAAATTAATACTCACTTTGCCAAAGCTAGTCAAGCCACAATGAAGTAAAGGTTTGCTTTGTTTCATCTAGTCACTAATTTATAAAGGGTGAACTACATAAACTGATAAATTAATACTCACTTTGCCAAAGCTAGTCAAGCCACAATGAAGTAAAGGTTTGCTTTGTTTCATCTAGTCACTAATTTATAAAGGGTGAACTACATAAACTGATAAATTAATACTCACTTTGCCAAAGCTAGTCAAGCCACAATGAAGTAAAGGTTTGCTTTGTTTCACTGAAATATTGTTGATCACAGATGTTAAAGTCTATGTATGCTCAAGCAGCAAGGGACAGTGACCATCCTAGATATGAGGACAGTAGACTTCCCCAGGGCCAAGTAAACCTTGCAGCTATGGCCTATGGGGACTAAATCAAATATCTATTTTTGTACTTGCTTGGATGCCCTAATGACAATGCTATTATTATTTTCAGGCTTTGTACAAGCTAATTTAAAAGCCCAAGATACAATAAAGTTTGTTAGTTTAGGGTCCAGAAGCTAGGCCCATAACCACTGGGCTTAAAGGTAACTTTAGTAACATTTGTGTTGCAGATGAAATAAAGAGGGAGAGAGACTTCTACCGAGCGCGCGGGCTGCCGTGCCCCAAGGACGCGGCGCTGGCGGCCGACAAGCCGGGCGCGGGCGACGAGCCAGAGCAGCCCGACAACACCGACTCACACAGGAAGGATGAACAGGTGGGTCTTTGCAGATGATCAGCTTCCCTTCTTGATGGATTGGTACTTTAGTGGTGTTACAATTCCTGTAAAATAGCCATTATAGGAATGGCAATACCTTCAATGCAAAACTTATTCAGCATTGGTATATAATACCAATCTTAAATATAGCCTGATATTTAGGTCAACATTTTAACTGTAGACATACAGCTTCAGTGTCCCTCTGACCTGCTGCCTTCAAAATAAGACAATATTTTTTCTTGGCAAGCATGTTCCAAAGTAGACCTCATCACTGCTTTAATCATTTTTATTTTATTTAGTACCACAATAATTATATATGTTACTTAAAGAATAAGAAGGATGGTTGTGTACATGGATGCACTTATCTCTATAAGAGATCTCTGCCAGTGACCCCAGCTAGTGGGAGAGGTAACAGGGAAAAGGAGAATAGGTACTGTAAGTTGTAACTATGATTGAACGATAAATATTATTAAAATATAACATTACAAAAAAAAAAAATAAGCTTAAATACTTAAATTTAAATATTATGTAATAAAATAGTAACAATAATACATAAAATAAGTAGCAATAAAAATAAAATACAAACATACTAATTTAATACAAATACATATATATGAAAATATACAATAGGTAAATAATAAAATACACACATAATATATTATGACAGACAGGATAGATAGCATTGTTTTAGTCTTATTTTGAATGTTTCGATCGAGGGGTTGTCCTGAAGAATACTGTCGGGTAAGTTGTTCCACAAACGCGTTGCATGTATAGTGAATGATTTGGCATAATAAATTGTATTGTATGAAGGAACTTGAAGAGATTTTAATTTGACACATGAACGGAAAGGTCTTGCGCGAGGACGAGCCTCCTGAAAACGCTCACGCAAGTAGGAAGGAGAAGAAGTATTAAGAATACGATAAAGTAGAGAGAGAATGTGAATATTCCGGCGAAGGCGAATAGGGAGCCACTTCAACTTGTTACGAAAATAGGAAACGTGGTCGTATTTGCGCAGTCCGAAGATGAAACGGATGCACAAATTTTGAAGGCGATCAAGTTTATCGAGCAGCTCCTCAGTCGCATCTAAATACGTGACGTCAGCGTAGTCAAGGATGGGCTGGAGAAGTGACTGCGCAAGTAAGATTTTGGTTCGCATGGGAAGAAAATTCTGCAAGCGTTTCAAGGAATGGAGTGAGTAATGCATGCGCTTACTTAACTCATTAATATGACTTCCCCAAGTTAAGTGGCAGTCAAGAATCACTCCCAGGTTTTTGACTTTCTCTTTCAGATGAATCGTAACACCATCATAAGTTATGTCTGGCAGTTTATTTAATCATCACATTATCAAAAAGTGCAAGCATTAAATACAAATCAATATTGTCGGATGAAGTTCCTCAAGACAGTGCAGGCTGGAGATCATCACAGGAGCATTGACTTATACTATAGACGGGGCAGACCGCGCGAAAAAATGTCGCCAGTTTATGGGAGCAAAACCCCCTCCGGCGTCAGTAGTAAGCTGTAAGCCTACGCAGTATTTCACAGGAGTTTCGAAACATGGCTCTACATTTTCTTGTATGAAGGTTTACGTTAAATGTTCGGATGGGCCTATCTTGACTATTATTATCAGTACACAGCAGGCATTTGTCCAGAAGTGGACATAGTGGATTGTGTAATAAAGTGGTGCTACGTATGTGTGCAGGTAAACGTGTGCCTGGAGTGCATCAGCTCGTCGCTGCGCACGCTCAAGCGCAGCTACATCCGCTGCTCGGCGCAGGCCACCATCACACACCTCAAGAAGTTCGTCGCCAAGAAGGTGCTCAACGGCATGGACAAGTATAGAGAAGTTAGTACCTATCACTTGCAGACCGATTCCAAGCTGTACTTACCTATTACAGTCCGACAAGGCTCTCTTGGCACTTGAATGAGGGCGCTGTTATTAGAACAAAGGCATCCAGAAAAATAAAATCACCTCAATTTTACTTCAATTTTAGTTTAAAATAGTTGATAGTAAGCAAAAACAGCACAACATACAATAGCGATATACTGACAGAGCGGATTATAAAACAGTATCACAAAATAGTGGTGTTAGTACCGATTTTGGCCACGCGCCAAGATAGCCTTGTCGCACTGTAATTGAATAGATAGATAGGTTCTATCTCATTAGATAGACATTTACTGCTTGGCATGACTTTTTAATAAGATTTGCAACCATCAAAATCTTGTGCCATATAAAACCGCCAAATCCCTGCAACTATTAAATTTTTTTTTACACTGTACAAGTTAGTACTTGGCTGCGATCTTCACCTGATGGTAAGTGATGATGCAGCTGGAGATGTTTACGTACTAACTTGGAAGGGGTAAGTAAAGTCACCCCAACGAATTCTACACAGCATTGCACCGGAACGTTAAATCATTTGGCGGTACGTCTTTGCTGGTAGGGTGGTAATTAGCCACGGCCGAAGCCTCCCACCAGACCAGACTGAGCCAATTTAGAAATTATAAAATTCCAAATTGGCCCATGGCAAGAATCGAACACGCGACCTCCCACTCGAATCCCAGCGCGCGTCCCCTGCGCCAGGGAGGTCGTCACTTTAAGTTTCGCAACTATTTTAAGGTCGTCATAAAGAATCAACTTTAATTTACAATCGCGTTACAGATTGACATCCTGTGCAACGACGAGCTGCTGGGCAAGGACCACACGCTGAAGTTCGTGTACGTGACGCGCTGGAGGTTCCGCGAGCCGCCGCTGCGGCTGCAGTACCGGCCCAAGATCGACTTGTAGCCGCCGCCCTGCTGGTCATCACACCTGTAACACACGTCCGCAACGACGAGCTGCTGGGCAAGGACCACACGCTGAAGTTCGTGTACGTGACGCGCTGGAGGTTCCGCGAGCCGCCGCTGCGGCTGCAGTACCGGCCCAAGATCGACTTGTAGCCGCCGCCCTGCTGGTCATCACACCTGTAACACACGTCCGCAACGACGAGCTGCTGGGCAAGGACCACACGCTGAAGTTCGTGTACGTGACGCGCTGGAGGTTCCGCGAGCCGCCGCTGCGGCTGCAGTACCGGCCCAAGATCGACTTGTAGCCGCCGCCCTGCTGGTCATCACACCTGTAACACACGTCCGCAACGACGAGCTGCTGGGCAAGGACCACACGCTGAAGTTCGTGTACGTGACGCGCTGGAGGTTCCGCGAGCCGCCGCTGCGGTTGCAGTACCGGCCCAAGATCGACTTGTAGCCGCCGCCCTGCTGGTCATCACACCTGTAACACACGTCCGCAACGACGAGCTGCTGGGCAAGGACCACACGCTGAAGTTCGTGTACGTGACGCGCTGGAGGTTCCGCGAGCCGCCGCTGCGGTTGCAGTACCGGCCCAAGATCGACTTGTAGCCGCCGCCCTGCTGGTCATCACACCTGTAACACACGTCCGCAACGACGAGCTGCTGGGCAAGGACCACACGCTGAAGTTCGTGTACGTGACGCGCTGGAGGTTCCGCGAGCCGCCGCTGCGGCTGCAGTACCGGCCCAAGATCGACTTGTAGCCGCCGCCCTGCTGGTCATCACACCTGTAACACACGTCCGCAACGACGAGCTGCTGGGCAAGGACCACACGCTGAAGTTCGTGTACGTGACGCGCTGGAGGTTCCGCGAGCCGCCGCTGCGGCTGCAGTACCGGCCCAAGATCGACTTGTAGCCGCCGCCCTGCTGGTCATCACACCTGTAACACACGTCCGTTAACTATGGACCTAATTGTACCGGCATATACAAGGTTATATATAAATACCAAATCGCTGTCAGCCTGTATTACTAACAACTTTTGTTATACGACTCTTTTTATTCGATATTTTGAGAAACATCAAATATTGAATATTTTACAGAAATACTCTACTTGTTCCTACTCTGTAATGCAACATCGGCAAGTGGCAACGGCGCGGCGGCGCGCGAACTCGCAGCGCGAAACCGACTTTACAGAAATACATTTTTTTTCTATGAAATAAATTAATACTGAATTTTGAAAAGTTGTAGAACAAAAGTTGTTAGTGTTAATGTAAATAGCTACAGACCGAGAGAGATTTGGTATTTTTTATATAACCCTGTAGAGCCATTTTAACATTGGGACCTAACTTTATAGTTTAACTTTTAATGCAATGGGAAATTTATGATTATTTTTTCTATCAAGTTTTGTCGATGATTGAGGCAATAGAGAAATTACGCTCCAAGTAGAAGTTATGCCGAAGGACAGCTATATACCAATACTAAACGCGCATCGAAAACTTTGTAAGCATGTAATAAAGATCTGATTATGGCATCTATCGGAGAACCGCTACAATTTCTTATCACAATTATTCTTATCTGGCTGTATGTGGCTTTTGGAGTCTGCATGCATTGTGTATGGGAAGGCACCAAATTCTTCATCATCATCAATTGCCAGACGCCTTTTCTCATAGACATTATATTTCATACTCAAGTCGCATATTTTAATAACCAAGCCATAGACAAGGTTAGCAAACAAAACAGCACCGAGAATCAAAGAAATCCCTGCGCGAATGGTGTGAATAACGTATTTAACACTTTTGTAAGTATAAATAAAATTTAATAAATATGAGAGTCAAAATACAGGTTTCAGGTAGAGATCTATGAAAGGGTTTCTAAATTGTAATCCAAAATATATTTTAAGAAAGAGAAGGAATTTTCATTAAGAATGAAAAGTAAATTGCACTTACGCTATTTATTTTGTCTCTCGCAGATTTTGTGACTTAGCAGCTCTAAAAAACATTACAGCCATTCAAAAGGAATGTAAATAATAGATATTTTTGTCACAAATGCTTATGAGCCACATCAAAATAAAAAGTAAACCAAGTTTGAACTTTGTAAGAGATGTTAGTCTATTGAAAATTAGTAACTTTTATACATTTAGCAAATAAGGAGAAAGTCCTTTTTAGTTGTTATTGGAAACATTATTTTTTTTGTTCTTGAAATGCATTATTTCAAAAGAGAGAGATTTTAGTTGTTTTTTATTAAATTTTACATCATAGAGATTTTGTGATATCAAAATATCATATCAATGAAATACACTAATTAATGAGCTCCATACAATTCACTGCCCGCGGGGCAATAAAATATACCTGTATTTACGACAAAGACCGCAGCAGGTGGTCTGTGACCGATTGTATTGCCCCACGGGCAGTGACTTTTAACAATAGTATAAATGTACCAAAATAAAAATGATCTTTTTTTTAGTTTTGTTTATTGTTGTTTTGTTTTTTAAAGAGGAAGTAAGTTTTCGTTGTACTAGGAATGTTCTTGATTGTGTGACTGATTTACTGTGGTCTGTGAATCAGTGCATCTGTATAAATTAGACAATTAATAGAAACCAATTATTATTTGTACAATTATTGTAAGTAAAATATATTATTTAAATACATTTTTATGTTTTATTTTTCCTGACAAACCTTGCTAGGCACCTGCTCTAATAATTTTCGACTTTCATACGAAATAAATTTTAATAAAACACCAACTTAGTTTTTTATGTAAATTTTATTATTCTCACAGTATAAAACTAAGACAAATAAATAATAATAAATTATTTCAGATCTTTAAAAATTAAAGTTTGACTTAGGTCTAGGCATTCAATTAATATTACGGTTGATTAAGGATGGTTTTAAATTGAAATTTCTATGAAACTGTTATTATTATTTACTTGTTATGTTGAACAAGGTTTATCAGGTACTGCATCCGAAGTAGATTTTATTTTAATCTAGTAATTACAGTTTGGGTAGACTAGACTACACTAATATATACATAATGTATACAAGTACACAGGACGATTATATAAAACACATTATTATTTGAGTTTGAGTATTCAATTTCCAGTTACTCTCCTAGAGTTTGTTCACTTATATGTCAGTGGACAATACGAGTGGGATTTTTTTTCCAAAATCTATTGATTAATGGTAAACAGTCCCACAAAAACCCTAAATAATTACAAAACCTTCATTTTTGAGACTCGCAATTCACATAATATAATTTATATTTAAGATTAATAGCGGCTGTCATGTTAGCGGCGTTACACTTGAAAATACTTGTTTTATAATCTGCGGGAACAGACGTTCACGCAAAGATACAGGCAACAGCCTCCGTAGACATTAATAATTAATATACAATACAATGAAAAACATAAAATGGCAGCCATATTATATTTTTTATGGTACGAAAGATGTGTTTTACTGAAAATGTATCTTTTCTTTTTAAATAGATGGCATTTTCAAATGAAAGATGGCGGATATGGTAAATAAAATTTTATAGAAGACTAGCAAACCCGCCAAACTCCGTTTCGCCACCAGATGGTTTTCCCGCTAAAAAGATTTTCCCGCTTTTCTGTTGAAATTTTTCCTGAATTTTCTTTGCTATATAAACCTCACGGAGCCCGAGACCTTTCCAACGAATGCAAAACCGTGGAAATCGGTTCGTGCGTTCTGAAGTTATAGCGTCAGGAAAGAAAACCCGACTTATTTTTATATAGTAGATTTTTTTGGAGGGTGTTTGAAATTGTCTGGGATTTGTAATTGATTTATATAGTGTAATCTAAAGTTCTGAGAGGACCATAGGCTGCACACACAGCCGCTATAACTCTGCACATGGTACAGTCGACTATGAAGCCTCGAACTTGAGCCCGTCCGCCATGTTGAACGCGGCGGCGGCGCGCGCGTCGTCGGGCAGCACGCGCCGGAACTGGTCGGACGGCGGCAGCGGCGCGCCGGGCTTGGCGTGCTCCTTGCGGAAGTGGCGGCTGAGGTGGCTGGTCTGCGAGAACTTGCGCTCGCAGACCTTGCACTGGTACTTCTTCAGTCCGGTGTGCACCTGCGGGGGGCGCTCAGCGTTATCTTCGCAGTTTCAACCAGACACCATAACCAGTCATGTTATTTACTCTCATTCTTGAACAATACTTTTCCCTATAAATGCAACTTCAGCTCAGTAAAACGTTGCGTTGACTTTTTAAATGCGTCAGGACAGGACCTCTCCCTTTCGGCCATGGTAGAGAGTGACAGATCTTGGAAGGCGGTGGAAATTGGAATGCTTCAGTGCGGAGGGATTACAACTTGGCAAGGTTGCAAGGGGTAAAGATTTGGCACCGTACAAAGTGTTTTCTGGGCATCTAAAGACTCTTGCCAAGTTACGTGTTGGCAACTGAAGTGGCAGTGACCGTGCCCTCACCACTTTGTGTTGTTTGAGCGCGGAGGAGGTGTAGAAGGTCTTGCCGCACTCGCACTGGTAGTCGCGCTGCCCCTTGTGCCGCTTCACGTGCACGTTGTACGAGCTGCACGTCACGAACCCGCGGTGACACTCCGCGCACTCGTATCTGAAACAATCGAGGCCAAATACCAGGTCCATAGCTCTGAGGCAGCAACAACATTACAAGTGTTCAGACAAGACCAACGAGCGTCGCGCTTTCGGGGAGGTACCTGACTTCCTTCTTGTGTATCCGGATGTGGATGGAGAGGTTGCCGGACGTCGCGAAAGTCTTCTCGCACAGGTGGCAGGAGTAAGGCCTCTCGCCGTTGTGGACGCGCTGGTGGACCCGCAGGTCCGATTTTATTGGGAAGCCTGCCAATTAACACTTGATGAAGAACATTTGACACTCGGCGTTTGCTGTGGTGAGTGTATCGTGCAACCGTTACAAGTGGATTTGACCACATGATAGCCAATACTAAGCTCGTCAAAACGATGATTTGAAAATAACATCCATAATATTGAAATTCAAGATGGCGTTTCCGCGATCTTGAATTTCGATCTTGAATCGCATTAGCGCTTTTTCAAAAAAAGGATGGACATTATGGTTCAGACTTCAGATTATTATTCTTGCAAAGCATGGCAAGAAGCAATTAAGTGCCAACTGAACCTTGGATCAATCACCATCACGGGATGACAGAGTTCCGATGAGACCTTGGGTCTTAAACTATAAGAGCAAGCGTGCACCTTTCCCGCAGTCCTGGCAGAGGAAGGCCTTGTCTCCCTTGTGCCGCTTCATGTGGATGGACAGCTGCGTCTTCTGCACGAAGTCCTTGCAGCAGATCGTGCAACTATACAACTTCTCGCCTGAAATTTAATTTATAAAACTGGTATAAAATACTAGCTTATTACAGTCAAACCTGGTTAAGGGAGATCTAAAGACAATATCTCTTTTTCTCTCAAAGACTTTCTTCCTAACCCGGGTGTCAGAGTTAAGTGGACAAAATTACGAGACCTGGCAAATACTTTCACTAATGGAGTTTTTTCGGTTACCCAGTTTCCACTTACTCGGATTTGACTGGATTTGTTTTAGATGTTAAACCTACATAATGTACGACTTACGAGTATATTATGTGGGTGTAGACTGTGGTTTGTGTATTGATGCTGTGAGAGCAGCAACGATCAACGGGTAGGGGGCAGGGCGCGGCCGCACTCACCGGTGTGCACTCGGATGTGGTTGATGAGGCCCGCGCGGCGGCTGAACCGCTTGGGGCAGTACTCGCAGTGGTAGGGCGTCTCGCCGGTGTGCACCCGCTTGTGTTGGAACAGCGCGCTGTGGCCTCTGACGACGATAAAATAACACAACTTTATACTAACGTCGATTAAAAACCCGCCTTCGGCTTGGGTGTTATTTGCGATTCATTTAAACTGCCCTATTTAAAAAAGTTGGAAACGGCAGCTGAATAATAATAGTTATTTAAAAAAAATTATGTTGTTATAGTTGCCGGCATGTAACTTGCCAAGTCACATGCCGGCAACTATAACTGGGCTGTGTGGAGCGCCGGCACTCACTTGAAGGAGGCGGGGCACTGCGCGCACTTGTACGGGCGGCTGTCGGTGTGGCACACCTTGTGCGCCTTGAGGTTGCTCTTGGTGCTGATGATCTTGCCGCACACGTCGCACTGGGACGGCATCTTGCTGTCGGGCAGCTGCATCTCACCCAGCACACACTCTGCAGTTTTAACTTTGTCATACAACTCTCAGCCTTATTTGCATGGAAGAAACATCACTTTTATACCATACACCATACTGTACTGTATATGTCACACATACTGCATCCAAATGTGATTCTTATATATTTTAATAATGGTAGAACTCTTTTTGGAGAGTTCGTCCTAGTAGGTATCCGTGATTCTACTGTGAAGCAGTAATGTATTACTGTAAACACAGTGCAGTGTGTCGTATGATATTGCAATGAATAATTGTGGGACGCACTGCATCTGACAGCATGCATGTCACTTAATATCTGGTGAATGTCTTGCTCTTTTCATCATTCTTTACTAAAACTTTTTGTATAACCAATTTTTCTTACAGGGTTTTTAAAAATCAAAAACAACAGCGCTCTTAAATTACAACTATGTATAGTCAGCAACAAATTAGGAGTTATTTAAAGGAAATGGTAATCATTAATATGTTATTCTCAAACCTTTTCTTCTCCGTCCTCTTTTCTTTGGTAAGCCATCATCTCCATTCACTATAATGGAAAGATAAAACACAGATCAGGCAACATCTCGGACCGGTAATTATTAAAGATTGTTTGGATACAAGGAAACTCAAATGTGAATTTATAATTTACCATTATCGGATTTGCTTAGCACATTTTCTTCGTACAAAGCATCATCGGCTAACTCTTTTACTGATTTCCACAGTTTATCATCTTGTGAGTGTGTGTTGCAATTTGATTCTGAAATAAATAATTAGCCAAGTGCGAGTCGGGTTCGCGCGCTGAGGGTTCCGTCCTACTATAGAAAAAAGTAAAACCATAAAATTCTTTTTCTTACTGAACCACAAACTTAACTCTGTTTTTGAAGGTTTATTGTTAATACCCAAAAAAAGTATAACAGATACAGAGCTGATTTATTAATCCCTATTAATAATAATTATTTCAGATTTTTATATTGGTAAAGTTTGGAGATAAGGACAGTATTTTTTTGCCAGTTTTCCCAATAAATCAAAAACCGTCACACATAAAAATAAATAAAAATTGGTTTTAGAATACACAAGTAGCGCCCTTTTATATGATACCCCACTCAATATTGTTATCTCATTTTGAAATTTTGACGCCTCGGTTTTCCCTCCTTTTTAAACTCAAATACTAACTGTTGTTTACAATGTATACTGTTACTGAAATAAAGGGTGATGACACACGGAGAGACAGACAACAAAGTGATCTTATAAGTTATAAGGGTTCCTTTTTTTTGAGGTAACAAAACCCTTAAATCCAAAAAAATATACCTTTTAATGTTTTAGTAGAATTAATTTGTTCCAGCAGCAAGTTGTCATCATCAGCATCCCAGCAGCTGCCGTCTACTTCATTTGCATTTTCAGGCTCTACCAACAAATGGATGATAATTTTACATTCCTCAAACAAAAAAATAAGGACCTTGTTTACTAAAAATAATGACTTAATTTTAAATCTAAGTTGAAATAAGTTAATTAGGGGTATTTATATTTACTTTCCATAATCAATTAAACACAACTTAAAAATTAAAATAATTAAAATTAAGAATTATTAAAAAAACCACAAATTTAAATAAAAAGGGCGCAAGCCCTAGGAAGGGTGCCCATTATGCAGGCAGCATTCCCGCGCTGAATAGCGATTGAAATTCGTTGTGCGAGAAAGCTGCCTGCTCGAGGGTCGCCTGTTGCCTCCCTAAGGCGTTTACTGAGTTGTTTATGGAGCCCACGGGCACCCTTGCCCCACGGACCTAGTGTCTCGTGTGTCAAACACTTATTTTTTTTATAGGTTTGGTAATAGGCTCAGCAGCTTTTGCTGATGCTCCTATATAGTGTGCTATTCATTTATGCTTGTTTAGGTGTTTGTTATATCTATTCTAAAGGTTGGTTGAGCAATTCAGCTGATATCCTCAGGCAATTTGTTCCAGAGCCTTATCACTCTGTTAACTATGAAGTGATCGTAGAGATTTTTTTTATTTATGCAGCTTTTTTTTCTATGGAAGTTCCTTTTTGTCAGAGTATATTACACTATAATCAGTAATATACTAAGCCTCACCGGATTTGATGCTGTCATCAAACACTTTATTCTCCTTGAGTATCATATCCAAATGCTCCACCTCCAGGTCTTCACTCTTCACCTCCACACTCACTTGTCTGTCATCCTCCTTGGGCACTGCAACACCCCCTAAGTAGCTGCGTAATGTGCGGTCACTCTCAACACATTGGATGTTGAAGACATAAGAGCGTTTCAGTTGACGGCTGCATTCCTTGCAGATTAAGCGTGGGAGACCATCTTCTTCTACAGGCTGGAAGGAAACTTTTTATTTAGATGCCCCACTACAGCTGTTTTGATGGACACATTGGAATTAGTTTTGGGTAACCTCAATAGTCAATATAAATTTTCAAAATACTGAGCGGTCATTATAGAGACTAATTTACCTTTAGTTTAGTGCAGTCTGATAACATTTCGCAGTATAAAATGTTTCTTTTATGATAATAGCTTGAATAAATATCGAAGGTTTGTTTCGATGTTTCCAGGCAAATTCTGCATATGGTTTTGAAATCCATAGTTACAAATTCCAATTTTATTTATATTAATTAAATTATAAGAACACTATGTAACTGTTCCAGTTTCCACTTTCTATGTTAATTTCCTAAAATTAAAAAATTATTATTCTTTCTTGATGCTGTCTTATTCTTTATTATTATTTTTGATTTTTATGTCATTGAATGACTTTGACTGATGACATTGGCACCACAGATAAGATTTATATTGATAACAGACTTCTTTAGATTTGTTTAATTGATACCTAGTAATCGATTTTGGCTATATTCGAATTACTATTATACAATGTGGCATGAGCTGTGAGCATTCAAATCAATCCGACTTGGCTCTATGAGCCATTGATCTTGCCTTTGATATCTGACAATGTCAGTGTGACATTGAAGTTGTTTGACAATTGACACGAGTCAAACAAAGTGTTTAGGACCAAGGACGGCGATTGAGCGTTGATTGAGCGCGTTGTTTTATTTTAGACTTTCTAAAGAAATACAGGAACGAATTTATTAAAACTAATCTTATAAAGAAAGCTCAAAGATGTCTTCGTTGCAGAAAACTATCATGAAGAATAAATTGCCACCCAGAATGCCTAGGACGTCCGGCATATCGAAGTAAGCATTTTGTAGGAAAACAATATTTTTACAAATAAAACAGCGTCTAGTGAATAAATTTATACAAACAGTAGTATTTCCTTAATCGTATGTGTATAATCTACTGTAGTAAACGATCAGGTAATTTAAGTTTTATCCCAGAATTGTGTTATTGTTAATATTTTCAATGAAACTTACAGACTGGCGCCGTTCGGCGGCTCTCGTCGCAAGGACTACACCCCTCTGTCGTGGAAGAACTACTTCGACAAGTACGTGGACGTGGAGATCGAGGCGGGCGTGTTCCGCGTGTACCTGTCGCCGGAGCCCGACCAGCCCGAGCGGCCGCGGGTCGTGACGCTGCACGGAGGGGGCTACTCCGGTCTCAGCTGGGCCTTGTTTACAGTAGGTATAACAATTTGCATTACTGTGTGTATTTAAACGAGGATATGAGTCTTGGTTGTACCTAGATGCTGTGATAAAGTGTAGTCAAATAAATAAGAATAGGTATTTTGTATATAGCGTCCATTACTTTTTAACCATGTCACCCAGATGAGATCGCTAGGTGTGTCGCATAAAATGTGTTTTCTTATTGTTATTGTGTCATACAGGATGAAACCAATGTAGATAATAACAATTCATTTGCACAGTCAATGAATGAGAAGGTTTTCTCATCCTTAGTGTCAGTTTTTGCTACACTAGTACTGCAAGAGTCCATCATGCCAACATTACAACGTATGTAAAGTAGTTTCAAAGAGTAATTTGTGCTTGCGATACATTGAACAAATCAATTTGAAAATATCTTTTCATTCCATTTCACTGTACTTAAGCTTTCATTACCGGAACTAAAAATTTGTTGGTAATCAATTGATAATTTCAGGAAGAAATAACAAGCCTGATCCACTGCCAGGTAGTGTCAATGGACATCCGAGGCCACGGGGAGACCAAGGCTAAGGATCCTGATGACCTGAGCATTGACACACTAGTCAGGTAGTCTCATTTTGATTTGATATTTTCATCCAATATTGCAGACTTGTGCATTAATTTACGGTGTTTTGGCCTTACTGGCCCATTAAATTCAAATTTTATTTAGTTTTTTGTAAATTATGGCATTGAGTTTTGCAGACATGATCCACATGTTTAATGCATCTACATGTTTTTTCACAAACTTAGCTCAAGAATTCCCACTCACCTCATATTAGTTTGTGAAAGAGAATTTTTTGCAATTCCTCAGATTTTGAGCTATCGGGAATCAATATGATGTAAATGAGTACTTTTGAATAGAGTTTTTATTAAAAACATGTAGATTCATAAATGTTATGCTTGCAAAACTCACTGCCTTAAACCTACAATGTATATTGTAAGCAAAAAACTAAATAAAATTTGAATTTTCGCGCCTGGATGGTACCTATCGCTCTTAAGTCATGCTCCATCTAATTTTGTTCTAGTGTAAAAGTAGATAACTGTTGTGTGTTCCAGTGACGTGGAGAAGGTGCTTCTCAAGCTGTTTGGTACAGAGATGCACCAGCTCATCCTGCTGGGGCACTCCATGGGCGGCGCGGTGGCGGTGCGCGCGGCGCACGTGCCCTCGCTGGAGCCCTACGTGCAGGGCGTCGCCGTCATCGACGTGGTCGAAGGCAAGCAACATTATCATCATAATTTTTTTTTATGTCTTATTGGGCATGGATCTCCAGGAATGAGACCATGGTGGCCATCTTTAAGTAAATTATGGTGAATGGGGTCTTACACTACTTTTGAATTTGATAAAAAATATTACTTTATTATAAACTAGGATAAAAATAATAACGTGCAGTGAAGGAAATATTAAAATCCAACGAAGATTTACAAAGTTACAGGCGTTTAAACTTTGGAGTGGGGGGATCTTCTATCCCTTTCTCACAAAACGAAAATTTGTATGAAGCCGCACGAAGCTACTATGGCATTGGTAAGGTCACAATTTCATGTTGCTATCTCTGTCTAATCACAAATCTTTAAATGCTTATAACTTTTTTGTTATTTGATCGATTTAATTAGTTCTTTCAGTGCACGTCATTATTTTAATTCTACTTTATAATAAAGTAATAAAAAAATTGGAGTCAAATACCCTATTCTCAGGCATGCAAGTTTCCTCATGATATTTTCCTTCACACTTAAGAAAGTGATAAAACGCATTCAGATTGAAATTCACATATAAATAATCAGAACTGCATGCCCGGGAACTGGACCCACAAACTTTAACTAAACTCTTCTGCCTTTTGTGACGTGATTCAATTGCGCCCGGCAGGCACCGCCATGGAGGCGCTGGCCAGCATGCAGAGCTTCCTGCGCAGCCGACCCACGCACTTCAAGAGCATAGAGCACGCCATCGAGTGGTGGTGAGACTTTACGTCGCTTCACTCACTGTTACATCTCTACAAATATTAACTTAACTCTCCAACAAGAATTATTTTCGAGGGGCTATTAATATTTTATTAGCAAAGAACTTGGTTACACAATAGTTAGTTTAAAATAATATATTCCCTTTATAACTGTCCAAAGTAAATAAGAGCAGTAGTCAAAGTTCTGGGTGTATTACATAACGATTGTTCCCAGCGTGCGGAGCGGCCAAGTGCGGAACGTGGAGTCGGCGCGCGTGTCGATGCCCAGCCAGATCGTCAAGTGAGTTCTTTGCTGTTAACAAGCCAGATTAATACAATATAGGTTACGGATCCGAGACATAGTCTTTTACTATGGGTCTCATAAGAAGGCTCAGAGTCACTCAGCCGGCGATGGAAAGAGCTATGCTCGGAGTTTCTCTGCGGGATCAAATCAGAAATGAGGAGATTCGTAGACGAACCAAAGTCACCGACATAGCTCAACGTATCGCGAAGCTGAAGTGGCAATGGGCGGGGCACATAGCTCGTAGGACCGACGGACGTTGGGGACCCAAAGTGCTGGAATGGCGACCCCGCACGGGAAAGCGCAGTGTTGGCAGACCTCCGACCCGATGGACTGACGACATAAAAAGAGTCACGGGAAGGCGCTGGATACAAGTGGCGCAGGACTGTGCCACTTGTATCCAGCAGGCTGGAAATCATTGCAGGAGGCCTATGTCCAGCAGTGGACGTCCGTCGGCTGAAACGAACGAACGAACGAAGGTTATGGAATTATGGATATACCATTGTTATTTATTAATTCCAGTTGCTCAACCGGCCAGCTCGCCACCAACGAGATAGAGGACTACAAGAGCGCCCCGCCCTCCCCGCTGCTGCCCAACTCGCGCGGCGTGCGCGCGGACGTCATCGCCGAGGAGGGCGACGAGGGGGACGCCGACATGGGCGAGGGCAACGGAGAGGAACACCACCAAGGCGCCGAGGGGGATGTCGCGCTCTTTGTAAAACCGGCCGCAGAGGGGGGCGGCATGAAGTGAGTGTTACGACATTGCCCTTATGAATAGTATCAGCTTATGAACTTTTCGAGACACAGATGAATTTAAAATAACTACACTCGTGCGAATTCTGTTGTGCAGAATCTCTAAACTAAACTTATTGATCTAAAAGTAGTGCTACCCTCTTCATAATGCACCATATAGAAATGGATAGCATTAATGTTAATAGCGTCAGATTCTTTTAGATTTGAGACTTTGCACAACTGAGTTGGCACCATTGTCTGTTACTATTTTTTGTGTCTTAGTCAACCTCGTTCTCTCAACCTCTTGACGTATTACTTGGCTGTCTTACATTACGTTTTGCTTGCTATATCTATGTGGCTTTGCGACACGTCGCCGTGAAACTGTCGGGCTACATGTAGTGAGTGTGGCAGGTACCGCTGGCGCGTGGAGCTGTCGCGCTCGGAGCGGCACTGGGCGGGCTGGTTCCAGGGGCTGTCGGCCGCCTTCCTGTCCACGCGCGCGCCGCGCCTGCTGCTGCTGGCCTCGCTCGAGGGCCTGGACCGCGCGCTCACCGTGGGGCAGATGCAAGGTGACTGCAGATGTCTGTGGCAGGTACCGCTGGAGCTGTCGCGCTCGGAGCGGCACTGGGCGGGCTGGTTCCAGGGGCTGTCGGCCGGTCCACGCGCGCGCCGCGCCTGCTGCTGCTGGCCTCGCTCGAGGGCCTGGACCGCGCGCTCACCGTGGGGCAGATGCAAGGTGACTGCAGATGTCTGGCAGGTACCGCTGGAGCTGTCGCGCTCGGACGGCACTGGGCGGGCTGGTTCCAGGGGCTGTCGGCCGCCTTCCTGTGGCGCGCCGCGCCTGCTGCTGCTGGCCTCGCTCGAGGGCCTGGGCGGGCTGGTTCCAGGGGCTGTCGGCCGCCTTCCTGTCCACGCGCGCGCCGCGCCTGCTGCTGCTGGCCTCGCTCGAGGGCCTGGACCGCGCGCTCACCGTGGGGCAGATGCAAGGTGACTGCAGATGTCTGTGGCAGGTACCGCTGGAGCTGTCGCGCTCGGAGCGGCACTGGGCGGGCTGGTTCCAGGGGCTGTCGGCCGCCTTCCTGTCCACGCGCGCGCCGCGCCTGCTGCTGCTGGCCTCGCTCGAGGGCCTGGACCGCGCGCTCACCGTGGGGCAGATGCAAGGTGACTGCAGATGTCTGTGGCAGGTACCGCTGGAGCTGTCGCGCTCGGAGCGGCACTGGGCGGGCTGGTTCCAGGGGCTGTCGGCCGCCTTCCTGTCCACGCGCGCGCCGCGCCTGCTGCTGCTGGCCTCGCTCGAGGGCCTGGACCGCGCGCTCACCGTGGGGCAGATGCAAGGTGACTGCAGATGTCTGTGGCAGGTACCGCTGGAGCTGTCGCGCTCGGAGCGGCACTGGGCGGGCTGGTTCCAGGGGCTGTCGGCCGCCTTCCTGTCCACGCGCGCGCCGCGCCTGCTGCTGCTGGCCTCGCTCGAGGGCCTGGACCGCGCGCTCACCGTGGGGCAGATGCAAGGTGACTGCAGATGTCTGTGGCAGGTACCGCTGGAGCTGTCGCGCTCGGAGCGGCACTGGGCGGGCTGGTTCCAGGGGCTGTCGGCCGCCTTCCTGTCCACGCGCGCGCCGCGCCTGCTGCTGCTGGCCTCGCTCGAGGGCCTGGACCGCGCGCTCACCGTGGGGCAGATGCAAGGTGACTGCAGATGTCTGTGGCAGGTACCGCTGGAGCTGTCGCGCTCGGAGCGGCACTGGGCGGGCTGGTTCCAGGGGCTGTCGGCCGCCTTCCTGTCCACGCGCGCGCCGCGCCTGCTGCTGCTGGCCTCGCTCGAGGGCCTGGACCGCGCGCTCACCGTGGGGCAGATGCAAGGTGACTGCAGATGTCTGTGGCAGGTACCGCTGGAGCTGTCGCGCTCGGAGCGGCACTGGGCGGGCTGGTTCCAGGGGCTGTCGGCCGCCTTCCTGTCCACGCGCGCGCCGCGCCTGCTGCTGCTGGCCTCGCTCGAGGGCCTGGACCGCGCGCTCACCGTGGGGCAGATGCAAGGTGACTGCAGATGTCTGTGGCAGGTACCGCTGGAGCTGTCGCGCTCGGAGCGGCACTGGGCGGGCTGGTTCCAGGGGCTGTCGGCCGCCTTCCTGTCCACGCGCGCGCCGCGCCTGCTGCTGCTGGCCTCGCTCGAGGGCCTGGACCGCGCGCTCACCGTGGGGCAGATGCAAGGTGACTGCAGATGTCTGTGGCAGGTACCGCTGGAGCTGTCGCGCTCGGAGCGGCACTGGGCGGGCTGGTTCCAGGGGCTGTCGGCCGCCTTCCTGTCCACGCGCGCGCCGCGCCTGCTGCTGCTGGCCTCGCTCGAGGGCCTGGACCGCGCGCTCACCGTGGGGCAGATGCAAGGTGACTGCAGATGTCTGTGGCAGGTACCGCTGGAGCTGTCGCGCTCGGAGCGGCACTGGGCGGGCTGGTTCCAGGGGCTGTCGGCCGCCTTCCTGTCCACGCGCGCGCCGCGCCTGCTGCTGCTGGCCTCGCTCGAGGGCCTGGACCGCGCGCTCACCGTGGGGCAGATGCAAGGTGACTGCAGATGTCTGTGGCAGGTACCGCTGGAGCTGTCGCGCTCGGAGCGGCACTGGGCGGGCTGGTTCCAGGGGCTGTCGGCCGCCTTCCTGTCCACGCGCGCGCCGCGCCTGCTGCTGCTGGCCTCGCTCGAGGGCCTGGACCGCGCGCTCACCGTGGGGCAGATGCAAGGTGACTGCAGATGTCTGTGGCAGCTGTCGCGCTCGGAGCGGCACTGGGCGGGCTGGTTCCAGGGGCTGTCGGCCGCCTTCCTGTCCACGCGCGCGCCGCGCCTGCTGCTGCTGGCCTCGCTCGAGGGCCTGGACCGCGCGCTCACCGTGGGGCAGATGCAAGGTGACTGCAGATGTCTGTGGCAGGTACCGCTGGAGCTGTCGCGCTCGGAGCGGCACTGGGCGGGCTGGTTCCAGGGGCTGTCGGCCGCCTTCCTGTCCACGCGCGCGCCGCGCCTGCTGCTGCTGGCCTCGCTCGAGGGCCTGGACCGCGCGCTCACCGTGGGGCAGATGCAAGGTGACTGCAGATGTCTGTGGCAGGTACCGCTGGAGCTGTCGCGCTCGGAGCGGCACTGGGCGGGCTGGTTCCAGGGGCTGTCGGCCGCCTTCCTGTCCACGCGCGCGCCGCGCCTGCTGCTGCTGGCCTCGCTCGAGGGCCTGGACCGCGCGCTCACCGTGGGGCAGATGCAAGGTGACTGCAGATGTCTGTGGCAGGTACCGCTGGAGCTGTCGCGCTCGGAGCGGCACTGGGCGGGCTGGTTCCAGGGGCTGTCGGCCGCCTTCCTGTCCACGCGCGCGCCGCGCCTGCTGCTGCTGGCCTCGCTCGAGGGCCTGGACCGCGCGCTCACCGTGGGGCAGATGCAAGGTGACTGCAGATGTCTGTGGCAGGTACCGCTGGAGCTGTCGCGCTCGGAGCGGCACTGGGCGGGCTGGTTCCAGGGGCTGTCGGCCGCCTTCCTGTCCACGCGCGCGCCGCGCCTGCTGCTGCTGGCCTCGCTCGAGGGCCTGGACCGCGCGCTCACCGTGGGGCAGATGCAAGGTGACTGCAGATGTCTGTGGCAGGTACCGCTGGAGCTGTCGCGCTCGGAGCGGCACTGGGCGGGCTGGTTCCAGGGGCTGTCGGCCGCCTTCCTGTCCACGCGCGCGCCGCGCCTGCTGCTGCTGGCCTCGCTCGAGGGCCTGGACCGCGCGCTCACCGTGGGGCAGATGCAAGGTGACTGCAGATGTCTGTGGCAGGTACCGCTGGAGCTGTCGCGCTCGGAGCGGCACTGGGCGGGCTGGTTCCAGGGGCTGTCGGCCGCCTTCCTGTCCACGCGCGCGCCGCGCCTGCTGCTGCTGGCCTCGCTCGAGGGCCTGGACCGCGCGCTCACCGTGGGGCAGATGCAAGGTGACTGCAGATGTCTGTGGCAGGTACCGCTGGAGCTGTCGCGCTCGGAGCGGCACTGGCCGGGCTGGTTCCAGGGGCTGTCGGCCGCCTTCCTGTCCACGCGCGCGCCGCGCCTGCTGCTGCTGGCCTCGCTCGAGGGCCTGGACCGCGCGCTCACCGTGGGGCAGATGCAAGGTGACTGCAGATGTCTGTGGCAGGTACCGCTGGAGCTGTCGCGCTCGGAGCGGCACTGGGCGGGCTGGTTCCAGGGGCTGTCGGCCGCCTTCCTGTCCACGCGCGCGCCGCGCCTGCTGCTGCTGGCCTCGCTCGAGGGCCTGGACCGCGCGCTCACCGTGGGGCAGATGCAAGGTGACTGCAGATGTCAGATGCAGGTGACTGCAGATGTCGTGGCAGGTACCGCTGGAGCTGTCGCGCTCGGAGCGGCACTGGGCGGGCTGGTTCCAGGGGCTGTCGGCCGCCTTCCTGTCCACGCGCGCGCCGCGCCTGCTGCTGCTGGCCTCGCTCGAGGGCCTGGACCGCGCGCTCACCGTGGGGCAGATGCAAGGTGACTGCAGATGTCTGTGGGACCGAGCTGTCGCGCTCGGAGCGGCACTGGGCGGGCTGGTTCCAGGGGCTGTCGGCCGCCTTCCTGTCCACGCGCGCGCCGCGCCTGCTGCTGCTGGCCTCGCTCGAGGGCCTGGACCGCGCGCTCACCGTGGGGCAGATGCAAGGTGACTGCAGATGTCTGTGGCAGGTACCGCTGGAGCTGTCGCGCTCGGAGCGGCACTGGGCGGGCTGGTTCCAGGGGCTGTCGGCCGCCTTCCTGTCCACGCGCGCGCCGCGCCTGCTGCTGCTGGCCTCGCTCGAGGGCCTGGACCGCGCGCTCACCGTGGGGCAGATGCAAGGTGACTGCAGATGTCTGTGGCAGGTACCGCTGGAGCTGTCGCGCTCGGAGCGGCACTGGGCGGGCTGGTTCCAGGGGCTGTCGGCCGCCTTCCTGTCCACGCGCGCGCCGCGCCTGCTGCTGCTGGCCTCGCTCGAGGGCCTGGACCGCGCGCTCACCGTGGGGCAGATGCAAGGTGACTGCAGATGTCTGTGGCAGGTACCGCTGGAGCTGTCGCGCTCGGAGCGGCACTGGGCGGGCTGGTTCCAGGGGCTGTCGGCCGCCTTCCTGTCCACGCGCGCGCCGCGCCTGCTGCTGCTGGCCTCGCTCGAGGGCCTGGACCGCGCGCTCACCGTGGGGCAGATGCAAGGTGACTGCAGATGTCTGTGGCAGGTACCGCTGGAGCTGTCGCGCTCGGAGCGGCACTGGGCGGGCTGGTTCCAGGGGCTGTCGGCCGCCTTCCTGTCCACGCGCGCGCCGCGCCTGCTGCTGCTGGCCTCGCTCGAGGGCCTGGACCGCGCGCTCACCGTGGGGCAGATGCAAGGTGACTGCAGATGTCTGTGGCAGGTACCGCTGGAGCTGTCGCGCTCGGAGCGGCACTGGGCGGGCTGGTTCCAGGGGCTGTCGGCCGCCTTCCTGTCCACGCGCGCGCCGCGCCTGCTGCTGCTGGCCTCGCTCGAGGGCCTGGACCGCGCGCTCACCGTGGGGCAGATGCAAGGTGACTGCAGATGTCTGTGGCAGGTACCGCTGGAGCTGTCGCGCTCGGAGCGGCACTGGCCGGGCTGGTTCCAGGGGCTGTCGGCCGCCTTCCTGTCCACGCGCGCGCCGCGCCTGCTGCTGCTGGCCTCGCTCGAGGGCCTGGACCGCGCGCTCACCGTGGGGCAGATGCAAGGTGACTGCAGATGTCTGTGGCAGGTACCGCTGGAGCTGTCGCGCTCGGAGCGGCACTGGGCGGGCTGGTTCCAGGGGCTGTCGGCCGCCTTCCTGTCCACGCGCGCGCCGCGCCTGCTGCTGCTGGCCTCGCTCGAGGGCCTGGACCGCGCGCTCACCGTGGGGCAGATGCAAGGTGACTGCAGATGTCTGTGGCAGGTACCGCTGGAGCTGTCGCGCTCGGAGCGGCACTGGGCGGGCTGGTTCCAGGGGCTGTCGGCCGCCTTCCTGTCCACGCGCGCGCCGCGCCTGCTGCTGCTGGCCTCGCTCGAGGGCCTGGACCGCGCGCTCACCGTGGGGCAGATGCAAGGTGACTGCAGATGTCTGTGGCAGGTACCGCTGGAGCTGTCGCGCTCGGAGCGGCACTGGGCGGGCTGGTTCCAGGGGCTGTCGGCCGCCTTCCTGTCCACGCGCGCGCCGCGCCTGCTGCTGCTGGCCTCGCTCGAGGGCCTGGACCGCGCGCTCACCGTGGGGCAGATGCAAGGTGACTGCAGATGTCTGTGGCAGGTACCGCTGGAGCTGTCGCGCTCGGAGCGGCACTGGGCGGGCTGGTTCCAGGGGCTGTCGGCCGCCTTCCTGTCCACGCGCGCGCCGCGCCTGCTGCTGCTGGCCTCGCTCGAGGGCCTGGACCGCGCGCTCACCGTGGGGCAGATGCAAGGTGACTGCAGATGTCTGTGGCAGGTACCGCTGGAGCTGTCGCGCTCGGAGCGGCACTGGGCGGGCTGGTTCCAGGGGCTGTCGGCCGCCTTCCTGTCCACGCGCGCGCCGCGCCTGCTGCTGCTGGCCTCGCTCGAGGGCCTGGACCGCGCGCTCACCGTGGGGCAGATGCAAGGTGACTGCAGATGTCTGTGGCAGGTACCGCTGGAGCTGTCGCGCTCGGAGCGGCACTGGGCGGGCTGGTTCCAGGGGCTGTCGGCCGCCTTCCTGTCCACGCGCGCGCCGCTCCTGCTGCTGCTGGCCTCGCTCGAGGGCCTGGACCGCGCGCTCACCGTGGGGCAGATGCAAGGTGACTGCAGATGTCTGTGGCAGGTACCGCTGGAGCTGTCGCGCTCGGAGCGGCACTGGGCGGGCTGGTTCCAGGGGCTGTCGGCCGCCTTCCTGTCCACGCGCGCGCCGCGCCTGCTGCTGCTGGCCTCGCTCGAGGGCCTGGACCGCGCGCTCACCGTGGGGCAGATGCAAGGTGACTGCAGATGTCTGTGGCAGGTACCGCTGGAGCTGTCGCGCTCGGAGCGGCACTGGGCGGGCTGGTTCCAGGGGCTGTCGGCCGCCTTCCTGTCCACGCGCGCGCCGCGCCTGCTGCTGCTGGCCTCGCTCGAGGGCCTGGACCGCGCGCTCACCGTGGGGCAGATGCAAGGTGACTGCAGATGTCTGTGGCAGGTACCGCTGGAGCTGTCGCGCTCGGAGCGGCACTGGGCGGGCTGGTTCCAGGGGCTGTCGGCCGCCTTCCTGTCCACGCGCGCGCCGCGCCTGCTGCTGCTGGCCTCGCTCGAGGGCCTGGACCGCGCGCTCACCGTGGGGCAGATGCAAGGTGACTGCAGATGTCTGTGGCAGGTACCGCTGGAGCTGTCGCGCTCGGAGCGGTACTGGGCGGGCTGGTTCCAGGGGCTGTCGGCCGCCTTCCTGTCCACGCGCGCGCCGCGCCTGCTGCTGCTGGCCTCGCTCGAGGGCCTGGACCGCGCGCTCACCGTGGGGCAGATGCAAGGTGACTGCAGATGTCTGTGGCAGGTACCGCTGGAGCTGTCGCGCTCGGAGTGGCACTGGGCGGGCTGGTTCCAGGGGCTGTCGGCCGCCTTCCTGTCCACGCGCGCGCCGCGCCTGCTGCTGCTGGCCTCGCTCGAGGGCCTGGACCGCGCGCTCACCGTGGGGCAGATGCAAGGTGACTGCAGATGTCTGTGGCAGGTACCGCTGGAGCTGTCGCGCTCGGAGTGGCACTGGGCGGGCTGGTTCCAGGGGCTGTCGGCCGCCTTCCTGTCCACGCGCGCGCCGCGCCTGCTGCTGCTGGCCTCGCTCGAGGGCCTGGACCGCGCGCTCACCGTGGGGCAGATGCAAGGTGACTGCAGATGTCTGTGGCAGGTACCGCTGGAGCTGTCGCGCTCGGAGCGGCACTGGGCGGGCTGGTTCCAGGGGCTGTCGGCCGCCTTCCTGTCCACGCGCGCGCCGCGCCTGCTGCTGCTGGCCTCGCTCGAGGGCCTGGACCGCGCGCTCACCGTGGGGCAGATGCAAGGTGACTGCAGATGTCTGTGGCAGGTACCGCTGGAGCTGTCGCGCTCGGAGCGGCACTGGGCGGGCTGGTTCCAGGGGCTGTCGGCCGCCTTCCTGTCCACGCGCGCCGCGCCTGCTGCTGCTGGCCTCGCTCGAGGGCCTGGACCGCGCGCTCACCGTGGGGCAGATGCAAGGTGACTGCAGATGTCTGTGGCAGGTACCGCTGGAGCTGTCGCGCTCGGAGCGGCACTGGGCGGGCTGGTTCCAGGGGCTGTCGGCCGCCTTCCTGTCCACGCGCGCGCCGCGCCTGCTGCTGCTGGCCTCGCTCGAGGGCCTGGACCGCGCGCTCACCGTGGGGCAGATGCAAGGTGACTGCAGATGTCTGTGGCAGGTACCGCTGGAGCTGTCGCGCTCGGAGCGGCACTGGGCGGGCTGGTTCCAGGGGCTGTCGGCCGCCTTCCTGTCCACGCGCGCGCCGCGCCTGCTGCTGCTGGCCTCGCTCGAGGGCCTGGACCGCGCGCTCACCGTGGGGCAGATGCAAGGTGACTGCAGATGTCTGTGGCAGCTGTCGCGCTCGGAGCGGCACTGGGCGGGCTGGTTCCAGGGGCTGTCGGCCGCCTTCCTGTCCACGCGCGCGCCGCGCCTGCTGCTGCTGGCCTCGCTCGAGGGCCTGGACCGCGCGCTCACCGTGGGGCAGATGCAAGGTGACTGCAGATGTCTGTGGCAGGTACCGCTGGAGCTGTCGCGCTCGGAGCGGCACTGGGCGGGCTGGTTCCAGGGGCTGTCGGCCGCCTTCCTGTCCACGCGCGCGCCGCGCCTGCTGCTGCTGGCCTCGCTCGAGGGCCTGGACCGCGCGCTCACCGTGGGGCAGATGCAAGGTGACTGCAGATGTCTGTGGCAGCTGTCGCGCTCGGAGCGGCACTGGGCGGGCTGGTTCCAGGGGCTGTCGGCCGCCTTCCTGTCCACGCGCGCGCCGCGCCTGCTGCTGCTGGCCTCGCTCGAGGGCCTGGACCGCGCGCTCACCGTGGGGCAGATGCAAGGTGACTGCAGATGTCTGTGGCAGGTACCGCTGGAGCTGTCGCGCTCGGAGCGGCACTGGGCGGGCTGGTTCCAGGGGCTGTCGGCCGCCTTCCTGTCCACGCGCGCGCCGCGCCTGCTGCTGCTGGCCTCGCTCGAGGGCCTGGACCGCGCGCTCACCGTGGGGCAGATGCAAGGTGACTGCAGATGTCTGTGGCAGGTACCGCTGGAGCTGTCGCGCTCGGAGCGGCACTGGGCGGGCTGGTTCCAGGGGCTGTCGGCCGCCTTCCTGTCCACGCGCGCGCCGCGCCTGCTGCTGCTGGCCTCGCTCGAGGGCCTGGACCGCGCGCTCACCGTGGGGCAGATGCAAGGTGACTGCAGATGTCTGTGGCAGCTGTCGCGCTCGGAGCGGCACTGGGCGGGCTGGTTCCAGGGGCTGTCGGCCGCCTTCCTGTCCACGCGCGCGCCGCGCCTGCTGCTGCTGGCCTCGCTCGAGGGCCTGGACCGCGCGCTCACCGTGGGGCAGATGCAAGGTGACTGCAGATGTCTGTGGCAGGTACCGCTGGAGCTGTCGCGCTCGGAGCGGCACTGGGCGGGCTGGTTCCAGGGGCTGTCGGCCGCCTTCCTGTCCACGCGCGCGCCGCGCCTGCTGCTGCTGGCCTCGCTCGAGGGCCTGGACCGCGCGCTCACCGTGGGGCAGATGCAAGGTGACTGCAGATGACCGACGGCCTCCGCCCCTTGGAGATACGATACGCATTTTCTATTCAAGCGCACTCCAATCTAGATAGCATCGTTGCTTTCCATCAAGCATGATTGTTGTCAAGGGCAAGCTTAATGTCGTCAATAGGCCATACTGAGTGATATTCTTCATGTGATCGCGTAGGACATAAGACAATTATATATATGACATGTGTGGTGTGTTGCAGGCAAGTTCCAGATGCAGGTGCTGACGCGCTGCGGGCACGCCGTGCACGAGGACTCGCCCGCGGAGGTGCGTACACTGCACACGCAGCCCGCCTGTACACCGCACACGCAGCCCGCCTGTACACCGCACACGCAGCCCGCCTGTACACCGCACACGCAGCCCGCCTGTACACCGCACACGCAGCCCGCCTGTACACCGCACACGCAGCCCGCCTGTACACCGCACACGCAGCCCGCCTGTACACCGCACACGCAGACTGCCTGTTAGCTTTGCCAAAGAACTGTCAATATTATAATCCTATTTCATATTATGAATATGAATATTTCTGAGTTTTTATGTTTGTATGTTTGTTATCCAATCACGCCGCAACTATTGAACTGTTTTGGCTGTAAGACAGCTTTATTTGACAACATACAACTCCACGGAATTTTTGAAATACCGATTTCAGAGTTCTAAGGGAGGGTTCCTTAGAACCTTCATAAGTTTAGTTTTAAGTTTAGTTAAATAGTTATCACTATTTAATAACTATAAAAGTGCTTGTAAAATGAGCCTAAATGAAATGAATTATTTGAAAATGAATTTGTTTAGAAATACACAATAAAACTTGAAATGTAAACTTTAAAGCACGTTGATGTATTTTTGAGATGGTGAACTTGGGCCACTGTTACCGTAACTGACACCTGTGTTAGTGTTCGTTTCTTTCGTGCTAGGCGTTTTTTCCACAGTCCATTCTAAGTTTTTATTTCTGTTGACGCTCTGGTGTTAGCTCTTTCATGTGCGAGTGTCTCGAGTGTGTGTGCAGGTGGCGCGCGTGCTGGCGGCGTTCGCGCTGCGGCACCGGCTCACGGCGCCCACGGCGGCGGGCGAACAGCTGCAGTTAGTGTCTGCGCCCGGCTGCTGAGCGTCCACACTCCCAGTCGACCACTCCTCGCGCCACAACACCAGTGCACCCCTCGACTTCTGCCTCTCGTTATTGCGTCGGGGCTCGAATTCCAGAAATATCTCTGTCTTTCCGAAATTTTTTACGTTTATGGATATTAAATACAGTAGAAACTCGATTACCCAGACTAATTGTTGTCGGTATGCATTCGGATATCCGAATGTATGAAGAAAAACGGATTCTATGCATATGGTAGTATTATACATGACGTTATGTGTCGCCACTCAATTCATTGATTTTTTTTTTCACAGAGCAAAGACCAGAGGCCGTACTACCATCTCTTATAGCGGTAAAGCTGCAGTATTGTTTTATATTTTCATACAAACATAGTATGAAAATGTCAAAACAATACTGCAGCGTTACTGCCATAATACTGGTTATACAGCCCCTGGGGCCTTAACATCATCTTTTATATAGCATTGTGATTGCAATTGTGCAACTTCTACTGAAATTGTGTTTCGGAAAGGCTGAGTCACTGGTGTGAACTGTATCCGTAGATTAATAACACTTTTTCCGTTTTTGAAAAGGTTTCGTGATACTTGATAGCTAAACATTTTTGGGACCGCATGTTTATAAAATCACTATCGGTAAAAACAAAACAACGTCTGCCGTACCATGTAGTATAGGAATAAAACAATCTTGACTGCTCGTAATGTAACTATACTTTTTGAAAATTGTTTTGGTAAATTGGATATTGTAAAATGTACTATACATTTCTTCATTTTTGACACGGGCCTAAATGTGAATCTTCAAGATATATTCATACTGAGAAGAGCCGGAAAAGAATTCGGCACTTGCTCTTTTGAAAGTTACACGATGACACTTTTCGTAAATCTATATAGTATGAAGTATCATGTAAAGTATAATAGTTGTAATATTGTAACAAGATTTTTACACTATATTATGAGCTTGTAGTGTAATGTCGTTAGCTCAATTTTATAAAATAAATAAGTCCACAAAAACTATCACAAATAGACCAATAGATAAAAGGTACTTGAGGTACTGTAAACGTCAAAAGTCGATATAGAATTTTCTAACAAGATAAAATATTTTGAACCTAAGGTTGATATAGTTAACAATTTATGGTACTTGTACACCGTTGTAGATTTTATTTAACACTTCGCCTGCGGCGCTAACATTAGCGCCAATCGGTACTATTTATGCTATATATTAGGTAGGTATTTGGACTTTTGAAGTTTATCGTACATTAGCTAAAGAATCAGTAAAAATACCGTCAGTCGTCTACGTCCGAAATTAATATTTATCTTCTACCTATCTATCTTCTATTTGCCCTACTAGAGATATCAATGTAACATAAGCTCCATACTAGTTATGTCAAAATTCTATCTCTAGTGAGGGAAACCATGGATAGATAGGATATTGGGAACAGCTGAAGCTGTAGGTTTTATTTAGAAATCGTCCGCCATTTTCAAAATGCAGTATGCTTATACGGATTGTATTTATTTCTAATTTTTATTTTGTACTTAAAATAAGCTAGGCTTTAATTTGAATTCAATGAACTTTAATATAATTTAATATAATAGGGATATAAACAAGCCTGCTGCTACACTGATAAGTGTGGTAGTTATTTGTGAATCTGAAGTTGTGTTAAACGAGATAATATTATAATAATGAATAAAGTATTAAAGTTATTCTCAAAGTGTAATTTATGTTTTTAAAAATAAATTTCTGACAAAATGTGATATTATTTTATTTCGAAAACTATGCCCGCCACATTAAATTTTTTTTCCGCAATTTGTAAGCTTACGAGACACATAGGTATAGGTACAATATATTATAGTATATACCCTTATTCACAAACGTAATATGGCAATTGAATAGATATTTTCTGTTTTATCTCTGTCATCAGGGATAGTTCACAAAAACCAAATAAAATATTTAAATAGACCATTTAATCCTAATATAGGCTGTACACTCTCGAACTTAGTTGAAGAGAAAGAAGGAATCATAAGTGAAACTATTATTATAATTGATGTAAACACTTTATTACAATAAAAACATCAATACAATGCAATTATTCTGTTGATCACATTTGCGATATTAATAAATAAATTGAATTATTAGTTACAAACGACTAGCGAGCACAATCACACAGTTTACTGAGATTCAATAATAATTAATTAAACTATAGCACTATAAAAATGGCAATACAAAATACAATACTAAAATAGACAAAATAATATATAATATTTTAAATTATGGCAATTTATTAAACTGGCAAGCATACCTAATAATATGTAGTATTTAATATATTTTTTATAAGATTTCAATATATTTAAAAAAATTAATATATAATTCTTGACAATACAAGATGTGTCTTCTGTACCTATAAGGTTTAAGAAGACCCCCTTAGATTAGGAATTATTAATTTAAATTAATTAATTTTAAAATTAATAGGTATCTGTAATACTTTTATTCACAACAAAATAAAATCTTTTTAAGATTTGTGTATGAAGCTAAATCAATTTCACTAGGTAACAGGAAGATCGTCTTTGAGACAGTTTTCCAGAAAAAAATAATAAATTATGGCTAAGTACTTGTTGAATCGTAACATACAATTAAACGAAAACACTTAATTTTCATCAATAAGTTTTTAAAAAGTAAACTCAAGTCAGTTCTAAAAACGCACAGATTTTATAAAAACGTACAATTTTGAGTCTCATTATCTAATTCAAAATTATTTTATTGTATACTATTATATTTTAACTAATTGTTTAAATGTAAACATATCTTTTTACAACCCATCCAGACCAAGAGGGGTACGGTACACACGTTGGGTGTAGTACTAGTCTTTTTTTCCAATAAATGATACCGATACTTTTGAATACGGTCAATATTTGTACGTCGTTGTTAATACGGCTTTGGCATCATTAAATTAATAATAAATAATTAATAGATAGTCATTTAATATAATCGCTTCTAGAATACTAAGTCAATGGTAACTGTCACACTGGTATTAAATTAAGATTTAATTTTCCTTTGGTATTAACTTATAAAAACAAATGTGAAAGCTAAGTAAGTCACGAATCATTTTAATTCTCCATCATTCTACTACTACAAACATTATTATTAAAAATACAGACAAGGATATATAGGTGAATCAAATCTCGAATAAGATTTGACTTGGAAGATTGAATCTGCGTAATGGAGAGACTAAGTAAGTTTGATTTAAACAGCCGAATATTGTGTTTACAAATATGATTATAGTGTGCTATTTAACTTTGATAATTATATTGTAAATATCACTATTGAATTAGAAATGTTTCATTTTGAGTTTGAACTGTTACAAATTGTACAATGTGCGAGCTATGAATGTAGATACAAGCTATCAAGTAGTAAAGTGCAGTTTACACGGAGCTCTTCATTTCCTGCTTCACGCAGGATTTGAAAGCTTCCCAGCCTTCGTTTTTCGCGTATGACTGTAAAAAGATATCGTGGTTAAAAGCGTAGACCTATAATTTAAGTTGCTTAATGGAAAAAAAGCAATTTTGAATGAGGAAAGCACTAAGGTGTCCATCAGAATTATTCAGAACAAGGTACATAGAGTGGCACTGCGATCGCTTCGAGACGGCGTGAATGTAGCAGCAGTTGTTGACGGAGCGAAGTGATTCGACCAAGAGAAGGCTGAAGGTATTCGGCAGTTATCGGTTGTAGTCGGTGTATAACTGCTGCATTCACACTGTACCGAAGCTATCGCAGCGCCCTCTGTTTGTAGCGTTCTGATGACCGCCTCCTTCCCTCTACACTCCATAGATGTTTCGGGGGTCGCACTGACCTTGAACCCGCGGTGCAGGCGGTCCTTCATGATGGCGATGAACTCCTTGTAGCTGAGCAGGCCGTCGCCGTCCGCGTCGAAGATGGCGAACACCGTGCGCACCAGGTGCTGCGACTGCGCCTGCCCCGTGCAGATGCGCACCGCGCGGTGGAACTCGTCTGCCGGCAACAGATCCCAAATTAGCTCCCGCTTTGAAAACCTAGCTTCATTATTAAAAACTTGATGAGACTTGTTAAAAAACTGGTCTTGAACACTTCGGAGATGTGCTCTAAGTCTAGGACCCTATCCAGCAGTTAGTCCAATTATTACCTTTGGATATCGGATGGTCGGCGAGGGTGTACATCCTCATGGCGATGGTGAAGTCCTCCAGGTTGTTGAGGAACTGGCAGAAGGTCTTGAACTCCTCGAAGGTGATGCCCTGTCCGTCCCGGACTCTGTCCAGCAGCCTGTCCAGGTACATGTCGTACTCGTCCGTATCCAGGTACGTGTATCGGAGGAGGATCTTGGCGAAGTCCACTTCGGATATCGTTTCGTGTCCTAATAGACAGTTAAGAAATTGAAGACTACTGAATTTTAAGCAAACAAAACATACTAATAAAAAAAGATTTGTCACTTTTGTCTTTAATATAAACATCGAAATATTAAGGGCATACAAGTCTCCCTTGTGAAACACCCTGGCAGGGGGTTTCGTAAAGAAATTCTTATCAATATTTCGTTCTTTACCGCTTTCGAATTACTTTACAAAAACTTACTTGCGGGAAAATCTATGACTAATAACTAAGCAGTTTCTTTTAAACAATAATAATTTCTGACCTTTAGAAAATTCGTGAAACTCCAGCTCGAGAACTTCCGTCTGCAAGTTCTCCATGAACTGCCGGAAGCCTTCGTACTTCAGGTCGTTTGTTCCTTTCTTGCCAAAGAAATGCACCTGCAAGCAATACGTTTTCATTTTACCAATTTTCTCATTATTTGACTTTAAAACTAGCTTTTAGCACAAGTTTTTATTGGTTATCAAGTTGTTAGTTGATTTGTTTCAGCATTCATGTTGATGTATTTATTCCACTTCAAGGCGCTTTAATATATGAATGACTTAGAATAAACTATGGCACATAATTATGTATTAACAATACTTTAGAAAGCTTGACAAAAAAGGGGAAGGATGATTTGGATTTGGAGCATTCTATGAAATGCCTTTTCTCTAGGTATCTACATTCCACTGGTCTCCACGATATACCTAGGCTACCTAGTGTGGCAACCTATGGCAAATAAAAAAGTACACCAAGATCCCTATGACTTTCCGATTGGTTCATCATTATCAGAAATATCAAGGAACCTGCAGTAAGGTGTCTACGTTGTGTCGTCGCTGCAAGCCCTGCTCGTCGTTGATGTAGTTATCCTGCGGCTTCTTGGCTTCCTCCGCGTCGTCTGCCATCCCACGCTTGCCCTTCCACGCGTAGCTGAAGATCTTCTCCATCTGGAAGAACATGGGTCAGGGTTCGATCGTGATGGTTTGGATACTAGAATATGCTCCCTGTTGTAGGAATTCATAATACAGTTTTAGTTTTAGTGGGTGAGAATTGTCATGTAGCTAAACAATCGTCACAAGTTGATGCCTCAGCATTCAAAAAAGAGCTGGGCTGACAAATCAAATAAAGAGCCAATAGACTCACAAACTTAAATGCTGAAGAGCCAATGGGCAAGAATAGGAGAAGTGGGAATAAATACGATAAATCGTGACAGGAAGAAGCAGTTTTTAGTTTGGTTTCGTACAGTAGTTATAAAGACAGTAGTTAAGTAGATCTCTGTTAAAAAAGTTAAAATTAATAATTAAACCAAATAAGCATAAAATAAGGTTAAAACGAGAAATAGATTGATATTAGATAAGATTATTTACAGTAGAAGCACGTTTGATCAACGATAAAAAAAAAACGTAAACAGAAACAAAATATAAGTGTTGTAGATGAAGCATTTTAATATCCCAGTCTTATCCGCGAGGCTCAGAGTTTTTCAAATTTCACGAAAAGAATACAGCACGATAATCAACGTGGATTTGGACAAATTCAAAACAGTTGAAGACGAAGACAAGAAAGAATTTTTAAAACGATAAACACACGTGAAAGACATATTAACGAAGAAGACAGTAGTCAAGCTCCACACAGCAGTATAGCACGGACGGCGCAGGCGGCGCCACTTACTGTCGACGGCGGAGGCTTCTTCTTCTGCGCCTCAGCTTGTTCGAGTTTGCTTCTAACCATGTTGGACGAGACAAGCTTGAGCAGCTACAAGAGTACCCAAAGAGAACACCATTAAACCAACAGGTCAGAGATTTACGGGACTTTGATCTCCAATTTATAACAGCTAATTTTTCTGTAGATTTAATAATGATGGAAATAAATAAGTTAAGAAAATATATTTTAAACATCAAATTGCCACACAAAATGAAAACGTAGTTAAACAAAACAGAAGAGCTGTCTCAATGTAGCCTATCAAGTATCAGAGTTGGTACGGCACTGATCTTAAGACAGTTTTGGCAATATCTAAGTCAAATGAAATCATTTATTTGCATTAAAACACAGTACATAAAATTCTGTTATCATATTCTTAGTTTTTTTTATTTAAGTTATACTAACAAAAATTCAACAAAAAATATTTTACATACTTTCCGAAATATAGAATTTGGTATTTTTTTATTTTTTATTTATTTGGTAAGATTGAAGAAGTAACGAAAAAACGAAGAATGGTGATGTCGACGATAACTACTCGTACGTCGTTAAATTACCTAGTTGAAAACATTATTACAACTGTGTTGCTTTATCGCACATTAATTTTATAACACATATCGCCAATGTCAGCCAGGGCCACGGAAGATGTTTCATCTGTTGAAATTAGTTCTGGTTCATTTTCCATTAACAAACGCTTTCCTTTCCTTTAACCGCTAAGCGCGTAAGTGCAATTTTCTTAGCACCTTTACACTCTGGCATTATTTGTACAGTAATTAGTAAAGTTAGCGCATTTTGTAATCATTTTTATAATCAATCGTTGATCCGCAATCGTTTTGGGGTTACCTACAAGAAGCTCATCCCTGAACACACAAACTCACTGCTTTCTCGCTGTTCGGGTCCAGGTCTTTGCGTTCCTTCAGCGAGCCGCCCAGCAGGCGCTGGATCTAACAGTGCAGTACATGCGAGTCACATAGAACGACATTTATGAACAATAACACTGAAAACACTAGAAACTAGTGCGGTAATCAAAGTGCATAGATAGCTCATGTAGACTCTAGATCATGAAATACACAATCCAAGATAAAAGCACAGGACTGTGAACTAAAGTACAGAAATCATGATGTAGATATCATTTACAAACGACTTTCTTTGAAATGAGTGGTTGGTAAAGTCAACAAATAAATGATAACACACGAAATATATGAGGAACTGAGAATATTTGCTTGAAATTTGGTGTATTACTTGTATCTTGGATTTTATGAATACGATGATCTATAAATTGTGTAGTAAATATTATAATTTGCGACTATAAAATACAGTGTAACAACTAAATGTATAATACCATAAATACGAGTATGACTCTATAAGAATGGGTAGGGATACATAAGTAAAATAAAATATGGCAGTTTACGTTTTCCTACGAGAACTTGTGAGCAGAAAGCTTGTGCTATTGCGTCCTTCTAGAAAATTCAATGAGTTCACTAATACGTTTAATATAGAAGTATGTAAAGTACTCACGACTAGAAATTCATTCTTGTCGACTCTCTGATTGCCGTCTGTATCAAACATGTTGAACGCGATTTGGAAGCCCGAAGTTGGTTCTGAAATAGACGAAGAAATTGGATTAATTGAGCTGAGGAAAACACAAATAAGAAAAAGATCACCCGTTTCTAAAGTTAAAGCACTTACTTGTAAGAATTGAGAGGAGAAACAAATACTCTGTGTAAGAGATGATTCCTGAAAATAAGAACAATGCTAGAATAAATCCAATAAAAACTATATTAATTTCAATCCAGAACTAAACGGTGAACACCGTAATGTTAGATATTCTGCCGTGAAGCAGTCATTATGAAAGATTACTGTATTCTGATTTAAAGAGCAGTGTAGAAATGGTCGACATCAATCAGTGATGAAGATGATTGGATAGATGTGATGCCGCTACCTTTGTCCCTCATACTGCGGAACATCTGCGAGGAGCCCTTCTTCAGCGGCGGCACCTGGTCGCGCAGCTGCTCGATCTCCTTGGCTGTCAGGATGCGCCGCTTAAGACGAGCTGGTTGGTAGAGAAAACACGTGATACATAAGCGTAATGTAGTTGGTAAGTCGCAAAGCTGGGCTAGAGTTAGTTTAGGCTGTTTCGATGAATTTACTTGGTTACCTAATAAACAATCTGGTTTAATTTTTACTTTAATACGAGTATGATCAGATCTTTTGAATTTCACCACCAACTTACAGTGAATGTAACTTGATTGAAACTCACGGCGGGGCTCCTGCTCCACGACGGACTCGAGGAAGTCCTGCGGCGTCATGTACAGCTGTCCGCCGAACTCCACGCTCGCGAACTTGATGAAGCGCCGCTCGCGCGACGTCAGCTTCACGGACTTGGCCGGCTCGTCCGGCTGCTGCGACGAGCACAGTCACGTTCAAACAAACTCACGGCGGGGCTCCTGCTCCACGACGGACTCGAGGAAGTCCTGCGGCGTCATGTACAGCTGTCCGCCGAACTCCACGCTCGCGAACTTGATGAAGCGCCGCTCGCGCGACGTCAGCTTCACGGACTTGGCCGGCTCGTCCGGCTGCTGCGACGAGCACAGTCACGTTCAAACAAACTCACGGCGGGGCTCCTGCTCCACGACGGACTCGAGGAAGTCCTGCGGCGTCATGTACAGCTGTCCGCCGAACTCCACGCTCGCGAACTTGATGAAGCGCCGCTCGCGCGACGTCAGCTTCACGGACTTGGCCGGCTCGTCCGGCTGCTGCGACGAGCACAGTCACGTTCAAACAAACTCACGGCGGGGCTCCTGCTCCACGACGGACTCGAGGAAGTCCTGCGGCGTCATGTACAGCTGTCCGCCGAACTCCACGCTCGCGAACTTGATGAAGCGCCGCTCGCGCGACGTCAGCTTCACGGACTTGGCCGGCTCGTCCGGCTGCTGCGACGAGCACAGTCACGTTCAAACAAACTCACGGCGGGGCTCCTGCTCCACGACGGACTCGAGGAAGTCCTGCGGCGTCATGTACAGCTGTCCGCCGAACTCCACGCTCGCGAACTTGATGAAGCGCCGCTCGCGCGACGTCAGCTTCACGGACTTGGCCGGCTCGTCCGGCTGCTGCGACGAGCACAGTCACGTTCAAACAAACTCACGGCGGGGCTCCTGCTCCACGACGGACTCGAGGAAGTCCTGCGGCGTCATGTACAGCTGTCCGCCGAACTCCACGCTCGCGAACTTGATGAAGCGCCGCTCGCGCGACGTCAGCTTCACGGACTTGGCCGGCTCGTCCGGCTGCTGCGACGAGCACAGTCACGTTCAAACAAACTCACGGCGGGGCTCCTGCTCCACGACGGACTCGAGGAAGTCCTGCGGCGTCATGTACAGCTGTCCGCCGAACTCCACGCTCGCGAACTTGATGAAGCGCCGCTCGCGCGACGTCAGCTTCACGGACTTGGCCGGCTCGTCCGGCTGCTGCGACGAGCACAGTCACGTTCAAACAAACTCACGGCGGGGCTCCTGCTCCACGACGGACTCGAGGAAGTCCTGCGGCGTCATGTACAGCTGTCCGCCGAACTCCACGCTCGCGAACTTGATGAAGCGCCGCTCGCGCGACGTCAGCTTCACGGACTTGGCCGGCTCGTCCGGCTGCTGCGACGAGCACAGTCACGTTCAAACAAACTCACGGCGGGGCTCCTGCTCCACGACGGACTCGAGGAAGTCCTGCGGCGTCATGTACAGCTGTCCGCCGAACTCCACGCTCGCGAACTTGATGAAGCGCCGCTCGCGCGACGTCAGCTTCACGGACTTGGCCGGCTCGTCCGGCTGCTGCGACGAGCACAGTCACGTTCAAACAAACTCACGGCGGGGCTCCTGCTCCACGACGGACTCGAGGAAGTCCTGCGGCGTCATGTACAGCTGTCCGCCGAACTCCACGCTCGCGAACTTGATGAAGCGCCGCTCGCGCGACGTCAGCTTCACGGACTTGGCCGGCTCGTCCGGCTGCTGCGACGAGCACAGTCACGTTCAAACAAACTCACGGCGGGGCTCCTGCTCCACGACGGACTCGAGGAAGTCCTGCGGCGTCATGTACAGCTGTCCGCCGAACTCCACGCTCGCGAACTTGATGAAGCGCCGCTCGCGCGACGTCAGCTTCACGGACTTGGCCGGCTCGTCCGGCTGCTGCGACGAGCACAGTCACGTTCAAACAAACTCACGGCGGGGCTCCTGCTCCACGACGGACTCGAGGAAGTCCTGCGGCGTCATGTACAGCTGTCCGCCGAACTCCACGCTCGCGACGAACTTGATGAAGCGCCGCTCGCGCGACGTCAGCTTCACGGACTTGGCCGGCTCGTCCGGCTGCTGCGACGAGCACAGTCACGTTCAAACAAACTCACGGCGGGGCTCCTGCTCCACGACGGACTCGAGGAAGTCCTGCGGCGTCATGTACAGCTGTCCGCCGAACTCCACGCTCGCGAACTTGATGAAGCGCCGCTCGCGCGACGTCAGCTTCACGGACTTGGCCGGCTCGTCCGGCTGCTGCGACGAGCACAGTCACGTTCAAACAAACTCACGGCGGGGCTCCTGCTCCACGACGGACTCGAGGAAGTCCTGCGGCGTCATGTACAGCTGTCCGCCGAACTCCACGCTCGCGAACTTGATGAAGCGCCGCTCGCGCGACGTCAGCTTCACGGACTTGGCCGGCTCGTCCGGCTGCTGCGACGAGCACAGTCACGTTCAAACAAACTCACGGCGGGGCTCCTGCTCCACGACGGACTCGAGGAAGTCCTGCGGCGTCATGTACAGCTGTCCGCCGAACTCCACGCTCGCGAACTTGATGAAGCGCCGCTCGCGCGACGTCAGCTTCACGGACTTGGCCGGCTCGTCCGGCTGCTGCGACGAGCACAGTCACGTTCAAACAAACTCACGGCGGGGCTCCTGCTCCACGACGGACTCGAGGAAGTCCTGCGGCGTCATGTACAGCTGTCCGCCGAACTCCACGCTCGCGAACTTGATGAAGCGCCGCTCGCGCGACGTCAGCTTCACGGACTTGGCCGGCTCGTCCGGCTGCTGCGACGAGCACAGTCACGTTCAAACAAACTCACGGCGGGGCTCCTGCTCCACGACGGACTCGAGGAAGTCCTGCGGCGTCATGTACAGCTGTCCGCCGAACTCCACGCTCGCGAACTTGATGAAGCGCCGCTCGCGCGACGTCAGCTTCACGGACTTGGCCGGCTCGTCCGGCTGCTGCGACGAGCACAGTCACGTTCAAACAAACTCACGGCGGGGCTCCTGCTCCACGACGGACTCGAGGAAGTCCTGCGGCGTCATGTACAGCTGTCCGCCGAACTCCACGCTCGCGAACTTGATGAAGCGCCGCTCGCGCGACGTCAGCTTCACGGACTTGGCCGGCTCGTCCGGCTGCTGCGACGAGCACAGTCACGTTCAAACAAACTCACGGCGGGGCTCCTGCTCCACGACGGACTCGAGGAAGTCCTGCGGCGTCATGTACAGCTGTCCGCCGAACTCCACGCTCGCGAACTTGATGAAGCGCCGCTCGCGCGACGTCAGCTTCACGGACTTGGCCGGCTCGTCCGGCTGCTGCGACGAGCACAGTCACGTTCAAACAAACTCACGGCGGGGCTCCTGCTCCACGACGGACTCGAGGAAGTCCTGCGGCGTCATGTACAGCTGTCCGCCGAACTCCACGCTCGCGAACTTGATGAAGCGCCGCTCGCGCGACGTCAGCTTCACGGACTTGGCCGGCTCGTCCGGCTGCTGCGACGAGCACAGTCACGTTCAAACAAACTCACGGCGGGGCTCCTGCTCCACGACGGACTCGAGGAAGTCCTGCGGCGTCATGTACAGCTGTCCGCCGAACTCCACGCTCGCGAACTTGATGAAGCGCCGCTCGCGCGACGTCAGCTTCACGGACTTGGCCGGCTCGTCCGGCTGCTGCGACGAGCACAGTCACGTTCAAACAAACTCACGGCGGGGCTCCTGCTCCACGACGGACTCGAGGAAGTCCTGCGGCGTCATGTACAGCTGTCCGCCGAACTCCACGCTCGCGAACTTGATGAAGCGCCGCTCGCGCGACGTCAGCTTCACGGACTTGGCCGGCTCGTCCGGCTGCTGCGACGAGCACAGTCACGTTCAAACAAACTCACGGCGGGGCTCCTGCTCCACGACGGACTCGAGGAAGTCCTGCGGCGTCATGTACAGCTGTCCGCCGAACTCCACGCTCGCGAACTTGATGAAGCGCCGCTCGCGCGACGTCAGCTTCACGGACTTGGCCGGCTCGTCCGGCTGCTGCGACGAGCACAGTCACGTTCAAACAAACTCACGGCGGGGCTCCTGCTCCACGACGGACTCGAGGAAGTCCTGCGGCGTCATGTACAGCTGTCCGCCGAACTCCACGCTCGCGAACTTGATGAAGCGCCGCTCGCGCGACGTCAGCTTCACGGACTTGGCCGGCTCGTCCGGCTGCTGCGACGAGCACAGTCACGTTCAAACAAACTCACGGCGGGGCTCCTGCTCCACGACGGACTCGAGGAAGTCCTGCGGCGTCATGTACAGCTGTCCGCCGAACTCCACGCTCGCGAACTTGATGAAGCGCCGCTCGCGCGACGTCAGCTTCACGGACTTGGCCGGCTCGTCCGGCTGCTGCGACGAGCACAGTCACGTTCAAACAAACTCACGGCGGGGCTCCTGCTCCACGACGGACTCGAGGAAGTCCTGCGGCGTCATGTACAGCTGTCCGCCGAACTCCACGCTCGCGAACTTGATGAAGCGCCGCTCGCGCGACGTCAGCTTCACGGACTTGGCCGGCTCGTCCGGCTGCTGCGACGAGCACAGTCACGTTCAAACAAACTCACGGCGGGGCTCCTGCTCCACGACGGACTCGAGGAAGTCCTGCGGCGTCATGTACAGCTGTCCGCCGAACTCCACGCTCGCGAACTTGATGAAGCGCCGCTCGCGCGACGTCAGCTTCACGGACTTGGCCGGCTCGTCCGGCTGCTGCGACGAGCACAGTCACGTTCAAACAAACTCACGGCGGGGCTCCTGCTCCACGACGGACTCGAGGAAGTCCTGCGGCGTCATGTACAGCTGTCCGCCGAACTCCACGCTCGCGAACTTGATGAAGCGCCGCTCGCGCGACGTCAGCTTCACGGACTTGGCCGGCTCGTCCGGCTGCTGCGACGAGCACAGTCACGTTCAAACAAACTCACGGCGGGGCTCCTGCTCCACGACGGACTCGAGGAAGTCCTGCGGCGTCATGTACAGCTGTCCGCCGAACTCCACGCTCGCGAACTTGATGAAGCGCCGCTCGCGCGACGTCAGCTTCACGGACTTGGCCGGCTCGTCCGGCTGCTGCGACGAGCACAGTCACGTTCAAACAAACTCACGGCGGGGCTCCTGCTCCACGACGGACTCGAGGAAGTCCTGCGGCGTCATGTACAGCTGTCCGCCGAACTCCACGCTCGCGAACTTGATGAAGCGCCGCTCGCGCGACGTCAGCTTCACGGACTTGGCCGGCTCGTCCGGCTGCTGCGACGAGCACAGTCACGTTCAAACAAACTCACGGCGGGGCTCCTGCTCCACGACGGACTCGAGGAAGTCCTGCGGCGTCATGTACAGCTGTCCGCCGAACTCCACGCTCGCGAACTTGATGAAGCGCCGCTCGCGCGACGTCAGCTTCACGGACTTGGCCGGCTCGTCCGGCTGCTGCGACGAGCACAGTCACGTTCAAACAAACTCACGGCGGGGCTCCTGCTCCACGACGGACTCGAGGAAGTCCTGCGGCGTCATGTACAGCTGTCCGCCGAACTCCACGCTCGCGAACTTGATGAAGCGCCGCTCGCGCGACGTCAGCTTCACGGACTTGGCCGGCTCGTCCGGCTGCTGCGACGAGCACAGTCACGTTCAAACAAACTCACGGCGGGGCTCCTGCTCCACGACGGACTCGAGGAAGTCCTGCGGCGTCATGTACAGCTGTCCGCCGAACTCCACGCTCGCGAACTTGATGAAGCGCCGCTCGCGCGACGTCAGCTTCACGGACTTGGCCGGCTCGTCCGGCTGCTGCGACGAGCACAGTCACGTTCAAACAAACTCACGGCGGGGCTCCTGCTCCACGACGGACTCGAGGAAGTCCTGCGGCGTCATGTACAGCTGTCCGCCGAACTCCACGCTCGCGAACTTGATGAAGCGCCGCTCGCGCGACGTCAGCTTCACGGACTTGGCCGGCTCGTCCGGCTGCTGCGACGAGCACAGTCACGTTCAAACAAACTCACGGCGGGGCTCCTGCTCCACGACGGACTCGAGGAAGTCCTGCGGCGTCATGTACAGCTGTCCGCCGAACTCCACGCTCGCGAACTTGATGAAGCGCCGCTCGCGCGACGTCAGCTTCACGGACTTGGCCGGCTCGTCCGGCTGCTGCGACGAGCACAGTCACGTTCAAACAAACTCACGGCGGGGCTCCTGCTCCACGACGGACTCGAGGAAGTCCTGCGGCGTCATGTACAGCTGTCCGCCGAACTCCACGCTCGCGAACTTGATGAAGCGCCGCTCGCGCGACGTCAGCTTCACGGACTTGGCCGGCTCGTCCGGCTGCTGCGACGAGCACAGTCACGTTCAAACAAACTCACGGCGGGGCTCCTGCTCCACGACGGACTCGAGGAAGTCCTGCGGCGTCATGTACAGCTGTCCGCCGAACTCCACGCTCGCGAACTTGATGAAGCGCCGCTCGCGCGACGTCAGCTTCACGGACTTGGCCGGCTCGTCCGGCTGCTGCGACGAGCACAGTCACGTTCAAACAAACTCACGGCGGGGCTCCTGCTCCACGACGGACTCGAGGAAGTCCTGCGGCGTCATGTACAGCTGTCCGCCGAACTCCACGCTCGCGAACTTGATGAAGCGCCGCTCGCGCGACGTCAGCTTCACGGACTTGGCCGGCTCGTCCGGCTGCTGCGACGAGCACAGTCACGTTCAAACAAACTCACGGCGGGGCTCCTGCTCCACGACGGACTCGAGGAAGTCCTGCGGCGTCATGTACAGCTGTCCGCCGAACTCCACGCTCGCGAACTTGATGAAGCGCCGCTCGCGCGACGTCAGCTTCACGGACTTGGCCGGCTCGTCCGGCTGCTGCGACGAGCACAGTCACGTTCAAACAAACTCACGGCGGGGCTCCTGCTCCACGACGGACTCGAGGAAGTCCTGCGGCGTCATGTACAGCTGTCCGCCGAACTCCACGCTCGCGAACTTGATGAAGCGCCGCTCGCGCGACGTCAGCTTCACGGACTTGGCCGGCTCGTCCGGCTGCTGCGACGAGCACAGTCACGTTCAAACAAACTCACGGCGGGGCTCCTGCTCCACGACGGACTCGAGGAAGTCCTGCGGCGTCATGTACAGCTGTCCGCCGAACTCCACGCTCGCGAACTTGATGAAGCGCCGCTCGCGCGACGTCAGCTTCACGGACTTGGCCGGCTCGTCCGGCTGCTGCGACGAGCACAGTCACGTTCAAACAAACTCACGGCGGGGCTCCTGCTCCACGACGGACTCGAGGAAGTCCTGCGGCGTCATGTACAGCTGTCCGCCGAACTCCACGCTCGCGAACTTGATGAAGCGCCGCTCGCGCGACGTCAGCTTCACGGACTTGGCCGGCTCGTCCGGCTGCTGCGACGAGCACAGTCACGTTCAAACAAACTCACGGCGGGGCTCCTGCTCCACGACGGACTCGAGGAAGTCCTGCGGCGTCATGTACAGCTGTCCGCCGAACTCCACGCTCGCGAACTTGATGAAGCGCCGCTCGCGCGACGTCAGCTTCACGGACTTGGCCGGCTCGTCCGGCTGCTGCGACGAGCACAGTCACGTTCAAACAAACTCACGGCGGGGCTCCTGCTCCACGACGGACTCGAGGAAGTCCTGCGGCGTCATGTACAGCTGTCCGCCGAACTCCACGCTCGCGAACTTGATGAAGCGCCGCTCGCGCGACGTCAGCTTCACGGACTTGGCCGGCTCGTCCGGCTGCTGCGACGAGCACAGTCACGTTCAAACAAACTCACGGCGGGGCTCCTGCTCCACGACGGACTCGAGGAAGTCCTGCGGCGTCATGTACAGCTGTCCGCCGAACTCCACGCTCGCGAACTTGATGAAGCGCCGCTCGCGCGACGTCAGCTTCACGGACTTGGCCGGCTCGTCCGGCTGCTGCGACGAGCACAGTCACGTTCAAACAAACTCACGGCGGGGCTCCTGCTCCACGACGGACTCGAGGAAGTCCTGCGGCGTCATGTACAGCTGTCCGCCGAACTCCACGCTCGCGAACTTGATGAAGCGCCGCTCGCGCGACGTCAGCTTCACGGACTTGGCCGGCTCGTCCGGCTGCTGCGACGAGCACAGTCACGTTCAAACAAACTCACGGCGGGGCTCCTGCTCCACGACGGACTCGAGGAAGTCCTGCGGCGTCATGTACAGCTGTCCGCCGAACTCCACGCTCGCGAACTTGATGAAGCGCCGCTCGCGCGACGTCAGCTTCACGGACTTGGCCGGCTCGTCCGGCTGCTGCGACGAGCACAGTCACGTTCAAACAAACTCACGGCGGGGCTCCTGCTCCACGACGGACTCGAGGAAGTCCTGCGGCGTCATGTACAGCTGTCCGCCGAACTCCACGCTCGCGAACTTGATGAAGCGCCGCTCGCGCGACGTCAGCTTCACGGACTTGGCCGGCTCGTCCGGCTGCTGCGACGAGCACAGTCACGTTCAAACAAACTCACGGCGGGGCTCCTGCTCCACGACGGACTCGAGGAAGTCCTGCGGCGTCATGTACAGCTGTCCGCCGAACTCCACGCTCGCGAACTTGATGAAGCGCCGCTCGCGCGACGTCAGCTTCACGGACTTGGCCGGCTCGTCCGGCTGCTGCGACGAGCACAGTCACGTTCAAACAAACTCACGGCGGGGCTCCTGCTCCACGACGGACTCGAGGAAGTCCTGCGGCGTCATGTACAGCTGTCCGCCGAACTCCACGCTCGCGAACTTGATGAAGCGCCGCTCGCGCGACGTCAGCTTCACGGACTTGGCCGGCTCGTCCGGCTGCTGCGACGAGCACAGTCACGTTCAAACAAACTCACGGCGGGGCTCCTGCTCCACGACGGACTCGAGGAAGTCCTGCGGCGTCATGTACAGCTGTCCGCCGAACTCCACGCTCGCGAACTTGATGAAGCGCCGCTCGCGCGACGTCAGCTTCACGGACTTGGCCGGCTCGTCCGGCTGCTGCGACGAGCACAGTCACGTTCAAACAAACTCACGGCGGGGCTCCTGCTCCACGACGGACTCGAGGAAGTCCTGCGGCGTCATGTACAGCTGTCCGCCGAACTCCACGCTCGCGAACTTGATGAAGCGCCGCTCGCGCGACGTCAGCTTCACGGACTTGGCCGGCTCGTCCGGCTGCTGCGACGAGCACAGTCACGTTCAAACAAACTCACGGCGGGGCTCCTGCTCCACGACGGACTCGAGGAAGTCCTGCGGCGTCATGTACAGCTGTCCGCCGAACTCCACGCTCGCGAACTTGATGAAGCGCCGCTCGCGCGACGTCAGCTTCACGGACTTGGCCGGCTCGTCCGGCTGCTGCGACGAGCACAGTCACGTTCAAACAAACTCACGGCGGGGCTCCTGCTCCACGACGGACTCGAGGAAGTCCTGCGGCGTCATGTACAGCTGTCCGCCGAACTCCACGCTCGCGAACTTGATGAAGCGCCGCTCGCGCGACGTCAGCTTCACGGACTTGGCCGGCTCGTCCGGCTGCTGCGACGAGCACAGTCACGTTCAAACAAACTCACGGCGGGGCTCCTGCTCCACGACGGACTCGAGGAAGTCCTGCGGCGTCATGTACAGCTGTCCGCCGAACTCCACGCTCGCGAACTTGATGAAGCGCCGCTCGCGCGACGTCAGCTTCACGGACTTGGCCGGCTCGTCCGGCTGCTGCGACGAGCACAGTCACGTTCAAACAAACTCACGGCGGGGCTCCTGCTCCACGACGGACTCGAGGAAGTCCTGCGGCGTCATGTACAGCTGTCCGCCGAACTCCACGCTCGCGAACTTGATGAAGCGCCGCTCGCGCGACGTCAGCTTCACGGACTTGGCCGGCTCGTCCGGCTGCTGCGACGAGCACAGTCACGTTCAAACAAACTCACGGCGGGGCTCCTGCTCCACGACGGACTCGAGGAAGTCCTGCGGCGTCATGTACAGCTGTCCGCCGAACTCCACGCTCGCGAACTTGATGAAGCGCCGCTCGCGCGACGTCAGCTTCACGGACTTGGCCGGCTCGTCCGGCTGCTGCGACGAGCACAGTCACGTTCAAACAAACTCACGGCGGGGCTCCTGCTCCACGACGGACTCGAGGAAGTCCTGCGGCGTCATGTACAGCTGTCCGCCGAACTCCACGCTCGCGAACTTGATGAAGCGCCGCTCGCGCGACGTCAGCTTCACGGACTTGGCCGGCTCGTCCGGCTGCTGCGACGAGCACAGTCACGTTCAAACAAACTCACGGCGGGGCTCCTGCTCCACGACGGACTCGAGGAAGTCCTGCGGCGTCATGTACAGCTGTCCGCCGAACTCCACGCTCGCGAACTTGATGAAGCGCCGCTCGCGCGACGTCAGCTTCACGGACTTGGCCGGCTCGTCCGGCTGCTGCGACGAGCACAGTCACGTTCAAACAAACTCACGGCGGGGCTCCTGCTCCACGACGGACTCGAGGAAGTCCTGCGGCGTCATGTACAGCTGTCCGCCGAACTCCACGCTCGCGAACTTGATGAAGCGCCGCTCGCGCGACGTCAGCTTCACGGACTTGGCCGGCTCGTCCGGCTGCTGCGACGAGCACAGTCACGTTCAAACAAACTCACGGCGGGGCTCCTGCTCCACGACGGACTCGAGGAAGTCCTGCGGCGTCATGTACAGCTGTCCGCCGAACTCCACGCTCGCGAACTTGATGAAGCGCCGCTCGCGCGACGTCAGCTTCACGGACTTGGCCGGCTCGTCCGGCTGCTGCGACGAGCACAGTCACGTTCAAACAAACTCACGGCGGGGCTCCTGCTCCACGACGGACTCGAGGAAGTCCTGCGGCGTCATGTACAGCTGTCCGCCGAACTCCACGCTCGCGAACTTGATGAAGCGCCGCTCGCGCGACGTCAGCTTCACGGACTTGGCCGGCTCGTCCGGCTGCTGCGACGAGCACAGTCACGTTCAAACAAACTCACGGCGGGGCTCCTGCTCCACGACGGACTCGAGGAAGTCCTGCGGCGTCATGTACAGCTGTCCGCCGAACTCCACGCTCGCGAACTTGATGAAGCGCCGCTCGCGCGACGTCAGCTTCACGGACTTGGCCGGCTCGTCCGGCTGCTGCGACGAGCACAGTCACGTTCAAACAAACTCACGGCGGGGCTCCTGCTCCACGACGGACTCGAGGAAGTCCTGCGGCGTCATGTACAGCTGTCCGCCGAACTCCACGCTCGCGAACTTGATGAAGCGCCGCTCGCGCGACGTCAGCTTCACGGACTTGGCCGGCTCGTCCGGCTGCTGCGACGAGCACAGTCACGTTCAAACAAACTCACGGCGGGGCTCCTGCTCCACGACGGACTCGAGGAAGTCCTGCGGCGTCATGTACAGCTGTCCGCCGAACTCCACGCTCGCGAACTTGATGAAGCGCCGCTCGCGCGACGTCAGCTTCACGGACTTGGCCGGCTCGTCCGGCTGCTGCGACGAGCACAGTCACGTTCAAACAAACTCACGGCGGGGCTCCTGCTCCACGACGGACTCGAGGAAGTCCTGCGGCGTCATGTACAGCTGTCCGCCGAACTCCACGCTCGCGAACTTGATGAAGCGCCGCTCGCGCGACGTCAGCTTCACGGACTTGGTCAGCTCGTCTGGTTGCTGCGACAAACATAAATACGTTTAAACTTAGCGTTTATAATTGTCATTCATACAAAATAATTAAATAATGTGCGTACAAAGAGTCGACTCAGGGTTCATCTCTTTGATTCGCTCGACAGGCAGCAAGCGATTGTCGCTCTTTGTTCGCTCGAAAGGCAGCAATCGTTACAGGATAATGAACAGCTCGTACATCCAGTCATTTACGATACCTAAGGTGGGTCTACGCGAATCGAGCACGAGCGTGAGGCTAATAAAAACATTCTATTTCGAACTTCTAATTTCGACTGAAGTTTGGGATGCATCTGAAGTGAGTTACGAAATCATTCTCTACGTTCATTGTACCATACCTCCCGTTATATGGAACCCCATAACTATCCATTACATTAAACCCCAGAGCTAGTAATGAGCAATTAGGGAATAAAACTAAATAAATATCCCCACTAAGTTATCGTACAACGTCTGTAAGAGTGTGTAGTTTATTTATGACTTACAGACAGTGAATATGATACCGGTAATTATTATATTAATTTATGTAGATATTAACATTCTTTAACGGGGTTTTACTACTGGTTTTGTTTTACAGAAATGAGATGAAGCAAGACAGGTGGTATGACATAACTCTATGTGGCCTAAAGATAATATTATGATCAACATCTTACCATCATTTCAACCGACCTTCTTTTTCCTTTTTTTAAAGGAGGAAGTCCAATTCGACTGTATTTTTAATGTTTTTTACCTCTGAACTTTCGACTGGGTGACCGATTATGCTGATTATTTTTTATTTGAAAGCTGGTGCTTTCTATTTTGTCCCGTTTCAATTTGGTCCACTTCTGACAAATTAATGAATAATCACGCCAACCGATATCGATGATTATAGTTTTAATTACTGGAAAGGATGCACTTCAAGATACTAGTTTGATGAGAGTTGAAGTCATGAGTGATGAGGTGATAATCTTAGTTCAGACCAGTGCCTAAAGCCGTCTGAACTAAGTTTTAAAGGGAAGACCAGCATACCACGCTGGCAATATGTGGGCCCACAAGCTACACAGTAAATATTTGATTGTAAACCTTCCACCAGGGGTCTGATTGCATAAGAAAACCTTATCCATCGTTAGTAAATTGTTCGTCGATCCGCTTAGAACAGATTTTTGAAAATTCAACCCCTAAAGGGATAAAATAAGGGATCAATAATTGAGCGAAGCTGCGGGATGCTAGACAAAAATAAAATTTCAACCCATTCAAAAATGGATGTAATCCATACCCTTTTATTTTTGAAGGGGTACAAACTGTCCCATACCTGCGTGGTTGTTTGAATACAATTAAGAGCCACCCCCGCAGTAAATTAGCCGGGTCTGGCTACACTGCAGGCTGCGGCGGCTATGCTAGACTAGTAGCAAAAACCGGCCAAGTGCGAGTCGGACTCGCGCACCGAGGGTTCCATACCATAAAAGAAGTTAATCATTAAAAGAATCACTTTGGTTCATGAATTTACGAGTATAATTTACATGCAGGTACTTTTGTTGGCAAACCGCAAACGTAACTTTGTTTTTGCCGGTTTATTGTTATTATCAAAAAAAAGTATAATAGTTAGAGAGTTGATTTTATTTTTCCTGTAAAATATACGTTTACTTCTATTGATCATAATTATTTCAGATTTTTCGATTGGTAAACTTCGGAGATAAGGGGGGGGGGGGGGGGACGGTATTTTTTTCGACAGTTTGCCCAATAAATCGAAAACTATCAGGCATAAAAATAAACAAAAATCGGTTTTAGAATACACAAGTGACGCCTTTTCATATGAAACCCCACTCAATATAGTTATCTCATTTTGAAATTTTGACGTCCCGGTTTTCCCCCCTTTATAAATAAAAATAAAAAAGATTTTCAATTTTTAATCATTGCAATGCCGGCGCGCCGCAATTACCTACAACTGTTCCAAATTTCAGGTCGATAGCTTAAGTAGTTACTGAAATAATCGAGTGTGACAGACGGACGGACGGACGGACGGACGGAGGGACGGACGGACGGACGGAGAAAGTCTCACTATAAGGGTTCCATTTTTACGATTTTGGTATGGAACCCTAATAAATCAGGCTAGTAAAATCGCGGCCGCTAATAGCCGCTTTGTCACAAATATAGCCATAAATCCTCACCCTCCCCGCACCGTGCACCCTCGGGCGGTACATCCACAGAGGGTTAGCCGCTCGAATAGTTTGTGGTTACAGCTAATAGGGATTAATTTAATTTGTTTGTTCTGTTCTAATTGATTGTTATAGCCAAGCACACTGAGGTACAAAGTGCCTTAGGGACTTTTTTCTGTTTGGTTTTTTACCCGACTACTTCAACGGTTTCATTAAGATTGCAGCTCTCTATTTTATTAGGCATGTCGATGTCGCCCCGGAGCATCATAAATAATGTTGACTTGACAATGTGTATTCGTTATGCGGACCCAATGTCACGATTAAAAAAGTTTCTGCAAGATTTTTGCGACAGATGTCTGTAGGTCTGGTCTGGTTCCATAGAGCAAATGGGAACTACCCAAGCTGAGCTCGCGAAGCAATTTGGTGTTGCGGTGCGATGAGCGATCCTGTGTTATAAATATTAAGGATTATGTAAGGTCAACGTCAAAAGTCCATTTACAATTTGCAAGCAAGAATCCTTGCACACACTCGGCCAGTCAAACTTGATGCGCACGAGTTAGTGAAATGCTAACCAGTTAGCGGGTAAACGTGCACATTATGGACGCGGCGCAGCGCTGAATCAACTGATGAACAGCCGATGAAGTGCGATTAAGTAGTTAGGCCGCCGTAATAACGGCGTCGGCGGCGATAGGGACGCCCACCGAGCGCGCTACCCGCCGGCGGTAACCTACTTCTAATAAATACTACGAGTAAGAGGGATATCTGCATTCATATCGATGTTTATAAAATTGTATCGATGTTTAACTGTCCTCCATTAATTATAAAAAGTATATATAGCCTATATTTTGATACAGGGTAATATGTATGTATACAGATTATATCTTTGCCATCTATGTCTATGCCAAAAGTTTAGGCAAATCGGTTCAGTAGTTGCGTCGTGAAGGAGTAACAAGTCTGACAAGAGACGAGTGTGATTAGCTCAATGGATTAGCTCAGTACTGTAGGTACCGTAGTTATCTGCTATCTGTCTTCGTTGGATCAACTACTTTTTTATTTTTTATGCTCAATTTACCAAGCAGGTATGTATCACCAAGAATAAAATTAAGACAAGAATACACATTAAAAACTAACATTGCAAAATAAAAGAAAACAGTCAAGTAGTTTGTCAAAGTTTATCGACAATCGACTCATCGAGCTTCTCTATTTGGAATTATTAATGTTAAATCCTTTCTAAACAAATACCAGGCCGTTAGACTTCTGCAACAACACTATTCCGGGCGAAGCCTGGCCGATGGATCATCGATAAAGGCATTATAGCTGGAAATCGACATATCGATAATATTTCATCGACTACCGACGACGGTGGACGATATACTGTGGCCGTAAGCTGGTTAAAATAACTTATGTCAGTTACTTACATTAATGATGGCATAGAGAAATTAGATACGAGTAGTCTTGTAATATTAGGCGCTACGTCCTAGCATATGTACAGAGCATACAAATCCTATACCTTTAAACGAGCAATTCTTGTATATATTATGTTACGCTCAAAGATCGAAAACGCTCATTGAGCGGAAAAATAGCTCACAACGCGATGTGGTCACAGTGAAACATCCACATAGCGAAATTCGTGTTATGGCTCTAATGAAAACGCGCACGACGCGTTGTGGCTATCAAAGAAAGACCAAATAGCGAAATTCGTGTCGTGGCTTACATGCTATTCGATCTCAACGCGTTCTGGCACGTGCGTTGATCATTAGAGCCATAACACGAATTTCGCTATGTGGATGTTTCACTGTGACCACATCGCGTTGTGAGCTATTTTTCCGCTCAATGAGCGTTTTCGATCTTCGAGCGTAACATATCTATTTCTATATAATCAGGATCTCGGAAACGGCTCGAACGATTTTCATGAAATTTAGTATACTGGGGGTTTTGGGGGCGATAAATCGATCTAGCTAGGTTTCATTTTTAGAAAATGTCGAATTTACAAAAAAAAATAAAAAAAATGACTACTGCTGCCATCTATTGGCCACCGAGCGAAGCTCGGTCACCCAGATATTACCTATATTATAGAGGCTATAGATATTTCAATCTACGATGACGCGCCCTATTCTGTCAAAATCGCTTATGTTCCATTCCATTCGTATGGAGTTTGGCAGAGTGGGGCGCGTCACCGTGGATTGAAATATCTATACAGAGGTGAAGTCTGTACTTACAAGCAACCCTAGCGTAGTGCTTAACAGGCTACAGGTTTTCTATTCTAGAGTCCGGTATTCGAACTATAGTCACATAAATTTTTAGAGTTATGTACAATTTACTCGTAAGAAAACTAATTACATATAAAAATCAGTCTTGAATTCATGAACTACCATTCTTCATTACACCCCCTTGAGGTTGAGCACAAAAGGGGTATGAACTATGAAACCTGCTAATCCGTCCTGACGAATTCGAGTTGGGTTAACCTAACCTTTTCTCATTCTAAGAGGATCGATCAGTGCTCCAGACCTATATAAGCCTAATTTTTTTTCGAATTATTATATTTTTATCATCGAGCTATGGCCTGTGAGGCTCAAGAACTTTGGATGCAATTATTCCTATACTTGAATACCTACGTTTAAAAATCTTCGCACTCGGTGGGATTTGGACCCGCGTATCCCAGCTATCGCGATTCGCGGATGTGTATTCTACCAATTGAACCACGTGTACTAGGAGTATACCGCAGAGTTCAAAAATTCTAATATTATGTAAGTAGAGATCATATTCAGCCCGTAAAAGATCTTATCTAAGGCACCGGTGGCACTTCAAAGTCGGACTCATATAAATCACTCGCCATTAACCGCACCGGCCGTCCAGTGGTCAGCTAATGCGCCAACGCTTGTAGTCTCGTACAAACGACACAGATCCACCCGTCCGTCCGTCCGTCCGTCCGTCGATAGATTTACGAAATAACGCCGCACGAGTCAGAGTCACACTCACGCGCCGTTCGAATTTCAAACGAGAAGTAAAAGAATTCACTTTATAGTGCTCCATAGACCACAGCCTCAGACCACTGTAAAAAATACATGGGATGGAAGAAGCCGCAAGGTTTGTTATAAAAGAAGCCACAAGTGAAAGGAGTAGATGAAAATACTAAGTTAAATACGAGTTTATACAATGGTAATACAGTAATTCAGTATTGTTCCTGGCTGGAGGTCATCACTGCAAAATTATATTTAGGTCATTAATGTGTTCTACTTCTACTGTTGAAAATGAAGAAGAAAATAAATGTTCAGCTAAATTCGAACGGTGCATTTAAATTTTTATTTATTTTTTTTTTTTTTTATTCAATATAGGCTTACGCTTGACCACAATCTCACCTGATGGAAAGTGACGATGTGGTCGAAGATGGAGCGCGTTTACCTAGAAGATGCCTATTCACTCTTTTCTTAAAGGTACCCGGGTTGTAAGAAAATATCTTAATTCTTATACTGTACACTGTAATGCAATGGGGAGGCACGGGCAAAGCTAATCTCAGATGGCGCCACCCCCGCTGGTACCTGACAGATTGATCATTGCTATCTAATATATCTGTGGTTAGGAACATTTGTGAACATCGGTGCCCGGTGGACATAGACAAAAAACACAGGTGAATTTTTAGGTAACAATTTGTCTTAACTTTATCGTAATAAAGCGCAATAATGTATTCCTTGATGACTGTGGCTAATTAAAAAAACTGAATTAAGAAATGCGGAATGCATTTTTAACTGAAAAAAAGGCGAAAAACCATGGTTTCTATTTTTAGACCTATCTAGGACCTATAATTTTTCTTCGCTGCTCATTCGCAGAAAAACAATGTGAGTCATTATTACAGTGGTAGGTACAGATTTTAGGCAATTTACTGAGTTATATGAGATTATTCAAGTTTCGAAAAAAATATGTATGGATTTTGACATATGTACAACACCAGCGACGATGGGACACCTAGCGGAATATATCGGCAGCGTGCCTCCCCATTGAGGCGCCTTGAATCGCTAAATGTTTATGACCGTCAGTTATCATAAATGCACAGAAATTACCTATTGAATCTTTTTTAATTGGAACATTTGGAAGATTATTGCAAATATCACTAACACATCATGAGTCTATCATCACTCTGTCATGAGTTTAAAGTACAAAACGAAATAAAATGAAAAATAAATGATTTCTTTCACGACGACTTTGCGGAAATATGGTGATATTATAAGTACATATAACATAGTGTCGGGTAAAATTTTAGAACACGTTCGTTGCCCCCGGCTCCGTCTATCGTTTTCATAAATTCTGTGCAATCGAGTAACATGAGCCGAATTGCATATTTCCCCAGCTATCGTCTTCGGCAGTATATCTCGCATCTGACGGCGCGATTAAATAATCGCGACTTTTTTTATATCGCGCGCGAATAGCTCACGACGAGTGCTCATGCTAGGCCCGATAGCATCGCATCAACCGTCCATGCATTTTTTCTGTACCAATATAAATATTTTTAAGACAAACTGCCTGTCATATTCATTACTGAATGCTTAAACACTTAATAATTCATATTAATACTAACATAATTCTCGTGTTGCAGACCCACAGTGTTTGTAACAATACTTCTTTGTAACGGCGTGACTGATTTTTATACTCTTTAGTGAGAAATAATTTATATCAGCAGGACAGATTAAATTGTTTTGTTATAATCTGCTACGTACTTGAAAAGAATATGTACGAGCCAATATACAGGAACATCACCCAAATGAAACCACACACTTTCTTCAACGCACGTTTCGTGCCGACACCGGGACATCCTCAGGAGATGTTGACTCTACCAACGCGCATTGTTAAGTCAACGAGTTCAATGGTTTTCTCAAATCGAACAGAGGCAGAGGCAAGAGTCGCGAGTTTAATGGGGTTTTCCTTATTTCAAAAATGCCCTGTGCGCCTGATGACATTCGGGAAACTTAAATTTTTGACTTTACTTCTAAAGTCAAAAATTTAAGTTTTGCGAATTTACCGCAAGAGCAGATTTGAAAAGGTTTTGTATGAAATAAACCCAGAATTAATCTGAAGAGAACTCTGGAAAGGTCATTGACTGTAGAACTGTACCTTGTTTTTGATCACATCGTATCCGCGATAATAACAAATCTAAAATCATATCAAGCGGTAACAGTACTCTTCAATAAACGATAACTGTACACAGCATTCCCACCTTTATATTCATGTGCAGCAATGGTGATAATCGCGTTACTGATAACCACAGTCGACGGCCACTCGCCGGGTGTACGAAGTTTAAGTACAATATGTAATGCAAGCATTAAGTATTACGCCTCTGGGCTCGTAAACCGTCCCGTCGGGCTTTCAGAGATGGTAACACAAATACGAACATACGGTTTAATTATTGGCGGTTATTCTTGACTTGTGTGATATGCGAGCGTAGTTCGGCGGTGGTATGCGGTGTCTGAGGTTCATAAAACAATGGGCGGATTAGGTGACGGTTATTATTAACTCTGTTTATAAATAAGAGAAAATATGTATTTAATTTTCTTTAAATTGGGACGCATTTAATTATTATTTCTAATTTTTTTTTCCTGACATTCATTATTATGCAATTTTATGTGACGAATCGTAGTATTGTTATCTTGTTTATTTTTTATTTTATTAATATTTACTGAATTGTGACATCTTTTGATAATGAACATAATTTATAAAACTTCAAATGTACCTAGCTCATCTTGTACTTTTGCACGCCATTTTGGCAGGATATGTCGAACTTGTACTATATTTTAAGACCTCAATTATTATGTACCATATTCAAGCAAAAATAAATGATTGATTGATTGATTGATTGATTGATTGAAAGTCTGGAGTTGGACCACCGACATCGAAAGGCCTCGCTTGTACAACTTTTAGGACTAATTAATCGTAATGAAGGACTAAAACTTAAATTCGCAGTATTTTATTTGAATCTTTTATGCCTTTCTACGTATGCATCTAGCTGCGGAGTTTACAACACAAGTAGATTTATTGAAGTGAAAACTTCTTTTGGCATTTTGAGATGGGAAAAACCATTGGACTCGCGACACTGTTACCGACACCTCTGTATATGTATAGCTAATAAGTAGTATGACGATCCAAAAAATGCACAAGTGAGTAATATTTGTATTAAGCGGAGAAAGACATTTTTTTCATAGTTCACTTTTTTCTATTATGTGAGTCAGGCTTTTAGGTTAACGATATGAAATGCTTACTTAAAACCTATTAAAATAGGTACGAGTACGTCCAGTAATTGCAATCTTTGAGTCATAGATGAGTATTAGAGGGACATGGATTTTTGTGTACAGTACGCGCGGCGAAAGTTTGGCTTTGACCGTTATTGCGCAGAAATCAGAAATTGGGTATTAGCGGGGTGTGGGGCGGGTGTGTAGGCGCACGCGGTGCTCTGATTGGCGCTCCAGTCGTTCCCTGCCTCTCGCATCGATACGACGTACCGCGCACTCCTGTTGTACAATCACGTTCACAAGTGAATTGCTATTTTCGTTAATTGTTTATTGTTGTCGATTGTTATTATTTGTTGTTGTTATTGTGATTGTTGTTGTGTGTTGTTGTTGTGATTGTTGTTGTTAAGTTTTCTTTTGTTTGTATGTACCAATTTTACATGTATCTTGGAATAAATAATTTTATTAAAAAACAATTATTTAGAATTTTCATCGCTGTCTCTGTAAACTTTAAAAGGAAATAAACATTTTATATAAGTAAAATAACTATCAATAGTTTTAATAAATGAAGAAGTTTATCTATTTCGTATTATTTTCTAGCATTATTACCACTGTACATGAATTTTGACCCACTCAAATATCCAACCTGGTACATAATAAAAATGGGAAATGCTTTCCAAAAAACCAACTTCAAATGCCACTACAAAGAGTGAAATAATTTTTATTTAAATTTTAGGTACCTACACCAATTCGAAGTCGGGCAATGTTTCATACAATCCCTAATAGTCCTTCTTACTTACTTGATGTGCGAAGAAATGACGAAGTCATAGACAAACGCCCGACTTCGAATTGGTGTAGGTACCTAAAATTTAAATAAAAATTATTTCACTCTTTGTAGTGGCATTTGAAGTTGGTTTTTTGGAAAGCATTTCCCATTTTTATTTTATACTTTTTAGTGGAAAACAATAAAATGCACAAGGCGTTGTAAAATACCCAAATTGCTTGAGGTGTCTTCATAAAATCTGAAGAGATACCTCAAATTCACCAAGATCCCATCATCAGACCCTGACTTGATGACTTTAGTCATCAAATCAGTATCTGCTAGCAAATGCACCAGTAACTATAAAAAATACCCAACTCGCTTCAAGTATACTAGCAAAATTTGAAGAGTTCCCTCGATTTCACCAAGATCCCATCATCAGACCCTGACTTGATGACTTTAGTCATCAAATCAGTATCTGGTAGCATATGCACCAGTAACTATAAAAAATACCCAACTCGCTTTAAGTATACTAGCAAAATTTGAAGAGTTCCCTCGATTTCACCAAGATCCCATGATCAGATCCTGACCTGATGACCATAGGACAACATGGAAAATATTACTCTTTCTAATAATACTCAAATAGTTTCATGTGTCCATACAAAATTTGAAGAGTTCCCTCGATTTCTCCAGGATCCCATCATCAGATCCTGACCTGATTAAAATGGGACCATCTGGAAACAAAACCCTCTTAAACAAAAAAAGAATTTTTCAAATCGGTCCACGCGTCTTCGAGTAATCGGTGAACATACATAGATAAAAAAAATAAAAAAAAAAAAAAAAAAAAAAAAGATTCCGACGAATTGAGAACCTCCTCCTTTTTTTGAAGTCGGTTAAAAAAGGAAAAGTATTGTGTGCGTGACAGTACCCAAGCGCAGTAATCCCCTCCACCCGAAGGTCAAAGCCAAACTCTCGCCGCGCGTACTGTACAAGTATTGATACCGCTACACTGAATTATTTCTAAAGTCAACTAATAAAATTAAAGTTAAAGTGGTGAGCTTTCACAGAAACGGCTAACGCCCGCGGCCGAACTAACAGTGGCCAACTAGGCCTGAACATTGTGATTATTGCGTTACAAGGCGACGTTAGATGTTAACGCCTTGCGCCGAGCAGGGCTATTCACTTCACTTGTTCAGTCAATGCCATTTAATCCCGAAAGTTCACTTAGGTGAGATCGTAAAAAAACATTATGATAAAGCCCAAAAGTGTTACAGTATTAAAGAGTATTGTCTTTATGCGAAGAAAAGTGAATAAATCTTTTGAGAAAATCGCCAAGTATATAGCACAAAATATTTTGACTAAAAGTCAATAATGCTGTCCTAAATATTGAGTATTGAATTGTACATCAGTAGCACACAAAAAAGAGAATTTTATAGACGATAATAAAAACAGTAAAATGACCGATTGCAAAACAGGAAGTAATATATTCCATATAACACTTAATATGAAAATGAAGCATTTCTTGGCTCTCCCAAACCAAAAAGAAGCGATTATTCACCCGATCTTTGATACAAGAAATGAATGATACAAAACATTGTACAAGAATAAGTTTTTTACTGGCACATAAAGACAGGAAGATAAAAATTCGTGAATCGAGTTAGAGAAACCTCTTAACCTATAACAGAATAGCTGGAAATGAATGATACAAGAATGATAAGTTTTTTTACTGGCACATAAAGACAGGAAACATCGAGTTACAGAAACCTCTTAACCTAACAGAATAGCTGTATAGTAAAGCTCACGCCTCACAGGCGCAGGCGCATAGTTAGCGCTTGTTTATCACATCACCAGCCGGCACCTGCTAATCTGCGCTTAGCTCTGGAAGGGAGTGTGGGGGGAATTACACTGCGCACTGAATTACAATAAACCCGTTCTTAAAGGCTCACATTGCGCTTAAAGCTGTAATCACAACACAGTATAAATGACTAAGAATCATGCTCTATGCTAAGATATATCGTATAGTTTGAGAAATAAATATATAAAAATTCGGCGCCACTGTAGCAACGCTTTCAAGTTCGGGGTAAATTCGGGGTCACCTCGAGTCTCCAACGTCTACCGGTCATTTCAACTTCACAACACGTTGAGTTTTTCATCTCATCTGTGTATATTCGGTTCCAATATAATGTAGACTCATTTTTTTAAGCTCTTCAATATCTGATACAACATATGCCATTTGATCAATAGTGATGAAAATATGGTAAGACGACAAGTTTGTAGACATTCCCTTGATAATCCCTTAATATTTGGTCGAAAATACTGTCGAAAAGCATGCGAGATTAGGTGATGTCATAGAAGTTGAAATAATGGAACACACTTCAGTTTCTATTTTTATCTCCTGCATTATCATACTAAAAGTATAGTTTTCTCTACCTTGTAAAGTTAAACATTGAATTTGATCTAACGAAACAGATACAGATTTGTACGATTCGCAACTAGTAGAGCATTGAGACTTGTAGTAAAGGTAATTAGCTAATCTAAATGCTGTCACTGCACGTTAGACGGAGCTAATGATAACCAAGACATGGCTGCCTGAGCGATCGCGATACTGTGACATGGCTGTGGAAAATTAAATGATTTGCTAGGAACTGCTGAGATAAGATGGTACACATTTCACGTGAAAGTACTCAGAGCTTTCATCTGTGGTGCGAAAGTAGTGATAAGGAATGAGAATGTTATAGAATTATATGGATTAATGACCGACTAATGATAGGATTGATAAATAATAAAATCAGTATGCTTAAAGCAGTGATAGTTTGGGCCTCAATTAAGGCTTTAAGTCTAAGAATTGCAGCCTGAAATCTAGACGGTGAAGGAAATTATGGGAAGGAAATTTGTATGCCTAACAGTTATTTATAAGTTTGTAAAGCTGTGTGAAGAAAATCCTTAGTTGGGTAGCTGCAGCTAAACATAACCCCCCTTTGATACTAATCTTCAAGGAAATTCACTAAAAAAAACTCTCCGTTACAATTATATCGGCGACTTTAACAACGAAAAGATTTTGCTTCTAGCCTGCGAATGCACAATTCCATATACAGGCTAAGGCTAAAATACGTTTCTAGTCCACAATTTAGTTCACGACTTCATACATATTGAAATTACAGTGAATATCTACGAAGTTTCCATGTTATCATTCCTTCTTACGACCCACCAATGTATTCTAATGTTCCTAATTTCCCATATTTAATATACTTGCTCTATGAATATAATCATGTAACAGATAGCATATAACCTGGCAGTTACATCGCTGCGACTTATACTAATGCGTGTACTATTTAGCGAGGTCTAGTTCACACTCTACCACTTGGAGTGATGGGTGCGGATTAGTAACGGTGGCGCAGGAATTATGATAGTAACGCGGTAATCTCCAGACTGGTCGTTGCTAATCACTCACGTCTCGTTACCTACATAGCGGCCACTGGTTCAGCTAATTAGGCACATCTGCTGGAGTAGATGTATTCCTCGTTGTTTTACCTGTCTGTGTACTGAGTCAAAACATCAATTTATCAATTTCAATTTGAACCTTTGGCCTTTGTCCAAAACGTCTACTTCTGGATAAAGTCCAGTCCAGTGGCTTCCATTGCAGCTCATCTGGCCGAAGGTCTGCCAACACTGCAATGCTTTCCCAGCAGTTTGGGTCCCCAACGTCCGCCGGTTCTACAAGCTATATGCCCCGCCCATTGCCACTTCAACTTCGCCATAGGTTGAGTGGTCGGTTGTGCTATGTCGGTGACTCTGGTTCGTCTATGGATCTTCTCTGTCCTATTTGGTCATGTAGAGATACTCCGAATATAACTCTCTATCACCCGCTTAGTGACACTGAGCCTCCTTATGAGGCTCAGTCATTTGTCAATGACTATTCTCAATGACTATTCTCCTTAAATATTTTTCATCATTGTATTGTGGATCTTTTGTAGGTACAGATACCTAGTGCGTGAGTACGTAGTACGTACGTCGCATATTTGCGGTGCATTTCGACACAAAACACTATATGATAAGTTATAGGATTAGGGCCGTTAAGGATAAGCTGTTGATCCCAAGACAAAATAGGTTGTCCTCAAACGATTAAGCTGGTGATACTGATAGCACAAAGTCGGCCCTACGTGTTATTGGCACATAGATAGGTATACGTATAACTGATATCGCTCGGAGACAGCTGAAAGTATAACTAACTATACAATTCGGCGGCCGAATGGCGCAGCGGCAGCGGTATACGAGACTGGTCCCGCGCTTTGCGCAGGAGGTCTATCCTATGTAGATATTATTTATAAATCCGATTTATGAGTACTTAAAGTAATTTTCACCTCACTATTGCATTGTAGAGTGCAGTATTATTAAAAGGAATTAATTCATGTCATGTCGGAATTACGTATTTCGCAGGCCAGAACTCAAGGGCGTATAAATAATTGGAATCATATTTGCGGGACGGAAAAAAAATGTTAAAAATGTCAATTGTTATCATCAATGAAAGACATTCTAGAAGGACACTAACACTACTAACACTACTAAGACCTTTTGTTATTAGATAACCCAAATTCGCAATAAAGACTTTGATTGATTGATTTATTGATTGATTGATTGAAGGACATTTTGTCACAATAAATATTGAATACAAGTTAGAACCAACTTGACTGCGATCTCACCTGATATTAAGTGATGACGCAGTCGAAAATGTTATCGTACTGACTTGGTGACTTGGAAGGAGTAAGTAGACTCATCCCTAAAACTGAAGCCCGTGGCGGGAATCAAACCCGCGGCCTCCCACTCGAATACGAGTTCCTTAGGTACTTTTTACGCCGTTACTACTGAACCAATGGAAATAGATTAGCATACATAGGCTACCTTGTAAGTATGACAAAATCAGGATTAGCTTAAACCTTCAGCAAGTAAAATATCAATTACGTGTGGTAAAGGCAAACAATTGATATGTTACTTGCATACAAAAAAAATATACATAGCATAGCACTAAAAGTGTCAAATAAGTTCACAGATTCTCTTAAACTCAACCACCATAGACAAAGTCGCGCACCATTGTGTCCCATGGGTGGAATGTTAACAGTTGTGATTGTGAAATGTAGTTGTGAACTAAGGTCGAGGTCACGGCAGTAACAATCACACGCGCCGGTGCATGTGATGGTGATAAGGGACAAGATCCAGGTTATTTATGACATCGTGTGGTGATTTGCATTTGATTACACGAACGCCTTCTTACTGAGTTCTCACGGTTACAATATAGATCGGGCACAGTGTGACAGTATCTTTCTAACTGTTATTAACAGGGGATCCTGATGAACTTTTTGAGTTTACTAGGATCCCCTAGTGAACTCAAAAAGTTCAGGATCCCGTAGGGGATCATGTTAGGGGATCCCGGTGGACCATCCCCAAGCTACAACTCTATAAAGTAGTTCACGTAGAAATACATCACGCTCTAAAATCGAGCGAATATTACAAAATAGTAATTAGTAGATACATTTAGGTAAGTATACAAGCTTTTATTTTGTTTTACCTGTCCCGATGTTTGCCTGTTTGTCTGTAATCAAATATTGCAAGTAACTTCCAGGCTACCGATTGAGCTGGCAATGTAAAATAATGTTATGTTATGTTATAGAGCTGATTTGACGATGTAATCCGGAGGGGGATATAGGAACTCGGAACTGAAACGACAACAACCCCATCAAATTTGGACTCTTCTGATCCATCTTGAAGAGTACTTTGCTCCTAGATAGTGATTAGGGTCTGGTGTTGAAAAGATGATTTATGTATAAAAGCTTGTTTTTAAAATATTTTTTAATGATAACTCTATTGACCCTTAATATTTCCACCTGGCGTCTAGGCAATGATACTGTGGGCCGCGAACTGCGTGTAGGCTGTAAGCATAAGCACCAACGCTATGCGTTGCTAATGCGTTATGCGACGTTACTTGATACCCAGCGCTGAGCGGCGCGCGCGCAGCTCTGTGTCTGTATGTCACTGCGCCGCACTGGCGAGTGCACAACTTGTTTGAAATTTTGCATTTCTTTTGTCGTGAATTTTGCATGTCGTGGCATGGCTACCCATGTTACATATCGACAATCGTTAACGATTCGAAAACAAAAGAATATAATAGAGATATCAACGATTTCAAAATGCGTAGTTGACCAATTTTCTCATGCTAATTATTAATGCTGCTTTTCACAAGAATCGTAGAGAGGAATACTATAATAACAAAAATGTTAGGAATTTTATTAGGTAATGAAATGAAATGAAATGAAATGAAATTCTTTATTTCACATAGGCTTAGATATAAAGCTCTCATGAAATGTCGAGACTCTACCGCCAGGTTCGGAAAGCAGGTTTGCACCGAGAAGAACTGGCAAGAAACTCGGTACTTCCTCTTTTCAAAAAATGTCTCAATATACAATTTTTATTACTTAGTATGAAACAATATTTTTAAGATATCTCGTGAGGAGATGGAAGCATATCACTATCGTTCCAAGAATCTTTGTTATTTAAAAATTCTTCAATGGTGTAGTAACCCTGATTTATTAGATGTTTTTTGACAGTATCTTAAACCGGTGCAAAGGTAAGTCCAAGACAGACTTCGGGATCATATTGTAGAAGCGTACACTCAACCCCACAAAGGACTTCTGTAACTTACGCAAACGGTGTGGCACTACAACTAACTTATGTGCTCCACTTCTAATTGGACGGTTACTTATATCTATCCGTTTATTGTAATTATTAATATTTTGACGTACAAACAGTAGACAATTATAAATGTATTGACACGCCACTGTAAAAATGCCTATTTCTTTAAATTTTTGGCGAAGAGATTCGCGTGGCTTCATTTTGTATATGGATCTAATAGCTCTCTTTTGCAATACAAATATAGTTTGAATATCAGCAGCTTTGCCCCATAATAGAATACCGTAGGACATAACACTGTGGAAGTAGGCGTAGTAAACAAGCTTGGCTGTATCAATGTCTGTAAATTGTCTAATTTTTCTCACAGCATAGGCAGCTGAACTAAGTTTACCTGCCAGAGTCTCAATATGAGCGCCCCATTGTAGTTTATTATCTAATCTAATACTTGTGTATGTAGATTATTTACCTAATTTGTGTGCGAGTGTACTTGGGACCTGGGAATGTCTAGATTGCAGACTTTCTCTGTAACCCTTGTAGTAGGGACCCCGTGTTAGTGTCGCAGTGAGTTACTCCGCGATGTCGCTAACGTTCTACTATTCTTGATGATCTACAACTGGCGAGATATTTCTTCTTAATCGATTTATACAAGCTCGCTTAGTCATTTCTCTGTTAGGTTGATTTTATGTTGGACACAAGTTTCACTATCGATTTTATGCCAAGCACACTTATGCATGTAGGACTAAGAGGATCGACGCTGTAGGAAACCCTCCAGGCAGGAGTTACGCCTGGGGATCGCTTGTACTCATGGGCCATAGCTCCAAGCGTATGACGTCAAAAGTTGTATTTATACTTATAGATCGCCCGGCGAAAATTTCGGGGGTGCTAAAGGACTGGTTACGCCATCTATATCGGAGACTGCTACACATTTAACCAAGAACAGAGAAAATTGGTGTACTGATGAGGTCCTGCACAACAGGTTGCGGATGATGATGATGTAGGTCTTAAATTAATTGATTTATTAATAACAATCAAGGATTATCCTCTGTATGTCTAGGATAACCCTTGACTGTTTAAGGAAACTGTAGATACTAATCATAACCGTAGTTAACAAATGACCCCTACAGCCTACTTGTCTGTAAATGTTTTATTCACACGTTTTTCGCAGGAAATCATTCCCATAATTTATCTGAAGTTGATGATAAACAAAAGATCATGGTATGCGGAAGTCCAAAAAGAGCTTCGCCCGGCAGTGGATGTCCAGCGTGCATCTTTGATCATCCATCATTTATTATTATTATATTAGATATCAATGGTGACTTGCATGCCATTGATAAACATTAGTAAGGCAAATGTGTCCGTTTTGAAACCGTTTGATTCACAAGCACCTAATATAGATGTTCGCTCAGCAATCTGATAGTATAATGTGTTGTGATTTATTATAGAGGAAACTATACTGGTTATCATCATAACTTATCATGATTATGATTATTTAGGTATTCGTTGAAACTAAGCTAACCCACTAAACCTGCGAAAGATTGGGTATACTTATTACTAAGGTACGCGTTCTAAAGACTTAGTATTAAGCGAAACGGGAGTTAAATATTTACATTTTTAACCCTAGAGTCAACGTCTGTCATTGGACAACTTTGACAACTTACTCTAGGTTAGCGTGCTAACTCTGAGTTAACACACTACCCAGGCCGACGCAAGTGGGCCCAAGCCAACACAATTAACATCGCCATAAATCAATCAGCTCGCTAGATGGGCATTAGGAATATGATTTATGTCTTGTCCGAGAAACTAACACTAAACAGCTATTCTGTGAGACGTTTCTGTAATTAGAACGAACCCGATTGAGCTTTTTTGACTACGTTACGTTATTGGCAATAAGGTATATTTATAGCGGATTCAATTCCCGGCACTGGTCACTTTTTGGGGTTTTACTAATTTCCTAGCTGTACCTAGCTAAATTGTCTCAGGAGTCCGTATCGTCTGGCAGGCGGGGTGGGTAAGCCAGGCTGCCGACAATGATGGGACTTGCTGCTGAGGTGGCTGGTCGAGACCTGGTGGGAGTGCGGTGAATACGATAGTGAATCCCGTACTCCCGCCAGCAGGTTTGTTGAAGGTACAGACAGTTTTAAGTGGGTGCAAGCCCCACATAACCCCTTCGTTTCCCCTGTCGAAGGGGTATGCGTCAGGCATTTTCTGTCTTACAAAAAAAAAAAAAAGGCGGGGTGGGTAAACTTCGGTTGGCTACCGCCATACTGGCAGACTTATACTGCCGAATGATTTTACTTTCCCGTACGATTAATAACATTGACATCGGCAACTGCAACACCACATTGTAGCTTAGTAAGTAGAAACCTGGGGTCGAATAAAAACACTGCATAAGTTTCGAATTCTTTCTCTATCTGACTGATCGAGTCGAAATTCATCGTTGTCGTATTACGCAAACCTAACAGAATAGCAACATAATCACTTAAGAGCACAGCAGCCCTTTGTTCGGCGTGTCTGCACAAAAACTGTTGTTTGTCCGTACGATTAGCTGGTCGTCGGAGGTGCTGGGATGTAGTGTTGCGCTAATGGCTTAAAAGGATCACAAACGTTGAGTCACAGGCCGTCATATATAGCTGCTTAGTAATAGCCAAGCAATAACATGGACGTTGTAAATTTTGCATCCACGTTTTGGAGGCAATAAGGAATTGTTACCAGCCTCCACGCATGACGCAGGGGTTATTCAGACTTTAAGTTTTTATTAAACTCCTCAACTTAACTTCTTCTGTACTCCACTTTTACATTCAGCGGAATCAACATCTCTTGAGGATGGAGGAGGATGCTCTGGCGTCAGAGCGGAAAAGTTTTTAATTTTTTTTTGGAAAAGTGTGACTATGCTCGTTGAAAAGACAACATATATTAATGGGGAAGGGGCTGGCTGAGGACAGGGTGTGGTGGCGCGCGCTTGGGAAGGCCTATGTCCAATAGTGGACGTCCGCTGGCTGAGATGATAATGACGATTATACAAGGTGTCATATTTATGTATTCAGAGAAAATAGGATAGTTGCGTGAATTAAAATGACAGCATTAGATACCACAATTTCAGTAACATTCGTGACGCTAACACGACTATAAGGCTGTAATAAAGTCACAAAAATGACAGTAATATTACCAGTTACAACACTAGTACAATATATCGATGAGACGCACGCCTTTCTCTTGTTAATGTTAATATAAGAATATTATTATGTGATATGTCCCACCATCTACCTACACTGTAGTCTGTAACTGCATAGAAATATCCAATCATGCATCGTATTTTAGAGGGCAATTAACCAAAAAAATCTTTCGCGATTAGACAAGGATATAAAAAGGAGTAACTTCAAAAGAATCATCTGAGAATTCAGAATTATTCGGCAACAAAAATTCTCTTTTCACTTTTTGATTAAAACTTTTTGATTTTCACTTTTTGATTTTTTCTAAGTAGAAAATAATTTCCTGAAAAAAGCTATTTAGTTCGTAAAAATCCTTCTAAATTGCACGTTTTTAAATGATCACAGCATACTATAGTCTCAGTACTAGACGACAAACATAAAGCTGTTTATCTGCCATCTAATTCGTGTAGTAATGTGTAGAACACTCGTTTTCTTTTCCCTAATAAGGGGTGGGTAATAGTAAGCGACGTAATCTATTGAGAATTTATATTTAATTGTATGAGAAATGCTTCTTAAACTGGAGTTAACATCGATTAGAAACTAGGAAATGTATGGAAATGACTTGTAACTTTGACAGGCGTTATCGATAAGTTACGTCCACACGTCATTAATGCAATTGTCTATTAGTTAGTTTTCTAAAACGTTAGCGTTTGTAGTAATAGAATCGATAAGTCACATGGTATACATGCTAGGTTCAGTATCGAGAACGGTCTCTTTTCCATCGATGGTTCATAAACATAACGATTTCGTTGTAAGTAGGCACCTACGTCCTACACTTAACATAGATGTAACATAGCGTAGATATGTAACACTGTGGCCCCTTAAAACTTCCATTCAATTTTATTACCCTTGAGTTCAAAGTTGAAGCAGATTACGTACGCCGCGACAAATAGTAAAAGCCATTATTAGCTTGTCATGTGGCTTATTTATAGAGCCACATTTGGCGCCCAAGGGACATGGGATCTGGGCTCGAAGATGGGAGCTCTCTCGCTGTCAAACCGCTGACAATGTGATACAACTTAACGCCATTAGGTAGGTGGCCATTAGCTACAAGTAAAAGTACAAAATGCATTACTGAAATGGTATATCAGTGTAACATTGTTGGTTTTCATTCAGAAATATCTAACGTTAAAAATATCGATACACAAACCAGGGGGCCTAACTAAGTGACTAACGTATTGAGTCTATTTCTATAATCGTTAACGCTTTAGAAAACTGAGACTGATTTATCAATTAGCGAATATAGAAATAGAATCGATAAGTCACTTGGCTAAGCCTTCTCGGGTGCAACAACTCTCTACATGAAGGCGGTAGTCAAGAATGGAGAATTTTGATTGAGGCCTGACAAGAATGACGCCGGAGATTTATCGACCACTCAATGTGTAACGTGCTTAACTAATAGTTGGGGAGCCGGTGGCAAAAGTTAGGGCACTTTTTGTTTATAAAAATGCGGGCAAACGAGCAAATCCTCCGAAGTTAATTAAGAAAGCACCACCGTCTATGGACATTTGCAGCACCACGGAAACCGGCAATGCGTGAGCGCTCTTGAGATGTTTCTGTCGATCTGTGAATTATAGCTCCCATATCTTAAGAGCTGCGAGTACAGCTAGTTCTAAAGTAGCTGCGAGTGAAAGAAGGATTTGGCATACCGGGTGGTCGTAGAGTGTCAGCCAGGTGGTACGGATGTAGGGACACAGTTCAGTGCAACTAAACGCATACCATTTTACGAGTGTGCACTTTATGCACTTTTGTATAACGCGTCAGTTCCTTGACGACCGTATCCGCGTTTGGTTGTATGTCTAGCCGTAGACTCGAACACGAATCTCTAAGTTGTTAATTGATTAGCTATTTGGGACATTAAATAATTGTTTTGTACTTTACGTCTACATTTTTATTCATCACACCCAAGAACCCCTAAACGTATGGTAAATATTGCACTTGATAAACAGATACAAACAAACTTGTGCTTTAGTTTTCACAAATTACTTACGTATTTCGGCATTACAGACAGACACGGGAGTATAATTTGTACATTTATACTATACCTGTATTATACCAATGACATCGCCACCATAAAGTAGTGGTCAGTTTATTTCTAAATATGTCAAAGATACATAAGCAATCAAATTTATAAAAGTCGAATACTCAAATAGAAACTGTCATCAGCTCCTTGACTACAACATGAAGTTATTATCCATAACTGGTAATATGATGTAATTCCCATGGGTTTAAGGTGTAAATCGGGTTTATAATTAGTGATGTAACGACCCTCGACGTTATCTGGAATCAGAGATGTCCTGTATGAAGAAATGACGCGTACTCGGTACTACTCACAGTAGATTCTGTTTATCAACACTTCTTGGTTTTAACCCTTTTATAAGGTCCACCAATGAGTAAGGTCTTCTCTCAGAATGAGAAGGTCAAAAGGATTGTTATATGTTTGACCGATCGTTTATCGTCGATTCGTCTTGGTAGCGTGATTGTAAGTACATAAAAATTAAGAAAAAAACACAATGGCGAATTTAATGCGCTTTAGTGAACGGACAGTTCAGTTAATCGTTTTTAAATTTTATACAGCTTGTCCGTTAGTGGCAAATACATATAAATATCTACACGAAGCTTCACGCTCGTAAATTCGTCACGTGTCCTCAGCAATCCCTTGTTTACACGCCGTCAGGGGAGAATTAAACTTGTCGCACTCTCTGGTTGTTTTGACGGACCTTAGCATCTTTATGCTTGCACACATTTTAAGAAGGCCGTTTGTTCACCGCTGCCCTTAACCAGCATGACACCGAAACCACATGCTATTGCATAAATAAATGAATCGTATGAATTTTTCGACGACAAACACCGTTTTCGACGCATTTTTTGCACCCAGTTTTCTGTGACGTGTATGCAACGTAATGGTGGTTACCCACTTAGGACTTGCTTTCGTGCTCGGGAGAGAGAGCGGTGCATGTTTGGAGTCTGGTCCATACAGATTCTTATGTCCATGCGGATCTGTGCGGATTAGAGTTCTTTTTTGTAAGTAAATTACTTTAATTTCAATCAACTTTCAATCGACTTTATGTCGACTCTATTTTTCTTCTCTTCTTTGCCCAAGAATACCTAATCATTTAAAGCGATTGAAACATTAAAATATAACGTAAATACTCGTGATCGTAATAAGACATTACAAATTACAATCAGCCGCAACACGCGATGCGCAGTGACAGCTGTCAACCGAAGCGCCTCGGAGTGATTTAGCGACCAAACAGCGCCGTTCTTTACTGTCCGATCGCAATTAGAGGATACTTCGCGCTGGAAAACTGGAGTTTGTGTAAAATTGTTTTAAGTTAAATCCAGACAAATGAGCGTAAGAACTTGCGCAGTCATTCTGTGAGAGACGGAGGAAAAATTCCTTTGAAACTTTATTTGAAAATTTATCTGAATCAGTTCAATAATTTTACTTGGTCTATTATTATCTTCTCTTTATTCGATTGCCCGATTCTCATATCTTTGATGTTGTCACCAATATGTCACGTAATCACTGTGTCATACGCATCGGGTGTCATTTTCATGCATTTTTGAAATCTCGATCCAATAGAAATCATATTAATAGAACAATAATTAATAAACTAACATGGATACAGTAATGCAGGGCTTCAGTGTTGCGATGCTCAAAACTAGAAAAGACAAAATTCTCCGACATAGCTTACCAAAGGTTAGGGTTAACTGGTTAACCGTTAGAATAGGCGATAGATCAAGACGTGGTCGCTCTTTGTCAGACCACAATGACTACAATAGCAGAGCATAATGCCAAGTAGGAAATCTGCGCAGGCGCAAGCAGGCTTTGAGCTGTGAGGCGTTGTGAGGCAGACTCGCCCAAGAAGCCGGAAACACAACTGATAACAATTAAATATTGCTGGAGTTATTTTAATAGCAAATCGCCTGTGGTTACACGAAGAGTCGGTGGTTACTACAAAAGTAATGTTTAAAGTTGTTATACATATACTGCACTAGATGTACTAGTACTTAAATGGTAACATAATAGCCAACTATTCAAAATACGAAAGTTTGTTAGGTGTCTATTTTTGTAACTCTTTCACGTCAATATTTACTACTGAAGCAATTGGCTTTAAAGTTCTTTGAAATAAACTAAGACGAGAATAATTCATTACGAATAAGTCTCGTAATTAATTATTCACGTCTCTTTGAAGATGAACGGAGAATGCAAACTTTCTACGCATATAGTCGATCAGATGGAAAAAGTAGACTCTAGGCGGCGCGGGCGTTCTGATTGAAGAATCGTACGATTTACGATCCTGTGTAAGAAATACGTATTCATGGTTATATGGGAGAATTTGCTAGCGATTACGATAACGATGAATACGTTTTTCTTACGTAATCAGACCCCTGATTTCATTGTGCAATGAAAATGATGTTCTGGGATCGCGCAACGACGTGCGATGTTCAATTTTGCGGTGTGCCCAATCCATCTAAACGTATAAGCAGACTTGATAAGTGCCTATAAGTTAGGATAGGTTAGAAACAAAAAGATTAGGGTTATAAGTAAAACAAAGTATTTGACTATTGACTAACTGACTGCAAAAAACCAAAAACTCAAAAAACTTTTTCTGTTTCGTGTGTCTTCAATTTCGTATAGACTCTATGGCTTTGGCATAGATGATAGAGGATGACGCCTGAGGGATTAAATATTGATTTCGTTGCATCATTCCTGCCGGCAGTTCCCTGACTAGCCGGCGGTCCCGCGGGCGGCGAGCTATCTGCGGCGGGCTCGCATGCGCCGTCCCGAGCGGCTCCAGATAACCCCCGTATCGGTGGGAGGAATGTAAATTTCGCCAGTTCCGTGTGGCCTTTCGTGTAGATTGCTATTTATCTGACGCAGTAAGCGCGCTACACACGACGCCAGTGTACACCGAGTGAATGTTATGGTCAACTACATACTTTACACAGACACAAAGCGACTTACACAAAGATGCTTGCATTGCAAAAGCATTGCAAACTTAAAATACTAACTGCAATCCGCAGGTTGCCCGATTTTACTGGAATAAAAATAAGAATGTATTTAAACCCATATTATATCTATCTTCATTTCAAATTTCAGTCGAATCGAATGAAAAGATGTGGCGTGATTTACGAGTAGTAACAAGCATCAAACAAGAAATTGACAAACTTTCATCAAAAACAATTGGTTTAAAAAGTAAAAACACAGTATAAAAGTTTAAGATTAAGTTATGGAAGATGTAATGTGGTTTTATAGCAGATCACATTTGATTTGACCTCAAGTACTACTCGCCATGCAACTGGGTTAGTGTGAAGAGACATTACTCGTAAAACTCAATGGGATTCCTTTGAAGAGCGAGTCAAGCTGAAAATCTCTTAGCAAAGCGGAACAAAGCGCCATGAGTTGATGGACAGAGGTAGTAATATCTACACGAGTAGTGGGTTCAAATCCGCGCAAGAGACCACACGAAACTCGTACAAAATGTACTTATCATTATTGCAGAGCTGATAACCAGCTATGATTTATACAGTTTAACTTAACCCGTGGGTGTGGGGAAATGGTCCAACAATATCAATGTAAAGCAGAGCTTAGTCTCGGTGAAACAAATTGCGTCAACTGTACAATTTCATGCATCAAACAGGATTTGCACCTTATAAGGCTCTACGTCAATATGGCACAGTTCCACATTTGCACGCTCTTGTTTCCGCTACCCTGTTCCACCTACTCCCTAATCAGCCTGGCTATTCTGTGTGAAAGTTATTATGACTCGATATCGTATCCTTCGAATTCATCAGTCAGACATGATACTTACTACAGTAAAGCAGAAATGAATTCGAACCTTACCCTCAGTAGTACAGAAACGCCAGGTGGAATGCTCGCCTCTTCACACCAAATTCAAATTTTATTTATAGTCTCGCAATTTGTAATTTGGTCGAAATACCGACTTCGATGTGTGTCAGTCACACAATACGGACTAATTTTTAAAAAAGATACTTTGCAAATATTTAAATTGGTACGCAATGGTACTGCCATTAGCTTAAAAATTGCGTCATCCCAAATATCATTTGAAATAAATGAGTCGAGTTACAGGAACGTCCTTATAGAATATCCCTATAGTACGTCCGTAGCGGTGTCGCCTACCGGAACGGCTGGTGTCCTGTTATCAGGCAGTATTTCACGTGGCTAGCGCTCAGTCACGGCTCAATCCTCGGCCTGTTCCTAGTTCCCGCCCACGGACGTTATCTCGCGAGTTACGAGCTCAACACTCTTGTATGCAGGTTAGAATAGCTCTGTGCATATGAAACTATGAATCCATTGGATATGGCTGTTCATCGGTTGCATATTGTTTTTTATTGCGGTCGTCTCCATGGATAACAAGTCCCCACGAGGGTACGGGCTTCGAGGCTTGCCTCCTTACCCGGGCGTTGTGTCGCAGGGGAGCTGCGCTCCCCCGGTGTTTTTTTTGATGCAGAATGCATTATATCGGAGCTTTCATGTGAGACAATTTACACTAAAGACGGCCACGACAGAGTCAAAACTATCAAACAAGTCTACACTGAACAGTGAACCTCTTAATGTGGACATCTCAGACTTTAATAATCCTAGTAATATCCTTGATGTGTTTGTAAGTTTATGTTTGTTACTCAATCATACCAAAAATACTGAACTGATTTTGAATTCGGAATGTCTGTAACTTATATCCTGGATTAAACTACATTTAATGCCGAAAAAATCTACATTTTTATAGCAATCTATAGCTTTGGAAAACTTCTTTTAAATATGATTAGGAAATTTAAAGTAAACGGGTAGACGAATGGCCATATAGCATATGCATAAACAAACCATCCCCCTACCATGATGGTGATAAAATTGTGTCTCACGATTTGCCAGCAAATCGCACTCACGAAGATGTATCACGGTACATTATATTATCAGCTGCTGTAGGGGAAGCTATTTTTGAACAATGAACAAAATTACCTCCTCCATCAAGCATCATCCTTGATGCTTGCTCGTATGTTCGTACACGCTGTACGCACCTCCTCACTCACATGATCGTGAGTGCTGCGTGGATCGTGAGCGATCAATTCGCTCACTCTTTTTGCGATCCAATTCGATTTGTTCGTACTATTATCATTAGACAGATAGGTACATTTACGAACTGTACGCTGAGCTCAGCGACAGCCTACAGTCTACACATATACACGACTTATGTATAGAATCTTTAAGGATTAATTTAAGCTTTCCGTTATGGAATAAATAAATTGCGGTAAATTTGATCAGAATCTAGTCCAAATATGTAAAGCTCGTTGTTATCAAGCTTTCACCAGTTTCCCTCATATGCCGGATTATATGTAAATTGCTGATTATTAGGAACAATTGTCATACATTATCTACAGCCACAAACTTCGCCTATCAGCTCCGATAGCACGGGACACATTATGCACATTCCAGCTAGACGCCATCAATGGAGTTCTATCTAAAACACTTAATTTTGTCTTTAAAGCTCATTGAACGCCTACGTAGGTCGTTACATGCTCAAACATGGGGCCACTAATAAGTTCACGTCGACTATAGATCTCCATCTGTGGAATATTCCCATACAATAGCTTACACCAGTTTTGTAATAAGTGCAATGGTTAATACATTATAATACAATACAAATTAAGCGTCGTATGAGACTCTACTATAATAATTGATATTATTAACTGCTAATTACATTAATAATATAATTAATAGTTACAAAATTATTCAGCTGCGAATTTTGAATTGCTAAATGTAGCTAATATATTATGTTATTAATGACAAAGGCACTTTTATTAGTGATGATTCCTGATTTGACAATTATGTTTTGTAAATATATTCTTAAACAACTTTGTTCCAACGAAATATTGTAATGTCTTTAAAACTTGACGAATACTATTGTCATAGAAGAACTAGTTAATAAAGAATTAAAAATGCAAATCTCTGATCTGTTAAGCTGAATTAATATTTTCTATTCTTAACACGGTGGCCGAGTGGGCAAATTATGTGTATAACATGGAGTTGATAAGTCAGGAAGGTATAATAATCATAGATGGACAGACAACATCAAAGGAGCGGCTTGAAGCAAAAAGCCATCAAAATACGAGTACATACAAATATTCGTTGAGGAAACCTGCACCTATCCTATAGCACGACAAAACCAATTTAAGATGAGAATGCAGGTAAAACTAGGCCACACAAGCTTGCGAACTTTAACTAAGAGAAATCAGGCTACGATGTCATAAATCTCTTGTAACTAGGATAAACGTTGCAAAAGAAAAAAAACATTAAAGGAATCGCCGACTCCAGGGTCGTAATTTTGCAGTCAGTCGTGATGATCAATAAGCAATACGACCAAAAAGATAATATATGGGCTTTTTACGATTGTAATGGCTCAATAACAGTCCTGAGGATCATTTTACTGTCGCGACAGGAATCGCCCAACACTTTGTAACGATGAATGGGTTAATTGAAGCTGTAGCTGTAGGGGAAGTACGTCCAAAATGACATATACGGACAAAACGACACATTAGTGATATTTAAAAAACTGCGCGGTATAAACTGTCAAAAGTTAGCCAATCAAGAAGCACCTACACCGGAAATATACCATTGGACTTTTGAGAGCCGTTTAAAATACAGAACGGACGCCATGTTGACATTTGTGTTTCAAGGTTGGAAAGAAATTTGTTAGGGGTCATTTGTTTTTTGTTTTTCGGTAAGTTTTCTTTTGTTATTTTAATGTCCTATAACTTTATATTTCGAAGCATTTTGTGTTTGAGGTGATCGCGTAGAATTTAAAACATTATTGTCACTGCAACAAGATTATTCTTCGAATCGTAATATTTTTTGAGGCTATGTACAAAATGACATACAACCACTATGGACAAAACGACATAATGTGTCATTTTGTCCGTAGAGATGGTGGTAAGAATTTTGTAGCTTCCACAGCTGATAACTCAGACTCAATCCAGGATCAGAACCTTCCATCGTTGCCAATAGAACCTGAGGCTGGCGAGATTATGGCCCAGGAACAGAATAAGGCCCCTGAATCTTCATCAAAGCCATCCACTAGTTCTTGTAAACCATCTACTTCATTGGATTCTTCAGTCGCAATAGCAGTCACTAATGATATTCATAACACACTGACTGGCCCGTTAGACACTTCCCAACCATCCACAAGTTCCTTTGCATCGACAAGTTAAATCATTAGTTCATCGACAAGTTATTTAGCTGTTCCAATTAATGTCATTTCTCCAGTTCCCAGTGGTAAATTTGTAAGTGGACAGGGTAAACGAAAGCCAAAGAAACGAACGACAACATTCCTACTTACGTCATCACCAAATATGGCAGAATTAAAGTACAAAACAAGAGATTGCAGCTGAAAAACCAACTCGTAAAAGGAAACAAGCAGTTACTAAGTCTCTTTACATTGATAATGACTCAGATGAAGAGCGCTCTGATCATGAAGACGAAGAAGATGATTGTGCCTGTATTTACTGCAACGATCTCTACTCACGTTCAAAGCCTGGTGAGGGGTGGTTGAGGTGCAGGCGGTGCAGTCGTTGGGTTCACGCAGCCTGTGCTGATTTGCCAAAGCGTACCAAAAATTTTGTTTGCGAATTGTGCAATTAATTTTTATTATTATCTCTTATTTTATCATTTTTGTTATGTTGATGGCTGTGTATGTCATTTAGTCCATACGAGTCGTGTCGTTTTGTCCATACGGTATGGACAAAACGGATTTTTCTTGATCTTCATTTAATACTAAATATTTTTGTAAGTGTTGATTTTTCTGACAAAATCTATATGATTCCTGTTAACCAATTAATATAAGCAAAGTTGTAAGAAAAAAATATGTTCCTATTATGAATAATATTAAAGTTATTGATGATTAATAAAACGATATGTCATTTTGGACGTACTTCCCCTACCATCGGACTTTATGAGAGCTTTTTCTTTTACTCTTCAGCCATTAACTCACTACCGATCGATTTTATCTTAACGAAATATGGCACAGTTTAACACTTTATGATAAGGTTAAGGGTACTCTACGATTTCGCATTGTGAAGTCAACATCTCCTGAGGATGTCCCGGTGTCGGGACGAAACGTGCGTCGAAGAAAGTGATAGAAAATTGTGTGTGGTGTTTCATGTGGATGGTGTTCCTGCATATTGCACCATACAGAATCCTTTCAAGAAGCGGATAATAGCAAAACAAATTAATCAGTCCTGCTAAGACTGAAATACTCAACAGATTTTAGCGGAGCAAAACCGACGGTAACTTTGTAGGTTCGTAAATACATTGCTAGAGATTTCGAACTTAATTTTAGCGTTTATAAGCTACGTGGATGGTATGATTACTACCTCGATTAAGGGTGAGCAAGGGGTTTATTCTAATTTGCTATTAGGAATTCAGATATCTACAAGAAATAAGTATTGAGGATATTAAATGAAGTAGATACACAAATATAAAGTTGTTTACAGTTAAAGTTAACAATTTTTTTAGAGTTTAGATAGAGGTTCTGTGGTAAGCCACAGTTTGTTTACATTACGGAAGCCCTTACACTTGAACTTGACTCAATGACCTCCCAATTGCCTGTCACACGTGTGGTTATTGTCACGGTTACGTAACCAACCGGTCAGAGACGAGCAGACGCCCACGGCCGCGACCGCACCATGTCGATTATACTTTATCGATTATGCTTTATCGATTATTATGCGATAGAACAATTTATGTCGGCACCGCGCTCGATGGTTACCGTAATTATAATCGGAATCTTAATTAAGAGTTGCACAATGTGACTATAATGTGATCTACATAATGTGATGTTTGTGTATTGTTATGTAATCATTACATGTGCTCGCGATTGAGATTTAATTTTAAACCAGTTTTGTTTCGATGTTGGAAGTTTTATAAGTCGGTTGGGAAAGACGTTTTCATTGGGCTTATTATCGCTCATCCAGTTTCAGAAGTTGTATCCAGAAATTGACTTCTGAACGAGAAAGTTGGTGAAGCAAGAAATCCGCCTTCTAAAAGTATGAAAATCTAAATCAAGCAAAATAACTGCTCCTAAAGGTTAATCTTACAAGTATTGTAGAGCTTACTGGTGGTAAAAGTATACAAAGTTCTACGACAATTTAGTTTCCCATGAGCAATTATTGAGATATAGAAACAACTCCTTTCTAAGTGTTAATTGGTCTCAGCATGCGTCGAAGGGAGCGAAGGGCCGCGCTCGTTAAGGAAATAAATTAAACACTATTACACGGCCCATTGTCAAATTACCATGGAAATGTGTTCATTATGCCGCCATGGGCTATGGGCAATGCTCTGGTGAGCTAGAGGACTATATGGATGGACATTCGTACCGATTAAGCTACAGGGGATGCAGTTGATAATGTTGATAAGAAGAGCTATTCCAGGACTTTTTTCTAATTCGACAGCGTGAAATTCTAATTTTCTTTCAAATATCTATATAAGAATTGGTTAACACATGAAGTGGAACTGCAAATAACCATGAAAAAAGAAATGCAATCATTCTGCATTGGAAAGGGGACATCACCCTTATCGGTATCTACACAGCATCGCACCGAAAGGAAAGCAGATTTTCGCGGGTTGGTGGCAATCAACACGCTGCGGACAAAACCTTCCATAAAAATTATAAAATATGCCTAGGATCGAATCCCGGACATCCTCCTGAATTCCGGCCATACTGTGCTAGGCCGTGGCTCATGATGGCAATTAGGAGACTACATGCCTGGTAGTCTCCTAATTCCGTCGATGTCAGTAACAATACTTCCTGTTTCACCTGAGTGAAGCTTTGATATCGACTTTTCATTTCTGTGAATAGCCTTAAAAAGCCCATGTGTTTACACAGAACTAGAAAATGGGATCAAATTGTAGGGACAATAATAGTGTGGTGAGGTTGTTTATGGTTCTACATCTTTGAATGGACTTCCTTTTAACAGGTTTTTGTGGTTATCTCTTTAACTCAATTGCATTCAAGGAGAGCGTACCTATACAGTGTCTTGATCTGAATATTTAATTAACTCCTTAAACTGAACATGACCGAAAAGAAGCAATAAACCAAAGAGTTTCGCGTTTACCATTTTGGTACAAGAACCGTGGAACCTCGCGATTCAGTGCCAGATATAATTAGTACCACAATTTACAGTTTGGGATAGAATTATGTAACCCAGTAAAATGGAATAACGCAATTCAGCAGAATCCGGCAAGATTTTAAGAACAATAGAATTCTCCAAAGCTTGCGGATCTGTAAAATTCTTTGATTTTTGTAATGGTTTTCCAATTTTATATTACATATTTGACTTAATAATATTTTACTTTAGATATGAAAACTAGGACCCTTAGTAAAATTTCGATTTTGATTTTTGACTTTACTCCTGCCGTTTCTCGCTGCATTAAGGTCTACCTAGCAAGGTTCCTGCTGGATCGAAAATCTTGCTGGATTGCAATTCCTACTTACAGGTGAAATTTGAAAATCCCACGAAGCGGGTCCAAATGATTTACTCGACCGTGCGTCACTAGTTGTGTACAAACTATTTATTTATTGTGTTGATCGCAATAATTCGAGATAATCGATTAACCCTCCGGCGGCGTGATAATCGATTTAATGGCTCTAATTGTATCAACATTTGTGTACTTGCGCAGGCGCAGCGCGGGCCGTAGATCAACGGGCGGGACGTTTATTGTGTCCGGGTTCAAGTAATTATTTATTGTAAAACAATAATTAAACTTTATAACTTCCCTAATAGACACATCCCGCCTGGAATGAAATTCATGTTGCGGCGAACTCTTCACGATTCAATGGATATTTATTGTGCATTATAAGAAGAAGCTTTTAAAAATAACATTAAAATTCTCTGTTTTCACGTAAGCCGTACTTATAGGAACTTATGGAACTCAAGTATCCTTCTTCCCAGCTAAGCAAAATCTGGGTGCCTTCAAGAGAAGTGAGAATGAATATTTTGAATGAAAACTTATATTTACATGTGAACTTCTGATCTAGAATCCCATACCATATTACTATCACCAGCACGGGACACCATAATATGATACTGGAACGTTTTTTCTCGGGGTTAGGTGAACATGTAAGGACCCAAACCCAAAGACTCTCGATCTTAAGACCACTAACTCAGCACGTTTGCACGAGTCACCATTGACTCCATTGAATATAACCAAGTCATCGTTACCAGAGCAAAGGCCTGTCACTGCTAACCGTAACACGTCATCGATACACGTAGAGTTTCTCCCAATCTGCGCGCCACATCGGCTATCGGTGGCTAATGAGCCGCGGGCTGGACTGCTAATGAAGGATCTAGATGGCAGTATATCATCGTGACGCGTGGGCGGGGCGGACCACACGGGCCACGACGCGGAAAGCACATCGGAGACATGTCGACAGTCAAACTGTCTCTACACTTTAATGTACTTTAGTGATCATCATCGGCACTGTACAGAAACTACGAAGTTTCAACGATCTGCAGAGTGCCAACTGTCCCCATCACAAAAACATACAAGATACATCTAACAAAGTGCGGGCTTCTTTAATTGTTGCTAATATTTAAATGGAATCGATGTATGATCTCACAACACTAAGAGAGGGTTGTAATTAGATTTAAAAGTTGCGTCAATGCAAGTATAGGAAATATGGATTGTGAATAGTTAGCATGTAATGTGGAGCGAGAAATAGAGAAAAACCGAAGAAGAGATCTACAAATGCTAGCATATGAGAACAGCGTGTAAAAGGTGGGGATTACATTGGAACGATATCATCGGATTTTTTCTATCAAGAAATTAGGGAAGGTCAAGATCCTATTTGGGCCAGACAATATAGCAAGTTTGTTTATTACGAAAGGTAAAAGCTGCGCCAAAATAGTCTTGAGTATGCGTTTGTACTTATACTAATAACGTAAGCCTAGGTTAGATGTTAGATCTTTCTGGAAACGCCTAACTCGCTATTAATCTTCAGATATTTGTGGTTTTCAAACGTTTACTTTGGCGTATCCATTTTGGATTTATGAGACACTCCAGGACCTCACAGTGGGTTAACAAGAAATAGATTAGATATTTGAAATCTAAAAGAAAAATACGCATGTTGAGATATAGTCTTGACATCAAATGAAAGATCTAGGTATACCTATGCGACAAGAAATATAACAAATAGTATTTGGATGCAATTGTTACCCCCTTTGGCTAGATTTAAACTTAAGAACAACGTCACTCGAAACCACAAAAAGGGCTAAATGATAAAATAAAAAACCGGCCAAGTGCGAGTTGGACTCGCGCACCGAGGGTTCCATACCATAAAAGAAGTAAAACATTGAAAGAATCACTTTTGTTCATGAATTTACGAGTATAATTTACATGTAGGTAAGTACTTTTGTTGGCAAACCGCAAACGTAACTTTGTTTTTGGTGGTTTATTGTTATTATCAAAAAAAGTATAATAGTTAGGGAGTTGATTTTATTTTTCCTGTAAACTATACATTAATGTCTATTGATCATAATTATTTCAGATTTTTCTATTGATAAACTTCGGAGATAAGGGGGGGGGGAACGGTATTTTTTTCGACAGTTTGCTCAATAATTCCAAAACTATCACAGCTATGCCTGGAATTTGTACCACGGACATCCGAATATTGATTCTTAATTACTATATTATTCTCCTGCTTACAAGACTCTTTCAGATGCCTCTGATTCCTATAGAGCTTGCAGTTGGCTCTTTAACACCTCTCCTTTTCCATGGCTAAGCGGAACAGTTCTGCGACCGTCTTTATATTCTGGTTAAATCCCGTAGCCACGACTTCTTTCTTCTTCTCATTCTTCTTCCCTCTTTTTCAGCTTTTCTGCCCATCATTATTACTTACTTGTTATTTTGACTTAGACAAAATAGTAAACGAATTTCAAAGCAAACTTCTCTTTGTTCAGGTGTTTATTAGAAAGTTACAGCTTTGTCAGTTTAGTCAGTGTTAAATCATAACAACAAGAGATTAGCAAAAGTAATCTAAGTACATTAATTCCGTTATCTTTGCCTTAACTTGTTTAATGTCGAGTTGCGTAGTCGCCTGCAGTCTGCAGGTAGGATCAGTGCTTGCTAACATTCAGCGCCGTTGTTATGATTCGGCGCCGCATCCTGACTAATAAATCCATGTTATCTTTAATGTTTGTTCGCCATTACTGAACTCAACTTCTGGGGCTGCGGCATTGATATCATTACCATAATATCGAAGATACGCTTTCCTATCAAGTTTAACCCTTGAAAGTTCGTTTCCAATTAATTAATCTATTGGTTAGAATGTTTGGCGCTGATGGAGCGAGCTCGTTTTTAAGTAAGAGTTCGATTTTCGACACTGGCCACTTTGAATTTCATCTGGTCTAGTTTGGTGTGAGGCTTCGGTCGCGACTGGCTATAACGCTATCAGCAAAGACGTACCACCAAATGCCCAATGCTATTTAATAGGAATGTCAATACTAACGTTGGAGCTCGATGCTTTGTAGGCTATTAAGCTGGTAGATACGATAGCGCCCTGGGCTGCATCTTCACTTACCATCAGGTGAGATTGCAGTCTAACTAACTTGAGTAAAAAAAGCATGACGGTTTGCAGCTAATATAATCAGGGGCATATATACTGGCAAATTGAAAATACATAAAGCCTTGTACGCCTAATTTCTTATAACGGTTATGTGAAATTTTACCTATAAGGCAAGTGAAAAGGTCATAAATTCAAGATAATATATTTACGCGAAAAATATAACTATTTCTTTCGGGTAAGAAAGGGACAACAGGTATCTTATACAGGCAAGCAGTCTTAGCTATTGACTAATCTATTCTTTTTCTACGATTGCTTTTGGAACGCCTGTGGAATGAAATATGAAAAAAATGTGTAAGTATGACAGCTGTCAACGATAATTAGTCACATGATAATAATTTGCCAATCCGATATGCCATTTTATTACTTTTTTTTAATTTCATGCCACAACCATACCAAAAGCTATATAGAATAGAAAGGTAAGTAACTCATGGCTAAGGCGATTGTTTATATCTATGTTTTCTTATATCCATTGCCTACAAGGTGTAGTAGTAAGATGAACGGCACGCGGTAGTCGTAATTATAACTGGCGACAGTTAACAAAACGCCCCGCGGCTAAGATCTATGCGCCAACGTTATCCCGAAGTTAGAGTACAACTGAACTAACATCTAGCTCTTACTGCGCTGTGTTGCGCAAGGCATTGTTGTGGAGGCGGCGAATATGGAGCAATCGGATAAATAGCGGGTAATTTAAATGCCTTTTAGGGAACGAAATATCTTTGCAATTACAAAATCCATAAACGATATAGTTTTGTTTGCGTGCGTCTCGACCACTTTTACAGCCCAGACTTTACTTCACTTCGAAATGAAAGCTCCTTTTCGGACGGTGCAATGCTGAGGGCTAGACGAAGGAAAAGGGTTTCTTTCGTCACGGAAATCTCGACACGAAGAAAATCCCATAGTCATTAGTTACAACTGTCGTAAATCGTTTATTGTATCCGTGTCAAAGACTATACTATAGACCTGGCGGACCGCGCGAAAAAATGTCGCCAATTTATGGGAGCAAAACCCCCCCTCCGGCGTCAGTAGTAAGCTGTAAGCCTACGCAGTATTTCGCAGGAGTTTCGACAGATAGCGCTACATTTTCTTGTATGAAGAATGTTTACGTAAAATGTTCGAATGGGCTCATCTTGATGTTATTATCATAGGTCCGCGTATAAACTTTTCGCCGATGCAAGCATGCCACCAGCTCTACTTACCATTTGATACTTCAAGTTTTTAGCTAACTCGACACAGAGCTATCTATCGAGCGGTGGGTGAAAATTCGTTCCAACCGAAAGATTCACTTTTTTGTTCATTCCAAATATTACCCAAATCGAAAATTAACGTGACTGGTGGAGTAGTGAAAGTACATCGAAAGAATAGGTAAATGACTACTGGACGGATGAAAGGCGCAGCGGGTCATTTTCTTATGATCCATCTCATGCCTTGCTATGGTTACTGGCGATGTTTGCGCCAGTAACCATGGCAAGGCAACCCTCAGCAGCCAATCGGTGGCTTGGCTGTGTAACCGACGCATGCATTAACCAAACAGTGTCCAAGATGTAACTTCGTCGATACTATACTTAAGAAGTTTTGCCGAATCACACACCAGAATATCATGACGCAAACATTCACTAAAGATTACTTAAAAAATTCAACCCCTAAGGTGGTGAAACAGAAATCACATTAGCAAATCCGTCGTTCTCTAGTATAGGCATACAAAATTAATTCAAATTGCATAGGAGGTACGCGTCCTCAATTCGAATTAATTTGAAGAATAATTGAATCCAAGTAATATGACGTATTTCAACCAGCATTAAATGCCATAAAGTTTGGAGCATGTATAAATCTCAATCAGACCTCATCACGGAATATGCCATCGGCCATTGCGGCTGTCAATGCGAAATTGACTCGCTCGTAAAATCGCTCGCCCGCAACGATGCCGCAACGATGTATCATTAGACACTACAACTATTCGCGTTATTGCTATTTTATTACGCTTAGATTCAAACTAAACGGTTGCGATTTGTGAGTTTAAGGACCTTATAATTTATTGCCATCTTACAAAGACCTAGAAAGAAAGTGGGAAGACAAACGTCGACCCTCCTCCTTCCTTAGCGGGAAAAATTGTCTACAGTCTACACCGTAAATATCTACTATATAAAAATAAGTCGGGTTTTCCTTCCTGACGCTATAACTCCAGAACGCACGATTCGATTTCCACGGTTTTGCATTCGTTGGGAAGGTCTCGGGCTCCGTGAGGTTTATAAAAAAGAAAATCCCACCAAAAACATTCTGTAAAAAACTAGCCAAAGTCAAAATGGAGCTGCTTGTTTATCTCTAAAAAGTACTGAAATCTAGACAAAGTCGTGCCAAGTCTAAGATTCCTTACTGCAATTTCTTTATTATTATAGTTAATGTTGCGTGACTTGGCCGTTGAAGGGTACACAAGGGTTCAAACCAGGTGCTCCATGACACCATTGCACCAATCTGTCGCCAGAATTCATCGTCAATGAGTAGCGGTCCTTGGTCTTCAACGGCCAAGTCACACAACATTAACTATAATAATAAAGAAATCGCAGTAAGGAACCTTAGACTTGGCACGACTTTGTCTAGATTTCAGTACTTTTTAGAGATAAACAAGCAGCTCCATTTTGACTTTGGCTAGTTTTTTACAGAATGTTTTTGGTGGGATTTCACTTCTTTTTGTAGAAACTTCAAAATATTACAAAATATTTCTGTCCGTTTTTCTAGATACATTAACTGCATAAATAACTTTGTAATCTCATATAATTTATATGGAATTACAAAGTTATTAATGCAGTGATCACCAGGTACTCCAGATCTTCGATTATCCTACTTTTTATAGTTTTCCCTTTATGTGGCCATTAAACCCTAACTCTGTACCAAATTTCAGCTCTCTGAGTTTATGGGAAGTACTAGTTCTATTTTGATGATCATGAGTCAGTCAGTCAGTCAGTGTCGAAAATGCGAAACTTTGCTTTCGCATAACTTCGGAACTATATGACCTACAGACTTGAAATTTTGGGTTTTAAGTATGTGATTATAGCTTACTGGATAGCGAAAATTTCAGCGTTCTGGTCTTATCCAGAGGTTCTCAAATAGGAGCCCGAAAATGCGGCGAAATGGTTCCTGTAAAGATGGTACGGCAGTTTTGCTTCGCGCTTTGACTTTGGCGGGGGCACTGCCGTGCCCCCTGATTCAGGAAAAATTTCAACAGAAAAGCGGTAAAATCTTTTTAGCGGAAATGCCATCTGGTGGCGAAACGGAGTTCGCCGGGTTGATATAGTATATCAATAAAAACTAAAATCTCATTGATTCACTCAATCACTGATTTATCATAGTTTAGTATAGTTCTCAGACCTAGAAAGCTTAAACACGCTGCAGACACAGCGGTTCTCTCCATAATGTAGAAAAGGGACAAGGAAGGATCAACGCAGGGCGCGGCAGCTAGTTGTAGATCAATATCAGGAATTAATAAAAGTCAAGCAGAAACAGTATTTCAATGAAGAAGCAACTGAAAATTATAATTATGATACTCCGTAATAAACTAATACAGACAATTGCGAACGTGCCATTGAACGGGCTGATGATACAGAATTGACTAATACAGCAATAGACTTGTCGTACACATTAAGTACTAGGCTGCCAAGAGTGGAATTAAACATTAATGTGCGGCAAAGTCGGTGTGTTGTGATTTCCGTGGTCCTAGGCGTAATTTATTTATTTATTTATTTATTTTGCACAATGAGTATTACAATATAAGACACACAAACATAAAGAGGACATGTACAAGGACATCTTATCGCTTCAAATGAGGATCTCTTCCAGATGCCCTAGAAGGCGTAATATGCGTGACAAACAGACTTGAAATGACAAACATGACTAAAAGGAAGATTTTACTTGGTAGAGGGAGAGCTTTTTCTATTCAGTCAAGTGAGCACTCAATGTAGTGGCTGGCAATGCCGGTGCTTCGCAGGAATGAATCAGCAATACACATAATACACGTGATGGCGTGATCACAATTTAGTGTTCCTATTCGTCAGGATTTGCGCCGCGACCTGGGAAGCGCCTAGTGCATACAGCTCATTTCACAAGCCCCGGGGCCTAGGAAGTTTAATATTGTATTAATGACAGAGGGGACAACCTACTAAGATCCAAGGGAAATTGACTATAAGCTTCTTCTTTCTCTACGTCAACATGTCATCTTGTGATCATAAAGGCAGAATCAAGTGAGGTTCACTTGCAGATCCTTGATCTTGTTCAGCTCTTGGTATGGTCTTGATATTTTTCTGTTTTGTTATCATTTACTATATCTATCGTTAATTTAAAAGTAGAGAGCAAATCCGAAAATCAAGGTGCAAGTGATTTTATCATTCCAACAATGTTCGTTATGGCCATTGAGGATCATCGGATTTAATAATCAGCTGTGCCATATCTCATCTGTCTGCGACCCACGGGAAGGTGTCCTATATCAGATAGGGGAGATACATTTAGAATTATAAGTGTAGAAAAGCCACTCTAGCTTCCACGCCTGTGCGTGAATCTCTTCGTCGGAGCCGTAAGCCGCATAATTGGATTGAAGGCTCGGCTAATGTGCGAAACCTTGCAAGGGGTCGCGACATGATGAAACAACTCCTTATTTACTTTACCTATACCTTTTTAATCTTTGGCCTTCGCTGACTTTTTACTTTACAAATACACTTTGTCGAGCCAACAACTCTTAACGATGCTTCGATGTCGGGACGAAATGTGCGTGCGAGTAAATTTTTTTTGGAAAAGGTATTAAATTCATCTGACTCAACGAAGACTATCAAATTGGAGGTAGCAACTGAATATAATAACTACTAAACGATATTTTGGACCCGAAGTTAAATACCGGCACTTGCTCTTCGAATTCCACAACCAAAAAAGCTAGACGCTTGGTAAATAAAATAACGATGATTTCTATGAATCCAGTAGATTTTTTCTCAATAAAACCAGAAATAAATATTAATGAATTATGGAATTCTAATGGAAAAGTGTGATTCGAGCAAGAGAGAAAACTCGACTTTAATTCGCGGTGGGTAATTACTTACCTACTCTTAAAAATACATTTGTGTCTAAATTTATATTCGTAGACCAAAAACGCTGCAGGCCTTGTGAAGATTTACACTGATTAACATCTCCGAAGACTGTTCAAAAAACAAGACAAATCGGTGCACCGTACCACCCAAAGCGTTCAGCAAATTGTTTAGAAAAGCGAATTAATTTGAGTTTAGCCACTTATAATAAAACATGCAAATGAGGTGGAATTAGGACCACTCGCCAATTTGCTGATAGAGCCATCACAACTAAACAATCGTTGCAAAAACTTGCTGACGGCAAGAGTGTGACATGTTTGCAATGAATGGTTCCTTACATTCAAAGATTTTTAACTAGGTTATGAAATATTTGGTCAATTTCGCTGACTTTCTAAATCCATTACAAGCCCTTGTAAGTTGTGAACTAATTCTAGAATTGTCAGGATATCTTCAATTTTCAAGAGCAATTACCGAACGGTCACCATCTTGCAGTTTGCCCCCCATAATAGTGAGGTTGATTGGGCCATGGGAGGAGAAGGGCTTCCTTAAACTCAATGTTATCAAAACTTTATAAATCTATGGTTCACGAATTCTAATTTTAAACTTAGAAGACCAGAGCAATGTAGCCCCTTTAGTCCTAAACTTCCCATACTAAAATTCTGCCAATGGCAGCTCCAATTTCTTGCTTATCTATTACAAGTTATAACTCTATAATCTAATTCTCTTCGTGACACTGGGAATCGACATTACAATCACTTGATGTCAACATACATCAATTATAGAAGTTTCTTCATTTTCGAGGCACAAGACAGCTCCGAATATACTAGCTTGTGTTAAGTAGCTCCTTCTACTGAGGATCTCTAAAAGCGTCAGAGTACGAGCGGGCGGATAATGAGCCGCTGCAAAAAGCGCACAAGCTGGATAATGACATGCTGCTCCGCTGGGAGTATATAATTCTGAGGAAGCCTATCTTCAGACGTACGTCTACATTATCTCGTCATATTTGGGCCACTCCAATTTCGGATGGTTTTTGCTCGGATGATTAATGATTTTGTTTAGTTTAGGGGACTGTTTTGGACTTAACTATCTATTTAATTATAGCTATCTTTCATTCTCCACTGGAATTTTCTTTCCAATAATAATAAATCAGGGGGCACGGCAGTGCCCCCGCCAAAGTCAAAGCGCGAAGCAAAACTGCCGTACCATCTTTACAGGAACCATTTCGCCGCATTTTCGGGCTCCTATTTGAGAACCTCTGGATAAGACCAGAACGCTGAAATTTTCGCTATCCAGTAAGCTATAATCACATACTTAAAACCCAAAATTTCAAGTCTGTAGGTCATATAGTTCCGAAGTTATGCGAAAGCAAAGTTTCGCATTTTCGACACTGACTGACTGACTCACTCATGATCATCAAAATAGAACTAGTACTTCCCATAAACTCAGAGAGCTGAAATTTGGTACAGAGTTAGGGTTTAATGGCCACATAAAGGGAAAACTATAAAAACTAGGATAATCGAAGATCTGGAGTACCTGGTGATCACTGCATTAATAACTTTGTAATTCCATATAAATTATATGAGATTACAAAGTTATTTATGCAGTTAATGTATCTAGAAAAAAGGACAGAAATATTTTGTAATATTTTGAAGTTTCTACAAAAAGAAGTGAAATCCCACCAAAAACATTCTGTAAAAACTAGCCAAAGTCAAAATGGAGCTGCTTGTTTATCTCTAAAAAGTACTGAAATCTAGACAAAGTCGTGCCAAGTCAAAGGTTCCTTACTGCGATTTCTTTATTATTATAGTTAATGTTGTGTGACTTGGCCGTTGAAGACCAAGAACCGCTACTCATTGACGATGAATTCTGGCGACAGATTGGTGCAATGGTGTCATGGAGCACCTGGTTTGAACCCTTGTGTACCCTTCAACGGCCAAGTCACGCAACATTAACTATAATAATAAAGAAATCGCAGTAAGGAACCTTTGACTTGGCACGACTTTGTCTAGATTTCAGTAGGTACTTTTTAGAGATAAACAAGCAGCTCCATTTTGACTTTGGCTAGTTTTTACAGAATGTTTTTGGTGGGATACTTTTTACTGTTGATAGCAACCTTCTTGCGGAATTTATCCGGGTTTCAGTTATTCAGTTATTATATCTGAAGCAGTATTACTGTTTTGGGTTTGTATGGCACTGTATGCCGATCAGATTATTGGACAAAATGAGAGATGATGAGCGCAGTGCGTCGTTTGAGATTGCGCCGCAAAGCCGTGGGACGCGCTGTATCTGAATCTGACATCGGCAGGGGTATCACTTAACATCAGAAGAACGTGCTCATCATTATTTTGTATAAAAAATAATAATAATTCATCAAATCCATCAACAAAGTTCTTATCTCAATTCAAAATTTGACGACCTCCGTGGTTGAGTGGTTAGCGTGCCAGTTTTCAAGGCGCTGCCATCTCTGAGGTTCCGGGTTCGATCCCCGGTCGGGGCAGTGTAGAAAAATAAGTTTACATTGTCTCGGGTGTGGGTGTTGTGGTACCTTCGTTGTTTCTGATTTCCTTAACACAAGTGCATAAGCATACTAAGGGATCGGAGCAATGTATGTGATGTTGTCCACTATATATTATTATTATTATAATTCACGTGTTAACGTGAAATCAACGGGTCTGCCCGCGAAATTCAAAATTTTCGTGGTTTTTTGCAATTTGTACGCTAATTACACATTGTCATTTTGCGAGAATGGCAGTTACTTCTTTACATGTTTATATCAAAATTTTTGCCTAAAAATGTCTATCCTAGGAAATTAGTCAGAGTAAAGAGTTTTAAGTGAGCAACTCGCAAATCTCGGATTAATTTCTTTAACTCGACACTTTCAAGCAGAGATTTTTATATAAATACGTGAGATGTTCTTGGGATTATCGCAATTTGACTGCCATAAGCCTATTACGTCTTATCAGCTTAAAAATCGCGAAAAACCACAAAAAATTTGAATTTCGCGGGCAAACCTGTGGTGTGCTCCTTAAGCTTAGTGCCTAAAAATTCCATGAGAGATGATAAAATGACATCATTCAATAGATTTTTTTTATATAAAACACTCAGCCGATAGTTTTGTTGTTAGGCTTTTAAGTAATAAATATAAAATTTGCTAATATGGTGCGAAGGATCTTAAGAACCTATAACAATAGAGTGTATCATTTGAATAAATTAGTATGATTTGCTTTCGTCAAAGAGATTCACTTTAACGACAGAGCGGATATTAGTAAACATTATTTTATCATTTCTTATATTAAAGTAACGTTCAGTATTTAGGTCGTATCTCCCTATGGCCTATACCAACAGATATATTACAACAGCGAATAACAATATTACTTACATCTGCACTAAAGTCTCAAGACCCTTTTGCCTAAAACACCACACACATCGCTGATCAATGATAACTTTTTTTTTTACGCTATACAAGTTAGTACTTGACTGCGATCTCACCTGATGGTAAGTGAAGATGCAGCCGAAGATGTTAGCGTACTAACTTGGAAGGGGTAAGTTATGTCACCCCAACGGTTTCTACACAGCATCGTAACGGAACGCTAAATCGCTTAGCGGTACGTTTTTGCTGGTAGGGTGGTAACTAGCCACAGCCAAAGCCTCCCACCAGACCAGACCTGAGCCGATTTAGAAATGATAAAATTCCAAAGTGGCCCGTGGCGGGAATCGAACCCGCGACCTCCCACTCGAATCCGAGCGTGCGTCCCCTGCGCCACGGAGGTCGTCAAATTAATAATAATTATAGCCGCTGCACAATTTATCCAACTTTTTGGCTAGATTGCAATATAAATAGTATAAACGAAAATAGCATTATAATATGACATTGCCATCCAAAGGGCATCTGACATGGGCAAGCATGAAGAAGACGGTCACTTGATCTTAATGGGTATCCATTAAGATCAAGTGACCGTCTTCTTCATCTCGTCATATCTTTGCTAGGTACATAAAAATTGTCCTTTCTGACACAAACGAACGTTTATTATCTTTGTTTGTCCACAACCCATAGTTATTATGGTTTTCAATCAGTTTGGCCGTGAACTAGGTTGGTTTCGGAGTGCGGTTGTAAATCATTACTAATATAAATCTTTATAATATACCATCAGGAGTGGCAAACCTACCGCAAAAATGTATAAAAATTTTCATACTACAAATGATACAAAAACGGCTCCAGCTAGATTGACAAGAGCCCCCGATACATAGATTTATGATAGGTCGTCGCTCACGCTCCGACTAGATAGAGCCCTACCTAACAACGACAGCTCCGTGAGTGCGGCAACTTTTCCTTGTAGTGTGAGTGTGTCAATTTGAAATTTGTACGGTGCGGGGATGCTAGTGTGCGTGAAAAATTGTGTGGCGACGGCTCGGGTTTGCCAATTAGGGCAAAGTATTTATTGCCGCGCTTTTGAAGTCGAGGGCGGCTTCTTTGACCTCTATGCCCCGATACTTGACAGTCTAAATAAATAAATGAGTGTATTGCCCTCCTGTTGGTTGAGTACTCAGTGAAATGAATCTATCAGTATTAAAAATAACTCACACTCTAGCTGCTGGAGCCATTAATAACATTCGGAAATTATTTTATTTGCCTCGCGGTTATTTGACAAAGTTTATTACTTAGGCGGAAATTAATATAACGATGCAAAACATAATCATAATAGTTATAAATCTATCGATGGTAGGAATCATCAGAACGCATCATTAAGAAAAAGGAAAATCGTAAAGTACTTACTCGATTCTAGTAGGTCGTAAACTTGATCTTCAAAAAGCTTGGAATAACGCGCTTTTCCAACGCGGTTGGTGGGGCATACCATACTCGTATGTTAAGAATGCACTGACCTACGTTTTCTCCATACATTCAAAATACCAAATCATTTGTAATTAGTGCATATTTCGATAATGTTGTGGTGTTATTCGGATTCATATAGTAATAATCTATGCTCCTGGCCATATTTGGTTCGGAAATACTTCTTTAAAACGAAATAATAATCAATTTTGATCAAATTTTTTATAACTTTGGTCGAGTTCCGTAATACCAAAAATTATGAATGAAAACTTGTAACTTTCTTTATTAACTGGTGTTTTTCTTTATCAGGACAATAAAAACTGTGCTCAAAGTACAAAACAAATAAGCAGAAAACATGTCCTCTTTGACATAAAAATAAGCAAAACTAGATTCGTTTACAATTTCGTTTAACAAAAGTATTTCGGAACCAGATATGGCCAGGAGCATAGATTATTACTATATGATCCCGAATAACACCACAACATGATCTAAATTTGCACGAATTACAAATGATTTTGGTATTACGTTTGTATGGGAGACATCGTGGGTTAGTGGACACTTAAGTGTACAGCGATAGGGGGCCAGGCGAAAGAAATGCATATTTTCCGGGACGAAAATCCCTAAATGATGAAAAATCTGCACAAAAATTTAAAGAAATCTGCACAAAAAGGGGTTTCGGCCCAAGCAGCCTGGGATATTCAAATTTTATTTAGTTTTTCGCTAATAGTGGGCTTATGATACATCATAGGCTTGTGGCAATGAGTTTTGCGGGGACAACATTTATGCATCTACATGTTTTTAATAAAAACTCTGCTCAACAATACTCATTTAATTCATATTGGTTCCCGATAGCTTGAAATCTGGGCAACTGCAAAAAATTATCTTTCGTGTAGGTACCAATATGAGGTGAGTGGGAATATTTGAGCAAAGTTTCTATTAAAAACATGTAGATGCATAAATACCTATATTATTATGCCCGCAAAATTCATTGCAAGGTGTAGTTTGTCTAATATGTATTTGCAAAAAACTAAAAAAAATTTGAATTTCGCGGGCTGGTAGGGCCGAAACACCTTAACAGCTTGTGACACCAACACTGCACGCAATGTTGCCATTATCCACGCTTACGTAAGCGCCAATAGATCAAAAGTTAACAGAGACATAATTTACGCGCAAGGTTTCAGGTTCGATTACCGCGCGAGTCAGTCTTGGAGCTGGAGTGCGGCGCGCACGTTTTCTTTCACTTCCATTGGGTATTTGCAGACTAACGTAAGAACCGCACACAATTATAATCTGCTGTAAATTCAAATACCGTTGACTGAAGAGTTGGTAGTATCATGACATATTATACGCCAAAACTTTTGACGTGATAACGTCTTATTAAATCGATGAACGCGGGCTGCTCGCACAAAGAAGTATTATCAGATTTCACCAATTTGACATCTCCGAAAGTGAGGGGAGAGGAGATGTCGAAATAACGAAATCTAATTGGTTACTGAACACACAGCTCCGCTTTGGTGGAAACCGGGCCTCATTGTCACGTTGCAGCTGAGTAGACGTGAAGCGAGAACGTGGAACAAGGAATAGAAACGCACAATCGGCCTAAGCGTTCGGTTTTTTTTTCCTTTTTTTAAATAAATAAATAGTGGACAACATCACATACATTGCTCCGATCCCTTAGTAAGTAGCTTATGCACTTGTGTTAAGGAAATCAGAAACAACGAAGGTACCACAACACCCAGACAACATTGTCTCGGACAATGTAGAAAACTTATTTTTATTTTTCTACATTGCCCCGACCGGGGATCGAACCCGGAACCTCAGAGATGGCGGCGCCTTGAAAACCGGCACGCTAACCATTCAACCACGGAGGTCGTCAAAGACGCAACTAAGTATCTAAGGTAATAATAATTATAAACCGAATTTGCAATCAAATAATTTTTATCCTTAAAAACTGTTGCACGCGGCGAAATTAAGATATTTTACATCTTAGGAACCATAAAATTTTCAGAGATAAAAAGTAGCGTATCTATTAATCCAGGTTGTAATCTACTTCCATTCCAAATATTCAAGCTTAACCGTTCATCAGTTTTAGCTTAAAGGAGTAACAAACGAACATACGGAGTCACGAGCATCAACGTGTAAGCAGGATCATCACATGGTACGTGCTCCGAGCTCGTGCGGTTGTTGCGGCAGTGTGCCACCAACTCGCGGCGCTATTTCGTTCACCTGACTCGAAATGGTTTATTCGTAGTGTTCATTTGCCTACAGTGTGCTTTCACTTTAAATGTCGTTTGTTTGTGAAAGTAGGTACAATATAATGTACAACTATTCAGATAAACTATTGCAAATTAATTACTTATCTACTCTTATAATTACTTGTTATTTATCTGTTTTATCCACAGGAATCTGCAAGAGAGCCTGTGCGAAATCCCTGATTCGATTTCCGGTTGGGTCATTCCACGATTTACCGAACAATACCTGCTTTACCATTGATAAAATAGTGAAGTAAGTACCTGAAACAGAAAAATAAAGTATGAAACAAGGTCATATTATAATAGTCTGATAAAAATCTGAAAATAAAACCTAGAAATTTTATAAGAATAAAAGTTAATTAATTAATACTATAGCAACAAATATAAATTTATCGATATTGGGAATGCGTGAATGACAGATTGATCGATTAACTTAAGAAATTAAAATTATCATGTCAGGGACTACACACACGTAATCGCATTTTCATCAAATAAATATTTGGCTTTACTAACTTAAATTTTTAATTTACGAATTTACGAAGCTAGTTTAGCAAATAGCGTAGTGGTCAGTAGTTACTACCTCTCATATTTGTGGGTCTAAGGACCTCTAACATTTCGGAGCTATCCGAGTTGTTGCAATAAATATTTCTTTAGGAAAATATCGCAAGGAAAAGCTGCACATTTGAAACTATTCAGTTAAACTAGTCAAACAAAGGTGTGTTCAGCTTTTTGAATACCTACATACATTCCTGTGTTATGGAGAAGAAAGATTGAGAGAGAGAGAGGATGAGTTAAACCAGGATTAGAGCCAGTGCTGTTCATTTACAACACATTGAATTTCAACTGATGAACTATTCTTGTTTATTTTGCGAAAATAGGCTTAGTATTAATGTGTAGGACTACGAATACCAATAATAACTAACAATTCATAGGATTTAGGCAGACACACGGCATAGCGTCGCGTCGTCACTCGTCGTCCGTGATGTGACCGAACCCACGTGCGACATGAAGCGAATAAGTGGTGCTCATCCCTTTCAACGAGAGGTAATTTTTAAACTGCACAATAATAATGCACGCTTAACGATCGGCGACATATCAGTTTTTTTTATTAATGACGAAGCAAAGTTCTTAGTCTCGTTAAGAAATTATAAACTCATATTTTAAACTCATTGTTGTGTTTTATTTATGTCATTTCTATAAAGAAAAAGCTATGACTGCCAAATTACCTATAACACCGGTAGACAGTATGGATCGATTAGTTTTACCTTTTTAAAACTCCTCCATAAAAAGGGGAGAAAAAACTCCCATATGAAAATCGAGCCATTATGGCCCTCAGATTCAGCTAGATGTCTTCCTGGGTTCAAATTCCAGGTCTAACTATATGGGTATACTTACATTTTATAAGTATGCACGAATATAAATAACCTTTCTTCAGTGAAATAAAAAACTTTTTGCCTTTTTTCACTCATCACCAAAATGCAAATAACGAGAAAAGTAATTAACTATTCTGATTGGTTAAGAACAACGTATTCATTGCTATCGTAATCGTTTCCTAATTCTGCCCCCCTGTTGGATGACGTAAATCAGGGAACCAATCAGCGGACAGAGTTTCTAAAAGATTACGATAACCATTGATTTACAAACTAAGGATTGTGGGTCAGCGCTAAAAAGTCTCCGAACCGAATGACATACAAAACGCGAAAAGACATACAATCGCACTTCAGTATCGTGTTTGAAAATTAGGCTGTTTAGTAGTGCCGAGTATCTTGCCCGTTCTTCTCGGTGCAGTGCTACTTTCCGAACGAGGCGGTAGAGCCTTAACGTTTCGCAAGAGCCTGTAAGTTAGGCCTATGTGAAAGAATAAAATTTTTGAATTTTGAATTTTGGTTTGAGACATAAATTACAATGTTTTAGTTTGTTTATAAAAATATTCATGTACCCTCGTTTATAAAGGTTTTCTCGGGACAGTGTTTTCGTGAATTTTGTATTACACCCGTCGTCCATAGATTACTAAGCCTATGACGATAACGATCTTTTTTTTAACTTTGAAATTATACCCTGGTTGAAATAACTAACATGTTACTTATCAACAATTACTTATGACATATTTATTTAACAATTAACAAGTTACTTACAATTAACAAGTTACTTATCTCAACTGAGCGGCTTTCAGCACTAAAGAGTAAATTACCTAATCTGGACTAAAGTGTAGGCGACAGACAGTACATAAATCCATTCCCCGTTTAGATGTCGTAAATCTTACTTAAACTTGCAAACTTACTTACTTAACACCTAAACTGACGGTTTAGATTAGAAGCTTTCAACGAACTTTCAACACAAAAGAAACTTATTTGCGTGCCGTGGTCAAAAAAAGACTTATAAATAGGTCGTCATTCGCTATTTAATTGGGTACGAATTACTTATACTTAATATCAGTAGTAGTAGCAGTAATAATACTTTTTAGTCGCTTTTTGTAGAAGTTTAGTGCTTTAATTTTCTATTTATACCATAGTATATAAGCTTCCTATAGCTGTTTACATCCATGTAGTTTCCGTGGCGTCACCTGAATAACGGTTCCGGCTGAAAATCAGCGCTGTATGTTTTTGTGCTTGCACTGGATATACAGCATTATGCTGAGCCTGGACCATTTTTCGGGTTGTGCCATACGTGATAGGTGTATATACTGTATGCTTGTTATGTGTGGCACAATTTGGAAATAAATGTTTTTTGTTCTTTCTTCTTTCTATGAATGTAAATTAAACCTATGTGTAACATAAAGATTTTCATTTTCAAAATTTTTAGCAAAATAATGACAAAGACCATGGATGCATGGAATCCCGTATCAAGCTGAATCAAACCCAAACTTTATTTTTGTAGACTAGGTAGATATATCTACATTAACTCCGTGGCGCAGGAGACGCACGCTTGGATTCGAGTGGGAGGTCGCGGGTTCGATTCCCGCCACGGGCCACTTTGGAATTTTATAATTTCTAAATTGGCTCAGGTCTGGTCTGGTGGGAGGCTTTGGCCGTGGCTAGTTACCACCCTACCAGCAAAGACGTACCGCCAAGCGATTTAGCGTTCCGGTATGATGCTGTGTAGAAACCGTTGGGGTGACTTAACTTACCCCTTCCAAGTTAGTACGCTAACATCTTCGACTGCATCATCACTTACCATCAGGTGAGATCGCAGTTAAGTACTAACTTGTATAGCGTAAAAAAGAAATAATAACTCCTACAATTATTACTTTTTTAAATTAATATCCGGATTCTAAAGTTCTACGCAAACAAACAAGTAATTGTACTTTCTTCTTAGTAAAAACAGCATGACACGAAATGTGCATCGAAAAGAAAGTAACTTTTTGTACGCAAAATTAAATTATACGGATACGAAAAACCAATTATTATTAGTGCCAATGGTTCTTAAAAAACACTATTTTATTTTCCTAGACGATTTTGGTTTTGGTTCATGAGAAAACTTGATACCACCTTTGGTCATTCTCCTTTAGCTTTCATAATATTTATGTGATGATAGCTATTATATTAATTTAAATATGGTTCTTAAAAACACTATTTGATTTTCCTAGACTATTTTGGTTTTGGTTCATGAGAAAACTTGATACCACCTTTAGTCATTCTCCTTTAGCATTCATAATATTTATGTGATGATAGCTATTATATTAATTTAAACATACCAATCAAAGATTCCCCAATTCAGTAACAACGAATAGAGCAACCCCATCTAGTTTATCAATAACTATGTTATTTCAAGAGCGTATAAAAACTAAAAAGCGTAACAAAAATATTGTTCACTGGCGCCACAGATCATATCTCTGATTACAATGAGACTCCAAATTGAATAGCTGAAGCTAGGGTGTCGAGACAGCGTCAATGCGGAGCACAGTGATACACGATACCACAGATACAGAGTTATTGAATAATGTCTACATTTCATAGAAATTATATTTGCAGTGAACAACCGCAAAGTTTACTATGAACGCCAACGCTCCCCCCGCAGTTTTGAAATCCCGTGGGATGCATGAATTTTGCCGGGATTAAAAGTGGCCTATGATTAATCCAGGATTTAATCTATCTTCATTCCAAACAGCCAAATCACAAACAAAAAAAAATGGGAAATGCTTTCCAAAAAACCAACTTCAAATGCCACTACAAAGAGTGAAATAATTTTTATTTAAATTTTAGGTACCTACACCAATTCGAAGTCGGGCAATGTTTCATACAATCCCTAATAGTCCTTCTTACTTACTTGATGTGCGAAGAAATGACGAAGTCATAGACAATCGCCCGACTTCGAATTGGTGTAGGTACCTAAAATTTAAATAAAAATTATTTCACTCTTTGTAGTGGCATTTGAAGTTGGTTTTTTGGAAAGCATTTCCCATTTTTATTTTATACTTTTTAGTGGAAAACAATAAAATGCACAAGGCGTTGTAAAATACCCAAATTGCTTGAGGTGTGTTCATAAAATCTGAAGAGATACCTCAAATTCACCAAGATCCCATCATCAGACCCTGACTTGATGACTTTAGTCATCAAATCAGTATCTGCTAGCAAATGCACCAATAACTATAAAAAATACCCAACTCGCTTCTAGTATACTAGCAAAATTTGAAGAGTTCCCTCGATTTCACCAAGATCCCATCATCAGACCCTGACTTGATGACTTTAGTCATCAAATCAGTATCTGGTAGCATATGCACCAGTAACTATAAAAAATACCCAACTCGCTTTAAGTATACTAGCAAAATTTGAAGAGTTCCCTCGATTTCACCAAGATCCCATGATCAGATCCTGACCTGATGACCATAGGACAACTTGGAAAATATTACTCTTTCTAATAATACTCAAATAGTTTCATATGTCCATACAAAATTTGAAGAGTTCCCTCGATTTCTCCAGGATCCCATCATCAGACCCTGACTTGATGACTTTAGTCATCAAATCAGTATCTGGTAGCATATGCACCAGTAACTATAAAAAATACCCAACTCGCTTTAAGTATACTAGCAAAATTTGAAGAGTTCCCTCGATTTCACCAAGATCCCATGATCAGATCCTGACCTGATGACCATAGGACAACTTGGAAAATATTACTCTTTCTAATAATACCCAAATAGTTTCATGTGTCCATATAAAATTTGAAGAGTTCCCTCGATTTCTCCAGGATCCCATCATCATATCCTGACCTGATTAAAATGGGACCATCTGGAAACAAAACCCTCTTAAACAAAAAAAGAATTTTCCAAATCGGTCCACGCGTCTTCGAGTAATCGGGGAACATACATAGAAAAAAAAAAAAAAAAAAGATTCCGACGAATTGAGAACCTCCTCCTTTTTTTGAAGTCGGTTAAAAATGGAACTTGTAAGGATCAAATCTGGAGTCTCTCTGGAGAGGAGTGAGTCAGTCAGACAGTTTCTTCTACACTTCCCATTTCATATTACTTATTTACATTTTTCCCATTTCATGAGTCTCACTATTTTGGTTAATTTTGAGCTAATTAAAATTTTGATCTCATTATATTTATATTAGTTACTGGCGAAGATACAAGAACTTTGGTCTACAGACAGCTGAACTAAAACTCGGTTACTGTCTAATGACAGACGCTGTTAATCTATCGCAAGCGTATATCCTTCAGCGTTATATATCAAGGGCGACAAAGCGCATTGTCGGTCGTTATCGGGCCGTGTTTAGACAGCACAGAGGCTTGTGCGGCCTCTCATAAATAAATTAGACATTGGTGTCGATTCTGTTGGCGTTTCTCTAAACTAATAATCGCTAAAATTAGAGTTAGAGAGATGTGCTATTCAGAAGACACACTAAATGACAGATCTAACTTAAAATTTAGTTTGACAGCTCCAAACTATTCAATTTAGATTTTAGAGAGCAAAAGCTATTCCGTTGTACGCGCTAACTTTCTAAGTTAAGAAAAGTCAACCTAAAATTCTTTAAATTAAGAGAGGACCTCAGGAGGTGCCGACTAAATTTAACTCGTCAGCCGTAAAGTCGAAAACCACGGATTTTTATTTAATATTGCAAGAAATATTTTTAATATGATTCAAATTTAATATTACAGAGTGAGAAAATTATAAAAAAAAACTAGTAATTTTATTTATTAATTTTTACTTGCTGGTGTGATAACCTCAAAATCATAAATTTAAAAATTTAAATTGTCTCAAAAGCTCCTCTTGCTTTTTGTTTGCCCTTTTCCTAATGTTCCATCTATTATTCATCTTTAAGTAGTTTTTAAATCTTTACTATTAGCAGGACTGATTAATTTGTTTTGCTATTATCCGCTACTTGAAAGGATTCTGTATGGTGCAATATGCAGGAACACCTTCCACATGAAACATCACACACAATTTTCTATCACTTTCTTCGACGCACGTTTCGTCCCGACACCGGGACATCCTCAGGAGATGTTGACTTCACAATGCGAAATCGTATTATTTTCTAATGATAAATACAGTCCGATAAGGCTCTCTTCGCACTTGAATGACATTTGTCAGGTGTCGCTGTTTTATAACAAAAGCAGCCAGAAAATAAAATCTCCTCAATTTAACTTCAATTTTAGTTAACATTAAGCAATAACAACACAACACATAATAGCGATATACCGACAGAGCGAACTATTAAACAGTATCACAAGATAGCGGCGTTAGTTCCGATTTTGGCCACGCGCCAAAATAGCCTTGTCGCACTGTACGTGAAATACCCAAGTGACAATTGACAAATGACAACCGTGATATGACTATAGACAAGGTATAGACAATTAATCAAAGATAATAGGCGTAATTCACGTGATGAACTAAACAAAATATCAATTTTCGGTACTTTGTAAGGTGATTAGACCAAAATAAATCAATAAAATTATTACTTTTATATTTTGAGTAACTTATTTGATATTTTTAGCTCAAATTATTTTGAAAATTAATAGGAAAAATTAAAAACATCATTTGTAGAGTTTCTTTATCATAAATGGCAACACTACACTAATCACGTGTAACTAAATTTAAACGTTAGTTTAGCGAGCCTTTTAGAGATTCTTAATTTAGTTAAAGCTGCCAAGCGAATGTCACTTAGAGATACAGACACCTAAATTAAAATATTTTAGTTTAGTTTAGGTTTAGAGATTTTGCACAACAGAATCGACACCATTGTTGCACTTTTTACCACGCCCGTTCCTCGCGATAAACGGACGGACGGACGGACGGGGCACGGGGAATGTCGACGCCGATTTACTAATTTATTTCGGCAACTCGACTACATCTTTTAAATCCTACGATTTTGACTTCATTTTTGCTGTCCCGTGGTTAAAATATATAAGTTTGATAGGTAAAATTCGCAGAAAATGCTTTTGGGTCTCTTTGGGCACTGAACGGGGTGCGGAGGGCGTGGTAATGGGATCCGAGCGCGCTATTGGTTGGTCAGTGACTGTTGTCTTTGTTGCAGTCCCTCACAAGCTTGCCCCCACTTCGCCAAAACATTGCGAAGTTACGTGACTGCAACTGTATTTCCCACGATAGTGCTATTTAGTAATAGCGGCTTTGCGATGTGATGAGTCCATGAGGCTTTTTATACCCTAGAGAATATCTTTTGATATCACTCAGCGCGCACATCGTCACTTATAAAGGTCTCTCTGATCCTAAAAAGTAACAAAGTAACGGTATTAGAGGTATTAGGCACCATTGCCTCGGCAGAAGAAGCTGAGTTTTTGCCAGCGCCGCGTCCACCCATCTCACCACCTCCCAATTATAATGTAATGTATTTATTTATGCCCCTGCGAACATCGGCGGACTCTAAACGCGTTGTTGGAAGACAGGTGCAACTTGATGCCGTATTAGGAAACGTTTTGTGTAATTACGATCAATCAGCAAACTAATTTAGTAAACGAATCAGATTCAGAACAACTATAGTCCACTTTTTATTAACTTTTACATAATTACAATTGAAAATGTGTGCATATTAGAGATCCTGAAGATCCCACCCCGTCTCTACCAACTTCTTGCGTCTATCTGGCAAGGGATGGGCCAGACAAAATTTAGAGATTTAGAACTGTATATTAACAAGAGTGCAAGTACCTACCGAGGAAGTGGAGCTGGATGCAGCACATTCTGTGATGCCACGTCGTATATCCTTGACTATTCCAACATGGTTCAAGAGCATACAGTCGAACCTTAGTGAGAACTGGGTAAGCGAAAATTTTGTCCTTCTAATTCTGAAACTCGGGTTAGTAAAAAACCTCTACATATAAGATAGTAGGTATCTTAGTTATAAAGAGATCTCGGTCCCTTGAGCTCTCACTTAACCAGCTTTGACTGTACCACTTGGCGAGATCATTAATTGGAATGTAAAGATGGACAGCACCAACGGAGGAGACGACAAAGAAGCGAGTAATAAGGGCCTTAACTTTTAAAACCGACTACAGCCGACCCAACTTCGACTTCGCTCGTGATCAACTTTCTAGGTACAAAATCCCTTAAATTTAGTGAACTTGTAATTGAGATGAGAGAATAAATGAAAGAGTCTGCAGGATTCATTTTTAATATAGAGAGGAACGCAGCCAACATATTCCAGGAAAATCTATGAAAACAGTTAAGTGAAGTGCGCGAATAACAGTTTTCAAAGAGTTAAACGAAAACAAACACAGAAAGAGTATCGTAATCGAATTCGGGGGGTCGTAACAGCATAATTGGATGAAGTGAGCGCGCTTTGATGCGCCGCCAAATTGGCTTATTTTCTACAGCCAAATTGATGGCGAAGTGCTTCTGGAACTTAGCAGTGCATTATATTTGTTTATTGGGAACTCGATCCATGAGTAGACATTTCTTAATTTGTAACGGGTGTATCGTCAACACTTTTTATGTCCCTCTGGTGGGCACGGGTCTCATCTCAGGATGAGAGGAGTTTGGCCAAAGACAACAAAAATAACTCTCACGTATTATTTAGTTTTCGAAGTGTTAGCGGTTGAATCCAAATTAAACAGAGGAAGTTTATAAGTGACTGTTGTTGCAATTTTTTTTTTAGCTTTGCTCTCACAACAGTTTCGATTGGACAGAGACAGACCGTCGAAGATTTCAATGCAATATGATATTTCAATCAAAAATGCAAAAAAATGGAACAACAATGAACGTTACCGCCCGCATGGCGCGCTGGCCCATCCATCGTGCAGTAAAGAATGAGACGTTATAATTATTGACACCCGACCACAACGTTTACCTACCGATCAAGTAATCACTGTGCCCCTATTGTCCTCGTAAGATTGATCGCGATTTAGTTTGACAGGTCGCAAGGACCCTTCTGTGAGCCCCAGTGCCATAACATCGAATTTCAAAGAGTTTTTATACATACCTATTATGCGGCGATGTTCCCTCACTGAGAGGTGCCAATTATATTCGACAGATGAATCAAATATCAAGCTATGATTATAAAGCTCTGTGTCATCATAACTATAACTATCATCAACTTTTTATGTCCTATTGACAAATGACAAACCATCTAGACGCTAAGCTTCAGGACCGGAAAGCTAGGCCAAAACCATCCTACAACTACACCTGTAATAGCAGTGGTCAGCTGTACTGCCACTCATGCAACAGGGTTTTTCAAAACCAATTTTAGTTTTGCCAGTCATATCCGTGCGCACGCTAGAGCCTAAAGCCAAGGTGTCGCCATTGACGGATACGTCATGGAGGACATCATCATCATCATCATGTCCTATTGGGAGGGAGGAAGTAATGTAGCCTTTCTCATCGGATTTCCTAAATAATAGCGTTGTTGATAGATGACTTTTTATCTTAATTTTAAATCGGGTTTAACTTCAAGGCCTCAGGGCACAGCTAGGCGATTGTGTGAGGCTATCGTAATTATAATACCTAATAAACAAAATCTGACACTTGATAGGCTGGAAAAAACAACTCCAACTCTGCCAATAAGCGGGCAGAAATTAGCGATTACGATAGTGATGAATTCAACGCAATTGCCCCCCTAGATAACCGCTCCGTAGAGAAACATCGGAGAGACTAGACAGTAGATTAGACACGTTAATGGAACTTGGTTTAGTAATAATTCTGCCTTTTTAAGCATTTCGATTAAAGACCTTGTTTTTACACAATAATCAGTAAGTATAAAAAGTCAATTGTGAGCCTCTTCAGAAGTTACGACATTGCAATCAACGTCTCAAAGACCGCGAACATCATAAACGTCATGTATTTATTGTATTCCCATTATGAGGAGTGGAAATGGAAGGCTGGAACAAACAAGAACAAATCTTCAACACCGTGTAAACGGGTCCCATTCATACCCGGCCGCGTTTACATCGGCGTCGTTTGGTCCATGATTTGTGACAGGGACACCAACTAACGCGTCGCAACTACCTTTTTATGTTTCAACTTTCAACCATCGTAAACGTCACCTTCCAGATATATGAGACAGGAGAATTTTGCAATTTATTCAATAGAAACCTTTTTATACGTTCCCAAGATTTATAAAGGCCCAACATCTACATAGGTCTCTGCATTTCTCTCTAGATATCGCTATTCCAAACATTTCCCTTTCTGGTTTATGAATTCTATGGTCTTCCTTTTTTGCTTTGCTTATTATAGCCGGTTCCCAATATTCGATCTATCTTCCATTTTCCCTACCTGAGATATCAATGTGACATTAGCTTTATGTCAAAATTCTATCTCTAGTAAGGCAAACCATTGATAGATTGAATATTGGGAACCGCCGTATATCTATTATGTTTGTAAGGAATTTATTTGCAAGAGTAAATTAATACCTGAGAGCACAAGAGATCATCGTTGTGGTTCTTCTCTCCCTTCTGCTCTACTCTAAGTCATAAACAAAAGGTCTTCAAGACAATATGACTTTTTCTTCTTCATAATTAAGATGCTCAAAAAGCAATATTTCAATACATGCGAATATTACACGAATGGCTACAAAAAGTTTTGGTAATTGATATCGGGTTGCGTAAGTATCTTATTAAAGAGTCATCAGTTAGGATGAGCACCGAGCAGAGATCGTGGCGAGCCTGTCATCGTAGGAACAATAATGCACACGAACTGTTGTTCTTTTGTTTGTGCGGGCGGTCCGGCCAGCGGACGCCTGACCCGCTCCGGCGGACACACGGACCACCGCGCCGCCGCCGCAAGCGACGCTGCCGCCTCACGAGCTGCGCGTACGCATCTCATCAGTCGAGACCGAGGTGAGCATTACCTGCACAGTGCACACACCCTGACAACACAATCACAACTTGCGACTAACTGAAGGTCGATCAAGAGTTCTTTGTTTGCGCCACTAACTGGATTTTTTTTTTGTTCATAAAACCCATGACGACAATCATAATTGAAGCTGGTAACACAAAGATGGTAGATAAGCAAATACTTAAACTAAGTTTTTTTTTAATTATAGTTTGTAACGATATACAAAGGCGTATACATTTTACATTTTTTGAATAAAAATTCGTCCAACATAATAGTTGAAGAAGAAGAAACACATTTTGCACCCATACATTATAATAGATAAACAAAAACAGAAAAAAATGCCAGGAAAGGCGGCATTACCGCGGCCTTATCCATAAAAAGAAATTGATGAATTGCTTGAAAAAAGGGAAGTAAAACGAAAAAGTGGGATAGAGTTAAAGATTGAAAAAAGATTGCATTTCATCTCGCGTCTAAGAAAGAACCATAACTGAATAAAAGATGGCCGAATTGCTACAATTCTTCGACGGGAGTTTATGACGTCACAGCAATTGTAAATCACGGAAAGAATGCGACGCGTGCGTGTTCGGGAGAAAGCTGTAAAACAGACCTATTGGAAGTGATATGTGGATCGCCATAACATGAACCCTAAATATTTCGGAAATTGTTTACAATTTTACACCGTATATGCCGTCGTGTAGGTTTAACATAACACTCTCTATGGTGGGTGACAACATCGCACAGTTGGGTGCGCAATGAAGTGGGAGTCCCTTGATATGAGTCCCAGCAGGGGCTATTTGGTATTTTAAAATTTTGTTTGTTGGCTTTTATAAGAAAGTAAAAACCTTAAACATGCTTCAGTTCAAATGAACCATTGTGTGTGTCTCTTGAAAGAATAATTTCCATATGCCATTAACAGCTTATGAATTACAAATTTTAGCTGTTTTTGCAATTCAATATTTCTTGAAAATTGTACATTAAAGTATTTCCTTATTTACATGTTTAAAAACATACTTCTCGATTTGTGATTTACATTCAAGTATTTGCATTTGAAATCAGTTGATTTAAATTTACCAACAGTTATAGAGAACCCGGTTGGGGTGGAAGGCTGAGGACAGGGTGTGATGACGTGCGGTCGGGAAGGCCTATGTCCACAGGCTCAAATGAGGTTAATGATACAGAAACCTCAAATAGTTCAAACGTTTTTGAATGCAAAAATTTAGGAAAGTTATCAATGATAATAAATAATTTAATCAAGTTTGAATCAAATTTATTGGAATGAAAACGTTGTAACATTAAGAGAAAAAAATCGTTACTTATGACTTTTAAAGAGTATTTTGAAAGACGTTTTGTTTATGGGACAAAGAAACGAATTCAAGTTAAAAGTTGTACAAATAGCCCCAGGGTTCAATTAACAGCCAATCAATTGGAACACCAGCGACGTGCCGCGCTCACTCGTAACTCCTAATTCCCGAATCGAGCCAAGAGGCGGCAGGCGCGATAACGAATGGTCAAAACAAATCACCCGACGATACAAACCGGAAAGATCGCCTCCATAACCGATTCGCCGACGGAAAAACTCTATTGAAATTAATGGCGGGCCCGATTTAGACCGTATCCCGAGGGCTTAAGAAATGTGATGTACTTTTTTGAGCGGCAAAATTATTAGTGTAGTAACACAGGAGACTGATTTATATAGAGCGGGCCGACGCATCCGATGCGACCAATAAATCTCAATCAAGATCCCCAGATACGATATGACAGCCTCGCTCCGTCTGTCGGCGCCGGCGATGCCCAAGATAGCAGCGTTACATAACGAGATTTGCGTGCTAATGAACGTTGATTCTTTTCAACTTATGTGAGGCTGAAACCGTCCCCGACGCGGCCAATAAGAGAAACCGTGATGAATTTAATCGAAAGCATTCTTTAAATCCACGACATCTATGGCCGCCTTAATCTTGATTTATCCCTTAATCGTTCGTAGTCACATGCGAAAATAGAATTTCGAAACATAAAAGGGTCGACGACAAAACGACATAAATATAGGATCATTCGCATAGCAAGGGGAAAATTCAATTGGGATGCACTTGAATAGACTTTTTGGATTTGAAAAAGGAGAAACAGAATAGAACTTTTCTCAGACAGATAAGATAGAGGGAGAGGCTTAACAATACAATGAATATTACTGGGGAATGATGTATTGTACGATATGGGATCGACAGTTCTGGAATAAATCACTTGACTGCAGTGTGTTTAGGTGTTATCAGGGTTTTATCCTTGCTGTAAAAGTATAAACTATGCGTTGACCGTTCATAATTTATAGTACAGTGGAATAAAAGTTTTGTTAATGATAAATTTTCACCTAAATCTTAAGTTATCATCTAAAATGAAATCTACAGTGTTGTAAACAAAATCTCCGATCTAAAAATAGCTGCTGTAATATTAAAAAAGTGTTATTCTTTTTTAAAAAATATAGTGATAATAATAATTCCTATTTTTAGACTAGATTAAAGATAGAGATTATTAAATGGTGTGTGTTTAACTTTGGTGTTAACGTATTTCACGGTCTTGGCTAATATAATAGAACCGATCGAAAAATCTAATTTGTTATCGTAAGGCAAAAAATTTCTTGTTTACACAGTCCTGCGGATTACGACCCACAATCCTACCGAAATCATTTCCGTCTATTAGATTGAAACAGTCAAACACAATTATTTAATCTCCCATCAGTCGTTCAAACCAGTCCGCGACATGTTTAGGATGCTCGCCCTTCGCCCCAAAGACCCTAAACAGATTTGTTTCAATGACCCAGCCAACCTATTGTACGCGCCATTTCACCTTTCCACCTTCCCAACCGCCCATATCAATGTGAACTTTAACAATTAACTGTTTAAGGTTGAATGTTCACTGTCAAGATCGTTATCATCATTATTCTCTTGTACGGGAATTATGTCTTCTACCTTCTATACTCTGCAGAGTAGTTTAGACTCTATTTAAAATTTGTTTACGACCTTATTTTCGTTATTCAGATCTTTATCATCAGGGTTCCCATGTGGTGGAATTATGAAGTGTATTTGGCTGATTGAAAAATTCCAAGCCTTAGATTAAGTAGGACGTTTTGTTTGTGACAGTGGCGGGGTTGACACCCCTGGTTTTGGGTCTGTTTCCGGTGGGGATAATTGAGTGGAATCGATGGATTGACATTTAAGACGGGAGACGGAGGTATGGTTTCGATTTAAGATAAGATTGGGAGTTGAGACAATTAAGTGTTTAAATGGAATTTTGTAGTTTATGGACTAATTTCTGAGTTGAACTACTAAATGAAATCATTTCCATAAAAATACATCAAATAGAAAATAGACAATACTAACAATAATAATAAAATGAAAGTATATAAATAGTAAGTAATAAGAATAGTGGTCTCATTTTCTGTGTGAAAGTTTCGTCAAATATGTCTCTTTTACATAAGGACATTTTGAGGACACGTATAGACTAATATTGCTAAGTCAATAATAAAAACAAGCAATCCATAGGTTACTTCAACTCCTTGAAGTAACTTATGGATTGGCTGCCGAAGAATATGCTGCGTTGGCTCAACATAGTAAGTGCAGATATGTTATGCCTTAAAAATCGGACGTCCAAGATCGGGGAAAATGATAATAAATTGTAGGAAATCGGACTTGACCTATTAAATTAGTAAAAGTAGAACCTAAAGAGTCCCCCATCGGTCAAGCAAATTTTCGGACCTCTCCCCTAATCAAGTTAGCCGAGCCCAGACCAGCAGCCGATGGTAATCAATTACCGGAGTAATAAATTACCGCGTGCAGCCTGCAGCGAACGGCCGTCGGATTAGCACGCTTGACGATCATTGATGGAGACAGGGAAACGTTTAGCGGAATTAGCGAAACTGCCATTACAATAATTGAGTGAAGGTTGTTTGCATTATATGTCGGTTTTTGGGCAGTGCATTGGATAAGAATTGGCCTCCTGTTTTCGTGAACACCCCAACAATTTTCATATTGTTATTTATTAATGTGAATTTGTGGCAACGGTTTTATGTGAAAGATGAAGGAAACTTTCCTAAGAAACCTAAATACCTGAGATTTCTGAGATTTCAAAGAAGGGTGAATGAAGCTCCCAGATTCCAGCGATGGAAGCCACTCCTATTTTGGTGAAATGTGCCTCAATGATAATTCATGAAAACAAAAACCCTATTGGGCGGTTAAACAGTTACTGTGAATAAATTACCGTTTAGAACTTTAGATCGATCTCTGTGAAGCTTTTGACACACCTGTCCTTAAATACCCTTCCCTTAACAATTATTAGAAAGGCGTTGGGAAGTCGGAGAGAAATGCATTTTGCCCGTTCTCACATTTTAGAGGTGCCAATATCGTTGATATAGAAAAACATGGATATTATCCGGTTAAAAATCGAGATAAAACGCAAACATTTTAGCAGACGTTTAGATTTTTGCTTATTGGGCTACAACTTCATACAGTGTAAGTATCGGTTTTAAGAATAAGCACAAATTTCTTTTACCACATACCAGTCAATTTTTTTTTCTTAATTTAGGTTGTGTTTCTTAGTCATACAGTTGTCTCCCTCAAAAATATGATAATACTTATTCTATGGATACCAAAAACTCAATGTTTGCCAAACTCAGCTTTCACAATATATCTTTCTCTACCGAAAGACGCGTGATTATTCGAAGCTATCCTTCGATCTAAAGACTTGAAGCTAACTGAAGGTATGCATATCTTCGGCATTTAAATCAGCGGGTGTCAATAACATTCCTTCAAAAGGTCTCCACGATTCCCCCGATAGCCTAGAAAGTTCCGTCGTAATAGGCGCTATTAACGGAACCTAGGTAGTCTAGGTACCTGCCTAAGTGTTGCTACCCGGTACCAGTTGACATCCCATACGGAAATATAACTTGTTGGAACATGTTCGCTGTACACAATATTTCATTAATAATTGCCTCCACAATAAATCAATGATAAAATATTCAGACTGGCCCTCTAACGTCCGCCGTCATCGGCCGTCCGTCCCTGGCTGTAATTAAGCCTTTTCCACACGCTCCGTCTTGCATGTCAGTATACTTGTGGAAACTATTTTAGCATATGAACCTAAGAAAAACTTGTGGATAACCGTTCAATTTTGGGATTCAAAGCTAGCGCAGTTTAGCGCCCTAAGTCATAACTTATCTACGATATTCATAGAAACCTGTGGATTGCTCATTCCATATCTTCATGGGACGAAATTCAAAAAATGTCTTCGAATTACATATATAATCGACAAATTGATTACGTCACTTATCTAAAACAGTCATTCTCATAGATTTTCATAATACGCCATCCGTCCGTACATCCGTCTGTCTGTCACCAGGCTGTATCTCATGTGTTGTCATCAACAGTGACAGTTGAAATTTTCACTGGTAGGTATTGACTTTTGCATAGATATAGTTAAAATGCAAGCTTAACTGTACCTTGTTAGTTGTTACTACTGAATACTATTCCATTATTGTATATGTTTTGGCCAATTTGCGCAATGCAATTTTGACTGCGCAAGTAAGTCGGAGCGTATGAACGCGGCTTAACGAATAAAGGATAAATTTTATGTATGTAGCGCTAATTGTAAGAATCCAGCATTCTAGATAGGTTATTCTGACAGACATTTTTTGCTCTACTGAGGGGTTATGATTTATGTAGGCCGTTTGTTTGTCTGCATGTTTATATTCAGTTGTTATTACATAAAGGCCAAAGTTTTTATAACATTTTGATCAAATAATTATCATATTACTTCCACCAGTTACTCTTAACGGTGTAGTTATACCTTATTGTACCACCGTGAAAAATCTTGGGGTACACCTTGATGCTACTTTCTCGTGGTCTCATCAATTAAAAGAGCTCAGTAGAAAGACCTTTGCCGCTATGGGTTCTCTCCGACGTTTACGTTCGTTTCTTCCCATTCCTACTAAAATTATGTTAGCACAATCCCTGCTTTTGTCCATTCTCGATTATGCCGACGCAAGTTATCTTGATTTAACAGAGGACCAACTTAATAAACTTGAGCGAATCCAAAATCTTGCTATAAGGTTCATATTTGGCTTACGCAAATATGACCATGTATCCGAATTCCGTTTAAAGCTTAAGTGGTTACCCATTCGCCTTCGCCGGAATCTACATATTGTCTCCCTTCTGTACTGTGTTCTGTTTCATCCCTCGACTCCTAGTTATTTAAAGGAAAACTTTAAATTTCTTGGCCACAATACCGAGGGTATGGTTCTACGTGCGGCTGGGAAGCTCTTACTTCAAATGCCCTCACATCGTACTAAATATTTCCAAACTTCTTTTACAGTCCGGGCCATTTGCCTATGGAATGAGCTTCCCTCATATATCCATCGTGCCAAGACACTGGAAAAGTTTAAGGCTGACGTCAAAAATCATTACCTGTCACTATGCAATAATCGATAGCGACATTAATAATTATTCTTCTCTCTATTATTGTTAAGAATGATTATGTGTATTATATTTGTTTATTATGTTGTAAGCTTGTTGTTATTTATTGTATATTATATATTAGTCTGTTTTTTTTTTTATATATATTTATTTTAGTGTTTAGTTTATGTATAGCTATTAGCATGTAAGTTTATTGTATAATATTTCATATTCTACCACCCACTCTCCTACTTCCAAATTATCCTGATGACATGAGGTTGTCTGGAAGAGATCGCTAGTTAGCGATAAGTCCGCCTCTTTGTACTTGCCTATTTCTTTATCTTCTGTGTACTTGTAATTTAGTAAATAGTTGTTTGGGTGTACAATATAGAATATACATACATACATACATACATAAATATCTGGGTGACCGAGCTTCGCTCGGTGGCCAATAGATGGCAGCAGTAGTCATTTTTTTTTTTGGTAAATTCGACATTTTCTAAAAATGAATCCTAGCTAGATCAATTTATCGCCCCCAAAACCTCCTGTATACTAAATTTCATGAAAATCGTTCGAGCCGTTTCCGAGATCCAGATTATATAGAAATATATATACAAGAATTGCTCGTTTAAAGGTATAAGATAAGATTATTACTTTTAGTTTCAACTAGCGTCCGTGACTATTGCTGTTTTTTTGTATGTACCTAATTTGTATATCCCTATTTTTTAGAACATCTGTTACGAAAAATTAATTAAACTTGTATAAATTCTTTGTAATATCACTGCGACTCATTGTACTAAGGTAAATACTCTACTTACGAGTACTTTTATACCGAAAAAAAGATACAGTTAAACATGGATGAAGTCTACAAACAGGAATTGAAATTATTTACCTGGATAGATTTCTAGGATATTTTAATTAAGGAGCACACCACGGGTGTGCCCGCGAAATTCAAATTTTTCGTGGTTTTTCGCGATTTTTAAGCTAACAAGACATAATAGGCTTATGGCCGTCAAATTGCGATAATCCCAATATCTGCTTCACGTGTTTATATAAAAATCTCTACTCGAAAGTGTCGAGTTAAAGAAATTAGTCCAAGATTTGCGAGTTACTCACATAAAACTCGATACTCGGACTAATTTCCTAGGATACACATTTTTATGCAAAGATTTTGATATAATCATGTAAAGATGATACTGTCATTCTCGCTAATTGATTGCCATAAGCCTATCATGTCTAATTAGCGTACAAATTTCAAAAACCACGAAAATTTTGAATTTCGCGGGCAGACCCGTTGATTTCACGTTTATGTTGAAAAGTTGTTAATTTTGTCGTGTTTTCATATTGAGTAGAACTTAAATAGAGGCGATGCAAAATTCATGTTGTTTCGCATTTGCATACGTCGACATAAATCAGCAAATAGCAATGCTGCACGTCTCTGCTCCAACTGTCATGTTTCATAGCCAACTGTCAAACCACTGGCTCCTGGTTGATTTTAAAATGAATCTGCCCGCGAAACGAAATTCAAAATTTTCGTGGTTTTTTGCAATTTGTACGCTAATTACAAATTTAAATAGGCTTATGGCACTCAATTTGCGGGAATGGCAGTATCATCTTTACATGTTTATATCAAAATCTTCTTATAGAGTTTTAAGTGAGTAATTTTATTTGATTAACTCGCAAATCTCGGACTAATTTCTTTAACTCGACACTTTCAAGCAGAGATTTTTATGTGAAGACGTTACTGAAATTCCCGCAATTTGCCTACCATAAGCCTATTATGTCTTATTAGCTTTAAAATCGCGAAAAACCACAAACAAATTGAATTTCGTGGGCACACCCATGCCATGGTCCTTAAATACGGCAATTCTGGAAAAAAGTTTTTTTTTCGACCAAGTGCTTTATCAATAAAGCTTAAATAAAAGCCCACAATAAACTCGAACTCATACTGATTTAAAAACTAGAGCAAAAAGCAATAACTAAAAGAGACAATATTTTTGTATCTATTCATAGTTACAAATTGATAACAAATTATATCATTAAATTATCGACGATAACAATGATCACAGTTTGGTTAGGTTTTTGAGCTTTTATACAAAAAACTGTCGCATTAAGATCGCTGACCGGTGAAATATGACGAGGCATAGACTATAGAGTAGAGAAGTGTATCAATGGCGTCCCCGGTGGTCCGTTCTCAGAAACACCCTTTACTTAATGGCTTATGGCCTATTTGTTTGCTGGGGTTGTATGGTAACCTCAATGGGGTTGTATGGAGATTCAACTCAAGTTAGGTACGAGCGGATATTCTCTATATCTATAATGTGTAATTTAAATCTTGCTCCTGACTAATGTACTAACTCATAATCGCCAATGAAAATCCTTGGAGGCACACTTAATAATGTAGACAAGGGATAAGGAAGGATTTTTAGAAACTCATGGGATTACTCGACCGAAGCATGCTGATCAGCTAATTTTCATACAAATTATTTGCAGATGTTTTCGTAACTCAAGAACAAGTTTATGTAAGACAGCAAACGTTTTAGACAGATATGAAAACACAGAATAAGTTATTAATGAATCAAAATCTATACATAATAAGTACTAGTAGTACGAGTAGGTTTGTGCTTAGAAAAAAAGAATAATAATGCACATCAATCTTAGCAGTACATTATATTAATATAGTCAATTGGGAAAAAAAATTGTGGTGCACTTATATATTATTAGTATATATATATATTATTAGTATATGATTCAAAAAGTATGTTTGAACATACTTTTTGAATCATATACTCGTAGGATATTTAGTATTTTTTAACAACTTGTTGTCCTTCAAACGGTCATATTATTTTCAAATACGTGAACTTTACAGCCCTTTTAATTAAACACGAAAAACTTAAGTAGTACATTGGTTGTCCTATCTGTTTCATTCATCGACACTAAACGTCAGTGGCGGTGTATGCAATTTAGAGTCAGTATCGGCAGTGAGTGAATGGTTTAGTTTTAATCGTGCGCGAGATACTATCGCGGCGACCTGGGTTCTGTTACAAGGGGTGTCGGTTTTTTTATTTTTTATTTTTTTGTATAGAACGCAATGTTACTCGAGTCGCTATGATCGGAATTCCGTGTCGAACATTGTTGTCTTGTTAGGACTAGGTTAAGACTTGTTTGTTTTTAACAATGCTTGTTACTATCTTTTATGCAGACTTAGCTTTACTTTTTTTGTCCTATAGGCATAGGTATGTTTAAATTTTTAATACTGTAATTTGTCTTGAAACTAGAAAATGCTTATTATCCTGTGAGAACCTAGAATTATAGGTCCTACTAATTATTACCTTACAAGGTTAAGAAGCACACTACGGGTGTGCCAGCGAAATTTAAATTTTTTGTTGTTTTTCGCGATTTTTAAGCTAATAAGACATAATAGGCGTATGGATGTAAAATTGCGGGAATCCCAATATCATCACGTGTTTATATAAAAAATTCTGCTTGAAAATGTCGAGTTAAACAATTATTAGTCCGAGATTTGCGAGTTACTTACTCACATAAAACTCGATACTGGGACTAATTTCCTAGGATTGACATTTTTATGCAAAGATTATGTAAAGATGATACTGCCATTCTCGAAAATTAACTGCCATAAACCGCTGATGTGTAATTAAAGAACAAATTGCAAAAAAAAGAAAATTTTGAATTTCGCGGGCAGAGTCGTTGATTTCGCCTTAAGAAAGCATTCACAACACAGCCTACCATCTCATAGATGTTTAACTAAGTAATATTTTAAACCTATGTTTGAACTCCGTTGTACACAAAAAGTGAAGTCACAGTAGGATAAAGTCTAGATCCTATAGACGAGATCTCAATGAAAATGCGAATGGGACAGCCCGCAGCGCGTCATCGGTGTCACATACGAGATTCATTGCAATTTGACGACCTCCGTGGCGCAGGGGACGCACGCTCGGATTCGAGTGGGAGGTCGCGAGTTCGATTCCCGCCACGGGCCACTTTGACAATTTATAATTTCTAAATTGGCTCAGGTCTGGTCTGGTGGGAGGCTTTGGCCGTGGCTAGTTACCACCCTACCAGCAAAGACGTACCGCCAAGCGATTTAGCGTTCCGGTGCGATGCTGTGTAGAAACCGTTGGGGTGACATAACTTACCCCTTCCAAGTTAGTACGCTAACATCTTCGACTGCATGATCACTTACAATCAGGTGAGATCGCAGTCAAGTACTAACTTGTATAGCTAAAAAAATATGCGAATGGGACAGCCCGCAGTACGTCATCGGTGTCACATACGAGATTCATTGCAATTATAATAGATGTCGGTGATAGAAATGAGCCCGGAGGCCGCGAGATGGCGACATTCAATCATCTTCCTTCGAGGAATCGATGCTAATACGTGACCGATACCGCGTACATTTTTTATCCAATTTAGGTAGTCACTTGGACTTACCTTTGCACCGGTTTAAAGATACTGTCAAAAAACATCTAATAAATCAGGGTTACTACACCATTGAAGAATTTTTAAATAACAAAGATTCTTGGAACGATAGTGATATGCTTCCATCTCCTCACGAGATATCTTAAAAATATTGTTTCATACTAATTGCTAAAAATTGTATATTGAGACATTTTTTTGAAAAGAGCAAGTACCGAGTTTCTTGCCAGTTCTTCTCGGTGCAAACCTGCTTTCCGAACCTGGCGGTAGAGTTTCGACATTTCATGAGAGCTTATATCTAAGCCTATGTGAAATAAATAGTTTCATTTCATTTCATTTCACTATTTAGCCGATGGACGTCCGCTGTTGGCCAAAGGTAAAAGACATTTTCGATTAGTGCAAGATCACGGATACATAATAGTACCTAAAAGTACAGAAAATAGCGACTATAGCGCACACACAAAAAGTGCAATTAAGTTCGCAATAGCGCCTGGCCCAGCCTCCGCAAACAACACGCAACAAACGCAAGGTTGTGGTCTCTTCCTATCGCGTAACTTTAATTTATTCGAGGTACTAAAGCTGCCTCGCACGCAGCGCGTGAAATAGACCGTACAAGAACTAACGCGAGCAAAGTAGCCGGCGCGCGGCGGTCGTCTGAAATTAGTACCTAAGTCGAGACGGCTACCTGTAGTTTCTCGATCACGTGATAAGTGAACCTGGCCTGACAAGATTTTTATGAACCTTTCATTTATATTATAACTAAGAATTATGAATTGAACCGTAGATGGCCAGCGGCATCTCGCGACTCCCTTAATATGGGCAGAGGTCTGCCATTACTGAGCTTTCGAGAGCGCCATCCCAACACCGTAGGTCCTCAATGTCCGTCGGTTTTAAGTGCTATATAGGCAAACTATTTGCCACTTTATTTCAGCTGTGGGGCACGTTATTTCGAAAGTGTTTGATGACAGGAAACCTCGAGACATTGGGAATACCTAACGCCTGTATCACACAAGGAAACTCAAATATGAATCAAACCGACTGATTCATCGATTGATATCATTGTCAAATCAATACGCGAAAAGAGTCCACGTTCTAGGCCGATCCACCGCAAGAGTTGCCATCTGAATTATTTATCACCTGACCAATAAGTGTCACTGAAATGTACGTGCGAACTATTAAATCATAGACAGATAATCAGGATGTGGGTTTAACCAATGGATTGTGGTTCTATCCAAGTTATTGTGACGAGGGCTTTACGTCAATGGAGTCTGCGGGTGGCCTCCCCATTAACAAATTAATTATATATCTACTTAAGCAGTCACCTATTGTTTGAGAATAATTTTCATTACGGAATAGCAGCATACCTTAGGAAGCTTTCCGTTGATTAACTATCTTCAAACTATAATGACGGGTGATTGAACTTTTTTGCCATAAACCCCTAACTTTTGTGTTGTAAACTCTTAACTAGGACTGTAGGACAGAGTTAGCTGCTGTGCGATTGCAAAGATATTAGGTATAATATATCTTTGTTAATTTAAAGCCCAAAGGGGGCCGGTCCTTTGCGTTCATGTCCTTAAGAGGGTTTTATTTTTTTACGTGCATCTATGACATAAGCATCCGCAAGGATTTTCGAAAATTATACTAGATCTAAAATAGTAGGTGAGCGAAGTCTTTCCGTTTCCGATCTTATATAATCTATAAGATCGCAAACGGAAAGAATTTCAAGTATATTTTGATACTAGACTCTAGAGGGTGCCCGCGTCTTCGCTCACCTCTATTTTAGATCTAGTATAATTTTCGAAAATCCTGTCGGATGCCTATGTCATAATTCTCTCAAAAGTCAAATCTGCACATTGTCTGAGCTCAATCCTTCCAGTAATTTGACTTTTGAGCTGTGCGTGGATAGATAGACTTCTATACAGATAAGTAACATCTCGTATATATTATATAAAATTTTTGTAACTCTGAAAACCACGAATATATTTTTTTCTTTAGAAATCGACGACCTCCGTGGCGCTGTGGCGCGCGCTCGAGGAGGTCGCGGGTTAGATTCCCGTCACCGGTTACTTTGGAATTTTATAGTTTCTAAATTGGCTCAGGTCTGGTCAGGTCTCGACTAGTTAGTTTCCACCACGTTTCCACCCTATCAACAAAGACGCACCGTCAAGCTATTTAGCCTTCCAGCGCGATGCTCTGTAGAATGTGTAAGGATTTACTCACCCCTTCCATTAAGCTAGTACCTTCATTAGCATCTTAGGCAGCATCGTCACTTCCCATCAGGTGAGATCGCGGTCAAGTACCAAACTTATAGTGCCAAAAAAGACGTGCAATGACAAAATTGAAAACCTAAAAAAAACTTGAATGGCACAGATGTCGGTAACGATGTCGAGAGTTCAATGGTTTTTCCCCTCAATAAATGCCAAACACCTAAAGAAGTCACTTAATTTTTTTTGTGATCCTCTGTCATTGAAGGTATAACCTTGTAAATCTGGAACCGTTGTTGGCGTATGCGCAGCGCAATCGGCACAGCTGATGGTGAGTGATAACGATCGACATAGGGCTGAGGCGGGACGCGGCGCGGCGTCACACATGAGCGGCCGCGAGTGACAGTATCTATGACGCGGCGTGCTGTTGATCGAACGATTCGCCACACCAAGGGTATTGATATTGTACCTACGCGATACACAATGCGCATCCGGGTGTGTTTCGGTCACAAATCACTGCGATCTACAGGTTGTTTGCAAAACAAATCGCTACAACATTTTTTTAGATAAAATAAAAATGGGAAATGTTTTCCAAAAAACCAACTTCAAATACTATAAAGAGGGAAATAAGTAATTTTTAATGTAGGTACCTACACCAATTCGAAGTCGGGCAATGTTTCATACAATCCCTAATAGTCCTTCTTAGTTCTTACTTACTTGATGTGCGAAGAAATGACGAAGTCAATAGTCATAGACAATCGCCCGACTTCGAATTGGTGTAGGTTAAAAAATATTTCACAAATCGGTCCACGCGTCTTCGAATAATCGGTGAACATACATAGATAAAAAAAAAAGTTTCCGACGAATTGAGAACCTCCTCATTTTTTTGAAGTCGGTTAAAAAATACCCAACTCGCTTCAAGTATACTAGCAAAATTTGAAGAGTTCCCTCGATTTCACCAAGATCCCATGATCAGATCCTGACCTGATGACCATAGGACAACTTGGAAAATAATAATACCCAAATTGTTTCAAGTGTCCATATAAAATTTGAAGAGTTCCCTCGATTTCTCCAGGATCCCATCATCGGATCCTGATCTGATTAAAATGGGACCATCTGGAAACTATACCCCTTTAAACAAAAAAAGAATTTTTCAAATCGGTCCACGCGTCTTCGAGTAATCGGTGAACATACATAGATAAAAAAAAAGATTCCGGCAAATTGAGAACCTCCTCATTTTTTTTAAGTCGGTTAAAAATTAAAATCTTTATTTTTCACATAAAGGCCCAATTAAAAGGCTCCCATGATAATTCAAAACTCTACCGCTAAGTTCAGAAAGCAGGAGAGAAGAACTGGCAAGAAACTCGGCACTTGCTCTTTTCAATTCTATTCCCCTAGTAACTTACTTGCTTATCAAATGCTCGTGGCATATTTATCTGTACGCCATGCAGCCTGATCCCTCCAGTGGTCTGTCTTCTGAAGTGTGTGTTGTAGATCAGACAGTCTTCAGTCAGTTACTCACCTTTTCTCTTTATACTATTATACAGACTAGCTTTTGCCAGCGGCTCTGCTTAGCCTGCACGTAATTTGGTTAAAAAACATTTCCATTTCATAACAAAATTAATTCAGTAGTTGCAGTTTGAAGGGCTAATAAATATCCAAAATTTTATCTTCATAATATAAGTGTAATTCATGTTTCATAAATCATAAATCAAGTTTTTCAAGGCTATCAAATGATCTTTAGCTGCCATGGTTTCCCTGGTCTGTGGTAAATATATTGTAAAGGTAAAATGCTTGACAGTTGCCACTAATATTCTGTCAAGGGTGTGACCTGTCAATCCTTCAAAGACATTATGGACAACTTTCAGGCATGAGTGTTTAACTGTTTGCAAATGCACACATTAAAGGTTATTACTTTAAGGTTCCTCCTGAAAACCAGCGCTGCAGCTTGCTGTGGCTTTGTGCTGAGTGAGGAGCCTTATTTGTTCACGTATAGCTGAATTAGTATAATAGAATCATTTACTTTTGTAAGCATGCAATATTGTAATGTTTCGTGAACAAATAAAACTTCTATCTATCTATCTATCTATCTATATTATAAAAAAAATCAAATCCAGACCTTTGGTTGAAATTCAGACATCTGAACCACCAAGTCTACCTACCAAAACTATTGGCTGATATTATTCCTGCCTATACCTGCAATGTACTCTAGGATTTAATGCTAATATTATAGGTACCTAGTAAATTGTTCTAAATCTAAACAGCAGGTACAATATATTTGCAGGCCTGCCTGAGTGCGGGACCCTTAAATGTTTGAATTCCTAGCACGAATCTAAATCCTGATGTCTCTGCCTAACAAAGGAAATATGAGTAGATTAAGTGCTAGAAAAAAAATAAAAACCCCCATGAAAACTCATGATATTTCAATTTCTTTTTTAAAAAAGGAACCGCCTTCAAAAAACCAACCCACTGAAAAGCACAAAATAATTTTGTAATAAATCTGGGTACATAGTTTTTGAAGTCGGTGCCCACTGCCCAATCAAAATTTGCAATCATTTTGAGCATGCTGTTTAACTAAAATCTTGGTATGGCTAATGGCACTGACTTTAAAAACTAAGTAGGTGTAACTAAGTAGTAGTAGTAGTAGGATGAGAAGCGTATTTCGTTATTGGGCCTCAAGATGTATGTGGACAAAACAAAGATAATGTTTAATGAAACGTCATCGCAAGGCCCATCGTTGTGGAAAATGTCAGGATCGAAGTTGTACAAGAATACGACTACCTGGGACAGCTTATACAGTTGGGTAGGAACAACTTCGACAAGGAAGCTGACAGAAGAATTCAGCTGGGATGGGCAGCATTTGGAAAACTGTGTCAAGTCTTCAACTCACCAATACCCCAATGCCTAAAGACAAGTCTTCAACACCTGCATCTTACCAATAATTACAACCATAATGACAAGTTCAAAGTCACTCAGCGTTCTATGGAGAGGGCTATGCTGGGTGTCTCTCTAAGGGATAAAGCCCACCGGATTAGCAAGCTGAAGTGGCAGTGGGCGAGCCATATCTGTTGCAGAACTGACGGCCGTTGGGGCAGACGTGTTCCGGATTGGAGACTGCCCACTGGACCGATGACCTGAAAAAGGTCACTGGTAGCAGGTGGATGAGGAAGGCGGAGAACCGTGTGTGGTGGCGCGCTCTCGGAAAGGCCTATGTCCAGCAGTGGACGTCCATAGGCTGATAGTAGTAATAGTAGTAGTAGATTCATTAAAAAATTATTTTGTGCTTTTCAGTGGGTTGGTTTTTTGAAGGCGGTTCCCTTTTTTTAAAAAGGAAATTGAAATATGTGTTTTCATGGCGGTTTTTATTTATTTTTTATTTCATACTTTTTAGTGATAAAGGTTTTGGGTTAATTACCCACTACCTTATCAATTTATTTTAGTGGTACATAGGTTCTATCCTCTTCAAACTGAAGAAGTTTATGTGAGGATGGCGAGTTTACATAACACTATCATGGTTCATTCCAACCAGCCAGGTAATATGGTCTCCTGTTTTACCCTTTGGGTACGGAGGCCTAAAAATGGATCTGGTTATGGTTATTTCCCACCTATAAAACCTCGATATAGAATCGAACGTAAGGCGGTTTTAATGATGTTCCTACAAAATAAGGATGATATTAGTGATTATTTCATGTTATATTGGTTACATAATATCTCGCATTAAGTTCATAATATCATTATCAGCAACGTCCATGGTCATTATCAATCATTTGTTTACATATTCAAATCACCTGGCGATACCAACATTACGAATATAAACAAGGATATTATAACCTTATCAATCAATTATAGCCGAGTCATTACTCATTTCCGAATGAGTATAAACTTGACAACAATTTTTGACACGTTACACCAAAACTTTACAACGAAAACCGGGATAAAAATAGCTGTTTAGCGTTTCTAAATATAAACTTGCCTTTACTTTAAGCGCGTATACGGTGGCTCCGCGCCTGTAATTCGCGGCGTACAACAGCACCCCGCCGCCGAAAACACAAGCACATGCCTTCCACACATTCTGATACCTTTTATTGCACTTTACTGAACTTAAATTACGCGAAAAAGCCGGTAAAAACTGCACTTTTCTTAATAATTTCCCCGGAGTACGGCTTAACGTGGCCATGTTGGCAGTACAGGCGACAGCTGATTGATTTTGACAGAGCATTTGACACGAGGTTTTTCCTGTCAATATTGCAATCGCATGCGGCATGCGCATGCGCGGCGACGAAGGAAAGTCTAGTTCATAGAGTATATTATGGTCTAGTTTTTAGGGTTCCGTACCCAAAGGGAAACCTATGATGGAGAGTGGAGACTTCGCTCTTCGACGTCGACTTGACTATTTATTTCTGTGAAAATTTGAAGCGTCTACCTGTTACCGATGTCAATATCGAGCAAAAACTCACGTTTGTTGTATGGGAGCCCCCTATCTTAATTTTTATCTAATTATTATTAGTATTTGATGTTATAGCGGCAACAGAAATACGTCAACATCTGTGAAAATTTCAAGTCTGCAGCTATCACGGTTAAAGAGATACAGTTTGGTGACAGATGGACGGACAGTGAAGTCTTAGTAATAGGGTCCCGATTTTACCCTTTGGGTATTTGGGAACCCTAAAAACGAAACCTCGTAGAATCCTGTTGATCGCCTGTCAACCTTTTGAGTTATGGAATTGAGTTTGATGTCAAATACGTATCATGGTCCCTTGGAGGAACAAGTAGGTAGGTATAAAAATTTCAAGCTTGAAATTTTTATCTATTACAATACTGTAAACTGTAATGTTTTTTCATAGCACGTAAACTTAAAACCTAAAAGTTTTTCCTAAAATCTTGAAATTTGGCAAATATCTAACAAGTGATACCAAGGTCCTTTTACACAAGGGAAAACTACGGATAATTGGTATGTACCTATGTATCTAAAATACTTGTGCTTCTGTAAAAAGTTTTGTTTCTAGATAATTTCTAATCAATATTTTTTTGTAACCATTTTCAATAAGTCACTTTGGTGAACACCAATTTTATTTATTACCTAATAACTTCCACACGCCTACCTACCTCTTATCATAAGGACCTTATATGTATTTTATTATTGTAATGAACTGTAAAACAGAGATAAAAATTATAATAACAAGTTTTATTGTAAACAAACTTACAAGCTAGTATGTTTTATTTCTAAATTCTTTGGATTGCTAATTTGTAATCAGGTCTGTTCCCTCTGGAACAGTTTCTTCATGCCCAGCCTGTTCCACAGCCTGTTCCACCTCCATGTCCTGGACGGAGGACAGCAACACCCTCTTCACATTCTCAATATTGTCATACAGGCCATACTCTGCTTGCCAGATGATTGTGCTTATCAATTGTTGTAGATTACTGCGAGTCTGAGGGTTTGTAAACTTGCGCAGTCTGTTACCAATGTATTCACCAAACACAGAGTAGTCATCTTTCTTTGGGCTTCCAACGACTACCCGCTGTGGAGGTGGTTTGGTGTAATTGTGATGTTGAACCACCCTATACTTCTCAGGCCTCGGAGGAGGGGACTGTCTTTCTCTTTTGATAACCCTAAACTTGGGTTTCTTGCGTTTTGGTTGGTAATCCTCTTCTTCCTCGTAGACTTCCTCGTTGAGCCACTCCTCATCTGAGGTTCTGGAGCTATGCATCTGACGGAGAAGCGAAGGCTCCTCTTGTGTTTCTACATGACCTTCATTTTCTGTCTCAGAGTTCTCGAGCACATCAACCTGAAATTGAAATTTTTTTTAATAGGTTATTATGACCTTAATACTTAATATGAAATAAAAATTCTATCTTTAATTACCAATTTATACTTGTGTAAATTTTATTACTATCTCGCTAATAATTCGTATTTAAATCACTACCTATTAGTTAAATCTTTATTGCAAATTTGTTGATTTTTGATCTTGTCAATCGATAATCGATATTTTAATCCTAATAATCCGGGGTAAAAGACAAAGTCGATAACTTAGCTAAAGCGATTCAATCAATAGTAATCGAATTTCAATAATTTGATTCGTCATCGGACCATTGCATCGCTCGCTTTGAATGACACTCGGAATCACAATTCACGATTCACGATCACACAAAATCAACCTACAGAATCGATTTTTTATAGTGATTATTTCGGATTTCGATATCGACTATCGAATCATATTGATAAAATGATAAGACATTCTGTCAATTATTATTAAAATGTAACTTATGTTAGAAATGTATTTAATACCCGTTGTATTTCTATAACTGGCATTGAGTTTTCTGTGGAGGGGTTTCGGCTATTTCCTCTCTTATTCAGATCAACATTTACGGAGTAACGTACGTTATTCTCTGTGTAGGCCTTTACAAATCTCTTCCTTCTCGTCGCAGTGGAGCTTTGATTGGTACTATCGTCGTCGTCAAGCCGGATGGTGGCGTCGTCCAGGGTCCCATTCTGCAGCAGTTCCCACTGAATCGGATGCTTGTTCAACAAATGCGTCCGAAGATTCGTCGTATTACCGAAATATTTGTACTGCGTATCACATAGTTTACACACTACGGCAACACATCGATGATTCTCCTCCACACGGTCGAAAATCCGCCAAACCAGAGACGATGTTTTCTTCATTTCGATTCCCGATCAATTTGGCGCCTAAATATTGATGATTATAGAATCGTAACCGAGTCAAAAACGCATCGATTCTTATTATCGCGGCCAAGTCGACAAAATGGCGATCGTCGAGTGAAAACTGACACGAAGCATCGAGCGGTCTCGAGCGAGCGCCGAGCTGACGACCTTCACTCGATAAGCGACGGCGGTGCGGCGGCGTGACATTTTTGACGTCTCACGCCGGTGGCCGTTCTCGTATCGATTCTGTATTATCTGTGCTTTATTTTTGAAAGCAAAAAAATATTTCCCTAGATTGTATACATACATACAACGATATAAATCATCTTTGCATACATATATAGGAAAAAAACAATAATTTTATTTATTTTCTGCAAAATGAAAAAAACGTTTCACTAAAAACTTGAAGGCTGAGAGGACTAGCCAGTAGCCAACTAGGTACAGCGCTATCTATCTTTGATGTTGATTGGCTAGCTTAAACCCGCCAAATTCAAATATCAGTTTTCTCGATTTTTTTTACTTTTGCCCACTTTTTAACCGACTTCAAAAAAAGGAGGAGGTTCTCAATTCGTCGGAATCTTATTTTTATATGCAAAAATAGAATTTTGACAGTAAACCTCACGTGAACCTATTCAAAACTTGTAACTTACATAATCATTAAATAATCATTATCTCTCTAGTAGGTATCGTGTAGGTAGATACTTAGATAGGTATCATTCTCGACTAGTTTTTAGGGTTCCATACCAAAATGGTAAAAATGAACCCTTATGGTGAGACTTTCTCCGTCCGTCCGTCTGTCACACTCAAACCTGAAATTTGGAATACTGAGTTGTAGGTAATTGCGGTGCGGCGCGGCGTTATTGCAATCATAAAAAATTGAAAATCTTTTTTATTTTTATTTAAAAAGGAGGGGAAAACCGGGTCGTCAAAATTTCAAAATGAGATAACAATATTGAGTAGGGTATCTTATGAAAGGGCGTTACTTGTGTATTCTAAAACCGATTTTTATTTATTTTTATGCCTGATAGTTTTCGATTTATTGGGCCAACTGTCGAAAAAAAAAACTGGCCAAGTGCGAGTCGGACTCGCGCACCGAGGGTTCCATACAATAAAAGAAGTAAAACATTAAAATAATCACTTTGGTTCATGAATTTACGAGTATAATTTACATGTAGGTACTTTTGTTGGCAAACCGCAAACATAACTTTGTTTTTTCCGGTTTATTGTTATTATCAAAAAAAGTATAATAGTTAGAGAGTTGATTTTATTTTTTCTGTAAAATATAAGTTTACTTCTATTGATCATAATTATTTCAGATTTCTCGATCGGTAATCTTCGGAGATAAGGGGGGGACGTTATTTTTTTCGACAGTTTGCCCAATAAATCGAAAACTATCAGGAATAAAAATAAATAAAAATCGGTTTTAGAATACACAAGTAACGCCCTTTCATATGATATCCCACTCAATATTGTTATCTCATTTTGAAATTTTAATGACCCGGTTTTCCCCCCTTTTTAAATGAAAATAAAAAAGATTTTCAATTTTTTGTGATTGCAATAACGTCGCGCCGCAATTACCTACAACTATTTCAAATTTCAGGTCGATAGCTTTAATAGTTACTGAAATAATCGAGTGTGACAGACGGACGGACGGACGGACGGAGAAAGTCTCACTATAAGGGTTCCATTTTTACCATTTTGGTATGGAACCCTAAATACCGTTCCCACTCTTATCTCCGAAGTTTACCAATCGAAAAATTTAAAATAATTATGATCAATAGAAGTAAACGTATGTTTTACAGGAAAAATAAAATCAACTCTCTAACTATTATACTTTTTTTGATAATAACAATAAACCGGCAAAAACAAAGTTATGTTTGCGGTTTGCCAACAAAAGTACCTACATGTAAATTATATTCGTAAATTCATGAACTAAAGTGATTATTTTAATGTTTAACTGCTTTTATGGTATGGAACCCTCAGTGCCCGAGTCCGACTCGCACTTGGCCGGTTTTTTTTAGCCAGTAGGCGTACGCTAGGCGAGGGGTTTCCTCTTGGAAGGGAGATTTGGGCTTAGCCACAGATCCATTTTCTTATCAAGTGTTAAAGAAAGGCCTAGCACACGACTACGCACTAATTTTATCGAGATTGTAGATATGACGTAGATATCCTTTTTAACCGATTTCAAAAAAAAGAAGGATTTATTATGTACCTATAGGAGTATGTTTGTATGTATGTATGTTTGTCCGCGATTATCTCGCGTTTGGCTGAACCAATTTCGATGCGGTTTCCAGGAAAGTATTTGTTACGTTCTGGAGAAGGTTTTTACCTGGCCTGGATTTTACGTGGCCTTAGCTCCCCACCCCTCGACCCGCGCATCTTTAAAGTAAAGTAACTAAATTCACAATAACTATTTTTTTTCAAATGGAATCGAAGTCGGTTGATATACCAAAACCATATATAAACACCAGATACCATACGAGTAGGTATGTATAGTTTCTGTTACATATACTAGTAATTGCAACATAAAATAAAACAGCAGCAGTATATTTTAAGAATCATTTAATTATCTTTCGGTATAAGAGACTGTAAAAAGTTTATTGTCTATAATTTTCCGATCACTCTTTTGGTGATACTATCAAATACGTCACGACTCACGAGGTGGCTTTGACAGACGTCACTTGGAGTTCAATGACCTTTATATTTTTAAAGGTATTTTTAATGAATATCGGCAGTTTTCCACCTTGTTAACAAAACTGCATTAACGAATACATTTCAGCCAGAGAGGAAAGGGAATAAATATAAGGGGTGTTTGATAGTATCGGACGAGTAAAATCATGTAAATGGTATAATAGACGTATTAAATTAGATCTGCAACGGGATTTGTCTAGTTGCTCACAAGTTTATATACATGATATGAAAAACAGATAATTAATCGTAACATATCATAGTTTAAATAAGTAAGGACAGCCAAAGTTTAACACTGGTAGGCACTTTATTTTCAGGCTCTGCTTTTATCAAACACCCCCTCAAAATTTCCCGGCAGCTTTCGGACCATTAAGATAATAATTATTGTAAAAATGTAAAGGTATCGAAATTAATTAAGTATAATACTGTTAGACCCTACGACGCGGCATGCCCGCTCGTTTGTCGAGAGGGGCGCGAGTGGGCATAGGAGCCATACATTGGTGGGAATAGATTACGAACATTCCTCCGACACCCGGTTCATTACTATGAAGTCTCACAATGGTTCCAACTTCCAACCCAACCATCAAAGTCATAGCCATATTAAATTGCGATTCCATGCGTGTAACGAAATTTAAATAATGCACGATAATTACTATCGCTAAATTAATACGAGTACGTCATGTGAACAATTTAACGATAATTGTCATACCTACATTTTTTGAGTTTTGTTACATTCTTATATACGCATGGAATCGCTATAAATTATGCTCATACTTCAGAGCCTTACTTTCCGATTGTCAATTGTTACACACATACACAGTTGCCGGCATGTAACTTGGCAAGGTTTCGGCGTGGTGGCGGAATGTTTGCGCAGCGTACGAATCGTGCAACGAAGTGCGAGAGAGACAACAGTCTACTGACCAACCAATAGCACGCTCGAATCCCGTTACCTCGCCCCCCGCGATCCGCTCGGCATAGAGGCACACAATGCGCATTTTAACATTTTCACTTTTTAGGACTCTTGCCAAGTTACTTGCCAGCAACTGTACCATGATAAAATGTCGAATTTAGGTGTCGATATTATACATTTTTATTATGAAAGGTTATTAGGTAGGTATTATGTTGCTCTGTATGGAACCGAGGATTTTGGAGGTCTCGTGATGTGATAGAAACGCTTATGAGACGTCATAGTAAATGGTGCAAACACTTTCAGCATTTATTACATTCATATTTCATATTGTACATTTTGAAATCGCTATTGTTTAAACTGTCAAGTGGTAAATCGTCCAAATGTTCTAGGGAAGTCGATCGTCGATTTCGGGATCGATATTTTATATTATTGCGATGATTGCGGCACATTATTTTAACTATAGATTGATTTCAAAAGTTCGAATTCTCAAAATCGATTGAAATGCAAAGAGTTTAAAAATTAACTGCACAGAAACACAATTTTGGTAATGCTTTTTGGTAGCATTCTTATGTTTATATTTTTTAATTTACCTACACGAAAGTAGGTACAGTTTTTGGTTGAGCTACCACTTGCAATACAGTGGGGAAATTTATAGTAGCTGCACTACTTAATTAGTTGATTAATTATATAATAATTTATAATTTCATTTAATCAAATAATTAAAAATATGACGATATGAACGAGTATTTTAGTTGTAAGTGACTCCCATATAAGATCCCTCTGCCTTTTGTTCGAGCATAATAATAATAATTAATTATTAATTTATTAACATTGTGCGAAAGAAAATGAACGACATTTAAGTATTATTCTGCGAGTAGGTACATCTATTACAAGTAGGTATTTATGGCACATGCGTATAAATAACATAAAATTAACTCATATTTATACAAAAACGAAGTAGGTAGATATCTTCAAAGATGCACATTTCTCGAAAAATAAAGGGATTGCTTATTAAATATTTGATATTATTTTAAAAATAAGTATAGGTAAAGAACGTGTGGAAAAAGCTACTTTTTACATTTCTAAATATTCGAGGAAAAGTCTTTATAGATCGAGAAATATGAAAATTGAATGCGTGCGTAATTAATAACATTATAGATCGTAAAACGATTAGGAATTTATCAACGCTAATGAAATGGTCAAGAAATATTACATGATTCTTACGACGTCTATTATGTAAAACTATAAAATAAAACTAGGTACTGTAACTGGAGAGAATTTACAATACCGAAATACTGCTTCTACTTTCTAAAGATGAATTGTTTTTATTAATTTATCTACAATACGAGTCAGGTAATCGATAACAAACTCGAATAAATTACGAGTGAAAATGACAAAATCGATACGTTTTGAATGGGCTCTACACACGTTCCAATCTACGGTCAACTCGTCACGATTTGAAATTGGTTTATGGAAATCATAACAACATTGTTAGAACATGCTTTGTGTGCTGTGAAAAAAAAATACTTCAAAATAATGCTTATTGCAATTTTTAATCATTTAGTTTGTACATAATTCACATAATTCACATTTGGGATCGCAGATTTTTCTTCCTGTTCTTTTTTTTCTGTTCATACGTACCTAATGTGCATTACCAATAAAACTTTTTTATTTTATTTTTTCATAAAGTGAAGATTGAAAGGTAGGCTTAAAACGCGTTTAGAGTTCCTTATTAGGAGTAAATGCTTTGCGAAACCGTGTAAAGATTTGTCATTTTCATGGCATTATACAATTACATACAACGTAACATAATTTCATAAATTAATCGGACATATCCTCTCAGAATCAGTAGAATCATGAAGCTCGCACACATTATTATTTCATGACGCACTGTAATCAGCAAACTGTGATCATGACATTCATGACGTCAGATAATATTTAAATTGTAATAAAAACTATGGTAACCCTGTAGTTTACTGGCAGTGTAATCGTTACAGATATCTTTAACTGTATGCTTTTATTATTTTTATAAGTATTTTTTTTTATCAGTAGAATTAAAACTTATGTGGAAACCAATTGTCTGAATTGGAATATTAAGTGAAGTTCGCTGATACAGTGTAATGGACATTAGAAACATTATGCGCACATAACAAGAATGCGAGGGAAATCAATAAGAATGTAATCGTCCATTCAAGCACAGTATTTATGTACACCCTATACAAACAAACCACGTAAACTCCAATCACTTAGAAATCGCCCGTGATTTTACTAAATACGACACTGAAGCCTGTTAAATATGATGCAAGTTGGAAATATCTAAGTGTCAAGAGTCTACGTAGTTTATTCTGAACGGCTATAAATATAATACACATAAATTGGCTCACTAAAAATACAAGCGTATGACAACCTACATATCTACTTACATCGGACGAACTAAAGGACAGAGATTAAAAAATCAACTAGAACGTTAACAAAATACGACTTTCTCTATGGAAAATAAAATAAATAATTTACAAATTAGATACACGTTTTTTTATTACATAACTATCTACTAATAGTCACTTCGTCGATATACATTATCACTAATTCATTTTTGGACGATACGAAGCGAGCGATTTTGTAATTTCCACCGTCTTTCTACCACAGATTAAAGATATTGTATCTTCTTTCTACTAAACATCGCGTCACAGATAAGATTGCTAAAAAAGTAAAAAAAGAAAAGAAAAAAAAGTTGTTAACATTGCGAAAAGTTCGGTCATAAAAAAGTTATGTGTTAAAAATGTAAAAATGTAAAATCGTTTAGATGGAAAACTTCATGAGATTTTGTATACAGCTAAAACTTATTATATTTAAATCACATTTCGATTTGTTCACAAGATCGCTCTCTCCGTGACCGCGACCTATCAGAAGCATGCCGTCCGCCGCACATAACCTATCATAGCTTACTCCAAAACCGACACTACCTACATTACTCAGTCATATTTTTCAGTCAATTTCTTATGAAATTACACCAACACGTCTCACTAAGTACAAAATCTCACTTCTCCCTACTCGTGGCAAGTCGGGGAACTTTCCAAACCTTAAGTTTTTTACTGCAAGTTTTCCGTGGTTTTTCAATTCGATTTTTAGTTAAACTTTCGAAAAGGACTCGGAAGATGTGAAGAACCATGATCGTGGCAAAGATAAACTTAGCAGCAATAATTGTAAAGAGACGGTAGACCGTATTGAATCCATTAACGGATCACTTAGATTTAATTACACTTAATTTAGAAGTCGGCTAGGAAACGGATTCGGTTGATGTACGACTAATAAACAAACGGTCACGATACCGTGTCGGGATGGAAATAGACTCGAGACTTGTCCACGGGGACAGGGAGCCGGCACTATTTACAAGGAATTTGTTGTGAAGGATAACGGCGAACGACTCCCGACTCGCCACGAGTGACATCCCTCCCCCTCTAACACAGTTCCACCTTACTCTGATATTCTCGACTCGTTTAAAGCGAATTAATCATTAAGTTATCAAATATCATCTAAGTTAATAATTTCATGATAACTAAGACAATTGGAATCTTGCCGATAAACCTACGATTTAAAGCGAACTAGGAATACAAATTGAGATAGATAATTTCAGCTTTGGTAGTATAATATCATTCGTCGCTGTCGAACAGAAAACAGCTCGATCGAGTATTCGACGCACATCGCGACAAGGACGAGCTCGTAGCTCCCGAGTGTTGACAGTGACGCGAGTGCGTGACTCTACATCGCGGCGCGGCGGTCGCATTCACTGGTGGGTAGGCATAAAATTTTTCGTTCGAAAATTTTGCAGCATATTGTCGTATGAGTATTTCAGGGGCCGTTCGTCGCGGAACGGCGCTGAAGCGGAATGCTAGCGAGGTATCGTAGGGTGGAACGGTGCTAGTGTGCGAGCGCCACGGCAGCCCCCAGCGCGAGCAGGCTCAGGCGCGGCCGCCCTCCGGCGCCGGCGTACGAAAAAACTCCGCGTCGGTGGTGGACATGGTGGACATCGTGGACTCTTCCCACGTCTCCGTGGTGGTGGTGGTGCCGTTGTCGTGTTTTCTCCGCGCCTTGGGGTGCCGCTGCTTCTTCTTGGGGTCGTTGGCCTTCTTGTGCTTGCGCTTGCGCAGGTTCTGCTTGTGCACGCGGCGCTGGCAGTTGCGGTGGAAGGGCGGCGGGCGCTTGAGCTTGCCGCGGTGGCGGCGCGGCGGGCACTGCGCGGGCCGCGGGCCATCCCAGCGCGTGGTCATGGTGAGCGCGTAGTAGGACAGGTTGCCGAGCGGCCGGCTCACGGGGATCTGCGTGCGGCGCGCGCGCCCGCGGTTGTCGAGCGCCAGGAACGTCTTCTTGCCGCCGCGGATGCGCGAGTACGTGTTGTAGTTGTTCTCCTCGATGTGCTCCTCGAACACGCAGTCGTCCGAGATGTCCTTCTGGAACAAACGAACGGGCACTTCAGCTTCGCTGTGGATACATTTACAATATACAGTACACTAGCTGTTGCCCGCGGCTTTGCCCGCACCTTATTACATAATAGGTATTATACCGATCTAATAAGTTAATCTTTTAAAAGACAGACATGTGGAATCGCAAACTTTTTTTAGAACTTTTAAAGACAAAGTACAATCCCGCCATACATGATTCTTGCGTATTTTAACAGTTTACTCAGCGTATTCAACGGAAACTCTCCAAAAGCATTTTTCCCATTTCTTAAATTGCCTATCCAATACAAAAATAAATAATTTTTCAATTCGGACCAGTAGTTCCTAAGATTAACGCATTTAAAAACAAACAAACAAACAAACTCTTCAGATTAATAATATCAGTATAGAGTTACCTAATAGAAAGTGTTATGACGCTAGCACCTGAATTTTTTGGTTTCCATCCTAAGCAGTGTCATTTTTCAAGATTTGGCTAAATCTTAACGACTTTAATAGACCTCAAAGAGGTTTTTACCGTACTCGGACGGTCCATTCTACTTTATACGCAAGGAAGCTAAGGCGAGTCAGACTCAACTAATAGCATCCTACTTCCTAACCAGCTGGCATTAAATTTTGCCCTTTAACCTAAGACCAGAGACAATTCTTTAGAACAATAGAATACACAATTCTTAAGGGTCATGATTCTTCACAGAACTGCGTAAGTGTGTACCTAGTGGTAGGTACAATATCTACTGTTATTTGAGTCATGCATTAATAAATCGCCAGATAATTCCCAACGCAGCGCGGATAATGTAAGCGTGACCAACGAACAAACAGTCAGACAGGCAAATAGACAGCATTAGCATATTCGGAATCCCTTCGCGGTTACGATAAAATATCCAGAGGTTCATCCAAACCGGGTAAGCAATATTGAACTTTATGACAGATAGCGAAGAGCAAAAGTTGTTTATGATAGGTTTAGAATTTGTTTATGTTGATTGTAATCTTAGTTTCTACTGTAGATAACATAGTGAGGGTTGCCAGTCGAGAAATAGGTATATGTTTTTCATTACTGTTCCCCTGCATTATACGACTTTGATAGTAACAATTTTAATTGTTTGGTTAAGATCTAACAAAGCTAGAGTAGTCAGTCAACCGGAAGAGGTCTATCATAAATATTCAATCCACTTCGTCACAACTCTCCACTTGTGCGCGTCTACTGCTGGAAAAAGAAGCCCGTGCGGTATTTTCAACCACTGCAATGTTTCAAGCTTGCCCCCGCAAACCCTCAGATACTCACTTAACAGTGTTCACCCGCTTTAAAGAGGTTACTGTGTTTAAAACCTGTGTTTTCTGTGCCATTTTTCGAGCAGCCATTATGTCCATTATTAGGACCATTCAGGCAATTTGGTGGAATGATGAAGCTTGTCAAAAGCCCGGCTAAAGTTGCGCCTATTTACACTTATAAAACATTATTGATATCAGGATAATTTTTCTCTAGGATTTAACAGTACACTAACATATATTAAGCTAGTAATTAATTACAAATTTTAGTACTTTCTCGCTGCAAGTCAATGGAACTGCACCATCACACTTCCCGGCGTCTCCACGGGAGGTCTGCCGGCGCCCATGCTCTTCCTGACAGCTTATTGTTAGAGAAAGGGAACTCGCGGCCAATTTACGGCGAACCCAGATAATAGCTTAAAGCTTGTACAAGCTGTAAAATGTAAAATATCGCAAACTTTCCACTTATCCGTGAGACGTTAATGACGTGGATAAATCGCATGGCATTTTATTATTGTCCAACATAATGACTATGCGCTTATACAATTTTTCACTCTATTGCCTGCTTTTAACTCATTTATGTGCGTGTAACTTCACAATTTTCGCTATGTTTAGTAAGATCGATACGTTATGAAGTTTATTTCTAAATCTAACCATCATGCTTTCTATGTTAAAGTTGAAGACAAAATACGTGAGTCTAGGTAATACTTGAAATGCTATTATTACCGTCTGACATTATTTAAGTTGATATATCATGACTAATTTACAATTTCTAATGTCACGTCTATGCACTATTAGAAATATAATATTTTTGTAGGCATCAACAATAAAAAATATTTTCATGATCGTCGGTAGGTAATCATGAATTGATGACATATTTGAAACGAAAGCATTCCATTATTTCACCGTGCCCTATAACGAGGAAATAACAGCGATACCGTTCACGGCTATAATTTAACCAATGTTTTAACCTTAACCTGTATTTCAAGACTGCGGGACCGGTTGCTTGTGGTCTGTGGTGTGGACTTCCGTAACAAAATCACCAGGCGGCGGGCAAATCAGAGGTGCAACAAATTCAGAGCGCAAATCTACCGCTGGCTTCTCAGTTCACGCTCGATATTAATATAGAACTGTATCAGTCTAGATCTGTTTGTTAGACATCTTTGAGGCAATAAACAAACTGAAAAATTTAAGTATGTCTTCTTTGAATGGGCTTTAGTTAAAAACGTCAATGAATGATATTGTTTTGGAGGTGTTCCGATCTAAGTGGAAATATATGTAGGACTTCAGGTGACCGATGGACCGTCTGCTACTTGAATGGAGGCAACTAATATTGGTCTGACGACATTACCAAACTCTTGGAGGAATCGTAGACGAGAGCAATGCAAGAAATAGCGTGCTTATGACGAGGCTTCAGGAATAGATAAAAGAAGGCTCATGAAAGAGATGATAAACTTTTATAATTAAAGCTTTTTTATATAGAACAGGGCTTCTTAGGGCGGAGACTGTTTTCGAGAATTTTAAATTCTACAGCTCTTTATAAATTTTCTTCTTTACGATCGGTTTTAGAAAAAAGATTATTTATTTTTTATTAATGAATCGTCATGGAAAAATGAATCTAATGAAATGGATGCACTTTACCCTTTACCTCTCACTTATCAGTAAGACTCTTTTAAAGTAAGTCCTATTACAGTTTACTTCATGCTCTCGCCAGCTTTATAGTATCTACCAAGTTCTCACTTTTAGAAGAGAGAATATACCTCACTGAGGTTGGAAAATCAATGAATTCTTCGTAGACAAAGTTGCGGCTGACAACTTGTATAGGGAGTGCTTTAACATAGTAGATATACGAGTGGGTAATGCTTGAAAGCCCGGCGAGCTTATGGGACAATTTAAGAGGCATTATGTCTGGCGGCTATTCACTATACATATTTATGAACAAAATAGTATCCAATTTGTTTGCCGCGACTCCGCTGTTGCCTCAGACTCGAGAACAGAGATCGACGGCAACAAATACTCAAACAAAAACTGTTTTTTGAATAAATTATTATTTTTTGACTTTGTTATTCCTTTCCCCGATGTTGACTAATAGTACTTATAAGGAGATCCTTCCAAATTCTTCCTTAACAAAATTCTGTTATCTATAATTATTCTTAAACAATACATAAAGCGCTACATAATTTGGGAAATTTTCAGTGTTTTTTATTCCGAAACAGCCAACTCTACAATCGAACTAGGTACGACATATACTGATCATGAATCACACTGATATTGAAATAAGGCAAAAGTTTGTATGTAAGTTTGGAAGTATGAATGTGTGTTAAATGTTAATGTTTGTTACTCCTTCACGATTCAATTTCTCAACAACCCCTGGTTCTCACGTGATTTGCCAAAATCCGAATTTCAAGAAAATCATACCAGATGGAAGCAATTAATGAGGTACAGGTTAAAGCGCTTACCTAGAGAATGCCTATCTCTTTGAAGGCATTTTATAAGTGGCAGGACGGGAGTATACGTAATGTTAGGCGCTAGTATCAGAAATTTAGATGAGAAACATTTTAGTTTGACCTTTGAAGTGTGAAAGGTCGAAAGGTGTCTTATTTATCTGTCTATCGCTTTACTTTCCTCCTTGTCTCCACGATTCATATAAGGGTGCGAGCAATTGGTACAAACGTAGGACACCGCCGGGCGTTCCTTTCGAGATGTGGGTACTGACGGCGAGCCACTCGCGCGAGTTGACTGGCGCGAGCTGACTGGCTGACAGGTTTATCTCAGTGGCCGAGTGGCACAACAGGGAGGAGAGCCAATTTGCACTAATAGTTTACTGGCACGCTTTCCCATCTCGTTACCGATCCGGTCGGCAAATTGTTACGTGGTCCAAACGGAGTTTAGTGCCTATTAGTGATCCAATCGACCGGTTCTTTTTAATGGAAATATGGATCAGATTGCAATGGTTCGGAATGCAGATCAGAAATTATTTTCTTTAAAAAAATTACTCACATAGATTACCTATAGTAATTGGGACAGGAAATCTTTAGAAGATAAAGGTCTGCGTGAATTACGAGTTCATAGAAATACCATGGGAATCAGGATTCTATTCGGGATACAATTTAGCGTTTGTGTTAAGAAGGGCTATTTCAGTTCCAAATTTTAGCAAAATCGGTCCAGTAGTTGCGACGTAAAGGAGTAACAAACATATACACATACATACAAACATTCGCCTTTATAATATCTAGTCGTAATTATCTCAGTTTTTTAATTTTCTCATAATAAGAATTGACTGTTAAGAGGTACGTAGCCAGATGTTATTAAATGCGTGAATATGGAAGGAATTCTATGTTAGATACTTTACCTCTTTTATATGGCAAATATTATTCCATACCTACATGTGTGTAAGGAGTCTTAGGATGCTCTAGTTTTGTAACTCGAAAAAAAAACTTCCTATGAATACCGTCTCTTTTACAAAAGTTGACTATTACTAACAAGACGCCTACACAAAGGGGTTTAATAGCTTAATACAACCCCAAAAACACCCAATCGAGGTCCTTCTAGTCCTTTTAGTACATAATATCTTTATATCTTTATCTTATCACTCTAACTCGTTCACAATAAATAAAGGCTGTTGAGGGAATTTAGGTCATAAAATCCAAAAGCTGCTCTCCTTGATAGGGAGGTGTGTACTTTTTCTTAAATTTTTCATAATACTAGACCACTTGGTCTTAAACATATGGATCTTCTTTGCCGTTTCTTTTGTCGTTTGACGTTTCCTATTCCGACATCTATGATTTCAGCATTTCATACATGAAAAGCCGCACGCTCTTGTGGTAGTCCCATATGCTGACAACCCTTTATTACTCTTACTTACTTTCTACTTGCTTTACTTTTATCTCTACTTATTTTATACTTATTCATCAAAAACTAGTCTACTCCCAGACGTCCGTGTTGCTCGTCATAAACCGACCGATGTGAAGATAACTAGAGATTGGAAACACAAGATATCGACAATCGATAAAATATTCTAATTGATACGACCTCGTTTATGGACATCTAATGAGTACGGAGTTTGTCGACTTATTAGAGAGTTAATTACATCGAGTGGCTTTTTATGAAGCCCATAAATAAAACGACAGGCGGCTGGTTTTGTAATTCATTCGGTAATCGGTCGCGAACACGCCATTAATATATTTATATTCGTTTTTATTTCTTTGTTAATGGTTAATTTACAAGTTATTGATGATGAGAGAATTAGTTACCCATCAAGTTTTATGACGTTGAGTGAACTGGTTGTTTGCCTTTCATATTATTTCATAAGGGACATGGCTATTACAGCCAATATAACTCATTTTGGTGCAAAAAATCTTGATATTATATTCATACTTAGAAACACTTTTACAGAGACGTTGCACAAAGTTCCAAAATGTAATGTTAGAATATTATAAAATTTATCTAAATAACTTTAAATTAAAAACGTATAAAGTTAAGTCGTCAAAACCTGCAAACGATAATAGATTGTTTCGTTTCAAATAATATATAAAATATCAACTTAAAATTCGATAGGAAATAGGTAATTTTTCGTATTTAAAAAGCAATTTTGGATACATTATATTAAAGGTATCGGTATCCAAGATTAAATGGTACCGTTACTGAATAGCTTCCGAACTGAATATTAATTGAAAGTCGATATCAATGTGAATGTTCATTAGGCACAAATAAGTAATCTACGTAATATCTAAGTATACGTAATATCTCTATTAAGGACTTATCTTAATACCACGTGATAGGGACTCGGGTTCTTGTGACTCGGCTATAAATAAATAATAAATGTGTTGATTTTACTCGCGGCATGCGATAAATGTCAGATGAAATGTAAATCCCGACTGGTCCCGCAACTCGCGAGCCGCGGGGATCTCTAACTGGAGGTGAGACGCTCTTGAACTTATGACAAAATACCACTGTTACTGGCTACTGTAGTTAGAAATTAAATAGAAATTATCAATGTAGGTAGCTGTCAGTACGTGATAAGTTTCCTTTACTGTAATGCAAATGACATAACTGGAAATGACATTTATATGTACCTCATACTTCATATTGAAGTTACAAATAAGAGATAACAAAATCACATATCGCAGTCTCTAGAACTAGCGTCTTCTTTCAGATCATTGAGATAAATAGACGATAAATAGAGTAAATATTCGACCTAATCATTTACCACAGATAAAAAGGAAGACTAATTGGTGTTGGCTACTTTCAATTTCGCTAAAGAAAAAAGTTCCCACCTATAATATAGGTAAGTGTCTATCACTATCACCAATTAATATAGAGAAAATAGAAGTAAAAATATTTTAAAGCAAAAGAAGTAGTAGGTTAAAGAGTTAAAGAGTATCAGCTACTATAATAATATATCTCATACCCGTTACTTTAATACCAACATCCGGCTCGTTTCTATCACATGTATGTATTCTGAATGAGTGCCTATAGGCATTCTAATCCCCATTGCAAATGGCGTACCGTCTGCAGCTCGAACAGATTCCCATCATGTTTACATTTATTTTCCAAACGATAAATCGCGGCAACCCGCGGGTCAAGCGATACTTGGCGCATCGACAGATGGACTATCGATAATGAAAGGACAATAGGGCAGCACTAGGCGGGGGTTATCGCTGCAGTATTGGAAACAATCGGACGTTCCGTTGACTCGCGGGAGTCTCATTTGATCCACTGTACAAACCCAATCTTGTCACCTGTCAATAGTGAAGTTCTCGTAAAAGTCAAATCAGATCATTTATTTCATATAGGCCATTACTTGTTAGCTCTTATGAATAGTCAGTGAAAATAATTAATTAGGTAGGTATACTTAGTGATAACTATTTAACGGCTTAAAAACTAAGTTTACGAGGGTTCCAACGCGCCCTGAACTAAGTAGAAGCCCACAACAAACTCAGCCGGGTATAAGTCTATTTTATGTTTGCGATCTATAGATACTGTTATAACCTACTTATCCTGTATTTCGGTTTACACATTTCTTCATTTTCAGGATTATTTTGCTAACAAACTTAACCTAGGTACTTTGTAGTTCTGTAGATTTTATCTTTCGCAATTACTTAAATGTCCCTGGCCCCGACTTTTGATTTTAGTTGGGTAACTAAAGGTGAAGTAAACTCAGTTCCATTCTAAGCTTGTGTATGTGTATCATCACTTAAAAAAGACTTAGGTTTGGAAAGGTAGTCACAAACTCATATAGCGGATGATTTTCCGATTCTAGAGCTTGCTATAGCTTGGAGACTAACGATTTGAATCTAAGTATCTGCAACGGAATACAAAGAACATTTATGTCGTTCAAAGCTGTTTAGAGACGCCATTTCAAAAAGAATTAGGTAGGTACTTTTTTGGGATTGTCAGGGTTACTGAGTAACTATCAATAAATTAATCTATCATTACAAATCAACCGCAAATCACAATATTAGGTATCCTTCGTTTTGGCAACATTTTCACACTAAAAATTAAAGATATTTCAGACAATGTAATAATTTAGTTCAAGGGAATCGCAGAATCTTTTTACGTCAGAAACAACATTAAAAATATGATGAATGACACTCGTATATCAAAGACTACCTAATACATGTGTAGGGCCGAAATTCTAGCGAATAAACAACCAAAAACTTGAATTCCTCGATTGAAAGGGATACGGTGTAAGGCCGGAATGCCGAATCTCGCCGAATGGCGCCGAAATCAGGGCACCTCTAATTTAAAGAGTCGATTCTGAAGATTTCTCGGAAGCGGCGAGGACAAAGATCGATGGGCCCCCTGGAACTGTGGCCATGGAGCATGGGGCTCATCTAAACTCTCGAACGATCACTTCCAAGTATTTTGATGGATTCGGTCCGGGAATATTTACGAACTGTCGTCTGCGAATCTGGTGTTAATTTATTCGGCCCCCAGGCCTTTTGATAGACCTCCTAATACACCAGTGGGGTATTTTTGATTTCTAATAAAATAATATACATGGATCTGTATGTTCGTAGGAAGTGCCTACATTACGATTCTGAATATTTTTGGCAAATCACTTGAGTAGACTATGTTCAAGTATTTTTGTCCAAGGAAAGACGAATGTCTTCGAAGTAAGTATCGATAGAAACATAAAGGAATTTTCACCGACAAGAAGATACGAGATGTGTCGCTATCTCTAAGTTAAAATGTCTACTTGTTGCCCAAAAAGTCTTGTGCATAGATTTATAATAGGTCATCGCGACCTTTATAATAGATAATTGTATAGCGACGGCTCGGGTTTCCCAATTTAGGCAAAGCATTTTAGCCGCACTTTTGAAGTCCAGGGCGTCCTCTTATCTTGGACCTCTATGATTTCCACGTAATTTTTTAAGGAACGCAGTCGCGGGTTAAACTCAGTGTAGGTAGATATGTTTTAGTAGGCTAGAAGATTCGCTCAGATTTATAGATTTCCCCAGAGACGTATGTCAAGTATTCTGCCTGCTATTCGCTAATCGCCATAGAGTCAGGTTGTCAGGTGATGTCGCACGGCTAGACACTAGATAATCCGACGATTTCTAGTTCAAGGTTGTCTCACTCCCACGACTATTAAGCTTGATCTTTACAAATGTGTTACCTAGATATCGGTAATTAGATCTAACTTTTTTAATTTACATCAAGATTTAACGCAAGCTTTGTCAATTAATCGATTAGTATAGATCAATGATTAGACGCGTGATCTATTACCTACGTATAAATGAGATTTGGATGAGATAGATTCAAAAAATCGTGATAGACTGTTATACTAGGTTTACCTTTTTTTATAGACAGAAAATGCCTGACGCATACCCTTACGACAGGAGAAACGAAGCTTGCACCCACTAAAAACTGTCTGTTCCTTCGACAAACCTGCTGGCGGGAGTACGGGATTATATACGTATTTAGGATTATAGGATAGTCACCGATGTATCAGTCATTTTGCACTTTTTATTTCCCACTACACGATTTTCCTCTCAGAGTGAAAGGGTTTTTTTTCATAGTCTACCGCACTGCCCAAATGCGGGTTGGCAGTCTTTGCACACCGTTTAGAACATTGTGGTGGTCTCAAGATAAAATCTTCACTTGTAAACAAGTTGTAGTTAGTTAGTTTCCTAAAACACGCATAATTCGAAATTCGAAAAATCAGAGGAGTAAGTATGTCCTGGAATCGCATCTCCCTCGGGAGAGGGACAGCGCGGCGGTCTGAACCAATGGACTATATCAATACTCTAGTTAGAACTTAGTAGTAACTTATTTAAGAGTATTTAATTAAATAAAATGTCGTCTTCGGCGTGATCAGTGGATCGGTAAATCTGTCGCAGCTAGTCGTAGCTAATTGACGTGTTTATTACGGGATAAATAACTCCCGAGACGCGTAAATTAGCGCCCGGGATACACGGGACGCCTAAATCGACCGGGCGTGTCTCATTTACCGTACTCGGCTATATTACGTCTTACCGATTTCGGATTAAACCAAAAAAATGTGTAAGACTGTAAGAGTACATTGATTGTAAGAGTTGTAAAAAAATGTGTAAGACATTGATTGTAAGAGTACATTGATGAGAGTTTGTACAACATTATTTTAAAGACATTATGGACGACCACGCTAATACAGTGTTTTTTAAATGGGAGGTCTTGGCCTAAGTCTAATTGGGTAATGTAAATTCTACAATCTTCTACTATCTTCACACATCTCACAAAACATGGCAAGGTACACGTAATTCTCCGGCGTACTCAAGATGCCGAGATTTAAAACTACTTTAATTAATTAATTAATTAATTTTTAATTTGGCAAAATTTTGGAAAAGGTAATTGTAGTTTTAAACTTGGATTTATCTGGAATTTCAATCTATCTTGCTTAAATCGTCGTTTCGTTGAGATTTTGAAAATATATAATCTATACTCGTATAGGTAGGTAGAGTCTATCTAAAAATGAACGCCTCTCCGTTTTGCGCTTAGAAAAAGTGTTCATTTTTAAACAAGACGTCGAAGAAGAAGACAAATATTAGCAAACTTCCTTGAAATAAGATGTTATAATATAATTAAGAAAAGACAGATGCGTGCCTGAACTTCAAAGGCTAAATTACCTACTCGAATAGGAGGCTAAACACTTAATTATAAAACGGGCAATCACGGACACAGATAAATGATGTATTTGCCAAACTTATGGCCAACCGTGACCTATGTTCACGTTAATTGCATAGCGGGCGTCTAGGCGTTTAATTTAGAGTGTTCCTGCTCGCCAGTAGGTAGGTAGTTGAGCGCATTATAATTTGCTGAACCGATAATAACGAGGCTCGGCTCTAATGATAGGCTTTGAATGTTTTTGTTAGCGTCCTCGTCTCAAACACCGCTCGTGAATTATTCATTTCCGACTGTCGATGATTTTTTATCGTACGACAACGATACGATCACGAACTTGGTTTCCAGAAGGTCAGATTATTATTGGCTAGTTTCAGGACGCAGCTTTTAGCTTTATATGATGAAATCTCATCCTGCCTGGACAAGATGAAAGCAATAGAGCAAGTTATTTTCAATTATTTTTAATAAGAATGCAATGCAAGATCAATCATCCAAGTTAAAAGACTAATAAACGAAAATCCATCGATAGTTTTACTCTGTGTACAAAGACCTATTGTGAAAATGTTCTCTTTCTCTATGCTTATACTTTCAAGAAATTAATTTTCATATTTCCGAAGGAATAGCCCGAATGGTTTTTATATCTTTTGTGTATGCTAGTGAGACTTTCAAATCAAGAGTAAAAATACATCTAAGCAAGCGCGGTACATCTAACACATTATCATCACATTCCACCAGGTGTGACAACAGTCAAGCTCTAGACTATAATATAGTTAACGTGAAATCAACGGGTCTGCCCGCGAAATTCAAAATTTTCGTGGTTTTTTGCAATTTGTACGCTAATTAGACATGAGAGGCTTATGGCAATCAATTTGCGAGAATGGCAGTATCATCTTTACATGATTATATCAAAATTTTTGCATAAAAATGTGTATCCTAGGAAATTAGTCCGAGTATCGAGTTTTATGTGAGTAACTCGCAAATCTTGGACTAATTTCTTTAACTCGACACTTTCGAGCAGAGATTTTTATATAAACACGTGAAGCAGATATTGGGATTATCGCAATTTGACGGCCATAAGCCTATTATATCGGAATAAACTTTACTTTAATAAACTTTTTCATTTCATTTCATTTCATTTCATTATGTCTTATTAGCTTAAAAATCGCGAAAAACCACGAAAAATTTGAATTTCGCGGGCACATCCGTGGTGTGCTCCTTAATAAAGTGTATCTTTCCAGACTTGAATTGATCGTAACATATAAAAGATTGGCGGTGCATCGGAGTGGTGCTGCCAAAATATATTCGTGTTTGCTTAATCAGAACCGTTTTTTAGGATTACTTGCTAACGAAGTAAAAACGCAACCTAACGACTGGGCCCGCTGAATGTATGAATTTTAATGACCCAAGGGATCAAGCTGATACAGATTTGTGAGTAGGTATAAGGTACTGAAAGGTTTCGGCGATGATGACTACTTAGCCGATGCGAAGTATTATTCACATGCACTGTTTCATGATAATGAGTGGTAACGAAGTTAACATGCGACGTTTTGTATGGGCGGGCGAATTAAAGTGACTTGACAACTCCATACAAAATGGGGAGAGTAAAGGTAAGTAGATCATTCCGATAATTTTAAATTCATATCAAAGAGTTCTGCTATACATTTCGTTTTGGCATTTGAGGCAAACCATAGGATGTAACTGACTGAAAGAAACAATTACATGATAATAATAAATAAAAATAAATCTATACTTATAATAAAACTGTAAAGGGTCGAATTCTGTACATTGAAGATATTTTGAAAATTTTTGTTGGAGGACACTATTTAGTCGATACTGAAGCCAAAACTGTAATTTGTTTCATTTTTGTCTGTCTGTCTGTCTGTCTGTCTGTCTGTCTGTCTGTCTGTCTGTCTGTTTCACGACCGCGCATCACGGCTAATCCGCTGGATGGATTTAAATGAAACTTGACATGATTATAGCTCATACCCCGAGGTAGGACATAGGATACTTTTTGTCCCGAAATTCATCATGGTTTTCCTGGAAGACGGCATCAAAGTCAAAATGTGTATTTAGTTATAATTCAGTAACGCGTTGTCCGATTTCATTCATTCTTTCTTTGTTAGAAAGGAGGTTCTTTAAAGATTATTCCATACAATTTTTATCATCATCACTTTTGTAGTTCATAAATTACAGGCATCAGAACCTTTAGCGGTAAGTTCAAGTAGGTGACTTGAAACTCGGAATGGACAAAGAACCTAGGGATAAGACGAAGAGCTAAAGTTAGACTGGACTACCCTTACAGCCGTAAATAAATAGGCTTAGCAAAAGATTTTGTATGGTTTAAGATTTTTCACTTTTAGGGTGAACAAAAATCATGAAACTCGCTACGTTATACCGTATAGCGCCATCTCTACAATTTATGTGGAACTTGAATGTAAAACTCTGAGATAGGTACTACCGAATTTTTTTATAATAATTAACTGTCATGTTATTTACTGTTTCCTGACTTTATATTAAGATGGCACTGTTAAGACAAGTTTTCACTTCTGTCGACATTCCCGGAGTGCCGTGTCTTTTTTTATCATCCGCAATATGGAAATGGTTCACAAATATTCACTCTTAGGTCTTATCGATCCTAACCGACTGACTGTCATGGGTCTTTTTATACGTAAAGAAATATATAGCCGAGTGTATGACTGTCATGGGTCTTTTTATACGTAAAGAAATATATAGCCATTGCTCATTCGGATATTTTGGATTGTATTGAGATGAAGCAAAGATTTTTAACAGATTCTTATGTTGGGCTGGGGAATATTGTTAGCAGAGTATTTTATTCCAGTGGTACCTATCCGGCCGAACTCTGAAAGAAGATTTCTACCACCAGTACAACTTTTCACATGATTTAATAATTTTTGACATATTCGTGGTTTCAGAATAAAAATCACAATGTAAAGGACGATTTTAACTGTCGATATTTCGAAATATCGACAGTTAAAATCGTCCTTTTGATCTTTCAACTACGTATTAATGAAACTTTGAAAAAAGGAGTTTTCAAAATCACCACAAGATAACCCGTGCGAAGTAAGACCAGGTTTCTGTACAACATCACACCAGAATCCCGCGAAAATTAAGTGATTCTACGGTATATGTAAAAAAATCGTAATTCACGCGGGCGGAGCCGCGGGCAACAGCTAGTAAATAAATAAAATGATAATAATATATGACATAAAATAGTGTAAAACTACGTTCACATTAGGGACATCCCTGTATATCATAAGGCCCAGTCATATTCCTATATCAGGAACGAAAATACAGAAAAAATATTTATAAATTTGCTAAAGGATTATCTAATAAAAAAATGTTACTATTCGATTGATGAATATATGAAAGAAAGCAAAATCGGTCCCCCGACCATTCATTAAAAAACAGCAACGCCCTAACAGGGTCTCATGTATTAAGAATAATATTTTGTGCATGAAAGCTGACAATAAATGAAATGAAATGAAATGAAATATTCAAGACGTGTATCAATCTCTACGTGTATCAGCCAATTAAGGAGGAGATTACTAAAAGCGCAAATTCACTGGTGTACAGTTTTGCCATCGTTAAAATCCTAAGTTAAGAGTAAGGTAAGATCAGGAATATCTATTTACTTTTAAACCCGAAGAGATACGTATTTTTCGAGTTACGTGAAGAAAGTCCGGAAATCTTAAAGAGCAGAAGAGTTTCTAGACAAAACTTTCCGAACTCTTTTTTGCCCTGCCGGCAATCGAAACCAATCGCTTGAAATAAAACTCAAGCTCACACTTAAAAAAGATTTTATCTATTTCAAACACTAATTTATATCTAGACCAATCTTAATTATGATCAGGCATTCAGGTAACAACTTAATCACTAGATACACTAATACCCGGTTTAAAAACTAACAGCTTTGACCTTTCATGGGTAGGTTTTATATTCTAGGTCTTTTTTGTTAGACCTATTAGTAATAGCTGTGAATCTTGGCACTAGGAGGTTGTTATTAGTATATTTAGGTGTTGTTATATTGTAACTGGTAACTAATAAGGTGGTTGGTTTGATAGTCTGCTATTAGACCGTGATTACATGAGGTAGCTTGTAATATAAACTTGTTTATTAGTATTTTATATTTCATGATAAGGATGTTTGTTTTATGTAAGACAAGACAAAGTTATATTTTTTGTTTTACTTAAACATTTATTTTTTACTTGTGACAAGTTTTTGGGTAGAATTGATGTTCTGCGTATGATGCAAGTTTAGAAATTGTAAGTATACGCTGTAGACGGTACAAGATGTTTTTAAGCAAAAACAAATAATATTATCTATTTGTATATAGAGATTTCACATTTATTATCACTTAACTATATTATAAAAAGACTTTCGTTTCTAAACAAGCCGTGAATTTAGATACTTTAAACTATTTTGCAAAAACTTTTGTGAGATAAAAAGTATAACCTATTCTTTATCATTACCTACCTATTTTTGATCATTATCAAGAGGCAACCAATACAGCTTGCCATCCTATATTATATACCTTTAAACGAGCAATTCTTGTATTTATATATTTATATATATTTCTATATAATCTGGATCTAGGAAACGGCTCGAACGCTTTTCATGAAATTTAGTATACAGGGGGATATGGGGGCGATAAATCGATCTAGCTAGGATTCATTTTTAGAAAATGTTGAATTTACCAAAAAAAAAAGTAATACTCCTGCTGCCATCTATTGGCCAGTAGATAAACTACCGAGCGAAGCTCGGTCACCCAGATATAAAATATTTATGCGCGAGGCTTTCAATTCACAGCAAGGGTTGATTAGGTATTGTAGGAGGCTTCGGCCGCAGTTAGTGACCTATGGCAAAGACCTATCGCCAGCTATTTATCGTAGCGATAGGGATTTTACCACTTCGGAATGAAAGTTGTTTAAGAACTTGTGGCTAGTTGAATAAAAAACTAAACTATCAACTTTAACCACAGTAATTTGACGGCCACCGCAAACAAACTCCAAATTAATAGAGCGACAAATCTCCACACCCCCGTGTTGTGACGGTGCGACAAAAACTTTATAGCACTTGTTGGTTTTTGTTTACTTTTTATTCAGAGCTGGCGCTGCGGTCACAACACATTAGCGTTGCGTAAAGGATACCCTTTTTTTAAAGGGTTCACCATATTCACTGAAAATTGAATAAGGACACTGGACAACCGATACTTTCGTAACATTAAAAATGCAAAAGATAGGTACAGCCCCTAGATTGTGTAAGAAAAATGCATTCATCGTTATCGCATATCGTTTAAGATGAATAGGTACTTTTTTTTTATACAATCAAACCCCTGATATGCTAGACTAGAGATTGTCTAGTGGTAGAAGTGAAAACTCCTAAGACACGGTAGGCAGTTACAAACGGTAAAATACCATTGACTCGAGACTGTGTTCAACACACCCTGTCCCTGATATGTTATGTAACCTTTTACCATACCCCCTTTTATACGATATTTTTGAATTAAGAAAAAATCATTGAACTAGGTTTTGTAACGTAACCAGCACCTCTGTACGTATATAAGTTTTCTCTGCTGACACCACTTTTGGGAGTACAGCGTCGTTTCTTGACACGGCAAACTGAACATGATTTTTTAATACAGTTGCTCAAAAAGTGGCGTATTGCAGGGACGTATAGCGTTCGGGATGTGGGCTATTACATACTCGTGCTTTTTTTTTTACCTTTCCCGAACTCGTGCGTTATCTTTTCCAACTGTCAAAATAATGTCTATTAAAAGAAAAACCAACCATGAAGTTTTTACTAAAAAAAATCATAGAAGTTTTTATGATTCATGCAATTACGTATATTCCTAAAAAGAAGCTACTAATTTGTTTCAATATCAGATTTGATTGAATGAGTTTGGTTAGGTTTCATTTCATCTCATTAAATTTCATTTTCATTTCATATCAATAAAAAAAATTCTACTGAAGACTTGGCTGTATGGGCATAGTTCCCTTTGCGTACCAGAATATTATTTAGTCTATGACCAAATTTTTTTTTATTTTTTTTTTTTAAATCACCAGAATGGGTGAAGAAAAAAAACTGCTTATATTCTACGGTTGGCGCCATTTTTCAGAAATTTTCTTTGCGAGTTTAGTTGTTTGTTGCACAAAATGCTTCGGAGAACATTTTACCGGAAAAGTCAAAAAGTCGCTACATATCTACATACGACGAATTTATTGCGTGGAGAGAAGAGAAAAAAGCAAATAGTTTTTCAGAAAATGTTAAGTTAGTTGAGTTTATTGTGTTTTTATTATTTTTTCGCAACTGTATTAAAAATAATCGTTCAGTACACGTGCGGAACCGTCATTGCAACTTGTTCCGACTGTCAACCCTCGCTTTCGGCTGCGCCTCGGCTCGGGTAGACATTTGTCGGAACTCTTTGCAATAACAGCCTTTCCGCACTTGTAATGAAACATACTATTCGGTTAGTTTCATAAAACACGAGAGCGGTAATGTTGTTAAATACTTACGCATTTTTAATTTCTTGGATTGTGAGCCTTAAAAGGATATGACTAGAATCCACATTACGAGCAAGTGTGATGAAAAAAAATACAAACTTATTCCCAACAGGACTTTCCCGGAGTGTCGCGCGAGGTTGGCGACACCGCTAGTGTCAGGGCGAAGGTGTAAAATAAAGGATGTCAGATAAAAGTTTACGATCCTATAGCGCGTTATGTCGCTCACTCGATGGCAGTTTAAACCTCTAATATTTAACATCAGGTAAGTAAGTGCTATTATCATGTAGAGTTTAGCAAAAAAGAGAGTTTTAAATAAATGGAAGCGTAAGTGTTTATAGCTAGGCGATTAAAATTCAAGTAAAATGGTTAGTTAAACACACCATCCCAACACCCTTTGAAGGACAGAATATCGTTAAGCTAGGATTTTTCCCATCGACCCGGGTACCATGGTAAGGCAGCGGGGTGGATGGGAAAAGATTGCCATCTACCCCGGTGATCCCTGTGAGATCGCTATCCGGGGTGATTGGGAATTTTTCCCCAAACATTTTTCCCATCGTGCCCGACAATTTGACGCAATATAAAATCACAGAAATCTAAGGCCACTTCCAGGAATTGGAGCTAAGTGAACAACGTAGCTCGGTGTTGCGCTTCGCCTTAGGCTCCGCGCTCCGTCAGTGTCTTTGAAAGCGGCCTAACATTCTTATTGAATGTAAATCGCATCAGAGACACATAAAATTAATTTTAATTCTCTATCTTGTAGGTCACTTGATTTTTCGAATGTCCTGGGTACGTAAGTAAAGTACGTCCCCTTTCTCCGGAACGGCTGAAATATTGATTGCAAGATAAACCAATTCACAAACATACATACTTTCCCATTCATATTATTTACGATTTACTGGGTTTTATTCATAAATTATGTTTAGCCCAATAAATCTAAGCTACAAGTTGTAATGTTTTTAAGCGAAAATCTCTATTTAAGCTCTCTGTACCTAGGCTAGTACTGGCTGCTTGGGTAAGTATGCAAATGAATGAATTTCTTCAATTTAGTGAATTTATCATAATAACTGTCAGCGAGTTAGTATAAACTACGATCGCGACTAGGGTTGTTGAGCCCTGCAATTTCTCAAACCAAAATATTACCCGATTATCTGTGAATTATGGTTATCTAACTACTTACGAAATTAAAAGAGCGTTAAAATGAGATATAGGTACGAAAATTTAAACAGAAAATTGCGACGACTTAAATAATGAATTAAAAACTAAACCAAATTAATAACCATACTAATACTAAAAGGATACTAAACTTCCGAGAAGAGTACTGACTATAAGTACTTACTTGTTAGCGCTGTAGCATGGTAGCTGTCATTTGCACAGTACATTCTCAGTATCTCACTCTGATCCTTCCTTATTGCTATTTTCATCTCATCTGTCATGAATATAGCTGTAGCAAATTCACTAACTGTCGAAATTAATAACCTATCCTATCCAATCAGATTTCCCTTATCCGAACCTCCATTCTCTGATGGGACAAATCTGGATCTATTGATTTCGGTCGATCGTGAGACCACGTTGGCAACCCTTAAAGCGACAAGAGTACCAGAAGTCTGTATTTTCATGATTATTCAATTGCAGGTGCAGCACTGAAGCAAGGGGCCATTATGGCTTGTGTGAAGAAAGTGAGGCATTGCTTATTCATGCATTCCGAGTCGACTAAATAAATTGAGCTGTTATTTTAAAAGCTACTGCCGACCAATATAACACAGAGTTATTAAACGCCTCTTTATTATGAGTTAGTGTTTGGTTGGGGTTTTCGAAAACTAATCTGCACATATGGAGTGAATCTGTATACGTATAGTTACCACCACACCAATCTTGCAGATACTTTTCCTTTACTTGCTTTTTACCCCGACACTAGAGTAGCATCAAAAGATATGACTTGACAAAGTAGGTATAGGTACCGACAGTTCTTTTTGTGGTCCACTATTTGGCCATGGAATTCTGAGAAGTTCCACAAACACCTCCTTAAATACAGTATTATCTGATGTTTGAATAAGGCTCCGTTGATCATTTGAAAACTTGTACGTTTGTTACTCCTTTACGCCACTTCTACTCAACCAATTCGGCTGGCAATGGAGATAGCTTATACTTCTAAGCTTAGCCCAAGTAACAATTTTTTTGGACCTAGGTTGTGAAAAATGCCTTTGGGTTTTATAAGGGTTGTAAAAAGGTTAAAGCTTTGCTATCTGGTCATATTAAGTACTTGAGAATGATTACTAAGTCCTAAAACTAATTATTTATTACTACAACCTTAGAGAAGATGGCAAGAGTTTAAATTAACGTTATTTTGACCTATGTTTCAAGAGCTTTTAGTCCTAGGATTTTATAGTTGTTGTAGACTCCTGATTAAGTTCTGAAAAGGCTAGAGGAAAGTCACCAAGTATGGAATAGTATCCTAATATGGAATACCTTCATTTCTCTAAGACTATAAGTATGAAACGCAACACTCGAACATCTTTTGTTTCATTCGGTCTCCTAATTATCGCACCCACACCATCGAGCCAGTTGCGCGAATGCTTCACGTGTGGCAGGCGTATTTTGTTTTGTTGTCGTGCAGAAAATTTTAAAGGTAAGTAATAAACGAGTATTATCAGCTGTTATTTTTGTTTACATAAGTGTTATACTATTTAGTATATGGGTATTATGTTTATTTCACCATTTTGTGATCTTTTGTCATTAAAATATTGTGACTATAAAAAATATTTAGAAGAGTTTGAACTAGTATAAAAATCCAAATATGGACAGTCGTCCGTGTCTAATCATGGAATATTCCATAATTAGGTTTTAAGTTTGGGTCTGGTGTCACCTGAACCTGCACCTTCGACTTCTGGGCTTAATCGCAGCAGTTTGGGTCTGGTATCTCCGCATGCCATAAGTCCAGTGCCAGAGAAACGAAGAAAAGTATCTAGCAGAGGAAGAAAAGCTGCTGTAGCAGCAGCCATAACATCTTCTCCCTACAAAAATGATTTAGAAAATAAAAATATGAAGAGACAAGAAAAAGAAAGTAAACTAGTCAAGAAGAAGAATGAGAATAAAACTGCGAAGAGAAACAAACAAACAAAGAAAAATATGGATGATAGTGAAGAAGAAGACTCTGAGGAACTAGACGTTATCCAGTTTGATGATGGTAGTGAACATGATGAGTTGATGGACCAATTACCTCCTGACTCTGCTGATGCAGAATGTATATTCTGTTCAAGTCTTTTTTCCATGGATAAAAGTGGAGAAAACTGGATTAAATGCTTGATGTGTGGGCTCTGGGCACATTATGATTGTGCTGGTCCAGAGTTTGATACTTGGATCTGTGACTTTTGCAAGTAATTATGTAACTTCTTTCATTTATCACAATATATTATATTTATTTAATTGATTTCAAAGATATAAATGTCCATTTTTGTTATTGTTATGTTGATTTATGCTTATATTCCATATATGGATACCTATTCCATATTTGGTTACTCATTTGTGATTTTGTTTTTTGTATTAGATTTTAATTTGATAACTAATATATTTGATTAAAGGCTGTTAATTACTACATATAAATGTATGACTGATTAGTAAAAACATTAAACTGATTTAATTTATGTGTAGTTTTTTTTTAAATCCCAAAAACAAAATGGTATTCCATATTTGGTGACTTTCCTCTACTATTATGCTCAAGTGAGATCTAAAGGTTTATTTTTTAACTTTGATATAACCATAAAGAATTGGAATGTTTAAATTGCTCAAAAGTAATTTTTAAAACCTATCTTAAACCTTTACGTTCTATTTGAGTTGTCTAGGCAAACAAATTAGGACTGCGTAGTGAAAACCCAAACCAATAAGCTATTTTTAGGACCTGGAGGCATAATTTAAGTCCCAAGAGAATATTTTAAAGCCTTAGAGGCATCTTCAAAAATTTTTAGTTGTCCTTGCAACTTCAAGGCAAAATATGTAGCTCATATTTTGGCAAACATTAAGATCGTTTAGTTGAATACAGTTCTGAAAAGGTTAATTTTAATTCTTTAGTAATTTCCTAATGTCGGCCATATTTTTTCAATGAAATAAAAAAAACGATCCAAAAATAAATCATTTTAATTTTATAAAGTTGAATTATATGCATGTGCTATGTGATTTTTAATATAACATGTTTTATATATATAGAAGTTTTATTTCTAGTGTGTCTTTCGACTAAACTAACAAATTTTTGATTTTTTTATTGTAATTATTTAATTATTCATCTTTAAAATTTTTAACCTACGAAAGGCCCGTTTCGTATATAGCACTATTATCCTAAAGTTTCACGATAAAGTGCCAGTTGCATTATGTTTTTACTTGTTCCTGACTACAACAAGCTATACTTATTATTTTACATGAGCACCTATTTAGCCATTTTGAAACTTGGTGTAACAACAGGGAATGGCACCATAGTTATTATGTATTTTATTTTCATATTTCTATACCAAAACTTACACAGAATCATTTTATAACCCAAAAGTTTTGGAAAGGCATTCATATCCATCAAAATGTTATAAGTTGTCCTACAATTCAATCCAAGACTAATTTAGAACTCAAAAGCTGCCTTGCAAGGTTATATTTACGTTAAATTAAAGTTATAAAGGTTCTATTTGGGTTCTGTGTAAGTAGCTCAAAAGGTTCTGGATTTGAGCTATAGGTTTTGCTGTAGCTCTTAGAAAGGTGCTGAGACGTGGGCCCTTTTAGCACTCAGGAGGTTAATATAACGTTAATGTGACGTTGTTGTGCCTACTAAGACTTACGATCGGATTGTCATACAAAGGTTCTAGAACCTTTTCAGTACCTTTCTATAACCTAAAATGTTACTTGGGAGCTTATACGTCAGGAATCCACGGCTTCCACAACATTTGTAGGAAACCGAACGCCAGTGAATGGCTGCAAACCAGCTTAAGTACCCAAATGGATTGACAAATTGTTTAAAATAAACATCTTTATCTAGATCAAGGTTTTACCAAATTAAGTAAATCAAATCTATGGGCAAAAGCTAGTGAAACATAAACCATCATTAACACGTTCGCTGCGGGACCAAAACTGCCGATTGGCCTGGTACTCAAAGTTTACGCAGCGGCGATATGGGGCTCATAGACCTAGTAAGGTATCGGCAGATATAAATGACTATAACTATGCGAAAATGTAAAAATTTGGATACCTACCTATCAATATTGATGGTTGATGAGTTGTTGGTTATAGTGCTTGCTTCGCCCTGGGTTCCTACTATATACTTGAGAGATATATACAAGAATATATGTAAGGCCTTGAAACCCGATGCCGCACTGAATTATAGGTTTATTTCAGGAAGTATTAGTGATGGGAAGTAAGTTATCGACATATTATTTTTATGTAATTTATTATAGAAACAAAGATAATTATTTTTATGCTTAAAAACAAGACAGGCAGTATTATTTTTTACATTATATGTGAAAAATAAATTAATTTTACATGAAAGTAGCAGTAGCAGTATTCTTTCTTACATTCTACGCCATTGTGATATATAATACTAAGGATTTCGGGTCAGCACTAAAAAGAGTCCGAATCTAAAGAAATCCAAAACGCGAAAAGAATTCCAATATAGGCAAAATTAGGCTGTGTAATAATGGTTTAAGACATAAATTACAATGTTTTAGTTTCTTTATAAAAATACACATGTACCCTCGTTTATATTTATAGGTGTTCTCTGGACACTTTTTTGTGAATTTTGTATTACACCCGGGGTCCATAGATCTATATGCCAATAACTATCATATTAACGTCTATTCTCGCAATTAACGTCACAACACTAATTGGAAGTAAACAATTGTATCACCTACAACAGTGCGGGAACGGGTGGAGTGACCTTGTGGTCTATGAAGGGCCTTTCGGCCTACTACCCGCAAGGACACGAAAAAAATATTAGTCAGTGCGTTATCAGGCCGAAAAACCTTAGGACAGTTTTTATGCTTTATTGAGCAGCCCTTGAAGTCCCAAATTCAAACCTATAATTGTCTCTTTTTTACATAAAGAAATACTCATTTTACACGCCCCGCACCAGGGAAGTTCACGGCTTTTCGCCTCCGCACAGAGCGGGAGTACATGCATCGGGCATTTAAGCCTTATATCGCAGCGAACGTGTTAAGTATCACAACTAACCTACCCATAACCCAGCTAAAAACCAAGTAAGCAGTAAATGCTTATAAAATAGATGAACCGCACTAAAAACCTCTACTTACCGTATTAACCGTACATAAATACCATAGATTTAAGTTTTTTTGTCACCCATACCTCCGCAACGCGCCTTGATTTTATCTACACTCGATACTCCAAAAATTCGATATCATTATTAATCATTAATAAATTTATAACGAATTACAATCGAGCCTTAATCTTTGGGAGCGGCTCCTTTCGTCCTTGCTCGTAAGGAGGAATTTCTGAGGCGACAATAAAAAACCTATAAAATATGAGATTGTCGATATTTGTATAAAGAAAAGTAGTAGAGATGGGCATGAAAACGTTTTAATGTTAAATGTTTCTAACAGTAGGTAATTAAGAAATCGTCGAAGTTTTTGTCCTTTGTCTAAAAAAATAATGCAAAATGGATTAAAGACGAAGAAGTATAATAATATCACAAAAAATTGGCTGCACTGAGATTATTGCCTACATGAACCGTACGCAAATAAGGAAATTTCAGCTATATTTACCAGTATTTACTTACAAATTGTGTTGACACATCGAACTTTCGAAATAAGTAAGATTAATCAGTTTTCAGTCTAAAATACAACTTTTGTCTTAAAAAAGCTACTCTAGATTTCAGAGAAGTACTTTATATAACTACTGAACTAAATTATAGTTACAAAATAACACTTTATTGAAGTTACTTAACTTTTCTGCTGTCGAACCGTTTGTATTAATAATTTTTAATAACAGTTGCTTCAGGCGGCCATCACTAGCAACATCTAGGCATAAAGATAGTGGGATTCGGGGTGCTCCGTATTTTATGTAGGTAAAATGATATTTTCGTGATCTTTACGATGGAGTCATAAAAGTTATAGTTATAGCAGCTATAGTAGGCAGTGCGTGCGCGCAGAGCGGGGTGAGAACATTTCATTTTAACAGCTCGATACCAGAATTAGTTATGTTGACAACTTTTATTTTATTTTCTTATCTATCGTGTTACCACTACCAGTACCTAATAGGAAATATGAATAGGTGTAAAGTTGATTTAAAGGTATAATATGTTGTAGGGTTTAATTTTAATCGTACAAGTCACGATAAATGTTTGTTAATTAAAGTTAAGAAAAATGATAAAACACCCGTTTATATTTAGAAGCAAAATTTTCCCTACATTTTTGTAAAGAAACGTCGCGCCGCTATGCCTTTTCCTTCCGACTTTTTTTCTCATACCATTTATATTATAAGCATGACATAACTTAAACTTAAGTACCTAAGTACCGCAGGTTGTATCAATTATCATCAGTAAGTATAGCAAAATACTTGTCAACAGGGATTACACAAACATAGTTTTCTTTTAATTCATCCGACTCTACAACAGTATAGCTAACGCTTATAAAACTTTGTTTACGAGTAAAAGTGGCAACTGAAGTTATTTACTGTCCTATATTTTGTTCTGTCAATTAAAAAGCTTTTCAAACGATTTATACCACGCTATACGATTTAATAAATAACACAACAATGGACGTTCAAAACGATATTAATTGTCATTTGACAAAGAAAATAACTCCGCGCCAGCAACATCAAAACGTCGATTTCCAGGTACCCAATAAATTACACAACCCTTTAGACCCTTGGGAGAAAATAAACTTCGCCGGGACAAAAATCAAAGGTCCATAAATTAGGCGTATTAAAACATAAAATAGGGTAAACAATCGTAAATAAAAATTACGGGAAAACACACAAAACGATCGTTAATTCGGGATAAATTATGTCTATTTTGTGGTGCGGTTTTACACTTTTTTTACACGTTTTTTGTACGTCACCATTTTTTGTGCTGTTCGGCGCCTGCGCAGCGCTGCGCCGCGGCTGAATTTACTCAAAGTCGAAGATTTATTATAAATAGAATACATCGCGCGATTTGTTACATTTTATTGGGAGCACAAAAGGATTTTTACTCTCTGGATTTTTTTTTTGTATAAAAAATCTTAACATTAGCCTCTCCGATTATTGACCGTTTTATAGAAAAAATATTATTCATCAATTAAGATAAACTCGCGTTTGTTTCCTCTCATTAACAAAGTTACGGTTTTAGAATATGTACCTACCTAATATTTTGTAGCCATTTTTATTGCTGGAGCCTTTCTTTTTCAGGGTTCTTTGGAATGATTGATCACTGCAGCTATTTTTACTGTAGTTATTTAGTAATTAAATAACTCTCCTAACAGTTCCTAGTTCCTACAGTATAACACCAGAACGATAAACTAAAATCGCTTCCTCTTATATCTTGCTGCTGCCAGAAACGCGGATAGTGTGGTCGATTCTGTTGTACAAAATCTCTAAACTAAACTTATTTAAAATAGTGCTATCCTTTTCCATCGCGAGAAGTTTGAAAAGGATAGCACTATTTTAAATTAGTTTAGTTTAGAGATTTTGCACAACAGAATCGGCCACATTGTCTTCAAATCCGTCAGTTCTGGAAGGACAAACAATTGGCATACGAAACTGGAAAAGTAGCGGACATAATAGGGAACAGTGGAGAAATCTTTCAGTTTACAAAGATGGAGACTTTAGCACTACTAATATTAATAATTATTATGAAGCCATTGTAGGTGACATTTGGAGTCCTTTTAAAACTGTTTTTATCACCGGGTGAACAATTTGAGTGGCTCACTGCAATCTGCCCTATTAATCCTTTTCCTACTTTTATCTAAAACGCTTTATTTCGGGTGACGCAATTTTGTTTCTCATTTTGGTAGCTGATTTCTTGCATAGAGTATATTTTTGGTGCAGACAAAAAATTATCTCATTGGTTTAGTGGGTATGTTCTTTTGATGCGTTGGTCATTTTTTGAGATGGGAAAAACAAATGAACTCGCACGGAAAATAGTTATTTGTTAGTCAAGGGCGCAAATTCACGTCGGACGAGCTCCTGGAGCCGAGGGTGGACTTAATGGACCTGGATCTGCGCGACGTGTTCGACGAGGAGCAGCAAGGGGGGGCCGCCGTGTTGGAGCCGGACGACTTCTTCGATGAGGAGCAGCAAGGGGGGGACGCCGAGTTGGAGCCGGACGACTTCTTCGATGAGGAGCAGCAAGGGGGGGACGCCGTGTTAAATACGAATATACATTTCGATTTGATGGCACTAGTATCAGATCGAAAAATGGTGCTGACACGAATAATAGAAGCAAGTCTATATGAAGACGATGATTACGAAATGCAGCACCTACAAACGCTAATTAACATAGAAGACCAGAAAATGTTAAAATATCGGATAGAAATGGAACACAGGAGGCTTACTCGCAGAGGACTCCATCTTCACAGAGCCGCAGCCGCCGCCGCAAGAGACGGCCGCGCCCCACTCGGAGACGCTGGACGCACTGCAGCGCAGCGTCATGGTGCCCCTGTCAGACATGGACGCTTTATGGACCTGGATCTGCGCGACGTGTTTGACGAGGAGCTGCAAGGGTTGGAGCTGGACGACCTCTTCAACGTGGAGCTGCAAGGGGGGACGCCGTGTTGGAGCCGGACGACTTCTTCGACGAGGAGCAGCAAGGGGGGGACGCCATGTTGGAGCCGGACGACTTCTTCGACGAGGAGCAGCAAGGGGGGGACGCTGTGTTGGAGCCGGATGACTTCTTCGACGAGGAGCAGCAAGGGGGGGACGCTGTGTTGGAGCCGGACGACTTCTTCGACGAGGAGCAGCAAGGGGGGGACGCCGTGTTGGAGCCGGACGACTTCTTCGACGAGGAGCAGCAAGGGGGGGATGCCGTGTTGGAGTCGGACGACTTCTTCGATGAGGAGCAGCAAGAGGGGGACGCCGTGTTGGAGTCGGACGACTTCTTCGATGAGGAGCAGCAAGGGGGGGACGCCGTGTTGGAGTCGGACGACTTCTTCGATGAGGAGCAGCAAGAGGGGGACGCCGTGTTGGAGTCGGACGACTTCTTCGATGAGGAGCAGCAAGGGGGGGACGCCGTGTTGGAGTCGGACGACTTCTTCGATGAGGATCAGCAAGAGGGGGACGCCGTGTTGGAGCCGGACGACTTCTTCGATGAGGAGCAGCAAGAGGGGGACGCCGTGTTGGAGTCGGACGACTTCTTCGATGAGGAGCAGCAAGAGGGGGACGCCGTGTTGGAGCCGGACGACTTCTTCGATGAGGAGCAGGAAGGGGGACACGCCGTGTTAAATACGAATATACATTTCGATTTGATGGCACTAGTATCAGATCGAAAAATGGTGCTGACACGAATAATAGAAGCAAGTCTATACGAAGACGATAATTACCATCGATATACCAATATAATTACGAAATGCAGCACCTACATGTTTGCCCTATTCGAGGCAATGCAAATGCATGGCATGTATACGATAAGTTTTATCTCTGATAGGACAGATCTGGATAGAATAGGTTATTAATTTCGTCGAGTACAAAAAATTTTCAGCAAACTTTCAATAAATTACATTTTAAAGCTACAGCATGTCAGTCAAAAGCTATTGCCATCGGTCTGCGAGATGTCGCATCCATCACACGAGCTTGTGGTCGCGTCAAAATATTATTTATAGCTCTCTCACGGTGCTAGTCAGGAGTGTGTGGTTTCCCAACAAGTGACAAGTGAGGGTATTAACGAAATGAAAAGCTGCGCGCGCGCCGTAATCCCGACATGAGAAGTGCCAGCAATCGACTCCCGCTACGTTATCAATATTATATTTCACATAGGTATTTATAATAAGAATGCAGGCTTTGTAGCTAATCCAAACCAAAGCAATGTTGTTTAAAATGTATGAGAATACTTTTTAGCGATATCTGACATTTTTAACTTTACCTCAAAAGGTTTTCCTTGAGACTTTTGATTGATATCATCAGTCATCGATCGATCGATTGATATTACTTCGAGCAAAAGGAGTCATATTACACTTTCCTAAAGTTAGGTGACTAAATTTAGAGCAGTATAAAACGAATAAAACACACATTGCACCAGCTCTGCCGTACGATTCTGCACATACTCGTATATCCACTTACAGAATCTACGAGGATCCATGCAGCAGTGCAGCTGGCATTGGTTAATGCTGGCATCGGTTGCGCCACGTAGGCACTTATTGGCTAAGATTTGCATCGGTCTTGCAGCCAATTCAGCGATTGGCTGGTAAGGTAAAAGTACGTAATTCCGACAGTGTCCCAGTACCCGATAACGAGTTAGATTTTTTATATTCATAGCTTTCTAGCAATAATAAATAAAAATTTGTGAATGGCAATACATTCTTGGTGATATTTTTTACAATTGTAATGGCAACGTTGACCAAAAAGTGTAAAGGCGTCGTAACTGTGCAACAAACAAAGTGTGCTCTCCACAAAAAAATAAAAAATTCAAAGTTCTACTGCTGAACTACGAGGCGACCCCGGAGGATTGGTTTGCTTGATACTCTGCTGCGTATAATGATACGGTAAGAGTTTTACTTTATTATAATATTTGAGTATATTATTTATCGATATATCTTAGTTTTTACGGTGAATCGAATTGGAAAGTAAATATTTTTGCATGTTACATCTATTGGTACTGACAAATCCCTACTTGACCCAGTGCTCGACAAAATTTTAATATTTTTTGTCGGATATTGGTACACTTTAATTTGGTAGTAGTAGTTGTACCTAACCCGATATCGAATCTCTATTGCCTTGAAATAAGACTCATTTTCCCTTGAACAGCAGAATACACCCCGTCGGTTACTCCGTCGTATAGAAACAGTTGCACCTATGCTCGTCATAGCTCTTATTGCATTGAGTTAAGTCATATTTTTCTTTGACTCGACTTTAATTACCTTTAGGTACCTTGTTTGTTTTGTTACCTCGTGGATTTGATAGTTATTTATCATTAATTTTTTATTATTGTAAACTAAAATGGATAAGTATATCGGGCTCGTCGTTATTATCATAGTTAAACAATGAATATTTGTAGAAAATAATTATTTATTACAAGGAACGATTATTTCTTTTGTTTCTCAAATGTAGGTGAGTACTGATGAATTTAGAAGGAAGTTGTTGTGTTTAGTATAGAAGTCTAATGTCGGTTTTCAGTCTTTTAATAGGAAAAATATTAAATTTGCCTATAAATAATCTTTGGAAAAAATAAACAAAAATGTAAACGTTTAAAAGGGATTAAAAGAAAACACAATCGGTAAAAACGAGGAATCGACTTGCAAAACTATGAGATAAAAATAAACGTATAATTTATTTAGGAAAAATGTATAAATTATACATAAGTACGTAACGTGTTATTTCTCATTTCAGCTATAATCATGACTGAAAAGAAAAAGGCCATTTTAATGGCTATGGAGGCAGTTGACAAAGGGTCCTGAATATCAGCTGCTGCAAGGCAGTACGGTATCCCGCTTCTCATCTTTTCTATGCTCCAAGGGACCACGAGGAAAACCATCAAAAATGGATTCCGCAAATGCGGTTTGTCACCATTTGATGCAAACGACGTTGATTATTCCAAGTGTGTAACAATTCGGTCAAATCAAACAGCTAAACCGGACAATAATAACCAAATGCAACCACATGCCGCCAGTCATTTAAATTACTTCGAATCCCAAATAAGTCCCGAAATCCTCAAAGCTGTTTACGCCAGCAAAACACTAACCTGGAAAGGGGATTAAACCTTAGAAGGCTTAGAAATTTTGATGTCAAAGATGCACGTCGCTCTTGTCGCCCTATTACGGATAAAATGGATGCCATTTTTGAAAAAGTTGAGCAAGATCGGCATATCAGTAGTTACGACGTAGCTGAAGAACTGGGAATTGACCACAAAACAGTTTTGGCGCATTAGAAAAAAACTGGGTACACAAAAAAGCTAGATATTTGGGTACCTCACGAGCTCACTGAAAGAAACTTAATGAACCGTGTACTCATGTGTGATTCTTTCTTACGACGTAAAGAAAATGAACAATTTTTGAAGAAGCTGATAACTGGTGATGAAAAGTGAATCACGTACGACAAGAATCTGCGAAAAAGGTCGTGATCAAAGGCCGGTCAGGCTTCACAGACTGTGGCGAAACCAGGGATAACTCGCAACAAGGTGATGCTGTGTGTGTGTGGTGGGATTGGAAAGGCATTATTCATTATGAGCTGTTATCACCAGGCAGGACTATCGATTCTGAACTCTACTGCGAACAACTGATGAGATTAAAGCTAGAAGTTGAGAGAAAGCGGCCGGAATTAATTAACAGAAGGGGTGTGGTTTTTCATCATGATAACGCTAGACCTCACACATCTTTAGACATTCAGCAAAAATTAAGAGAGTTTGGCTGGGAGGTGTTAATACATCCGTCGTATAGTCCTGAGCTTGCACCTTCAGATTTCCACCTGTTTCTGTCTCTTCAGAATTCTTTAGGCAGTGTCAGGTTAACATCACTAGAGGACTGCCAAAACCACTTGTCGCGGTATTTCGATCAGAAGGCCCAAAATTTCTATAGCAATGGGGTCATGTCCCTACCTACAAGATGGCAAAAAATTATCGAACAAAATGGTAACTACATACTTTAGTTAAATGTAAAACTACACTAAAAATGTTTTGAATTTTCTTAAAAAATGCGAAGAAACTTTTTCCCCAACCTATTATTACGTATTATGAGCAATGCAAATTCGTAATATTTTATAATTCCACCTTAGATGTTGGAAAAGGTAAGACGTATTTGTAACTTTTTAAAGAATTTTGATCTCATTTTATTCTGCCAAAAGTTTAAAGTTAATTAAAAACTCAGAAAGTAGCTGAAGTAAGCTGATTGTGAAGTATTTGAAACTTGTGAATTACAAACTACTAATAAAAATTTTTCAAATGTTGCTCGTTTTATTTCATAAATGTAGAATATATTGCCAATTTATTTTTTAGTTCATATTTCAATTTATTTAAATTATCCTTTCCTTTAATAATTAGCATAAGCTCTATTTTCAATGCTCTTAATAATCTCGCAGAAATGCTACATTGATTTTACGTGAACTTTAATGTCGAGCAATAGAGTTCAATTTCGCGCTAAAAAATATCGGATTTTGGGACCGAAATCCGATTACTAGTACAAAGTTATCGGATACTGGTACAATTCGCCCTTTTTTTATATTTTGTTGAATTATTGTGTATTATCGTTAATATTAATGTGAAAACATCATTACACAAAAACTAGAATAAATTCTTTATCTATTTCTGCCAATGTCGTTCCTATAAGATTGGTAGTTTAAGCATAATAGTCCTGCAAAGTCAGCGAAGTTCAAAACTTATCGGATATTGGGCCGTTTACCTTAATGGTTTCGTTGCTATCGTTACCGGTGATGTTTAATTTTTTTTACAATATACCCCGCTGAAGTAAGCAACAAAATCATTTAGACATCTAAAAGGAAGTTGTAACAACCCCTTATAACTGAATGGGATACGTAAAGGAATTTTCGGGGTTGTGGTGAAATTAGTAATAGAGAGCCTAGCCGCGTTAGTTGGGAGATACAATCCACCGAGTCCTTCTACAATTGCTATACGATCGCTAACGCTTCAAAAACTAAAAAAGGTATGAGAATGACGTATCCTATCGACAAGTTGATCACGTGATCTATCGTTGACGAATGTCATTTGCCTACATTTTTAAATATTAGACGCATTGACAATCGTAAAATCGACGTAACATGGCCAGAGGAGCTGGTGTTCTAGCAGTAGTGATGTAGCATGTAAATGATGCGGTGTGGTAATAACGATTATCGATGGTGTCGCCTACGTCACCGCGGCCTTGTCACCTGTCAGTGTCACTCGCGTCACCTTCGCCGTCACCTCACACGCTCACGGTCACAAGAGAAAGTGACCGCGTTAATGCGGCTGACGAAAGAGGCTCGTCCGTGGGTTATAGCTGTAGGTGCATTTCGATGAAAGTAACTCGATAAAGCGATTATCTTTGGTGCCCATCACTAGATTGAATATGTCACATTATTGTGTTATATCCAAGGATTTAGGAATCAATTTTATCTGTACCGTAGTAATTAATAATAATTATTATCTTTTGAGTGTAGTCAATAATTCTTTAACAACAACTAACTGATGATTACCAACTAGCAGTGATGGAGTGGTTATTACGTCGAACTCGGGAAACCAGGATTCGATTTTTAGCTATACACTGACTTTATGGAGTCAATACTCAATGCATGCTTGTTCCAACAACAAGTAAATATAATTTGTTTCAAAGTAAGGCCTTACTTATGCTTTTGCCTATGAAATGGCAGACTCTGCCGCTACGGTCGGAACTTACGCACCGAAGTCCGAAAAGAATGTACAAGAAACTCCGCACTTGCTTTTTTAAAAATAATTGTATTTTACAACATTCTTTTATATAAATAATACATAAGATTACATTTACATAGCATATTGTGAGCAGACGGGAGTCAACATTGAACTTTGCAGAAGTCTAAATTCTAATGTACAGTTACATGCAGTACACACACAAGTTGTATAGTCTCAATACGATTTCGCACTTTGAAGTCAATATCTCCTACTGTTGTTCCAGCGTCGGGGCGAAAAGTACGTCGAGAGTGGTATAAAAGTTTAGAGTGGTATTGCATGTGCCTGGTGGTGGCATTGCTCGCTTGGGAGCTTGGCATTCGTGCTTGGTAGGCGGTGCTTGGCTTGTAACACTTGTTGGACGACACTGATTTTTTCATGTAGCGGATTAATTGCAAAGTAATTTTATATTCATTTGAAGGTTCACGTACTTTTAATGTTCAGAACAAAACTTAACAAAGGTAAAAATATTGCGAAAGATCTGTCATCTCTCAAATATCTCTTAAAGGGTGTAAAGTCATACCTATACCACGTTACTTGTAAAACAACAATGTCGAAGATGATGCTGCAGTCAATGCAACTAACAACTGTGTGCTACGTGTACTACGTCCGTAGTCAACTATAAACATTCTTAAAAATATAAATGCTTTTATATTTATCATATCGCCACTTTTATTCATTGATTTATATGGTAATAAAATACGGAAATTCGAAGAGAAATGCGATTGGATTACCTCATCCTTACCTAAAAGTTTTCACTCGTATCTCACCCTGTCACAATTAGATTTAGGTTAAAATACGCACTTTCACTGAACACTAGTTTAGTGAGCGGTATCCACTAAACGCTCACTAAACACGACATTAATCTAATTGTATCACAATTACGGGCAAGAGGCGTTACTTCAAAGCCTATCCTCTAATAGCCGCAATCGAAGCCATAGATCAAAAACGATGGATATGCCGTGGAGCTCGTGTGGTGTGGTCGTGCTGAAATGTAGCTTCTTGAAATAATTGACTTCATTGAGCTGTAATGTGTGACTATTATAGTCTAGTACATGTTCATTGTTCATACCATTTGACACCTAAAAAGTTCCTCTGCCAATATTCGGAAGCTCGAACTAGAATACAAGAACTAGAGGCCGCATGCGACTTCCCTTGCGTGACGTAAATTTTACTCCCTTATACCATCCATAATACCTGTATCAACCTTCTTAGTGTAGTGGTTTCAGTTGTACGTTGATGAATCAGTCAGCCGACTTTTCCTTTTGCGAATACAAATGGGCCTAAATAATAACGTAACGATTTAAGAATAGACGTGTTCTTATAAAAAAAATTACGTAAAAACAAACAAAGCAAAAGAATAGTAGTGTTCATCTAGAGGGTCAGAAGTCTAAGAATTTATACATACTTCTTTGATCTGTGAAAAATTGATCACTTTTAACCCTTAGAATATTTTTATTTTTTGTAGGATATGCTTTGCTTGCCGCAAAATAACACCCGCTGCCGATTAAAAAAAAAAAAATGTTGGTATCAGGGCATATCTATGGACTGAAATCTATGATCCAAAGCACTTAATACATACGTGGAGCCTCGGCTTATTATTTATAATGGCTACCATCTACGGGAACTGCAGGCAGCAAGTAATGCCACTGGTTTTAATTGACTGGTTCTGCTTCATAAAGAAGCATTAGAGGTTTACATTACGATTGCGATCGGTACAGATGTGATGCCGGTACTTTGACTCCGATACGAGCATTCTTTAATCCAACAGAATAGAACACGTATCTACTCAGTTTTTTATTGATGATCGGAGTGATAGAATTTCTAGAATCTAGACGCATCTGAGATATAAATTAAGGATTAATTAAACGACGTCGAGTATAGACTTCCTTAATCTTATAATCGTTGAAGACTACACTTAGTATGTCTTGTAGAATGTAGACTGATTTTGCACCGATACATTAGATACAAGTTACAACAAAGATATGTCAATTTTATTTTGCAAGAGATAATATTCAACTAATGGGATAATATAATATTATCAATGTGTCATTGAAGATACCTATTTAAATACATATAAATCACTTATAATCGAAGTAACAAACACCCTTAAGAACATAGACGACTCTACCCAAACGTTACTCTATAATAAAAATACACTTAATCAAGTAGAACCAAAAACAAAACTAAAAGTTGATAGTCAATATTTGTTCAACACCTATCTCTAACTTCTCACGCCCATCCGGCGTCCCAATAAACGGTACAATCAAAACTAAAAATAAACGAATTAGAACAATCGAACCGTTAGCGGCTGACAGTTAGATGAAATTCAAATCGAGGAGATAGTTCGGAACAAAGGACGAACTGACAGGAATCAAACACAGATAACTGGTAAACAAGGAGCCGGGCTGATGGCCCACATTCCTTGCCGAGTTGCTGAACACATAACAACTGTTGCTTGTGGATAGATTGATGACAGAAACGATAATATTTGCATACTGACTTCTGTGGAGTACTTAAAACAAAAAATATGTCTTTGAATCTATATACATGAAGATGGCAATATTTTTATTGACTCTAAAAACGACAATACTTAAGTTATTTCAATGTTAAAATAACATACTCGTATCACCAGCGATGATTTCATCTACACAGTAAAATAATTACATCTGGATGGTCAGAATTAAAATTCGGTATATTTAATACAATACTATAATAGCGCAACCCAAAAATAAGAAAAGATTTTTAACTCATATAGAGAGAAAATAAGAAGTCACTGTATAAGTTATAACATTGTATTTGTATACCTTGGGAATTACATAACCATCATCCCCAAAACTCAAACGGTGTAATCGCCTTTAAAAGCCCAAATCCAAGCGAATAAAGTCGTCGCTAGACTCATACTCTTAGGTACTCAGAATATCAAGTGTATCACAAGGTTCATTTCTACGCCCTAATTTTAAAAGCGTTCATAAAAATAAAAAGAGACTTTTAACAAATAACAGAACATTAGAAACCGATCTAACTTTTAGAATAAAACATTACTCACAGCATTTCAAAGATCCTTAAGCTAAAAGGATCCCAGGCGATAATACCGACAGTATCTATTAAGACCCGGACAATTGTCCCTGGGATGAGACAGGAACAAAAGGAGCGAGGAGCAATTTGCCGGACTATCTGCCGGTGGCCCGCGATGACAAATCGTCGATGGTCCGCGGGTAATGAATCGAGCGACAGATTAATGGTGTCGCGTCGCTTATCGCTGGTGTTGGTGTTGCGTCTTTAATGGGATTACTGAGATATGGTAAGGGTTGGGAGTAAATGAGAGCGAGGCGATAGGTAGCTGCTATTTCTGATAGGGACGTAATCAAACTTGTGAATCCTCAATTAATGTATTGTATTCGTAATAAGAAAGGTCTATCTTATTGTAAAAGAAAATACCGTAACTACCCCTAATATTACTTTTTTTCGTAATTTCTGAGTGCTTTTGTCATATAGGTCTAACTGGTGCAGCTGTACAATATGTTTTCCAATAGCTAGTTAATCAATGTATAGTAGAGATTCATGATATGGAAAAAGATTGTTTGTATGCGAACATTCAAGAATATATTGTGGAATAGACAAGTGAAGATACATGACGCGTCTTTTATGTTGATCCAAGTGGTGATTTTATAATTATCTAAACAGGGTGGTGGTATTCAAATTTGTCAAAAACTCAATACAACAGCTAATATTGCCAGACTTGCATGCAAACCTCATATTCCAAAATAAAATATGATAATTCATAGATCAAACGGAGTATTTCTGATCCTAGTCATTCGAAACAACGCGAGGGCAGGGAATATCTTCCGCTTCGCTTGTTCCTGGATAACAATATGAACCGCTCCAGTTATCCTCCCCCACATTTAGTGCGTCCCGGGAAGCGAGCGCTAAGCCCGGGATCAGCGCTAGACGGGTCCATTTGTCACAGACTCCATGCCGCTGCGCTTGTCGCGAGGCGCGCCCGGAAAACGACTTACGATGGGATTTTTGTAGATTATGATAAAAATATTTTTGGATTCCATCTGCAGCCGGATTCTAAACCTACTTATAACTGTTTCTTATCACGAAAGTTCTTTATTTAATGATGTTTTGAATTCGGATATGCGTATTTCTGCTCAAGTACTTATAAGTGTACTCGTATTAGTTTAATTATGAATTGGAATTTGCAAATTGTAATTCATGTACGTAATAAGTTTATTAGATATTATTTCAAAATTGATCTGAACCCCAGCTGGACTGTTATTTTAGAAACCCGGAAACTTCGTATAAGGTCAGATTATGCACCAGCCAATGCCCTAATTCCATTGCTCTTTAGGTTTACCCTAGGTTTAGACTGTGGGGCAGAGAGCTAGGCTTGGCAAAGCCCATTGTATGTATTAGCTAGAAGGAATCTGTTCATAACGGTAGCCAAGCCCGTAACGTTAGCTTAAACCGATCGACATAGTTCCATACTGAAATGTGATTTGAGATTCATAACTAACAAGATAAATTGAATATCGTTAGAAAGGGCTTAGAAAGCTGTAGCTCATACTTTTAACGTGTATCTGCTCAAAGACAGATAATTTAAACGGGATTAGCTGCAGGAGTTATGTCGAGCTGTGTCAAAGTGTTTTGGTATAGTAGCATCCTCATTCGTCTCTCAAACAAGGGAATGATCTCAAATTATTATCGATCTTCAATAGAAACCTACCTGCATTTAAGTTTATATGTCACTCGCAAAAATATTTTTTTTTTCTGGCGCACTTACTCGTAGTGGTTCTCGTATATTATTCTGTATGCAGGTAGCATTTAAGTTTATATGTCACTCGCAAAAATATTTTTTTTTTCTGGCGCACTTACTCGTAGTGGTTCTCGTATATTATTCAATTTGTGGTTCAGCGTTTGATTCCACGCAAGAGCTAGTTTTAGAAAGTTTTGTAGTCAAAGAAAAGCTTTGCATACATTTATTTTATAGGTATACATTTTACTCAATTAAATTTTTACAAGTATAGTTTGGGATTTTATACGTTCTTAATTTAAACGTTTATTTTATTAGTTATATATAATTCAGGTTTTTTTCGTTAACGTAAAAACCTTGGATCTATATAAATAAATTTGTTTCTGGTACATGAAACAGATCTCTCCTTTAATAAGTCATTCATCACTCTTTTATTGTAATGAGGTAATTATCGATTAACGAGCGACGAAAAGTGAACGGTCGTGCCCCCACAGTAATTCAGTCTTTACCACTCCATTAACTGTTATGGCCACGGTGGGGTAAACAAGGAGATTTGAAGATATTTTTTCCTCGGATAGTCTTGTGCTTGACTACATGCCTAATAGAAAGCAATGATGAGGTTTAGGGTGGAGCATACTTGCCCAGAAAAGTGAATTTCTCTTGAAGACATCCAGATTATACTTGGTTGAGAACACGGGAGTTAGGAGGGTGTTCCAAACCTTAGCGGTTTGTATAAGAAACGTGGAAGAAAAATGCTTCGTTAGAGTTCGCTGGACATCAACCACATATGGAAGTCACTTCTCTCGGCGTCTTACGGGTCTGTGATAGAAAGGTGAAGGAGATAAAAAAGAGTAATTCGACAGCACGTTTCGAATTCGTTTTTCTGTGCCTGCATTGTTGTGTCAGACAGAAAGAGTCGACTTAGAAACTGAGTTACAAAAACTTCCCTACAAAAATAGTTCTCCAGTACCACCCAAAAGTGTAAAACTCAGTTTGCAATAACTTTTTATAGGCACTTAAGCCTCCTACACACCACACCGGGGCAGGATGGGAATTGTTACACTTCCTTATCTCAACGAGGTTTCAATGGATGTAAACCAGTAATATATAGACGCAATACACGGACATACAAGCTTAATACATTACCGCGGTGTTTATTCAATTACCATAATATGTGTGTACTCGGTTATGAAGTAGGAAGTGAACTGATTTTGAAGAAATAAAAAGGCATAAACCTCTCTCAGTTTAAGTTCATACGATATTTTATAAGGCTTTAAAGAGAACATCTAAACCTTACTTATAAACATTCATACTTACAAACCTTCACATATTACTGATATTAATAGAGTTTAAATCAAATTCTATTAAATATTTTCGGCTAATTTTGAAAAAGAAGAAAAGAGATGTAACTTGCTTGAATCCTATAAAAAAAGACTAGACCGAGATAAAAACAGTCTGGCTGTCTAACTTCTCGACACCAGAGAATGCACATTTAATCTAAATGTTTTTGGATGTTTAAGGCTCATCTAGCGATTTCAATCTTTATCAAAAACCATTTACACAATGTACCTAACTAAAAGGTTGACAATATACTACACAGTTTCTATCAATCATTTACAAATTCAGGGGTGGCCCTCAGCGACCCCTGCATTTGTTATGCACCAGATTTATTTTCCGATATATTATATGTTTTTCCACCAAGACATACCAATGCATCTTTCATCTTACTGCTTTCTAGATATTAATGAAAAGCTGTAAGTGTCTGACGCTAATGTTTATAAATTGTTGTATTTGTTTTTTGTATTTGTTTAATGTTTCCCCTACCGCGATTTAACACTACATACAAGCAAACCACTCCTTCTGCACCTCCCCTCACAATGTGACAACCATTCACTTACTTTAACAACTTGCGATGTAATGTAAAAGGTGTGACATATACGATAAGTTCTAAATGGTTTTAAATGTACGTGTGTTTCACACTTTATGTTCTTGTAGGATTTAATTTTTAAGGACGACACATAATATCTCCTGGAGTTTAGTATCCTTGTGTATTTTGAAATGGAAAAAGTCTTTAACGGAGTTTTCTTCCGAAAAACTAAAGAAGGAGGAGGATCTCGATTCAGAAAATACTTCTATACCTGCATTATAGAGGGAGCCTTTCTTTACTACAATTTTTAATTTTATACTTAACGTAAGACACAGAGGAACAATTAATATGGAGATCATCAAAGGGGTTAAAACTGTACGTATATTACAAGTAAGGATCAGAGTAAAAACATTGCAAGTTACAATAATTACTACTGCACAGCAGCAGGGTTCAGAGTTTCAGACCCGGCACGCCCTCGCCCGCAGCGACGACTGGCATAATGAAGATAAGTGCGTGCGATGCTGACAGCTTTGCATTCAATCAGTTAAAGAGTAGCACATGTTGTTTATGTCGATCAGAAGTACCTGCATATTATGATGTGTGGTGTAAAGATCAAAGGGAAAAATAACACAAGTTACAATCATTAGCACAGTGTAGTAGCAGTGCATATCGAGGCATAACGAAGATAAGCAATTATGCGTGATGTTGTCAGCTTCGCACTCAATCTGTTAAAGAGCAGCACTTGTAGTTTACGTCAGTCAGAAAGTACCTATATGTGGTGTAAAGATCAAAGAGAAAAAACAACAAAGTTATTTTTTCTTAGCAAACTTTAGACTACGAGCCTTCGACTGCGGCATCTCACCCTGAGGAATAATGTAAGGGGTTATGTTTGATGTTTACAGCTTTGCATTCAATCGGTTAAAGGGCGTTACTTCCTATGTATGGCGAGAAGAAAATACGTATTACGCGCGGCGTAAAGATCAAAGAGAAAAATAACACGAGTTACAATCATTAGCACGGTGCAGTAGCAGGGTTCAGACCCGGCGCGCCCTCGCCCGCGGCGTTCATAGCGATTAGCGAGGGAAAATTAAGATAAGTTATGTATCCAGTTGACAGCATTCAGTCGTGGAGGAGAGTGAAATGGAATACAAGATATGAATGATGTTATTAATACGTATCGATATAAATGTAAAGATTTCGATTAAATAAAAAGATATAAACAAAAAAAATTACAGACATGTCGGTGATGTTAACAGTGTGAGGTGTCGGTTACGGTAACGAATTAAATGGTTTTTACCCATCTCAAAAATAAACAACGCGCCTAAGGAAGTTTTCTCTTACGTATTACACAAAATATACAATATCTAGATATTTAAAACAGTTTCCTATAGTACTTAAATATTTTTTTTGTAGTAAATAGTTTTTCCGGTAACTTTATCTGCGTGTATTTAAGTATTTTTAGGTTGCTGATTGGCGCTGTGCAAACAATTATTGAATTTTAAATTCTTATCTTATAAAAATTTAATCCAGAGTTTTAACTACATAAGTACCTAATAAGAAATAAGGTAAGAAAAAATTATATAGACCTTCACAATAAACATGCAATAGAATCAGTAACGAAATCTCATGAGAGATGAAATGCCGAGGCGGGATCTTTCTCAAATCAAAATGCGATAGAATCAATTGATATATCTGTGGATGTATTTATTGTTTGGACATAGAGATATTAGGGCTATTTAGAGTGAATCAACAATGACGGTCTATTACAGTACATTATACTTATCGAGATCTACGGGAATTTATCGACCTATCGATGATCGATGAGTGGCCTGCGGAGAAAGTCTGTTATGACGCCGCCTTTGTAGAAGAAGAATCGGGTTGCACAATTTTGAAAATAACATCTGGCAACAAGTTTGAGGTATTTTAAATTTAAATAGGTAACTTAATACTGTCGTGGAGCGTTCTTTGCTATGAGTTTCGGCACTTTTCGTTTGAAGGGCACTGCTATGGCCGGCGAAAATACAAGGACATTATGATAAATTTAAGAACTGGGGGCCTACCACCTAAAGTAATATTATTGTAATATTGTTTTAAAATGTCCATACTGACATTGTATGAAAAGGTCAAAACAATATTACAATAATTGATGATTAAACGAACTTACCTGTAAGTGAAGTTCTATCACAATTATGTGAATACATTTTATTCGAAAATAATAATAAACACAATCAGGTATACTTTCATTGTACTGGCAATTTCGCACTTTTATCTATTTTGTTTTTTAAAACTGACCACCCTGATGGACACGCTGTCCCAGCCTACGTCCGTGCCAAGCTTCATTCTTTAGAGAATATTTAACAAAATTTTCGTATTATACTCATGGGTTTTGGGTATGGGAGGGACCTTATATTATTATTTTCGAATAAAATGTATTCACATAATTGTGATAGAACTTCACTTACAGGTAAGTTCGTTTAATCATCAATTATATTTCATACATTTTATTCTTCAATAATAATAAACACAATCAGGTAGATGTTTAGAGATGAAAATTTTTGTTAAATTATGGACATTAACAGATAGTAAATTGTTTCCTATTATAAAAGGAAATAGGTCCTCTTTATACCACAGAAGTATTTAATTAACACAATCTTTTCGTTCAATTCCTGGATCAATAAACCAGTCACATTACAAATAGGTTTAATTTATATTTAGATAGATTATAATGATTAATGATTAGAGAGCAAAAGAGCTATTGCGACAGAAGCATCATCGCTCAATAAGAGGTTATAAAACTTAGGTAACGTCCGTAATGGTTGTTACCAGCAGACTGCTTTTCTGATGAGGTCAAGCAACAAACTACGTGCTCGCCGAGGAAGTGTTGCGTACTTGGTGCTGAGTACACTGAAACGCAGACCTCTCTCGTGAGAGATTATATTCCTCGGCAGACACGTTCTCACGGTGGTCTGCCTGCAGGCGACCTTATGAGGTCGCTTCAACATTATCAGGAGGTTGTCTATTATATATCTTGGTCTAAGATTTTGTAAACGACATATCGATTTGTTTTTCAAAGCTGTGGCAAATTTTTATACTTTCTCTTCAGTTTTGATTATGGTATAATTAAAACTGGTTCGCCCTGAGTAGTAGCTGGCGTTGTATAAACTCAATAATTCCCTTGAATTATATAAAAACAATAATACTTACTTTAACTAATGCTAATGTTTTCATTCTGTGCTGTGTCTACTGCCTAAAGCTAAAAAAGTTACAAGATCAGCAAAGCAAAGTTACGGAATGAATAAACTCTTATTAAGGTCCATTGAGCAATGTGTTAGCTTACTATATTGTGTGCTACTATGTGGTGTTTGATGTTAATTTATCTATTCATTTTCGCAATATAATATATATATATATATATATTTTTTTTTTTTTTTTTATTTGACCCAAAATCATCAGCAGAAATTAAACTCAATGCCGAATGATAACAAGTAATCGTACCATATGCTACGTCGTTAACAAGTTGTTCTGTTGGAAATTACGAGGTTGACTTATAATGTACGGATTGTACGGATCTCAGTCGTTATTAAAGCAGTATTGCCACAAAACTTTGTAAATAACACAAAATTTTTTAAACATATAGATTATTAAAAATTCCAACAAAATGTCCTTTTTTTTTTTTTTTTTTTAATGCCTTCAGAGAACTTCCTCCAGTAATTCCTATGAATTGTGGTTCTCTAGGGAAAGACCATATTTATTTATTTATCATCAATAAATGTACTATAAGAAGTAAGTCTTTTGACACCTTATGTAAAAGAAGAAAATCCAAAGTTGTAAAGGTCCTTAGACGATGTATGTCTAAAGCATTGTCTATAATAGTATTTTTAAGCATTCTACCTCTAGAAGAATGTATAGAAGAGCAAAGGTAAACTTGGTGTTCCAAAATGTTCAGAATGCGTCTGTTTCTAAGACGTCTGGGTTCATATTGATTACATTTCGCATTATTGCAAGAAGCGATAAATTCAATAACTGGATTGAACTCTTTGAATAACTTTGAAGTATATAATTTTACAGCGATAGCTTAATCCCATTAACTGGATGTAACTCTTGGTCAGCTTTTGATTATCTTTAATTTCCATATAAGAAACAATTAACCCAATCGTTTAAATGAGGATATTTGATATCCTCTATGCAACTGATGTAAATCATGTGTATCAAAATAGATGTATCGAAAAATATGGCCATCAACTCTGTAAAGAGGTATTTCGATTCATCTTAACGTTAATTATTACAAAAACAAAAATACCTCTAATGAAAAGAATTAGTCTTCATCTAGACCGGGAAATCGTGTGAATCACTAGTTCAACCTTTTAGGTTTAAGGGAGTTAGATGACTTAAAAAATGTTTTGTAACCACTGGCCATCTGATAGGATAACCGATGGTGGACGAACAGCTGCGTCTAAAGTCAAATTTTTCTTACGGGCTACATTTTTTGTTTCTACAGACGTTCTGTGTAACCCCATCCATACCTAATAGCTGGAGAAGTGGACTTTAGGACTTTTAATCGGAATTAAGCTTAACTCTTAGATGATACAACGAGTTAAGCGTATAAATTTTTTACAGAATTTGAATTGTTACATAATTCACGTCATAGTTTGCGGTTGGGTAACGATACTGCCATATCGTCAGAGATTAAAATAAAACCAGGAAACTGAGCATGTTTTGAGGGTAGTAAATAACTTTAACACTCTAACACCTAACAAATCTTCATGAAAAAACCGCGGTAAGTATCTGAGATGAGTCACAACTTCTTTATGTATTTTACCAAGGATGAATCGGTACTTTAAAATAAGATTCTTCAGTTCATAGGCATAACACCCTTTTTAAGTATTCGCTTGTTAGCTGTTCTATGAACTATCAATTTCAAAGGATTTTGAACTACAAATTCATTCAACGCCTTTAAATTTAGAATGTATCTTTTACCACGTAAGATTTTGAGGTTAGACACATCTTAACTATAATCGAACGTGCAGTGACTCACTCCCACATTATCTCACCCAAAAAAGAAATGTCGATTGTCAAAGACATTTGTCGCTTTTTCTTTGTTGTGAACGTGTAAGACGGTACACTGTGTTAGTGTACGATTTTTAAAATGGTATTATGTAATAATAATTTTTTGGAGCTAGTTCCTTAATTTGTTCAATTCATTAAAATATTTTATTGAATGTACGTACATTTGTACACCTAGTGAAAGTAAAAAAATAGTCTTCACTTATTATAACTCCCGAAATTCTAGATCATGTTATAGATCGTGACGGATTCCTTGTCAGTGATATGTAACCAATAAACTTCAAAATGTTGAAGACAACTGGCATATAGGTACCTTAATGTCTAGCGTCGTCGATGAACCTGGTCCTTGTTGTGGCTGATGCTGGAGACTCGCTGCCACGTCGCATCTTCCTCGCGGCTGATCGCCAATACTCAAGTGTGTCACGCCCCCCCTGCTGGCCGAGCCGTAACGAGAGGGGGCCAGCTAGTTTCTCGAGAAACGAGATTGCGCTGTCCCAGCGGTGGGTGTCGATAGCAAAGTCGCCCGCCGCGCCCTGCTGGTTTCTTTATTTACAACACCTGACGATCAGTAACCATTGAAACTAGTATAATGCCCGAAACTATTTCTCCGAAAAAACATCTGGTCCCGTTCGTGAACTTTAATTACTTGTCATTTGTCGAAACAAAATGTCATTTGTCAATACTTAAGCTTCTTCTCAGTTCAGGACGCGTTGTGGTTTAAGATTTTTATTAGTTTTAGAAAGAATTTAACAATTCACTTCAATGAAACTTTCAGACTAATGGTACATTATACATAATATTGTTAACTTATTGAGTTTTGAGCTAATAGTTAAATTATCATCCCATTACACAATCTGAACATTAATTTTCGAAAGTAAGTAAAATTATTTTCCACCACAAAATCTAAACATTATTGTTGTAGGTACATAGTTAGAAAAGTTCGACGCGTTGGTACCCTCGTGGAATTAGTTTTTAAGTCGTGAAATAGTTATCACTGATAAAAGGCTATAACGTTTAACTGGCTATTCATAAGCCAGGCAAGTATATCAAATAAACTATTTGATTCTTTGCAATGAAGGTCGGCTAGAATTTTACAACTGTCGGGACTAACCATTAATATAGTTCTTGTGACTGAGCGCCGATAGCAATTCGGGATCAAAGTCCGGCAGGTCATGCGGAGCCACTTGTAGTGAAGCCGAGAACAGCGCCACACCGACATCGTCCCCCGTTGGTATCCGCAAAGTCCTTTGAGGTTTTTTTTTAAAATCCTTCGTGTTGACCCGCAGTCAACCTCCAGGAGCATTGACGCATCATGCTATGCTTTCGTGGTATCCTCAACGTGATACCCTCCAAGCTAGCTTAGAGATGCCTGGACTATTTCGCGCATCATGCTATACTTTCGTGATAACCTCAATGTGATACCCTCCAAGTTAGCTTAGAGATGCCTTAGGATTTCAATTTTTGGACACACTTTCGTCGGCATTGATATTTGAGTTGATGTGATATCTGGGAAAAAAAGGTTAATTTTCACTTACCCTCTTTCCTCGGAGTCTGATGACGAAGATGAATGCACAATTATATGATTTGATTTGATTTTATTTTTGTTATAATAATAAATTTTACTAGCGTCTAAGCATTATCAGTATAGAAAATTAAGCAAGTTTTAACACTGAACACTTAATTTTTTTTACTTTGAACCTAAATTAACAAAAACGAGACGTTTTTTTGTAGTCGAGTGCTCATTGCCGCGCACAATAAAAGAATGAAGCTTGGCACGGACGTAGGCTGGGACAGCGTGTCCATCAGGGTGGTCAGTTTTAAAAAACAAAATAGATAAAAGTGCGAAATTGCCAGTACAATGAAAGTATACCTGATTGTGTTTATTATTATTGAAGAATAAAATGTATGAAATATAATATTGCTTTAAATCACGGTGGTAGGCCCCCTGATCTCACAAGATCGCAGTGCAGTTCACAGAAAATTCCTTGGATGCAATAGACAAATATAAATAAGACCTGGCGAACAGCGAAAAAAATGACGCTAGTTATAAATAATCATTTTGACACCAATAAACTAGCGACATTCCACTCTAGTCCACTCGTATAGTAAAGGGACTACCGAAAAGCATAAACCATCACGCATTCTAAAGCCAATGAAACAAACCTATCATAATAAAATTAAAACTTGCAATAAACGAAAAATGTTACGGTTAATCTTGATTGCAAGATAAAACAGCAACTTGTATTTTAAAGCGATTTTAAATAACGATATTTGTATTATCTATTTTCATTGGTGTTAAGTAAACTTAAAACCACAGATTTTACTTAAAACTATTCAAAAGATTCCTAAAATGAAGAATGTACCTAGGTAAGTGATGTGGCGGTCGAGTAATTCTAAAGCGGTTAATTCGTGTACTATAAAACACATGTTAAGATGTTGTTGAATGTTAACGCCGTGAGGTTTACAGCCGATGTTATTCTGATAGCTACATTACTTAATTCCCGCTTAACTTGTTAATTAAAGGCGTTCATAAAAACCCTTTCGTGGGAAGCGACGGTCATCAATCGGAACAATTATACGGCTTAATTTTAATAAGCTACCACACTACTGGTTCAAAACGAATGGTCGCTACTAACTATAATGTTTAAGTTAGATTACAATCAGGGTTTTAGGCTTCCTACAACCCCGCGATTTATCGTTACGCTAGGATACTTAAATAAAATTTAAGAACGTGCAAAATATTGTGCGCGATGTTCTTCGACAGAGTTTTAAGTTTCAAGATGGTCTTTCTCCGTCCCACTGACGGATTGAGAGGCATTTGTCTTTGTCTGCTTCCTCAGGCCACGCAAAACTAGGTAACGTCCAGAATATACCAGTCCAGAACTATTCTATTCTTTTGGAGCTCCACAGAAACAACAGCATCAAAAGCACATCAACGATAGAGCATACCTACTTACACTAGGCTTAGTGTGTCCCGCAGGTCGTAACTGTGAGCAAAGAAGTCCACGTCAAGAGAATCTTGGGCAGTGAAATCCCTTTTATCAGCAAAGGATAACCGCAATTTAGGTGGGTAGGCTGACCGGTCAATTAAACGAACTAATTTTGAAATTACGCTATTAATTCCCGTCGTCAGAACTAAAGGAGCAATCCAAACCCTTTCAGAGTATTCTGATACATTTGCAGTCACATCTCATCTTTGAGGCAGTTCAAGAGTTTAATCAAACGCTGCAAAACCGCTCGTCTGTGCGGCGCCTTGCGATTAAAGTTAATGCTTCCGCATACGCATCGTTGCGTCATACGATGATAGTCGGGCAGCAGGCAGCGAAGTGCTCCGGTGTCCGTCGCTCATCGTTTAGTGTTAGGATGCGCATACGTTGCATTGAACCAATAAGTACACCTTGAATACGATAAGTATATCAAAGTTTTATGGCATTGATTGCTGGAGATTCACCAAATTAACCCCGGAGAACAATAAATCAATTCCACCGCAATTCGGGCGCGCGCCGACCAATTAAAAACAATCAAAATCACTCTTAATCATTGATTCACTCGTAATGACCCCAAAGCGATGCAATCACAATCACAATCACGCGTTGTTATTGGCGTTGACGGCTGCAGTGACGGCCTGATGAATCCTTGGCACAGTTACTAATGAGTCAAACGGCGCGGCGTGTCGGTTTGTTAGTGCGACGCTAGCTCGTAAATGTTTAACACAAACACACAATGAGTGAGTGAACTCGGGCGACCTCTCCTGTAAGGCTGCGTCCGTACGCTCAGTTTTCCTTCAACAACGATGAGAACAGCGGTCTCTTTTAAAGCCTGCAGCATCAAGACCGAAATGACGGTGACAAGATGAGATAGAGAACACGGGTCTCTTTTTAAGCCTGCAGCTGGTACCAAGAACGAAATGACGGTGACAAGATGAGATAGAGAACACGGGTCTCTTTTTAAGCCTTCAGCTGGTACCAAGAACGAAATGACGGTGACAAGATGAGATAGAGAACACGGGTCTCTTTTTAAGCCTGCAGCTGGTACCAAGAACGAAATGACGGTGACAAGATGAGATAGAGAACACGGGTCTCTTTTTAAGCCTGCAGCTGGTACCAAGAACGAAATGACGGTGACAAGATGAGATAGAGAACACGGGTCTCTTTTTAAGCCTGCAGCTGGTACCAAGAACGAAATGACGGTGACAAGATGAGATAGAGAACACGGGTCTCTTTTTAAGCCTGCAGCTGGTACCAAGAACGAAATGACGGTGACAAGATGAGATAGAGAACACGGGTCTCTTTTTAAGCCTGCAGCTGGTACCAAGAACGAAATGACGGTGACGAAGTAACGATCATACATTTCCCGTGGGCGTGAGTACATTGTACGCCCGTCACGTCATCTTGATCTCAATCAGAAATCGTTATTGGTGACGTCGTGACGGATGGAGTAAAAATAAAAACCGGCCAAGTGCGAGTCGGACTCGCGCACCGAGGGTTCCATACCATAAAAGAAGTAAAACATTGAAGGAATCACTTTTGTTCATGAATTTACGAGTATAATTTACATGTAGGTACTTTTGTTGGCAAACCGCAAACGTAACTTTGTTTTTGGCGGATTATTGTTATTATCAAAAAAAGTATATTAGTCAGTGAGTTGATTTTATTTTTCCTGTAAAATATACATTAACTTCTATTGATCATAATTATTTCAAATTTTTCGATTGGTAAACTTCGGAGATAAGGGGGGGGGGAACGGTATTTTTTTCGACAGTTTGCCCAATAAATCAAAAACTATCAAGCATAAAAATAAATAAAAATTAGTTTTAGTATAAACAAGTCACGCCCTTTCATATGATACCCCACTCAATATTATAATCTGATATTGAAAATTTGTCGACCCGGTTTTCCCCCCTTTTTAAATAAAAATAAAAACAATTTTCAAATTTTTACTATTGTTATGACGTCGCGTCACTATTACCTATAACTATTCTAAATTTCAAGTCGATAGCTTGAATAGTTACTGAAATAATCGAGTGTGACAGACGGACGGACGGACGGACGGACGGAGAAAGTCTCACCATAAGGGTTCCATTTTTACCTAATTGGTATGGAACCCTAAAAACGGCTTCATGAATATTTTTTTTTTTAATTTGGGCTAAGCTTACTTTTCGGAGTAAAGATCGTTTGTCGAAATTATAGCATCGCTTGCTTCCAAGTAGAAAAAAAACATCGTTGTCATGTAGCTTTCCTAGGCCGCGGATAGGTATGTACCTATGCTGTAAATACGATCCTCCTAATATAGTCTATAATATCTACTTCGTGTAGTATCTGACATCGCTACGCTTATTTTTTCCATTCCAGCACCTAGAAACTTAACAAGTAATCGGGTCTACGATTAAGCTTTCCGGCGCTGTGTAAAAACCTTGTGGAGCTACTTATTCCTTCCAAATTCTCAAAAAGTTATTTCAGAAATGTATCCCGACTTAATTCACTTAAACTTCGCGTTGTTCCTGTTTAATCATAATTATAAACTTGTAGCTTTGCGGTAGGCGGGCGAAGAACGGGGGGTACTCACATTAGCGTACTGGAACCCGCAGGCGTCCATGCAGAGGTAGAGACACGTGGAGACCCCCTGGATCGTCAGGAGGCCGACCTTGTACGTCGCACGCTGAAGTATCGCTGCAACAACAGACACGCGCACGTTAGTTAGGTACGTCGCTTTGCCACTAAACGCGACACAGGCGAAACAATACTGCACCAGTTATTAAAGCATTCTAGTAGGTAGGATATACAAAGGATCGAAGTATTTCAATTACAACTAGTATCGATAACAGAAGTCATCGCAGGCATATTCACACCGTTCACAAAAGCTTACTACGATAGAAGTACACGCACGGTTTTTTGCCCATATATCGGCCGACCAAATTTCACCAAAAACTATACAGCTTTTTTTGACCATCCAAATTTCACCAAAAACTATACAGCTCCTCGGGTTAGTACTACCAATCGATAGAAAAACCCCGAATTCGATGGGTTGTTTGCAAGTTGAGTTATCGCTCCGACTAACTTGCTTGCTTGCTTACTTGTCGACAGACTGATGTTTTTTGAGGTTTTCTCGTGACTGAAAGCACCAATTTTGATGCGGATTTCGCCAGTAGACGTGAACTTCCAAGCATATACTGCTATCAGCGATACTTATGGGCCTAGCGAGTAGCGATTAACTCTGTTCTGCCCGGTAAAATAACTGTTTTCGAAATATAACCAAAAGCAATATGTTCACTCCGGAACGGTGTGAATATGAATTAATAAACATAAGTGGCGGACAGATGGACAACAAATTGATCCTACTCTTTTTGCTCATGTGAGATGCGAAACCCAAAAAAATAAACCAATTGAAAGTGCCAATAAATATCTGCTCGTATATCGTTTACTCTATAAGGAGACAGTCTCATGGTCATCTTTTTTCATTTTCTACAATAAAACACGATTTTTATGGTCCAGTACCTCAAAGAAACCCTTATAAGATCACTTTGTTGTCCGTCTGTGTGTCAAGACCCTTTATTTCAGTAACTATTAAACTATTAAAGATATCGACATGCAATTTGGAATAGTTGTAGATAATGATGTCCCGCCGTCAGTGCAATCATAAAAAATTTAAGATCGTTTTATTTTTATTTATAAAGGGAGGAAAACCGGAATTCCTACATATTATAACATTATAGATACTAAAAGAACAGCATGTCGGAAAGTATTTATAGAGACACGAGCTTACCGAAAACCTAAAGCCCCATACCAAATATTGAAATACTTTACACCAGTAGTTTAACTACCAAACCATAAAAACAGTATTATGACAAAGCGAGCATTAAGTATGTCAGAGATTTTTGTATGGACTTTACATTTTCTGAAAGCTCCTGTAGACATTCCAAAAATGGCAATTTTGAATTACCCACTTAACGCTTAAAGCTTTTGCTCCAGTAAAATAGCGCTGCAGTATTTTACATATTATGGGAAACTTAATGGCGTATACATTTTACTGAAATACCAGCAACGTTCCTGAATGGCTTACTCGGTGCGTGCTTTCAAATCAAAAATGGGCAATAGTCCCATATCTCATCAGACAAACCCATCAACGCGACGTCAGAGGCTCGCGGAAAATGAACAGAATGAGCTCTAATGGCGTTCCTACCCATAATGTAAACACTACAATACAAGCGTCGCACAGGAATGCCGCGGGAGTTTTACGAGGGTTCTAAACAGGGAATATACTTACTTCGAAGTAGGAAATGTCACGTTATTGGAATGGTTTTAAGGCCAACATACACAAATTCATACTTAGCAAAAAAAATTTTTGGGAAATCGTAGAGACAGTTTCGCATTGTGAAGACAACATCTCTTGAGGATGTCCCGGTGTCAGGTTGAAACGTGCATCGAAGAAAGTGTTGTGGTGTTTCATGGTGGTACTGTTTCTGCATATTGTGCCATACAGAATTTTATCAAGTAGCGGATTATAGCAAAACTGCTAATTATACGCAAAATAACGCCTGCTTCCATTGTACATAGTAGCTCAACGACTCCAATTTCATTCAACAAATTAATACCTTTCATTTATCTAGTCTACTAGTTTAGTAATTCCCCATCTTCAATCAGGCTAAAATTCTTACATAGTTTCTACATGAGTTCAACGAATATAACGCTGGATTAATTGATTTTAACTACCACCTGACTTACAGCCGGAATTAATAACTTATCATATCCAGATTAGTTTTACCAGAGATAGAAAGAACTAATCTGGACTGGGTAGGTTATTCATTTTGGTCGTTAGTGATTAAAGCTGTTGTTAAAGAAGGTTGGTTGCAATTGAAAGAGGTTCAATGTCGACTGACCGAATACAAAGTAGATATTTAAATATGTGACAGAGAATTGTCATTGTGTTTTTTGTTTACTTTGTCTAATAAAATTTATCATGGTGTAATCTCAATTTTCTTATGTTATATAAAATAAATCTATTTTATAATATCCAATGTGTGTTGACTACAGTTAAACTTACGCCACTACTCTGCAAAAACCTTCAGGATGCCTTGTAGAAGAATGGCACCTGGACTCTAGTCAAGCCGCATCAGTCCCTTAATAATTTTAACGTAGTAGATTCCAAATGGATCTTTAAAATTAAAAAGGAACCAGGGGGGAAAGAGAGATACAAGGCTAGACTAGTAGCCCGTGGTTTTACGCAGAAATATGGCTTAGACTACACGGAGACATTTTCACCTGTGATAAGGCACAGCACACTCAGACTTCTATTCGCTATTGCAGTTGAGAATGACCTGTCAATTGATCAGATGGACGTAGTAACAGCATTCTTGAACGGAGATTTGACAGAACGTGTATATATGAAGCAACCTAAGCTATGTGAAGAGAAAGGGAAGGAAAATCATATCTGTTTACTAAAGAAAGCCCTTTACGGTCTGCAACAGGCACCCAGAGCATGGAATAAGAAACTTCATGATGCTCTGATTGAGATGAAATTTAAGAGATCTGACAATGAACCATGTGTTTACTTTAGGAGAAGAGGAAACCACATTGTTTACATTGCAGTATATGTAGATGATATTCTTATATTCTATAATGACAAAAAGGAAAGAGAAAAGGTCAAGATAGAATTGAAGACTAAATTCGAGATGAAAGATTTGGGAAAGGTAGAAACTTTTTTAGGAATGAAGATAGATCAACAAGGGAAGAAGATAACCATTGATCAAGGTGATTACATTCAAAAGATTCTGAAAGAGTTCGGAATGACTGATTGTAAGCCAGTGAAGACACCCTTAGAGATCGGGAGAAAACTGGAAAAACCGAGAACAGAGAACTTCATCCTACCCAAAGATTTCCCTATCAGAAACTAGATATATATATATTTGGTTGATGATTTGAATGCTGAAGATTTTTTCAGTGCAGTCTTCCATTGAGGAGGAGTGTTGTTAAAGAAGGTTGGTTGCAATTGAAAGAGGTTCAATGTCGACTGACCGAATACAAAGTAGATATTTAAATATGTGACAGAGAATTGTCATTGTGTTTTTTGTTTACTTTGTCTAATAAAATTTATCATGGTGTAATCTCAATTTTCTTATGTTATATAAAATAAATCTATTTTATAATATCCAATGTGTGTTGACTACAGTTAAACTTACGCCACTACTCTGCAAAAACCTTCAAAAGCATCAATGGAACAGAAAATGCTATAATAAATAAATAACGAAGACTTCAAAAGAAAGGACGATGTTTTCATAATAGTGTAACTTCTTCTGCTGAAATTGCTGCGATTAGATTTTCAGCGAGTGCCTCTCCTTATACCTCAGTAGTAGCACTTATTTTATGATGTTCCATAGAAGGAGTTAGGGCTGTTCGCACTAACATAATGTGCAGCGACCCGGCATGCGTAGCCTCTGTAGTAATGACTCTGAGTTATGTCTCTCAATAAACACTTCTATTCACTACCGTTTCCCTCGTGGTTTTCAAGGAATGTATTCAAGTACGAGTTATATTTTACTAAGGGTGGTAGTGGTATGCCACTATTGAAATCTGTAGCCTAATAGATTTTAATAGAAATATTACTATAGAGTAATAATTAAATCTTAAAAGTACAACTATGTAGTACTCTAGAGTTGATAATTTTCTTTGATCAAGTAGTTGGCATTGGATTGATTTCTTATTATATTACAAGCTTACGTCGTTAGAAATAAGGAGGTAATAACTAATGCTATATTTAACGAAAAGCGAATTAATCCAAACAACAAAAGATAATTTTTCAAGATAAAAAATCAGCATTTTGTGGTAAATTTTCAAGTTTTCTTGAAGTTCATACCATACCACACAGAAAGTGACAAGAGTGAATCTACAAAAAGCACAAAGATTTTTAGAACAGCCTTCTTTCTCGTATACTCCTCTACTTGCCAAATGGCTCTTCACAAAGCTGACACTTCTTACCTTTTTATAGCGGTTTGTGACGTTGCAGATGAAGATATTATGGTGCTAACATAAAAGTGGTAAGTAATTCCAAACGGTTCCCTTACAGCATCGCTCTGGAACGCTAAATCGCTTGGTGATACGCCTTTTGCCAGTAGAGTGGTAATTAGCTGCAAATGAAGCCTCCCACCAGATTAAACCAAAGCCAATTTAAAAATAATGTAAAAATAAAAATAGCTCGTGTCTGGAATCGAACCCGCGACCTAGGAGCGGTAGTCAAATGTACTGTTGTGTTAATTTTAACATAAATCAAAATAAACTCGGGTAACATTTACTATTCTACTACTACTAGGTATTGTAGAATATAGACACCGACTTGTATTCATCATATTATTATAGTTTGCAACAAGCTTTTATGAATCAGCAAGCCACGTGCACCAATTGTGCGAAATTTCACACCATAAACGTCCCAAGACACGTTCGACGAACTCATGAATAACCGAAATATGATAAATTGCATAACAAATTATGTTATCTTTTATCTTAATTGCGGATCGGGGCTTTGTTCTTCCGCGAAGCGCAATAACTTAATATAGAGGCGTATAACTTAACATAAAGGCGTATAACTTAATTAAGGCAACGAATATACATATAATACCTATATTAAGACGAGGATACGCGACTCACGGGGCGTAATCAGATCATAATCGCGAAAATATACAGCGCGATATAGAAACAACCCCTTCTCATGATCTACTGCCAGGTTTGGGTCGTTCTGGGGATCAGAAGTCTAGAAAGGAGGTCTAGGGCCAAGTCCATGTGATTTTTGGAGGCGAGTTCGAGCTAGAACTTTGGATAGTGACAGTCAAGAATGTGTTACATCATATATTATTGATCATTTATCACAATCATATTTTACAAGAAGAGTTTTAGATCCCAAAAATCACACAGTAACAGATAATTTATTAATAGTCAAATACTGATTTATTTAATAGAAAAAAAATTAGAAACTACAATTCGTCACGGTTCATATAATAATTCGTATTATTATAAAGAAAACGATTCGATATCTGCTCACTAAGAGAGCGTATAGAAATCCGATAAGCTCATCGATGACACGGCCAGCCTGCGGTTGAAACGTCCTAGATTCCAATATCGTATATGTATGTGACACACATCATAGTGTGCTATAAATCATATTTTACGCGTAAAAACGATTAAAAACTCCATAAAGTAGTAAAAACCTTAGAATAGAGCTTAGAGACTTAGAGACTCATTTGAGGGAGTGAGTGTTTGTATATTTGTATCTCTTTCAAGTTGTAACTTCTATATTCATGTAGCTTGAATTTGGAATAAAGATTTTCTTTAAAGTTAGTAAAAATACACCCAAAGATGTTATCGGACTAACTAAAGAGAGTATCAACCCCTAGTTGCTACACAGCATCGCACTGTAACGTTAAATCGCATGGCGATACGTTCTTAGTCCTTACCGATAGAGTGGTAGCCAGCCGCGACCGAAGCCTCCTACCAGACTATGCTGGGTTGCTACGTTGATAATACTTGTATGTTGTTGTTACTTGCTATGTTGATAATACTTGTAACTGTAATGCCAGTAAATATTTAAAGCACGAAGATATCATATTAGTACGTCACTTAGGTCACGTTAAGACATCCATCATGCGCTTGTTAAATGTGAACATTTAATGTCGACATTAAAACAACATCCGAGTAAGCACAAATCGCAGATGGCGCTAGTTGCGCAAGTTTTCCCGCCATAATTGGTCGCAGTCACGCGAGGACCACACACGCGGGCGGACGTGTGTCCGGATAATTGTTGGTATTAATCTAATAAACGACGGGATGAGTGGCAGTATGGACTGGAGGTTGACGCGTGGCTTTTCTTTTCTGGATAGTAACGACTAGGTGTATTGATTTCTAATGAATCTAATTTTGCAGAAATATAACTAAGATATTGCGTAGTAAAGAAAAGATTTCTAACGTGTAATTTTACTTTTTTTTTTATAATGCAAGCAGCAGTTACATTTTCAGTGTCCTCTAATTTAAAATAAACTTTTTTCATTACTAGAAAATCCATGTGGTCAATTAGTCTTACCTGGAAATATCTCAATACATGTCACCAATAAAGTGAGGGTAGGGTGAGGTTTCGCAGATCCTTGTAGGGGTCACCCCCCTACGATCCTTTCCCTCCTCCAGACTCTTTTCACGATAGCTACAAAGAGATATGTCGGAATGACATTCGTTATTGGTAAATCACGTGATCAAACGGATCGATTGATGATGTTTTCGAGGTGTTAGCGATTGTAGAATGAAGCGATGCACGTAGACATACGGCAGTCATGACTATTCTGCTACTAATCAAAGTTCAACAAATATAATATTTTAAGTTTAGCAAATATATTTTTTCAAATAGTCAAGGTAATTGATAGTAAGGATAAGTTTAAGTGAATTGAAAAGTAAAATAAAGCGAGTATCAAATGTCACAAGAATATAATTAGAATAACCGTACCGATTGTAACTTGTATGTAAGCTGATACTGTGTCGCGGGTGTACAACAGTAAATTCAAATGTGTACTATTTTATTACTATTCTAATTCTTCTTTTCTTTTACATTGAATTCGACTATGGTTAAGCTATTCGTCCGACGCAAACAAATAACGTTTGAAGAACTGAGCAGGTACTGATAGCTTTAGTGGGACACTGGATACTTGTTGTCAGAGGCTACAAGTGGAACAAATTTTACTGATAACAGAATGGATATGATTGATAACGCATCAAATCAGGGAAGGATAAAACTAAATGTCATAGCTACCAGTAGCCAATTTCTCTGAATCTTGAAGTTACTCTTTGTAGTTCTGTACTTCGAAAAGCGAAACTTTTGTAGTTGTACTTTTTTGTCCGTCTATCTGTCCACTTACACCTCTATAATAGATCATTTTCACTGATGGAACGATGTGGTCAAGTCCAAGACAAGACATGTTTCTCTTCAAGACGATTAACTTGTCTCAACGACGACGGAAATATCTATCAGGCTAGATATAACTTTTCTAAATAAAAGTATAACATTATAATATCGTGTAAAAATTGTTGCACAAAGTGGGATTTGAACCCGCGTCTTCCAGCTATCGCGACTGGGTGTTCTACCTAGTAGTTCACCGTAGAACCCGGAAATTGTACGCGTATTATAATATTTAGTCCTTAGTAGAACAGTGTTCCTGATGCCTTTACTATTACGATGACGACTGCCTGATGGAAAGGCATTATGAGGTATAGGTTGGAGAGCGCTTACCTAGAAAACGCTTATTCTTTGATCACACTTCTACCAGGTTATACTTGGCTGGGCGGCTGAAATGGATTCTACAAGTTAGAGGTTCGTGTCAGAAACATGCAAGAAAAACGTTTCATGCGAGTTTGTTGGATGTCAACCATATATAGGATGCCACCGCTCTCGGCGTTTTGCCGTTCTATGCTAGACTTGTGATGAAGCTACTAGGTTATGGAGTTCCTGAGCAGACTCTACAAACTTAAACTATTTGAACGACTAACGAGAGAACACGCATTGTGATAACAGCCTGGTTCAGATCATGGTCATATCAGATCATGGCACTCTCAAGATGCCAAATGCTATCTTGAAGAGAAAATAGACGTTGTGGGTTTGAACTCTTTTATAATCAGCCTTTCCTACACGAAGTCTTGTGTGTCCAGTGATGGGAGTGGCACGCTTACATGCTAAGGTATCTACTAGAAGTAGAACCAGCTAAGATGGTATTGCATCTAAGTCTTTTTGATAATTAATATTACCTTACCATCAACCCTGATACGTAATCAAAGCATGGGTTGAAAGATAAGGGCGGATACTCGTCGGAGTATAAATAATAATTACGGTGAAAGTTGGCAGCTGTCAGAAATAAGGCCGGCTAGCCCACCGACAGGCGCGGTAAGTGAATGAGCACACTAGCGACATGTAGCGCGATAAAAAGTTGCACCATTGAAAGTAGACTTTAAGGCGGTTTTAAGTGTATTTTATGAAATTGCTGTAGTCTCAAATTCTAACTCAATGTCGTAACCAAAGTTACCAACACAAACTATTCAAAGTGACTCGTAACATAACAGATTAGGAAACTGCAGTGGCAATGGGCAGATCATAATTATCGCACAGCTGACAGCTGATGGCTTTGACGAGTTCAATTCACGAAGACGCGCCCTTTTTTCAAAATCGCTTACGTTTCATGCGATTCGTTAGGAATTATAGGAAGGGGTGGAGCGTGTCTTTGTGGATTGAACCATCCAAACCGTAACGGTAAGCAGCGTATGATGGCTATAACTGCTTGTTGTTTTGATAACTGGAAAAAAGCTTGGGGCCTGATAGTGGGTGGATAAAGATCTTGTGTGATGAGTTAATATATTTCCGAAAGGCTTGTATTCTGAAATGAAAAAAGCGGTGCTTGGCTGCTTGCAAAGACACTTTTGAGACGACAAGACAAAAAGTCTGTACTCTGCTCTTGCTCCTGTTTGTTGTTCCAGTAGTATTTGGTCACCCGTCCTGTCAATGGGGATTTAATGTATTATCACCTTCACAGTACATTAGCGGTGAATGAGGCTTATCACGTCTGATATCGCGCGCCGGGACGCCGCGAGGAGTCCGTCCTGTATCTATTGTTGGAGGATTAGACTGTCTAATGGGGGAATGACACGGCTTTCTATGGGTATGACATGACTTTCTATGGGTATCATGATATTTTGGTTGGTTGGCCCGTAATCTACATATTTAGATATGCTTTGATTTACTACAAGTGAAGACCTTCATGTCAGGTTTTTGAATTTTGACGCTTTTTAACAATTTCTCCGTCGTAAGTGGTAGTTCCTTGGTTCGATTTCTGACACGGGTTAGTTTACAATTGAACCGATGCCAAGTGAATTAGGGGTCTAATTGCTTAAGAAAAACGTATTCATCGTTATCGTATTCTGCCTCGCGATTGGCTGACGAAAATCATGAACCCAATCAGCGGGCAGAATTAGTAAACGATGACGATAACGATGAATACGTTTTTCTTAGACAATCTAGTGGCAGGATTCTGGTATGATGCTGTGTAGCAATCTTTCAAGTTTGTGACGGAGCACAGCTGCCCGTCACATCGGCATCGCATGAAGCGGCGGGTCGAGCCGCGCGCCTACAGCCAGGCGCCACCGTGACGTCACCAGCCGCGGCCGGCAGCTAGCTCCCCCGCGCCGCCACCGCACCGGCAGCGCGCCCCACCCAGCGATCGCCTATATAAGCCCGCGCACGCAGAGCGCAGCGGGCTTCTGTTCCGACAACGCGACGGCTTGATTACCCTCGGGTCGTTGCGGGGCAGAAGACCCCCAACCCCCAAGTCCATCAGACGGAGGTTGGCTCCGGCACCTTCCGCGCGAATAAAGAATATTATTCGATTTCAAACCGAGAGAATCGTGAACGCATTCCCAACTGGGTACTCCCGTGACTCGACCCCAGAGACGTGATTTAAATCTCCGTGCCAATCGTGCTAATTTGCGATAAGTAATGCTTGTACCGGTTGTAGATCACAATAGCCTGTAAGTAGATTTCTAAGTACGTTATAGTGTATACTTGCATGCCCTGAAAGTTTAATAAATAATCATTGTTGTTAATCGTGGATTTTATTAATCTCTGTTAGAATACGAAATACTTAAGTCTCTGTAGGTCGAAATCAATATAACTGGTGGTTATCTAAAACCACCACGTTACAAGTTAGTAAGAATATAGACACCTACCATCAGATGAGATTTTAGCTAAGTATTATTTTGTAATAAACAAATAAGGTGTTGGTTGCGCAGGCGCCGGAGCGGAACACATCGAGGTGTCGGGACATCCGTGCGTGATTAACACAACAATCCATCGTGTGTTAACTTGGCGAACCGTGCGGTTATGGTTGTTTCTTCAAATGAATATGAACAATAACATCATCACAAATGTTGACAGGCAATATAAAACAACTAAAATTAATGTAACGTAAAAGTTTTCTTGCCGACGCCACATTACGATGTTATTAAACAAGTACCTAAATAATTTAAAAATTAAAAAACACGGCTGCCCTGCGGCAAAACGAATTTTTCCAAAAAAAGTATAGCCTATGTTACTCGGAAGGATCTAAGGATTCTAACGAAACCCATATGTCCAAATCTGTTCAGGCGTTCAGAAGTTATGGTTGAATAAAGAAACATCACATACATACATACATACATGAACCTTAAAAACATTACACTCCTTGTTTTGGGCACAGTAATTGCCATTATCAATATCGAGTAAAAATTAGCAAAAAATCACCTCTGTTGTAAGAGAGCCGCCTTTACCGGGGACGGAGAAGTAATAGGGTCCCGTTTCACCCTTTGGGTACGGAACAACACAAAAGCAGGAGCACTCCGGAAGTGCTGACAAAACCGAAAACATATATCAACATACACTACAGAATATTTGTATATAGTTGCATACAGCGGTGTCGATAACGGGTACTATTATGTATTCCGTGGTAACGGTAACAGTGTTGCGAGTTCAGTGGTTTTTCCCCCACACCAAAAAAGCACAACGCGCCAAAAAAATTTTCACTTTCTAAAAAGTATTTTATGAGCTCTGATAAAGCTATGTAAATACTTTTAATTAAGTACGACAGTAATTTTATTGGTTTTTATTTACAAGCAAGATGCAACCTGCATTTATTATTAATTTTGTACAGTGTAATGTTTGTACAGTGTAATTATTAGTTTTGTACAGTGTAATGCTATGCAAACTATTGCATTTGATATAAATTACAGTTAACGGCATCTATAAATTGCGTATTTAATTGCAATTACAATTATATTTCATTATCACGCTAGCTAATTGTATTTGCAAAGATAGTAAAATATATTGCTAAAGGTACGTGGGGATCACATAACTACCAGACTTACGATACAAAATTAAGTTTGAAATGTTGTGAAACCTAGGGACACCATAAGATAAGTGAGTAAGTATTAAGAGACAATTTGAGCAAACCGAGAGTCATGTCTTAAAAATACTGAAAAGATCGTAAAGCTACTTTCTACAGGTACTTTTAAACAAATAGTCGAAACTATCCTGTCATATTCCAAAAGAAGTCAGTCATATACCCAGAAAGAACGAAAAAAACTCAACATTGGTTTTAAATTTTTGCTGTAGGCATTATGAGATTTTCATTACAATTATAGTACCTACTTCTTACTCGTGAGAAGATGGATACGGAGCTATTAGCTTACAATATTTTCTATTCATTTAAGGTTGATCTGATTGTGAACGATACATTATAGTTAAATACGGCCGTCTGACCTCTTGAGTATCTTTAGACGTAATTAACAGACCAAAATTTAACGATAACGTGCATTTAAAAGTTGGTTTAAGCAACTGAGCTTTAGAAGTTCATCTACTGTATAATACATTGTATCATCAGTCTGGCAGCCATGTGATCTCAATCCACTACGTAAATCGTAATGGTCACAGCGCGTAATGGCCTTCGCAGACAAACTGATTGACGCGTAACAACTAACGCCGCATCACATCACATGTTATCGAGTAACTTGCTCAAATAAATCGTACGTTTATTCGAGCATCGACCCCGCGCGCCGCCGGCTCGGTGCATTGCCCCTGAAACATATGATGCGGGTCACTGACCTGTCGTGAGTAATGCAATGTTTAGGATGTATTCGGAATTGGCCTATAACATCTGATAATAGCATCTGTCGTATCCCACTGCTGGGCATTAATCTCGAGAGGGGTTTGGCCATAGCAGACCAAATGGGCCAGTGCGAGTTCGCGGCCTAAACAACATAAACGTGTTTTCTAAAGATTCTGCAGAAAGAGTGGATTTTCCGGGATAACAAGTTAGTATGTAGCCTATGTGATATTCATAAGATTTAACAAATGAGATTCAGTAATTGAATCCTCAAAGGATTTTCGCACGATTTTCCTTTAGCGTAAAGTAGGTGTTTTATTAGGAAAGTTTAATATGCGAAGGCGGCTAAGGGGTTGTAATTGAGGAAAGTCTGACTTTTCGGAGTGCATTTTTAGGAATTTGGTACTCGACACTATAAAGGGAATCTCTGTTCACACGATAATTCTGTAAACACTACATTTCAGCGTGATTTAACAATTTTGACGACGAGTAATTAATTCAGGACTTCCCTTTTAATTTAAATACTACTATTTACTAAGATATACGAGAATTTGCACTAGGTGAAGGAAAATATTATGAAAAACCTGTATGCCTAAGAGTAGGTACCATAACGTATTCAGAAGTGTATGAAGCCAATCGGTACACAGCGCGGTAAGCTCAGTCTGAAGAGACCCACCCGTTGCCAAAGCTGACTGCAATACGTAACGAAATATATTCGTTGTGCTTACGAATCTAGATTCTAGATCATAGATCGCGGCGCCATGAATAGTCACAGTAATGTTTGTTTATCGACGGGGCGGTACGTGCGCGCGCGCACGTCGCGCCGCTCAGTGACGTCACGGCGCGCGAAAATCTCCGAGCAAGGCCGAGCGATGACCTCGATTATGCGATGTTTCAATTATATACGAGATTTTCACATCGACACAAGTGACGTCACACTACGCTAATGATACGATAAGTATGAATTGTGAACATTTGTGGGAATGTTACGAGAGCGCCCGCTAATCTCTATTTTCTCTACTTATGCCCAGTTGCACGAACCAAATTCATAAATTTAAGTGGTACTTAAACTAATTTAACTGCAATCAATGTCAAAAAATGTATGAAATTTTGACATTTCTCGCGATTAAATTAGTTTTAAGTAGCACTCAAATTTTTAATTTATTTCGTGCAACTAGGTTGCAACGGGGTTAGGGGTTGAATTTTCAAAAATCCTGTACAGCGTATGGTTACGACATGATAGCTATCAAAATGAAAATGATTATTTTTCACAAAGGCCTGAAAATGTTTATTTATTCACATAAGCTTAACTTTCAGGCACTTTCGAAATGATAGACTCTATACCGTCTAATTTTGAAAGGATACTGAAAAGAACTTCTTTTATTGATAAAACCGTGTAGGGGCCTGTAAACTACAATGTCTCCATTCGTTCAAAATACCAAATCATTAGTAATTCGTGCATATTTGGATCATGTTGTGGTGTTATTCGGATTCATATAGTAATATTCTATGCTCCTGGCCATATTTTGTTTGGAAATACTTCTTTAAAACGAAGTAATAATCAATTTTGATCAAAATTTTTATAACTTTGGTCGAGTTTCGTAATACCAAAAATTATGAATGAAAACTTGTAACTTTCTTTATTAACTAGTGTTTTTCTTTATCTGGACAATAAAAACTGTGGTCCTGAACTAATGCGACGTGAGATAGTGTTGTTTTTATTACAAATCAAGCAATTTTTTAACAATTTTATTACAATAAGCAGAAAACATGTCCTCTTTGACATAAAAATAAGCAAAACTAAATTCGTTTACAATTTCGTTTAACAAAAGTATTTCGGAACCAGATATGGCCAGGAGCATAGATAATTACTATATGAACCCGAATATCACCACAACATGATCGAAATTGGCACGAATTACAAATGATTTTGGTATTACGTTTGTATGGGAGACATCGCGGGTCAGTAGACTCTTAAGTGATTCTTAAAATTTCATCTTGTGAGCAGATGGAGCCTGATAAACCTACTTGTAGGATTCTTTGTCATTTAAAAAAATCATTCACTGACTTAAATAGTAATCTTTTTATGAATGCGCGCTACGAACCTGTGACCTTTCGGGTTTAAATTACCCCTTGACAGCTTTTAACTGATATTTGTGTCAGATTTAGATATTTAATAATGATGTGGACATAAAAGACGGTCGTGAATCGTGATGCGAGACCAGGCAAGGGGCTCAAACAGTAAACACTTTTAAAACAGACCATACAGAAACTATAAAGTTGGACTATAAAAACTATACGACCAATATTCGTAATGGGGTGAAAACTGTTTACGGAAATTTCAAACAATAAAGCTGTAAGTAGCCTTGAGAATAATCTGAACAACTTTGTCTGGAGGTTAGTAACCTTATACCGGAAAACTTTTATTTTAATTAGATTTCCCGTAGGTAGGTAGGTAGGAAGGATATAGCGGGTCCCATTACTAAGATTCTACCGTCCGTCTGTCTCCAGGCTGTATCTTGAACCGTGGTAGTTAGACAGTTGAAATTTTCAGAGATGATGTATTTCTGTTGCCGCTATTAAAACAAAGGGGACATTAAAACAAACTCAAAATGATTTGAACCTCAGACTTCCGGTTTGAAGGTCCACCAACAATGGAGATTTTGGAATAACTTTTGGGAAAATATCGAGACTTCCAAAAGCGAATTCAGGTTGAAGACACAAAATACCTACATGACGTTTTTGAAACTCATTTCTTTTATAGTTTTTTGGTGTTCTGAATACTATAATTACTCAATCCGCTGTTACAGTCATCACGTGACGTAAGTGTTTGTGTGTGTTCTAGGATGCGGATGTGTGTTCTGAGTTACGGCGGTTGGAGCGGCGCCAAATCGGACTCACGAACAGAGGAATGACAATATCTGGACTATTTGTTATTTGTGAACTATTTATAATCATCGTTGTGAACTTTCGAAGCTTTATTATATCACTTTTATTTGAAGTATAGTTTTATAAAAGAAAATATATATATTTTTACATGATCTTTTCTGTTGATCTTTAAAAAAACATGTAGGTGGGTTATTAGTACTTAGTTTTAAATGATTCTTGACGAAACGACTTTTTTCACTTTTCTCTGACTGTATTTATTGATTTAAAAATAATAGCTAGACAAGTGAAACGTTCACCCGATGTCAAGTGATACATACGCCTGCACAGTACACAGTGCCCATATCAGTTGCAATGCATCCCAGAATTTTTCATTGCAATATCATTCCGACGCACTGCACTGCGATCCCTATCCTGATAAATTAGTTTTTATGGAATCCCCGTAATTTGCAACAATCAAAATCCCAGTAACTTTTTACAAGCTTTTCCTTAGTTTCACCTATCCCTATGTTTGTTTGTCTGTAAACAAATCTTGCAAGTAAAATTTCCCCCGTAACCGATCGAGCTGATATTTTGCATGCATGTGTAAATCGAGTGACAATGCAAAATTATTATGACATGGATCAGATCTGATGATATAACCGGAATGTGGCCATAGGAACTCGGTAGTTAAACGACACAACGTAAAAACCCCTTCGAGTTTGGACTCGTTTGATTTGTCTTGTCGAGTATTTTGGTGCTAGATGGTAACCAGGGCCTGATGTTGAGAAGAAAAAACAACAAAACGTATAAAAACTTGTTAAAAAAATATTTTTAAATGATTATTATTTTCGTGATGATAATGAAGACAGCATCCACTTGGTAACAGCAATCGGCAGTGTTGTTAAATGCTTCACTTCGTTAAACAGAGTTTCGTGGCGTGGCGAACCGCGCGTCTAATCGCGATTTTGTGGGAAAAACGAATACTTAACTCCACAGTCGATTCGCGTTTCGCTTCCACCGGAACCGTTCAAATAAAGCGTTTTAGGTCAAAGATAATTGTTGTGAGAAATTAGTATAATAGTACAGACTTAGGTTAAGCCTTAGAATGCTCAGATTTTGGGTCTACGATTTTTGATAAAATAAAATATTTCCAGAGATTCTTCAAACAAGAGAATATTTTTGGTTTATAATGGTTCTATATCTTTATTATTAGCAAAGCTAAATCAAAAAACGCTTTATCGCTCAGGCTCAGGCTTAGTGTACGGACACACCTGTGAAATTTACGTCTCAGAAAAAATGACATATCTAACGTCCAACGAGTACTACAGCTTCCGATGAGATATGTTAGGATTTCGTACCCAAAGGGACCTTGTTCCTCCGCTGTAGGATATCAGTCCGTTCGTCTTTCAACTTCAGAGAGCAAAGTAAATCTTTTAAACCGTAATAACTTGACATTTGAAACTTTCGTATATCCTGTATTTGTTGAAAATTAGTTTTCAGAAAAGCAAAAAGCTTTCTTATAGAAGCTATGACCAGCGAATTCAACTCGCACTTGGCTGATTTTTTCTGGGCCCACTACAAAAAAAAAGTATAATTATTATCTCATGACATTTTTGTTCAGAATGATATAATTATGGTTGATGCCTTGATATTAAATAAAATTAATTGAGTGACAAACGAAGTGCGAGAGACTTGACGTGTAAATTGGAGCTTTGAATCGGAGTCGGTTGTTATCAATCACACAAAGGGCGCAACTGATCAGTTTGACAGATGATGTCATTAGCGTTGACAGTTGACACTGAGTTGACAGGCGGGGAATTCATTTGACGGGACCCCACGCGCGGGGAGTGTCACTTTATTTGCGACTAATTCTTGATATAATTGCTTCTTTATTCAATTACAAAGGTATTCACACTCAGACAAGTTTGACAAAAGTAGTATATTTATATACCTACTGTACTTTGCTCCATCTAACTGATGGTAGGTGACGATATAGTCGTAAATGCAAGTAAAGTAAAATAGCATATTAAAATACATATGACACGGTTGCGATTAATAATTTTATTGGTTTTACCTTAGTAGGTAGGTACTGTAGTTCAGACACATTAAAAATTATAAGCCACTGACGTAAATTATTACACCGGTGTGTCCCGACACTACGGTAAGGTATAAATTAATAGCTAGTTAAAGACTGATATTGAACAAACATCAATTTATCAGCTTTGTTTAACAGTTCATACGGCAAACAAAATAGCTGTACATTTATATGAGTCCCATATGACTCATGTGTGATATGTATCATATTATTATCTCGTGAACATTGATTGGTAACCATAAAGATATGAGTTAGGTACGACAAGAAGCATCGAACCTGGTACACTTCGCGGAAAACATAAAGCCCAAGAAATTCATGAGAATCTCACACTTTACTGGGGCATAAAATACTTGAGATTGAGAATCGTTACTGTGAATTTGGTATTACATAAAGATATTGGAAACTACACAAACAACGTGTTTTTCTGTTTTTTCGGAAATTTAATTAGCTAAAGTTGAACCCTCGTCTGCAAGGAAAACAGAAGGTAGAGGTCTTTTGAATGAGGCAGATTCCATTGGGTACTTAATATTAAGTACTGAGATAATATATGTATGTCCAATAGTAGTGATGTCCCATGCCCATATCGCGGTGTTTATCGACACTTATTATCGTCTAATGGCGCGGAGGCTCGCTCGTAAATCCCGACTATCGACCGCATCTCAATAAATTAACATCTCTGTGGATGGAACTATAATTTTTCTGTTATTTATCCTTTTATGTGAGATCCTGACTGAGACCATACTAACGACAAATTGTCGTGCACAAGTAGTAGTGAATAATTGCTTTAGTAAGTAAAGTATTAGAAGATTGATGCAATAATTACCTGATTCAAAAATATGTTTTAGGGGAAAGAAAACTTAGTGCTTGGAGCGTATATACAGAACTATAGACTCAGAGAATTAATGAGAAGGTTACAAACGGAATACAGTCATAAAATACCAAAAAAATGCATCAGAAAATCGGAAAAGAGCCTTGTATTGAGAAACTCTAGACAAAAGGTTTATAAAACAAAAAGTTTTTAGTACGGTGAATGCCTAAATTCCCTTTTGATACGCCGCAGTTATATCAGATGTCCTGCAGGGTATTGTCGTAATTTAATGCTGTGAACTTGTCAACTATTTTATGTCTTTTTCAACTAGGGTTGGCACCTGCCTTCATCGATTAAACTAATATTGCCAGCATGGTCATAACATAAGTCTGTTAATAAACTTGGACTAAAAAAATATCATAAGTAGCCTCAGACTACATTAAATTAGTAGCCTTCAACCTAGTAGTGGCCTCCTAGCTTGTAGCAACGTATATCTAGATTCAGAAATCAAACACAACGCTCGTATTGGTAGGCTTACCATATTCTTAGTTGCACCTAACTACAGCTAAGTAATCCCTCATTAATTATGGCTTATGAAGTCGGTCACTCATACAGACTTAAATGTTTCTCAGCAAAGCTCAAAGCTTAATTTTTTTTTGTATTTATTAATATTTAGAAAATCAATTTTACGATATTAAATTTTATTTATTTAAAGTATTTCAAAATAGTCATCGCAACCTTGATGTTAAGTCAAAAATTATTTTATTTTATCACCCTCATCTCAAACAGTAAAACAAATATTTTTAACATAAAACAATTTATATAAACATTTTAAAATTGTGTCTAACCTAACTCTAAATCATCGTGCACCTAACAACCCTAATTCTTCGATATACGAGTAATCCTAAAATGATAGCGATATTATACCAACCATCTTAATATTCCGAGATTGTGTTACTCTAATACAATCCCATAGTTCTATTCTAGTAGTCTCTACAAATTATGGCCCTACAGTCTAGTAGATTAAGAAAGTAAAGATGAAAAACCTCTAAAGTAGCATTTTGATTGCTGATTGAAACGTATAAATCATTTTCGGTTTATGCCCAATTTTAATAATAATTCTCAAAATGTTTTATTAAAGAATTGGACATACTTATATGCTCTCTTTACATTTCTGAAAACATTCATCCTTATCGCACAAACATTCTCCAGTTGTGGGAATCGAACCCACGTCCTCCAACGCATAGGGCAGGACTACTACCGCTGCGCCATTTAGTCGCCAAAGAAGAAGAATAAATACAAGTTAGAACATCATACTACGGATAATAATAATAATTACACATCCATAATAATAATCATTCCTCAGCGGGAATCGAGCTGTCCACGTGCTAGCTTGTTAACCACTCAGCCACTAGCGGTTCTTGACCTACAATAACCCGCAATATTAATACTATTAACAACTTTATGTTCTGTAACTCAATTCGGTTTCGTTTCCGCGTACCTTTAACCAAACCACAACAGAAAGCGCCGGGTTTTAAAACTTTTCTGGAAGCCAAATTAAAATAAATACTTAACGCAAATAGCCTGAACACGAAACAAAAACAAATTAGTGTTGTTCGGCGATTTTGGCAGACGTATGTCGATAAATTTGTCAATAAATTGGCAAGACATAAACTGTCGTGAGTTTTTTAATAAAAATGTCACTGACACATAAAGTACACCCAATTGTTTCATTTATTATAATTGTATATTGAAATATAGTCAAACTTCGATTCGAAAAGGTTTTTAAATAAAATTAGCCGTTTGTTGAAGGTGTATCTTCATGCCTCTTAACTATGTTTTTTTGTGTATTTTAACAGATAGAAGATAAAAAAATGATATTTCAGAAACTATTTAAAAATCTTTCGTTAAATCTGGTTCTGCTTAAACCATTTATTCAAAGTAAAATACCGTCACATTCCGTAAAGATAAAACCGAATTGAAGTGTAAAATACGATGCTTTCAGTTCCCTATAGGGCGACGATATGATACACTTTACTGCCTAGTTACCGTGCAAAATACGACACTGTAAAATTGCATTGCTGTTTATCACAGAGATTTACTCTCCTTGTAGATTTCCTAATAGAGATTTACTTTTCTGTAAAACACAATTGTTGTGCTCTATGCTTCTGTTTAATAACTAATTTGATACTTAAATGAAATTTTTTTTTTTATATTTTAGTTTCTCTTTTAATCAAGCAAGCTCTTTTTTGCAAGCGTCTGTTGTGGATCATCTTTGTGACTCGAATAAAAGCGGTATTTTGACAATCCTGTACTCGAATTGTGTCAAAAGTTTATTATATGCTTAAAATAAAATCAAACTACACACTTAAAATCTTCATGATATATTATCAATAATTCAAAAAAGCTTACCAAACTGTGCACTTATTTAGTTTTTTCTCAGAGAAGGGATCGTTAAAGTAGTAGTTGTCAATTTATTATTGACAGACAATTGAATTCTCCTGAAAAATAAATCGCCAAGGAATTGACTCGGTTTCAACAGCATTGTCCGATCTGTTATTAACGCAATGTACGAATATCTTCGCATCGTATCGATACACTTGAGCGTTTATCGATGTCGATGCTAGTTAGTCAGCGTCACTAGAGGCGGCACTCGGCGGGAAGCGGTATTTTGCTGTAGTGATGTTATTGTTGGTCTAATTGTAAATATGGTGTTCCCGATACTAATATACTGAGCGGAAATTGCGAGCGCCGTGTTATGGGTTAACATCGAGGAGTTTTCGTAACGGGTCGGTGTCAATGTAATGGCCTATTTCACCACCTCCGATTGTTTCCGTTGTGGAAGAGTTCATAAGTTTTTGAAGTAAAGACTTTAGGCGCGTTGAGTACTAGGAAAAACCATCGAACTCGCGACACCGTTACCTAAACCGACATCTCTCGCTGTTATCGACACCACACGTTATCAGTGTCTACTACTCTTGGAATGCCAATACATGTTTATTCCACAAGTACTTGACTGCGATCTCATCTGATGGTAAGTGACGATGCAGACTAAGATCTCATCGCACTAATTTAAAAGGGAAAAGCAACCCCTAACGGTTTCTACACAGCATCGCATCGGGGCACTAAACCGCTTTTCGGTACATCTTTACCGGTAGTGTGGTAAATAGCCTTGGCCGAAGCTTCCTATACTTTTCTTTCCATTTGAGTTTGGAATCCTAAATACTAATTTTAACATTTAAGGATTAGCAGGGCAGATTAATTTGTTTTGCTATAATCCGCTACTTACTTGAAAAGATTCGGTATACTAGAATATGCAGGAACACTACCCACATGAAACACCACACACAATTTTCAACACTTTCTTCGACGCACGTTTCGTCCCGACACCGGGACATCCTCAGGAGATGTTGACTTCACAATGCGAAATCGTAGAGACTCTAAGACTCGCATTGTGATGATGTACGAATTTCTACGATTTCGCATTGTGAAGTCAACATCTCCTGAGGATGTCCCGGTGTCGGGACGAAACGTGCGTCGAAAAAAGTGTTGAAAATTGTGTGTGGTGTTTCATGTGGGTAGTTTTCCTGCATATAGAATCTTTTCAAGTAGCGGATTATAGCAAAACAAATTCATCTGTCCTGCTAATATCGGTAGTCGCCAAATAAGCGTTAATAGGTAATGTTGTCGCGATAAACGAGCTATTAGCTGTAAATGGTGAGAGCTGTAATAATATAATAGCTAGGATTTATTCACGGCACTTCGGGGCGTAGCTTTGAATACTAAATCACGATCGATCTGCACTTACAGCGTGCGACGACGCGACGATCTTATGCGCTTCGATTAATTATTTAATAAAGTTATTAAAGTATCTAACTAACTAAGATTCATGGGTTATGCAAACATACCCAACTCCAGTTCTGATTTTTTATAATTCAGTTTTTAGATAACCAATGTCACCTAGTACGGACCCAAAAGGTTTAAACCTCTGCCCCCTAAAAAAGTCGAGGTTTGAATCCAGGTCCAGGTCCAGGTCCTCTGAAATGGTTTTGACAGCGGCCAGGCTGCCCCGTTGCTGGCAGAGCGCAATGAATACTAAGTGTATCTAGTGAATCCCGTACTCCCGCTAGCGGATCTGTCGTGGAATCAGTATTAGTGGGTGCAAGCCCCAAATTACCACTTATGAGACGGACGGCATTACTGACGGAGTGGCATTTTGAATTTTAGACTCACTGTAATTTTTTAGACTCACCTGTAATTTTTAGACTCATGTGTATTTATGAAACTAAATATGTTTCACGTTGAAGAAAGTCTTATGGAGAGCTCTTTATACTGTTTTTGAAAGTGTCTAAAGCCAGCTTATGATCTATGGCGAACCCCATATTATTCCGAGAGACCTATGATTAATATACCTACAGATAGTAAAAAGGGGTGAACATGCTATTTTCAATGGGGGAATTATAAAACGAGCGAACAAAAAAAAACTTTGCGACTGATGATGACATACTGTTTTAATAACTTGAGCGGTATGAATTTGAGTAAGCGAAAAATTAACTAAACTGACGACGAATATTGATTTATAATAAAATCCAGAACGAGCTTACAAAAAGTGGATTGTGATAAATCCATTTCAGATATTAAAATTTTATCCGAGCGACTTCATTACTAAGTGAGCGACTGGAAATACAGAGAGGGCAACTTCAATATTAAGATAGATTCGATTTTTCTAAGTGAGGTTATACTTAGCGAACTACTAAAAAGTTCACTTTGAGCAAAGTTTTGTAAGCTGCTTTATTAATGACTAGCTGTTGCCCGCGGCTCCGCCCGCGTGCAGTTCGTTTTTTTTACAATAATGTTTCCCGTGGAATTTCTTAATTTTTCCCAAGATTTCCCGTACAAAATGAGTGGTCCTTGGGTTCGATGGACCCGTAAAGGAGTCTTCTTCCAATCTCTCCTGTCAACGTGCTATCTTCTTTTACACAATTTACCTATATCTTCTTTGGTCTTCCTCTACTTATACACTCTGTCGAAATCGCTTATGTTACTCAATTCGCATGGAGTAAGATAGAGTGGGGCGTGTCATCGTGGATTTTAATATCTATACTAACCAAACTTATCTTATTCTGAGATGATACCAACGCCCAGATATTGTAATTAAGCATTCTGATGCGCTACTGTGTACGTAGCAACCCGTTCCTGCTACGTACGGGTTATCTTGTATAGTTATACCTAGTTGCACGATCAAAAGATCGATTTGAACTGTCGATATTTCGACCCCGTTTTGATTGTGCTACGGAGATAAGTAGCTATAGGTTTTTTTAAACATCCCACGGGTGCTCTCAAATTTTTCAGGATGAAAAGTATCTTCAATGTTGACCGGGCATATATATAAAGTAGGATCATAAAATTTCATTAAAATCCGTTAATTGAAAGACGCCTGCTAACTGTTCTTGTAATGTTTTCTTTCCCGCGGGAACTCGATTGGATTAATAAGTTTTACTATATATATATTTTGTTAAAAAGGCAACATAAGGTATCAGCATAACCAATTTTATTAAATTAAGTTCATTAGTTGTTGTTTACAAAGCTGTTAAATTAATTGCAGTTTTTTAACTATCCCACGGGAACTCTTTATTTTACCGGGATGAAAAGTATCCTATATGTTGACCAGGGACATAGGCTACCACCACACAAAATTTCATTGGAATCGGTCCAGCCGTTCCAAAGATTAGCCCGTACAAACAGACAGACAAACAGACAAACAACAGATTTATTATATGTATTGATTGATTGATGATATTGATTGATTGATTGATATTGATTGATGATGATTGATGATGATGGTCTTCCTCTACTTATACACTCTGTCGAAATCGCTTATGTTACTCAATTCGCATGGAGTAAGATAGAGTGGGGCGTGTCATCGTGGATTGTAATATCTATACTAACCAAACTTATCTTATTCTGAGATAATACCAACGCCCAGATATTGTAATTAAGCATTCTGATGCGCTACTGTGTACGTAGCAACCCGTTCCTGCTACGTACGGGTTATCTTGTATAGTTGTACCTAGTTGCACGATCAAAAGGACGATTTGAACTGTCGATATTTCGACCCCGTTTTGATTGTGCTACGGAGATAAGTAGCTACCTATAGGTTTTCTTAAACATCCCACGGGTGATCTCAAATTTTTCAGGATGAAAAGTATCTTCAATGTTGACCGGGCATATATATAAAGTAGGATCATAAAATTTCATTAAAATCCGTTACTTGAAAGACGTTTTTGTAATGTTTTCTTTCCCGCGGGAACTCGATTGGATTAATAAGTTTTACTATATATATATTTTGTTAAAAAGGCAACATAAGGTATCAGCATAACCAATTTTATTAAATTAAGTTCATTAGTTGTTGTTTACAAAGCTGTTAAATTAATTGCAGTTTTTTAACTATCCCACGGGAACTCTTTATTTTACCGGGATGAAAAGTATCCTATATGTTGACCAGGGACATAGGCTACCACCACACAAAATTTCATTGGAATCGGTCCAGCCGTTCCAAAGATTAGCCCGTACAAACAGACAGACAAACAGACAAACAACAGATTTATTATATGTATTGATTATTGGTTACTGATATTCTATTTGAGGGCTTATGTTTTTTATTTTAAAAATTATTATTATAAATCACATTTTTTTAGGTTATGTTTACGTATTTTTTGCCAGTTTGCTAATATTTTTACGAAAGATTTGTATCACACTGTCACTAACTTTCGTAAATCACTGCACAAACGACTTAGGGTCCAGGAGCGAGCGAAGCGAGCTCGGGACTTGAGGGCACCCCGACTCGGCTGGGTTAGGTGACGAAGAGAATGGCGGGGCCTGCAAGGCCCCGCCATCCTTCTGAGTGGTTATTTTCTTTTATGACCACCCAGAAATAGGAGCCCCGCGAAGCGGGGCTCCGTCGACTGGCCTTTAAGAAGATTAAAGACAAGAAATGAGAAGAGGTGAAGATTTTTTAATTTAAAAAAAAACGAGGCCGGCCCACTAAGTCCAAGCCAGCACTTATTTACCAGTGACGATGAGTAGTAGGGCTCCTCATACCTATCAATGTTTCTTAGTATTAATAAGAAGTTTTTTTTTTAGTTGACTGAAGCGTCTTATTTTATTTTTTGTTCATTTGATTGAAATAAATGCATGCATATTACTTTATTTTTACGGAGTACATTGTTTTATTTAATTACCCTTATATTTCAATAATAAAATTTCTCAACTAATAAAATAGTGTTTCTTCAAATAGTTATTTCATATTATTTTTATTTTTTAAATGTGAGCTCATTATACTCTGCTCATTAGTGTATTTTTCAAAGTGGTTTTTGTATTCGAAACACTTCATTTAAGATAAAATGCCGCTCAGTATAAAAAATACATTTGCCAAATATTGAAAAAAATGCAGGACGTAACGTTGACACTCAAACAAATATTAGGTCGCTCAAATATTATGAAGCTGCTCATTTTGTATTTTAAGTAACTCAAATTAATGTTTGTAAGTTGCTGTTCTGTTGATTTCTCGTCACTCGCAGTCAGTCGCTCACTTTGTAATTCTATAACCCAAATTAATTAATTTTGACACTTAGAACTGTAATTTACAGTCACTCGTTTTATTACTACCCTTTTCAATGCACTCTAAAGTTTATCAGTTAAAATAAATAAAGTGTCGAGTTCATAAAGTCTTACCTGTCGTACCGACTCCGTGAACGCATCGTAGTCGTGTCTTGCAAAAGCAACGGATATAACAGTTTTCTATAAAGCGGAATCTATTATGAAAATCTCTATGTATAAGCTATGAGCCCTGCTCGCGGTAATTGATATTATTTGGGACGTGGACAGATGGCGCTGGCGTCGCGGACGGACGCACCAGTTATCTGCTGTAAGTGATGTTGATAGCGAGAATGTCGTTTCTTTTGATCTATGTGCCTGGAAAAGCGGGGAAACTGGACCTGTGCCGCAGTTTTGCAAGCGTACAGTTCCGAATCATAAGTTTATCTAATAAAAAAAGAGTCCTTCAATTTATTAACTGTATGATTTTTTTTTCTACGGAGGGGAAATCCTCATGTACACCTTATCAGTAGTGCCGGACTCTTACCGGCTAAAACCCCTCCAACTCCAATGTTACCGTGTGCCTGCCGTTAAGCCTAAACACGGAAACATGATGGTCTCAAAATCTCCCATCCTTTTGTCTTCTTTTCTCCTCTTCCTCCTTTATTTTCATAATTTTCTCTATGTAATTCTCAACAATAAACTAGTGTTCTTCTTTTTCCAACATTTTGTTTATTAAATTTCCTACGCTTATTTCCCCAATTTCCTCCACAACTTCCTGCCTGTCCTCATCCCACCTTGTACAATGGAATACAGTGTGTCTCGCGTCATCACCATCGTTGCAGTATTAACTGTATGTTTGCTATGCGCTAGTCTATTTGAATCAACCGTAGTGATTGTAAAATATTACGGTGTATTTTCTATTGCCTTAGAATGCGGAATCAAAAATATAACAAATTAAATTAAATTTAGAAATCCCTACACTTGTCATGAACGATTATATACTGGCACGCGTGTAGCACTTAATCGAGTAATCATACGCCAAAAATACCTTACATAATTTGGAAAAGAGCTGATTGGTCCCCTTACACAGCTGGACCATAATTTTAACCAACCACCGCCAGGAAACTGGCTTTCAAATGAAAAAAAATCGCATTGAAATTGGTCCGTCCTTCTGTGACCTACGATGCCACAGACAGATACACTAAGACATCGACGTCAAACTTATAACGTACTCCTCTTTTTGATTCCCTTAACTTATGAACTGTATGATTGCTATGCACTGGTCTATATAAGTCACACGTAATGATTATAAACTACGGCGAACTTCCTACAGCTGCCTTATAATGCAGATTCAAAAATATAAAAATAGATAAGCCAACGTGTTCTCGAGATATCACAAAAAAATGTCGTTCCATACAAAATGTATAAGAAAATAGTTTTTCAAAAAATTTCGTTTTTTTTTGAGGTTTTTATTCAGGTATTCAGGGTTAAAAATCGGTACAGCCGCTCTTAAATAAAATAGGTAAATGGTGGTATGGTTATCTAACCCGATTTCGATTTATATGCTTGTCCTCCGAAAGTTGTATCAATCAATACATTAAATCAATGATTTTATACCTACTCAGCTTCCAACTGTATGATTTCTATGTTATGTTTTCAAATAGTTAATTAGTACTGTATTAAATTATTTGACTCGTGCGACTATTAAGGTTAGGAATTTGTGACTGGGATTTCATCAATTTCTAAAACTTACAGCTTTAATATGGTTCGCCAGGTAAAAAATTATTGTAAGTATTGTATTTGTAACAAACCTATAGGGTTTGTTACAAATATTTTTTTACCGGTCTTACGACAAAAACCATCCTGAAAGTTACTTGTAACTTCATACTCTATAGAGTATACTGCAAAATAAATGCAGCTTTTATGTTGTGAAGAAAAAATAAGTTAATACGAAATGAATGATTTTTATTCAAATTGACAATGGATTGCTAAATACCTAATGGAAAATTCTTGTTGAGCGTTAACATGTTATTTTGTAACGGGTTAGCGTTAATTTGTGAATAATTAAATTTTCCGCCGTTTAGTTTATATAGCGAGCACGTGCGTGTTAGGTTTGGGGATCGTGGCTGGAGTAAATATACCCGATACTTGAGTTAATTAACCACTAATAAAGGGGGACAGTATTTTTTCGACGGTTTGTTCAATAAATCAAAAACTGTCGGACATAAAAATAAATAAAAACGGTTTTAGAATACATGAGTAACGCCCTTTCATATGATACCCAACTCAATATTGTTCTTATCTTATTTTGAAATTTTGACCACCCGTTTTGCCCCCTTTTTAAATAAAAATAAAAACGATTTTAAATTTTTTATGATTGCACTGACAGTGGGCCATCATTACCTACAACTACTCCAAATTTCATGTCGATATCTTGAATAGTTACTGAAATAAAGGGTCGGTACCATTGAGATACTATGTACTAACGTACGTCGGCACAGACAGACAGACGGACAGACAACAAAGTGATCTTATATAAGGGTTCAGTTTTTTTCCTTTTCAGGTATGGAACCCTAAAAAAGAATCATCAAAATCGATTCACCCAATCATAGGTTATGAGGTAAAAACCATACAGTCGAATTGAGAACCTCCTTCTTTTTTGAAGTCGTGTGAAAATTTAACATAAAGTAGGTATCAACTACTAACAAAGTAGGTACCTATGCCTACAACTGTTTTATTGAAAGTTTTGAAATTTTGATCGAGGAAATACGAGTATATATCAACAAGTTGTTTCTAACGAAAATTAATGACGTGTTGTAGATAGACATTTAACTCTTCACAACTATACAAAATATGATATGAACTTAATAAATCGCGGTTAAATTAAAGGTTTCTCAAAACTTCCTGCTAAAAAGTTACTTACAAATCATTATTTGAAGTGCACTTGAACTGTAAGCATCATTAAGCTACTCGAAAGTTATACCATAAGCAGTTATATGACATTAAGATGTAGTGTTGCCAGTTGGCTCAACATCTCTCTCAAGTGCTCGTATTTATGATCTCTTAGTTATGAATTATGATTGACAACTTGATTAAGCATTGAGTTGTACAGTAGGTAGCGTATTAATATTTCTTAAAATAAGTATGTAATAAATATGAAAGTTTGTTAGTTTGTGTTATTTTTGTAGCTTCGGTACTCAATCACGTCACAAATAATGTACCTACCTAAAGATTTAAAAGGTTTTTAGAGTAGATACTCGTAGATAACCTGGATTAGGCTATGTTCTGGAAAAAAACCACAGATTATGAAAAAGTCAGCTTTAGCAATCTATAGCTACACTACAGCCGTAAGTAGATTGCAATCGCAAATACCAGATGGGATTGATGAAACCCGAATTAACATGCAGGCGAAGAAAGGGCAACTTTAAATTGTTTTATAGGTACTCTTGGGAAATCTTAATTAGGTCCTGATGTTGAAACCAAGAGTAATTGTAGTTATTTTTCAAGAACCAAGGCTTGATGTTAATGAGTCAGGATTTTTTGAAATGAATATAATATATATTATTTTAGTCACTCGATTACATTTTATTTCAAGTACCAAGCGTAACGGTCGCGCTATTCAATAAGGTGCCGAGTTATTAAGTGGGCGCTACTGTAGGTTAATTGCTGCTCGGAACGATTTCAGGGGTTACCCGGCTCCTAAATGAAAACCAATATCAACGGAGATCAGCCATCTGCGTAAAACATCACTGCGATAGCCCATAGTAGTTCGGCAGACGTGGGTATGCCTCCTAATGGAAGGTGCAGGTTTCGTATCCTATAGGGTCCTACCTTGACTTTACAAAGAACATAATATGTTTGTGACACTAGCTTTTACTGGCGGTAGGGCTTTTCTTGCGGAGTTCGTCCTTGTATAGATATTTCAATCCATAATGACGCGCCTACTCTGTCAAACTGCATGAGAATCGAATGAAACATAAGCGATTGTGACAGAGTGCGTCATCGTGGATTGAAATACCTATAGGTACCACCGCAGTGTCGGTTAATTATAATATCATATAATATGATAAAAGTGTATCAAAATTAACGCTGCCAACGGGATTCGAACCCGTGACCACCACCTGATTGATACACTTTCCATTTATAATTATACCTAGTGTGTGAAGCACTATAACAATAAAGTAAATTGTAAAAATGGCAAGGTAGTAATCTGTCCATTCGTAATATGGGCCTTTGAGTTGGTGAAACCGTAGTTTCCCAATAGATGGCTCCGCGGTCGGCCTATGGCTGGAAAACAATGTGTATCAAAGTTATCGTGGTTGGAAGAGCGTCCACTCGCGACAGGTGGTGGTCACGGGTTCGAATCCCGTTGGCAGCGTTAATTTTGATACACTTTTCATTTATAATTATACCTAGTGTGTGAAGCACTATAACAAAAAAGTAAATTGTAAAAATGGCAAGGTAGTAATCTGTCCATTCGTAATATGGGCCTTTGAGTTGGTGAAACCGTAGTTTCCCAATAGATGGCTCCGCGGTCGGCCTATGGCTGGAAAACAATGTGTATCAAAGTTATCGTGGTTGGAAGAGCGTCCACTCGCGACAGGTGGTGGTCACGGGTTCGAGTCCCGTTGGCAGCGTTAATTTTGATACACTTTTCATTTATAATTATACCTAGTGTGAAGCACTATAACAAAAAAGTAAACAGTAATGAATTACCTACTGAGTTTCGGTTTGAAGGGCATGTGATTACTGGGCAGAATAACAACTGACGTCTCAGGACGATGGGCGAAGTACGGTGTGTTGTATGATATTAGAATGCAAAATTGTGGGACGCACTGCATCTGACACGGGCAATGGGCATGCGTATCACTTCACATCAGGTGCACCGTGCACGTCTTTCTCGTTTCATCATTCTAAATTATAAAAAGAACTGCAATGTTTCTTGATATTTTCTGTTATACATAAGGTCCGCTTGTATGAAATTCTCTTTAATTCCACGAGTAGTCAGGAATATCAGCTAGTTAGTGGCGCTATATAAACAGCGGTCGTGGTGTGGGACCGTTTACCTCGGCCTTAAGACCTAAGACCTCATTTATAAGCGCTATGCAGGCTATAACAACATAGTGGCGGGATTTATAGCGGAAAGCGTGCACTTAGCACCTCGCGCAGCGTTGCTTACTATCAACGTGATTTATAACATAAATCTACTTTTACTTTGAGACCGTTTATTTATTACCGACAGACCCGACGGACGTTGTCCTCTCCTCTCTAGCCCATCGCTGGGCCCACTCAATACAAGTCAGAACTTGACTGCAATATGCAGCCGAACGTGTTACCTACTTCGAAGGTCCTTAGCGGTTGCTACACAGCATCGCACCGAAACGCTAAATCTCCCACTTTTACGAGTACACACCAATTAGATCCTAATGGTTACAGCCTTCGTCTAACGCACGGTGAAAGATTTTTATCTTAGGTAAGTATTGATAAAAGATACGTATGGTAAAACTAGATTTTCGTTCGCGACTTTGTCTAAGTCGTTATTGGGTCATTTCTTCATTTGTTTGGTCCCTGATAAAAGGTAGTCCGATCAGGTAACGTTTTTCACACAATTAGTAGATTAGGTATACCATTTTAAGAGGATAGATTTATGGTAATATACCAGAGAAGCGTGTGAAAATGCTTTACTGTTAATAAAGCTGAAGCTATTTGCAAATACTTATAAATTGTAAGAAGTGCCTACCCGAGCAGAAGGCGAGTTAAATCATCTGGCAAGCCAGCGGGGGCTGCGACTATTCTAATACGTTACGAGAAAAATACTGGCCATTGACAAATGTTACTTATAGACCGGGATTTTAGGGTTCCCTACTCTAATAGTGTAGGCCGCGAAACGCAAAGTAGTGTGAAAGAGATATAGTGTTCATATTATGTCGGCCTTTAATCTCATATATTCACTACTAACAAATTTGACTTAAGTTTAGCAAATGCAAAATTCTTAAATACATGGTTAGAGCATATTTTCTAAAGTCTTGTTAATTAGTTTATTCACTCTCTTAAGTGTTCTAAAGAAAAAGTTGATATTTTCCGAAAACATTTTTACTTTATGGATTGCATATCAATAATAAAATATATGTAGGTAAAGCTTTATTATAAAAATTTTGTCAAACACTTTTGTATATTAATGCGACTGTCCCCACCAGCCCAAATACCTACTAAGTGAATAAATCTTGTACTGAACCAGTGAATATTATTTCATTTCGCACTTCGAACAATATTCCATTGAAGTATTTTTACGACTAGGTATCTTTATGGTTTCATAACTATAAAATGTTTGTTCGTCTATCCATATAAATATTTTAGTAACACTTAGACCATCAGGTAGCAAACTCTGCTTAGATTCGATATAAGTAGGTACACTTTGGTGTTACAACTGCACAGTAATACTTTCATTTTATTAAAAGAGAATGACCAAAAAGATATTAAGTTTTCTCATGAACCAAAACCAAAATAGTCTAGGAAAATAAAAAAGGGTTTTTTAAGAACCATTGGCACTAAAAATTTGCTTTTCATATCCGGAATTCAATTTTCCATACAAAAAGTTACTTTCTTTTCGATGCACATTGCATGTCACACTGATTTTACTAAGAAGTACAACTTGTTTGTTTGCCTATTATAACATTAGGATCCGGATATTAATTAAAAAAGTAATAATTGTATGAGTTAATGTGGAGATCGTAGTCTATAAAAAATAAAGTTTGGGTTTGGTTCAGCTTGATACGGGAATCCATACATCCATGGTCATTGTCCTGATATTTTACAAAATATCTAGGAGCACACCACGGGTGTGCCCGCGAAATTCAAATTTTTCGTAGTTTTTCGCGATTTTTAAGCTAATAAGACATAATAGGCTTATGGCCGTCAAATTGCGATAATCCCAATATCTTCTTCACCTGTTTATATAAAAATCTCTGCTCGAAAGTGTCGAGTTAAAGAAATTAGTCCGAGAAATTAGAACTCGATACTCGCACTAATTTCCTACGATACACATTTTTATGCAAAGATTTTGATGTTATCATGTAAAGATGATACTGCCATTCTCGCAAATTGATTGCCATAAGCCTATCATGTCTAATTAGCGTACAAATTGCAAAAAACCACGAAAATTTTGAATTTCGCGGGCAGACCCGTTGATTTCACGTTAAATAAAAGTAGTAGAACAAAAGTTGTTAGTTTTAATGATAGTAACTACAAGGTCGAGAGCTTTTTGGTATTTTTATTTAACCTTGTATTTGTAATATTATATGGATTGTTACAGTGCTGTGTGCAATTGCATGAATCACTTATTAAAGCAAGCACTCGCGGCGCACGCGACTCCGCTCGCAACGAGATAATTCGCACAAAGAGCTCCATAAACAAACGGTCACGCCTGCGCTGCTAGTATTTAATTGCGGTCCGCCATTTTGCTTATCCTTAGCGCGATCTATCGCTCGGCAGAGCGCACCATTACCGGCCCTTCCGAACGCGTTAGCATAATGAGTTGACCCTAACTAGTGTCCCTGTGAACAGAGTTTACCTGAAATGTATGTTTTCGTTATCAAACCTATTGCTCATTCCATATTAATGGAATTAATAAAGTGTATGAAATATGACAGTCAATCTCATATATTTTTTGCATTTCGTTCCATATTATAGATACGGAATTTACGTTTACATTTACGTATAACATTTCTTACAATCCCAGTCAAAACTTCGTTTAGAGTAGTGTAGAGGTTGAAGAATTTTTGAAAACTTCGGAACGGCTAATTTTTTTTGTACGATTTTATTAGCTACATTGGTTGCAAAAATATTGCATGGGGGAAGGGAAGGGGCGTTTCTAAATAAGACCATTTAAACATAAATTCCATTCAAAGCAGTGACCTAGTAATAGACCACTGGACGCGGCGGACCGCGAGAAAAAGTGTCACCAGTTTACCGGTGCCAACGATGTTTCTTTTTACACCGTCAGTAATAAGCCGACAACAGTATTTTCTATAGACCGCGGTCCCTGCCACAAGACAACTCGCTTGTCAACAGTCTGCACGCACGTTTCCATGGAGACGGTTTCCGCCATATCATGGCGTGTTTGTGGGAAATTTTGACAGACGGCTGAACAGACGGCTGTACTATTTTATTGTATGAAGAAAGTTTTCGTAAAATGTTTTGACGACCATATCCTCAGATGACTCATTTGGTGACATAAGCAATGTTTTACAAGGAAAAAGACACATCTTTCGCAGGTTATACAAAAAATCAACGCGTACATTAAACGTTTTTACTATAACATGTTTGTGATATAACAAAGTTTAAGTCAGTGGTAGGGGTCCATTGTCCAACACGGAAGGGTCACAGCTCGAAGTCGTGGGCGTGGACTGCACTTGAGTCGCTATCACTCCATTGCGACAATTGCAATAGAGTTTATGCCCTCTCATTACTGCGCAGGATGGCGGGCGACTGACTTTATTGGTAAAGGGTATATTTACGCTCAAATCGTTGTTAGGGTCACAATTTATTGCTAGAAAGTCGATCGAATAAACTGACGTAGGTGATATTATTTCATCGATGATCAACGGTTGAAGATTCGGTCTATAAACTGGTAAAGATTTCAAACCCACAACTTATTTGAATTATCAAGTAACATTGTCTGCATTGCCTTGTATAATAGGTATTTTGAGCTACAAGCTAAGCCTAAAGCTTAACTGGAAATGGAAGTTAAAAAGGGAATATAGGTAGGTACTACGGTAAGTGTTGGTTTCTATGCTATCGTTAGTACATTGAATTATTTTAATAGGTTTAAGTACGTACTTATTTGGTACTTATTTGAGAAGTTATTTTCTAATCGTACCTGGGGAATTCGATTTTTAATCCAAAGAAATCTTCATTTCTTAAATATGAAGTAAGTAGGTACAAAAGTTAAAAAAAACGTCCAATATTCTAAAAACTCCTCAATAATACAAGTTGTATAAGTTTTTCCGTCATAAATCCAATTAGAGCAACTAAAGGTAACAACGGATTAAAGTTAGGTCTCATACGGATATAGTTAGCAGATATACTCAGTAACTAGGATCTATGACGACTGCCTGTGGTCGAGTAACTCCAGATACACGATAAACTGTTATGTTTCAGTTGTAAGATATCGATATCGAATATCGTTACTCGATTATGCGAGTATAACGGTTTGCTGGAATTAATGGGCTCATTTCGATTGTGTATCGATTACGTAGGCATAGCGATAGCTCTGTGGTTTCTAATTGGAGGTCGAGGTTTGTATCCCATCTGCACGTACCTTTGAACCCTACGCCGATGTTAATTTTGTCCTTCTCCTTCTTACGAATACGTTAGTGGGAGCGACAGGCAGCTTTGCGTAAAGAAATCATTAAGTTATACAATTCAAATGAAAAAAACTATTTTCTTTTTATACTTTTTATCTTTGATTTTATATTTTGCTGTAAATAGGTAGGTAACTTAGAATTAAAATGTAAATAACTTTTTTTATAATACTTTTAAACCCCTGTTTACATTTAACTACAATAAAAAGTAGTTTTTTTTAAATTAGATTTTTGAAATTACAAAAAAGATCGACAGCGCGGGAATTAAAAAAAAATTATCTATCGATGAATTTTTTTGTTTCGGGTTTCTGCCTAAGCTTATTTAGATTAAGTAGAGATTGAATGAATGAATGAATATACTTTTATTGCACACCACAAAGTCAAACAAAGGACAACACAAAAATTACAAAGAATAGGTACACAATTTGGCGGCCTTATCGCTACCTAGCGATCTCTTCCAGGCAACCAATGCTGTAAAGGATTTTTGTTGCAGATACTAGAGGTAGGTGGTGCAAATACATAAAAAAATAACTAAAACATAAATAAATATATATGCATATAAGGAATTGAGGATCTCCAAAACAAACCACAAATTGTTTCTCTGAAATTACAAAGTTTTGTTTTATTTAACAAGTCTTTACAATCATCAAGTTATTATCAAGTTACGACAATTACACTTCTATCTCACCTGAAATTACAAAGAAACGACATTTAAAGTTCACTATATATCGAGTCCTCAATCACATTCTTCTACAAGTTATTATAACGATAAAATGCACAAAACAATCCTAGCGTCACACGCCATTAAATCATAGACACAGATCACCAATCACTATATCACAGGCACGCGACAGACAGCATAGATACGCGAAGCGCGGCAAATTCAAATGAATGAAATGTCACTCATTTCATTACATGTACACAAAATAATACAATCATAAAATACATAATACTATATGTTATATTATACAAAATACAAATAAATATAAAATACATACAAATACATATTATATAATATCCTCCCAATACCATGGACCCTATAATCAAAACTAAGTTGCCAGTGACGACGACAAATAGTGATCCTTAACCAGTCTTTTGAAGATGTTAATAGACTGGGCCTCCCTGATTACCAGGGGTAAGGCGTTCCACAATTTTATAGCCTGAACCGTAAAAGAATGGTGGTAAAAAGAAGTATTATGCTTAGGTATCCTTAAAATAAGTTTTCTTGTAGTACGGATATCTTCTCCCGGACCACCAATAAATACCTCCTTTAAATAAGGAGGAGTGGAAGGGTGAAATAACACACAGTACAGAATGGAAAGGATATGCAAGTTCCGGCGAAGTCGGATGGGTAACCACTTGAGACGAGAACGAAATTCATGACATTAATTAAATCAATGACATTAATTAAATTTGAAAATAATAGACTATAATTTTAACCTGAAAATCTCTAAAAATTGCTTAAATTATAGTTTTAGCCAGTTAATGTGCTTTTTTTGTGGCAACTAAATATTGCTAGATTAAAACTTTTTTTTTCACTTTACTAACATAACATAATAGTGAAGCTACCTAGAACGATAACTTTATAGAAAGCAATAATCTTAATAAAATCAGCGATGTACAGCCGATGTAGAACCATAAAACATCGTTGTAAGTATGCAAACAGGTTAAGTGCGGACAGCGCCACAAAGCGCGCTATATTTCACAAGCGATGCGATGCGATGCTCGCGCTATCATTATCATTAGCTCCGTAATAAGCATTGAGAGATAGCTGTTAGATAAACTGGAGATTATATCGCTGGAAGCTGTGGCGTAAGGGTTTGAACTCCGTTTACATATGTTCGGGACGATTTCTATCTATCGCTATACGAGTAAGTGTAGTTCATAGTCAAGATAAATAGATAATTAACTTTAGTGGCACAAAACATATTATGATTATGCCAACAATTATTTATTATAAAAAAAATCAAATAATGTAGATCTTAGTGATAGATTTTACACCGTAAAAATAGTTTATTTCAGCCCCCTTACACCAACAAGGACACACCTTCAAAAATGGCACAAACAAATTACGATACTTAGTTAAAGAAAGTATGTGAGATAATAAGGTTTGAGAAAGATTTGAAGCAACCGGGCAGTGGTGGGTGTCAACATAGTTGGCTCCAAACTTTAATGAGGCGATTTCAACGAACCATCTGCACTAAACAACTGAATTACTGAACTGAACCGAATTGGCTGTTAATTTGAAATTCCCGTAGGATTTGAGAAAAACCGGATATCACGCGGGTGGAGCTTGTTTTTCACACACTTTTCCTTAATCATCCTGTTCAAACTCTAGGGCCGACAAAGCGACGACGACTAGTAGACGATATTAAAATCGTACCGTCGTAATGCAAACGGTACACACAAAGTAATTAAGGCCTATCTCTCAATTACAATACACGATATTGTTCGCAGTGAGTCCCATTACCGCGGCCGGATCGAACTCGGCGCTCCGTGAGCTAATTCCGCCCGCTATACACTGCGCCATCGGGCCCCCAGCCATGAACAGATAACACTGATCAACGGTTATTATTTCTCTGCTTTACGAGCTCGAGATAATTTGTATTGTTTGTTAATTTTCACAACTCTATTTAGTGCGCTACAAATTACCGCTTGTTAATATAATGAGGGTTTGAATTTAGAATGATGGTTGAACTTTTACTGGAGATAGAGTGCGCCGGTTTTTTCTGTTTTTATAAAGAATGGCGAGACGAGCATGACTTTCACCTGATGTTAAGTGATAGGTACGCCTGCCATGATATTTTCAGTGCTTCTCATTATGCATTGCAATGTCATGTTACACACTGCACGGCGCTAGTCACCTTGAGCTATTAATTATGTGGCACGCAGGGATGTCCCGACACTTAGGGTGCCTTTTCACCAGGGATATTTTTTTACACTAAATTAGTTAGTACTTGACTGCGATCTCACCTGATGGTAAATGATGATGCAGTGGAAGATGTTAACGTACTAACTCGGAAGGGGTAAGTAAAGTCACGCCAACGGTTTCTACACAGTATTGAACCGGAACGCTAAATCGCTTGGCGGTACGTCTTTGCTGGTAGGGTGGTAACTAGCCACGGCCGAAGCCTCCCACCACATCAGACCTAAGCCAATTATGAAATACCAAAGTGGCCCGCGTGAATCGAACCCGCGACCTCCGATGATACGTTTAAGTACTAAGTATATGCTGTGGTTTGTACCAACCGTATAGCAATAGAATTAATGAAATCAAATGAAAATCAAGTGATTCAGATTGTAGCTGACGCGTAACGTAGCATAGCAATGCAGCACATCTCTGGTGGACAAGCAGCCTTAGAAACTGAAGGCTAACTTTGCCTTTAGTTGCGTATTAGTAGCCTTAGCCATATATCTTTTATCTATTATCGTAGAAATCTGTCAATCGCTCATTCGTAAAATATAATAGAACGAAACAGTGGAAGAATGATGTTTAACTTCGATAAGACACGAGATCATTTTGTCGATCGGATACGTTATTCAAATACATTTTTAGCATTTCGTTCCATGAACAATCATCAGGTTTCTATGATAAGTCATAGTGGCAGGGCGCATCTTTGAGTGTCCATTTGTCACCTCTCTAATTCAAAAAAAAAATCAAAAGATCTTTATTTCACATAGGCCTAATATACAGGCGCTTGTAAATGGTCCTTATGATATTTGTCACATTTGTATGGCGATAACTCCAAGTCGACTTAAAACTATGTTTACGAGGGTTCCAACGCGCCCTGCACTGAGAAGAAGCCCACAACAAACTCAGCCGGGTTTTGTTCCGTTCTAATCTAGTTAATGTCTGCGAGACCACAGCGACAGAGTGGAGATTGGAAAGCGCACGCGCAGCGTGTGATAGGTCTTAACTCGAGTCTAATGAACGCCCTACATTACATATCTATGTATTAACTAGCTTTTGCCCGCGGCTTCGCCCGCGTGAATTTCGGGGTTTTACAAATCCCGTGGGAGTCCTGGATTTTCTAGGAAAAAAAACAGCATATATGTGTTAACCTAACTTCAGAAACACGATTGGATACAAATTCGCTTTTTCATGAATCCTTAGGAATACGTAGAAATCGTGGGTATTTCGGGATAAAAAGTAATCAATGCAATTAATTAGTCCAGAGTATGATTTATCTCGATTCCCATCTAAATCGGTTCAGTAGTTGCGGTGTGAAGGAGTAACAAACAGACAAGCTAAAAATATTTTGCAATGCTCCGCAATACTTTTATTCAATCTGTATGAACTATGAAACCTTACCGTAGGCAGTAACTTTTTCTGTAGGTTTTCGCCCCAACATCGGAGCATTGTCAAGGACGTGTTAACTTTACAAAGTGCAATTGTAAAACACAAGGTAACTCGAGTCGCCAAAGTCAAAAGGAAATCTGAGACGTTATTATCAAAATAAATCTAACGGTCGCGATCTAATTTCCTCTCGAGTGCTAGCCCGGTAATGATAAGATCCTCATTAGGCGATAGTCGTGCGATAGTTGTGCGATTATCGCGCGATGTTAATCGGGCTATTTGTCGAGCCCAACGCTAAATGGGGCACAGAAACCTCGTTTAATTAATTACGGCAGATAGAAGGCGTTACAAGCTAGCGGAGGACCTAGCTTAGGACTTTCTATTAAAATATCTATCTTTAAACACATTAATCCTATACCTTTAAACGGGCAATTCTTGTATATATATTTATGTATATTTCTATATAATCTGGATCTCGGAAACGGCACGAACGATTTTCGATGAAGAAATTTAATGTACAGGGGGTTTTGGGGGCGATAAATCAATCTAGCTAGGATTCATTTTTGTCTACATTCGATAGGTCTGAAAATAATATAAATGTGTCGTAAGCTACTTTTTTATACCTCGATATGGCAAAACAACGTTGGCTGCGTCATTGTAACAGGGCCTAAAAACAAATTTTAGTAACACAGTTCTTTATTGTCACATAATCGGAGAGTATTGTTCAATAAAACGTGTTTTATGATTAACTACAATGTAATCATAAGCGAATGTCTTAATACAAATATAAAATGCAGTATGTACGAGTAATTCCTCCAAGATTTCATGTTTGGTGTCAGTATTTAGGGGCGGGCCACGAAAGAGGCTTTTATTTTTGTATTAAAAATATAAATCATTCACTCACTGACTCACTAACGCCCACACGATGCTTTCGAACCTATTAAGATGAAATATATCACAGAGATTTCGTTCATGATATAGACAAGGGATAAGAAAGGGTTGGCGATATCCTCACCAGATCACCCAAGAAAAATGAAAGCATGTCAACTGGTTAAAGATTTAGCTCCAATTTTAACAAGCACAGCTTTAGCTTAACCCCTTTTCTCTTTTTGGAAGACGCCATTTGCAATTTTCAAAAAGTGATGTAGGTACGAAGAATGTAAAACCAAACCATTCCAAACCAGCAAATAGCTTGGTAAACTTGAGGTTAAATTAAGAACTTCAGGTCGACTATTATTCCCGTACGACTTTAACAAGATCTATCAAAGTACTTAACGTTTCACAGTAATTTCAATTAAGATGGCGCGATACACCGAGAGGCTATGCAAGTATCCATTACTTATCAATAAACTAAATAGGCGAGCTCTCTTGTCAGCGAGAGCGGCGTCTAATAGGATCAAGCTGTGAACTGTGAAGCGAGGTATAAATTCCAGCGCCCATTCAGATGTTACTTCCATTCGATAGAGATATCTCATGCTGCCGAGAGCCGAGTGCCAACACGTTCAAATCATTTCAGTAAGGTGTTCAGGTTGTTTTAATATAAAAGAAAGATGATTTTAACGGCGTAGAAGCCGTATTTAAGCTATCTTTAGTGAAGTTTTGTTTAAAAACTATAAAGACAATTAGTTTTAAATTTAAACGTCATGTATTTTGGGTCTTTAAGACTGGCGACTGCGAGCAAGCGAACTTCCGATAACACAACAACATTGATATTTTCCACTCAACCAACGCAATGCGCGCGGTGTATGATAAGTACCCTGACCATGTAAAAATATAATGTCGATACTTCAGATAAATTAAATGTCCATCACGGGTTTAGTATTTGAAGTAAGTTTATAACTGTCACAGAAAACGCGCAGTGTACGTCGAAACTAGCTTATCGCAATACGAAGTCCGTAGGCAAATCCGTGCTCGCCCGGATGCAAAAGGCGGGGTCAAATTGTACGCGTTTGTTAACTTTTTTTTTTTTAATGAATAATTTTGACAATGTTTTGATCCATATTATGTAAGGGTTTCATACGTGATATTATGTGTGATAGTTATTGTAATTACTGTTGTATGCTACACTGTATGCAAATGATAGGCAGTTAATGTATATAATGAATTAAATATTAACAATGATTATGATAAGGTATTGGTTGGCACAGTGTGAATGCGTCATGTCGCGGACCGACCGTGTGCTGCCGCGCTCAATGCTACAGTACTGAACAATTACAATTAAAGGTTGATATAGTTTAAAACAAGTCAGTGATTTCAAAAATTTACATTTTCTATTTAGGAACTATTGAAAAGCCATATATTACATCAGAAGACAATATAGATAAGTACAAAACATTACAATCAATCTGAAGTTAACTCATTTCAAATTAAAAAAAAATATTTCACATAGGCCTCACTATACAGGATCTTATAAATACGTATAAAAATGCCATAAGTTACATCAGAAGATAGGATAAATATAGCTTGACCGCTATAAACTTGGCCCTCCCATGGTCTGCGGGACGCGGGGCGGGTGTGCGATTGGCTATATACGATACGATGTAATGACTCGCATCTTGAGAATTCTCCTATGGTATTTTCTTGAGTATGTATCATAATACACGTCGCAAGATTAATATTGTCGTGTGCGTTATTCACGTCAGTCACAGCTGACAGCTGATTATTTGAGTGCACTGATCCCTATTCTATGGATCCACAGTGACCCAGCCTGAATTGTATAGAATGTTTAATCCATAGAATAGAGATTAGTGGTTGAGTAACTCCCGCCCCGCGTCCCGCAGACCATGGGAGGGCCAAGTTTATAGCGGTCAAGCTATAAGTAGATAACATAATAATCAATCGAAATTTAATTAAGTCAAAGTCAAAATATCTTTATTTTACATAGGCCTAACGTACAGGTTCTTGTAAAACGTCAATATTGTAATGTATTGTATTAATTTCAAATGTAAAGGTAACTTTAAAGTATTTCACGTGTATTTTTATTCCAAGGGTTACGGTTACAACATTTTAAGGATCACCTAAGTTACAGTTCTTGTGAAAACGAGCCCTAGTTCCCCAAGTTAATTTTTTGCCATTTTGTATGCATGTCAAAAGTCAATTGACATTAAATCCATCAGATTCTTTTTTTCTTATTGACTATTTCTTTTAAATTTTCATGCCTACGTTTTCTTGCATCGCTCATATCTTCTCTCCGTTTAATTGCATCCATCACATAAATAGGCTCTCTGACTTCCATTTTTATATCTAATCGCTAATCAATTATTTCTGGGAGCATACAGTCTAGGTAAAAATTTTTCAATTTTTCTTCCATGAATTTTTTCCAGAAATCGTCATCTCTTTTAATATTTTCAATTTTAAAGTCTACTTTAGTCCAAACCATAAAAATGCATTCCATGACATTTTACTTAATAAACTAGAGCGTCACGGCATCCGGGGTCCTGCTCAAGATTGGTTCAAATCATATTTAAAGGATAGAAAGCAATGTGTGGAAATATGTACGTTTGCAGGTAAAAATAAAACATTTATTCGCTCGTGTTTCAAAGATAACAAAATGGGAGTACCGCAAGGTAGCGTTTTAGGGCCGTTACTCTTCCTGATTTATATAAATGACCTACCTGATAAAATAAAACATGAATGCATACTTTTTGCAGATGATACTACTCTACTTATTAAATGTAAAGAACGCGATAACTTAGAAAATGAAGTGCAAAACGCACTAGCGGATGTTATTGAATGGCTTGATAGAAACAATCTACAGGTTAATATATCTAAGACTAAAATAATGCAATTTCAAACATACCAATCGAAACCACAACGACTCAATGTAAAATTTAACGAAAGTAGAATTGAGGAAGTAGAGGACACTGCTTTTTTAGGTATCACTATAGATAAGCATTGTAATTGGAAAGCACATATTAAACAGCTATGCAGTAAATTACATAAATATATTTATGCACTGGGTCGTATTCGACAAATAGTATCTTTTGAAGCATCCATTTTGGCCTACCATGGATATGCCTCATCTCAGTTAAGATATGGAATCATACTTTGGGGTAATTCCACTGATGCGCAAGAAGCGTTTAAAGCTCAAAAGCGGTGCATCAGATCGATATTTAATGCAGAGTTCACAGATAGTTGCAAGCCTCTCTTTAAAAAACTCAAAGTGCTACCACTCCCATGCTTATACATTTATGAAATATGCGTGTTCGTCCGCAAATATCCCAAGTATTTTAAAATGAAAACAGATATTAACCCAAAAAGCAGACATAAAAATAAAATTTGTGTTCCTAAACAGCGCTTGACATTATATAAGAAAAATGTATTCTGTACGGCGATACGAATCCACAATCATCTACCACCACATACTTTTAAAATGAACCTCGCTCGTTTTAGACGGTATTTATTTAATTTATTACTCGACAAATTGTATTATTCTGTTGACGAGTTTTTAAACGATAAATTTTAAATCATTATTATCAAATCTTTCCATATTATAATATTTTACAATCTGATGACATAATATGAGATGCTGGGTTCATTTTTGACAGAATATTAGAATTATTTATTATTATTAGAATTAATTATATTAATTGTATCTGAACTAGTTTTGCACGCCCATGTTGGGGTAAAACATGTCGAGACTCTATTATTAATTGTAACATCAATTTTTATTACCATGTTTGAAGCAAATGAATAAATGATTATGATTATGATTATTATGATTATGACTTTTTTGCGTAATATGAAGTTGTCCTTGGATCTGATAATACCACCAGTCATGACTCGTATTTATTATCAGGTTTCCAGTTGGATTGCACTTCCAAAAAGTGATTTTTTTTAGATGGACCCCGTCATCTATACACATATTGGCAGACGCATATGGACATTTTATTTCGATGATTTTATCATCATCTAATAATCCATCTGGACTTGCTCCAAGGTATGGTATTTCAGGATCCACAAATAAACCGCACTTTTTTATGTGACAAGGGAAACCGTTAACATTTCCCAAATAAGATTCCAACTGCCCCAGAGCAATATTTTCATAATCTTTGCCATGTTCAAAATGGCGGCCACTTTTTTTTTATTTTGACCACAAATTCCTTCCCTAGGCTCGCTGACAAGGTCAGATGTCGATTTTGAAAGCAATCGGCCCAGTAACAAAAAAGTTCAAAATGGCGGCCACTTTTTTTTAATTTTGACCACAAATTCCTTCCCTAGGCTCGCTGACAAGGTCAGATGTCGATTTTGAAAGCAATCGGCCCAGTAACAAAAAAGTTCAAAATGGCGGCCACTTTTTTTTAATTTTGACCACAAATTCCTTCCCTAGGCTCGCTGACAAGGTCAGATGTCGATTTTGAAAGCAATCGGCCCATTAACAAAAAAGTTCAAAATGGCGGCCACTTTTTTTAAATTTCGACCACAAATTCCTTCCCTAGGCTCGCTGACAAGGTCAGATGTCGATTTTGAAAGCAATCGGCCCAGTAACAAAAAAGTTCAAAATGGCGGCCACTTTTTTTAATTTTGACCACAAATTCCTTCCCTAGGCTCGCTGACAAGGTCAGATGTCGATTTTGAAAGCAATCGGCCCATTAACAAAAAAGTTCAAAATGGCGGCCACTTTTTTTAAATTTTGACCACAAATTCCTTCCCTAGGCTCGCTGACAAGGTCAGATGTCGATTTTGAAAGCAATCGGCCCAGTAAGAAAAAAGTTCAAAATGGCGGCCACTTCTTTTTAATTTTGACCACAAATTCCTTCCCTAGGCTCGCTGACAAGGTCAGATGTCGATTTTGAAAGCAATCGGCCCATTAACAAAAAAGTTCAAAATGGCGGCCACTTTTTTTAAATTTTGACCACAAATTCCTTCCCTAGGCTCGCTGACAAGGTCAGATGTCGATTTTGAAAGCAATCGGCCCAGTAACAAAAAAGTTCAAAATGGCGGCCACTTTTTTTTAATTTTGACCACAAATTCCTTCCCAAGGCTTGCTGACAAGATCAGATGTCGATTTTGAAAGCAATCGGCCCAGTAACAAAAAAGTACAAAATGGCGGCCACTTTTTTTTAATTTTGACCACAAATTCCTTCCCTAGGCTCGCTGACAAGGTCAGATGTCGATTTTGAAAGCAATCGGCCCAGTAACAAAAAAGTTCAAAATGGCGGCCACTTTTTTTAATTTTGACCACAAATTCCTTCCCTAGGCTTGCTGACAAGGTCAGATGTCGATTTTGAAAGCAATCGGCCCAGTAACAAAAAAGTACAAAATGGCGGCCACTTTTTTTTAATTTTGACCACAAATTCCTTCCCTAGGCTCGCTGACAAGGTCAGATGTCGATTTTGAAAGCAATCGGCCCAGTAACAAAAAAGTTCAAAATGGCGGCCACTTTTTTTTAATTTTGACCACAAATTCCTTCCCAAGGCTTGCTGACAAGGTCAGATGTCGATTTTGAAAGCAATCGGCCCAGTAACAAAAAAGTACAAAATGGCGGCCACTTTTTTTTAATTTTGACCACAAATTCCTTCCCTAGGCTCGCTGACAAGGTCAGATGTCGATTTTGAAAGCAATCGGCCCAGTAACAAAAAAGTACAAAATGGCGGCCACTTTTTTTTAATTTTGACCACAAATTCCTTCCCTAGGCTTGCTGACAAGGTCAGATGTCGATTTTGAAAGCAATCGGCCCATTAACAAAAAAGTTCAAAATGGCGGCCACTTTTTTTAAATTTTGACCACAAATTCCTTCCCTAGGCTCGCTGACAAGGTCAGATGTCGATTTTGAAAGCAATCGGCCCAGTAACAAAAAAGTTCAAAATGGCGGCCACTTTTTTTTAATTTTGACCACAAATTCCTTCCCAAGGCTTGCTGACAAGGTCAGATGTCGATTTTGAAAGCAATCGGCCCAGTAAGAAAAAAGTTCAAAATGGCGGCCACTTTTTTTAAATTTTGACCACAAATTCCTTCTCTAGGCTCGCTGACAAGGTCAGATGTCGATTTTGAAAGCAATCGGCCCAGTAAGAAAAAAGTTCAAAATGGCGGCCACTTCTTTTTAATTTTGACCACAAATTCCTTCCCTAGGCTCGCTGACAAGGTCAGATGTCGATTTTGAAAGCAATCGGCCCATTAACAAAAAAGTTCAAAATGGCGGCCACTTTTTTTAAATTTTGACCACAAATTCCTTCCCTAGGCTCGCTGACAAGGTCAGATGTCGATTTTGAAAGCAATCGGCCCAGTAACAAAAAAGTTCAAAATGGCGGCCACTTTTTTTTAATTTTGACCACAAATTCCTTCCCAAGGCTTGCTGACAAGGTCAGATGTCGATTTTTAAAAGCAATCGGCCCAGTAACAAAAAAGTTGAAAATGGCGGCCACTTTTTTAAATTTTGACCACATATTCCTTCTCTATGCTTACTGCGAAACTTAGCTATCGATTTTTAAAGTGATCGGCCCAGTAACAAAAAAGTTGAAAATGGCGGCCATTTTGTAAGTAAGCATATTATTAATTCCTTGCACGCTTGTTGCAAAGGTTTTTCAATTTTTTAAGAATTGTGGTAGTTGACGTTTATGGTGTGGATATTTCGCGCGTAAGTTCTTATAACTAAAGGAATAATTTATGAGTAAATCGAAATTTTGACGTTAGTTCCATTTTTGGCCACCGGGCAAGAAAAGTTTGTGGCAGAATACCTTCCCGTCAGGTGAAGTCGATCATCCAGTCAACAACCTATATTTGAATAGAAATACCTACTCATACGACAAAAACAAATAAAAATAATATCAGTGAAACTCCAAAAAAATACTTTTACCATTTTAATTCTGCTTCGCGCTTACCGGTGCGGAGGCGGGGCGGTGCCGCTAGCGCGTTAAATACCTATAGTTGACTTCGATCTTCACCTATCATATAAGTGAGAAACAGATTAAAAGGCAATACAAAGTTTGCAAGGTCACTCAGGTGTTACAGTGTTAGTAACAAAATGGCTCCTGCACGGCTTTTCCCGATTTTTATGAAATTGTTTGTGTGAGTATTCGGTAGGTCCGAGAATAGAATTCAAACTATTTTTATACCCCTAAGTGAGAAATAATGTATATATGACAAAGCAACGTTTGTCGGGTCAGCTTAGTTTAGTTCATCTACTTGCTAGAAAAAAATACAAATAATATAATTTTGGCAGCAGCCACGCTGGCACTGACGACCCACCCAGTTTTGGATAGAGTGAGACACACAATTTCAATCGCGAGCGACGCGAAAACGAAGCGCTTCTTCAAACAGACGTGGATTCGCCTTGAAAACTGAGACAGCACTGAATTTTTCATGCCGCGGACTCTCTAATATAAAGCGATTTCTGGAGACCATTTTTTCATAGTAAAATGTATGGCGTTTTTCGCATAAAAAGATGATTGATTTGGAGGTCATATTATTTGCTCTGTGGTTTGAATTAGAAATAACTTTGACGGTAAATGCATTATCTATACTTTCGTCCTATGTTTTAACCAAAAATATTTTCAATTATAATAACGAAATGGCTTGCAGAGTTAAAATAGAAAAGGTTGTTTTAGATGTTTTTGCCTAAGTGACGCATTTTTTTTCTCAAAAATCAAGAATTATTTTATAAATGTTTTGCGGTGTTTCTGTAGACTCGTTTACTATCCATCTGAGTTTTTTTTTTGATGTCGTATAATGAAGCGAGTGGTTCAATATAGTTAAATCCGTAACTCTCTTTTTCACGTTTTCCGCAGTCGCGCCCCTTAATCTAAAATGGTTGAGAAGCAGAAACACGATTCGATAAAATTTTCTCAATAGAAAGTTCTCCCAAAAGTTGCTCCAAAATCTCAGTTTTTCTCAGTTTTATCGGAAACTACAATGGATGTAATTGTAATTTTAGTTTAAATGTGTCGGTTATAATCTATATACTTATAATAAAACTGTAAGGGGTCAAATTCTGTACATTGAAGATATTTTGAAAATTTTTGTTGGAGGACACTATTTAGTCGATACTGAAGCCAAAACTGTATTTTTTTTAATTTTTGTCTGTCTGTCTGTCTGTCTGTCTGTCTGTCTGTTTCACGACCGCGCATCACGGCTAACCCGCTGGATGGATTTAAATGAAACTTGACATGATTATAGCTCATACCCCGAGGTAGGACATAGGATACTTTTTGTCCCGAAATTCATCATGGTTTCCCTGGAAGACGGCATCAAAGTCAAAATGTGTATTTACTTATAATTCATTAACGCGTTGTCCTATTTGATTCATTCTTTCTTTGTTAGAAAGGAAGTTCCTTAAAGATTATTCCATACAAATTTTATCATCCTCACTTTTGTACTTCAGAAATTACAGGCATCAGAACCTTTAGCGATAAGTTCAAGTAGGTGACTTGAAACTCGGAATGGATAAAGAACCTAGGGCTAAGACGTAGAGCTAAAGTTAGACTGAATTATCCTTATAGCCGTAAATAAATAGTCTTAGCAGAAGATTTTGTATGGTTTAAGATTTTCACTTTTAGAGTGAACAAAAATCATGAAACTCGCTACGTTATACCGTATAGCGCCATCTCTACACAATTTATGTGGAACTTGAATGTAATTTTTTTTTTATAATAATTAACTGTCATGTAATTTACTGTTTCATGACGTTATATTAAGATGGCACTGTTAAGACATGAACCATTACATGAACAGATTAAAGTTTTCACTTCTGTCCACATTCCCGGAGTGCCGCGTCTTTTTTTATCATCCGCAATATGGAAAGGGTAAAATAATGGTTCACAAAATCCTAACTGACTGAATGTCATAGATCTTTTTATACGTAAACAAATATATAGCCATTGCAAAGATTTTTAAATGACTCTTATGTTGGGCCGGGGAATATTGTTAGTAGAGTATATTTTTATCCCAGTGGTACATACCCGGCCGAACCCTGAAAGACGAGCTCTACCACCACTCACCAGTACAAATTTTCACATGATTTAATGATTTTTGACATATTTCGTGGTTTCAGAATAAAAATCACATTGACCACGACCTGTGCCACTGGGTCGAAATATCGACAGTTAAAATCGTCCTCTTGATCTTTTAACTACGTATTAATGAAACTTTATTTTATGATTAAGAAAAAGGAGTTTTCAAAATCACCACAATATAACCCGTGCGAAGTGAGAACAGGTTTCTGTATAACATCACACCAGAATCCCGCGAAAAATCAAGAAATTCCACGGTATATGTAAAAAAATTGTAATACACGCGGGCGGAGCCGCGGGCAACAGCTAGTAATATCTAAAAACGTTGAGAAACAGATTTTTGATAACTGTCTTAGTTTTTGAGTATTTAGGTAAAAAGTCGTTTTTCTGTTATATTCTTCCGCGACGCTGCATGTCGCACCCACCAACGTATCCGTGAGAGAGACAAAGACAAAAATAAATTCAATAAATCCCCTTAATACAAAATAACTAAGACGTTCACCTAATGTCTGGTGATACCCCTGCGTGGCAATATCATATAATTGCACTGCGCTCATCCTGAAGACGTCAGTTCTCAGTCTCATTTTGCCCAGTAAGCGTATTGGCTAGTGTACTGCCTATCGAAACTGCTTCACGCCTCACGGTAGAATAACTGACACTACGGTAGTATGAGTAGATATATACTGACGCCTAACAGACTCTTCGTATAATGCTCTACCGTCAGTAGTATAGTATTTTTATGAAGTTTATCTATAAACATTTTAATATGAACTTAAGTTGTTAATATACCAGAGTCCAGAATATCAGTTGATCTTTCTTCATAATTTCCTCGTAGATTGTGAGCATCTATAATGCCAGCTTGAATAAGAATAAAATCTTAATATATATAAATCTCGTGTCACAATGTTTGTCCTCAATGGACTCCTAAACCACTTAACCGATTTTAATAAAATTCGCACACAGGGTGCAGTTTGCTCTAACTTAAAAGATAGGATAGCTTAAATCTCAATTTATCTATTTTTTTATATTTTTAAGGGCAAAACAACGTTTGCCAGGTCAGCTAGTATATAATAAAAATATATAGGCCTAGCATACAGAGGTTCTTATGACAAGTCATTTCATTTGACACCGGTACCTTTAATTGTGATAACCATTTCACGACTTAAAATTAAGTTTACGAAGGTTCACAAACGCGTCCTATAAACTTGGACACTGTAGCTCGTCAAAAACTGCTGTAGCTTAGACACGTATATCTTTTTTATGAAGATGTTTAAAAAATTAAAAGATTAATGTCGGTTCCCAATATTCAATCTATCCATGGTTTGCCTTACTAGAGATAGAAATTTGACATAATGTCCATACAAGCTATGCCAAATTTCTATCTCTAGTAAGGCAAACCATGGATAGATCGAATATTGGGAACCGCCATAAATCTACCTGCACCTGTCTAGAAATTTTTGGCAAGGTTAGCTCGAAGAGAGTCGGTCTAATAAAACACACGCCCGTTCTCTGGCCGCGGTCGGTAATTGGGGTGTCTGTGTATCATTAAGGCTATATTCGCGGAAACTGTCCAGAGGTGATGACTGCTTGTCGCGGTGTCGAGTCGTTACCAACTTAATGACTTATTCTTCCAGAATATTTTCTGTACAAAAAACAACTTTATAGCGAGTACTTAGACAATGGCTAATTAATTCTACAAAATGAAATAGATGCCAGACAGCTGCCAACCCGAATATGGCATGCAAAATTGTACTCTATTCATCATCATCATCATCATCTCAACCCCTTTTTACGTCCCACTGCTGGGCACGGGTCTCCTCTCAGACTGAGAGGGGTTTGGCCATAGTTAATACAAAATTGTACTCTATTACAACTGACAAATTCATAGATGCAGAGATGTACGCTCGTCGCTGTTTTGCAGAAAAGCACGGCAGATCACGAGGTTCAAGAATTCGGGGAAATATTCAAACAAACAATATCGGCCTAATTTATTTAAAACCTCATTCCAAAAATGGTGCAAGTTTTGCAACTATGATACCTACTGCAATTAATGTTTACTACATTGATCTATAAAATTACCTCATAGGTTTACTACAATCTCGCCAGATGTGTTGATGTTGCAGATGTGATGATGATGATGATATGCAGCCGAGGATGTTATCAAACTAATTTGTAGCACAGTACAATACCTACACAGCATCGCACCGGAATGTTAAATTGCTTGACGGTAAGTTTTGTGGTTGCTTAGTTATAGCCAACCACAAAAGCTAGCTTGAGCTAATGTTGTTAAAATTGTGGGACTTTTAATAAGTTTGAATATGATAATACGATGCATTTTTTATCAAATGTCGATGAACTCAACATTTGCATATGAAAGGAAAATTATACTCCACAAATCAACCATTTCACACGCAAGAGATACGAAGTAAGAGTTAATTCTAAACCGATTAAAAATAAACCAACCTATCGAACACGATCCAAATCCGTATAACAATTTTATCGTCCCGATAAGGCTCTGTTCCGTGTCCTGTAGCCGAGCGTGTAGACACGCGTGTACATGTGTGTATGTGCGCTGTACGTGTCTGTCTGTGTGCTTCCTCGCTCGTAAATCAGCATGCGTGCGCGCAGCCCGTAAATCCACGCACGCCCGCACCAGATCCGATGCAAGTGTATCGATAAGATCGATAAATTTGTATCCGGATCGAGCGATGCTATTGTATTGACTATTGGCACATAGTTCGTCTCAGTCAATCTACTTTACAAAGTAATATATCTTATCGCGGACTGCCGAGGGCGCCACTTCATTCACTTGAGTAGGATTTTAACAAAATTATCTCATAGAGGTTATATTTACAAAAATCTTAACTTACAGGCAATTTATGAACTGACTCTACCACCAAATTCGGAAGCAGTTCTGCACTGAAAAGAACCAGCCAAAACTCGGCACTTGCTGATATTCAAAATCAGTGAGTATCCAGAAAAAAGGTTAACACTTGTCCTTGAAATACGTTAACTTTAAAACATCGCTTTGTTTTCATTTATTTTTAAAGGGCTTCAAGAAATGATATAAATAAATAATGACTGCAGTTGTTATTCACTCATCAATGTTTATTCCCTTCTTCCTTTTTAAAATTGGTAATAATTTATATTCAATCTTAACATTTTGTCACTATTTACTTAACGAATGCAACATCTGTAAAACCATTCAACAAATATGGATTAATATTGTTGATCTTCATATCAATAAATAATAATCAATATGTTTATTAATAACCAGTATGTAATCAATAATAAATAATATTTTATATCAATAAACACGTCTCAGCGATGTGGTATCGACAACAATATTGCTATACTAATAAATAATTTATTTGCAATTCATAAAAAATTCCTCCACCAGCTGGCGCCGCGCTGCAGTTTTTTAAGACAATCGGAATATGCACCTATTACCCATGTCTGTTTAGATTCAAAGATTCAAATCATTTATTTCATATAGGCCACTACTTGTTAGCACTTATGAATGGTCTTTAAACTTACGTCTAGTGACTATTACGAGTAGGTACTGGGAGTCGGTAAGAGGTAAATACTAAATACCCATTGATTAGAAGCTGAAACAAATCACTTTTAGTTCTTATCGATCTCTCTTTTGTAATTTCTATATTGGCTTAAGTCTGATCAGTTAGGAGGCTTCGGCCGCTGCAAGTTACCTCTCTACCGACAATAAACTCATCGCTAAACGATTTAGCGTTTCAGTGCGATGTTGTGTAGAAAACGTTAGGGGTTGCTTACCCCTTCCAAGTTAGTCACTTGAATCAATTATAATAAAACATTATATAAAATCACAGTCAAATACTAACTTGCAGTATCTAAAAAGGGTTTGATCCTATTGAACAATTTTTTATATATAGAAGCTTGAATCTTACTAATTATATTAAAGTTATTATAATACGTGGTTTACATAGGCTTTTAATTCACTTTATATGGGTTTTGCGCAGTCAGAGCAGCGGACAAAACCTAAAAATCAAAAAAGTTAAATAAACTCGCGTGCGGAAAATGTATGCATAATTGCATAGGTACTAGCTTTAATGTGAAGCATAATTGAATGTATTTGTAATGTAATAATCAATAAATAATATTACAAGTATGAGTGTGTACATTACAAATTAATAACACAAAAAGTGGACGCGTTATTCTAATCGCAAATGGCGCCAGGAAGTTGAATGATCAAGTAACTACGTATATGCAGCAGACTTCGTCCGCAACTTCAATTGAGCTTACTTCAAATTTAAGCCGAGTTCAAAGCAACTTTTCGCTTGTATCTAAAATTAAATTATTAATGTTCTCCTGATAAATAATATAATTTTTCAATACAGTTGTATGGTATGGCGCACTTTCAGAAGCTGTCATTAGTATTCGAAAGTTAAATCTTACGCACAGGCATCTTTCTTTTTTGTGGTCGTAACTTACTTTTCCAAGCTCGATCATTACATTATTATTTCATACATTTTATTCTTCATATAATAAACACAATCAGGTATACTTTCATTGTACTGGCAATTTCGCACTTTTATTTATTTTGTTTTTTAAAACTGACCACCCTGATGGACACGCGGTCCCAGCCTACCTCCGCGCCAAGCTTCATTCTTTTATTGTGCGCGGCAATGAGCACTCGACTACAAAAACACGTCTCGTTTTTGTTAATTTAGGTTCAAAGTAAAAAAAATTAAGTGTTCAGTGTTAAAACTTGCTTAATTTTCTATACTGATAATGCTTAGACGCTAGTAAAATTTATTATTATAACAAAAATAAAATCAAACCAAATCATATAATTGTGCATTCATCTTCGTCAGACTCCGAGGAAAGAGGGTAAGTGAAAATTAACCTTTTTTCCCAGATATCACATCAACTCAAATATCAATGCTGACGAAAGTGTGTCCAAAAATTGAAATCCTAAGGCATCTCTAAGCTAACTTGGAGGGTATCACATTGAGGTTATCACGAAAGTATAGCATGATGCGCGAAATAGTCCAGGCATCTCTAAGCTAGCTTAGAGGGTATCACGTTGAGGGTACCACGAAAGCATAGCATGATGCGTCAATGCTCCTGGAGGTTGACTGCGGGTCAACACGAAGGATTTTAAAAAAAACCTCAAAGGACTTTGCGGATACCAACGGGGGACGATGTCAGTGTGGCGCTGTCCTCGGCTTCACTACAAGTGGCTCCGCATGACCTCCCGGACTTTGATCCCGAATTGCTATCGGCGCTCAGTCACAAGAACTATATTAATGGTTAGTCCCGACAGTTGTAAAATTCTAGCCGACCTTCATTGCAAAGAATCAAATAGTTTATTTGATATACTTGCCTGGCTTATGAATAGCCAGTTAAATGTGTGCCTTTTATCAGTGATAACTATTTCACGACTTAAAAACTAATTCCACGAGGGTAACAACGCGTCGAACTTTTCTAACTATGTACCTACAACAATAATGTTTAGATTTTGTGGTGGAAAATAATTTTACTTACTTTCGAAAATTAATGTTCAGATTGTGTAATGAGATGATAATTTAACTGTTAGCTCAAAACTCAATAAGTTAACAATATTATGTATAATGTACCATTAGTCTGAAAGTTTCATTGAAGTGAATTGTTAAATTCTTTCTGAAACTAATAAAAATCTTAAACCACAACGCGTCCTGAACTGAGAAGAAGCTTAAGTATTGACAAATGACATTTTGTTTCGACAAATGACAAGTAATTAAAGTTCACGAACGGGACCAGATGTTTTTTCGGAGAAATAGTTTCGGGCATTATACTAGTTTCAATGGTTACTGATCGTCAGGTGTTGTAAATAAAGAAACCAGCAGGGCGCGGCGGGCGACTTTGCTATCGACACCCACCGCTGGGACAGCGCAATCTCGTTTCTCGAGAAACTAGCTGGCCCCCTCTCGTTACGGCTCGGCCAGCAGGGGAGGGCGTGACACACTTGAGTATTGGCGATCAGCCGCGAGGAAGATGCGACGTGACAGCGAGTTTCCAGCATCAGCCACAACATGGACCAGGTTCATCGACGACGCTAGACATTAAGGTACCTATATGCCAGTTATCTTCAACATTTTGAAGTTTATTGGTTACATATCACTGACAAGGAATCCGTCACGATCTATAACATGATCTAGAATTTCGGGAGTTATAATAAGTGAAGACTATTTTTTGACTTTCACTAGGTGTACAAATGTACGTACATTCAATAAAATATTTTAATGAATTGAACAAATTAAGGAACTAGCTCCAAAAAATTTTTATTACATAATACCATTTTAAAAATCGTACACTAACACAGTGTACCGCCTTACACGTTCACAACAAAGAAAAAGCGACAAATGTCTTTGACAATCGACATTTCTTTTTTGGATGAGATAATGTGGGAGTGAGTCACTGCATGTTCGATTATAGTTAAGATGTGTCTAACCTCAAAATCTTACGTGGTAAAAGATACATTCTAAATTTAAAGGCGTTGAATGAATTTGTAGTTCAAAATCCTTTGAAATTGATAGTTCATAGAACAGCTTACAAGCGAATACCTAAAAAGGGTTTTATGCCTATGAACTGAAGAATTTTATTTTAAAGTACCGATTCATCCTTGGTAAAATACATAAAGAAGTTGTGACTCATCTCAGATACTTACCGCGGTTTTTTTCATGAAGATTTGTTAGGTGTTAGAGTGTTAAAGTTATTTACTACCCTCAAAACATGCTCAGTTTCCTGGTTTTATTTTAATTTCTGACGATATGGCAGTATCGTTACCCAACCGCAAACTATGACGTGAATTATGTAACAATTCAAATTCTGTAAAGAATTTTATACTCTTAACTCGTTGTATCATATAAGAGTTAAGCTTAATTCCGATTAAAAGTCCTAAAGTCCACTTCTCCAGCTATTAGGTATGGATGGGGTTACACAGAACGTCTGTAGAAACAAAAAATGTAGTAAGAAAAATTTGACTTTAGACGCAGCTGTTCGTCCATCATCGGTTATCCTATCAGATGGCCAGTGGTTACAAAACATTTTTTAAGTCATCTAACTCCCTTAAACCTAAAAGGTTGAACTAGTGATTCACACGATTTCCCGGTCTAGATGAAGACTAATTCTTTTCATTAGAGGGATTTTTGTTTTTGTAATAATTAACGTTAAGATGAATCGAAATACCTCTTTACAGAGTTGATGGCCATATTTTTCGATACATCTATTTTGATACACATGATTTACATCAGTTGCATAGAGGATATCAAATATCCTCATTTAAACGATTGGGTTAATTGTTTCTTATATGGAAATTAAAGATAATCAAAAGCTGACCAAGAGTTACATCCAGTTAATGGGATTAAGCTATCGCTGTAAAATTATATAATTCAAAGTTATTCAAAGAGTTCAATCCAGTTATTGAATTTATCGCTTCTTGCAATAATGCGAAATGTAATCAATACGAACCCAGACGTCTTAGAAACAGACGCATTCTGAACATTTTGGAACACCAAGTTTACCTTTGCTCTTCTATACATTCTTCTAGAGGTAGAATGCTTAAAAATACTATTATAGACAATGCTTTAGACATACATCGTCTAAGGACCTTTACAACTTTGGATTTTCTTCTTTTACATAAGGTGTCAAAAGACTTACTTCTTATAGTACATTTATTGATGATAAATAAATAAATATGGTCTTTCACTAGAGAACCACAATTCATAGGAATTACTGGAGGAAGTTCTCTGAAGGCATTTAAAAAATTGGAATGGAATTTTTAATAATTTTTATGTTTCAAAAATTTTGTGTTATTTACAAAGTTTTGTGGCAATACTGCTTTAATAACGACTGAGATCCGTACAATACGTACATTATAAGTCAACCTCGTAATTTCCAACAGAACAACTTGTTAACGACGTAGCATATAGTACGATTACTTGTTATCATTCGGCATTGAGTTTAATTTCTGCTGATGATTTTGGGTCAAATAAAAAAAAAATATGTATATATTATATTGCGAAAATGAATAGATAAATTAACATCAAACACCACATAGTAGCACACAATATAGTATGCTAACACATTGCTCAATGGGCCTTAATAAGAGTTTATTCATTCCGTAACTTTGCTTTGCTGATCTTGTAACTTTTTTAGCTTTAGGCAGTTAGCAGGCAGACAGAGCACAGAATGAAAACATTAGCATTAGTTAAAGTTAGTATTATTGTTTTTATATAATTCAAGGGAATTATTGAGTTTATACAACGCCAGCTACTACTCAGGGCGAACCAGTTTTAATTATACCATAATTAAAACTGAAGAGAAAGTATAAAAATTTGCTACAGCTTTGAAAAACAAATCGATATGTCGTTTACAAAATCTTAGACCAAGATATATAATAGACAACCTCCTGATAATGTTGAAGCGACCTCATAAGGTCGCCTGCAGGCAGACCACCGTGAGAATGTGTCTGCCGAGGAATATAATCTCTCACGAGAGAGGTCTGCGTTTCAGTGCACTCAGCACCAAGTACGCAACACTTCCTCGGCGAGCACGTAGTTTGTTGCTTGACCTCATCAGAAAAGCAGTCTGCTGGTAACAACCATTACGGACGTTACCTAAGTTTTATAACCTCTTATTGAGCGATGATGCTTCTGTCGCAATAGCTCTTTTGCTCTCTAATCATTAATCATTATAATCTATCTAAATATAAATTAAACCTATTTATAATGTGACTGGTTTATTGATCCAGGAATTGAACGAAAAGATTGTGTTAATTAAATACTTCTGTGGTATAAAGAGGACCTATTTCCTATTATAATAGGAAACAATTTACTATCTGTTAATGTCCATAATTTAACAAAAATTTTCATCTCTAAACATCTACCTGATTGTGTTTATTATATGAAGAATAAAATGTATGAAATAATAATTGATGATTAAACGAACTTACCTGTAAGTGAAGTTCTATCACAATTATGTGAATACATTTTATTCGAATATAATAATATAAGGTCCCTCCCATACCCAAAACCCATGAGTATAATACGAAAATTTTGTTAAATATTCTCTAAAGAATGAAGCTTGGCGCGGAGGTAGGCTGGGACCGCGTGTCCATCAGGGTGGTCAGTTTTAAAAAACAAAATAAATAAAAGTGCGAAATTGCCAGTACAATGAAAGTATACCTGATTGTGTTTATTATATTCGAATAAAATGTATTCACATAATTGTGATAGAACTTCACTTACAGGTAAGTTCGTTTAATCATCAATTATATACTATATAAAAAGTTTCATAGCAAGGAGTTTTCAGTTTACAATAAAATGAATGTTAGATTTTTTAGAAGAAAAAATAAACTTAATTTTCGTTTACGTTTTCTTTTATCTTTTTGTTTTATCTTTTTTATTTTATCTTTTATATCTTTTTATTTTATCTTTTTCAGTTTTTTTAATCTTTTTTATCTTTTTCGATTTCGATTTCGACCTCAACTTCGAGGTAATAACTGCACAAGATGGAATATGGCCCCCAAAATCATGAGAAAACATATTATTCTTTGATTTGTTTTTTACTAATTCTCACAACTGTATTGAAAAACGTCGTGTGATACACGGGTGTGTAGGTTATTGCAAACTCGTGACATTAAAAACCCTCGCCTTCGGCTCGGGCTTGTTAATGACAGCTCGTTTGCAAAAACCTACTTTCCACCCTTGTATCACAATGTACTATTATAGTTGATAAAAATACTAGGCTGAGCAAAACAGCGAACGTAGCGGTAGAATCTGACTTTGCATAAGTGACTAAAAGGTGATAGATAAAGGCCTACTTGATTTTGATCCAAAATCAATTGTTAAAGGGGCGAAAATGTCCTAAAGTTAGCAAGTATTATGTCGAAATAACGAAGATAATATAATTAAGCAAATACTTAGGAAGTTTTAACCAATCCTACGCTAGATCCACAAGACATTTGCAAAAAATAAGATATCCAGATTCCAGAGTAGGAATCTCCGACTCACAACACATTTTCTAAGTCTAACTTTTTAAGAGGGATCACGCAAGTAAGGGACAAGGGTTTGCGTGTCGCTCACAGCATCCGCATCTTCAGCCTCTAATTGCCCGTGACTGACAGGTTGCCTGGTTGCCGGGTTGGTTGCCCGAGTTGCCGGGTTGACGGCAGATGCTCCTGACGTTGATTGCACGTTATTTATTAACACCCTCCCTTCATTAAATCAACAAATGTAATAATATGTGGGACTTATGTGTGGGAGAAACACTGGCCAGTTGTCAAAGAAAGGGTTGCTTAATGGATGCTAAAATAAAGCAGCCAAGTGCGAGTCGAATTTACACAACATGGGTCCCGTAACCGTGTGATGAATCCGAATGTATCTCTCGTCGCAAAAAAATAAAACCACCAATCAGTTTTCAGAGTTTTTAAAACTTTTCTCCTCACATTTAAAAAGTGGAGTAGAGACCTTTATTAGTCTTCAAGTGATCTCGTAAATTATCTGCAATTGACTTCATAAATAAATGCATTATTATAAGACTGTATAATTTAATAGACCTAATAGGTACCCAAAATTACACATTTAAATACGTCTACAGGATTGTTTTGTAATTATGAATCACATTTATGGAAAGTTTTGGAATATTACTACACAAATGATCGGCTCTAAAATATGCACGAAACAATAACAGTGAACAAGGTTCATTTCTGTTGTCGATTAGATACGGAACCATGAAAATAAAATGGAAATATATGAACGGTTATGACTTCTCTGAATGACAACAACATGTTTGGAAACAGTAACAATGTTCGGTGATATAACTTGTGAGAAAAGACGTGTTAACTGTTAATTAACAATGAAACCATATTAGACGTTTTTTAAATACGACGGTAGAAATTTTAAAGTGATGGGTGAGTTGAATATATTATTGTTTTAGTTATTAGTTAATAATATTGCATGCCGAAAGGTAGAATAAGATGTAAAATCGAATTCGCAATAAAGATATTTGAATTTGAATTAGAAAAAAGCTTCTCAAACAAATTGGTTATGAATTGAGGATAGCTAGTTGGCTGAATTTGGACTTAATGTTTCATAATGTGTTTTCACTCAATTTTACGTGAAACATGTGTTTTTCTAAAAACATAAGATAGTAAATCTCTTGAAACTGTTCCCTATGCTCCCTTGTCTTCGTACTTATTTTAGGGTTATTCGATAGATTGTATACATTTTGGTTACCCTCTGGTTCCGAAATTTCGGAATCGAATCTAGATTCGAATGTACCTTGCAATCTAAATGCGAGAAAGAATCGATATTTTGCTATCCCCGCTGTAGTTACGTTACGACTAATGGCTACAACACACTGGAGACGGCATAGCAAAGGATTCCAAGTTTATTACCAATGGGCATTCAAAAGTAGCATCATAAAAATATTCCGCGGCATTATTTTGAGGCAAAACAAAAGACAAAACTTTGCTTATGTCGTGTCTCTATACCATTACCTTTTCAATACTTTTTTATCTTTTTCGATTTCGATTTCGACCTCAACTTCGATTTCGATTTCGACCTCAACTTCGATTTCGACTTTGACTTCGATAGCGACAGTGATATTGATATCTAAGGTAATAACTGCACAAGAAGGAATATGGCCCCCAAAATCATGAGAAAACATATTATTCTTTGATCTGTTTTTTACTTATTCTCACAACTGTATTGAAAAACGTCGTGTGATACACGGGACGTGCGTAGGTTATTGCAAACTCGTGACATTAAATAAAACCTACTTTCCACCCTTGTATCACAATGTACTATTGTATGTTCATTAGAAAAAACCGGCCAAGTGCGAGTCGGACTCGCGCACCGAGGGTTCCATACTATAAAAGAAGTAAAACATTAAAAGAATCACCTTTGTTCATGATTTTACGAGTATAATTTACTTAAAGGTACTTTTTGGCAAACCGCAAAACTAACTTTGTTTTCGACGGATTATTGTTATTATCAACAAAAAAAAAGAATAATAGATAGAGAGTTGATTTTACTTTTCCTGTAAAATAGATCCTGTAAAATAGACATTAACTTCTATTGATCATAATTATTTCAGAATTTTCGATTGGTAAACTTCGGAGATAAGGGGGGGAACGGTATTTTTTTCGACAGTTTTCCCAATAAATCAAAAACTATCAGGCATAAAAATAAATAATAATCGGTTTTAGAATACACAAGTAACGCCCTTTCATATGATACCCCACTCAATATTGTTACCTCATTTTGAAATTTTGACAACCCGGTTTTCCCCCCTTTTTAAATAAAAATAAAAAAGATTTTCAATTCTTTATGATTGCAATGGCGGCGCGCCGCAATTACCTACAACTATTCCAAATTTCAGGTCGATATCTTTGATAGTTACTGAAATAATCGAGTGTGACAGACGGACGGACGGACGGAGAAAGTCTCACCATAAGGGTTCCATTTTTACCAAATTGGTATGGAACCCTAATGCCACTGACTGGTTGCCGAGCCAAAAACTGTTTGGTATAATATGCAAATGACTCAACAGTAGCTCAGCGTGCTGTTCATTTCAATTCCGGATTGCTTCTGTAATTTGAGAACGTTTACTGTTTTCTCTCACGTTCATCTAGATTTATAGATCGGTATGCTGTGATGCTAATTTTCAATTCACAATTGAAGCAAATAAACCGAGTTTTTTGTTCGTTCTTCTCGGTTCAAAACTACATTCCTAATGTTGGCTGACCAAAGGGTGTATCAAGCTAAACCTTTTTAGTGAAAAACGTATTTTTTGAGGACCATTTGACATTAGGGATTTGTTTTTTCAAATCCGGAATTTAATTTTAGGTACAAAAAGTTCCTTTCTTTTCGATGCGTTTTTCCCATTTTTCCTGTCATAAAAATGTTTTTTATTTGCCCATTATTTTAGAATCCGGGTTTTCATTAAAAAAATAGTAGGAGTCCGTAAGTATACTCTGTAAGAAAATAAATGTGTCATTCCGTAGTCTGTAAGAAAATAAAGTTGGAAATTAAATCAGCTTGGTAACGGATTCCATACATCCGTGGTCACTGTCTTTTGGCCTTTGCGAAAAATAAACACATTGATTTTGGATAATCTATATATTAGCGCACGCTCAGATTAAAACGGGAGGGCAAGATTTTGATTCCTAGCCCGGATTAAAGGGACATCAAAAGGAATTGATATGAATGAACTGCTCGTAGTAGCTTTAAAGATAAAGCAATTATGTAATAAGTAATACCATAACAAGGCCTATACCGCTCAGTGTCTCGGTATCAGCTCGACGCAGCACAGAGGTGTAATGACGACAATTATCGTATCATTACTGCATCATTACCGGTGATTTACCGCGATCTGCGCAGGCGCCGGCGAATCAACATAATCAACACCTAGCCGTGTTGTGGCTACTGTGGGGTATCAATTTATGGCTATTTAGAGTTTACTGATTATTGAGTCATTTTTATTTATATCGCTTATATGTTGTTTGATATCTCATAAATATATCAAATTCTCGCGTCTAAATGTTTGTTACCGAACTCCTTCGAAACGAGTTGACCACTCTAAAATTTCTGAGGTGTTTATAGTTTACTTAAATACTATTGAAAATTGGTATTGATTTTTTTGTTCTTGACTGCGATCTCACCGGATGGTAAGTGATGATGCAGCCGAAGATGATATCGTACTAACTTGGAAGGGGTAAGTAAACTCCAAAGCCACGGCCGAAGCCTCCTACCAGATTAGACCTATGATAGTAGGCAACCTTCAGTGTGCAAGCCTTACTCGCACTTGACCAAATTTTTGGGTTTCAAATCTATAAAATCAGATCAACAGAAACATGCATGCATGCAAGCATTTGAAAAATAATTCAAGTTTTTATAAACATCAGATAATATCGTATTAAGACTTACAAGTCACAAATCTTTCGCATAAGATACGTACGAGAGATGATTGCTTGTGATGTAACAAAAAAACAAATATTTGCATACTAATAACCCGTGGGAATGAAAAAATAAACGAGCCTTACGGTTTAAGTTGTAAACTGGCAGCGATTTTATTTTGATACGTCTGGACTCTTGTATATTCATCCTTTCTGTGCTTGTCAAAGTTTCTGTGTACGGAATTAATAAAAATATAGCTTAAGTATTTTGTTCCCAGAATAGATCACAGTTGTCCCAGAATAGAGCACGCGAGATTTTTAAAGAACACTACAATATTACCATTCTCGAAGGAGCACTACGTGATTAAATTGGAAATGAAGAGATAGGTACGTAGATGAACCAGAGTCAAATCTCAATGTCTCGCAAAGCTGAAGTGGCAAAAAGTTTATAGAACTGACGGACGTCGGAGACCTAAAGCGCTGGAATGGCAACCCTGCACGGAATAGCGCAGTTTGGTAGATATCCGATCAGTTGGATTAAAAGAGTCCCAGGAAGCCACTACATCTTCTATTACTACTATGTGAAATTAAGAATTTCATTTCATTTCATTTCATTTCGTTTCGTTTCATTTCGTTTCATTTAGTTTCATTTAGTTTCATTTCGTTTCGTCTCGTTTCGTTTGTTTTCGTTTCGTTTCATTTCATTTCATCCAATGCATGTTGGAAATATTTACTGAAGGCCTTTGTCTAACTATGTTGATGTTTGTCGACGAAAATAACGAAAGTTTTTTACTGTTTTTATATAGTCAAGCGAGCAAACGATCGGGCGGTTCACCTGATGGTAAGCGACCACCGCCGCCCATGGACATTTGCAGCACCAGAGGAACTGCAAATGCATTACCGGTCTTAAGAATTTTTTTTTATCCACCCCTTGAATTACCCCATGTTACAATGTTGAGGGAACACTGTTGCTAGTAACTGGTACAATACTTTGCCTGTGAGTTGAAAGAAAGATCTGGCATACCGGATAGATTGCTTTGAAGTGATTTGAGATTGCAGTCTTAGTTGCGAGTGAAATCCAGTTCATATAATATTTTGGTGTGAATCTATCAATTACGTGTCGTTTAATGGCGGTTCCCAATATTCTATCTATCCATGGTTTGCCTTACTAGAGATAGAAATTTGACACAACTTGTATGGAGCTTATGTCACATCGATATCTCTAGTATGGCAAATAGAAGATAGATAGAATATTGGGAACCGGCATAAGTCTGTGCCTTATACCACTCGGTCGGCGGCACAAACGTGTCTAATCACATCATCCGACGTTCATCCAGTGCCGAACCCAACTCGTGACGTGACGACTCAATCCAAAGGCTTTTTGCCGCTGCACCGCAACCAAGTCACCACACGTTCACCTCAATGCAAGACTGACCAGTGACCAGTGCTCAATGTATGTTTGTTTACTTCATTATTGCTGGTTGTTTCTCGAAACATCTCGGAGAGGTTAGCACAAGTTTTTGTACGAAATTCGACTTTCGAGTCGACTCGCGCAAATGAATTGAACTCCTCCTGGTGTAATGGGAACTGAGGGGGTATTTATTGTACCTACGCTTATAAATATAAGACATTGAGGATCTCCAAAATTAAACACAAATTGTTTCCCTGAAATAACAAAGTTTTGCTTTATTACAAGTTTTGTTTTATTTTACAATTATCTAGTTATTATCAAGTTACGACAATTACACTTCTATCTCACCTGAAATAACAAAGAAACGACATTTAAAGTTCACTATATCTCGAGTCCTCAATCACATTCTTTCTATGAGTTTTTATTACGACAAAAATGCACACAACAATTTCAGCGTCCCTCGCCATTTTAAATTATCGACACAGATCAATATCATAGATACGCGACAGCTGATACGCGAAGCGCGGCAAATTCAAATGAATGAAATGTCACTCATTTCATTACATCTCCCCCCCTAAGAGCGAAAATTCTAAGCAATATATCTGTAAAATGTACTTATAAGTCATCTTCATATTCATTATCATCTCCTTCATCTTCTTCAGCCTCTGTTATGACAGGTTGCAATTTTGTTATATGAAATAATGTTGATTCTGTTTTTCTGTTGCCTGTATCAATCCTATAAATGGAATTCGATATTTTCTCTATTATTTTGAAAGGGCCTATTTTTAATTCGTCTAATTTCTTTCTATTCAGTCTATTTCCATTTTCTACATATACACTGTCTCCTACATTAAATTCTTGCATTTTTCTATTTCTATCAAATATTTTCTTGTTATACTCATGAGATTTTATTGTATTCTCTAATGCCAATCTTCTATCAGCAATCCACTTGTCTTCCTTTTCCATCGTTTTGAATTCATTTGGTAGAATACTGACATTTGTACCATCCAGTAAATATTTTGGTGCAAAACCTGTAACGGAGTGTTCTGTTTCATTATATTTTTGTATACATTCTCTTGCCAGTGTTGTCCATGTTCTCTTATTATTTTTCTCATTCATTTTACACCTTATTTTATTTACTATTGTTTGGTTTAATCTTTCATTCAAGCCGTTCGAGAATGGTGTATTCACGGCTGTAAAAATTAGTTTAATATTATTTTCCTGCAAAAATTGTTTAAATTCTCTTGAATTTATGCCCGGATATTGATCTGTCAGGATAATTCCAATCTCATCTGTCTCTAGTACTTTCTTTGTTAAATTTATAAAGTCACATGCATTCTGGGTTTTCGAAGTCGCAATAAATGCATATCTTGTGTAGTGATCTACTAAAAGGTGTAGATATTTCTTTGTAGACCTAGATCCTCCAAATCCACCAATAGTATCCATTGACATTATTTCTAATGGTTTGGTAGCTGGTCCCAGTTGTGACATTAATCCAATTTTTTTTTGACATCTTGATTTATTTTTTATGCATATTTCACATGTTTTACAAATATTTATGATATTTTTTGTTAGGTTTATAGCCGTATATATTGAACTTATTTTTTTCTGCAGTTGTCTGATCCCAATATGGCATAAATCTTCATGCACCTTTTTTATAAGTTTTTTACTAAATTCTTCTGAGAGGATAATCTTTTCCTGTTTCTTTATTTTTTTATAATAGATATTATTTTTTAGTATTAAATTTTGTTTCTTTTCTCTTATTGTTTCATTTTTCTCTTGGTCTCCAACTATATCTTTTATTTGTATTAAATTAACTATTCTCAATGTTTCCTCTCTGTTATCTTCTGGTTCTAATACAGGGTTTCGGCTCAAACAGTCTGCTTCTACATTTTCTTTACCAGGTATATATTTTACGGTAAAGTCATACTGAGATAGGTAGTATGTGAGATCACCCAATTCTTCATCTGTCCTGCATTTAATGTTCATGTTCTCTAGAGGTTTGTGATCTGAGTAAATGGTGAATTGTTTTCCGATGAGCCAGTGCTGCCAATATTTAACAGCTTCTTTCATAGCAAGACATTCTAAATATATAGCCTTTTTCCGTTTTTGATGTTCATTCAATTTTTTTGAGAAATATGCCACCGGTTTGTCTTTACCATCTAGTTGTGTCTGTTTTAATATTGCTCCAATGCCCTCCAAAGATGCATCGGTAAAGATTTTGATTGGTAAGTCTTTGTCGAATATTTCCAAGACCGGTTGCGAACATAAATATCTTTTTATCAGATTGAATGCTTCTTCACATTTCTCTGACCATACAAATTTCTCGTTTTTTCGTAATAAATTGTGTAATGGATCTAAAATAATTGCACTTCTTGGTATATAGTCATGGTAGAAGTTTATTTTTCCCAAAAATTGTCTAATGTTCTTTTGCGTCTTAGGAGTTGGAAAGTTCCTTATTGAAATCAAATTGTCTTTTAGTGGTCTTACTGAATTGTTCTGAATTATATGGCCGAGGTATTTTACTGAGTCTGAAGCAAAGGTACATTTCTTAAACTTCAGTCTAAAGCCTTCTTTAATTATTGCCTCTAATACATTTCTAATGTGCCTTATATGTTCTTCAAAGGTAGACGAGTATATCAAAATATCATCGATATAGTTAACAGAGTATCCTGTGAGATTGTGTTTTCTTAGAATATTGCTTAAGATTCTCTGGAAAATTGCTGGTGATGTTTTCAAGCCAAAAGGGAGGCAGGTCCACTGGAAGTGGCCATCTTGTGTGACAAATCCTGTTTTACTTCTGTCTTCCACCCGTAATGGTATTGCCCAAAATGCTGAGTTTATATCTAGTGTAGTAAAATACTTGCAATTTCTAGTTTTAATAATTAGATCATCTATCAAAGGAAATGGTTGAGCTTGTGGTATAACTATTTTGTTTAACTCTCTGAAATCTACACATAAACGGGATTTTCTATTTTCACCTTTTTTAAACGCCAATGTCACTGGAGCAGCGAAAGGACTGTATGATTCTTCTATTAAATTGTTCTTTAGTAACATCGATATTTGCTCTTCAATTTCTAATCTATCTTGTATTGTACATCTGTATGGTCTTTTACTACAATATTTATTTACTTGTAAATCTATGCGAGCTTCATAATCTTTAACTGAACCTATATCATACTTGTCCTTAGCAAATATTGTTTTATATTCCTTTATAATTTTCTCTATCTCAATTTTCTTTTGATTATCTAAATGGTCTGTCATACTTATAAATTCCTCTGTTTGTATGTGTTCATTGAAATTTACTGTATATTTTTTTATATTATTATCTTCATTTCTGTTATCTTTAGACATCCTGTCTATTTTATTTGTTATTTTCTTTTGTTCTATCTGCAAGTTCTCATTTTGGGTTAATCTGAATTTCTTTATCATATCTAATCCGATTATGAAATCATCAAAATCTTCATTTTCTACTATGTATACATCCACCTCTTCTTCTAAATCAAATATTTTAATTTTTATTGTTATCAAGCCATCCATCTTCTTCACACCATTAACCGTTCTCATGTATGCTATGTTCACATCATCTTTTTTTTCTTTTACTTTTATTAATCTTGAATTTATTATAGAAATCTGTGAGCCTGAATCATAAATACCACTCACTTCTAGTTTATTTTCTAATAAAAGCTTGATTTTGATTAATGGTGTGCTTACTAGTTTTTTTCTCAGTATTTATGTCTACTTCAATTATGGAGTTATTGTTTACATTTTTAGTTTTAAGATCTTTTTCAGGTTCATTTTTATTTTTCTTGAACCAACATGACTCCTCCGGATGATATCTAATCCCTTTGTCCAAAGACTCACAAGTCTTACATGACTTCTTCTCATAAGTTTAATTTTTATTATAAAATGTACTGCTCTTTATGTTAGTTGAGTTTTTCTTATACATCGTGCCTTCATATTTTCTTATCTCGTTGAACAAGTCAGTAGTGTTGTTGAGTTCATCCCTGTTTAACTTATTTAAGATAAATCCAGGTAAACCAGTTGCAATAAGATCTATCATTGTTTTGGAATCTATAGATTTGTTTATATCTAATAAAAGCCGTTCTTTTTTTATGGCATAATCAATTAACTGTCCTTCTTTATACCTAAATGCGAGAGCATATGTGACTATGTCCCATCCTTGGTTTTTAAAAGTTTCTAAAAACTTGTCTTTCCATTCACTCCATTCAGAATTTATTGTTAGTTTTATGATCATCGAGCTATACCAATCCAAACAAGGTTTATCTAAAAATAACCTCAAAATATCTATTTTTGTCTCATCTTTTGTTATATTAAAGCGCGCACACTCTTTTTCAAAAATTTCTATCCATTGCATCGCATTAGGATTTTTGCTTGTGAATTTTTCAATAATAAATTTTTCTGAGATATGTTTTAAGTTATGTTGACTTTCTTTCTTAGTTGTAGTTTCTATTAATTGTTCCAAGATTTGTTGCAAAGTGTCATTTTTGTCCTTTGCTTGTGTTGTGCTCACTTCATCTAAATATTGATCTAAAAATTGCATATTACCTTCCTCATCTACATATGTCTTCTTTAGATTTTCATCCAACTTTATCCATACTTTTCTACTCTGGTGTCTTTTTTTAATGCTATTTTTTACTTTTGTGAAAGTGTTCGTTTTAACAATATATGTATGATGACTCACCGGCTTCAGTTCCTCGGGTAAAACATAACATTTTCCTTCTTCAGTAGATATTGAGGTTATAGCTAATACATTTGATTTGCCATCATTTGAGGCTATTATTGTAAACTCAAATTGAAGCCGGTCCATCTTCTTTTAGTTCACAAAAATGTCGTTTTATAAGACATTGAGGATCTCCAAAATTAAACACAAATTGTTTCCCTGAAATAACAAAGTTTTGCTTTATTACAAGTTTTGTTTTATTTTACAATTATCTAGTTATTATCAAGTTACGACAATTACACTTCTATCTCACCTGAAATAACAAAGAAACGACATTTAAAGTTCACTATATCTCGAGTCCTCAATCACATTCTTTCTATGAGTTTTTATTACGACAAAAATGCACACAACAATTTCAGCGTCCCTCGCCATTTTAAATCATCGACACAGATCAATATCATAGATACGCGACAGCTGATACGCGAAGCGCGGCAAATTCAAATGAATGAAATGTCACTCATTTCATTACATAAATTATTATCCATTTTAACCGACTTCAAAAAAAGAAGGTTCTGTATTCGACCCGTATGTATTTATGTGTGTATGTATGTATGTTTGTCCGCGATAATTTCACGTTTGGCTGAACCGATTCTGATGCGGTTTTCAGGAAAGTATTTGTTACATTCTGGAGAAGGTTTTAGTATATTAATCGACTTAAAAAAATAAGAGGTTCTTAGTTTGATCGACATATTTGTATTTAAGTTTGTTCGCGATTATCTCGAGTTCGGCAAAACGGATTTAGATGATTCTTTTTTTGTTGAGTAGGCCATACATCAGAGGTAGTCTGATTTCAATTTGGTCAAGATTTGATTAATATCATTGGAGATGGAGAACGGAACTCCTTAACGGTGAATAGTATAGACACAAAATTTTGTAAATGGATTCAACTTTAATAGCATGTTCTAAATTCCACCATGACTTTGCTGATGCATCCAGGGTTGACTTTCGATGAGGGATCTCCTCAATGATGAATAGTACAGACATGAGATTTTTTCCACCATCACCAGAAACATCATCATCATCACCATTTGTGGTTTTGAAGTCGGTTCAATTTTTTAAAAAAATAATTTATTATACAGTAGTTACCTATTCCGCAATTTTTTATTCATGTGTTTTTTTTTTTCGATGTACCTAACTAGCTGACCAAACCACTCTTTGAGAATAAGAATCTCTTTCTACTAAATGCAAAGGTATTAAAAAGATCTTTGGCTAAATGTCAATTTTATCCCTCTTACTAACCAGATACGCGTAGTAGGTACGCGGCGTTTCTTAGACGAAACTCGATTTTTTAATCTCAATATTACAAATATCTCAAACCTTCAAAGGTAATCGGTTTAGTGTCATGTATAAATATTGCGTAGTGTTATAATTAGAATAAAAACTAATCTTAAATAGCCTTGTTAGTAATTGAAGTGGCAATTGCGTTGCGTGGCAAAATATAGGTATTTATTACGAGTATTTTAATACTTTACTACCTATAATAGATTGTAATTATGGAAAAAGAGCACTAGATTTTGATACCTATTCGATTAATACAATATTCATATAAATCTATTTCATGCTAGTGCTCACGCCTATCAGTGGTCAATTTTTGCTTTCTGATGCACTCTCTCTTTAATTTGTAGAGTCAAGTCTGTCAGGTTCGGAAAGCAGGTTTGCACCGACAAGAACTGACAAGAAACTTGGCGCTTGCTCTTTTCAAAAAAGTCTGCATATGAAAACTTTTCTTACATATAGTAGGGATCACATAATTTTATAATATCTCGTAAGGAAATGGAAGCATATCCCTATCATTACTAGAATCTTCTTGTACGTTTGTCTGTGTGTGGGGTAAATCTCTGTAACTACTGGAACTATTAGTTATAAAAAATTTGTCACTGATACACCGACTAGACCACCATAGAATTTTTGTACAGCTTTATTTATTTTTAAAACCAATTTTAAAATGGGCACCACAAACGTTTCCTCAGAGATACATACATAACCGTAAACAACAGCTAGTATTTGGATATTAAGTAAATGAACATGAAGTCATTAGAACTTGTTAAATATTAATCTACGTCAGTCTAGTTCTGACATCTAGCACCAGACTAATCTTTAGCTAGATTTGATCTGTACAGATAGATTTACATTTGTTTACATGCAAATACGCAAATTAATGACATATCCATCCATCCATACCGACAGATATTCGACAAACCGACAGAGCGTGATGAATGGAAGCTAAATAATAAGCTGTTTAAAGTCAGCGCTTACTCGACTCATACCTAATAATTGATGGTTTTAAAGTCTAGATAATAATCTTATTTAAAACTAGGCTTTAGTCGTTTATGCGTAAAACCTAATGTTTCGATAATAAATAATAAGTAATAAATAAAAATGGGAAATGCTTTCCAAAAAACCAACTTCAAATGCCACTACAAAGAGTGAAATAATTTTTATTTAAATTTTAGGTAGCTACACCAATTCGAAGTCGGGCAATGTTTCATACAATCCCTAACTTAAGTACTTGATGTGCGAAGAAATGACGAAGTCATAGGCAATCGCCCGACTTCGAATTGGTGTAGGTACCTAAAATTTAAATAAAAATTATTTCACTCTTTGTAGTGGCATTTGAAGTTGGTTTTTTGGAAAGCATTTCCCATTTTTATTTTATACTTTTTAGTGGAAAACAATAAAATGCACAAGGCGTTGTAAAAATACCCAAATCGCTTGAGGTGTGTTCATAAACTCTGAAGAGATACCTAAAATTCACCAAGATCCCATCATCAGACCCTGACTTGATGTCTTTAGTCATCAAATCAGTATCTGCTAGCAAATGCACCAGTAACTATAAAAAATACCCAACTCGCTTCAAGTATACTAGCAAAATTTGAAGAGTTCTCTCGATTTCACCAAGATCCCATCATCAGACCCTGACTTGATGACTTTAGTCATCAAATCAGTATCTGCTAGCATATGCACCAGTAACTATAAAAAATACCCAACTCGCTTTAAGTATACTAGCAAAATTTGGAGAGTTCCCTCGATTTCACCATGATCCCATGATCAGATCCTGACCTGATGACCATAGGACAACTTGGAAAATATTACTCTTTCTAATAATACTCAAATAGTTTCATGTGTCCATATAAAATTTGAAGAGTTCCCTCAATTTCTCCAGGATCCCATCATCAGATCCTGACGTGATTAAAATGGGACCACCTGGAAACAAAACCCTCTTAAACAAAAAAATAATTTTTCAAATCGGTCCACGCGTCTTCGAGTAATCGGTGAACATACATAGATAAAAAAAAAATCCGACGAATTGAGAACCTCCTCCTTTTTTTGAAGTCGGTTAAAAAATACTAAATAGAGGTTTAAATATTTTCAGAAAAACTCTTTTTTTTTTAAATAGCAAGTGCCTAGTTTCTTGCCAGTTCTTATCGGTCGAAAACAGCTTTCCGAACGTCCGACTTTTTAATTCACCAAATATGTTATCAAAATGTAATTTTCTTCACATAGGCCTAACTTACAAGCATTTATGAAATATCAAACTCTCCCACCACGATTCGGATAGCTGATTTGCTTAGAATATAAAAACTAGACAAGGCAACGTGTAAATATCATAACGAGACCACAAAAGGCAATCAGGTCTATTATACAAACGTAAATCCAATTAAAATCAAATCAGCATAAGCCTCCTACGTGAATTAGCCAGTGATTAATTTTAAACCAATTTGTAAGCTAATCGCGTCGACTGAGCCATTTATAAACACCTAGGTAATTCATGTAAACGTAAATGGCAACACCGCCTGTACATAATTAGCCATAAAAGAAATAATTAAATAGGTGGCAGCCAGCCATTAATCCGTATGGCGCCTTACGCCATTACGCAAATCGAACAACCATGCTCATGACATTTAAGTTGAAATTAACCAATTAAACAACTGTACACATGACATGTAGTATGCGCATGGGCAATAACTTGTTATTAATTAATGTTCGCGATTATATTCCAGTTAGGTAAAACAGGACGTTGAAACTATGATTAAATAATTTATCATATTTTATTGATAATACTTAGATACTCGTTAATTATAATATGATGTCTTCAGTCGATTAAGCATTGAAAGATTTGCAAATGCAAATATAATAATACCTACTCGTAGGACAGATAACGTAGACTTATGCTAGGTGATGCATTCAACTCGCGGGTCGCAATTGTTTCAGAGTTTATCTACGAGTACTACCTTTCACAAAGGAGAATGCCAGAAAATGGGCTAGATTTGCGTTACTCTGCGTCTCAAGCACGTATGCTGGAATAATCTTCTTTCAAATTTTAATATTGCATATATATTTATGTCAGTAAAATGTTAAAAGGGGTTCAAAAGTATTATAAAAAAAAATTAATTAAACGTTTAGAAACACGTGGAATCGCCATGCCACTTATAAAATTTAGAAAATTAACCACTTAAAAAATCAGATTATTACAATTTCCCTGTTAATATCTTACTAATCCTTTTTTTACATAATATTGAGAATATTTCTAATGTTTTACCGATGATTTGGTTAAGACGTAAGGTATAGCCCAATTTTCATACAAGAATCGGCATTCTCCTTTAAGGCTACGCTCTAAAAATGGGGCCAAACTGCCTATATTATTTTCAATTCAAACTTTCTAGTTGTTTGATGGTGATTTTGTGATTAGTTTGAGTGCAAAATATCATAAAATAAGATGGTGAAAATCAAACAAACACAGTGTAAGTATGGGGACACACCTGCGTAATTTACTGCCCTGAAAGTTCAGCAACTGAATCTTATCAAAACGTGTTGTATAGAGTAGCATACGGTTGGCTAGGCACACCACTCGCGAACGAATAATATACCTCACAGGTATACTTTCGGCGACATTAAATACAACATCTTTGAAGTGTGAGATTTTTTTAAATAGTGTAGAAAATGAAGTGACAGTAATTGTTTAACGCATATCTGCCCCTTAAACAGGGGAAACGGAGGGATTATGAAAGACTTGCACGGTGCACCCATCTAAAAACCGTCAGTTTCCATGATGTAATCACTGGCGGTAGGACGGGATTCACTTTCGTATCACCGCGCTCCTGCCAGATCGAGACAGCTAAACTCGGAATATATCTCTCTACGCGATAATAACAGGAATGACGAGTTCTGTAAGGATCTCGTATGCGTAATCGTTTAAAGAGGCTAAATCCGTGCAAAGCTCATGAAACTGATAGAATACCTATATATGATCGGTTAATCTTATAAGGCCGATGGTCTTTGGATTCAGCTCGACAACTTGCAGGTAATTTGGAAAAAGTGAACACTCTTTGATTGTACTCGTAGTTATTCTTCGTGACAGTGACGGGACGACAACGAAATACTCAATATCACTATTGCACAATTTAAAGCGACGACACGATATTTAGCGCGATAGATCAGCAGTGTGTCTCCACATTTCGGATGTGCGCGTCACTCATTCATTATATCAGCGACTAATGACCCGGCTAAGGCTGAGTAATCGCCCATCATCGGATCTATCTATTGGCGGGGAGCCTACAGTATTGCTCTATGCCACATTTGGCTACAATGTGACGTTCGTCCATGAATAGGCTGCCCAAAAATTTGGAAAACATTTAGCGTGCTATGCTATGACATCTCCAATGAAATGAAATGAAATGAAATGAAATGAAATGAAATGAAATGAAATGAAATGAAATGAAATGAAATGAAATGAAATGAAATGAAATGAAATGAAATGAAATGAAATGAAATTCTTTATTTCACATAGGCCTAAATAATAGGCGCCCATGAAACGTCAAAAACTCTACCGCCAAGTTCGGAATGCAGGTTTGCACCGAGAAGAACTGGCAAGAAACTCGGTACTTGCTCATTTAAAAAATGTCATGATATACAATTATTGTTATATATTTATGAAAAGTTATTACATAACTTTTAGGATATCTCATGAGGAGATGGAAATACAATGTAGATCATTGACTCCGGTTTATCTATGGATCTTATAGTTGCTGACATTAGGACGTAGAGATACTCCGAGCATATCTCTACATCGCTCGATGAGTTGAGAAAGAGACCCTGAATTTTCAGAGAAACATACTTCATACACCTGACTTCATCGCTTAGGTATACAGGCACAAAGAACCTATATAATCTTAATATATATAAATCTCGTGTCACAATGTTTGTCCTCAATGGACTCCTAAACCACTGAACCGATTATAATAAAATCCATGTGCAGTTCGATCCAACTTGAGAGATAGGATAGTTTACATCTCAATTTATTTATTTTTATTACCCCTAAGGGCAAAACAACGTTTGCCAGGTCAGCTAGTCTACTATATAAAAATAAGTCGGGTTTTCCTTCCTGACGCTATAACTCCAGAACGCACGAACTGATTTCCACGGTTTTGCATTCGTTGGAAAGGTCTCGGGCTCCGTGAGGTTTATAGCAAAGAAAATTCAGGCAAAATAAAATAAAAATTAAATTTAAAAAATGGTACATAAAACGAAGCCATCTGGTGGCGAAACGGAGTTCGCCGGGTTTGCTAGTAATATACAAGAATAGTTGTTTAGCATACAACAACTGTGTCTATGTGTGTTCTGGGGTCTATATACTATGCGAATACAATGTTGGCGCCCTATATTAAGTGTGTAACGTTTTTTTTTTTCAATTTTCATTTCTTGATATATTTTTAATATTATAAACTGCGTGAAATCGTTCATCACAATCCATTGGTTAAAGCGATGGAGCCTTTAATGATGATTTTCCCAATTTAGTTAAGTAATTTTTCTTTCTTAACTATCATTCTTCAGTCAGAAAACATAAACAGAAATCGGAAAACCCCTACGAAAGGAATGAAGCAATGCCAGAAAGGGCCAAGGCCACAACTCTTTGAATGGCGACCCTCAGGTTCAAAGGCAGACCTTGGGTGGACTCAGCCAGATGTTGGTTGTTTGGTCATTTTTACAGCGGCATCGTAGTTATAGACGAATTCCTGGCATTGAGCCACATGCCATTATTAAGGCGCATTTTTTCTTGACAACAAAACTAATCGAGTTCATTCACGCCACTCTTACAGCACTGAACGGATTTTTCACCCGCTGAAAATAGTGGTCATGTTGATACCGGTTTTGGTTGGTTATGGACAATCTCAGCAACTAACGGGCAACTATAAACTCACAGGTTTCTACGCAATAGACATAGATTTAGATATATATAGGACAACATCACATACATTGCTCCGATCCCATAGTAAGTAGTGCACTTGCGTTATGGAAATCAGAAACAACGAAGGTACCACAACACCCAGACCCGAGACAATGTAGAAAAGTTATTTTTCTACATTGCCCCGACCGGGGATCGAACCAGGAACCTCAGAGATGGCGGCGCATTGAAAACCGGTACTCTAACCACTCAACCACGGAGGTCGTCAAACAAGAGCGCAAGTTTAGATTATGTAAAAAATTATTTAGATTATGTTAAAAAATAAAATGTTTTTGTGCTTTATCACACAAATATTATAAAGGCATGTGTAGGTTTGTTAAGCCGACCTGTATGGTACCTACCTAATGGTAGTGGTAGACATAGGTTTTTCCGGAAAAATCCATGGTTGCCACGGGATTTGCGAAAACCCAAAATTCAAAAGCCAAATGCGAGTTGGACTCAACACCTCGGTGTTTCGTTTCGTACCTACTGCTACAGTTTGGCAACTTCGTGCGCGACCCTCCTGCGGTGTGACAGACGGTGGGGGAGGTAAGGAACTTAGGTGTCAGCGGTCAACGGGCTGTAGCGGGGAAGGGGACACTTGTCTGCATGTAAGCGTTACCGCGTCCCCCGGCCATCTGTCAGCCCGCAGGAGGGTCACGCACGTAGTTGCCAAACTATAAAGAACCCTTAACTAACTTTGTATGAGAACGTTTACCGCTGATGTTAGAAAAACTGCGAAACAATTATCGCCATGATTTTCCATCTAGGTACGTTATTCTTGTGATGAATAATAATATAGTCCCCATTGCCAGCTAACTGTGTGGTCCCACTCGTGGATTGTTAGAAATAATTTATCTGCGCTAAAACACTTAATAAGAGCTTTATAGCGCGCAGATGGGCGAATTATACGATCTATTAGCATCTATTTCAGTATCACCCGTAATGTTCGTAGGTGGGTAATCATTTACATATCGTTTGTGTATACTAACCTAATCAATTCGTTTGATATAAACAGAAATGCTATTCAACTAAAATGGATGGACTAGGATATTTCTAAGTTTTCTCACAAAAATACTAATTATCTTTTTTTTACTTCCATATACCTACTACTGTGTCTGATCATGCAATCTAATGTACCATTGGACTTAGGTACTCGTATAAGAAATTATAAATTTATTTAAAAAAAAGCGAGCACCAAGTTTTTTGTCTTATCTTCCCGGTGTAAAACTTCTTTCCGAGTTTGGCGGTAGAGTCCCATTTCGCACAAGAGTCTGTAAGTTAAGTCTATTTGAAAGTATTCGATTCGATTAGATTTAACGGCATAGAAGCCGTATTTAAGCTATCTTTAGTGAAGTTTTGTTTAAAAACTATAAGGACAATTAGTTTTAAATTTTAACGTCATGTATTTTGGGTCTTTAATCTAAAATCGTTGAGAAGCAGAAACACGATTGGATAAAATTTTCTCGATAGAAAGTTCTCCCAAAAGTTGCTCCAAAATCTCAGTTTTTCTCAGTTTTATCGGAAACTACAATCGATGTAATTGTAATTTTAGTTTTAATGTATCGGTAGTAATAATATCTAAAAACGTTGAGAAACAGATTTTTGATAACTGGCTTAGTTTTTGAGTAAGTAGGTAAAAAGTCGTTTTTCTGTTATATTTTTCCGCGACGCTGCATGTCGCACCCATCAACGTATCCGTGAGAGTGACAAAGACAAAAATAAATTCAATAAATCGCCTTCAGCCTAATCGCGTGAAAAAAGTTACTTTTCGCGTGAAAAAACGTACAACTCATCTGAATAATATTAGTCTGAAATATTGTTCGAGTAACACCGCATTAGTTCCATTACTTCAAATAGTCTGTACATTTGAAACAGATCGTAATTCGTGTGGTTTGCAAATGATTGTAAAGTTACGATCATTCAGATGAGCAATACCTACAGTGTGACCATATGATCGTAGTCACGTACTCGCGTCACGTGGTGTTGTGACGATCAATGCTGTATCGCGTCGCGCAGTTTATCTTTATTGCTCGAACTGACACTGTTTGTTACTCACGTCGCTTTCACTTGCAGATTTCCGCACGGGATTCTGCTAAGTATAGGAATTCGTGGAGAAAAACTGATTGTGGATCCGCTTGTGTATAATTAAGATGTTTTACAGCTAAAACGGAGTTCTTGAGGCCTCTAAAGCGGAGCGGAGCGGAGCTGTGTTTGAGCAACCAATTAGATTTCGACATTTTGACATCTCTACAACTTAGAGGAGAGGAGATGTCGAAATCTGATTAGTTACCTACTCAAACACAGCTCCTGTCCGCTTCCTCGGAAGAAAACTGTTTTCAGAGTTTTTTCATGATTTTTTTTTTTTTTTTTTTATACTATATAGGTTTACGCTTGACCACAATCTCACCTGATGGAAAGTGTCGATGTGGTCGAAGATGGAGCGCGCTTACCTAGAAGATGCTTATTCACTCTTTTTTTAAAAGCACCCAGGTCGTAACATGCGGGGAAAACAGATTTCGGGAGAGAATTCCAAACCTTAGCCATGCGTACTAAAAATGAAGAAGCGAATCGCTTCGTGCGTACTGGTGGTATGGCGACGACATAGGGATGAAAGTTCACCCGGTGTCTTGCGGTGCGGTGGAAAAATGGTGAGGGAAGAACCAGATCAAACAGCTCCTGAGCACACTCCCCGAAATATATCCTATAAAAGATTCTTTTGTAGGGTTGTTTCGATAATATATCCTATAAAAGATTCTTTTGTAGGGTTGTTTCGATAATACAACAAATCCTACAATAATAGTAATTGGATAACAGGAATTCCACTTCTGTCAATACTGTGTCCTTATTTCCATAGAATTCTGCAATAAAATCATCAAAGGGATATTTCCATCTCTTGGGCAGTGTTTATTATCATATCTATGGACGGAAATCAGTTGACGACTTCCTCATAAATTATTATTATCTATGGGATCGGCCAATTAATGCGAACAAGATGGTGAACTTCGTGGAAAGACAATAAACAACATCTACGATTTACTTTGACCAAAGTTTTGAGGATATCCTTTCCTAAAAGGTATTTAAATATAAATGAAAAAAAAAAGTTTACATGCATTAACGTTTAAAATTGGAATTCCTTGCCAAACGAAGGATATTTAAAATGAAAATGGCCAGTGCGATAACACATACGTAAGTTAGGACCTAACAGGTATTTGGTATAAGGGGAGAATGTTTTCAGATAAAAAGATCTATTGAAAAATTACAAACTCTTTCTATAATTGGGTTTTTGACGACCTCCGTGGCGCAGGAGACGCACGCTCGGATTCGAGTGGGAGGTCGCGGGTTCGATTCCCGGCCCACGGGCCACTTTGGAATTTTATAATTTATAAATTGGCTCAGGTCTGGTCTGGTGGGAGGCTTTGGCCGTGGCTAGTTACCACCCTACCAGCAAAGACGTACCGCCAAGCGATTTAGGGTTCCGGTACGATGCTGTGTAGAAACCGTTGGGGCGACATAACTTACCCCTTTCAAGTTAGTACGCTAACATTTTCGGCTGCATCATCACTTACCATCAGGTGAGATCGCAGTCAAGTACTAACTAGTATAGCGTAAAAAAAAAGACATCCGTGAATGATTTTTGATTAGCAGGAGAGATTAATTTGTTTTGCTATAATATGCTACTTGAAAAGACTCTGTATGGTACAATATGCAGGAACACTACCCACATGAAACACCACACACAATTTTCCAACACTTTCTTCGACGCACGTTCGTCCCGACACCGGGACATCCTCAGGAGATGTTGACTTCACAATGCGAAATCGTAAGCATTTTTGATTATTTCTTGATAGGGTTCCTGAATCCAGTAGTTTATAATACGCAGCAACTGCACACCGGAGGCATTGTTACATACATAGTTAAAAATAGCTCAATGTTATCACTAGGTATACTTAATTACTTACCATGTAGTGAACTTAACGAGCACAATATTGTACATCAAGTTACAAACCGCTTAGCTTGCAAAGTGCGTGTATTTATAACTTCAATTAGTTTATGCAAAGCAGCATTATGGAATCAATTATCCCATACTCTCCGGTACATGATACCTATTCCTTCAAGGTTATACAGAGTGATTATAGCACTGTGCGAACATGTTAACTTTTTTGCACGAGTGAGTTTCTTTATTCAGCCATAACTTGTACATTCGCTGCCCGTGGGGAAATAAAAAGGAGGAATCAGACTTCTTTGTCACACTTACGGGTTTTACCATAGGCCTTTCGGACAACAGGAGCTCTCCTGTTTCTCATTTTATTGTCTTCTTGTTTGCTACACGTATAAATGTCTGACCTGAAACTGCGCTCGGATTTGAACGAGAAGTCCCGGTTTTGATTCCCGAGTCAGTCTTGAATTTTATAATTTCAAAATTGGCTCACATTTGGTGTAATGTGAGGTTTCGGCCGCGGCTGATTACCAACCCTTCCGGAAATGACGCAGCAATAGAGTTCCGTTGTGATGCTGTATAGCAATCGTTTTGAAAGAGATATCAGTCATTATAGTAAGTTGTGTGTAAAATAACGTGGTATCGTTTAATCTTACTGATGGAAGCTAGTAAAGTGTAAAGACATAATTTAGTACAGCTGTGAAATAATTAGCTAATGATGTCATAATGGCATTTTGGCACCTTTCTAAGAACGAAAGTGAACAAGAAATCCTAAAATCGGATTTCAAGAAAGAAGCTGTTTAGAAATTTGCGATGCTTCCAATTGCGATGCTCTTGAGACATGTGACATGTTTTCTTAAAGAGCCTCTATAAAATCTCAATGAATGAACATTTCGTATCTTAATAACATTGTATTACACATAACATCCCACAATTTACTTCAATGGTGCAGGGTACAAGCAGTAAAATACAATATTATTTCAAATACATGCGTTTGTATTGCATAGAAACGTCGTTATTACTGGCCACTTACATTTCTCGTAGGTACTTATTAAATAAGATGAAGAGATGCAGCATACGAACTTACCTGTAACAAAGATTAATTTATTATATTAGTAAGATTATATTCTCTAATATTTAACTCTCTATATAGCCAACTAAGTGATGATCATTTAATATGTTCAATCAATGGATTTTTTATGATAATTATACAATCTTTTCATTTCTAGACATTCCTTTTCGGTAACTTTACTTTTGAATGGTAAATAATGAATAAATACAAATAAGTTACACTATCCTTATTTCATTTAAAGGTTTCTTTTTCATAACTTAATGATACCGGGCCAGATGGGAAAAAAATTCTGAAAATATTCCCATCCTGCCCGGCAAACGATTGCACGGTGTGCAACGGGCAGGATGGGAATTTTTGTACCATCCAGCCCGGTACCGGGCGAAATGGGAGCAACCCAGGCCAAGTCCACTTATCACGTGACCGAGAAATTACAGGTAGGCGTCTCGACGTACTAATTTCAGACGGCCGCCATCGCCGTACTTTGCTCGCGTTAGTTCGAACTAAGCCCTTACGATGTCTCGCAGTTTTACTGTAAATGGGTGAACCATTGGTTACGATTTTTGCTTCGTATTCAGAAGTCTGTGCTTCCAATACACAAATTTGTGCTTGCATACATATTATTTTGTGCGTTTTGGCTACTTGCTTATAGGTGAAGGAAAATACTTCCCCAAAAGAGTTCCCTAAAAGTATACTTGATGTTCTGAAAAGTGTGTGAAGCTTCACAAGCCGCTCTCGATCAGCGGTGATTATAGTATGCCCAAACCCGGCCTACTTATTTGCTAAAGTTATATTGATATAGTGCGAATCAAATATATTACGAGTATTTAGTATGTAACTTTTATTCAACAGAAAAAGTCCCTAAAATAAAGTACCTACTAATGGAGCTGTGTTCTTGAACTTAGAAATACTTCATTACACAAGTAAAAGATAAGACACGTACAAGTAAATCCCGGTTGTTTCCTCAAACAAAACATTTCTTTTCATCTATCTAAAGTTACTAATTCCATTCTTATCTTGACGTCTTATTTACAGTGACCTCGAATTTAATCACTTTTGAAATTATTAAACATATAATAATATACTTATTTCAGGCTGGAAAAATTCTCGCATTAACGATAAATAGTAGTTGCAGACCATTTAGCTTATCTAATATCTCTCTTGGAGCAGGACAGATTAATTTGTTTCGCTATAATCCGCTACTTGAAAAGATAGAGTTCGTACTCTACGATTTCGAATTGTGAAGTCAACATCTCCTGAGGATGTACCGGTGTCGGGACGAAACGTGCATCGAAGAAAATTGTGTGTGGTGTTTCATGTGGCAAGTGTTCCTGCATATTGCACCATACAGAATCTATTCAAGTTGCGGATTATAGCAAAACAAATTAATCTGTCCTGCTAATTATGGATTTCCGCAAAATAATGCAATAACATTCAATATCTCTCTTGGATTTAATGCTGATGCTCCTGAAGCTAAGTATCGATTAGGCTTAGATTTGACCATACTATGTTTTTATCAAATGTCGTCCTCTGTTCTTAAGTTCTAAGGTTTGTGTTCTAAGAGTTTTGGAAGTAAAAAACTTCTTTAGGTGCGTTGGAAATTTTTGGGATGAGGAAAAAACCATTTAACTCGTGACATCATTGCCGTTACCAACACCTCTGTAAATATAATGTAGTCTTAATTCAAGTACTTTTTTAGGGTTCCGTAGCCAAATGGCAAAAAAAGGGAACCCTTTTATTATATTATTATTGTAGACTCGCGCTTTACGTCAATTATGTCAACTCTACTATATCTACAGTGCGACAAGGCTATTTTGGCGCGTGGCCAAAGTCTGAACTAACGTCGCTATCTTGTGCTACTGTTTGATAGTTCGCTCTGTCAGTATATCACTATTGTATGTTATGTTGTTTTTGCTTACTATTAACTATTTTAAACTAAAATTGAAGTAAAATTGAGGAGATTTTATTTTATGGCTGCCTTTGTTTTGCAAAAGCGCCCTCCTTCAAGTGCCAAGAGAGCCTTGTCGGACTGTACTTATGTCTAGTCTCGTTCATATCTAGTCTATTATAGGCAGCTAAGTAACTAACTTCAATCTTGCATTAAATAAAGTATGTCCCACGACCAACCCGCAGGCGGGAGTACGGGATTCACTTCCACAGTCACCGGGTACACGCTGCTCTACACAGCAAAGTATCGATTGGACATAGGAAGTTGATCGATGGTGCAACATTATTCTGTTTACCGCAGATGTCAGACACTTTACATTCAGTTTCACGCGTTCTGTACAATATATTTAGGCTCGCTGAAACTTTCCTAGCAGACGTCGTGTATAAATAGACTCCAGCGCATCGCCGGTAGATGTTATTGTTAGTGAATATTTTCATACTCTGTCTGTTCCGCGCTTTTCGGCTGTTCGTTCACCTCTCGCAAGGCCGCGGTCCATGGACGCGCGACTGAAACTCAATTTTTATTTTTCAATATACATATTATTATATTATACAAGATCTTAGCCTTGTTTTACACTGTACAAGTTAGTTAGTACCTACTTGACTACGATCTCACTTTTTGGTTAGTGATGATGCAGCCAAATATGTTACTGTACTAACTTGGAGAGGGTTAGTTTACCCACCCCTATTGGTCTCTTCAGTACAGCATCGCGCCGGGACTATAAGTCGCTTGGCGGTGGGGCTTCGCTAACAGGACGGTAGCCGAAGCCCGAAGCCTAACTAGATTTGAGGCAATTTAGAAATCACAAAATACCAAAGTGGCCTGGGAATCGAATCTGCGACTTTCCACTCAAATCCGAGCGCGTGCAACGGCGCCAGAGACAGCAACAAACTTCTTAATCTTTCTTTTGTATAAAAAAATATGGTTCGAGTTAAGAGAATTATCAAAAGAAGTTAGTTCACATTAATGCTGATTGCGAATTTCGTCAACGTAGATTTTATCTTATCGTAAGTTGTCGTATTGCGTACAATCGATCGTGTAAATAACCTGGTTCTGATTGTTATTGTTTATAGATTATCGGAAAATTTTCTGGCGTCTTAGATTACCTTATCTTTTTCCTAGCCCTAGTTCTTATTTTAAAAAACTTTGACGTTTTTTTTTTTACGCTATACAAGTTAGTACTTGACTGCGATCTCACCTGATGGTAAGTGATGATGCAGTCGAAGATGTTGGCGTACTAACTTGGAAGGGGTAAGTTAAGTCACCCCAACGGTTTCTACACAGCATCGTACCGGAACGCTAAATCGCTTGGCGGTACGTCTTTGCTGGATGTGATGGATGTGGAGAGTTTAATTCGAGTGTGTGTCACTGGTTTCTCCGCCGGTGACATCGAGGAAGCGAAAACGCTTTTGTTCGAGTCGTTGCCAGTCAAAAGAAGGAAGGTCTCAAGACGCAAGGACGGTAAATCTCAGAGGGAGGTGGAAGACATCATATGTTTGTTTAGAGATACAGACCCTGAGAAAGTTCCTATATTTGTGGCGAGAGATTTACAAAAACTTCCACCAGTTTGTTTTGATCACGTCGATGTGACCAGTTTATTAAAAGACCTATTAATTCTTAAGGCTGACGTGAAAGTTATTATTAAGTTATTTGCTGGTAGGGTGGTAACTAGCCACGGCCAAAGCCTCCCACCAGACCAGACCTGAGCCAATTTAAAAATTATAAAATTCCAAAGTGGCCCGTAGCGGGAATCGAACCCGCGACTTCCCACTCGAATCCGAGCGGGCGTCCCCTGCGCCACGGAGGTCGTCAAAGAGGATGTTGCTATAGTCCTTTTAATTAGACTAATACTCGTTGAGACCTATCGGTTGCTACCTAAGAGGAAGGGAAAGATGTGATGTACTCGTATGTTGAAGCCAAAAATTTTCCCAAATATGGCGTCCCGCGTCGTATATTTCGGTACCGCTGAAAGCACATACCGCTGCCGGTCGCTAACATTAGCGCCATTTTACAGTTTTGACAAATTAAAAATCAGCCGGATATTTAATTCGGGTGGAGCCTATAAATACATGCGTGAAGTCACTAAGTGCTGATCCTTTATATTATGTTCATCGCACTGAAATTTTCTTGTATTCTCCGACTCTCCGACTTGTATTTATTCTTCCAGTGCGTTCTGCCTGTTCATAGGTGCTGAAACGTGGACACTCACAAACGGGATATAGAGGAGGCTATGTTAGGAGTTTCCTATGGGGGATAAAATCCGAAATGAGGATATCCGCAGGAGAACGAAGGTCACTGACATAGCCCAAGCCATAAGCAAGCTGAAGTGGCAGTGGGCAAGCCAAGCCACGCGTGTCGCAGGGGCGATGGCCGGTGGAGCCGAAAAGTCCTGGAGTGGAGACCGCGTATTATAAAAACAACCGTAGCGTGGGGCACTCTCCAACTCGTTAGACCGACCATATGAAGCGGGTGAATGAGGATGGCTGAGGACAGGGTGTGGTGACGCTCGCTTGGGAAGTCCTATGTCCATCAGTGGACGTCCGCAGGATGATGTGCTGATGATAATGACTTCTATTTTTACACTGTACAAGTTAGTACTTGACTGCGATCTCACCTGATTACCATCAGTGATGATGTAGCCGAAAATGGTATCGTACTTACTTGGAAGGGGTAAGTAAAGTCACCCCTATGGGTTTCTAAACAGCATCGCGCCGGAACGCTACCTAAATCGCTAGGCGGTGCGTCTAAGCTGGTAGGGTGCTAACTAGCCACGGCCGAAGCCTCCCACCCGACCAGACCTGACCCAATTTAGAAATTTTAAAATTTCAAAGTGGCCCGATGGCCCGCGACGGGAATCGAACCCGCGACTTCCCGCTCGCATCAGAGCGCGTGCCACAGCGCCAGGGAGGTCATCAAAACGTACGAGTAATGGAAGCAAAAAAAGTATTTCGTTCAAAAATCTTTTAAAGCGAATTGTTTGTACAGACATTTTTCTCAACCTTAAAAAAATCACAATAAATCAAAGTCACAAGAGATAAGAGCAAGATAATGCGGAGACCTACATATCAAAACGCTTATGTAACGCGCTGATAAGCGGTCACTGACCCCGGGGCGACGCCAAAATCACTATCTGATAACGGTGCGCTGCAATTCACGAGATTGTTTTGGCATTAAAAAGATTGTTTAGTTTAAATTAATAAATTGTTTTGTTTTGATAACCCGTCAACCCCACTGTTGCTGTGCGGTGGGTATTTTCAGCCCATATCAACTATGCCTAATGCTTTGTAGGCTAGTGGTGAGAATATTTGCTGAACTTAGGTTCAACCCCGGGCCAATTTAATTTTTCAGGAAATTCTTAATACCAGTCCGAAGTTTCTTTCTTTATTTCTTTCTTTTAGCTAGTGATCTTGCAAATTTAGTAAGATCTGTTACCGAACTGTAAGAAGGTTCATATACCTAGAAACTTTTATTAAAGAGCACACCTGTGTTATTCTTATTTTTATTTAATTGTCATAGGAAAGGTTTGTAATTGTTTGAAAGAAAATATCTGAAAAAATTAACGGCGTAGAAGCCGTATTTAAGCGATCTTTAGTGAAGTTTAGTTTAAAAACTATAAAGACAATTACTTTTTAAATTTATACGTCATGTATTTTGGGTCTTTAATCTAAAATCGTTGAGAAGCAGAAACACGATTAGATAAAAATTTCTCGATAGAAAGTTCTCCCAAAAGTTGCTCCAAAATCTCAGTTTTTCTTCTTTTTTCCGAAACTACAATGGAAGTAATTGTAATTTTGGTTTAAATGTGTAGATAATAATAATATCTAAAAACGTTAAGAAACAGATTTTTAATAGCTTAGTTTTAGAGAAATTAGGTAAAAGGTCGTTTTTCTGTTATATTCTTCCGCGACGCTGCATGTCGCCACCATCAACGTATTCGTGAGAGTGACAAAGACAAAAATAAATTTAATAAATCCCCTTAACGGCGAAAGGCAGACGAAGTCGCGGGCAACAGCTAGTAACATATAAACGTCGAACCAAATGCGTCGCATTCTACAAATAATAAACATGCCTAGTCTATTAAAGTGGGCGTATTGGACCACGGATTTATCTTGTACGTACTTACATAAGAATTCAGAAGGGACTCTCGTACCATGTCATGCATCCTACGGGTTACCTAGGGGGCGATTGGGGGGAGGGGATGACAACGGTTCAACAAATAGGTCGGGCGACTATAAGCTATTGTATTGTATAAACAGTCTGTTTGTTTGTTAAATTCCATAATCTAAAAATGAGTGCTCCTCCACTTGTTCTCTCGTGGTATTAGACGATCTCTATGTGCTTGTAGGGATTAGGGATAGGTGATTGTATCTGTCTTCAACCGCAATATTCTAGCAGCTAAGAAATTAACCGGGGCTGAATTTTTTATAAAATTCGAATTTTATTTAGTTTTCTGCAAATAGCAAAATACTCCAAATCTGGGAAAATAATCTTTCGGGAATCAATATGAGGTGAATGGAAATTTTTGAGCAAAGATTTTATTAAAAACATAGATGCATGAACATTATGCTCGCAAAACTGATTCAAGTCATTAGTTGCCATAAGCCTTCGATGTTTAAAATTTAGCCTACTACTCGTAATTGCGAAAAATGCATAAAATATGAATTTTGCTGCCTACTTTGTCCGAAACCCCTTAAATTCATTTAAATTATTGAAAATCAAGGATAGTTGCTATCCTAAGAAACAAAACGCATAAAAAATCGTATTTTATGTACTTATTCTTATTGTTCACAAAAAAAAATTGAACAAGGTAGAACTTTACGACCGAAACATTACCGCATTGAATAAAACTGGTACAAGTATTCTTTGAAAGTTTTTATTGTAGTTTTGTTGAAACACGTAAAAGGGGAAAGTGATCTTCGATAGAGAGAGATTGTTATAGAGAAACAAAGATAAGACAGACAATACAGTGATGAAAGAGGCGGTTATACGCTTGACCCGGCTCTGCTTTGCTTTATAATTGAGGGGAAGAACGTCTTATTTAAAAATGTATGCCACTCCACTACATTATTCTTTCAACGTTTAAGCGTACGTACGTAACGTATAATACGTAATACGAGGAGCGTTCAATTTTAGATAAGACAATCTATACCTACCTAACTCCGATCAAAAAATTATAAGCAATCTTGATAAGCATATAATTAATCCACAGTTCCCGAGTTTTCTTAACTGAAGCTGCTAAGGAAACCTAGTTTTAATATTAACAGTGAAACATTTGTATTAAGGTACATACATTCAAATTTTAAAGCACATGAATCTGTGTCATCTCTACCAATGACCCACGGAACACGAGTACAATCACAAAGCTCTGGTACATAATTATAACTATTCTCTTTTCAAAATCGCTAACATTATTGTATACTTAAAAATTGTTTGGAAAATACGTATCCTTTCCATATCAATAACGAATGTAAGTCCTATATGCATTTCTAGTTTTCGAAGCGTTAGCAAACGTAGAAACAAAATCAACATATGGCTAGATGGGCGAGATTTCCAAAAATATGGAATCTATCCTAACCACACCTATACCGCGAGAGATATCCGCCCCCGCTTGCGCTCCGCTCATCCACCGTGAACCAAGTAACTCAATACTGAAGCCAGACCTAAGCCAGTGCTCATCCTATCTAGTGTCCGCAGGAAAGCGTATCTGACACTACATCTAGGGCTTGATTTTTTTCTCGTGCCTATGTCTATGTCTAGGCTGACGTGATGAGCTTCGACAGAAGGTGTTAGGTTACATAGGTAGGTACCTAATACTCGGGAAAAAAGGTAAAAGTAGAAGAGCTGATTTATATATGAGCAAGCGATAAAAAAAATCATCGAAGAACTATCAAGTTATTTTGCTGTAGTCCGCAAGTGTTCCAAAAAGGTTTTCACTACATAGAAACATTTCACACAAACACTGGAGCATCATCAAATGTTGTGACTTAAGACTATTTTGCAACGTAATTACGGTTGCATACCAAAATGGTAAAAAGGAACCCTTATGGTGAGACTTTCTCCGTCCGTCCGTCCGTCCCTCACACTCGATTTTGAAATATGTAGGTAATAGTGACCCAACGCCACTGCAATAATAAAAATTTGAAAATCTTCATTATTATGTTTATTTTTATTTAAAAAGGGTGGAAAACCGGGGCGTTAAACGTGATTCTTTTAACGTTTTATTTCCGTTATAGTATGGAACCCTTGGTGCGACTCCGACTCGCACTTGGCCTTTTTTTTAAATTAATATTTAATTGCAAGATAAATGTTGAAAAGTGATACGGGGAGGTAATAGTCCAGTGATGGTCACTTTGACCTCAAATTCAGGGGTTCGTGGTTCGAGTCCCAGGCACATTATATTATTACTTATGTGACTTTTTATGTCCACGTATATAACATGCTTATCGATGAAGGAAAACGGTGTAAAGAAACCTGCATGACTGAATGTTTAAAATGTGTGTGATGCCTGCCGACCCGCATTTTACTTTGGTGTTTTACTATATGCCTATGAATATGTAATCACTAATCATTCTTATTTTTAATATTAGAAACCAATCGGAAATTAGAAGCTGCGTTTTATTTATTTTGAGTATCATATAGAGAACTCATATGAGCCGTTTTTCATAAATCGACCAATACATAATATTATATAGGCGTCAATTTATTAACAAATACAATTTATCATGCAAATAGAGTGAGGCGTTTTGGATCGGATTACATATTATTAAATAAAACACGACCACTTCGTACAGCTAACCGCCATTTAATGCTTCCCTTACCCCTCTACAGTCAATACAATATGCTTACATAGACTAAAGTCCTCTTACACACACTACACCACGGGGGTGCGAGAAAAAAAAAAATGATGGTTACATTATTTTTTTTTTTGAAATAAAAGAAAACTAACTCAAAACTTAAAATAATGAAATCTTAAGGATTAATTAACTAACAAAGAGTTTTGTCCTATTCTCATGAACTATTTCGCGTTTTCCGTCTTTTAATATCGCTACATTTGGTTCTATATCTTCTAACACTGTATATGGTCCATTATATAAAGTGTCTAGTTTTCCACCAGTTTCATTCTTCACTAGTAATAAGTCATCTTTGTTATACGTCACTGAGTTCACTTTTTCATCGTACTTCACTTTTCTATTTTGTTTTGCTTTACATAAATTTTCTCGCGCATCCTTATGAGCTAATTGTAACCTATATCTTAATTCTAAGCTATAATTTTCTATGTTATATAAAGGTTCTACTTTACTAGTTATTCTACAAGGAATTTCACACGTTTTTCCGAATACTAATTCGTAAGGTGTATATTTAGTAACGGTATGTACCGTATTGTTGTATGAAAAACACCAAAAGGGAATCCATTGACTCCAAGTCTCTGGATGTTTTTCACATTGGATTCTGAGAAAAGAGCCTAAGTTTTTATGAGAGTTCTCCAAGGAACCTATTGTTTGATGATGGTACGCGGTGGAATTGATTTTTTGAATTTCTAGCAATTTGCAGACTTCTGACATAGTATTCGACAAAAACTCAGTTCCACGGTCAGTAATTATGACCTTGGGAATAGAAAATCTTAAAATAAAATTATTAACTAAAGCTCTAGCTACTGTAATAGTATCTTTACTATTTAATGGATAAGCTTCTACGAATTTACTTAAATCACACTGTATGGTAAGTATATAGATATTACCTTCTGTGTCTTTATTTAAGGGACCCATTATGTCCAAATAAATTTTTTCAAAAGCAGAGTTGGCAGTTGTCGTCACAACCATAGGCTCAACTGTATGTTTTGAATGTTTCATTCGTTGACATTGCGCGCATTTGCTAATAAAATCACGTACGTCTTTTTCCATATTTGGCCAATAAAATCGTCTTTTTATGTTATTTATCATTCTGCGTACCCCCGCATGTCCGCTAGTGGGTAACAGATGATAGTCACTAATAATAAAGTTCTTATCGTTATCATTGTCAATTCTTTTAACTCCTCTTAAAATACAAATCCTAGGACCTTGATAATTATCATTACTTTTTATTTCTTTAATTAAATCTTTTATAAACACTTCGTTTGTTTCATTTTTTATAATGCATATTTCGTCGACTTTAATTTTTTTACAAAAATTGCTCAATTTGACTACAAATACGTCTCGCGTGAATTGTAATTTATAATTGAGATTTATATATATTTCTTTTTTTGTATCATTGTATGTAAAGCATTCACTCTTTATATTTATTTGTCTATCTTTCTCTAACTTTTCTAACTTTTCACCCTCTATTAACTTCATCTCTACTGAATTATTTGGTATCCTTAATATTTCTACGATTCGCGGTTGATCAGGCCGTTTATCGGTAGATACACTAGGGATAACACTTTCATCCTTATTAATTTCATTCATCACTTTCTTTTCTTCCGCTCTTCTCTTCTGTGCTCTCGTCATTACTGTCATAATTTTACTATTCATTTCCTTTAATTCATCTGATGTAATACTTATCCGAGATAATGCATCCGCTATTACGTTATCTTTGCCTTTTATATAAACTATTTTGAAATCATATTCTTCAAGTGTTAAACGGAACTTTAATAATCTACTACTAGGGTCCTTTATGCCAAATAAATATACTAATGGTTTGTGATCCGTCATTATAGTAAATTTTCTACCAAACAAATATGGTCGGAAGTATTTAATTCCCCAAACAACAGCGAGCATTTCTTTTTGGATAGTCGGGTAATTTTTTTCTGAATTATTTAAAGGTCTACTAGTATACGCTACAGGTCGTAAATTATTATTCAAAAGCACTGCTGAAATCGACATATTTGAAGCATCGGTTTGTAAGATAAATTCTGATGAGAAATTCGGATATTGAAGTATAGGTGGTGACATTAACGCTTCTCTTAATGCATTAAATGATTTTCCACATTCCTCTGACCATTTAAATGGCACATTCTTCCTACAAAGTTTATTTAATGGTAATGTTAATTCAGCAAAGTTTTTTATGAATTTTCGATAGTAATTACTGAAAGCAACAAATCGTCTAACATCATCTGCATTTTTTGGCGTTGGGTAATTTTTTATCACTGCTATTTTATTAGGATCGGGTAAAATTCCATCTTTCGTAACCGTGTGTCCCAAATATAATAATTCTGTTTTTAAAAATTGACATTTTTTGGGTTAAGTTTTAAATTAACTTTTCTTAATCTTTCGAACACATCTAAAAGATTTTTATTATGTTGCTGTAAGTTCCTTCCAAAAATTATAAGATCGTCTAAATATATGAAACATTTTTCGTATGTGAGTCCTGACATAGCTACTGTCATTACTCGTGAAAAAGCACTAGGGCTAATTTTTAAACCCATTGGTAATCTTTTCATACGATATTGACCCGTGTTTGTCGTAAAAGCCGTGATGTTGCGACTATCTGGAGTCAAGGTAACTTGATAGTAAGATTGGCTAAGATCTAGATGCGAAAAATATATGGCTCCTGATAAAGAATCGAGTATCTCATTAATATTTGGTAACGGAAACTTATCGTCTTGTATTGTGTCATTTAATTTCCGATAATCCACTACTAATCTCCAATTTTTGCTACACCCGGTTTTTTTTGGAACTAATAATATAGGACTAGACCATTCACTGCACGTTTCCTCTATAATGTCGTCATTTAACATTTTATTTATTTGACTATCGACTTCCGATTTTAAACTGTTAGGAATACGGTATGGTTTCGTATAAACGGGTTTTGAATGCGGTTTTAAAATAATAGATTGTTCGTACACGTTTGTCGTTGTAAGCTTATCGCCCGGTAATTGAAAGATGTCAGCATATTTTGCACAAATGGACTCGACTGTTTGCCTTTCGTCAGAATGCAAGTGATCCAATTTCAACAGCGATAACAATGTTCGTGTCCGGTGCGAGTTTGATTCGCACTTATTAAATGAAAGAGTTTGATAATTTTCTAATGATTCTAAATCGGGTTTGAAAATAGGTAGTAAAATATTTTTTGTCGCATGTATTAAGTATTCTAATTGGGATAATATTATTTTTTGGTTTTACTATCGAACCTGCCAAAAATATATTTTCTTGAATTTGTTTTGGGCATATTACGCAGTCATGGTTTATGTTACTATCCAATGGTATATAATGTATAGATTCACATCTAGGCGGAATATTTAAAAATGTTTTGCTGATTTCCGGTTTCCTATATAAGTTTAGACTGTGACTGTTTTTCCGATCTTTTAAAGTTAATAAAGAGTTTTCTAAATCAAATTGCACCGAACTAAATTTATCGAAAAAATCTTGACCGAGTATACCATCTGATTGACAAGGCAGTTTCTCGAACAAATAAAATTTATGTGTGAAAAACGAACCGTTATAAGTTTTCATAGTTAAATAAACATAGCCTTTAGAAATAGTTTTACCTCCAATACCGTTTATAATTATATTATCGTTATAAACTTGCACACCTTTAGGTACGTTACATTCATTTAACGCTGACAAAGATGCCCCGGTATCGAGTAACATGATACAGCGGGCGTTGGTCACGTACTCGTACAACGTGACATAGTTCGCATTACTTATGTCGCATGTTAAAATATTATATTCTTTAGGTACGAAAAAACTGATGCGTATTATTTTGTACTTCGGAATTAGGATTTTCTCCCTCATGAGTCTCTTGCGCAAGATGTATGTTAGCGCGGTTATATCCACGATAATAACCTCTACCTTGGGTCATTCGACCTCGCCCGCGATTTGACTGCGAGGCGGGTCCGCGCGGTGGTCTCCCGCGGAAATTATTGTTATTGTGGTATCCCCTGGAAAATGAGCTATTATTACCCCAGTAATTGAAATTAGGTTTTCCTCTGTGACCCCTAAAATTATAATTGACTCGACCATAATTATTGTAATTGTACGGCTTACCTCTTCCACGGTGGGAAAACTGCATGACTTCAGCTTTTGACGATGATGCTGTATTCAGCTCTTCGTCTTTCGCAGCCTGGATAGCATCCTTTAGATGGTCGTAATTGCGTGCCGCTATTATAGTGCTTAATCGTGTGTTTCTTAATCCGTCCGAAAAACGCTTGACGGCAAGCTTCTCGTTGATGGGTTTGAGTACTGTATAATTTTCGGGATTTCCATCTGCCTGTGCTATAGTGAGGTCTGAAAATAGTTTTTCGATTTCGCTTCCGTACTGCTCTATCGAGCGATGACCTTGATAAATATTTTGTAATTTTGATTGTACGGCCGTAGCCGATTTTTTTGTAAGTAGATTAGTTTTTAAATCTTTAATTAAGTCATTCATAGAGTTGTAATCGGATAGCATGCGTAATTTCGCGCTTTGCGTTAACCTACTTTTTAAGATGAATTTAATAAGCAATTTTTGACCGGATGGTGACAACATGTCCGAATACATTTCGATAGAGTCAATAATACTAATAATGGTTTGTTGATCACCCTCTAGTACTTTTATTAGGTTACATGCGGTCTTTAAATCGAACTCCATTTTGATACTAATTGAATGGCTACTGGATTCGCTATCGCTATTACTATCACTATTATATTTCGTACATAGGTTCAAAATTTCCTTATAAGTAGCATTTATACTTTCTATAACAGAACTTAAAGAATCCGAAAATTTTATGTCTTTACTTTTATAAAGAAAATTCAGTATTTCATCTTTCCTCTTAATAATATTTTCGCATTCACATAACTTATTTCTAATTACGTTTCCCTTATACCTTAATTTCCCTTTCTTAATTAAGTATTTTTTAATATTAATTAATTCCTCTAGGATACTTATAAGGTCCTCTTCCATAACTCTAATAAGAAATTATTGTAAAAATACATACCTCCATAACTATCGAGCTTAAAACATAACTTAATATAATTATAGTCACTTAATTACCAATAAGTCCATACTTTATTCACTCATACTTAGTTCATTTGTTCGAAACCGGTGCAGGCCAGGGTATACGCTTACACTTGACGCGATGTTTGATTTTCCGGACTCTCTTGATTTCGGCCGGACAGCCTCAGTCGGAACCTTTTCATAGCGTCTTCCCTAATTTCTCTCCTTATAATGTTCGTGTGGCAGTTTCGGTATTGTTTATACATGAAGAATAACGTTGCCAGCAGGCATATCGCTATCAGCGTGGAAATCAGTATGTTGTTGGTCCAGATATGTGTAGATGAATCGGCTCCCGCTTCGTTTGCTCCTCCACCATATTGCGATAGAACTGTCTCTTTGTTTTCACATATGCATTTTGCACATTTGTTGCCCATTTTATTTAATTTTTCTTTGTCCGTCGACACTCGACACGTTTTCGTCGCGCGCAATAATGTTTTGCATTCGCGGAAAAATAAATTCTTATGGAGTATTATCGCGAAAACCGCTTGCGCTGTAACATCGTCGCAGGCAGGGTCGCCATGAGGCGTTTTGGATCGGATTACATATTATTAAATAAAACACGACCACTTCGTACAGCTAACCGCCATTTAATGCTTCCCTTACCCCTCTACAGTCAATACAATATGCTTACATAGACTAAAGTCCTCTTACACACACTACAAGAGAACAGATTGACTTCGCAGATTTCAATTATACTACTAGCATCCAATGCTTTTCAATTAGGCATGTCAACTGGACCTTATCATACCAAACCGTCAATGTAAATCATACATTGCGATTAAATTAGTAACGACTCCATCGGCGGTGCTCAGTAAAGGGCCAGTTAATTGCGGGTCGGGGTTCAAGCAATATGTCAGTTACTTATATCACTAGTGAGTAGCGGTGACTTTACAATCTGCAACTAGTTTTACTGGAATTTAAACTTTAATAGTTCGGATTAAAGTTTACTTTAGTGTGTATTGTTATTGTATGTAAATATACACAGTATAAAATATTTATTAGAGCTAGAAATTGAGATTATTTATGTCCTAGATTTTGACGAGGTAATGTCTAACGGCGGAATCTGGCTATTTAAAAAAAACCGGCCAAGTGCGAGTCGGACTTGCGCACCGAGGGTTCCATACCATAAAAGCAGTAAAACATTGAAAGAATCACTTTTGTTCATGAATTTACGAGTATAATTTACATGTAGGTACTTTTGTTGGCGAACCGCAAACCTAACTTTGTTTTTGGCGGATTATTGTTATTATCAAAAAAGTATATTAGTCAGCGAGCTTATTTTATTTTTCCTGTAAAATATACATAAACTTCTATTGATCATAATTATTTCAGATTTTTTGATTGGTAAACTTCGGAGATAAGGGGGAGGGGAAGGTATTTTTTTCGACAGTTTGCCCAATAAATCAAAAACTATCAGGCATAAAAAAAATTAGTTTTAGAATACACAAGTAACGCCCTTTCATATGATACCCCACTCAATATTGTTATCTCATTTTGAAATTTTGTCGACCTGGTTTTCCCCCCTTTTTAAATAAAAATAAAAACAATTTCACGTTCAATTTTCACGATCGTTATGACGTTGGGTCACTATTACCTATAACTATTCTAAATTTCAAGTCGATAGCTTGAATAGTTACTGAAATAATCGAGTGTGACAGACGGACGGACGGACGGACAGACGGAGAAAGTCTCACCATTAGGGTTCCATTTTTACCATTTTGGTATGGAACCTTAAAAATGACTCAAAGTGAATCAAGTCAATTAGTGAATTCTTCAAGGTTTTGTCTGATAAGAAGTTTCGCCCGAAGCTTGTTACCAAGGAACTGGCAAAATCATGTAGCTTTCCGGAGCGATGTAGCGTACGGGTGCGATGCTGTGTAGCAACTGACTGACACCAGACAGCCCATCGCAAGTTAATTCGATTACTCCTTTGACTGTTTAAGTGGAAATGTGGTCAGAGAGACTTTTAAACATTAGGTATTTTAGAAAACTATTGCTGTCGCTCTGCGACGTTGCCGTGTCCGGTCCGGCAGCCCTATCCATGTGTGTGTAAGTTGACAAAGTGTGCGTGTCCGCGATGCGCGTTGCCGCTCCGCAGTCCGCACTCGTTCCTGCTATTTTCTGGTGTTCGCATCATTCTTTACTTACGCATTGACGAAAAGTGATTGATCTCTAATGGTTTTGGCTTGTTTATTGGAATTGTTCTCCCTGCTACGCTATTGATTTAATATTGACCAACAAAAATATTGAATCGTGAGCGTGGCAGCAATTCAAAGTACTTACTGCAAGAAAAAGCAGCAGTACCTACTTAAACTCCGAAAGTATTAGTATTGAAAAAGAAACTTCCTGACTGAGTGACTGACATATTATCAACACACAGCCCAAACCGCTGGGTCTAGAGACTCTAAATTTGGCACACAGGTTCTTTATGAGGTCTAGAGGTGCACTAAGAAAGGATTTTTCAAAATTCATTCCCTAATTGGGTGTGCATCGGGGCTCCAAATTTTGTATTTTACCAAGCTTAAATACTCCTTCACGCCGCAACCATTAAACCCATTTGGCTCAAATTTGGAAAGGACTGTATATAAACTGTATCCTGGAATAACACATAAGCTACTTTTTATGCCGAAAAATCCATGGCTCCTTCGGGAACAGTAAAAAACAGATATTCAACCGGATGAAACACTCTTTCACGGCGTAACTACAAAACAGATTTGGCTGAAATTTAGCACGGAGATAGATTTTATTCTGGATTAATACAAAAGCTACTTTTTATCCCGAAAAATTCATGGTTTCTATGATAGAAGTGAAAGACAAATATCCACGCAGAAAAAATATTCCTTCACGCCGTAATGACTGAACTGATTTGGCTGAAATGCGGAATGAAGATAGATTATATCCCGGATTAATGAAAAAGCTACTTTTTATCCCGAAAAAATTCCATGGTTTCCGCGGGAATACTCAAAAACAGATATTCACGCAGGAAAATATTATTTCACGCTGTAATTACTGTACTGATGGGACTGAAATTCGGAAAAGAGATAGATTTTATCCCGAATTAATACATAGGCTACTTTTTATCCCGGAAAACTCAATGGCTTCTATGATAGTAGTATATAAAACAGAAATTTCTCGCGGTAAAATATTCCTTCATAGCGTAATAACTAAACTGATTTGAAATTTGGAAAAAAGAAAGATTTTACACTAGTATAACAAATCGGCTACTATTTATCCCGGAAAAATTCATAGTTTCTAAAATAATAGTGAAAATCACATATTCATGCGAGAGAAATACTACTTCGCGCCGTAACTACTGAACCGATTTGGCTGAAATTTGGAATGTAGAAAGATTATATCCTAGAGTAATAACATCAACTACTTTTTTCTCGGGGAAATCTATTGTTTCTATGCATTTTCTTTGATAATAGTAAAAAAAAGGTCAAGAGAGAGTTGGGCTTGTGCACTGAGGGTTCCGTACCATCACGACCCATTCTCTATACTATTAAAGTAAACTTAACACTCGTGCCCACTTAATCAAAAACGAGCATAAATATCACGTTGGTTGTATGGGAGCCCCCTTAATTTTTTATTTTATTTTAATTTAATTATTTATTTCTACAGTAAGCATATAACTAAATATTTTGTGAAAATTTGATGCGTTTACCTGTTAGCGTTATCAAGGTCGAGCAAAAACAAGCAAAAAAATCACGTTGTATGGGAGCCCCCTTAAATATATATTTAATTCCATTTTTTAGTATTTGTTGTTAGCGGCAACGAAAATACATCATCTATGATAATTTCAAGTCTGTAGCTATCACGATTCAAGAAATACAACCTAGTGACAGACGGATGGACGGACAGCGATCAGAAGTCTCGCTAATAGGGTTCCTTTTTTACCCTTTGGGTACGGAACCCTACAAACAGATATTCATGGATCTATTTATATAACATACAAACTTTCAACTTTATTATATTACTATGATGGTACGGAACCCTACGTACGCAAGTCCGTCTCGCACTTGGCCAGTTTTTTATAGACACGACATACGGACACACAACAAAGTGATTCCTATAAGGGTTCCTTTTTCCTTTTAAGATACAGTACCCTGAAAATGTAAATGCTTTTATCGATAGCTGTTAACAACACTAGTTTATCGATATTATTATCAACTACTACGCATCACTTCAATCTGTGTACGTATGATCAGACCGTCCCGCGTCCCCGCCCGCAAATTCGTGCAATAAGGACAACTGCAGATCCGACACAATAGGCCCTTGTAAAATGTTATATTTCGGGGTTTTGTTCTCGACTATTTCCTCCTGCAAAACTGGACCAATTTAAAAGATATTTCGTAAACTGAATATAGAGAATATATACTGTGTCGCTATGTTTTTCTTTTTTCGGTAATAGTTGTCAAATTCGTACACTAGGCATCTGTTAACAGCGAGTCTAAATAGGCAATTTTGAGCATTTTCTAAGGCTTCTAGTGCTTATAAAGATAATGTATTATCAAAAAAGAAAACATAGAAACATAGAAAAGATTGATATTTATTTTACTGTAAAAAATCATTGCTTTAAGTTCATAAACCAGAAAGAAAACAGACGAGAACGTTTGTATGGAGAAAAGACCACTATCGTTTCCTCTTAATCAGTTTAGTTACCATTAGGTGAGATTTCAGTCAAGACCTATCTTTTAAATGTTACATGATAAAAAACTAAATATTACTATGTATTTTTATTGTGAGCATACGTTGCAAAATATCAGGCTTTCGATCCTAATAAATGTATGTCTGTTTGTCCAACGCAAAAATTGTTCTACAAATTTCATCCCTATATTAAAAGGTCGTCCACCGAAATATTATTCGCAAAGCTATAACAGTGAACTGCGTGATAAACCTGAGGGAAAATAAACAGGGGTTCAAAGAGGTTAATAGGGGTTGAAATGGGGGCTAACTGTGGAATTTTCGAGACTCCAGCAACAAGTTTTACATGATTTTGGCCCTTGCTAACGAACTGGGAATTAGGTTTAGGTCTTTTATATTTATGAGGGTTGATTGCCACAGATTAGGTTTTGTGAGAGATTTTTTTCGTAATATTTTTTGGTTACACATAATACGACAATCAGAACTTTGTTTATTTATCCCCATTAATATATTATATTAGTCCGAATTCTTTACTCACTAACCTAAGATCATCGTTTTCACAGACTGCGAGTTTTTTATTTCGTCCTTCCATGCCGCAGCAAGACAGAACACAAAATAAATTGACAACTTATAACTTTGATATGTTAAATAGTTAGTTATCTGGTTTACGTATTCGATTCAAGTCGAGCAAAGTCTTATCTACTCGTAATTCTAATCGAATAATAAATTATAGGCTTTGATAGCAAATATTGTTGCGAAAGGTCGTGCATTGTGGGGCATCAACACAATACACATTAACAAGCACAAAAGCTGACATATTGTAATTATTATCTTTTTAGTTGTACCTAGAGGGCGCCCGTAGTACCGAACGGATGGTCTCTTATACTAATTTCTATTATAACCGCTGTTTTTTTTTTCAAATTTCATTTTACAAGGAGTCAGATCCGACCAGTAGTTGCACTGTGCGTAAATACAACAGTCAGTAGGTAAGTCAGTTAGTCATCATCATTTCATCAATACATAATTAGTATTATTTTCCTTGATATAAACAACAATTTGTGCTACTATAGAGAAAGATATCTAACTGTCCTTTCTCTTATTTAATAGATATCTCAATAAATAAGCGACATACAAGGCAAGTATTGTGGTGCTATCGCGCCCTCTGCACACAGAGTGCTCTGTGCTAACGCTAACTGATAAAATATTCAATTGCTCACGGTCAGCACTTTCACTGAGGTCACTGACATTGGAATTCGTTTGTTTAATTCCAACCCGCTCGCTGACGATTTATTAATTCAAAAGCTTTATCTCGTTTCGCAAAATGGCGTTTAATTTTCATGGACCGACATCACCGACTGCGCTGTTAAAGCGTCCGCCATTGATGTTTAACATTTACACATATTTAAAAATATTACGACTTTGTGTTTTTAGGGTTTTGGTAAAAATGGAACCCTTATGGTGAGACTTTCTCCGTCCATCCGAATGTCTGTCAAACTCGATTATTTCAGATACTATTAGATAAAGGTTGAAATTTGGAATAGTTGTAGTTTTAATAGTCACCCAACGATATTGCAATCATAAAAATTTTTAAAAACGTTTTTATTTTCATTTTGAAATTGAATTGGTGTTGAACTTTCAAAATGAGATAACAATATTGAATGGGAAGGCATAATAATATAATGAAGGAGATAAATGTGTATTCTAAAATGGGAAATGCTTTCCAAAAAATCAACTTCAAATGCCACTACAAAGAGTGAAATAATTTTTATTTAAATTTTAGGTACCTACACCAATTCGAAGTCGGGCAATGTTTCATACAATCCCTAATAGTCCTTCTTACTTAATTGATGTGCGAAGAAATGACAAAGTCATAGACAATCGCCCGACTTCGAATTGGTGTAGGTACCTAAAATTTAAATAAAAATTATTTCACTCTTTGTAGTGGCATTTGAAGTTGGTTTTTTGGAAAGCATTTCCCATTTTTATTTTATACTTTTTAGTGGAAAACAATAAAATGCACAAGGCGTTGTAAAATATCCAAATTGCTTGAGGTGTGTTCATAAAATCTGAAGAGATACCTCAAATTCACCAAGGTCCCATCATCAGACCCTGACTTGATGACTTTAGTCATCAAATCAGTATCTGCTAGCAAATGCACCAGTAACTATAAAAAATACCCAACTCGCTTCAAGTATACTAGCAAAATTTGAAGAGTTCCCTCGATTTCACCAAGATCCCATCATCAGACCCTGACTGGATGACTTTAGTCATCAAATCCGTATCTGCTAGCATATGCACCAGTAACTATAAAAAATACCCAACTCGCTTTAAGTATACTAGCAAAATTTGAAGAGTTCTCTCGATTTCACCAAGATCCCATGATCAGATCCTGACCTGATGACCATAGAACAACTTGGAAAATATTACTCTTTTTAATAATACTCAAATAGTTTCATGTGTCCATATAAAATTTGAAGAGTTCCCTCGATTTCTCCAGGATCCCATCATCAGATCCTGACCTGATTAAAATGGGACCATCTGGAAACAAAACCCTCTTAAACAAAAAAAGAATTTTTCAAATCGGTCCACGCGTCTCCGAGTAATCGGTGAACATACATAGATAAAAAAAAAAAAAAAAAAAAAAAAGATTCCGACGAATTGAGAACCTCCTCCTTTTTTGAAGTCGGTTAAAAATAGATTTTTATATCGGATAGTTTTTGATTTATTTGGCAGTCGAAACAGTCGAAAAAAATTGCCATGTGGAGTCAAATTCAAATATACTTGTATGATCTCGTAAGCGCATATGACGTGTGGCGATGCGCCGGTGATTGTCAGTCATTTTAGCAGCGATCGTGCATCAGGGTCATTATTTTTGGATGAAGTTATCAAGTCTGGACGCAAATTGCAGACCCCTGCTATGGTATGTTATTTTCGGAGTACGATTAAGTCATTCAAAGATTCTTGTGTGGTCAGTTCGGGCGGACGTATTTTGATTGAGCATCGTCTAGCTGTAAGCTTTCATACAAAAAGTGGCTGTAACATACGGACGGACAGACAGACAGACATGACGAATCTATAAGGGTTCCGTTTTTTGCCATTTGGCTACGGAACCCTAAAAAGCGAAAACGTTTTCCTACCCGTAACTGTTGTCTGATTTTCATAATTTTTAGAAATGTTGCGGATGCGATGAAGTACTACGTGCGTTTCACATTTTAAGAAATAGGTATTGCTAAAAACATTATCACCCAAAACAATATTATGGCCTAGCTCTGGAATTGCAACTCTCTCAATACAGGCATAGGTAGCATTTTTGAAAACACGTATTCGCGTCGCACTAAGTTACTAGACGATAGCCTTAAGTGCAGCTAAAAATGTATTATATTCAAAAGAAAAGGTGACTGACTGACTGACTGCTCTACATCTGACACACGTAGAGAGCTTGGACTAATTTTTGCAAGTGTTCAACTAAGCCTGAGAGAGTATAAAATAAATAATTAAAAAAATCAAAAAACCCGACTGCAAAAATGTCAACTAAAATGCAATAACTTAAAAGACTGAAACAAGGCGGACAACGAAAACAAAATTATAATAAACTTAAAACGATGCAATTTTTACTTCATTTTAACAAACAACATTATGAGCTGAAAGCTTTAGTTAAATTTTCGCATTCAATTTAAAAATATAGAAGGCGGGACCTATTTTCGCAAATTATAAATTAACATAGAGAAAATTAATAGGCTATAATACATACATACAAGATACGCGCGAAAAACATAACCCTTCTTGCAGTCGGGTAAAAATAGGATTTCGAGTAAAAAATAGTTTGTCCTGGTCAATTTGAAAGGAACTTAGGTGTATGAACTCTCACTGGGTAGAGAGAACCACAAAGCATTATTCGTATAATTGTTTCGGTGTTTCTAAAGGATTTTTAATTAATTACAAGCGTTTAAAATATGTCGGCTTGTTAGATTATAGTTTACTGTTCAAACTGCATTGAATATCCATCGCTGTATTTTACTGGGTTTGTACACACTCAACCGTGAACTCCAATACCAACATAACTATCAGTAAATAGACGAGAGTTGCCAAAGCCATGAATAACACATAATTAAAGTAAATGTAATCCCTGAATAGTGATCTATACCTACCTATTATAAATCTTTGGATCTATAGGTTATAATTTGATACAGGGAAATATAACATAGCTTGTTGTTGTAAATTTTTTAATTATGTCTTTGAATAGCTACACACTGCAATATTTATAACATAAGCTAAGCTGCTTTCTTCAGCAAACTTTTTATAATATACCTACCCGAACATTTTCTCAATCTTTTAGCAATTATTCAGTTTACAAAGGCTTTAATTGCTGTTGCACTGTTAATTAAATTATTACTGTTAAAAAAATTAAATTAAAAAAAAAAAAACAGAAATGCTCTAGATGAGTGGGGGCGAGCCCGGCGCAGGCGAGTCAAAATATCGATTAATTCTCCGATTAGTCAATATTTACGGCATTACTGGTGAGTAACGGTTAACCTTAACCGTAGTTAAGGCGGCCGCTACGAGCACAACTAAACTGATTTACATTTCACTGGTGCCTACCATTTTTACCATACACTGCTCTACATAGAGACATGTGGACATGCCTTTAGCTTTTTAACTCAATACTAGTCTCACCAGCCCTGCTTCCCAAGGATAATCCTGTGAGAATTTTGAGGCATCCTTGCTTATCCCTTGTTAACATTACTGCGGGACCTCGGGCCCAAAGTTCAGCTTTGTAGATCCTAAGGGTGGGCCTAGTTACTTAGTGAACCAATGAATGAATCAGGAAAAATCTTTTTCAAACCCCATTCATCGAAAACCGTTCTTTCTAGAATATTAATAATAATTAAATTAATACTGTTAAAAAAATTAAATTAAAAAAAAAAACAGAAATGCTCTAGATGAGTGGGGGCGAACCCGGCGCAGGCGAGTCAAAATATCGATTAATTCTCCGATTAGTCAATATTTACGGCATTGCTGGTGAGTAACGGTTAACCTTAACCGTAGTTAAGGCGGCCCGCTACGAGCACAACTAAACTGATTTACATTTCACTGGTGCCTACCATTTTTACCATACACTGCTCTACATAGAGACATGTGGACATGAATTTAGCTTTTTAAATCAATACTAGCCTCACCAGCCCTGCTTCCCAAGGATAATCCTGTGACAATTTTGAGGCATCCTTGCTTATCCCTTGTCTACATTACTGCGGGACCTCAGGCTCAAAATTCAGCTTTGTAGATCGTTAAGGGTTTTGGGTGGACCTAGTGAGTGAACGAATGAATGAATCAGGAAAAATCTTTTTCAAACCCAAGTCATCACCCAGCGAAAACCGTCGTTTTTAGAATATTAAAACGTTGCGCATATGTTACATACTTTCACAATGTAGACAAGGTATAAAAAATTCCCTTGGGATCAATTAAAAGATGGGTTCTTACAAGAGTTGTAAACGCACTGATTTATAGTTATTTGAGCTTATGACTAATGTTGTTCGTAATTTACTCAATTTTTTAGGAACGACCATTTTTTACCGTTATTATTTTTTTGAATTTCTATGAAAAACGGAAATTGAATGAATTTCCATTTCCATCAGAAAATAAAGTATACAGTTAAAGCGTATCCACACTATCGTTTGGCTACGTAAGGACTCTATTAAATCATTTACCGAAACTATTCGTATTTATTATCCTCCGCGCCGTGAATTATGTTGTAAACGGCTCGTAAAGTGTGTGTTTGTTTGTTTGTTTGCCGTAGCTCCAGCCCACCGGGAGAGTGCTCTGAATTATAGCGGCTGTGGGAGTAATTATAATATAACATTTGAATACACGATTTTTTTTTTTGGTATTTTTGATCTATATTTCGTGGGCCAGTTTGCTTCAAGCTTATTGAATGTCCAAGTTTTTTTATCAGACATCAGTAAAGCAAAAAAGGATTTGTAAGTATGTATGCTTCTACTCATAACGACTCGACAGACTTTGACAGTAACTTTTGAATTATCTTCATGGCAACGGGTACCTACCATACCTGAATCCAACCTACACCAATCGATAAAAGAGCAAGTGCTGAGTTTCTTGCCCGTGCTTCTCGGCGCAAAACGGCTTACCGAGCGTGGCGATAGAGTAATGATATGACATTTGTATTTATATGATACCTATGTATTTGTATAGTCTACAATTGTTGATGTGTTTGATTATTTTCTCCTTTTGTATAATTAGCTTTCCGTTTTACTTATTGTTCTTTGTGTGTCACTGTACAACTTATGTTTATACCTTTATTTAGCGTCGACTTGATTATGTATGTTGTAGCTACCTTTAAGTTGAATCATATGTGTATGTAGTACCTAAGTTATATATGTATTTAACAATGTGTTACATGTGATTTTGTTGGTGGCGCTTTGAATAAATAAATAAATAAATAAATATTTCATAAGTCCTTGTAAGATGAATTTGATTTTGAACCGCAAGTCGGCGTCCTTATGTGGTTGACATCCAACAAACTCGCATTAAGAAACGTTTTTCTTCCACGTTTCTGATACGAACCGCTAAGGTTTTGAATGCGACTGAAAAACGGCACCCTATTACTAAGAATTCGACATTCGTCCGTCCGTACATCACCAGGCTGTATCTCTTGAACCGTGATAGCTAGACACTTGAAATTTTCACAGATGATGTATTTAAGTTGCCGCTATAACAACAAATACTAAGAAATATAATAAAAAAATATTTAAGGGGGCTCCAGTACAACAAACGTGATTTTTTTGCTCTTTTTCGAATACCTATTGTGGGAAGAGGTGTTTTGGGATTGGTCTTGACGGTACGGAACCCTCAGGGCGCGAGCCCGACTCGCACTTCTCCAATCTACATGAAGGTTAAATAAGCAATCACAAATAACCGACGAATAACACAAGCACATTTCAAACTGTCTCAAACACTGATCTCCATAGAGTATATAGAATATGCTCTGGATAGCTGACTGTCAACGTAAAAATTAAGACACTTGATTTTCGCCATTTTGGCGCTGATTGTTGCGTAACCTGGCGTGAGCGTCTATGGAACTAAAATCAAATGACATTCAAAACGACGGTCCACTTCCAACAAATGTCAATGTAGTACTGTAGACGCTCGGGGGAGGCGCTTCAAATCGGCACAAAAAATGAACTGTCAAACGTATGGAATCACTAGCTTTTGCCCGCAGCTCCGCCCGCGTTGAATTCGATTTTTCGCTAATCCCGAGAAAAACTTGAATTTCCTTAATGGTCTTTACACCTAGGTACTTTTAAGAAAGATTATTTATTATCAATGTAATCTACCTATATCTGTAGCTAAAGATTGCCTTAGAAAATTTAGTTTATTTTAAAATCTATGTTTCAAGGAATGTACCTTAGTATGTCTTTCACGGAAGTCTTCTATAGCAATTTACCTATAGATGTAGCTATAGATTTCTGTGGAAATTTTGGATTTTTTCAATATCCCACGAGAACTGTGGATTTTTCCGGGATAAATAGTAGCCTTTGTTTTAATCCAGGTTATAAACTATCTATGTTCCAAATTTCAGCCAAATCGGTTCAGTAGTTGAGGCGTGAAGGAGTAACAAACATACACATAAACTTTCGCCTTTTTAACTTTTTAACTTTTATAATAGTAGTGTGATGAATCCGGAGATATGTATATCAGTGGTCCCAAATCAATCGCCAAACGCATTTCCCCTCGAGTCAGCGTGCACAAATCAGAGCCGGCCAAAACGGCGTCAATTATGTAACCGGTCCGTCCGCATGCGCGCGCGCACAATAAGAAAAATCAAGAGTGGCCCCGCAGCCTCCGCGGCTCCGGCCTCGCCGAAATAATGCACGCTAATTACTTTCCGTTTTTTGAACAACGTCAATACATTTTGATGCATTTGGATTGATTTTATTTGTTGATCATGCGAGACTTTCAAGTTTTCAAGTTTTTGAAACAAATTTTCTTTTCGGAACGTAGCTAACTAGGCGAAAGAATTGATTTTTTGCGTGATGAAAATCCCGTTTTCTTACTAGTTAACAGAATGGGCATGCATGCAATCAAGTATCTATTTAAGAGCGCGAACTAACTGAAGAAGATCGTCATGTAGCAATGAGTGAAATCACACATGAAAATATAAAATGGAGTATTGTTTTGTGTTTTTCCAAACTTTGTTTCTATAGAGTATTCCACGTCTTTTTTTACGCACTGCAAATAAGTATGACTGCGATTACTGCGATCTCACCTGATGGTAAGTGATGATACTGCTGAAGCCATGATACGTAATCCCTAACGGCTTCTGTACAGCTTTGCACTATGTGCGTAACTAGTGACGGTAGGAGGTTCTCATTAGACGACCTGAGCAAATTTAACTAACTTAATTATAACGTGGCTTAAGCTTTTAATTGTAATAAAATAATTATTTTCCTGTATCTCTAAGCAGATTCGCTCAAAACACTCTACAAGTAAGTCCAAAAATTTAAAACTCCCTTGCATCCCTAACAAATTTTGTGGTTCTGCCCAGGCCAATGTATTTATTTATTAACTACAATATGTTAAGTAGTTTTTAGTAATAAAATAGTAATGGGAATCTGTCGATAAGTCAGGCTGTGATCCAGATATTGGGTCGATATGTGCACTCCTTTCGGACATCGTTAAATTTTTATGACTTTTTCAGTTAGTGGATGTATTAAAGGTTCGTTGGTTAATTGCTTTAGAATGGGGTTTTTATTAATACTCACAGGGAGTGGGAGATTTTGAGTGAAGGATGTGTGAAAAATAATAATAAAGATGGGTTTTATGACTGTCCTTTCCGGAAAGGATAAAAAAATGATTAACCTACTTTAGTGGTAGACGCATTATACCTTTGTACTTATGGAGGGTTCCCATACAACACTAATCAGATCTTTACAAAAAACCGGCCAAGTGCGAGTCGGACTCGCGCACCGAGGGTTCCATACCATAAAAGAAGTAAAACATTAAAAGAATCACTTTTGTTCATGATTTTACGAGTATAATTTACACATAGACCGTACTTTTGTTGGCAAACCGCAAACCTAACTTTGTTTTCGGCGGATTATTGTTATTAGCAAAAAAGTATAATAGTTAGAGGGTTGATTTTATTTTTCCTGTAAAATATACGTTAATTTCTATTGATCATATTTATTTCTGATTTTTCGAATGGTAAACTTCGGAGATAAGGGGGGGGGGGGACGGTATTTTTTTCAGTTTGCCCATTAATCAAAAACTATCAGGCATAAAAATAAATAAAAATTGGTTTTAGAATATACAAGTAACGCCCTTTCATATGATACCCCACTCAATATTGTAATCTCATTTTGAAATTTTATCGACCCGGTTTTCCCACCTTTTTAAATAAAAGTAAAAACAATTTTCATATTTTTACGATTGCTATGACGTCGCGTCACTATTATCTATAACTATTCTAAATTTCAGGTCGATAGCTTAAATAGTTACTGAAATAATCGAGTGTGACAGACGGACGGACGGACGAACGGACGGACGGACGGAGAAAGTCTCACCATAAGCTTTCCATTTTTACCAAATTGGTATGGAACCCTAAAAACAGTGCTAATCTAATACTTACTTAAGTTTCCGCTTCTGAAATGATTGTGATTTTTGTTTTTTGATTGAGGCATTTTAATATCGCTCGATTAAATTAATAAAACTAAAAATGTTTTCAAAGGTGTGTATTCCAATCTTAATCTTGTTAAGGATAGTATCAGGCTGAAATACTGCTTGATAGTCTCTACAAGAGTAGGTGAGTTTTAATTAGGTGATTTATTAAAAACATTCAAAACATAATTCCAATTCTATTAAAAAAAACATAGGTACATTTGAATTAATTATATTATTTTATTACATTAAGTAATATAAAAGTTCACAGCGAAATCCGGGCGAAAATTCAGATTAGGCGGTAGTAAATTTTTTAATGTTTTTCGCTTTGATAGCTCGCCGCCATGTTTGGGACGTTTTAATAGCTAATAAAATATTATCATGTCCGTCTGTCGCGCGGCCGCCCTGTCCCAGCCATTATCGGCATTGTTTTTATGTGGAATTAATAGCGTTTTTACGGCACCGGTAATATCTACAAGTCATTACGTTAAGTAGTCGATCGTTATATAGAAGCTCATTGTCACGTTGTTGTTTTATTATTATTCAATGAACCGCATAATTCACTGTATTATAATGTATACGTATACAATATATCTGTACTAGTTGACGTGGCAAACGTTGTTTGCCATATAGATAGATAAATAAACTCTTTATTGCACACCACAGAATAAAAATATAAAAAAGAAATAAAAAACTATTCTCAATTAGGAGTATGAAAAATAGATAACGTCCTGCACAGAAAAATATAAGGAAGAGATTTGGTGATAAACATCAAAACTCTTTTACTCGTACATGTATTGATAGACATATACCTCGGACAGGGCGGAATGCGCGAAAAAATGCCGCCATTTTATCGGTGCCAAAAATGCTTATTTTGTCACCAACAGAATAAAGCCACGCTGTAGTTCGCTCTGCAGCCACCTGTAGAATGTTGACAGATGGCGCTATTGTTTTCATGTACGAAAAAACTTTACGTAAATAGTTGGAATGCCCATATCCTGAATTTTCTTATCAGTGCATGTAGGTATAAAATTAGTAGGATGGTAGCCACTGGACCAAATAAGTGAGTTGTTTAAATCGTACGGGGTCAGTAGCCCCGCAGTATAAATAGCCTGTTAAAAGTTTATAAACACTCCATCTTCCTGAAACTATAACTCATTCACACCAGGTGCGGCCGATCAAATATTTTCAGCGATGTGGAAGTGGGTAAACTTTCACTCGATGTTGAGTGATATCAAGCCAGATGCACTGCGTTTTATATAAAACTTCATAGCTTCACACCTGATGGAAAAAGAGGATACAGTGTAGGACGGAGTGCGCTTCCTTAGGAAATGCATAATTAGTATTCACTCTTGATTTGAGATCTAGTTGTGGATGGTGGGAAAGACAGTGCCTGGGAAGGTGTTCCAGATATTTACAGTGCGTGTCAGGAATGAGGGATCAAACCGCTTCGTATGTCTTTGGTAAATCAACTTTTTTTTTTTATACTATATAGGTTTACGCTTGACCACAATCTCACCTGATGGAAAGTGTCGATGTGGTCGAAGATGGAGCGCGCTTACCTAGAAGATGCCTATTCACTCTTTTTTTAAAAGCACCCAGGTCGTAACATGCGGGGAAAACAGATTTCGGGAGAAAATTCCAAACCTTAGCCATGCGTACTAAAAATGAAGAAGCGAATCGCTTCGTGCGTACTGGTGGTATGGCGACGACATACCACCAGTACGCACTATACTATATAGGGGTATATAGGGGTGGAAGCCTTTACGATGCTTTTCTGTTCTATGGTAAAAAGTTGAAAGGGGAACGAAAGTTCTACCACCTAGTAAAATGCATGAGCTATCGGTGTTACACATTGAAAAGTTGTAAGTTATATTAGTGTTCTTAAAATGTCCCATATTTTCATATCGATGACACACCTGACGGGGAGTGATCCATCACTTTATATCTGCTCTACAAACGACGTGGTTATCTCAAAATCTCTATTTACTCGCACTGTCTCAACAGTTCATGTCTTAGTCGTCATCACAACAGATTTTACCATGGAAGTATAAAAAAAAAAAAAATTAAGATTTTAGCGCATAAGTAAAAGTGTTCTTTATGCTTTTTCATCTTTATCTTGAATTTTCATAATAATCTATTTTGTTTAAGAATTCCATGTTACGTCTAGTCTGGTAGAAATCTATAATAAAGAGTAAAGACTAATATCTTACAAAGCTACAAATATGACAGAAAAAATGTACAAAAATGTACCTTCCAGAATTCCATACGACCAGATATCTCCGTATTGTAAAAATATAAATACACGAGCGAACAAAAACCAAGAGTAAACATTATAAACAAGACACAAAAAATGTTACAAATATGAAAATATGCACAAGTGCTATTTATTTAGCCGTCCCATTGTGCTGTCCTGCGATACCTCGGTAGTCGGCGGCGGTGTCTCCATAAATAAAAACTATTTTGTTCTATAAAATATGTGTTTGCACATATGGTACAAACATATGACGTCATATTATCATATATGGAACAGAGTAAACATATATGGAACAGAGTAAACGACTGAAGTGGGCAAATGTTCACGATACCATAAAGACTTGAGGACAATCTCTTCGGATATACCTAATCAGTTTTGAAATTCAACTTTCCTCATAGTTTGTCGATTAATCTCAGATGCTCTCCAGAGAAAAAAATCTCATATACGCTCGCTAATATGGGTTAATACTGCTGATATGGGTCACTATTACCACCAGTAAATACTTTTGGTAATGGTTGTACTAGTGGTAGGATCCATATTGCGAGTGTGTCCGGGTAGGTATACCACCGCAGTGTCAGTACCATGAAGTAGTAAGTTAATTTTTGATGGGCCGACCAATTGGCAAAATAAGACCTACGAGTAGGAACTGATATCTTAGGGTAAATCGTATACCATTACATAATATTTAATAGTCACTTTAGTTAATGTTTATATAGATATCTCACCCGGACCAAAAAAAATATGCACAAATTGCTACCACAAAAAAGAAAAGACGAGGCACAACAGTGTGCGAGTTCAGTGGTTTTTCCTATCTCAAAAATTCCGAACGCGTTTAATGAAAGAATCACTTCAAAAAAGATAGCGTATAACCATACTATAGTAACAGTTTAACTGAGTAAAAATATGTGATAGCCTCATGTATTCATTGTTTTAAGGGTATACACACCAAGCAATCAGAAGTCCATGTACGTATGACATGCATTCTTGAAGTTAAAGTTATGGCATCATAACTCTTTGAGATAAACCGCTGATTAAATTATTCCATGTTCAGGGTTGCTGCTTTCCTAAAAAAATTTCAGTCGCTTAGACAATAGATACTTACAAAATACAAATTATCAATACATATAATAAATGATAAATAAAAATGAATGATATTAATGAAGTCATGCGAAAAACTTAGTTCTTCATTTCCTACGTAGTGTTGCAATTATTCAGACCAGTCGCACTTCTAATGTTAGGCATGAAATAACAAGTAGCAAACAAGTAGGGGGTTGTCACGTCGTTGTCGGGCTATCTGAATATATAACCCGGTTATAATATCTGTGGACCTGGCTCGATGACGTCAAGTCGTGTCAGCGCTCTGATATGGTGCGCAAAACAATCAAGCAGGGGCGAGCGCGGGGAGGTGAAAGGAGAACGGGAAGGGGGTACGCATTCCAGCGAGGTCCACAGATATTGTAACCGAGTTGTAGTCTACTGCAATGTGCCGGAAGAGATAGAAAGAGTAGGCAAGGTAGGCAAAGTGTAGGTTAATGTAAGTTTAGGTAATAAACTGCAGCGACCCTTATTACGCTTTTGTTATGTCGTAGCTAATGGTGCCAATACTGCTCCTTAATTGTGTAGAAACTCTGCCCGCTGATTGGTTCCCTGATTTACGTCAGCCAATAGGGGGGCAGAATTTACAAACGATTACGATAACGATGAATACATTTTTCTTAGGCAATCAGACCCTAGTTGTGCAAAAACTGTGTTTATTACATTTTTGCCATAGATTTTAAGCTATTGCACACGCCTTTTTTTTTGGTTTTTTCTTTAATATTAAGTAAATGGGGTTTCTTTCTTACGTCAAGTAATTATTATTTATTATTATTATTACTTAACATTATTTAATTAAAATAACGTTTATAAAAAAATCGTGGTTTGTAAAAATAGTTTTCATAACAAACGTTACGCGACAACCCTATGTTGATTAAGACAGTAACCCAATAACCTTGACACCACTAACGTCAGATACAGTCCGTTGTAACTGTTGCATAGGAGCCGAGCGTGGCCACGGAAACAGCGGGCAGATCGCTTATTATTTGTCTATACAAGTCAGTAGATACTTAACTGAAATATCACTTCATGATAAGTGACGGTGCAGCAGAATATGTTGTTGTACTTTCCAACTTGGAAGGGGTGAATAACCTAACGGTTGCTCCGCACTGGAATACAAAATCGTTTAGCCGCAGTCCTACAGCTGAAGCCACTAGCTAAGTTACCTTATCCTGCGATTGCTATTGGATCGAATAAAAAAAAATGTATGATGTCTTAAGCAGCTGCTTCGTTGTATGAGATAACCCTCATCAACATTACAAAACATCTTTATTCCGAGATTCTCGTCTTGTATTATGACTAGTCACGTCACATCTTTAATATAATGATGGTTTCTGAATAATAATTTACTACCTCAAGTTTAATCTTTGAAAGTCCCACAACTATAGACAAACTCTCAAACTCAAACTCAAAATATCTTTATTTCACATAGGCTGTAAAACGTCAATATGATATTTATCGCATATGTCTGGCGATAACTCCAAGTCGACTTAAAACTACGAGTAAGTTTAAGAGGGTTCCAACGCGCCCTGCATTGAGAAGAAGCCCACAACAAACTCATCTGGGTTTTGTTTTCTGTTATCACCACTTCTCAGTTCTCAAAGGCTCTAAAAACTAATTGAGCTAGTATAATTACAGCAGTTCATTCATTCCCAAGGATTTGACACATGGCTTCTCATGACTAGTTTCATTCTCATTCGATCAACTGAATTTGATCGAATGAGCCTGAAACTAGTTGCGAATATCTCTTTTATTATGCCTATGATTTGCATTCTACTCACGATAGTATATAATAAATTCCATAAACATTTACCTATAGCTCATCCGCATCGAGTTTAGTGGCTGCACACAGTATCATATAACTTCAAAACAGTTTCCTTGAACGGTCCGTCCGTGCGTTTATCACGAGCTGTTCAAACAACTGTGTGTATCCCTGCGTTTGCTGAGGACCTGATTCTCTGGAATCATGCACCTTACTTTCTCTCATTTTTAGGGTTCCGTACCATAATGGTAAGATGGGATTCTTTTGAAGCAACTTTCCCGCACGCAACTAGTAAAAACCCTACTTTTAGTGTTGCGGTGCGATGCTGTGTAGCAAACATTAAAAGCAAATACAAAGAATGCGTACTTACTAATTGCTGATCGTATGCTTGTATCGGTGGAGACTTTATGTATGCTACGTAGGTATACGTGGATACAATAAAATATGATTTAAGAGATTTGAAGAACTATGAGATTTTCGTGGATTTTTTTGAAAACCCCCATTTTCTTTGCTTTTTCCAAATCCATGCGCTGTACACATTTTAGTCCAAAAAGGAACTTTCTTTCCAACGAAATAAAAAAAATAACTCAATGCTAAATCGCTATAGGATTATTCTATGAGCATTGTTTACCGAGTTTCCAGCGCGCATAAAACTATGACAACTCTTGATTTCCGTTTATTCATAGTCGCATTGAAAGCGCGTTTTATTTATAAAACAGCCTGTGTTCGCTCAGTGGTTACGTTTTTACAAGTCGATTGTATTTAAAGTAGGTATAAAAAGCGGAGTTTCGCTATTCAACGTTAAATGTGTATTTATTCAGACGTTTACTTTACCGCGGTGGTCTGTCTAATGATGACTCTATATGAAGCGGGGGATGCTGTGTTTCCATTCTCATCCGACACGTTTTTAAAGTTTCAACTGTACTTTTTATGCAATTTAAAGTTCTGAAAAGACGCAAGTCGAAATTATAAGAAAAAACGTGTCAAGGCATCCAGAAAGCTAATAGCTATCGAAAAGTAAGAAAGGGTAATATTATCTACAAATTGTAATTGAAACGCTTCCGATTACCGATTGAGCTGGCGAAACAAACTTTAAATGGGATGACAATGCAAAATTATTAAAGCATAGAGCTGATCTGATGATGAAACCGAAAGATGGCCATAGGAGCTTGGAAGTTAAACGACACAACCCCATCGAGTTACAACTCATTTCATCTATCTTGACGTGTTGACTTCTAGAGATCTTGACTTTGGTGCTAGATAGTAACCAGGGGTGTCATTCTCGAAAATATAAAATTGTACATCGGCCAACCATCGACGGTAACCATAGCAACGCAACCATCATCAGCCAATTGTCGCCTTGGATGCATAACTGACGCAAGCATTAACCAATCAGCGCATAGATGTTAGGTCGTCGCTGCTTTAAGTATTTTTGCAGAATCAAGGGACAGGATTTGGTGCTGAGAAGAATTCGTATAAAACGTATAAGTAAAAGCTTGTTTTTAAAAATATTTTCGTTTATGATAACAAGTAAGTAAAAGAAAGATTTTTAATTTCTCATAGCAAGTTTATTTTTTAAGCTGCTCGGATTCGCGCAATGGAAACACGCGTCCCCGTTGAAAAAATCTCGTCGCCGGGTACTTGGTTGTCAGGTAGAGTAAGATGTTTCTTCGTAGGCTCGTGTCTCGCAGCGGTGGCTTCTTTTTACTGCAGCGAGTTGACTCACGGCAGACTAAGTCCTCACTGAGGTCAACACGCGCGCTCATTTGCATATTTTCTTGTTATATTTTATTGGATTTCCAATCTATAATTTTTTACACACGGTAACCGAAAGGGGCCTGAGAGTCCTGAGGCTGGCTTTGCCATATAACCGGAGATACGAAATTTCAGTTTTAAAGTAAAAACTTCTTTAACGTGAAAACAACGGGTCTGCCCGCGAAATTCAAAATTTTCGTGGTTTTCTTGTAATTTGTACGCTAATTAGACATGATAGGCTTGTAGCAATCAATTTGCGAGAATGGCAGTATCATCTTTACATGATTATATCAAAATCTTTGCATAAAAATGTGTATCCTAGGAAATTAGTCCGAGTATCGAGTTTTATGTGAGTAACTCGCAAATCTCGGACTAATTTCTTTAACTCGACACTTTCGAGCAGAGATTTTTATATAAACACGTGAAGAAGATATTGGGATTATCGCAATTTGACGGCCATAAGCCTATTATGTCTTATTAGCTTAAAAATTTGAATTTCGCGGGCACACCCGTGGTGTGCTCCTTAAACGCGTAGGGAATTTTTGAGATCGGCAAACACCGTTGAACTCGCTGCCGTTTCGTATTCTTTTATTTTTTAGGTACATTCTTTACTTACCATCGAGTGAGACACCAGTTACACATGAACATGCAGGAAATTGAATAAATAAAAAGATATGATACTTGTACAGTTACAAAAATCATCAACGTAGTAATAGTAACGATTTGTAACATCAAGTAACATCAAATAAAGTAGCCAATTACCGCACGCATAATTGCGATCTAACGGTACGCTAATTACAAGCCCACAGCCCTGTAATACGTTTGTAATACACGCTGTAATTGTCTGTAATTTATAATGTTATTGTGGACCTGTAATATTTTTAATGCAAACTTTGCAATAAGAATACAGAGATTAGTTGAATACACTTTAATTTAAAGACACACTTAATACTTTCTGATAGGACCAGCACAGCCTTAGCCATATATATGCGTCTTGATAGAAAAAACTTTCGATCGCTAATTCCTATACGAAAAAATTTGTGATATTTTTCAATTTAGTTCCATATAATATACCACACTGATTCTTCTCTTAGCTTTTCTCTAAGCGTCAGCTTCAGTCTTCTTGCTTGCTTTTCAATTTGCGAGGTGTCTTACCAGCAAATTGTGACGAGGCTTATTTTTAAATGGGAAAAACGTTATCATAATGGGCTTAATAGTAACTTTATCCTCTTTTTATCACAGTACTTTTTGTGCTCTGACAGCGTCATAAAAAAGTGATTTTTTAAACTCTTAATCACTCTAAATTAAGAACCAGTATACCTGGTATGGAGGCTACCGGACGTATCGAATATACCTCTCAGTAAATAAATAAAATAAAAAAAAACATAGTGGTATGAAACTTTTTATTCATGATTTTTAACACTCACGAAAAATTTGATCCCTAAACACCTTAAATAACACTTAAGCTAAGTAACTTAATGTTCCACAGTTCCGTTCCAACAGGTTGCTCCGAAGATTTCAATTTCACTGAAGTGCCTCCACTTTGCATAAGTAATTATATTTTAATCAATTACAGTCAGTTATCCGACTCGTTTAACCAGTTTTATGAAAAACAACGAATAACGATACAGTTTTTTTGTCCAAAAATAAGTGTTTTTCATGACCACCGGAGTTGTTTGACCTGATTAAATTACATTTAGAGCTAATTGGACTCGCATTTCATATAAAATACTCTAGGTTCTTCTAAGGTGTCCACCAAATGTTGGAAACCAGGATAATTCTAGTCTCACAGTTCTAAGGATTGGCTTTTTAATAATATTTGAAAAACTCCTAGCAAAGTACAGAATAATATGGCTGTTTACCCTGTGGATTATTACGGTTCCATAACAAAATAGTGTAAATGGCATCATTATGGTACGATTTCATCCGTTCGTCTGTCTATCTGTCACACATATTATTTCACCAACATTTGAAGCTATGACATGTAATTTGGAAGAGTGGTATTTATATTATTTTAGTTGTAGGTAGTTTTAGTTGCCCAACATCATTGGAATCATGGCAAAATTTTGGAAATTATTTCCTATTTTTGTTTAAAAAGCGGGGAAATTGGTAGCATCAGAATGCTCAATGCCTATTATTAAATGATATTCGACGAAACTTAAGAGGATGTAGTATCTGTGGAAGTGTCTTTGAAATCAGGACAGTAGGGATGGAGTCTCTATTTTATAATCATTGAAATCCTGATATATTAGAATAACACGAAAAGGTGCGCTATTTAATTTGAAACACATTAAAACATTAAAACGAATCTTGATTTACGACAAATCCGCCATGTTTGTTTTTTTATTGTAAAGGTCTTTAAGGCTCAATTAATCATTACTTAGTACAACTACTTACTTACTTAAATCATGTTTACTTATAGATTATTGAGACAGGATGATCTAGGATATATCATTTGGTAATACCAATACAACATGTACCTATAGCCAAACCGCTCAGATTTTTTGGACAACTGGTTTTAGTAATTAGGTAAAACTTCGTTTTTCTGTGCTATTTTCCCGCAATGCTGCCTGTCGCACCAAGTAGGACAAAATAAAAACCGTCTACGACCTTAACGCGAAATCCGGCAGAATTGGTGTTAACGATATCTGTTATCAGTCTACGCCTTATCAGCTGCCCTGCCTTGGGTGGTCGTCGACATCGTGCGATAACAAACCTTAACTTAACTAGGTAAGGTTCAAAGTTAATTGACGTAGGTCATGATGAGGCAACTGTGATAGTTTTTCTTTTATTACAATTTTATTTTTTAACCCAAGGTGTGTGGAACACTAGAATAGTTACATAAAACTATCTGTCATGTATATTCTATTTCAGATAAAAATACGAAACTTTAGGTTTCCAAATTAGGGATTAACCTACTCTGCCCGTGAGATATAGGCAAGGATTTTCAATACACATTAAACCCGAAACTTTAGTTTTAAGTCGTTTAATTATAATTACGCGCATTTGAGTAAATTCCTTTGAAGAAAAAGAAAGTATTTCATTAGCAACATCTTTCTGTGTCTCAAGGAATTTGGCCATAGATCACGACACTGGCCAAGTGCGGGTTAGCAGGCTTCACTTGCTTGTATGAACATTATGTTAGAATATCTGCAAGTATGCAGATTTTCTCAGAATATTTTACTGCAATTGATATTTTCACAAACGAACATAACTCCAAAAAGTCACCTGCGTGAATGGGATTCGAACCTTGGACCCATAAGAATAGGCTAGGTGTCACTGCTTTATATTATAAGTATCTAATTGTATAATAGTTAAGTACTATGAAGCAATTATTTGACAGCGTGTGAAATTAAACAATAAAACATTACTGTAAGCAATTAAAATTGCAGGCAGGGAGGTCATAAAGATAGGCTCTACGTGGTGTGGCATAATTAGACTAACACTATATTGTTTATGTGTTCCACATAAACATACAAATATACAGGAAGGTTATACTTTATACTTTTACCAACAGTTTCGACTTTTCTCATGCGAAGTCCGATGGGTTCCATCGTAGTGTCAGATAATGTATACATGAAGCAGTAACTGCAATACTCAATTATCAATAAGTTACTTTCTCGGCTACAATTACTTCATCGGCTACAATGTACCGATGAAGCCTCAAAATGACAAGTGCACTGCAATGTAACTTATGATCTTGAAATGCAATCATCTGGGGAACAAAGAGTTGGCAAGGACCCGATAAATAAAAAGACTTGTATAGAATACTCTCGTCAATCAAGGTCTATCATCCATTTACCACAGACTTGCTGGACCTGGAAATATTTCCATTCAAGAATAGATAAAAATATGTAGTAAAGATTTTACGTAAATCTTCTTCATACAAGCAAACAGTAGCGTCATCTGTCAAAATACCCGCCGCCGCCGCTGCCCGAACTACCGTGTGGCCTTATACTGTTGGTACTAATGACTCCCATAAACTGGCGACATTTTTTTGCGCTGTTCGCCCTGTCTTTAGTATACAAGTCTGTACATTCAAGGTATAGAGTACGGGATCGGGGCACTAGACCTCGCGGTAGTTGGCACTGAGCAGAGGACTTTCCAATCCCATAACCCCGAACAGCAGCTTTTAGGGAAGAACCCGTCCGTTTTGACGACCTCCGTGGCGCAGGGGACGCACGCTCGGATTCGAGTGGGAGGTCGCGGATTCGATTCCCGCCACGGGCCACTTTGGAATTTTATAATTTCTAAATTGGCTCAGGTCTGGTCTGGTGGGAGGCTTTGGCCGTCGTACCGCCAAGCGATTTAGCGTTCCGGTACGATGCTGTGTAGAAACCCTTGGGGTGTTCCCCTTCCAAGTTAGTACGCTAACATCTTCGACTACATCATCACTTACCATCAGGTGAGATCGCAGTCAAGTACTAACTTGTATAGCGTAAAAAAAAGAATGTAGGCGAAATAATGACCATGGCCACCACCATTACCAAACGAGAAAGACGTAGAAAAAAATTAAAAAAATAATCAAGTGCGAGTCGGACTCGCGCACTGGGGGTTTCGACAAGACGATTTCTCAATAATATATTAGTCGGTATATTCAGGTATATTCGGTAACGAGTTCAATAGCTTTTTCACATCTCAGAAACGTCTAACGCGCCTAAAGAAGATTTCACTTAAATAATGGAATTTTTATAAGCCAATAGAAATGACAAGCATATCAAAACTTTTATATCCACCCATTCAGGTTCTATGAATTGCGTCGCGACGATTCTAAATCAATATTAATTAGTTTATTTAAATTAGGAATTCGTTTTAAACGCTACACAGATATTACGGGGCGATAAAAATGTCCAATCCAATAATTTGTGACGGGTAAACATTAGTGGCTTGGGCGGTGTAAAGATTAGTAATTAGTTGCTAATACGTAGGCATAGCAACGCGTTTACCTTTATTTAATGGCGTTGAACACACTATAACTATAATTTTACTTTAATTTTTAACTAAAACGTGAACTCAAATAAAGACTCGATACTTTTTATGAGCATTAAAATGAGATTTATAAAAAAAAAATGTTGATTTTCAAAAATATTCAAGTTTACTAGCAGCCCTTAAATTTCTCCCGCCGGCGGGTCCGTTGAGGAAAAACGACGAGTCCTATTCATTGATTTATAAACTAAGGATTGAGGGTCAGCGATAAAAAGTGTCCGAACCGAATGACATACAAAACGCGAAAAGACATACAATCGCACTTCATTCTCGTGTTTGAAAATTAGGCTGTATAATAATGGTTTAAGACATAAATTACTATGTTTTAGTTTATTTTATTTTATTTTATTTATTTTTAGTTTGTTTATAAAAATACTCATGTAACTAACGAGGGTCGTTATATAGGTTTTCTCGGGACACTTTTTTCGTGAATATTTTATTACTCACGTCGTCCATAGATTTATAAGCCTATGGTCCCATTATATGTTTACAAGAAACAAAAATTCGTCGAGTTAGGTTTGTCATGTTATTCCCAAACATTTTTTCCATTTTCGAAGCGTTAGCGATTGTAGAAAGAGAATCGATATAATATGACTGTCAGTTGGTAACTACCTCGCTACTACAAATAAGTGCATTTCCCCTCACCCCGCACTGTGCGCGAGTTTCCATCGATTTGAAATGTTAAACAACACATATTTACGTCGCTCGCAACTAATGAGCCGCTAACGAAGTGCCGCCAGGGCTGCCACCGCCGGGAATTCGAGGGATTACAAATATAGAAATTTATTTATACCCAAATATTTCTTTCAGTTAAAATTGTCATTGCAACTTGGGGTACGGGGGGTCAAACCAGCACGTACTGGTTTTGACCTTACATTTGTATATTCATAAACAATTCTTTGACATCTCACAGTGCTTCCGACATTGTGTATTGTCCATCAATCAGATTAATGAAAAATGGACACAAAATTTTCCAATACCCCAATTGGTTGGGCTGTGGGCAACTAAATAACACTTGCGGTACATTATACTTTATATTGTTCGCCGAAATTCAGCCAAGACGAATTCGATTTTTGTAATTTAGTTTAGCATTCGATTTACTAATACAGTTAGCATATTTCTCAACCCGTGCGTAAAGATTATTTATTTGCGCATGTTTTGAAACAAATGAAACAAATTTTTATTAGCCAAAGAAAAAGGTACAATTTCGAACAATCCCTGACTCCCAAACTAGGCAAAACCCGTGTCTTGGGAGTCAGTGTTTACAAATATGATGGTACAAGCATGTTTACATTCACATACATGAAGTTTACATTCCGTACATTGCTATTGTGGTATATCGGTTAAATAGTTCAAACGTGACGTTGATTTAAACAATAACCACTTCGGAGAGTACTTGCTAAGCTAATATAATTAGTTTTACACCTATTACGCCTATTCAAAATAAAAGTTTCTGTAAAGTGCTAAAGTGAAATTTAGGAAAAATATAAGGCTCATTAGCTCTCGTGTACATCTCAATAAAATTTATTTGCAGCATCTAATATGGCATCAAATCTTATCTTTTTGAAGTAAAATCTTCTATTAGGCGCGTCTGGCATTTTTTGAAACGGAAAAAACAATTGAAATTGCGACCCTGTTACCGTTATAATCTACATTTTACAATATAAAATGTTGAGTCATAAAAGTCTCTTTTACAATATAGTATTGTAATTTGCTACTTCTTAAATTTTTCAGTGGAAAAATAAAATCAAAACGTTTCGTCAGCCCTTGTGTCACGAGACCGGTCGTCCGCCAGTCGGTTTCTATCATTTAATTTATTTTTTATTTGAACCACGTCGTTACGCGAATCATATCTCGGTTCCTTAATTATAACGGAGCACACTTACGAACACACAACACTCCTCGGATACCTCATACCAGGCCTAAATTGTGACGAAACAGTAAATTCACTAATTGATTGATAGCTTAATGTTTCCTTAGAACATAACTTAAGTTACCAGTTAAGGAATTCAATGATTAGAAAACGCTAACTAGCGTTTAAAAATTCTTCAAAAGTTTATTCTGCGGTTAGATATTTTTATTGTCAGCTATTTTAAAATTAAGGTAAAGCTTGAAACACATGCAATAGTACCTATACAAAGTTCTAGATCTTTTGGCATCGGCATTCTTATTTAAAACAACTTGAAAGTAAAGCTCAAAATAATTGCAACTTAAGGTTACATACATTGCGCTGCAAAGAACCTCAATTAAACTGCTAACGTCATTAATTATAATTGAGTAATTCATATAGTAGAGGAAGTAGTATCTAGATCATAGCTATTATTGATGAGGCACTAGCGACTTCAGCCATGATCTGTGGCATCAAAAAGGTTACAGTCAAAAGAATCATTAATCTTCACAGCCTAGGTCACAACTCAAGCATGCCATGAAATCTATTTTACACAAGGAAATCTAATTTAATGCAAAGCACTGTGGAGTTAATATGTGTAGCGCTATAGCAGTATCCTTGACACCAAACGGTGGTATTATTATGTATTTATTATCTTACAAAAACAACGCAAGCGTTGCACACGCCCGGTACAGTTTCTAGTTGCTAGAATACCTAACCAATAATAACCTAGAAACAGTAATCGTTATTTTTCAAAAAGTCCGAACCAAGGAATAGTTATCTAGGGACCTCCTGAAAAATTTAAAATGAAAATCTTTATCCTCACATAAGCCTGACTTGTGAAAATCTAAATGTTTAAGATATACACCGAATATAACCGACAAATTCGGAAAGAAGATTTTCATCAAGAAGAACTGGCAACAAAATCGGTAATTCCTCTTATCAAAATTTCAAGATTTACAAATTTTCTTATCAAAATATGTAAATAATATGCACGATTTTAATTCCATATAACTCACGAGTTTGACGGAAAACGGATCTATTTCCTTTCAAGAATGAAGTAACAGCGAAGAACAGGGATCTATTTCCTTCCAAGGATGTAGTAACAGCGAAGAACAGAATTAAATAGATGTAAGTTTAAAACACTAGAGGCTCTAATTAAACCGTGTGTAGGCGCAATTGATTTATTGGTGTCCGTCTGTAGGATCCTGCCTCAAATAGACGTTTATCCTCGATTTATGGCGCCGTAAAAAAACGAATCGGGACGTCAAAATGGCGGATGAAGGTTGACAGTTGACGATGTTATTAAGGGCTACTAGGATAAGTACATTTTAGGGCTGTAAACTAGGAGATTGAAAAGGAATCCTTATAATAATTGTGAGATAAAATGTATTTGGAATACAGCGCCGAATGCCTAACTAATGTTACCAAGAAACCCAAGATTTAATACCCAAGTATAGTGAGCATAAGTCAGGAGAAGGGTGAATAGGAAATTTCTGATAATAAATAATATACAATAATTCACCTCCTCCACCTGCAAGATTAAGGCTTTCCATCAAGCATGATAATCATCAAGCGCAACCCTAAATTAAATATTTAAAAAAAAATTATGTATAGCAAAATTAATGGTTTAAGACATAAATTACAATGTTTTACTTTGTTTATAAAAATACACATTTACCCTCGTTTATATAGGTTTTCTCGGGACACTTTTTTCGTGAATTTTGTATTACACCCGCCGTCCATAGATTTATGTGCCAATGAAATAGAATAGCAAAGTAATCACTAGTTCACCACGTCCGCCGAGCGACATAAAAACTAGGGCTGTCACAAGTGTTTGAAAAAATAGTGAATTTCTTTGACCATTATTCTAAATTTAACTAATTTTAACGACTCTCCCGGTTTCCCACACTGTCGTAACGCGATCCGTCTCGTTATTTACGCTGCTACACCCAGGGACTTTAAAATATAGTGTAAATAGCAAGATGCATCGACCGAGCTGATGACAATCGCCGTGACATTAAATTTTCATTGGGCCGGTGAAATTTTATGGGATTTATCTGTTTATCGCGGTATCAATGTCACGGACCATAGCGCATTGAGTTACTGTTTTAATGCTTGTATAATGAGAAAACAGTGTTTTAATTGTTGAATTATTTATGAAGGGCTTGTACTAGATGAATTGGTATATGGTTATTTAAATCTAGGGTCCCATTACGTAAGAAAAACGTATGAACATCGTTTTCGTTAGCCAATTCTGCCCCCCGATTGGCTGACATAAATCTGGGACCCAATCAGCTGGCAGAATTTCTAAACCTTTTTTTTCTTACACAATCTAGGGGTAGATTGTTTAATAGAAATAAAATCACAATAAACTCCAATAGTGCAAGCTAAATTAGATGCAGACTTTACGCACCTTTAAGAACATTATGGTCATCTCTAAGTTTTGAAGGTTTGTTTTCTTATGATGTTTTCGTTCACCGCTAAAAATTTACTTATACTTGGAACTTGCTTTATTTTTATTATTAATTTTATGCTAAGCTCGCGCTGTGTAACGCAAATTAGATGAGGGCAAAATCAACATTAGGTTCAATGTCCTTCAATTTCTTTTTGTTCAATTAAAATGGCTGTTCCATTTGCATCATTGGTAAAGTGAGTGGACGGCGACGGAGCTAATCTCTCGTCAGGCAAAGTTCCAATCAGCTGAGACGACACTCATAAAATAGTCAACTTATGTGCACACGTGCCGACGACAATTGTATATTTGTGGTAGGTGCAAGATACCATTTTTTTGCATACTTTTATAGAATTCGCGAACTATTTCGATCTTTTGTTTGTATTTAGATCCTCATTAATATTATGTTAATAAAGTTTTTAATCTGTGTTTTAATAATATATTCATATCATAAATTAGAAAGTCCAGAATTCAAAACTGGCATTGTTAAATAACATAGAAACATACAAAGTTTCGTGTCTTTATAAACTAGTATTTTCACTCGCGAAAACCTTTTTTCTGTGATAGAAAGTAGATCGGTTCCGTAGATGTGATTATAGCCAATTACGGATTTAACACCCGTATTTAGCCACAATTAATAAAATAAATTATAAATAATAAGAAATAGGATAATATTATTCCGTGAACTGTGCTCGATTCGCGCACATGGCCTAGGTTATTTACAAAACCTAGATCCAGCTAAAGAACTGTAAACGCTATCTGAACCCGCGACAGGGTGCGGGTCAGCCTGAGCTGTTATTTATGGCAACAATGAACGTAAATACGGCCGTCGGTAATAAACTGATGAGATTCTTATTAGTATAACTGTTATTTTGTGAGCATTTAGATTGTAGATACTTTGATACTATTTGTATAACGTAGCCTTTTTTTTTCACAATTACATATGAAGAAATTAAAGGGTCTACGCACCGTCAAAATCTTTTTTTCACAAATCCTGAGAGAGACGTGAATTTTCCTTTCTCGTTCCCGCTCCATATTTCAACCGTTGCATTTTCTTTGAAGGAAGTTTGCCAAATTAATAATGCAGCTATAGATTTCTATAAAAAATGAATTTAAAAATCCCACGGACACTTTGGATTTTTTCGGGATTCAAAGTAGCCTACAAAACATAGGTTAAATATTCTATATATGTTCCAAATTTCAGTTAATCGGTTCAGTAGTTGCGGCGTGAAGGAGTAAAAAAAAACACGCACATTTACACACACATACTTAGGTACGCATGGCGAGGGTTTGGAATGGTCTCCCGAAATCTGTGTTTCCGGTATCTTACAACCCGGGTACCTTTAAGAAAAGAGTGAATAGGCATCTTCTAGGTAAGCGCGCTCCATCTTCGACCACATCGTCACTTTCCATCAGGTGAGATTGTGGTCAAGCGTAAGCCTATATTGTTAAAAAAAAGGTACATACAAATTTTCGCCTTTATAATATTAGTGTGATTATTATTGCTAGCAAAAGAAGAAAGCGATGTCGAAGTTATACTCTTGTTGTCTCAAGCACTCCTTTATTATGACACAACAAACAACGGACGGACGGACGGACGGACGGACGGAGTGAAAATAAACACACGTCAGCCGAAGACGCCGGGATATTTTTCAGGCTGACAATGGAATCAAGTGGCTGAGTGATACGTTGCATTTGTATATCGTTTGTATTTATATCGCGCTTTGTTATGCTAAACCGATTTGATTATAGTTTCTAAATCTTCTACCTAAATAAAGTTTTTACGCATATATTTTTTTAACATTCGAGTACCTACGAATTAATCATACCAGTAGTTTTATGTAATTGTATAATACAAGGTCTCTACATTCTTTTATGATAATAATAAACGGGTACATACCACGATTTTTTTTTTACGCTATACAAGTTAGTACTTGACTGCGATCTCACCTGATGGTAAGTGATGATGCAGTCGAAGATGTTAGCGTACTAACTTGGAAGGGGTAAGTTATGTCACCCCAATGGTTTCTGCACAGCATCGTACCGGAACGCTAAATCGCTTGGGGGCACGTCCTTGCTGTTAGGGTGGTAACTAGCCACGGCCAAAGCCTCCCACCAGACAAATGACAATTTTCATGATGAATATATTCCGTCGATTTAAACCACGAAATAAGTCTTAAGTCAAGTCATCTACATTACTTTCGTTTTATTTTGTTAGTAGCTCACGCAACCCCTTCTTTTTTTAGCAATAGAAGTTGTATCAGTAACACCACTTTAAGGAGCACACCACGGGTGTGCCCGCGAAATTCAATTTTTCGTGGTTTTTCGCGATTTTTAAGCTAATAAGACATAATAGGCTTATGGCCGCCAAATTGCGATAATCCCAATATCTTCTTCACGTGTTTATATAAAAATCTCTGCTCGAAAGTGTCGAATTACAGAAATTAGTCCAAGATTTGCGAGTTACTCACATAAAACTCGATACTCGGACTAATTTCCTAGGATACACATTTTTATGCAAAGATTTTGATATAATCATGTAAAGATGATACTGCCATTCTCGCAAATTGATTGCCATAAGCCTATCATGTCTAATTGATGATTAAACGAACTTACCTTAAGTGAAGTTCTATCATAATTTTATGAATTCCTGTATGAAGATATTAACATGTATACTTATTAGGTATTTACGCCAAGTGATAGCCATTCAGACACTAAAGTTGAGAGAAAAAATAAAAAATTTCAACATTTTTCATATATCTCACGCTAGCAACACTGTGTCTGTCCTTTCATTTAGTTCAGAGTAATTATTATAAGAGTGCCTTAGTGCTTCGATAAGCTCGTCTTGGTAGGAAGCACTACAGAGCACCCAAATATTATGTATCATATACATAATATATACATAACTACACAATATTATACATAACCACACAATATTATATATGCAAATATAATATATATATATATATATATATGGGTTATGTTGTCTTCAATAAATATTTATTATTATTGTAATATGTACATTTTTTATTTACAAATTCATACATGGGTTTTTCCACAAAACAGGGGCGGGAGGGTGTTAATATCTTCATACAGGAATTCATAAAATTATGATAGAACTTCACTTAAGGTAAGTTCGTTTAATCATCAATTTTAATTCATTCCTGTATTCTATATTAACATGTATACTTATTAGGTAGATGTTTAGAGCCATGACATTTGTAAATAAGAAATGCTTTTAGATTAATAGAATAATAAGCATAATCGCTTAATATTGAGCAAAAAAATAAAAATAACAACTTAAGTTGATATTCAAAGCAAATTAATAATTAATGGCATAATTTTGTAGAAATATTAAAACTGTGATAGATAGTAAATCAATATTATTAGTATAATATATTAATAATAATATATGTACAAAAACATATATTTTTATATGTGCGAATACCAAGGGTATATTAAGACTATATTCTAGCAGTACTGCTCGTATGTAGTCTTGACGATTAAAAGAGGTTTTAAACCTCTTTCAACAAGCTTGAAAATATTTGTATCAGTTTAAACTTTTAAATGCAACACTTGATTAATCGTAATAAATTGAGCTGTTAATATGCAACCATGAAATATATATTTTAAACAGTAAATTTATCACGAATATATTTTTATAAACTTGAGTAGAATAAATATTACCGAGACATATTTTTGGAAAGAAAAAAAAAAAATAAGATCAATTTATTAATATATAAGATTAATAAATCTATGGGTTGCAGAGAACTAGTTCGTAAATTTTTGTTCATCTTGACTTCACTTTACGAAAATACAGGAGTAGGCATTAGTATTTTTGTAAAGTGTTGTTTAATTTTATTCATAGCTCTTTAGAGTTATTTCTGTTGAAGGAGTTAACAATGATATTTTTATTTAATTTCCATAATAATATTGTTATTTGGGTTTTGGTGTAGGTACAGCTTTAATAAGGTCATTAAGATTTAAAGTGACCTTAAATTATATTTTTAACTGAATAGGGTGAAGTAAGAATATTCTCAAGAGATTTAAAAAAAAGCCATAGATAAATCATCTTATAAGCCTATTTTAAAGTTGATTCTGAGACAAAGGCTGATGAAGTAACTGTATCTACTGTTTATTCCTGAGTTCTAATAAAGTGATAATAATAGAAACTTAAGATAGTCTGAAAAAAGCATGTTTTCTAATATTGTCAGACAGTAAACTTCTTATACAATATTATAGTATGTAAAATCGTGTTGAGTTTATCATTTCACATAATATTAAAATTTTAACTGAAGGCATAATTGTTATTCTTATTCATGTTATAATAATGTTGTTTAATATCATTAATTGTTATTTTAACAGTCACCCCAACACTACTATCGCTGTTGTACTGGTTAGTTGTAAACAAAAAACCACATATATACAATTGGAATACAAATATTAGACAATACTTTTTAAGTTCTTCAGTTTCTGCATCAAGACCATTTTTTAATTTAGCAGTCTTTCAGTTGAAAAATGTGATCTGATTTTTCCAAGTTGATAATCGCAAAAATCAACGAGCAAATATAACATGTTAATAGGTAGACATGTCGAAATGTTATTCGCGATTGTTCGCGATTAATGCTTTGTTGACTTGTTGCGACGATGAAAAAAAAAAATTTTTTTTTTTTTTTTTTTTTTTTTTTGTCACTTACCCAATAATTCCACTGTCATCACAGAAGATAAAAGTCTTGAATCTTCGTTTAATAATAATCAGTTAATTACATACCACAGCTGAAGTACTACTGTACTGGTATTCAAGTTCCTAGTGAAGCAGTGATGACCCAATTTTCAATTATCATTTGACCTTGGTCAGTCATCATCGAGAGCTAAATCCTTGCAGCGGCGTCATCCATCGGCATGAAAGTTAAACAAAATATTAGACTTATTTAATAATGATTAAATACCTACAGAAAAAATAAAATGTAGGCTATGTATCAACTCTAAAAGAACAAAAAAAAAAAAAAATATGATACATGCAAGCCAAAATTATGAACCATCATTGTTCATATTATCATAAATCCAATGAAGTATTTAATGATTCTATGATCTTATAATTATTGGTAATTTCCAAATCCTTTAACATTTCATGCATAGATAACCATTAGTTAATTAGCGGCGCGATCGCCTGAAAATAAAAATATTTGATCTAGCAAAAATTAATTTTGGTCTTTAAATATATTTTCCATTGCGTTACGTTATTCCTAGGTATGGATACCGATATTCCTGTAGATACAGGTACAAGGATACCTAAAATAAATTTAAATAAACATATCATCGATTGTTTTATAAGGACTCTACAGTTTCCATATTATTTAATATTCATTTAAGAAATTTAAGAAATAGTCAATTTTAGAAACTATAAATAACTTTGATATTCAAAAATATTGCATTCTTTAAAAGCATGCATCCTAACTCAGTTAAAGCATTGATAAATTTGATGTAATATCTAATACATCGAGTTACGATGAAAGAATGGTTGTATTAAAAACATGTATTTGTAATGGAATAACAAAAAAAATATTAAGTATGTTATCGAATAGGTTGTCTCATATTCAATTGTATGTGAACAGAATATAATAGCCGAGTTTTTTGCCAGACCTTCTCAGCGCAAACCCGTTTTTCAGATTCAAGCTTTCATAAAAGCCTGTAAATCAAGCCCATTTGAAAAAAATCATTTTCATTTTTAATTACTTAAACATGAAAATTAATTGTAATATTAGTGGTTCAATAGTTTATAAATCTTCATAATATAAAACCTTTTGTATAAAAGTAAATTATTATGAATGAAACTAGGATAGTACCTAGATATCTAAAGTGTCATTGCACTACATGCGAACTAAAGAAGAGAAAAAAAAAAAAAATACACATTAAATTCTGTTCATAGTTTTGAGAACATAAAGAGAGAAAATAAATAAATTTTCCACTCATATTTAAGCATGATAAAATAATATCATCAGGCTCGAATATTTTATGAATGCGGTTATTCTATAAGCTAAACGGCAAACGTACGAGTAAGTAGGTGTCGTTTATTGCCGGTGGTACCCCCGATGGTCCCCCCGGGGTACCACGGGTTGCCTTCTTACCCCGACCCGACTATATGCGAACATGCGCGAGTCCGCACGAGGTTCGAAACAGCGCAACGCTCCGCCAGCACTCCGATCGGCGGCCGCGCGGCGCCTGACATGACAGGTCGACGGAAATGTCAAAAGAGGACATCGATAAGTACTTGCAAGGCTGTTTTGCTCCTGGTGCTGCTCTTGTGGGGAAATCAAGACTCTTCTGTCCTGGGTAAATCTTCGAGAAAAGTCGTCGCAAGAGACGAGTGCTGTCCTGCGATTTGGCCCGTGGGTCCACCATGGACCGACAGGTGGATTGCTCAGATATTCCTCCAGTGCCAGTTAATATTGGATCTTGATTAACTGTATTTCATATTATTGATAAAAGACAATATACACAGAAGTTATTAGAATATTATATTATCAAATAAAATTTTTGTGTCTCACTCGTACATTTCAAATTTTGAGTAGTATTACTAGTTGATTTTGTAAGACGTTGTCAATGGACTTTTTATTGATGTATCTATAAATAATGACCACAACAATAAACGATTCGTGTGGAAGACTAAAATAATTGTAAATAGTGCATTTGATTGCGGGTACTTTTCAGACCTGGTCTAGTAAAGTAATCTTGGTTCATTTAAATTAGCAGACAGTAAAAGAAAATATTGATATGAGGGTATATCGAAATAGTTTCTAAAGGTAATCGTTTTTATCCTTTATATCATTCCAATGCGGTTGGTGATAAAAAAAAACAGCATCGCGCGGTGTTCCCAGGTGGTCACCCATCCAAGTATTAACTGCGCCCGATGTTGCTTGATTTCGGTGATCGGACGAGAACCGTCAACCGGTGTTTTCAACATGGTATGGGGGCGTTTAAGCAACAATTTGCTATTTTGGAAGTTGCTTACAAGATAATCTTGTCATTTTTGGGAATGATTAATCCATAGGCGTTGTCTTAATAACCATCCTCAATGTATATTGTCGTGAAGGTCACACTCTCTAATGAAGTGTACCCAACACTGAAGCATAGACTGCAGAATATATTATGTTGATTGACTTTTTTGCAATTATTACCTAATATAGAGACGATAATCTTATTAACTCACCCTCATGTATGTCGTCGTGATGATCACATCCCTTTTATGCAGTGTCCTCAACATAGATGCTTTGCAATTATTTTTTGCAATTATTAATACAAAGGCGATAGTCCTCAGGTTTTTCACCTACCAACTACCCTCAATGTATGTTGTCGTGAAGGTCACACCCTCTAAATGAAGTGTACCCATCACCGAAGAATGCATCTTGATTAGCTCCTCTTGCAGTAATTAAAACAAAGGCGATAGTCCTTCCAACTACCCTCAATGTATACTGCTGTGAACGTAACACCCTCTAAGAGGTGTACCCAACACTGGAGCAATATGGATTTTCTGAACCAATAATAACAATTCCGTAGATTTCACAATTCGTTTTGACGATGAATCCGATTATTTTGAATATTTCTTTTCGGATACTTTGATTTCCGCAAGAAATACTTATAATCACTCACTTTTTTTATACGAGTTTAATAATGTTGTGTTGAACGGCCGAGCACTAGAACGCTAATGGAAGGACAGACACAGTGTTGCTAGCGTGAGATATATGAAAAATGTTGAAATTTTTTATTTTTTCTCTCAACTTTAGTGTCTGAATGGCTATCACTTGGCGTAAATACCTAATAAGTATACATGTTAATATAGAATACAGGAATGAATTAAAATTAGCGTACAAATTGCAAAAAACCACGAAAATTTTGAATTTCGCGGGCAGACCCGTTGATTTCACGTTAATCTGGTCCTTTAATCTTTTTGCCAAAGGAGTCGCTTATCGAATATCGCATTGCGTCAACAGATATGATTGGTAGATATCTGATCCTCGTCTGGTTGGCTCAAATCAGACTGCGCCGCAACGCTACACCGTCTGCCATTCTAATTGAATTCGTGAGCCTGTCCATTGACACAGATTTTGACCTCTCAGTTTATATCACTTGTAGTTTTGATTGCATGAGTATCGGGTTTGGTTTTTATATAGGCAGATCTTTAGCAGATATAAGTTTTTTTACAAGCAATTAAAGTCATCATTGAGACTTCATATATAATTTGCCCGACATCCAACTCGATTATATATACCTTTAGAAGATATCGATGGTTCAATCTTGATAAAAAATAATAGTAAGTAAATGAATTGTAAAAACTCTAGCATAGACTAGCAATAATGTACTTAGAGAATGGGTTGGGCAAGGCATTAAAAAACAAAAAAAGGCAAATTATGGAAGTGGTGTTACTGATATTAATTCTTTATTGTGGCCAGCCTCTCTAGTTTGGGCAAAGGAAAAAAATTGTATCTCTCGATTATTTATCTATATCTACGATATTCTCGGGCAGGGGATAAAACTATTTTCTTCATGAGCTAAAGCTCGGCAAAAAGGGGAAAAGACAAGTCTTTCTCCTATTTTATCCACGGGGGACTTTTATCCAATTGTACGCCCATGTATTATGGGGTGGGTTATTTAACAGAGTGGATAAAACTGTAGCAACGGAAAAAATGGATTTCGCCCCATACAGTGGAATTACCGATCGGAAGGTTTCCATGATGAACATAGAAAAATAATAAGGATAATGCTGACATAACATAATTCAGGAATCATGGAATCTTCAACTTGGCCGTAAATAGTGATTGTAGTTATTCTCATTACAGTAAAACCATCGCTCCGTCTGTAGAGCGGACTGTTCCAGAGATAGATAAACAGTCAAATGACGGGCGCCAGACGCTTTGACATTTCTGTCGTGACCCACTTGTGGAGAGAAATTGTTTTAGATAGTTTCAACGTAATTATACCGAATGGCCGATTGTAGCGCAAAATCGCGTGTCACGAGAAATTATTATCAATTACAAATGTGTTGAAGCACACTCTATTGGAGCGATCATTCGCTCCATAGGGTGTGCTTGCAAAGATGAATTCGAATAGAGATTCGTCATTGCATTTCTCAATATTACACAGTTTGTTAGAGTAGAACTTTAGCAACGGGCTGCTGGCTGATTCATTAAATATCCAGATTTTTTTATAATCAACGCGAGCAAACGAGCGGGCGGGTCAACTGATGGTAAGCGATCATAGCCGACCATGGACATTATCACCATAGGAACTGCAAATGCTTTGCCGGCTCTTAAGAAATTTTGTTTATTGCCCCGCCTCTTGAATAACCGCATGTTATAGTTTTGAGGGAACACTGTTGCTGGTAGCTGGTTCCATAGTTTGTATGTGCGTGGAAAGAAAGATTTAGCATACCGGGTGGTCGTGGATTGCCAGCTGACGACGTCTGCTGAGCTGCTGAGAGCTGACGTCTCTACGGTGATCTAAAGGTTCCAGCTTGATACTGAGACTGGGGTCGTCAACAAATCGTACTGCCCACCTCTGGATCCGGTCAAATGGAAGTAGTTGGTAACCAGGTACTCCAGCTCAAAGGTGGGAGCAGTACTACATATGAAGCCGCATTTTTTGAGTTTTGACGGTCCAGAGACGCACGCTCGAATTGGAGCGAAAGCGGGAGTCGCGGGTTCGATCCTCGCCACAGGCAACTTAAGAAGTTTATAATTTCTTAATTGGCTCAGTTTTGGTCTGGTGTGAGAAAAAGCAAAAGATGCACCATCAAGCGATTTAGCACGACCTCCTTTTGACGACCTTTTGACGACCTCCGTGGCGCAGGGGACGCACGCTCGGATTCGAGTGGGAGGTCGCGGGTTCGATTCCCGCCACGGGCCACTTTGGAATTTTATAATTTCTAAATTGGCTCAGGTCTGGTCTGGTGGGAGGCTTTGGCCGTGGCTAGTTACCACCCTACCAGCAAAGACGTACCGCCAAGCGCTTTAGCGTTCCGGTACGATGCTGTGTAGAAACCGTTGGGGTGACATAACTTACCCCTTTCAAGTTAGTACGCTAAGGTCTTCGGCTGCATCATCACTTACCATCAGGTGAGATCGCAGTCAAGTACTAACTTGTATAGCGTAAAAAAAAAGCACGGCGCAATGCTGTGCAGAAATCGTTAGTAGTCACTTCACAGTTAGCACCTCCCAAGTTAGTACGTGCTATAAGCTTCGATGGTATCGCGTTACCACCAGGTGAGATCACAGTCAAATCTATAAAAAAGTATGGATTCATCTTATTGCTGTGAGTAAACAACTAGGTATATATTATTTTCCTTAAATACTTAGTATACAGACTTAATGTGTTTATTTTTCTGATAAAAAATAACTTTAATATACGCTTAATTATTTGAATAGGTATAAATGTTACAAAGCAAACATGAAAAAATTGAATTTTCAAGATCGCAAAAACAGTTTTCTAAAAAAATGGTATCGAGTAAAAACACTAATTGTGAAATCACGTAATCCTTTCCATCCATTATTCAGAAGTAAGAACATAAATAATTCACGAGAACCAAAACTCGAATCCTCCCGAAAATTTCCCGCCAAAATCCAATTAAAATCCCCACGCGATCGCAATTAGATTAAACCCAATCGATCAACCAATTTACGCCTCGCAAAGTTTCCGACGAATCTGTTATTCAAAACACTCATTTTTCGTCCCGTAGGTGCTAATGGTGCTAACCGGGGGTGCGGTAATGATGATGTTGCCGTAACAAGCAACAACTAACAGGTGCAAATTGCTATATTAAACCGTGGGGCTATCAATCTCCCTGTCGACAGTGCGCCGGCGCAGCCCGGGTTTGTAAGGGAGATGATACAATGAACGTTCCCGTAATTTTGTTTTTAATGTTTCAGCACATTTTTAGAAGTTTATTTCTTGAAATAATAATTACTTTACTTAAGTCGTTAGTTATCTATGCGAATAAAACCATGGGATAAGTAGGTATGTAGTAAGTATAAAAATCCCGAAAGCTTGATCTACTGATGGACCAACAGATGTGGGACTGATGACACAGGAAAGATCAATCTAAAACAATCACCCCAATATTCTAAAGGCGAAATATTATAAAAAATGTGCAGGTGCTAGGCCATTATTGATTAAAAAATAATTATAAAATTATATGTATATTACTGCACACCGACTGGGGTGCGATTCTCGAAAATAAAATTGTACATCGGCCAACCATTGTCGCCGGCAATCATAGCAATGCAACCGTCACCAGCCAATCGACGCCTTGGCTGCATAATCGATGTAAACATTGACCAATCAGTGCCTATCGATGCAAGTATACACCAATCAGCTAGATCAAACCTCGTCGATTCATCGATGCTATACTTAAGTGTTTTTGCAGAATCACACAGCTATTTGGAAGGGTTGATCGGCTCTTTCCGCCAGTGTACAAGCAGCTTAACAGGCAGGCTCGCAAAATTTATTGTTTCCCCGTCAAGTTCAATCAAGGTTTTTTTTTTGTTTGGGCCTAGTTCCCATCTCGTTGCGATTAGCCTGAAGCGAGTGTCATCAAAGACTCTATCGATAGACGCTTAAATCTCACTATCCTTCCTGGTGTTGGCAATCTGCAACTTTGCAATGTGGTTTAGTGACTCTATACTACATAGTTATATTTGAATAAATATTATACCTACTACATAGTTATGTAATGATAGTCAGGAATATAAATAACAGGTGTAGGAGCACTGACCATTGATCATAATTTTACCCCGTTAAAGTTTTTTAGGGTTCCGTACCGCTAATAATAAAAGCTGAAGCTTGTAGAAAGACTTTAATGTCTATTTGTCCGTCTGTTTCACTTGTGGTCATTTTTCTCAGGAATGGGTAGAGCTTAACGTGTTGAAATTTGTATCGAATATGGTTCCTAGAAGTTATAACCAATCAAGCCGTTAACTTTTGATTTTGAGACATTAAAAAACTAAAAACCCTTTAAACTAAAAGAAAGGATAAGTACGCCCCTTAATTGTAGTTATAAAACGTAACAATTGCTTTTCCAAAAGTTTTGAATTTGCAGTTTATTCTTATTTAAAGATGTGATTAGAAATTTAATTTTCACGACAGTAACGTCTGATAATAATGAGGCCTAGCTTGGAAAGCGCTTGTGTTTTTGTAAACATATTTTCTGAATAGGCAAGTGTTTTTAACCGACTTCAAAAAAAGGAGGAGGTTCTCAATTCGTCGGAATCTTTTTTTTTTCAAAACTACAGAACAAACCAAAAATACTAATTCATATATATACTAGCTATAAAATAATAATACTTATGGTTCTTAGTCGTAGAATCAAAGATGCTACTTTATAGTAGTATCCAACAACATCTGCAACATTTGATGTATAAGTATCTAGTACCTTCCAAGATCGCTGATTTATAAAGACATGTCCCGCCCTCCGGTCCCGCTTGTAGGCATATAGAGAACCTTACACTAGGATGATTTGAGTAAGTACTAAATATGTAAGCAATTAATTAAGGACAGACATGACAGGCGAACTTCCTGAGGTTGGGAATAGAAATACTTTGCGGTAACTTGCGATGAATATCATAATCTATGAGGTGCGGAGTTAACTGTAAAATGACAGGTTTATTGATAATCAAGTTACATCTTGAAACGGTATTTGCATATATTCAGTGTACCTAGAGTACTAAGTCATACTTATTCATCACCACAGGATCAGGAGTAAACTTTGTCCGCTTCGTAAATACGAGTAAACATTTCTCACGACATGGATCCAGTTAGGATTTACAAGCTTTAACTTCTTTTTAGAAAATTATAAAGAACTCTCATATGTACCGTATAGAGTCATATTTAATTGCCCGAAAAGCCAATCAATAAAATTAATAAATTTGTTTTTCGTCATATTATGTTATTCAAAAATAGATATTCATTGCTTAGTCAATGACTAGATGAATGCTAGATAAGATCTATATAAATAGATAGATCTAGTTAAAGACTATATCATATGAGTCGCAGGGGAACGACCTTTAAAACTGATTATGAATAGCTCGTGCCTAAATACCAGAATATAGTATTTAGAGTAATTTACTATGCGCACGTGCTTAGCTACGCTGAAAATAATAATGTATGGGTTATGATTAAATTATATTATTTAAGACTGCATACCTTACTCGTAGTTAGTTTTTTAGAATTGAGTGTAGACTTGTAAATAGGCGTCTAATATCTATCAGAATAGGCTTGTAAATAGGTAGATAGTTCTATCAGATAAGACTGCGTTTAACCGCAAGTCTACACTGAATAAAAAAAAAACCATTAGAGTTTTAGATTTGAAATAAATATGTTACAGTTTATATCCGCTCTCAAAACTACTTATTAGCTTTTTTGACTTCAAATTTTAAGAGTCTTAAATTATTATGTTAAAGTGCCTACATCGTGAACGTAATATTGTACTAGTGTCCACATTCTGATAAATTTTTAGAACAAAAATGTAAGAATTGAACCATTTTTCAAACTATTAGACTCTGAAACCTATGCTCACTATGTAAACTGGAAAGCTGCGAATATTTGCTCCAAAGACGTATTGACGTAGTTTATAAATTCTACAACAGACGCCAGTTAAAAGTTAACTAAAAATTTATACCTAATCTAATTTTAGAGTCTATCAAAAGGACGTACTTAAAACTAAAAATCTCTATTGTGACTTAATCGTCCATTAAAAAGACGTTCCAACTTGAAACTAGAAATTTCTATTCTAACTTAAATATTATTCTCTATCAAAAGACGTACTTAAACTTTATATTCGAACTTTAATACCTATCAAAAAGAGGTAAACGAAAAAGACGTGTCGGATAAGATTGAAAATTCAAGATTCGAGAACAGAAGACATTTTCAAAACAATACGAAATCCAGGCAAATAGGCCAAAAATATTATAACGCAAAACTAGGAGCTAGGTACCAGTATTGTTCGACCCACGAACGATGGCAGATTATACACATATAAATAGAAATCGCGTGTCCGATCTGTGCGTGAGCGATTTATGTGCACCGTGGACTATAAACTATGAGATGGAAGGTTTTTTATTTATTTGCGTATTTCAAGATTGAATATTACGTATTCTGTTTTAGTTCTAGACGTCCACCCGCGTCTTTAGATCGAAAAAAACCGTGTATTAATTTCTTTGTAATTGATTCTGAACTAATTTTCGATGTAATTTTTATTGCGCAAATTCCATGTAGGTTTATCCAAGTACTTACTAGAGAAAATAAGGAATGATTAATTATAATTTATGCAAAATTATTTGAGTATCAAAAACTCGTCAAGACGAATCAAACAAGCCCAAACTCAATGGCTTTATATGTGGTTTAATTTCCTACTGAGTTCCTATGGCCATCTTCCTCAGATCAGCTCAATGCCAAATTAATTTCGCATTATCATCCAATTTACACATACATACAAAATTTCAGGTCAACCGGTAGCCGGGGAGTGGAACAAAGCTTGCAAGATTTGATTACAGACAAATAAACAGTGATAATCACAAGCAGTGATAGCTCAGTGGTTCTGACCTCTGCCTCTCATAAGGAGGTCGCGGGTTCGAATCCTGGGCACGCACCTCTGACTTTTCCGAGTTATGTGCGTTTTAGGAAACAAAATATCACTGGCTTAACGGTGAAGGAAAACATCGTGAGGAAACCTGCGTGCCTGAGAGTTCACAAAAATGTTCTCGATGGTGTGTGAAGCCCGCCAACCCGCACTTGGCCAGCGTGGTGGGCTATGGCGAAACCCCTCTCAGTCTGAGAGGAGACCCGTGCCCAGTAGTGGGACATTAAAAGGGGTTGAGATGATGATGATGAGATGAAACAAGCAAACTTCGAAACAGGTGAAACTAAACCTAAATAAAATCTGTGAAGCTAAGACTTGTAAAAATTGCAAATTACATACTCGTAAAACAGTGCCTATACATCTTTTTACAAAATGATACACGCGAGTTCTGTAGGTATTTAGTGTTTACAACTCAGAAATAGGTCGTTAATTTACTTCTAAAGTGCACTCACTCGCACAGCACTAAATCAAATGAGTGCTTGTAAATCACCTACTTACTCTTGAGACATATGCTTTTTATTTGCCCTAAGCCGTAAATATTATTGTAAGAACATAATACTTACAATTTTTTCCAAAAAATGATGACATAACCAAGTTCACCTGATGTCAAGTGATGGATACGCATTGCAAGATGCATTGTGTCCCACGCAATTGCAGTATCCTATGTTGCACTGCAATGCACTCAACATCCTGAGACATCAGTTCTTATGTCTCATTTCTGCCCAATGATCACGTCAGCATACAGATAATATTATTATTATGGCCAATAGTGGTACAGCGGTATCATTTCAAACGTTTATATGACCATTAAATCTGTTTTTATATAGGCTTAACTTACAATAAACATCATGTTTTATAGCTTAATCTTTTTGCGTTTTTTTTTTTGCAAGTGGTTATGGAATTTCAGTGGATTAAGTAACCCAATACACAGCGTTGATTCATTATAATCATTATTGTTATCAAAAAAGTTTTAACTTATTTCAAAAAGGACAAATTGTCAATGTATCTACTCATATTTCACGAATACTTCCAATGGCAAAAACAAAATTTACTCTCTTGTTACAGAAATAACAACGGGAATAATAAAATTAGAGATAAATAAGTAATTAAGATTCACTGGTTATAAATGGTATGTATCGCTTCCTATAACTGCTCTATGAAATTAGTAAAGTTAGGTAAAATTTTAGTACCTACTTCATGTAGAGCGATATAGGTTTTCTGATTTCTGTAAAAGAAAAAATAGCAAATTCGTTTACACCTTTAAACCTCAGACTACACTGTGCCTTAAACAGTTTAATAACAACGTTGAAAATTTGGTTTTTGAATTACATTATAATAAATATTATGTATGTCTATGGTTAACTAATTCGATGATAAATATTTTCATAACGACTCAACCACTTTTCTTTTGATATTTAAACGTCTATCCACTCATTAATCTATTAACATTCTAATTTAAACTAATAACGTATCCATAAAGAAGTAAATCACCGAATTATCTAAATGATCTTATTCCGTTTAATGGCCGTTTTGCTTACAAACGGCTAAGAATACAGAAGTTTTTATTTACCATAATATTTACTAGACTGATTTATTGCTTCACTCAACCGCTGTAATTAATGATGTTGCATTTATTTTTCTACGAAAGTCATTTATAACAATAAAATATCGTGTTTGGAATTAGTATTTCTCCAATGAAAACTCCTGTAGGTGTAGCCCACATTTCTTATATAATTTTTGGTAAGAAATGGAATATTCCATATGTTATTCGTTCCATAGGGAACGAATTTCCAAAAATGTGTGATCAAGAAATGATGAGAAAAGATGAGATCTTATATATAGTAATAGTTCACATAGGCCTAAATAATAGGCCAAAATAAAAGATGGATAACATGGCGGAACATCCAAGATGGTAGACGAGTTATGCATTCTTTACAATATGGTGTCAAATGAAAGGCTTTGCTGGAAGGAAAATTTACATACAAAATCTTGTTTATGAAACTATTTATATTTATATATTTGACTTATTTCATTTTGTATCTAATTTCAATCGTCATACGTAATACATAACCTCGTAAAGTTTTTACGGTCACATTCGGACCACCGCGCGCTCGCCGCGAGCGATCTCAATCGTAATTGAGTCATTATTACAATTTGACAGTCCGAGCCTAGCCTGTAATTACTACACCGAAGCAGATTAAACTTTTAGATCTCTCGTATTGTTATTAACCACTATTTAGGCGTCAAAAGCTAGCACAGGTAATTACTCACCTAGATCTTTTGTTTTTTTTTTGTTTTTCAAACTATGGTATTAGGTATTGTCTATGATTTATGCTACTGCGTACCTACAAACCTCGAGATCGTTTAATTTTTTTTTTTGCAAAGTATGACAAGACGAGCTAGACTTTTAACTGTTGATAGCATTGCAATCAGCAATGTTATATAATATTATATATTCGTTGGTTAAAATACACTGCACGACGCTTGTCAAATAGCGCTTTAATAAACCGTAATGCAACCAGCTATAGTGCCCTTCGTACCGTACCACAGTAATGCAATGACTGCTTCACGGCAAAATATCTGATACACTGCAAAATGCACTACCACTTATTACTGTAAACTCTGATGTACTCGTATGATGGATTAAGATTTAAGATATTTGAATAGCGACTCCTAGCAGGGAAATCCATCCATCAAGGCCAGGAAATCTAGCTAAACTACTCATTGATACAAGATTTACAAAAGATATTTACGAAGGTTTCACTTATTTTATCAAAAACTAGTGGTCGCTTGCGGCTTCGCTCACAAGACTTCGTATTTACCCACTTAAGTGCTGAATATCCAAAATCAAAAGCGGATGATTGGTCACTACTGTTTGCCAATTTTTTCCCGCTCTATCCAGTTTTCTCTTATACCGAGGTAGAATCCGTAAAACACTTAATAAGTTACACCGTAACAGCTTGCCGCGAACATCCAAACCAATAACGGCATAGTTTCGCGAATTCGCGCTCGCGACACGAAGTCGCGAATACGTTGCGTTAACTATGTTGGTAGGATAAGTTTCTATCGATCTAAGTAAAATAGCATATAATTATATAAATGAAGTTAAGTACAAACGTACAGGTAGGTACTTGAACCTACTTTCCATTTACAGTTAATCTTATCCCAGCAAAAACATTTTCATGTAAAATGTTGCCAAGACGAGAACATGTGGCTCACACTATCAAAAAGTTATCAGATCAAATGTAGAGCAAGACTTCTAACTCTACACGCCCTAACTCTATAAATCCTAACTTTATAAACTCTACACTTTAGTCAAAATATATTATGTCTTGGCTGTTTCGGTACCGTCACATGGGCGTAAAGTGAAGAACTGTTCAGTACTTTTCTAATAGAGTTTTGCAAGTGGCATAATGGACCATGCAAAATTCAAGAAATTTCACATTAAAATTAAATGGTATCACCATTGTTATGGGAAAAAACTTCCATTTATTAAAAATATCCTCTAAAGCAAAGGAACACACTTTTGCAAAGTGTGATGAAGTATTTGAAACCAATGCAGTTAGTAAAACCTAAGTGCAGTTTCTGAGGAGACTCAATACCTATCTTATAAATAATCGTTACTACAGAAACTAGGTATTGTATATCAGAAAAGTACAAAGTCAGTGAATAATATTTTTACTTGACACCCATGTGACAGTAACGAAACAGCCAAGACATAATATATTTTGACTAAAGTGTAGAGTTTATAAAGTTAGGATTTATAGAGTTAGGGCGTGTAGAGTTAGAAGTCTTGCTCTACATTTGATCTGATAACTTTTTGATAGTGTGAGCCACATGTTCTCGTCTTGGCAACATTTTACATGAAAATGTTTTTGCTGGGATTTCACTTCTTTTTGTAAGTTGTTTACGACTATATTTTTTATTTGGTTAATTTCCTTTTCTTTGGTGTATTTCTTGAATATCATTGCAAGGTGGATATTTGTCCGAATCAAGTATCCCCCCCTCTATCATTTAAATGAGGGAACCCTCCTTGGTTCACCTAGTTTATTTTTTTCCTTATTTGTAGAATATGTATTATATTTCTTGCGCATCAAAGGTGCCTTTTTTATAGCCCACACTACCTATCTTCTCGTTTATCTTTTTTAGTTTGGTCTGGGGTGCTATTGAAGTTCAACTAAGGAAAACTATCACGGTTAAGTAACGAGTTAACGAGTATTGGCCTTAACTTATAAAATATACTTGAAAATAGTAAGAATTTCGTTATAATTCCATGGAAAATATTTATCAAATACAAGATGCATACCTACAGTGTCTATTATTTATACTTTATAATGTATGACTGCGCGTGGCCCTTTTTTTGGGTTCTACTCGTATATTAAAATGTTAAAAATGCAAACTTTATGTTGAGACTTCCTCCGTCCGTCCGTCCGTCCGTCTATCACAAACAATAGAATATTTCAGCAACTACCTACCTACTTACGCTATCTACATGGAAATAGATGTCGGCGTTAATGACCCAAGGTCATTGCAAAATCACCCGGAGCAATATTTCAAGAACAAAATTCCCAGCTCTGAACTTGCAAGTCTTTCTATACGGGCATGGGCATAAGGCATAATTAATATCATTTTTGAAAATACCTACTTGCTTGCGCTAAGTAACTGGACGATTTTTTTTAATAATCCACACTTGCGTTTCCACAGGGTCGTCACTAGACGATACTTTTAAGTTTTGTCCGAGTGCAGTCTGCCATTTAAATGAGAGAACTTAGTACCTGCCTACTTGGTTCTTGTAGTTCTACGTAGGTAGGTATGTAACGAAATTTTTGAACGTGATTTTAACCCACTTTTAAGCATCGGATTAACTTAAATCCGTGCGTTTGGGCACTAAGCAGGTATTTGAGCGCTATATAACGCTATTCAAAATCAGATTTGACGCTTGGCACGTTCGACAGCTCACGCTGGGCACTGGGCACTCGGCTCAATGTGGGTTTTTGTCACTGAGCACTGGATCATGGTCAATCGACGTGCAGTGAAACTCGGCTCGTTAAACATGAAATGCTTGGAACTTGGGCTTGAAACGTGTAATATTACTGGGCACGTGGCACTGGGCACTTGGACGCTTGGCCGCTTGGGCACTGGAATCAGTGGAAAAATTTACGTGTTTTCCATATGTTTACTAGCATTACTAGCAGATATCTAACATGAAATTAAGTTTTTATTATACCTATATACTTATGGGAAACCCCATACGAACTTCCAACCCCCTAATTTTATGGATGTGGGGTGATTAACTAAAAATCCTGAAACACGTATTTAATTGTTTATTACAAAGAGTCCCTATATCAATTTTGAGACCTCTAGCATCAATATTTGCGGTAATTTCATACAAACTTCCATCCCCTATTTTAAGGGGTTGGGGGGTAAATTTCCAACTTTTGGATTTTTTTTGTTGGTTGTGTGCTAATACTAGCTTATATACCAAATTTCAGCTTTCTAGGTCTTCAGGAAGTACCTAGGAATGGGAAACCCCATACGAACTTCCAACCCCCTAATTTTATGGATGTGGGGTGATTAACTAAAAATCCTGAAACACGTATTTAATTGTTTATTACAAAGAGTCCTTATATCAATTTTGAGACCTCTAGCATCAATATTTGCGGTAATTTCATACAAACTTCCATCCCCTATTTTAAGGGGTTGGGGGGGTAAATTTCCAACTTTTGGAATTTTTTTGTTGGTTGTGTGCTAATACTAGCTTATATACCAAATTTCAGCTTTCTTGGTCTTCAGGAAGTACCTAGGAATGGGAAACCCCATACGAACTTCCAACCCCCTAATTTTATGGATGTGGGGTGATTAACTAAAAATCCTGAAACACGTATTTAATTGTTTATTACAAAGAGTCCCTATATCAATTTTGAGACCTCTAGCATCAATATTTGCGGTAATTTAATACAAACTTCCATCCCCTATTTTAAGGGGTTGGGGGGTTAAATTTCCAACTTTTGGAATTTTTTTGTTGGTTGTGTGCTAATACTAGCTTATATACCAAATTTCAGCTTTCTAGGTCTTCAGGAAGTACCTAGGAATTTTGATGATCATCAGTGAGTCAGTCAGTCAGTCAGTGACGAAATTTGGGTTTTTTAGACGTCAATAAAATCTAAAGTATAAGACCTATAAAATTGAAACTTTATAGGTTTAATAAGTTCACTGGCGACATCATTTTCCGAGAATTTTGATTATCTGAAATTATTCAGGCCTAAGTTATAAGGGTTTAAAAATACGGCGAAACACTTCGAGAAAAGATAGGTAGTGCCCTCGCGCTTCGCTTGGCTCGTCTTGGCGGGGACACTACCGTGTCCCCAGATTATCAATGATAAGTCTTTATTACGTAAACGTCGTCTGGCAGCCGTCTGGTCGCTTTAATTGCGACTATTAAATAAGTGAATAACAATATTTATACAAATTTTGGCCATTAGCTAAAAGATCTGTTTTACTTTATCGAATTTATTTGTAATTTATGATAATTAAAATATGTTTAGCGACCGTTTCTCCGTTCACACATAAAATGTCTTTGTTGATTTACAAAATTAGGTAAAAATGCGAGTATTTTATGGACTCTTTTTAATAGCTCTGTCATGTGTTGGAATTTGGCTACCTGTTCGAATACTTGAAATGTTCGAATTTATTTCTTGTGTATAATTCTGGTCTTGATATATAATTGTATGCTATTTTTTACATACTTCAAGTAATTACAAGTTATTACTTGTCTGCGATCTCACCTGATCGTACCTGACAATGTAGCCGAAGATGTTATTGTACTCATTTGAAAAGGAAGAGTAATTGATAACAGTTGCTATACCTACAGCAGAAAGCATATTTCAAACTCGCATGTGTTAGGAATCTAACCCGGCACCTTCCACTCAAATCCAAGTGCACCAGGGATGTCAAGAGGTGTCTGTTTGTATGTATTGTCATTTCTCCTACCGCAACGCGCTTCCGCGAAGGCCATATCGGGTGACATAACATCGCTCGCGGCGTGTCCATTACACGCCGTGCGACTCGTAATACATACCGGGAAATGAACGCATACCGACCGCAATGAGACATGAAATGCTATAAGCAGGGTGGCTTCTAATTAAAATGCTTCACTGAGCTTTAAGGTAAAAGCTTGTGAAGAAAATTGTTGTTTTTTTTCAAGACGTGTTAGTGATGACTAAGAGTTCCAACTCACAAAAGTCAAAACTAACTTTCATATATTAAAAGTTTAAATAAGAAACACTAGTTTTTCATTCTCCTAGATTACTTAAACCGAACACATTATACCGAAATCGAAGCGAATTCCGGTCACAAAGTTATACAAATAATAAATTATAAAAGGGGAACTGGGACATCCCAAACCACCTTGCATAGGTTAATTTACCTACTAGTAAATGAGCAATAGAAAGCTGTTACTCACTGTAAACGCTGTTGACGTCTGTGGTGCCGTTGACGGTGCCATCCGGCATCAGCTGCAGATAGCGATTCTTGAGGAACATCTGTATGGTGCGCGAGGTGCCCGTGATGTGGCTCAGGTTGGCGGAGCGCTGCGCGCGCGGCTCGGGCGCGGGCGCCGCCGCGCACGACGCGAGCGCCAGCGCCGCGAGCAACAGCCGCAGGGGGCGCGAGCGCGGGACCATGTCGCGCCGCGCCCATGGCAGCCGCGCAGGCGCCGTCACTCTCAGGCGCGGCGCATCGCGCGCGCTAGCCCGCCGCGCGCGCCTCCGACGAGCGGCCGCCGGCGAACACCCGGTGCGGGCGCGGACGCGTGTGCCTCGGAAACCTAGTCACATTCACAGCCACGAACCGAGCATCACGCATATTAATTGACTCGCCACTCGACAGTTTTTATTGATCACCGTTTCGTTAGTGCAATTTTTTGTACACCCTTAGATTAACCGAATCACAGCACATGTTACTGCGTCACGGCACAGTTTCGATTTCGATTCTCGTCTACGTGTAGTTGTGGGCCGTCGGGTTCGCTAGTCGCTCGTGTGCGCTTCTGCACATGGTATCGCGTGTATCACTGTTCGTCTCGGTGTCACAGGCGGCCGCAAACTATCCGACTTGCGGGCGCCGTCTCACTCTGCAACAAATGATAGCTCTACGTTAATATCCATTTTGAGTTATGAAATTATAGAGAAAAAACTTCTTAACGTAAAAATCAGCCGCAAAAAACTACATGAAAGAGTAACATTTTTAATGGTGGAACTTGCTTAAATTCTTTCTAAGTGGATGGTTACGCTATAGAATTGTGCCGTCATAATATGTCAGTCAACCTGACCTTTCCCTTTCCTTTTCCTTTTCGAAATAGAGATTAATTGCACACTACAGCACAGAAACGTAGTAGAGTCGACATTAATGAACTACTACGTTTACTTTTCGTCATAAGTAGATGTAAGTATAACTTTTCCTATTCTAAGATGAGATATGCTTACTAGTTCAGCTCACTTACGAGTAAAATACAAACTTTTCAATTCCCAAAAATAAGGCTAGCAAATTTTATTTAAACAGCTTGAAACACGTAAGCGATAAAGAATTCCGTAATTTATCACCGTCGATAAATTTGAATAAAAACAGACAAATCCTCAGAAATGCCTCAGCATACCTACTCTGTATATAAAGGTGTAGCACATTCAGTCACACGCCGACTGCCGAACCAGCAATTATAAAAATAACTATTGGATTATGATAAAACAACAATTTGAGATAAAAATGTTTACAAAACTCTACAATTTTTCGCACCGCAGGCCAAATGTGAAGTTCAAATACGAGAAGCTTAAAAATGGTCAAAATTATACATATTAAGGGCGCTCAGTGTCACCAAAAAATAATGAAGAATAAGATCATACTACTTATTTAAATAGTTTAGCTCAAATAGTCTTGATTCATATCTATAATTTATTTAATATTATTCTTTACGCCAAAGTTGCCAAAATGTAGGATATATACCTACTCAGACTACATTAAATAAAGGGATATACATATAATGAAGTGTGAATGGATAATTTTGTCTTGCGCGCTGCAATTACCTACTCTATCGAGTTGGCTGTAATTTTGATATATGATTCTTTTAATTCTGAAAAAAACATGGTTTCCGCGGGATTAGTGAAACCTGAAATTCATGGAGACAAAGCCGCGGGAAACAGCTAGTAAGTAATAAATTTAAGCACACTTTCGAATTACCTTCCATTTTGATTACATTTTGCCCATCATCGTACTTGTAGGAGCCGTTTTATTTTAAATGATTATGTTTGGTATCTTAAAATTAAGCTCACCAGTGTGCTTTAACCACAAATTACAATAATAGACGTCAACGTCAAATATAGACGTCAAATTATGACCATGATTAATGAACTCCAGCTTTCCGCCAAATTAATGAATAGATCACAAAAAACCCGTGTGAATGAGATAACAATTAAAAAAATGCTAGAACACGTGTTGAGTTTTACGTATAAAAGATATAATTAATTTAGATAATACTCTGGCACGAACTATGAAGACCGTGTGTTTCAATTTTTAAAATATTTGAATTCCAAAAATAACGGTTACAGAATTACGTTATTTTGCTTATTACTGCTACTGCGTCTATGAATGTTGTAGAGATATTATCTATTCACCTCATAAAAATACAATTTTCTACTCATATCGATGCCATAATTTTTTATATATGATACTGCAGTTTACTTCCAAAATTGACACAGTACAGTTAATACAGTACAGTACTTTGCTCCCAAAATTAACGCTCCCAAAAATTCTTTATAGCTCCTTTTGTCTCTAGAAATATCGGATGCCAATTCCACGCTCAGGTTGCGGGTCACCACTCACCATCAAGTTTGTCAGACGACCAATCAGTCTCGCCACTGTTCATCGCTTGATTAACTCTTCAATTAGTAACACCAAAGTCTAAAATATCACACGGACGGACGGTTTTCCTCCACGCTTTCTTTCTTTATTAATTTTGTGAATCAGGACGTTTCTAATTTAGTAACTGTCTCAAATAATTAATCGTCAAGTGCGAGTCAGTAGTCGCACCGAGCGTTCCGTACAATTATACTCAAACATCAATTGAAGAGCAGGATAATTACTCTTGTTGGGTCAGTTCGCAATTGGAATTTACCCACGGCTTCTCTACCATACACTAATATTATAAAGGCGATGTGTGTATGTTTGTCATTCCCCTAAGTCTCAACTACTGAAAAGAATTGGCTAAAATTTGGAATTAAAATAGATTATATCCTGGATGAACACATACTATCCCGGAAACATCTATGGTTTTTCTTTCTTCTTTGAGGATAGATTGGGATGTGTGTTACCTAATATTTTTATTTATTTACTGCGTGGATGGGCTTATTTACATTTTTGTTCCATGCAAAAAATGGAAACATAATATCCTCGCGTGGAACCGCGGTATATCACTAAATTCAATCGGTAAACGATTACCAAATCAGAGCAAACCACTCATTATTTAATGCGACAGTAATACTATTTTTCAGGGTTCAACCACCTCATTATTGTTATCACACTGATAAAATGCACCAAACTATATTATGTTGTTATAGCCAACTGATTTGCGAACCTATATACTCTACATGTTTCTATTGGTATTTGCTACCAATGAAATGTTTGAAATAGTTCGAAACCAGTTTTGGATGTTATATTATTTCAATTTTAAGAATTGAATAATTTTTATGCTGCCGTTTGGTGTATTATTATTTTTCCATTAATAATTCTTAAACTAGATTTACCTGTCATTCGTAATTAAGCTTTTTAACGAATATCTACGAATAGATACGGTGGCCTGTAACCACTCGTATAGACCGTAACTTTAGAAATGGGTTGACTTACGGCTGAAATAAAAAAAAAACCTATCTAATTAATTTGTCCTATCATATAGAAATTGTTATGTTGCTTGTATGGAGCTTGTCTTTCTATCTCGAAAAGAGCAAATCTGCATATTTCAATCGAGGCATGGAACTATTTATCCAAGGTACCACAGTAGATGGATCAACTAGATAGCTCTACCATTCGTCGTCTCCGAGAAAAAAGCCCTCAAGTCGCACACAGACAGACAACAAAATTATCCTAGAAGGGTTGGTTATTGTCAATTGAGGTACGGAACCCTAAAAAATAACAAAATTACAATCGGAACGTAATATAATCGCCATGTTGTGAATACTCCACATGGAGGCACATTTCGTGAGAACAGTCTTATTATTTTGATACGTTTTATAGTACTCAAACTAGTTGAGGTAAAGATCTAAGACACCGATGATAAGTGGTGTACGTGTGGTCGACTCTCACTCAATAAATAATATCGTCCTGACCTTGACACTGTAATTACAATAAATACGATGTGGAGATAAGCGCTCGCGAGACACTGCCCTGGCCCCTGCCCGTATCAACGCCGTACTACTCATAATGAAGACTTAAAGAAAGGAAAGAAAGCTAAGATCTATAATATTTACTCGCTCAAGGTAACCCTTTTCGAGGTTGAATTTTTTGAAAAAATCCTGTCGCAGCGAATAGCTGCGTCACATAGGTTGATTACACATAATATCTGTATACCAAATAGCTCTATCTTTCATTAGTGTTAGCTATACGTTGATAGGTCAGTCAGTCAGTCAGTTACGGTATTTGCTTTACCTTCTTTTTAGGGTTCCATACCAAAATAGTTTGCGGTTCGCCAATAAAAGTACCTATATGTAAATTATACTCGAAAATTCATGAATAAAAGTGGTTATTTTAATGTTTTACTTCTCTTATAGTATGGAACCTTCGGTGCGCGAGTCCGACTCGCACTTGGCCAGTTTTTTTATAGTCAACGCGAGCAAACGAGCGGGCGGGTCACCTGATGGTAAGCGATCACCGCCGCCCATGGACATTTGCAGCACCAGAGGAACTGCAAATGCGTTGCCGGGCGCCGGCTCATGAGAAATTTGTTTATCCGCCCCTTGAATAACCCCATGTGATTGTTTTGAGGGAACACTGTTGCTGGAAGATGATTTCATAGTTTGCATGTGCGTGGAAAGAAATATCTGGCATACCGGGTGGTCGTGGATTGCCAGCCAACCAGGTAGGATGGATGGTACATGTTTCTATGCCGTGATACATGTTTATATACACAGAGAAAGTAGGAGGAGGAATCACTTCAAACAGTGCTCTTCAGAACACTCCCCATTAAACAACCGATAGAACACACATATAGAGAGCTGACGTCTCTATGGAGATCTAAAGGTTCTAGCTTGATACTGCTGAGACTGGGGTCGTCAACAAGTCGAACTGCCCGCCTCTGGATCCGGTCAAATGGAAGTAGTTGGTAAAGTACTCCAGCCCAAAGGTGGGAGTAGTACTACATTTGAGGCTGTCTTCACATTATCCCTTTTCCTATCCTTCTGAACCCACTCTTTTTGAGATCGGGTCTCAGGTTTAGGTCATTGTTCGCTACGCATGCCAAATGCGGGTTGGCGCACTTCACACACCCTTTAGATAAGAACATTCTGATTAATACTCAAACGCGCAGTTTCCCTCACAGAACTCCTTCATGCATAAGGTATTACTTGACAGCAATCTCACTAACATTGCAATCGTACGGAACTACCGATTGTTGGTAACACGAAATTGCATTAGGACTCTAGAGAACGCCTCAAGTCGATAAAAACCCATTAATAATTAGAAAAATTGGCAATCAACACGTCTAACCGCAGATGTACCTTTAGGCTTCATATTCCAAACATTAATTAAGAGTATAATTGGTCGATGGCAGGCATTGTAGTTTCACGACTCACTACACTCACTCATCAATCAGTAACCCGATATGAGTGAGTGAGGAATGAGCGGACCGATCGCAATGGACGGTTCTAACCGCATTCATTACCGCCCTAGTGTTTTTTACCGCCCTTTTTATTCACACTATAGTGTTTTTATTTTGTAAGTGCGAAAGTACGTACGTTTATTAGCTATAGACTTGAGTTTTGTATACATTTTTTAGGACTGAATAGGATATAATAGGAACTTTCGTGCTCTGCAGTAGTCGAATGACCTAATTGGTAGAGCACCCAGCCGCGATAGCTGGGGGACGCAAAATTCAAATCCCACATAGCACGACATTTTTTTCGTATTACATATTTACAGGAATAATAACATCCTAAGTGAAGCACTCTAATAATAATTGAGTTGAGTAAATAACTATGTCACTGATATGTATGTATAAATAAGTAGGTAGCAAGACATGACTCACTCATTCATTCACTCACTATCCGCCACCGCGATCGGCCCAACCTTAACTATTGGATCGGATCCTAAACATTGAAACTTTACACAGAAGTTCTCTCGATACCGTAGACAAGGGATAAGAGAGTATCACCCAAGAAAAGCAGGGACTAAAAGCTAACTATAATAACAGGGACTAAAGCTAGACTATAATAACTAAAAATGTGTCTGATACTCTGATCAAAAGGTGCCAAAACTTCTAAGAACCAAACGCAGTACGGCAAATAAGTAGCAAGACATGACTCACTCATTCATTCACTCACTATCCGCCACCGCGATCGCCCACTCTTAACTATTGGAAAGGATCCTAAGCATTGAAACTTTACACAGAGGTTCTCTCGATACCGTAGACAAGGGATAAGAGAGTATCACCTAAACAAAGCAGGGACGGATCAGCAGTCAGCTAGACTATAATAACTAAAAATGTGTCTGATACTCTGATCAAAGGGTGCCAAATTTTTAAGAACCAAACGCAGTACGGCAAATAAGTAGCAAGACATGACTCACTCATTCATTCACTCACTATCCGCCACCGCGATCGCCCACCCTTAACTATTGGATAGGATTTTTAACATTGAAACTTTGCTCAACGGTTTACACACACCGTAGACAAGGTATAAAGAAGGATCATCCAAGCAAAGCAGGGACGGATCAGCTAGACTATACTAACTGCATGACGATTGCCGAGCACACAATACTGGAAAGCGAGGAAAGCGAAAGATAAGGCGGCGGTCAACGACCTAGTGACGTTGATAATAGAATTAGCTGGCAATTAGGAAGCTACTATTTGTGGGCGAGAGTTTTTTCGGCAAAGTTTTGGCAGCCGCGCCGACGACGGATTTAGACGAATGCTTTGATGTCGACTTCCCGCTATAGAGGCATTGTGGTTCGACGTTTGTCTATGACTTTTTAACGCTGTGAGCTGTGACGTATTCATTCAGTATGTGGAATAGGGTATTTGACTCCAATTTTTTTATTACTTTATTATAAAGTAGAATTAAAATAATGACGTGCACTGAAAGAACTAATTAAATCGATCAAATAACAAAAAAGTTATAAGCATTTAAAGATTTGTGATTACACAGAGATAGCAACATGAAATTGTGACGTCACACCTTACCAATGCCATAGTAGCTTCGTGCGGCTTCATACAAATTTTCGTTTTGCGAGAAAGGGATAGAAGATCCCCCCACTCCAAAGTTTAAACGCCTGTAACTTTGTAAATCTTCGTTGGATTTTAATATTTCTTTCACTGCACGTTATTATTTTTATCCTAGTTTATAATAAAGTAATATTTTTTATCAAATTCAAAAGTAGTGTAAGACCCAATTGCGACCGGCTTGTCTGGTAAGGTTGAGTGTACGCTGCTCACAAAATTGTTTAGGGAAATTAAGCGGAGTATCGATTTTGGTTTGAGGTCAGTAATTCACAAATCGTTGATTCTCTGCTAAAAACCTATAAGTGTTATTTAGCTGACAAATTGCGAAGATCCACAAAAAGTATTTGAATTTCACCGGTAACAGCTTATGAAATCCACAACAAAAATTCTGAATGTTGGCGATTTTCTATGGGTAGGTACGTGCAAAAACAAAAATGTCCAATTAGGCACTGTGATTGACTTTCTATATTAAAAAAAAGCGTATATTTGAGCTATAAATACAGATTTGAAAATTTTTAAAGTGAGTCAGAGCAGTCTATTTTAATTGCCCTGTTGATAAAGTGGTACAGAACATTTCCAATCATTGGGTCATGGATTCGATCCGTAGGTCTGGCCATTATACGAGTACCTACCTTCGTATTGGATTTTTCTACGGCGTCTAAGGGTCTAAGAGAGTGAAGGAATAGAAAGTGCACCTGCGTGCACACACTCTCGTGAACTGTAATCTCTCCCGCGTTGATAGAAAATCCTTGCAGAAAATTAACCACCTTGCCATGATCGCTTGGAAGGACAACACCCGGTCATCGATTTTTACGAAAATTAAACAAATCTTAGTGAAAAATAAGTAAATATTAATTTCAAATGACTTAGCTGCAGGTTAATAATTAAAATTATTAATCACAGCGGGTTTGATGTATGATTTACCGTGATATACATATTATATTTCTCGGCCTTTGTAATAATTATAATTTATCATGTATTGGCATGAGTTCACGCTGATACCAGATTTATGTCCTCAAACGATGGTTTTGGGGACTTTGTAATGTGAATCACGAAATTCCAAGGAAAGATAATATTATGTACTAATATTATGTTTATTTTAAGTAGTATTTGTTTTGAGAACTCTTACTTGGAAATACCAAATGACGAGGTGTCTTAATGCCAGGAATAGTGTTTAATTTAGTTAAATCTGTTTACGAAACTAAATTGAAAATTCACATAATTGTGTTTCATAGCGGTTTATGTAGACAAGTAACATTTTCTTATTTTTGTTTACTTAAAAACTATAATTCATAATTTCTAAAATAATTTTGCGCATGTGTAAATACCTACTGGCGACAAAGCTAAAACAAACTTTATCATTTATAATATATTTGAATTCAGATTGTAAGTTTCTAAATTATAATTAAGTATGTGTCTGATTTTGGTGGTCTACCTCAATAGAAACTAGCCAACTACACACAAGACATCGGTACCACGAGTGTGTCACAACTTGTCGTTGTATCTCTTGTGTTACTTTTAGTTGTAGATATGTAAATATCGTCTTGTCTTGTGACTCAGAAGACTGGACGATAGTAATTGAACTGTTTTATTTCATTTCAAATTACATCAGATAATGTAGCCTTTCAATCCAAAGATTTAAATCGTTAGATGGGCCTATCTGCGCGCATCAAAAACGCAACAAACATGTTGAGTGAGTGCTCTCAGCATGCTGTAGTTTCACTTGTGACAGAGAGAGTGACAACGTATCGCACACAAGACAAAAAACGTGGACGTTTTTGGATGTTTAGGGCTCATCTAGAGATTTAAATCTATGTTTCAATCAATATTTTAGACAATTTTGTTCATTTAATTTACCAAATTACAGTTAAAAACATCAATTTACTGCATCGAATTAAAAGTTGAAGTACCTATAGTATTATAGCCACGTCTGAGAACGGCCAGAGACTGCGGGTGTTCGTGAGATGACTTCTCGAAGTTAACATGTTTATGTTTGCCCACTACATACTCGTATATGTTTAGAGTTTAGGCCATCGATGCCGGAGGCGTTTAGACGCATTGCCGAAGAAAAAGCAATTGTTAGCTGAGCGCAAATTGACAGAGATATTATGTGTAAAGTGCGACGTTTCATTATTTACGGAAGTATGCTGGCGCTTGATATATTAGGTCTATATGGGTGCATAAATACGAAAGATGAATCAGGGACTTCTTCTCTTTCGTTGCGCTCTTGTCGGAGCGGTCGTGGCCATCATTTTCCAGTCACACGCTTGATAATCCGTCTCCACTCTTCCCGGACAGCTGCTTTTCTTGAGCACACATCTAGGGACGTCTACTGCAAGCTTTACTTGATCTGTCCATCAGAATCAGGGACTTATAAAAAAAAAGCCTTTATTGCTACTACCACCTTACAAATTACAATAGATTAATAATTATTATTTATTAACAGTCAATTCCTTTTACAATAATGTATAATTAAATTCTGAATCAGGGACTTACTCGTATCTAAATAAAATAAATAATTAAAAAAGACGTGACGAATACAAGTGTAAATCCAAAAAAAAAAAAATATTTGCAGAGGTGTCCATTACGGGTAACAGGGATGTGTGGTAAGGGTGAAGCGAGTTCAATGGGTTTTTCTAATCTCAAAAATTATCAAGAAGTCTTCACTTCAAAAAATAAAGTAAAATTGCAAATGAGAGTATGTCAATTAATAAAAAGTTACAAGCTACAGACGTATATCAAAGCTAGACTTAAACAGACACTCCTATTGTTTTTACTACAAACTCAAATAACCCAAAAAATCAGTGCATGCCTGAAATTCAAACCCCCGATCTGTGATTAAGAGGCAAACACATAAAGCACAGAGCTATCACTACTTAGCAGTAAAACAGAAGATGCAAACATAGGAACCCGATACATCGGAGTCATTAATTACGTCGGTTCTTATCTCCAGTAGTAAATTACTAATTTATTTAGTGTCGCATACGAAATGCGGCGACCCATATATTTAGTGTGTGAATATTACCTTAAGTGATGTGTAGATAGCCCTTTACGGCACCGTTCACCAATCTGATCGGGTTAAGATTATGTGTGACTTAAGGTATCTTCACACGTTCCGACTTTGAAGCCATTTATCGACGCATCGCTCATTTTGTTGAAAAGTTTATCTAAGTAAGAACTTTTGAATGGCTTCATCTTGATTCTTGATCAAGAATCTAGGAGCCTAGCCAAAAACTGTGCAAACAATGTCAATTGGATAGCTATCTCGCTAGACGTTCGGATACAATACAGGCACAAGAGCGACAGGTAAAGCTCTACATGGAGTGTAAACGCGGATACAATGTCATCAACTGTCTTACCTGTGAATATCTACCTACTTATTATTTTACTAGCTGTTGCCCGCGGCTCCGCCCGCGTGAATTACGATTTTTTTACATATGCCGTGGAATTCCTTGATTTTTCGCGGGATTCTGGTGTGATGTTATACAGAAACCTGTTCTTACTTCGCACGGGTTATCTTGTGGTGATTTTGAAAACTCCTTTTTCTTAATCATAATATAAAGTTTCATTAATACGTAGTTGAAAGATCAAAAGGACGATTTTAACTGTCGATATTTCGACCCAGTGGCACAGGTCGTGGTCACTACGTGACCACGGACGCAGCGATTAGAACATGTGTTGTAAGCATTTACAACATTAATGTATGTTTCCAATTCCCTTCACAATTGAATCTTACGTGAAAATACAAAATCGTGCAAGCTAAAGATCATCATGTTATACGTTTAGGAAAGTATAAACGTGCCTTAACTAGCCTTAAACATCTGGGCGCATTGAGTGCCGAATTCCTCCGTAATAAATTAAAGCGTCCATTCAAATGAATTGATTTGAATTTATTCAGATGCCGATTGCCGAGTCACTCATTATTATCAATTGAAAAGAATTTCCCCTTTACATTTCCGTAGGTCATTTCTATCGAGTTCATTCAATATCCTTAGATAATATTCTACTTACTGGTAGGTGTAGGAAATTAGAGGTGATTGAACGTAACTTAAACTAAAATACATAATTTCATTAAATCTTGAATTAAAAAAAAGTCCCATTGCATATTGATCCGATTTTTATGTTCGTCAATATTCGGAAGGTCTGAGAATAATAGACTAGATAAGAGAATAATATAATAAGTAATAATAAAGTAAGAAGAGTTGTTGAAGTTATATGGCAAAACAACGTTTGTCAGGTCAGCCAATAAATAGATATAAATACATATATCAATACTTTACAGATGTCACAATCTAGCCCAAAGCGGTGACCGGAGTAAGCTATAGCTTGTGTTATGCGGAACAGTTTCACATCGAATAAGAAAGTACTAGAACTTACCATTATGCGCAGAAAAGTTTCTTTCCTTGGCCACCTGCAAAGAGGAGACCGAACCCTATTCATCAAACGTTACAAGCCTTGTATTACAAGCGATTCTCTTGTCAATTTCTGCATTTTTACAAACGTGCGTTCATCAAAACTACACGTGTAAATTACAAGTTACAGTTCTCCTTCCCGAGACTTGTGTTAGAGGGAAAAATTGTTGGGAAGAGGTCACCAGGGCGCCAGAGACGTAAATGGTTGGACGATATAAAGGGGTGGACCGGACTTACCTACCCAGATTTAAAGAAATCGGCACTTCGGAGGCTTTTCGATTGTTGATCGCCAAACTTCAATTTAAGTAAGAGGGCACGTGATGATGATGAGTTATGCGAGAAAGATTTGTGTTGTCTTGCAAGAAATACCTATACTCGTAGATCTCAATTGTGGTCATCTGGTCATCAATGTTGAATTCCAGTTTGGAAATTCCAGCTGAATGTTTGCCGCGCACGGTGCCACTCGATGATAAGTGATACGTGTGGTGCGTGAACCGGTAAATGAACCGGCCTATTAATTAGTGCGGACGTGTTGATACAATAACTGAGGTATTTAGCGCTGCGCCCGACTGTAGTGTAACCCATGGCGTTGCACCGCTCACATTCCCAAATCCCACCGACCTACTCATAGGCCGACCTACTCGTAGGCATATCATCTCAACCCTTTTTATGTCCCACTGCTAGGCCACTAGTCTCCTCTTAGACTGAGAGGGATTGCCCATAGCCCATATTTAGCTTCCTAAAAACGCACATAACTCGGAAAAATCATAGGTGTGTGCCCAGGATTCGAACCTGCGACCTCCTTATGAGAGGCAGAGGTCGTAACCACTGTGCTATCACTGCTTAATACAAGGCATATGCCACTGCTGAATTCATCATCATCTTTTCGACGACTTCCCTGGCGCAGTTGGCACAAAGTCCGTGCCAGTTTGTCATTATTGGATTAAAGTGAAGAGCCAACGAACTGTATTCCTGGAGCAAACATTTAGTGATATAACCATCACGGTTACCAAGAAGTGCCTCTAAAGCTATTACATGGAGGTGTGGAACACCCTTCCAGCTTCTGTGTTCCCTGCCAAGTACAACCTGGGTGCCTTTAAAGTAGAGTCCGACCGAAACTGGTTTTCCGACCGAAACCGAAACCGAAACCGAATATTCGGCCCTGGCTTCAGTTTCGGCCGAAACCGAAACCGAAACCGAAACTCACGTGGTCAAGTATAAAATTCCTTAAAATACTGAAATTTGATGCATTTTACACATTAGAATGTTTACGTCGGACGATAACGCACTAAGTTTTGTTGCTACGGAGCTATCCGAACGGCGCGCGACAGCTCCCGAACAGGGCCGCCAGCGTCCGCCATAGTGTTGCCGCGGGAAACGCTAGGCGAGCGTGCACGACTACTTCCGAAATCAGTTTCGGTTTCGGCAAAAGTTTCGACCAATTTAGGCCGAAACCGAAACTGCCGCCGAAACTTGATTTTTGGCCGAAACTCGGCCGAAACCGAAACCGAAACCGAACTTTCGGTCGGACACTACTTTAAAGAGAAGAGTGAATAGGCATTTTCTAGGCAAGCGCGCTCCATCCTAGACCTCATCATTTCTGTCCATCAGATATGATTGTAGTCAAGCGCAAGCCTATCTTTAATAATAAAAAAAAAAACATTTAAGATACTATAACCAAATAACAATTTGGGAACCTCTATTTTTTAAGCCGATAACAAATATCATATTCGAAGCCCTTCGTAGTACAATCAAAGTACCCATAAATTGTTAGTGCAGTTAAACAGCAATCAGTCAAAGTTTCCGCGTATTCTAATAACGATTAATACCCATCATTGTTCAGAGTCAAAGATGATGTAAGGCTCACACTGAACTGTACCCTCAATTACCGCATTGCGGGCAACAAACTCGAATAGACATTAGACACCATTTAACATCCATTATTATTGTAAAACGCGGCGACATCAGGCTCGTTAGAATTGACTAAATTCGCGCCTAGGTCTATCCAGACTATCTGCAAGACAATTGAAGAGTTGTAAACATGTCTTGCGTTAATTTTTGAGAAGTCATCATTATTTGAGTGGTCTATAAAAATTCCTCTGGCAGAATACTGAAAACTCATTGAGGTCTTGTTTTTAGTAAATATGTTTTGACGATCTTGTTTTATATTTTGGTCAATGGTTCTTTACCACAAGAAAAAATAACGGTATGTGAACATAATCACTTGGTTTTGTGATTTTGTCCTCTTGGTCTCGACAGTTGGTATCTTTTGGATATCCGCGGTCCCTGCCTATTTTGTAGTAATCTAGCCAGCAACAGCATCCTACTAAACAAGGAAACGTAGCATAGCCCTAAAGCTCATTGGACCGATGACATAAAGTAGAAAGAGACAGTCAAAGGCCAGGGTGTGGTGATGCGCGCTTAGGAAGGCCTATTTCGAACAGTAAACGTCCGCAGGCTGATGTGGTGATGAGGATCACAGTGCCCTTCAAACAAAAACACAGTTTAAAACGCAATTACTGGCTTTACGGTAGAATATCTGACAGTGCGGTGATACCTATCAGGGCCATTTCTTTCTGTAGCGGCGTCTAATCTATTAATAGGTGTGCGTCCTATAAATAGTCCACTTATCATTATTGATACGCTCGGGCCGTGTCAGTTGTTACGTGTCGAGCGGTTAGTCAGTTGGCAGGCGCGCGTCACTATTTGTGTCCCACTATACATAGATCAATGGACGTTGTCACGTGGCCGGGGGCTAGCAAACTAGTGTTGCTCTTGAGTTTTGTTAGCTACAAAGATTTAAATCGTTAGATGGGCCCTAAGCCTACATTGCGCACATCAAAAACGTCCACAAACATGTCGAGTGAGTGCACTCAACATGCTATAGTTTCACTTATATGTCAAAGAGAGTGACAACGTGTCACACAAGACAAAACGTGGACGTTTTTGGAGGTTTAGGGCTCATCTAGCGATTTAAATCTTTGGTGAGCTATTCATTGTGTTTGGTGCCACAAACTTATTTGGTCTGGTGAAGGTAATTGGGGTGGTGATGTTTCGCGTATCACTTTTGCTTTACAGACTAAACTACAAAACGAAAATTTTTTTTTATTTTATTTTATTTTATTTTATTGGTTCCGCCAACAACACTTGAGCATTACAAAATAACAAGATAAATTGATTTATTACAACACATATATATATAGCCCGAGCATCAATAACTGACAGAAACAGAAGCATTATAAATCAGAAGAAAACAGTTTAGGATATTTAGACAGAGTACAAAATACAAAACATTAAATTACACGAAATACATATGCAAAATTACTTAAATTAATTAATACAATAGAGAAAAAAAAGGGGGAAAAACAATAAACTATCTGACTCCCCTACGTAGGGAGTCCATGACGTCACGACGAAAGCAGTATTCCCTAGGGTTGAAAATATTGAGCTGACCATTTCTATGGTGGAGAGCATTATAATGGCGACATATTCGGTTAATGCAAGAGTGGTACGCGACATTGGTGCGACAGAAAGAGGTTCTGAACACATTCCAGGTGCGAGACGAGCGATTAGGGATCGAGCAATTAATATATATGTCATTCAGAGAGGTGTCCGTAACGTTATTCAATATTTTAAATAGTAACATAATATCTAAAAAGTACGACGCATATGTAAAGGAAGTAATTTAATTTTTCGCTATAAGATGAATTAACGAGCTTTGCATTAAATTTGTATGAAAGAATTCTTAAAAAACGCCTCTGGATGGACTCAATAGCGTCAGAATAAGTCTTCTGGTAAGGAGACCAGACCGGGGATCCATACTCGAGTATGCTGCGGATCAAACTTTTATATAGATACAACATACTTAAGGGGTTCTTGAATCCTTTGAATGATAATAATGATGATAATGAAATAATGATAATTCAATGTAAAAGAGTAGAAAACAAACTAAACAAATCAACTACTAGTTCCAGTTTTGGTCACTGGGTTAGAAAAGGTTGTGGCGGCTTTATGTTATAGTATTAATCAGCTTTTTTTTTTTAATAGATAAATAGATAAAAAGTGGACAACATCACATACATTGCTCCGATCCCTTAGTAAGTAGCTTATGCACTTGTGTTGGGGAAATCAGAAACAACGAAGGTACCACAACACCCAGACCCGAGACAATGTAGAAAACTTATTTTTCTACATTGCCCCGACCGAGAATCGAACCCGGGACCTCAGAGATGACGGCGCCTTGATAACCGGCACGCTAACCACTCAACCACGGAGGTTGGAGGCTTTGCTAGAGATGTCCGGCGATTGTAGGTATTTGTGTTGTAGGTGTTGATGTGGATTAGAATTTTACATTAGTGCGACCCTTCTTGCGGAGTTCGTCCCATTCTATTAACTAGTAAAAGAAATTTTCGTAAATTTTCTTTGTGTCGAGATTTTGATACGAGAAAAAACTATTTTTTTTCGCCTAGTCCCCTGCGCGATACTCTCTGAAAAGGAACTTTGTTTCAAAAACTACGATCGATAGAGTTTTGACGTTTCATAAGAGCCTGTGAGTTGGGAATATGTGAAAAATAAAAATTTTTCATTTACACTTCTTTTTTTAGTGTCAATCTAATCTACTCTACCATGGTTCTGATGGTTCCATCGAGGCCTCCACTCTCCACAGTATAACAGGCGACCCCTCTCTACCGTGAGTCTGGATGGTTCCCTCAAGGCCAGGAGTTAAACAACTCTACTTGCCTCGTGGCGAGAACTGAAGTGGATATGCGAACACCCTCTACTGCCTCCGCTCTCCACATATAACAGGCGACCCCACGCTGTTAAATTGATGGCCTCTCGAGATAAAGTGATAATTTCTCTCAATGATAATTGCGTAAGGTCGTATAAACCTGTTGCGGTCGTGCGCTCGAGCCCCGACGTATTGGCTTTTAATGCAAATCAAACATCGATAAACCAAAATTGACAAGTGCGCCCAGACCGAAGTGATTTAGGTACCAATCCAGTGAGTTAGGTAGCTAGTTTTATGTTTGTTTGTTTTTTTTTTCGTTAAGAGATTTGTTGTTGCGATATGCGACAAGAGAAAAAATAGCATAAGTAATATGTTTGCACACGTCTTTTGACATCAGACAAGTCTACATAATAATTATTATCATCCAGATTTATATCTATACAGATCAGCCAAGCCAGCCAAGCTCCTGCTTCGCTCTTATTATTCCGTGGGAATTTCCAGAAATCAATATACTTACTCGCAAAAGGTTAGTATCTTTTTAGCAAAGATTTTAAGTCTGTCGCTGGCGCTAGGTTGGGCCTAGGCTGATAGTGAGTGAAACAGTGAGTGAATGGAGTGGAGTCAGTGAGTGGGTTGAATGAAGTGAGTGGATGATCAGGGCTGTGTTTTAATTTATTAAAATAGTTGTGTTTTTGCTGCTGTTTCTAACAGTCTCACTATCTTTAAAGAATGTAAAAGAACTGAGAGCCAATTTAGAAATAATAAAGTTCCACTGATCCGCGCTGAGAATCAAACCCGCGACATTTTATTTTATTTATAATTTTATATTATTTTATTCCAAAGTGCGCCGAATATCATCAGGGTACTAAATCACTCTAGAAAGTTGCCCTGTTCCCTCCCGCATGTAACAAGGCACATAAAGTGCTAATTTTCGCACGTGTGTATCAGATTTTCCCGTCACTTGCAAACTAATTATTGTCTACCACAGATTTTATTGTCCACATTATTAGTTAGGATATGCAAGAGACGATAAACTATCACTTTATTGATTTACTTTTATTTTTATAACGACCTCGTTAACTTTTGAACCTGTTTTAAACCGTGACCGTGTTTTTTAGACCGACCGTGAACCGTCATTTTGGTAACGCTTTACCGCTTTACTTACCAAAATGTCACTTAACCGAATTACCAGATCTAAAAATTTCAATAAAATATACAGAAGTCCGAAACACCCGCTTGCGAAGTCCTAAAAAAACGGGTAAAACCTAGACTAATAATTAAAAACCTAGAATTTTATAATAAAAGGGTTATTCTTCACCTCATAAAACAGATAAAAATGTAAAACAAAAATATTAAGTGGTTTCAGCAAGTCTAAATAAGTATGTAGTTCTTCCGTACCTCTAGCCCATAATATACCTACTCGTAGATTGTTTGTACTTACCTTAATATTGACCTTAATACATTTGTATACTTACCAGGAAATAACAAATCTCTAAGGAAGTTCAAATTATCCTACAAAGGGACATTAAGGTAATTTTACGATGCAACGAAACGGTTCAGTTTAACAAATCAAAGCATTAAATTGTGACCGCAGTTAGCGCTAACAGTTATCGCTAACTGCTAACGCTAAGTCAACAATATGGTAATTATTCTAAATCAATTTAAATGTTAACTGATTCACAGTTTGTAAAATCATTAATCCTACAACCCGCCTACGGAACACGGTAAAAGAGGTTAGGGATTGCATGCTAAGAATAGGGCTGCCAAACAATTTATAGATAAGTACAAATAAATACAATAAGAGTATCATTAAATCTTCATACAGACAAAATTAAATATTACTCAAGTACACGTGCCATAAATTACTATAGAAAACAGCTGAACCGATAGTGATGGAAAAACAAACAGTTCTCTTGAGTTTTTACCAACACAAAAATCCGAGTGGTTAAGGTAAAACAATTTTATGTTTTGGATTTCTAAAAGTGACGAACTTATAAGATCTAAATCTGAAGTTTTTTTTTGTCTTAAGAGAATCCAGTATTGAAACTTAGAGGAAACAAGACTCTAAATTGTAATTTACAGTCTAATCAGGTATCCTATTTTATTAGAAATCCTACTAGATGATTAATTATAAAACGATTACATGGAGATAGCAATGGGACTTTAATAGGCTGATGATGACAATTGTTCAAAGGAGTTCAAATAAAATCTTGCAAAAATGTTTCAATCGTGGACTCCATCAGACTAAATTGGACCATAGCCATATTACTTATTTACCATCTTTAAAAAGAACAAATATGTTATAGGAATAACATACCCGATCGACAAATTGATCACGTAAGTTATCGAAGATAACTGTCATTCTCATATCTTTTTAATTTCGTTTCGTATAGTTAGTTATAGAATGTGCAATCGGCTGGTTTTTATGACTTTATGACGTAGTTAAGTCATATGGCTAAAGGCACTGAAGAGTTTAAAACTTTTAAAGTATTCTACAAAATTCTTCATCGACAGCCCTGAGCGATCATAGTCTGTGGTCATCGTCAGTTATCTATGGACGCGACATTGACAGAACAGCGATCGCTCGGAAACCGAGCCTGCGCCGTTAACAAGATCTGATAGCGACGTGCTGACTGAATGACTACCGACTTACACTGACTGCTAGTGCTGACTGACTGACGAGATAGTGCTGCTTCTTGAATGGAAACAAAGGTTTATTTTTGTAACCTCCTTGCCTTGTTACCAGGTGATACCCAGGATTTTTTTTGCCGAGAGCGCTCACTTGAGTTTTTTTTTAATTATACTCTACAAGTTTTAGTTAGTACTTGATTTTGATCTTACCTGATGGTAAGTGATGACACAGCCGAAGATGTTATTGTACTAACATGGAAGGGATAAGTAAACTCACCCCTCTAAAAGTCGAATACACAGAATTTCATATGACGCTAAGAACGGCCGAAGCCTCCCACCAGACCGGACCGAGACGTACTCCGGCCGTCTCTTATAGAAATATTATTGTACTTAATATTGTTTTAACATTTTCATTTGCCCCAGACATTGGCCCCAGATGGCCCCAGATGACCCCAGAGTTAATTTACAATTTATAAAATTCTAAATACCTACCTAAGTAGGCCCAAAAAATCAATAAGTACTTTTCATTATATCTGCAGATGACATTATTTAGGTTCACCGCTGCCAGTCTCGCTCAAAATTTTTTTTCGTTTGCCCCGACACCATAGCATCATCAGGTAATGTTGACTTGACAAAATTTATTTTGTGCCAGATGATGACGTTTTATGGTTGTTTAACAAAAACTAGTAGTAACCATAAAACTTTTTTAAGCTTGCTATTATTGCGCTTTACTTCAGTAAAAACACGGATAAGGTTTTTTTTAATTTGGCTATTGAACTGTATTCACTATTTGTAAAATATTTATTTGTATTGTATTGTAACATGATAATATGGTATAAGTTACCTTGATTCTTAAATATGATAAATCGTGACCAATATATTTTTTATTTACATAAATGTTTTATGTATGAACATTGAGCAGTATGAAATTAAATAGAATATGAATTTAAAGAAAAAAGTGTATCGATTCTTTTTTGTGTCACTCTGTAGAAACCATTCATTTCCTACTATTTTACCATATAAAACGCCGTTTGTTCTACGAAGAGTGTTTTACAGCATACGACTAAATATAATATCATCATCATCATTTATGGTTCGAACTTTTACAACTAAAAAAAAATTGGTAAAAATGGAACCCTTATGGAGAGAATTTCTCCGTCTTTTTAACTAATTGAACTTAAGAAGTCGAGTTTTCAAAGATCCTTTCTGAAAGGACGCAAATATCGTATTAACAGCTATCCTAAAGTGTTAGTACCTACAAGAAGTTGGATAAACAATTCGAATCTCGAGTCAGTTTCGCAATCTATGTGCTAAACATATTATAACTCTATCGAATTGAATCCTTAGCTTTTTTGCAATTTGTGCTAGCTTGTATAGGTATGCCGAATCCGGCTGAGTACATAAGTTTGAGTTGTGCGTTGATGGTTCAGTTATGGTCGTTTTCCCCAACATTATAAGGGACACCTTGAACAGAACAGAAGGTGACAGTTGTTGTAAATGAAAATTGTCAACTATGGGCTTAGATGTTCCTTAAAATGTTGGTGAAAACGAGCAAAGAAAACAATATTAGCGGATGTTAGTACCAACTTGTATACATACGAATATTATCGCGAGACCCATCAGTTTGAAACGAGTCGGAGAAGTCGTATAATAGTCGTGCTCGTAAACCATAAAAGCGCTCACAACATTCATGGAAGTGTGTGACGTTTTTGGAACACGGAACACCATTAGGGACACGGTTCCCATTTCTATTTTATTGCTGCAGCAGTTTGGAACATTCTCACACCTTGGCGCTTCTTGGTCTTGACTCTTGAAACTATTGTTATAGCTCGAGAAGATAATAATGCTTTGATTATGATTATTTCGCAGTGACAATGATTATAAAAAGATTTATTTTCACATTTGCCTGATTTACCAGCACTTATGAAAATTTAAAACTCTACCGCCAAGTTTGTATAGCAGGTTTGTACCGAGAAGTACTGGCAAGAAACTCAGTGTTTGCTTTTTTCGAAAATGTCATTTAATTCAACTTTTCTTACATAGTGTGAAAAATTATTACATAATCAATTTTTACGATATCTCGTGAGGAGATGGAAGCATATCCCTATCATTCCCGTGTATGAGGGTAACGCCCATAGTTTTAGATTGTGAGGTACTTCGGAGCGAAACACTAGTCTTTAATAGAATTTAGCCTGTGCCGTGAATCGAACCCTAGACCTTCCACTTATGTGACTTGCAGTTTAAATACCTCAGCACACCCAACTGTGCCAGTGGAGGTCATAACCTGAACGGATTAGCATGTCTGTACCGAGTGAGATTTAGTGTCTTTGTTGTTTTACAGTTACATACCTCCCTAACTTATAAATCAAGGAATTCGTGACGAACACTTACTCCTCTGGAAATACGTCCTCTAATAATAAATACATCAGGTACAATTTTTTTTTTTTTTGTAGATAGGCTTTCGCTTGACGACAATCATGCCTGATGGAAAGCAATAATGAGGTCTAGGTTGGAACGCGCTTGCCTAGAAAATGCCTATTCACTCTTCTATTGAAGGCACCCAGATTATACTTGGCTGGAAACACGGAGGCTGGAAGGACGTTCCATACCTTAGCGGTTCGTATCAGAAACGTGGAAGAAAAACGTTTCGTACGAGTTTGTTTTCGTGTGAGTGTGTGTGAAATAAAAAAAATTGTACAGTATTTCTAATACTACTATACTAGTAATTTCATTTAGAAGTAGGTACTTTTGCTGCTATATGCTGACCATTGCCTCTTCAGCTTTGATGACCTTTGACCTACGATGAGCTACGTCGATGACTCTGGTTCGTTTACGGATCTTCTCGTTTGTGGGATTTCTCAACATGTATATAGTACTCAAAGCATAGCTCTCTCTATCGCCTGCTGAGTGACTCTGAGCCTTCTTATAAGTGCTAGAATGAAAGCCCTGCACAGGAAAGCGTAGTGTTCGCAAACCTCTGACCAGATGGACTGACGACATTAAGAGAGTCGCAGAAAGTCGCTCTGGATACAAGAGGCGCAGGACAGTGTAGACTGGAAATCATTACAAGAGACCTTTGTACAGCAGTGGACGTCCGTCGACTGACTAACTAGCCTTTAAATGAACTCAAATTATGGAACTATAAAAAGGCACAGATTAAAAATATGAACGAAATTTTATGGTACCTAATTTTTTTTTATTTTTACGCTATACAAGTTAGTACTTGACTGCGATCTCACCTGATGGTAAGTGATGATGCAGCCGAAGATGTTAGCGTACTAACTTGGAAGGAGAACACCCCATCGGTTTCTACACAGCATCGTACCGGAACGCTAAATCGCTTGGCGGTACGTCTTTGCTGGTAGGGTGGTAACTAGCCACGGCCAAAGCCTCCCACCAGACCAGACCTGAGCCAATTTAGAAATTATAAAATTCCAAAGTGGCCCGTGGCGGGAATCGAACCCACGACCTCCCGAGCTCTCGACTCGAATCCGAGCGTGCGTCCCCTGCGCTACGGAGGTCGTCAAAACCGCAAAGTAGCCGCATTTTATAACTCAAGTGTTGGTATTTCGTAATTATGTTGTGTGTATTGGGATTAGAATACAATCCTTACGGTTAGAATACCTATTTGAATCGATTGGCTCTTAATCTAGATACTTGAACCAAAAAGTGAAAAACATACGAGACCATATCACGCGCGATTCTAAAACGTTATTTCAATATTTCTTGATAATATTTGCGTTTTTGTGGGCTAGTGCCTAGAACATTATTATTAAAAGAACACAGTGTATGTAGTACAAAAACCACCCTGCCTGTTATGAAAAATCACCAAGCGTGTTTTCACTTCGGTGAAAACAACAATATAAATGAAATTCTTGGCTGTAGGTTTTGGTTGTACGCCTTATATAATCATATATTATGTTCTAATAAAAATAAATATTTTTTTTTAATTTGTGGCTCCTATATGTACTTAGTCTATATTTACTGTTATTTGTCAATTTTGTAAGGTTCATGGAGTATATTAGTATTTTTGTTTAAATAATACACAATTTAATTTTACTTACGAAAAATTATATTTTCATAAGTACTGTTATCGAGTTATTTTTACATGAATTACCAATAACCTTAATAAATTTGAAGTAATGTTGAATTTACTCCCATAACACGTCACATTCACTTGTATCCTCTATAACGACACACTTTTAAAAATAAGATTCGATAAAGCCGACTATTATATTGTAATAATATGCTAATACAAAATTGTCTTTAATTTTCATAAACTTGTATTAAGAAACAATAAACGACAGCTTAGGTAGAGTTACCATCAATACAACATTAAATAAAGGACAACCATCTACTTAGCAAATCTCTAACACTAACAGATTGACCGACCTGAAACACCATAGATGGTCTATAAAATTATCATCAACATTAAAAAGGTTTTTGAAAATTTAATCCCAATACGAGGCATATATGGCACTAAAATTTCCAGTAAAGAACCACATCTCCCCATCATAACTAACAGATCGTGATTCCCATTAGGATTACTTTGCATCATTTTCTTTTAAGTTTGACAGATTTTAATTTTTTTAATATTTAAATGCCCTAAATTCGATGTCCTTTGTATCTGTTGTACGCCAAGCTGTTGTTCTTTTGCTAAATATTTTTCCAGTAATTTGTAAAAAGTTCGTAATCCGAGAAAACTTTCTACAAATGGTCATCCTCATCCCAGGTGACGTAAGATGCTTGGACATAATTTATTTACCGTTTGGAAACTCGCGAGTGGACGTGCTAATAGAAATACTATTCGAGGAGGTACGGACAATAAAATATACATACATCGGTACTGAACTTCACTGTTTAGGTGGAAGTATTTTGGAGAGTGTGCTCAGGAACTCCACAACCTTGTACCTCCTTCACCTTTCTACCACAGAACCGCAAGACGTCGAGAGAAGTGGCATCCTTATGTGGTTGATGTCCAGCGTACTCGAACGAAACGTTTTTCTTCCACGTTTCTGATACGAACCGCTAAGGTGTGGAATACCCTTCCAGCTTCCGTGTTCCCAGCCAAGTACAATCTGGGTGCCTTCATGAGAAGAGTGAACAGACACTTTCTAGACAAGCGCGCTCCATCCTAGACTACATCATTTCTGCCCATCGAACATGATTGTGGTCAAGCGTAAGCCTATCAATCGTAAAAAAAGTATGTTACCGATTTATTACGGATTCCCCAACTCCTAAAGTGGTCAGTAAATTGTGATAATAAAATAACACAAAAAAAAAATGCGGAATTTAGCTACGTAATTCACATTACACACCATTATATTTTTGATGACAGCAAATTCGGAAGGTTTTGCCAAATTTTCTCGAGATTCAATAGTTTTTACAAAGTAATCGTAATTAAGTAGAAGACATTCATTAATTCCACTGAGCTAGGTGAAAAAATAAAGAGCTTATACTGATTGCGATTTGCGCAAAGAATAAAGTTAGCATGCTGAACAGTAGTGCAGCAAAAAAATTTGAGCACAATTTTTTTTTTTTAAGTTTTAGTTTCAAAATCGCAGCAATGCAAATGAGTACAGAGATTTGCAAATATTTTGCTAAGACTTTGTACACACACAGGCGATATTGTTGACACGAGCGCAACAAAGTTGACTTGCGTTATGTTATGACTCGTGGAAAACTTAGCCCGTTTGATAGCCTATTGTTTTGGCAATAAATCATCGAATTTAATTTGAAATGGTTGTAAAAAGCTTTAGTATTTTATTTTAAAGCCTCACTAAGAATATGAGAAAACCTGTTTTGGGTGTGTTTTTCCTTGCAACAATAAAACTTAACATCTACTTGGTTAAAGTTGCGGGCAGAAATCTAAAGTCAATTGGTTCATTAATACCCTACTATTTGGACTGTTGTATTAGGTGCTTCTGGTATATGATGTGCCTACTTTAAACTAAAACTTTTAATATCGTCCTCTTCACTGCGGTATTCGTACATGTACTAATTAAACAGTATATTGTATGTTCCTTTAAACCGCGAAATAGGTCTAATATCATAAAGCTGTATTCTCAAATGACGAGGAAAGTGAAAATATTGCCTAGTCATGAACAATATGGCGTATATTGCCTTAAGTGTGGCTTTAACATTAACGTTAAGATAGTAACACTAATTAGCAATAGAAATGACTTATGGATATGAAATACGCTTTAATAATAAATTTCACAACATAGCAAGGTTTCTTCGTTTAAAATCTTTACTGTCAATAAACAACGACCTCAATTTTTTATTCATACCAATGTCAATAAGGCATTCAAATCTTTACCAAAAATAATAATTGACCTAAACAAGAAAAAGATTCCTTAACAAACGTGAGTGCTTACACAATTCTCTCTCATTTATAAATAAGTACATCAAGTATACTTGATTGCAAATTTACACTAATATAGAAGAAGCATGACCTCTGTTGGTTGCTACATAGTACATACCATATCCTTGTAACCCTCAATAGCGCTATCTGACGACTTGGTAGGATGACAAAAAAACTGCAGCCGAAACCCCGAAATTGTACATAAGCTGGTTTTAGAATCGAACTCGAGACTTCCTACGCTAACTAAGGAAGGGAGGTTGGGGAGGTTGTATAACTGAAAAGTAGTGTGTGGCTAATTGGTTGGTATATCAGAGTAGAAATATGTGCAAATATCATCATACAGACAAATATATTATAAAATGTCCAACAATAAAGAATTTTTGTTTATTCAGCCGCTAAGGGGGAAGTAGAAGGTCATGTAAGCGAAGCCGGAATCGTCAGATTGTTAATATTATAACAATTTGTTACACACAAACAACGAAACAAGTTGATTGGTTTTATAAAATTTCTTTCATCATTAACCCGAGTGAGAGGGGTTTGGTCATAGCAAACCACCTTAAACAAGTGCGGGTTTACACTTTTAGGAACATTATGGTGACCACTCAGGTATTATACAGGTTCCTCACGATGCATTAGTTTCCATAAACGCACATAACTCCGCAAACTTAGAGACACCAGCCCAAGATTCGGACCGCCGACTCTTTGACGAGAGGGAGGGAGGTCTTAAGTTCTGAACCAACAAAAAATAAAATATTAAATGTATGTGGAGACTACTCTAGCGACACAAACATGGTTTTTACTGCTAGGTATTACTTCTGTATTTAGGTTCTACTTTTTTAGGTACAGGGAAAACACGCGGCGCTCCCGTACACAAAACTCCCCCGTGTGTTTCCGAGCGCAGCGGTCAAGCCTGGATTTATTTAGCGGCGGCTCACACACGTGGCCCGGCTCCGGTCTAGAAACCTAGCGCACAAAACATCTAGATTGGAAAGCGAAATATGTATCCGATAACAAGCCCACTCGGTAACTAATACCTATTATAACGTTACAAGTTACAACTCGGACCAGATCCGCGTGGACACACATCTACTACACTTAATTACAACTGTATTTTGTAATAAAACCGTTTTAATTTTTTTATTCGACTACAATACCTAATACCTCTTTTCATTACACTAAGCACTGTGCGGTGCACTAAGCGGTGCACTATTTTATTACTTGACATCTGAAAGAGTTATTTGCTAAGAGGAGCGGCCAAAACCACCCACGAGGTCTGTTTGGAAATATTAAAATCTTAAAACTGTAGTCGGTAATTGAACCTGGGAAGTATCACTACAATTTCACAACAAGACTTTCTTGAATCATACTCGTAGCTTCTGAGACAACCTTAAACAATTAATAACCTTTTTTTACTCTTGTGTGTAAAAATAACGTTTATGAAATGTAACACTCTACCAAAACATTCGGAAACTTGTTTTGCCGAGTATTCACATCAGTTCTTCTCTTGTACTTTCCGAACTTGGCGGTAAGTAGAGTTTTTACTTTTCATAAAACGTTGTAAACTAGGCCTATGTGAAAAATAAAAAAAAATGTTTTCGTTTTTCATTTTCATACAGGAATAATTTCCATCTCCATGGCGGTAGTGATGGATAACTATAAACTGGTACATATACACCAGTTTGTGTCAGGGCTTAAAATCAACGAACCTTGTACGAATTAACCTACAGCATTTGAGAGAGAATTTCAAACAAGTTTAAGGCAAATCGCGTTCGGTTTCATTCTTCCAGCTGATAGCATCGCAGATCTTGATAGCGGGGACACCTGTGCAGTGTGCAGCGCTTGCAGGTGATACCTGCATAATAGCTGCCCGACCACATTCACTGCACCCTTGACTAGCTGCAAGCTACTGTGAGACGATTTTGCGGATTAAAGTGTGGTGCCACTTACAGCGAGGAGATTCGCTTTCACCCAGAATTCTTAACCGATGGCCATTAATGTCTGTAATATCATTTCTTCCAATATCTCTAAATGTGAGGAGGCTATACTTAATGCAGTAAAAAGTGATTCATAGCAAAAAAAAAACAATTTAATATAGGCACTTATGAAATTTTAGACGTTATAAGTGCATTTAGAAAGTTGTTTTAGAAGCGAGAAGAATGAGCAAAATACGCGGCATTTGCTTTAAAAACAATCGGGTTTAACTTTTTTTAGAGTCACTCCACTGGTGCTGAACTCTATTTTTCCGCAATCAAATCAAAAATAAGAAAATCGTACGAGTATGATTGTTACTTGAAAGACGTTATATCGATTGCTACTATTGGTTGTTACAGAGAACGCTAAGTCTATTTTAATAATAAATAATAAGCCAATTTAAAATAAACCTATTCCTAAAACGGATATAAAATCTTTAAAAAATTGCCCATGTCATAAATAGAACCAGAGACATATCTTTTAAATGTCACAGGGCGTCATCTACTCCAGAGAAGACGTCAAAATGGCTCATTAGTCATTTCAGTACAACCAATTAGTTCAAGTATTGTACCATTGTAGAACTTTTTTCCCAGCAGCTGCAGCTCAACTACATTCAAATACTCTTAAGAGTTGACGCTATTCGCAAACTCAGCTTCCGTAAAAAGCAGTCGCTCAAATCACCGGATGGATACATCTCGGCGCGCGACAGGTCGGCCTATTTCCGCTGGCAGTGCGACCACCGGACGGCGCGGTGTCGGCCGTATTTTAGGTCGGTGCGTTACATAACAATTGGATAATGACACGCGCGCGTTCGCATTTAGAATACGACGTGACACTGCACTGATATGGTACATGTTGAACACTGATTGGTGAATGATTTGCATCGGTCGAGCCGCGGCGGCATTGATTGGTTAAAATGTGCATCGGTTATACAGCCCGATTGGCTGGTAATAGTTATCGACGATGTTTGGCCGATGTACATTGTACAATTTTATTAAGGTATGAGAATTGACCTTCTGATGTCAAAACTTATAGTGCCTGTCTCAATCCCATTTTATATTCTTCCTCCGTGTTGTTAAAGTGAGAAGGAGTGTGGCCATAGCCCACTACGTTGGCCAAAAGAGGTGGTAATTCAATAATGAAATCCCAAACTCTGGTTTGTGACAGGAATCGTACTCGGGGACTGCTGTTTAGATATCGTAGTTCACCAACACTTTATAGCTGGTGTCTAAACAAATGTGACCATTGGATGACAATGACTCTACTCAACTCGGATTATATTACAGTATCGTGATTTTTATTTGAACTTCATCATACTATTATTTGATTTTGATCAAACTCTCTACATTAATTTTTAATTATGAGAAATCCAACGGTAGATCTATACCAAAGGTATTAACTACATAATTAGTAGCGTTCTAAATAAAATCCATTAGCGATGGCATAATTAAGCCAACGTGGTCTAATATGAAGTTACTCGAATATATATAGCTACTAGCAGATACCCGCGGCTTCGCACGCTTAATTTTAGTTTTAACTATTCTACGGGAACCATCCATTTTCCGGAATAAAAAGTACCCTTTTTTCAGAGATTTTCCCGAGAAAAGAGTAGTTGATTCTAGGATATAATTTATCTCCATTCCAAATTTCAGCCCAATCGGTCCAGAAGTGACGGCACGATGGAGTATTTCTCCCGCATGAATATCTGCTATTTAACTATTTTCTTAGAAACCATGGATTTTCCCGGGATAAAAATTTGCCTATGTATTAATCCAAGATCCTTTTTGAATTTCCACCTATCGCCTTATTGAATTTCAACCTATCGCCTTTTTGAATTTCAGTAATTACAGCGTGAAGTAGTATTTTCCCGCGTGCATATCTGTTTTTAAATTTTCCCGCGGAAACCATGGTTTTTTTTTGGGATAAAAAGTTGCCTTTGTATTAATCCGGGATAAAATCTAACTTCATTCCGCAATTCAGCCACATCAGTTCAGTAAGTAAGGCGTGAAGGAATATTTTTCCCGCGTAGATATCTTTTTTTCACTTCTATCATAGAAACCATGAATTTTTCCAGGATAAAAAGTAGCCTAGGCATTAATTCAGGATATAAACTATCTCCATTCCAAATTTCAGCCAAATCGATTCAGTAGTTGCGGCGTGAATAATTTTATGCGCGTGAATTTCGGTTTTTAACCCCACGTTTTAATCCCACGGGAACCTTGAATTTTTTCGAGATAAAATGTAGCTTATGTGTCCATCCATTTATCTCCATTACAAATTTGAGCTAAATCGGTTCAGTAGTTGCGACGTGAACGAATATTTTTCCCGTGTGGATTTTTGTTTTTCACTATGATCACACTCGTAGAAGTCATGAAATTTTCTGAGATAAAAAGTAGCGTACGTATTAATTCAGGATAAAATCTATCTTTTTTCCGAATTTCAGTCATATCAGTTCAGTAATTATGACGTGAAGTAGTATTTTTACCGCGTGAATATCAGTTTTTCAGTTTTCCCGCGGACACCATAGATTTTTCCGGAATGAAAAGTAGCTTTTGTATTAATCCAGGATATAATCTATCTCGATTCCAAATTTCAGCCAAATCAGTTCAGTAATTACGGCATGAAGGAATATTTTTAACGCGTGGATTTCTGTTTTTCACTATTATTATAGAATCCATGGAATTTTCCGGGATGAAAAGTAGACTTTGTAATAATCCGGGATAAAATCTATCTCCTTTCCGAATTTCAGTCATATCAGTTCAGTAATTACGGCGTGAAGTAGTATTTTTACCGCGTAAATATCAGTTTTTCAGTTTTCCCGCGGACACCATAGATTTTTCCGGGATGAAAAGTAGCTTTTGTATTAATCCAATATATAATCTATCTTTATTCATAATTTCAACCAAATCAGTTCAGTAATTATGGCGTGATGTAGTATTTTTCCCGCGTGAATATCTGTTTTTCCCTTTTCCTGCAAAACCCATGAATTTTTCTGGGATAAAAAGTACCCTATTTATTAATCCAGGCTATAATCTATCTCCATTCTAAATTTGAGCCAGATCAATTTTGTACTTGCGGCGTGAGATTTTTTTTTCCGCGTGAATTTAGGTTTTTAAATAATCCCACGGGAACCATGAATTTTTTCGGGATGAAAAGTAGTTAGCCTATGTGCTAATTCAAGATACAATATACCTCCATTCCAAATTTTAGCCAAATCGGTTCAGTATTTGCGGCGTGAAAGAGTATTTTAACTTGCTAAAATCCAAACTTCGGACCCCCGTTTCACCCCCTTAGAGGATGAATTTTCAAAAATCCTTTCTTAGTGCACCCCTAGACCTCATAGGGTACCTGTGTGCCAAATTTGGAGTCTCTAGACTCAGCGGTTTGGGCTGTGCGTTGATATGTCAGTCAGTCAGTCAGTTTCTTCTTTTATATATTTAGATTTTGTTAAAGAGGCAACATAAGGTATCAGCATAACAAATTTTACTAAATTAAGTTCATTAGTTGTTGTTTACAAAGCTGTTAATTTAATTGCAGTTTTTTAACCATCCCACGGGAACTCTTTATTTTACCGGGATGAAAAGTATCCTATATGTTTACCAGGGACATAAGCTACCACCACACAAAATTTCATTGGAATCGGTCCAGCCGTTCCAAAGATTAGCCCGTACAAACAGACAGACAAACAGACAAACAGACAAACAGAGAAACAAAAAATTTGAAAAAAATTTAAATTAGTTCTATTTCACTTCTTACATCCCCCTGACTCCGTTTTTAGCATTTTTTTTATTTGTACAGAAATTTGACCTCTACAGATTTATTATATGTATTGATAATTGAAATAAAAATAATAGTACGGTGCAATTAGCTCAAAAAACAACCGAACCCGGACATCCAAAGTGAAAGTATTATTGCAATACCAGATTGTTCTATGAAGTCCATATATTGTTTGGTAAAAAGTTACATCCCTGACAACGTCGGGTTTGGGAGGGATAGGGGGTGGGAGTGGTTCTTTTCATAAGTAGGTATTTCAAAAACTATGCAATTTAGCGCGAAAGTTTCAAAGACAAAAGTCTTAATCTACGTTAATATAATTTACGTTACGTATAAGAAAACTGAAAAAAACATAACTTGTCCCCCCTTCCTTTCCGTTTGGAAGCAATGTCAATCGTTCAAAAATTTGTGGAGTTGTCTCCTTGCTTTCATGCTAGCCTAGTACCAAAAGCTCTACTTTAGGAGTGCCAGGTTATTTTCGTTACGAAATTTCTGGATTCGGTCTGCACCGTCAAAGCCCGCGATAGAAGCTATGCAATAGCTTAAAAATTGAAATCAACAAAACTACTGTCAAATTGCAGGAGGATGTCAAAGTCCGCAAAAAAATCGTTTATGTTTACATGTCACAACCTGCAACAAATAATGTGCACCGATAAAAGTCAGTGCCAACAACCGACTGTTATATAGCTACATAGATTGTTGGCTACATTGTAACATCGGAGTTCGGTCTGTAGATCAAACGTGCGCCGAAACCAACGGGAACGTGACCTTGATAACATGTTAATGTATTATCGCTATCAATTCACTATCACTAAATTACATAGTTACCATAGAGACACTCTCTGTCCGTCTGTAACTGCTTATCTTAGAAAGAACTGCTGTAAGTTATGAACTGATTTCACTGAAGTTTTTTCAACTCGCGAAGCACAATTTCCAAATCCGGCGTACCGGTTCTTAACTGTTTGAAAACAGAATTAGATAATTGTTAAAAATCTGTTTAATCCTCTACAAAAATTAGTTTTTGACTACTTAAAACTGGTAGGTACATTAAAAAACAACGAATGATTTTCCAGCAACGTATTTAGTGCTTACGTATTTTCTCCTGATTTTACCTGCCTTTTGACTGTTTAATATATATAACTGGGAACATCTACAAACCTGACATTTGTTACTCTTAGACATTAATCATAAATAACATGAAATTAATCTCAAAAACATTCATTCGCTAATTTGGTACATACCATTCTAACAACTAGCTTTTACAATGGAACCTTATTCGTTACTATTTAAACTTACGAGATATTTAATCGCGAATCTAAATTGCCTTGATATAAAACAATTATATTAATTCAAACAGTATTTGAACGTAAGTGTTTACCGTAGTTTAACTATAACTATTAAAATAAGTAATCTTTGTTTTAACTTCTAGTTTTAGAAAGGAAATCTGGACTCGCCACCACTCTGCGTTACTTAGCAGTCAATACAATGTGCCTTGTTACAGCAAATGTGCATATTGTGTAATGCACTCTTGAAATGAGTGTGTTACTTAATTTGAGTACTCAAATGCGCATTAATTTGTTATGAAAAGCATCCTTACGTGGTTTAATATTGCAGCAAGCTAATATGAGAAGAACGGGAAAGAGACATAGCCGAGTTTCTGCCCGTTCTTCTCCATGCAAAACAGCTTATAAATACCAAAGGTGATGGGTATAGAGTTTGACATTTCATAGTTGAAGCTAGGCCTATATGTGAAACTATAAATATACTGATTTGTTTGATGTATTGCGGCATAATCTTTCCGCCTTCCGGCATGCAGATCTCCTCAAGACGTTTTCTTGCAACAACCAAAACCGCTTACAATAAGCCAAAAAATCAAAGTTTTGAGGCTTGAGCATTGACTTATACTCTAGACGGGGCGGACCGCGCGAAAAAATGTCGCCAGTTTATGGGAGCTAAACCCCCTCCGGCGTCAGTAGTAAGCTGTAAGCCTACACAGTATTTCGCAGGAGTTTCGACACATGGCTCTACATTTTCTTGTATGAAGAAGTTTTACGTAAAATGTTCGGATGGGCCTATCTTGACTATTATTATCAATGGGCTTGAGCTTCGATCCGGGGATTTCGAAATATTAAGAGGCTGAAGTCAGAAGCGTGACGTCACAAAGTGCTGATCCTTTAATATGTCTAATCAATGCAAATACCATTCACGTCAACTCTCATGCGACAGTCGCAATGGCACCCACCGTTCCATCGCGGCACAGATTAGTGGGCCAACCGCGCGGCTATTTGCGACCCGCTCGAAATAACCGCGCCGGCTACACAGCACATAGCTCACTGTAAAAGCACTTTCACATTGGTCGCGTTACCGTGCGGTTCAAAGTCAACTTCAGGAAGAATTTGCCTTGCGTATATCTTTACCAAAAATAAAGACGCATTAGTTCACGTATCAATAAATAGTTTCATACTCTATTTGCCACCCTTCTGTAAATTACAAAATCCATTCTTACCTAATAATAGCTGTAATATTCATCTTATTTTTACCTATTAGATATGAACTGAAGAGCTGATGAAAGTTGCTTAATTCAAATAATCGTTGCGGTTTTTCTCACATAGCCCCCCATTTATTGATGTTGAGAGTCAGTCTCTACTTTCTTTGGACATTTTTGACAAGTCCGTCCTGGGTTAGCATGTTAAATCTCAGTTCAGACATTAGATTAGATAGACATTAACCTGGGTTGGCGCAAGTGGGCCTTAGAGGTTAAAATAACAACACTTATCTTAGCTGATGAAAAACATTTTAGTATACAGAATATCTTCAAAATCTATAGCTACAATACCTAGAGTAGAGAAACAGAGAGATAACACGATATGAATCATTGAGGCACTTTGTGCGTTTGAAAAGATCAATCTGGGAGTGATCTAATCTGATTGAATCAAGCACCACAGATTGAAAAGATCACGATAGTTAGCTAATGAGTTTGATGGGATGTATCGGACTAGTCACTAGCTACAAGAAACTTACATGTCGACTGGATGACGGGGAAGTCTTGCTGTTTGACTGCAAACATGATAATATTAATTGTGTAGCTATGCGGACTGTTTCCTGTTCTCAATTATTCTTGTTGCTTAGTCAATTTTTACGGGATAAAAATAACTATATGTTAAGTCAGCAGGGTAGAACTTGGAAGCATCCTCGAAGATGACTCTCCCTCATCCTAACATCTTAGAGGATCAAGTTAACAAGTTATCATTTAAAAATATCTAAAAAAACTTTTATACGTTTTAACTTTACTCTTCTCAACAATGGAGTTGTATCGTTTAACTACCGAATACCTATGACCACCTTCCGATACCATCATCGGATGAGCTACATGTTACGAGAATAATGATTTTAAATTATCTTCCGATTTACAGATGCATGCAAAACTTCAGCTCAATCGGTAACTGGGAACCGGATCAAACTTTACTTACAAGTTTTGATTACAGACAATCAAACATCGGGACAGGTGAAATTGAATACAAGCTTTGTAAAAGGGGGTGTCATAAGGAAAACTCCGACTTTAACTATTTGTTCATTATAAATCATCTTTCATCGGTTCTTTCCTTATTTTCCGAAGTCACAGATGCATACAAGTAGCTCGAAAATCATTTATCAAAGAGGCAAGGAGGTTCGAGTCCCGTCGCGTTAATTTCCGAGTGTTTGTACTTAAAAGCGGTAATATGACGTATCCGAGGACTAAATTACCGTGTAGTAAGTCAGCGAGGCGTTGAACTCTTCGCGTCGTCGGCGAATTTTCCGGTTTGTTCGCGTGATTTGGACAGGTCGCCCTTAAACGAGGTACTTACTCAAAAACACGGCGAAACCTACGAGAGTTCTTTTACGCATTACTGATTAATTAAGATCTTTTATTGACCTTTTTTTAGGCGGTTTCAGCTTCGTCTCGACTTACCTACCTTAGTACCTTCTACTATAGACGCGGATCTCCTTTCGAAATGAAAATGGCTTAAATGGAAGCAGGCGTTATTTTGCAGAAATCCGTAATTAGCAGGAAAGATTAATTTGTTTTGCTGTTATTCGCAACTTGAAAAGATTAGTAAGTTAGTAAAGAAAGTATGGTACAATATACAGGAACACTCCCCACATTAAACTCCTTACACAATTTTCCAATACTTTCTTCGACGCACGTTTCGTCCCGAATATCCTCAGGAGATGTTGACTTCACAATTCCACGAACTCTCTACGCGAACGAGTTTCTCTGCGATTTCGCACTGTGAAATCAACATCTCCTGAGGATTGACAAAACAAATTAATCTGTCCTATACTAATGAGGTTTTAGCCATAACCAATACGTAGCCCAGTGCGGGTAGATAGGCTTCACATTCCAACAATCAACCAATAGTTACCTATTTGTTATGCAAGGGCGCAAAGTGGATTTTTGGGCCGAGTGTCAAATTTGAATGCTGAGCGGCAAAGGATTCTAGGGTTGGTAGGGTAGGGGTTCAAAGAATAGAATCCTGAGCATAGCGAGGCATTCGAAGACATGAGACCCAAAAAAATTTGCGCCCGTACATAAAAAATAAATACGACGCACATGACCTCCATATTTTTATTATAATTACCTTTACACCTGCGAGTATAACCTAAGCTACAACGAAGTCTGAACTTTATAATTTGCGGCGTTATTTAAGGTAATTGCTTACCGACAGTATAAGAAATGTAGCAAATGTAGGTCTTATTACTCAGTTGAGGTAACGCACAACGGGTTTTGAGACCTGTAATTTCGACCCTAATTTACAAGTATAACATGCACCGGAAGTCGGAACTCTAAATTGCGGTATGCTTTTGTGGAAGTCAACTAGCCGCGACTGAAGTAGGTACGTTCATCCCTGATATGATACTACCTAAGAGTATCATTGTACCTTCAGCCAAGGAAAGTCTAATGCTGAACATAGGCTCCTGAAATAACCGCCAAATACCACAATTTTGTGCCGCCTGAAGCCAGCGACTCCCCACAAATCTCTTGAGGACACCTAGTCTGTACACCTAGTTCTACCAACTGCTATTTCCGCCATTCCAGCACCTTGGGTTTTCACCATACGACGAGCTATATGTGTACACTGCCACTTCAATTTTTCAACACGTCGCAAGCTATATGTCGGTCACTTTGGTTATTTTGCGGATCTCCTCGTTTCTCATTCGATCGCGCAGAAATGCTCCCAGCATAGCTCTCTCCATCGCTAGCTAAGTGACCCTGAGCTTACTTAAAAAAACGAAAGAAAGAAAGAAAAAACTACGGAACTATTCGGAATCACAACACAGTTATAGTCCGCCAGAATACATCATAGTTATGTGTGAAATTGTGTGATTCCAAAATGGAGTCCACTCAGCGTTTGCTACGTCTGTGGAGCCTGGATTTGCCCCACGGTCGTAGCGCTGGTCTTCTACTTAAGAGAACCATAGTCAGACCATGTTTCGAATCCTCACTGGCAACACGCACTGTTCAAAGACTTTTGTCTTTAAGCACAATTAAATTATCTACGGGTGGCATAAGCTCCCAGTTTTACTTAAGTCCACTCGAAAGGCTGAGAAGTTATTAAGAGGAGATGAGAATCTAACTAGACTCAATACGAACACTTGACTTCAGGCTGGCCTGGAAACCCAATTTTGTTTCGCCGCAAGGACTAGATCGGGATTTTATAAATTCTTAATACAGTGTTGTCTTCATGATTCATAAATTATTCTAAATCTTTTTCCCAATCAAATATAAACAGGAGTCTTTCAAGAGAAGAGTGAATAAACCTTTTTAGGCAAGCGTTTTCTACCCCAAATCCCACCATCATCACAAATGCTTGATGAAAAGCATGATTGTCAAACCTGGCACTCGACATTGTTAGAAAAATCACTCTACGTCTGATGCTATTACTGAAAACCCATTTAAATTATGAAGTTAGAATAAAAGTACGAGCTTTCGCTTAAAATTTTAGCCAGTGCCAATAACTGAATAATAAAACTTAATCGTAATTAAAAATCACGTTAAGAAACCTAGATGATTAACTTATAATCAACAATAAAATAACATAGACTTCAATCCGGATGTTGGTTAAGTATAGCTAATAAAGCAAGACTTTCGCAAGCATTTGAAAGAGATTAAAATTCGATCGTGAGATAAGATCGGTTCATTCAAAACTGATTTGTCTGAAGCAATTAACAGTCAACGACCTAGCCATTATGATTGCAATAAAACACTAACCAGAAAAAGCCTACAAAAAAGTCCAAAAACCACCTGTCGATGATTTTGCCGAATCACTATGATATCTCACGCGAGGCCGCGGCCTACAGTGCCTGATTAAACTGCCTAGAGATTTCGAATAGCGGACATTTAGTATTAGATCTAACTAGTTTTTAGAGATCCGGACGATGAAATAAAATGGTTGTTGGACAAAGGTGATAATATAATTTTAGAGTAGAAATCAGTATGGATAGGACACTACCACGGCTGTAGTTTAACATCACATCTTCTTCGTAGCCTTATGACTGAGGGTCGTGACCTTCTACAAGACCTGACCAGCTTATTGATCAAGGTACGCCAGGTGGTCCAGTTTTGAGCCTTGTGAAGGGGATCCTGGATGTTCGCGCATATTGCATGTTGGATGTAGAATAACATATTCTGCCGTTATTTTTCTACATCTTCTTTCTGGAGCTTTTCTTTTTCCCATGTGCGTGGGGGCTCTAATCCCTGCTAGTCAAAGAAGTCATCCAGGTTGTTTAGAGCTTCGAGTAAAGTATAGCTGGATTGCCAATTGTCCTTTGCGTTGGTCGGATACCTTGCACTCTTGGATTTGAGCAGTAGGTATATCGCGTTCTCCTCCATGGAGGTTCTACACTGAATAAGCTGTCTGTGACTCCATATTCTGCTATGAATCAGCAACTGCAATTCTCATTGCAGTAATTGTGGTTCATGCGGCCGGCGAAATTACTGGGCATAATGGGACGTTACAAATATTGTCTCAGGATGACGAGTAGGTTATACGGTGTACTTCGTAATCAGATAGAGACAAGCGTATCACTTAACATCAGGTGAACGCCTGCGTGAATAACTACGCATTATAACAAATGCCGCATGAATTTTTCCGGGAAAATTTCCAAATGGGTACTAGGTAGGTAGTTATGTTGAAGTAATCCAAGAGTGGTTATACCTACCTAATCTACGTTACTACGTATTTGCATTTTAAATGAATATCTATATTTTAAATGAATATATGTATAGATAGTGGAATAAAGAAGTAACATAAAAAAAAACATATTTTAAATGTAGTAAGTACGGAACCATGCATACGTAATATTAGTTTCGTCCTAAGCACGTACTTCAATGCCAGCTCCCAAATTTCGCGCGAACTGGCCTAGCCGGTTGCGTTTTCGATGACAATATTATCTATCACAGTTATAGAGTTCTCAACAAACAGTAGAGGCAATTTTTCATAGATTCTTATAGTTCCCTATACCTACGCCAAGCAAAAATATTTAATATTCTATGAAAAAAGTTTCAGGATTATTCAGTCATTGTGCATGATAATTTATAAAATCGACTTCTCGATATAAACGTAAAATACAAAATCATATTCATTAAATTGAATTAATTTTCATCTTTTCCCGCCGGGCTCTTATAACAGCAGTAGGGCATAAGCCCTGCCATCAATGCCATCCAACAATGCAAAGAGGTTTCCACTACTATTACCTGAATACTTTATGATCAAAGTTTAATATTTCTCTTCTAAATCTGCACCTAGAATAGTCTGTATAGATTTATAGATGTCTTGTTGAACCTATTTAGACACGAGGCTTCGATGCGTAAAGTGGTTTGGCAAATGTTTACAGTAAACGAGAAACTAGATTTATTTAATAAGTAATGTCTACAATTATATTTCATACATTTTATTCTTCAATAATAATAAACACAATCAGGTACACTTTCATTGTACTGGCAATTTCGCACTTTTATTTATTTTGTTTTTTAAAACTGACCACCCTGATGGACACGCTGTCCCAGCCTACGTCCGGGCCAAGCTTCATTCTTTTATTGTGCGCGGCAATGAGCACTCGACTACAAAAACACGTCTCGTTTTTGTTAATTTAGGTTCAAAGTAAAAAAAATTAAGTGTTCAGTGTTAAAACTTGCTTAATTTTCTATACTGATAATGCTTAGACGCTAGTAAAATTTATTATTATAACAAAAATAAAATCAAATCAAATCATATAATTGTGCATTCATCTTCGTCAGACTCCGAGGAAAGAGGGTAAGTGAAAATTAACCTTTTTTCCCAGATATCACATCAACTCAAATATCAATGCTGACGAAAGTGTGTCCAAAAATTGAAATCCTAAGGCATCTCTAAGCTAACTTGGAGGGTATCACATTGAGGTTATCACGAAAGTATAGCATGATGCGCGAAATAGTCCAGGCATCTCTAAGCTAGCTTGGAGGGTACCACGTTGAGGATACCACGAAAGCATAGCATGATGCGTCAATGCTCCTGGAGGTTGACTGCGGGTCAACACGAAGGATTTTAAAAAAACCTCAAAGGACTTTGCGGATACCAACGGGGGACGATGTCGGTGTGGCGCTGTTCTCGGCTTCACTACAAGTGGCTCCGCATGACCTCCCGGACTTTGATCCCGAATTGCTATCGGCGCTCAGTCACAAGAACTATATTAATGGTTAGTCCCGACAGTTGTAAAATTCTAGCCGACCTTCATTGCAAAGAATCAAATAGTTTATTTGATATACTTGCCTGACTTATGAATAGCCAGTTAAACGTTATAGCCTTTTATCAGTGATAACTATTTCACGACTTAAAAACTAATTCCACGAGGGTACCAACGCGTCGAACTTTTCTAACTATGTACCTACAACAATAATGTTTAGATTTTGTGGTGGAAAATAATTTTACTTACTTTCGAAAATTAATGTTCAGATTGTGTAATGGGATGATAATTTAACTATTAGCTCAAAACTCAATAAGTTAACAATATTATGTATAATGTACCATTAGTCTGAAAGTTTCATTGAAGTGAATTGTTAAATTCTTTCTGAAACTAATAAAAATCTTAAACCACAACGCGTCCTGAACTGAGAAGAAGCTTAAGTATTGACAAATGACATTTTGTTTCGACAAATGACAAGTAATTAAAGTTCACGAACGGGACCAGATGTTTTTTCGGAGAAATAGTTTCGGGCATTATACTAGTTTCAATGGTTACTGATCGTCAGGTGTTGTAAATAAAGAAACCAGCAGGGCGCGGCGGGCGACTTTGCTATCGACACCCACCGCTGGGACATCGAAATCTCGTTTCTCGAGAAACTAGCTGGCCCCCTCTCGTTACGGCTCGGCCAGCAGGGGGGGCGTGACACACTTGAGTATTGGCGATCAGCCGCGAGGAAGATGCGACGTGGCAGCGAGTCTCCAGCATCAGCCACAACAAGGACCAGGTTCAGCGACGACGCTAGACATTAAGGTACCTATATGCCAGTTGTCTTCAACATTTTGAAGTTTGTTGGTTACATATCACTGACAAGGAATCCGTCACGATCTATAACATGATCTAGAATTTCGGGAGTTATAATAAGTGAAGACTATTTTTTGACTTTCACTAGGTGTACAAATGTACGTACATTCAATAAAATATTTTAATGAATTGAACAAATTAAGGAACTAGCTCCAAAAAATTATTATTACATAATACCATTTTAAAAATCGTACACTAACACAGTGTACCGTCTTACACGTTCACAACAAAGAAAAAGCGACAAATGTCTTTGACAATCGACATTTCTTTTTTGGGTGAGATAATGTGGGAGTGAGTCACTGCATGTTCGATTATAGTTAAGATGTGTCTAACCTCAAAATCTTACGTGGTAAAAGATACATTCTAAATTTAAAGGCGTTGAATGAATTTGTAGTTCAAAATCCTTTGAAATTGATAGTTCATAGAACAGCTTACAAGCGAATACTTAAAAAGGGTTTTATGCCTATGAACTGAAGAATCTTATTTTAAAGTACCGATTCATCCTTGGTAAAATACATAAAGAAGTTGTGACTCATCTCAGATACTTACCGCGGTTTTTTCATGAGGATTTGTTAGGTGTTAGAGTGTTAAAGTTATTTACTACCCTCAAAACATGCTCAGTTTCCTGGTTTTATTTTATTTTAATTTCTGACGATATGGCAGTATCGTTACCCAACCGCAAACTATGACGTGAATTATGTAACAATTCAAATTCTGTAAAAAATTTTATACGCTTAACTCGTTGTATCATCTAAGAGTTAAGCTTAATTCCGATTAAAAGTCCTAAAGTCCACTTCTCCAGCTATTAGGTATGGATGGGGTTACACAGAACGTCTGTAGAAACAAAAAATGTAGCCCGTAAGAAAAATTAGACTTTAGACGCAGCTGTTCGTCCATCATCGGTTATCCTATCAGATGGCCAGTGGTTACAACACATTTTTTAAGTCATCTAACTCCCTTAAACCTAAAAGGTTGAACTAGTGATTCACACGATTTCCCGGTCTAGATGAAGACTAATTCTTTTCATTAGAGGGATTTTTGTTTTTGTAATAATTAACGTTAAGATGAATCGAAATACCTCTTTACAGAGTTGATGGCCATATTTTTCGATACATCTATTTTGATACACATGATTTACATCAGTTGCATAGAGGATATCAAATATCCTCATTTAAACGATTGGGTTAATTGTTTCTTATATGGAAATTAAAGATAATCAAAAGCTGACCAAGAGTTACATCCAGTTAATGGGATTAAGCTATCGCTGTAAAATTATATACTTCAAAGTTATTCAAAGAGTTCAATCCAGTTATTGAATTTATCGCTTCTTGCAATAATGCGAAATGTAATCAATATGAACCCAGACGTCTTAGAAACAGACGCATTCTGAACATTTTGGAACACGAAGTTTACCTTTGCTCTTCTATACATTCTTCTAGAGGTAGAATGCTTAAAAATACTATTATAGACAATGCTTTAGACATACATCGTCTAAGGACCTCTACAACTTTGGATTTCCTTCTTTTACATAAGGTGTCAAAAGACTTACTTCTTATAGTACATTTATTGATGATAAATAAATAAATATGGTCTTTCCCTAGAGAACCACAATTCATAGGAATTACTGGAGGAAGTTCTCTGAAGGCATTAAAAAAAAAAAAAAAAAAAAGGACATTTTGTTGGAATTTTTAATAATCTATATGTTTCAAAAATTTTGTGTTATTTACAAAGTTTTGTGGCAATACTGCTTTAATAACGACTGAGATCCGTACAATCCGTACATTATAAGTCAACCTCGTAATTTCCAACAGAACAACTTGTTAACGACGTAGCATATGGTACGATTACTTGTTATCATTCGGCATTGAGTTTAATTTCTGCTGATGATTTTGGGTCAAATAAAAAAAAAAAAAAAAAAAAAAAAAAATATATATATATATATATATATATATATATATATATATATATATATATATATATATATTATATTGCGAAAATGAATAGATAAATTAACATCAAACACCACATAGTAGCACACAATATAGTATGCTAACACATTGCTCAATGGGCTTTAATAAGAGTTTATTCATTCCGTAACTTTGCTTTGCTGATCTTGTAACTTTTTTAGCTTTAGGCAGTAGATACAGCACAGAATGAAAACATTAGCATTAGTTAAAGTTAGTATTATTGTTTTTATATAATTCAAGGGAATTATTGAGTTTATACAACGCCAGCTACTACTCAGGGCGAACCAGTTTTAATTATACCATAATCAAAACTGAAGAGAAAGTATAAAAATTTGCCACAGCTTTGAAAAACAAATCGATATGTCGTTTACAAAATCTTAGACCAAGATATATAATAGACAACCTCCTGATAATGTTGAAGCGACCTCATAAGGTCGCCTGCAGGCAGACCACCGTGAGAACGTGTCTACCGAGGAATATAATCTCTTACGAGAGAGGTCTGCGTTTCAGTGTACTCAGCACCAAGTACGCAACACTTCCTCGGCGAGCACGTAGTTTGTTGCTTGACCTCATCAGAAAAGCAGTCTGCTGGTAACAACCATTACGGACGTTACCTAAGTTTTATAACCTCTTATTGAGCGATGATGCTTCTGTCGCAATAGCTCTTTTGCTCTCTAATCATTAATCATTATAATCTATCTAAATATAAATTAAACCTATTTGTAATGTGACTGGTTTATTGATCCAGGAATTGAACGAAAAGATTGTGTTAATTAAATACTTCTGTGGTATAAAGAGGACCTATTTCCTATTATAATAGGAAACAATTTACTATCTGTTAATGTCCATAATTTAACAAAAATTTTCATCTCTAAACATCTACCTGATTGTGTTTATTATTATTGAAGAATAAAATGTATGAAATATAATTGATGATTAAACGAACTTACCTGTAAGTGAAGTTCTATCACAATTATGTGAATACATTTTATTCGAAAATAATAATATAAGGTCCCTCCCATACCCAAAACCCATGAGTATAATACGAAAATTTTGTTAAATATTCTCTAAAGAATGAAGCTTGGCCCGGACGTAGGCTGGGACAGCGTGTCCATCAGGGTGGTCAGTTTTAAAAAACAAAATAAATAAAAGTGCGAAATTGCCAGTACAATGAAAGTGTACCTGATTGTGTTTATTATTATTTTCGAATAAAATGTATTCACATAATTGTGATAGAACTTCACTTACAGGTAAGTTCGTTTAATCATCAATAGGTTTTCTTACTTAGTATCTAGAATCTCAACAATATATAGTAATTATTTGTACCGTACTAGCTTTACCCGCGAATTTGACCGCCTGGATTTCATTTAAACTGTCTATTTTTCCTATTTTTATAGGCATCTATACTATCTATGCCATGCGACTCTCCAGGGCCTAAACTAATTAATTCAGTGTTTACTGTTACAAAAATCTTTCTACTATACAAATAGCGGGTAAATTGACTTCTTAAAATTTAATCTCTTGATTTCCTTTTGTAAAAGTTATTTTAAAAAGAAGCAACATAGGAGAGATGTTTTTAAAGACATCAACGGAACTTTCTCGAAACAATGATGCCCAAAAGCGCTTCTTTTCTTTACGACATTGCTTTCTTAGAATGAGATAATGCAAAATTAAGAGATAAAAAGTACACCGTAATTTAATTTGGACCGTAAATCTTTAGCGAATTTCGCTCGAAGCCATCCCTGTGAGGACATTTTGCCGGCGAAAAATACATTTTTGAGATACAAGGTCCGTACGCAGGTCTAATTAGTAGGTTTGTTTGTCTCTTTCAAACTTCCCTAATAATACATACCTAGACCGTATCAATTCAACTCAACAAAATTCCTTTTAACTGTCGCAAATTTTAAACTAACAACTAGGTAGGTAAAGTATAATAAATTAATGTAAACATTAATCCCGGATATGGCAGTCTAATTACGTTTTTAAAGTTAAAAGTCTTAGTTTAAAAGTACCCAGAAAATTATTTCCCTTAATGTTATTTACAACCCCCCTTATTCATAAACGTGAAATACCGGTGGAATAGTTATTCTATGTTTTTTCTCTTTCCTTCGCAAGTCAAAATACTGTTGACAAACAAAGACAAAACAGTATATAACTATTCCACTGCTATTGTACCTTTATGAATAAGAGGGAACGACTTTTACATACTTTTAACTGCCACTTTTAAGCAAAAAATATATAATAAGCATTTGGACGGTGTATACTTTTGTAAATATTTTTCACTTTAGAGTTTAGTTGTACTTTTTAGATTTAATTAGCGAAAAATTAAAATTACTTACCATAATTTTAGGTAATAACATATGTTTTGGTGAGTGAATGAAACTAATTATTTTTTAAAGACGGCCATTTTATTTAAAGCCGAGGGCCACTAAACTCGCGCTATCGCTGGTTCTTATCAGGCATACTAAGTGCCCGTTTAAAAACCTAATTATGTACCTACCTCATACCTGGTGCCCCGTATCAAGTATTTCTGACTTCCATTCAAATTGAGACATAAATCAGTTACTCTTTTACATAATTAAGGTTTATACCTGAACATAAAAAATACTTGTTTGCTTTACCTTCAATGATTTTAATGATTATGTTTTTAACGCCCTGGGCCTATACCGCCCTAAGAGAAAAACCGACGTCCTCCACCTATATACTTATAATGTTGAGTTTTGGCCATATAGTTTTCTAGATAGGTATTTCTAGATCGATAGATTTAAAAACTTCTGACGGTGAGCTAGGGCTAGTACAAGTTGTAAACTTCGATTAGAATCTCGCACCTCTAGCCATATTATGACATTTTGTAATATGCTCTAATGACACCCGAGGACAGAAATTCAACAAAATTCAAAAATTTATGAAAATGTGATTTAAATAGGCAAAAGCTGTACGTGATATTCTGCACATCCTTCTTTACATTTTTTTTTTCAATTTCGTTCGAAAGCTATGCCAGCAATCCTAAAATCCCCATGGATGTAGCAGCTGTCGATTTGGTTTCCCCATGCAATCTTTAAAATGCAGGGAGTAACTGACTTATCGAAATCATGTGATTAATTTGTCGATCGAAGGCGTCAAAAGACTGAATTTAATAGGCCGAGGAAAATGATGATGAATGTTCAACTTCGACTTATGTATTTAAATTATCTAAGCTAAGACGATAAGATAAAAGATTTGTAACTACTTATAACACAGGCAGCCTCAGCGTATCAGCAAACCGTGAGAGAAACTTCGGAGATATTAATACTCTGTTGTTTGATCAAACACACAAACAGCCAAAATCAATAGCGACCGAGAGGGCAATTAACCTCGATACCAGCCCATTAAAACGTCACCTCGCGCAGAGACGGATGAAGGGATAATGATATTGCGCAATCATTTCATTTTATCATTAATTAGTCGCATTCTTAGTAATTGACTTCCTATATTTTTTATCGCGCATATACTTGCGTTTGACTATAGTTATGCATGGAACGCCAAGATGGAAAGCTATTAGAGATGGTTGCGTAGAAAATGCCTTTTCACAAAGGCACCCTGATTGTATTTGGCTGGAAACAATGTCTGTCAGAGCATTCTAATTTCTATATCCTTGGGTGGTTCGTATCAGAACGTTTTGTGCGATTTTGTTGAATATTAACAGTTACGCAAAGTTACGCAAAAAATGAAATAGTACATCTTGTAATAGATAGGGTAATCAGTAATCTTCAGTGAACAAAGTCACAGCATTTCACAACTTATTTATACCTTTAAATTTTCCCGAGTGTATATTTATCTTTCGACGGAAGCGGAAGCTAGATACGATAGTCGCTAAACGATAAAAAAATTGACGACAAATAATCGTATTGATGGGAACAGCTAGAGACGACAGTCGTCAAACGATAAATCAATCGTTCCGACATAGTCGGAACAGGCCTTTAGGGCCCATCTTACGATTTAAATCTTTGACCTTCATATTATATTATTAGTGTGATAGATAAGCTTGATTTGTGAACCAAAATCCATTTGTCCCGTTTCGCGAACCCAGAATTCGCGTTCGCCTTTCGTCACCGATAATTTCGCCGCCAGAAACATGCGAACCCGGCGACTATTTTTAACCTTCCGTCGATCGTTTGTCACGCTGAACGAACGAGGTTTCGCAATAAAGGTGTAAATGACCGGTAGATCGCGATTTTTATACGACTTCAAAGCCGATTGTTATTGAGCTCTTCAACTCTAACAACCACCTCCCATAACACAAATACACCTTCCAGGCACACGCACAAATATTACAGGCTGTAGACAAGCGAAAACAACCTTAACACACTTAGACAAACATCTAACAGCAAAACTTCTGCGACTTAGTAAAGACAAACTAAGAATAGTCGTTGGCATGATAACAGGGCATTGCCCACTAAACAAACACTTTTCCACTCTAGGAATCACGGACAGTCCTCTGTGCAGAGCATCCATGAAGGAGGACGAAACACCGGCACACGTGCTACTACGGTGCACTGAAGAGTCGGATCAACGCGAGACCTACTTGGGTTCCTCAGCAACGCTCCAAGATATCCTGTGCGACCTGGGAGGCCTCTTCGGATTCTGGAGTGAGCTCGGCTGGCTGGAGTGATCCAGCGAGAACCCGCATCAGCGACTTCACGCGCTACGGACGAATTCGGCCAAACGCGGAAAAGTACCAGGGACAGAATAAGAAGAACCTCCTCCCATGGGTTGGTTTATTCCGCGGTTATGCGTACCCAAAAAAAATCTGTCCTGCTCAGATGTCCGATCAATGACTCGTGTTTCGAATTTCAATCCCACACTCAATTTTATAATATTTCAATTGAAGAGTAATTTCGTTTCTAATTAATAGTCTCCGCCATTGTATTAATTATACGAATCGTCTCCGAAAAGCGGTTGGAAACGCATTAAAAGTACTCGATTAATATATAAATTATAGTAAGTATGCTAATTACATTCATTTAAACAATCATTGAATACGAATCTGAATGAAGTGGCATTTTATACGCTCAAAGTAGAATTACATAGACTAACGGGAGAGTGAAGATGGAACCTTGAAGCCTGAAATCGCGCTCAAATATTATAGCTATCTGGTTATTATTAGTAACTTACCTTACATAATTGTACCTACACTCAAGTTAGGTACCTTATTTTCACAATCACTCTCACAAATACCGATTATTATAATATGGGCAAGATAGAATACTCCTATTAAATGCTTATATTCATCGTTATTCATAAGTTCCAAGATTGCAACTGTAAGGAAAAATTATTCTTGGGTAAGAATTCAAAAAGATGGAGAACTAATTTTAACTTTAACAAAAGTAGTCACCATATTCCTATGTTATGATTCTATTCGCTAGGATCGCCAGACGTCTGTGCAAAAGGTGCAAAAAAATATTTTTAAATGTATTAGGTCGAATATGCATATATTCATATCATGTGTGGTGTAGCAAATATTTTGAAATATTTGTGTACCTTTACTTAGATTATGGGCTACCAGTACGTAAGTGCTTACTCTACAACTAAGAGTACCTATCAAAGTCTATACTATGCTGTCTATCTTTTTCATTTAGTCCATGTAAAATGCATTAAGTATTAACTGGTAGATACAGCTCTGGTTTTTCTTCGGAAAGCTACCCAAATGGCTAAGAAAACTTGTGACAAGTTAAGTTAGTGATCAATCTAATTTATACGTTAAAGTTAACTGGACCTTTAGACTTGATGACAACCGGTAGAATGTGTCGACTTGAACTTATGTTGATTTTCAGTGGAAAGTTACTGAATTGATTTGAAACTGTGCCACAAGTGTTCGAATCCATTTTATGTAATTTATGTGTGCCTCACTAAGATTGTACTTGGAGTATCTCTAAGCGATGAAATTCAGATTAATGAGGAAATCCGTAGACAAAGGTTTGAACACTGATTTCTATCTCTGGATTGCTGACTGTCAACGTAAAAAATAAAAATGAAGACACGTCTTGATTTTCGCCATTTTTGCGCTGATTGTTGCGTAACCTAGCGTGAGCGTCTATGGAACTAAAATAAAATAACATCCAAAACGACGGTCCACTACCAACAAATGTCAATTTAGTACCGTGGAGGTTCGAAAGTGGCGCTTCAAATCGGCACAAAAAGGAACTGTCAGATGTATAGAATGAGTGGGTTTGAAATTTTAAATTCAGGGTATGCATAAGATGACCTCTGAAAAGCGCAGTGTTGTTTGCTTTCTTGGTGGAGGAACGACATCAAGAGAGTTACACAGAGTTCCATTAGAACGCCAATGTGTAGAAAACTGTCTTTGGCAAGACTATGACAAGGATAGCCAATCGCACGAGAACTCGCTCTTTCTGCTCTATAATAGTAAAATGAATTCGGAGGTCCCAGGTTTGATGCCTGTCACGGGTCATTTCAGAATTTTATATCTTCACTTCCTGAAGTCCGTTGTTTTGCCGAAAAAGTGTTAATGTATTAAATATTTCATCTGTAATATTACAAAAAATGTCTTGTCTAGTCGGTTATGGTTGCTAAATAAGGTTTCCGGTAGGTATTTTTATAGTTTATAGGTTTCCAAAAAGGATTCAAGGAAATTTAAAAAGATCGATTCGTGTGTGTGACCCATTTTCATAAATTTACACTCAGAATCAAGATATACTCAAGCAGTATTAGATACATTAAAAATACATTTTTAGTCCACTTAAAAATTTTAAGAAGCCTGATTAATAATTTCCTAACACAACAGGAGTGGGCTAGGTTCGGAATGGCACAAGTAATTTTATAGCGAACTATGTATTACAAAACCGTGCCGCAATGTATGTGCGTCTATAAACACGACCATGTGCAGTAATTGGATAAAATGTACAATGTTACGAATAGAACTAACGCGCCGTAATAAATCTCTGCGATATATGAAGGCAATAAGAAAATAGTTATAACAATAAATAATTAGGTAATAAACGATCTGGCCCGTCACACGTTGTGCTACCCTTTTTGATATGCTGTAATCGATTTATTACATACTAATACTGAGTCATTAATAGTAAAGAAGAGCTATTTAGACCAACTCTTTTAAGCAGTCTCCGAAAACTGGTTGTTGATGATATGATAATTTGTTTGTGTCATTGTGTGAGTTTGTATGTACTCAACGAATTTAGCTATAATCATGGTAATAGATATTCTCCAACCCTAGATCACATAGGCTGCTATTGATCCCCTCTGTTTGTAAAAAATGTACGGTTGTCGCAAGATATGTAAAAAAATCACCGTATCTTGATAGCACACGTCTTGACGACACTCATTATGTTTTATGGAAAGCGATAAACTAAGCATAATTTAGAATTCGTTTGCATGTAAATTGCATATTCACATTTCTGTTAAAATAAACCTTAATACTCTACCGGACATGACAGAACAACGTCTACCGAACCACCGCCTAGATGTCAGTAAAACGTATTCATCGTAATCGGAAACGAATTCTGCCCTCTAATTAGTTCGCTGGATTTACGCCAGCCAATCGGGAGACAGAATTCGCTAACGATTACGATAACGATGAATATGTTTTTCTTACGCAATCAGACCCCAGACTCCAGATAATTAACCATTTAAATTTCAATCAAGAGTCGAACTTAAGACAATTCACTGGTGAAACAACTTAAATTATCATACGTATCTCCGATGGCCTAAATCAGTGTAACTACAGACTTCAATAAACGACGATAACTACGCACTGGCGAATATGTAGAGCTGCTGATAAGATAGCGAGCACCGACTGCGATGCATGCGGGCAGCTGACCCTAGCCCTGAACACACGGCGAGCCCCATAAACACCGAGCACTAACCCCATAAAGCACTGTATGCTAAGGTGCTGGAAGGAACAAGCATGCGGAAGCAAACGTCCCGCATCCTTGCGGTCAACGATAGACGTTGATTTTAAGTGATTTTTAGTGGCCTGCAGTTTAAAAGCTATAGAGACCTTACTTTAAAATACGAGTACTTTATAATTTATATTGGATCTTTAGTCCAAAATCGATGTGAAGCAGAAACACGACTGGATAAATTTTAAAGAAGTGTTACTTATAATTGCTACAGAGTTATCCCTGAAAAGCAGCACTGAAGCTGTTCTGCGCGGGACATTTGATTTTGATTCAAAAATCGGGTCGTCTGGCAACGCTGGTACCTACCGGCATTTCATCAACCCGGCAATGTTAACTAAATTGTCTCTAACAACTCGATTTGACTAATTTACTCTTACTAACTCGGCAAACAATTCGCCTGTACGAAATCGCGAGTGGGCTGCAGAATTTATAAGATACAAGTTCTTGGCTACGGCTTCGCCTGCATGAACTTCGCTGTTTCACTAATACCCTAGAAATATTTTTTTATAATTGATATGCTTGCACAGTGCACTTAACCGAAATCATGTCTGATGGACAGCAACTATGAGGTCTAGGATGGAGCGCGCTTGCCTAGAAAATGCCTATTCACTCTTCTCTCGAAGTCACCCAGATTATACTTGGCTGGGAATACAAAAGCTGGAAGGTTGTTCCACACCTTATGGGGTGTATCAGAAACGTGGAAGAAAAACGTTTTCTTCATGTTCGCTGGACATCAACCACATAAGGATGCCACATCGGCGTCTTACGGTTCTATCGTAGAAAGATATCGTTGGTAGTTGTTTGCGCTTTACGCTAGCACTCCGGTTTACGCTAGGCCGTATCGCGACGGCCGGCTATCGCCTGCCCCCGCGCATCGCGCCTCCCCGTTTTCGGCGACGCGCTTGAACAGTCCTTGGTAAAACCTCGACGGAGTCGGTCGATTGTTAGTGCCGCGTCGCCCGCGTGAAGTTTTGCCGGCCACGCCGTGTCGTTTAGTTTTTACGAGCCCTATTTATTGCGCTCCTTCGTGTGTCGTGTTGTCCGCCGCGTCCTTCTAACGCCGCGGGCCCATTTGACTGTCCGGAGCACGGTTTTTTTGTGCTCACGCGCCATCTTGATACCACGCCGCCGCGGACTCGCTTCGCTACCCGCGAATTCGTGCCGCCGCCGCGAAAGACCCTTCAGAGGAGGGCGAGTGTGTTCCTTTACATTTAACACCGCAGACACCACACACTACATTCATCATACACGAACACACTCCCCGGATTCCACGTGCTGGCTGTCTCCCGCGCCGGTAAGTACCTAGTAGTAAGTTACTCTGTGCCGCGGGATAAAACCCAGTGCAAATCGCCTATAAAATTTTTTGGCGGGCCTTTTTCGACCCGCCACCGCCGCTGCCTGTGGGAATCCGCTGGACTGCTCTGATGGGCCCGGCAGTTGCCCGCTGATTCATCGTGCACAGGCGCGGTGCGTAATCATTATTGGTAGCAGTGAGCGTGGTTTGTCTACACCTCGCTTTGCGTTTTGCGCTGGTTTTGCCCGCCGCGCCGTTTATTTTCTGCGCCGCTGGCATAAATCCCGCTTTCCGCCACGCACCGTGTCGTTCGCCGCGCTGTTAGCGGAAATTCCGCAATCGCCGCCAGTTCCGCTGCGTCAACGCCGCGTTTCGGCCGCGTTCCGCTTATTATAATTATAAGTTTAATTTTTATTTTAAGTTTTGCTTGCGTGCCGGTACCGCCCGCTCGCCGTAATTTAACACGCGTACCTACTACGGTCGCGCCGCTTTGTTCATTGCGACTACGGTACGACCGCGACCGCGATACGACTTGTTTACTATTGCTTTAATTTTATTATTGCTTGCACTCGCGCCGCCCGCCGACTTGCCGGCCGCCTTTTCAATTTATTATTGCTTGCACTCGCGCCGCCCGCCGACTTGCCGGCCGCCTTTTCAATTTATTATTACTTTATTTTTACATTTTGTTTACATTTAATTTGTTAGAATGTCCGCGAACATAAAAAAGCTAGCTGTACAGATACAGTCTGAGCTTCGCTGGGCGACGTCCGCCGCGGGTTTGATAGGCCGCGAAGATAGAACCGCCGCCCTATTACACCGAGCGGACCAGGTGCGGACTCGGCAGGCCTCCGTGGAGCAGGCCTTTCAAGACCTGCTCACCCTCGGTCCCGAACAGGAGGTACTGAGGACGGCTCAGGCCGATTACGACCAGTTCTTCGAACTGATGGACTCGGTGGTGGAGGCCGCCCATGGGATCCGGACCGCCGCTGATGAAAGGCGTCGAAGTGGCGCTTTTAGAGACTCCCCCAGCCGACCGCCCACACAGCCGGCATTACTCGGGAAACTGCCCACGATCGAGCTGCCCAAATTCGGTGGGCAGCTTCAAGAGTGGATGGGCTTCCTGGCGTTATTCGACAGTCTGGTCCACGCCAGGAAGGACCTGTCCCCCACCCAGAAGCTGACATACTTACTGTCCTCGCTACAGGGCGAGGCCCTGGACGTGGTGCGACACCTCGACCTCTCGGAGGAGAGCTACCACACGGCTCGGGAATTGCTGGCCAGGCGCTATGAAAATGTGCGCCGGTTGGCCGACGCACATGTAGCCCAGCTACTCGCCTTGCCCGCCGTCACCGGGGTGGCCGGCCTCAGAGAGGCCTTGCTAAACCCTTGCATTGTGGCCACCAATGCTCTCCGTCGATTGGATCTCCCCGTCGACCAGTGGTCCTTCTTGTTGTTGCACATAGTGCTCTCCCGCCTGCCGTCGGAGCTTAAGCTCCGCTTCGAGCAGCGCTTCGGAGGGGACGGTGCAACCTACCTGCCCCCTTTCTCCGACCTCCTGAAGTTTTTGGAGCAGGAGTGCCTCCAGGCCGATAACTCTGGAGTTACCGGCCCTCGAGTGGCCCCTGGGAGGTCCGAGCATGTCCGAGGGGGTGGGGCAAGGACTGGCCCTTCGGCGGGGACCGGCCCCAACCGGCGAGGCCGTGGAGCCGACGCCAGAGAAGGTCGCCGGGTGTCACAGTACAGCGGGGCCGTGGCAACGAAGCTCCCCCCCTGTGCCTATTGTCGGCACCCCGGCCACCAGGTCTCCTCGTGTCCGCACTTCCTGGCCAAACCGGTTGCGGCCCGGAGAGAATACGTGTTGACACGCCAGTGGTGCTTCTCGTGCCTGGGCCAGCATCTCGTAAGAGACTGCCCGCGCCAGCGGCCCTGCCCACATTGCGGCGGTGCCCATTCGGCCCTCTTGTGCGCTAACCGGAGTGGTTCCGGTCGCCGGGACGTTGGGTCGCGCACCCCCCCCATGGGCGGGGGCGCTCGATCGCGCACCCCCCCATGGGCGGGGGCGCTAGTCCTGGCCACCCGGCCAGCCCCGTTAGGCGTTCTCCGGTGGACCACCAACCTCCTAGTGGAGGTAGGGGTTCCGCCCCCCGGAGGAGGGTTTCACCCCCCCGCGTCACGGTCACATCCCCCTCGCGTCATTACGACGGGGATATCGCGTCCGCCCCATTGGGCGTCGTCCCGCGTCGGTTCTCGCCGCCACTACACGAGTGGCCGCGACTGGAGCGCCATCCACCCGTGCTAGGTCGAGGCGCTCCCTACCACGCCCCGGTTGCTAGCCGCATAGTGCGACCCCGGGTTGGTTATGCCGGATGGTCCCCACGTTGGGTACCCTCCCCCTCTCTAGCTGCGCCCCAGCCGGAGTACCCCCGTCAGTGGGCTCCCGCTGGTGAAGGCACGTCGCGCTAGGTGTCCGCCACCCTAGCTGCCACCTAGCCACCTCCCCTGAGACTTTGGGTCTACAGCAGTCAGTATGCCAGACCATACTTTTGTCGACTGCCTCAGGAAGGTTAGGGTCTCAGGCTACAGGAGTGGCTCTCCCTTGTGGCCTCACTTCCGAATGTTAATCGGATTTCGGTGCCTCGTTGCTTCCTACCGCCCGGAAGGTGCCACGCCAGTCTCCACGGCTTTTGTGATGCGTCCGAAAAAGGGTACGCAGCCGTGGTCTATTTGCGAACTGTCAGTGACACCGGCGAGGTCGCAACCCACCTTGTCTTGGCGAAAAGTAAAGTGGCCCCAATTCGGTCACGCTTGACGATACCCAAATTGGAGTTGTCTGGAGCCGCTCTTTTGGTGCGCCTTCTCAACCATGTGCGTACGTCCCTCCTATCGATTGTTGACCTGACGGAAGTGTACGCCTGGTCGGACAGCGAAATTGTCCTTTGTTGGTTGCGAGCCGCTCCCCACAACTTGGAAGTCTTTGTTGCCAACCGGGTTTCCCAAATCCAGAATTCGGAAACCCCGTTGACCTGGAGACATGTGCCAGGGGACCTGAACCCTGCAGATTGTGCTTCCCGCGGATGTGAAGCTTCCGACCTTGTCAACCACTCTCTTTGGTGGGGCCCTGACTGGCTGACTCGGAATGAGTCCGCCTGGCCTCAGAGTAGGTTCTCCGAGCCCGATGTGTTACCTGGCTTGCGAGTCGGAGTTGTTGAAGATAAGCCAGCCAATTCGCTGAGCTATCTTCAGGAACGCTACAGTTCCCTTGATAAATTGATTGGGGTGACGGCTTGGATTCAGCGCTTCACCCACAACGCTCGGAACCCACGCGACAAAATGTCGAACCCGGTCTTGTCGCCCCTGGAGAGACAGGAGGCCCGGACCTTTTGGATACGTTTGGTTCAACTGGAGCATTTTGAGTCCGCTATTGAGACACTGAAGCGAGGTTTACCTTTGAAGGGCTCGCTCGCCCGCTTAAACCTCTTCCTGGATGACACCGGATTGATACGCGTTGGTGGACGCCTCCGGAATTCTGACTTACCCTATGGGGCACGTCATCCCCTGCTGCTTCCGAACAATAGCGCTTTTGTAAAATTGTTGGTGACGCATTACCACGTCAAAAATGCCCACGCTGGCTGCAACGCCCTTTCGGCCATATTGCAGCGCGAATTTTGGATTTTATCGGGACGACGCTCCATCCGAAGCGTCATTTTTAAGTGCATTCCGTGCTACCGCCTGAAGGCCAGCACCATGCAGCCCATTATGGGGGACCTCCCCACCGACCGTGTCGTGGCCTCGCGCCCTTTTTCGGCGGTCGGGACGGATTTTGCGGGGCCGTTCTTCGTCAAGAGCTCCAGCCTCCGCAATGCTCGTTCCCTCAAGGCCTACCTTGCGTTTTTGTTTGCCTGGCTACCAAGGCCGTACACTTAGAACTGGTGAGTGCCCTCAGCACCGAAGCCTTTGTAGCCACGCTAGGCCGCTTCGTTTCACGCCGAGGTTATCCGCACCTGATCCGATCGGATTGTGGGACCAACTATAAGGGTGCCGATAGGTATTTGAAGGAAGTCGCCCAATTTTTGAATGAAAATAAGATAGGCATCGGCACGGCAATGTCCAAGATGGGGATAACTTGGACCTTTGACCCGCCAGCTTGTCCCCACTGGGGCGGGATCTTTGAAGCCGTCGTTAAGGTCTCAAAGACGCATCTCCGACGCGTGATAGGTGAAACCATCTTGACTTTTGAAGAGCTCGCTACCGTGTTTTGTAAGATTGAGGCTGTCCTCAATTCTCGGCCACTCTGCCCCTTATCGTCCGATCCCAATGACCTGGAAGTTTTAACCCCCGGTCATTTTCTAATTGGTGAACCCCTTAACGCCCTGCCCGAGTACCCCTTCCGGGACGTGAAGGTCTCACGGTTGTCTCGCTTCGAATTGCTACAGCAGATGACCCAAAATTTCTGGCATCGTTGGTATTTAGAATATTTGCATCTCTTGCAGCAGCGCGTTAAGTGGTCAGACAAGACCGACCCACCTAAGGTTGGTGATCTTGTCCTAGTTAAGGAGTCTAATTTGTTGCCTTTATGCTGGCGTCGTGGACGCATTCTTAAATTGATATATGGATCCGATGGGGTTCCCAGAGTTGCCGAGGTAATGGTCGGAGATTCGGTTTTGCAGCGAGCCGTCTCTTCCTTATCCCGGTTGCCCAATTGTTAGTGGACTCCAAATTCATGGGTCCACTGGCGGGGGTGTTTGCGCTTTACGCTAGCACTCCGGTTTACGCTAGGCCGTATCGCGACGGCCGGCTATCGCCTGCCCCCGCGCATCGCGCCTCCCCGTTTTCGGCGACGCGCTTGAACAGTCCTTGGTAAAACCTCGACGGAGTCGGTCGATTGTTAGTGCCGCGTCGCCCGCGTGAAGTTTTGCCGGCCACGCCGTGTCGTTTAGTTTTTACGAGCCCTATTTATTGCGCTCCTTCGTGTGTCGTGTTGTCCGCCGCGTCCTTCTAACGCCGCGGGCCCATTTGACTGTCCGGAGCACTGTTTTTTTGTGCTCACGCGCCATCTTGATACCACGCCGCCGCGGACTCGCTTCGCTACCCGCGAATTCGTGCCGCCGCCGCGAAAGACCCTTCAGAGGAGGGCGAGTGTGTTCCTTTACATTTAACACCGCAGACACCACACACTACATTCATCATACACGAACACACTCCCCGGATTCCACGTGCTGGCTGTCTCCCGCGCCGGTAAGTACCTAGTAGTAAGTTACTCTGTGCCGCGGGATAAAACCCAGTGCAAATCGCCTATAAAATTTTTTGGCGGGCCTTTTTCGACCCGCCACCGCCGCTGCCTGTGGGAATCCGCTGGACTGCTCTGATGGGCCCGGCAGTTGCCCGCTGATTCATCGTGCACAGGCGCGGTGCGTAATCAGTAGTTGATTTTCCCGGGATAAAAATTAGCCTACGTGCTTTCAACTAGGGATCACAACAATTGAAAATCACGTTTTAACATTGATGCAGTTCTTTAATGATTAATACGTTTTTAGCCGATCGCCCTGCTTTGCAAAAAATCACGATGATCTGATGTTCCTTTGAGGGACAAACAAACTCACATTCCAATTATATTAGTATGGGTTACTGCAACGGGTCATTCGAGTCATAGATCCACAGAATCTGCCTTCCTGTGCCAAATTGCTTGATGCCTCGGCTAATCCGTTAACTGCACAACCGGCCGAGACTCTCTGTCAGACTTTAAACTGACTGCGGTGCTCGAATATTGTTTCAATTTCTAACTGACCATCATATTATAGTCGGTGCAATATTTCGTTGCACGCAATGTAATAAAATGGGGAAATATTACAGCGTCTGTTTCTTAACAGGCCTGTAAGTGTAACAGAGTAATGAAACTCGAAAAATTAATATTGTTTCAGTTTCTAACTGAGTATCATATTATTATAGTCGGTGCAATATCTCGCTGCACGCAATGCAATAAAATGGGGAAATAATACAGCGTCTGTTTCTTAACAGGCCTGTAAGTGTAGCAGAGTAATGAAACTCGAAAAATTAATATTGTTTCAGTTTCTAACTGAGCATCATATTATAGTCGGTGCAATATCTCGCTGCACGCAATGCAATAAAATGGGGAAATAATACAGCGTCTGTTTCTTAACAGGCCTGTAAGTGTAACAGAGTAATGAAACTCGAAAAATTACGGGAATGATAAGTCAAAAAATTATAAGAATGATAAATGATGTCTTTGATAAGTCACGTATGAATTTGTCGATTTGATAATTAGGTATGTCATCCATCCATCCAATTACAAATTTGGATTAATGTTGCTTCACCAACACAATGAAACGCATGGTCGCAACAATAGAATAGAATAGAATAGAAAAATTCTTTATTTCATATAGGCCTAGCATACAAAGGCTCTTATGACACGTCGTTTTGTTTTACATGGTCACTTTAATGGTGATAACCATTCACGACTTAAAATTAAGCTTACGAGGGTTTACAAACACGCCCTGCCGTTGAGAAGAAGCCCACAACAAACTCAGCCGGGTATTGTTTTATGTTTTCACCATTTAACAACAAGTAGTATAGATAGTAAATACTAAATAGGCTAGGTAACAACAGAGCATTTCACTATCGATCAATTCCAATGATAAAATATATAACTAAATGATATAAAGTTATTCCTTGGTCGCAACCTTCCGTAACGAAGTAAGCAAGCGACAAAATAAATATTTGTACTTGCCATACAAGAAATCTCAGCTGTTCTAACTCTTAATCTCCCTAGTTCCACTAAACCGCGCTTCCGTCAGACGGTGACAGATAGCGAAGAAGGGGGGAAGAGTGGGAGGGGGGAGATAGCTGTAGTAGTATCGCTATCACCAACTATCACTGTGTTCCTTTCTTATCACAATTGGGTATCACCAAATCAGTGCTAGTTAGATATAGTTGTACAGTGATAAGGCACAGATGGGAAACTCACAGGTTAATGTTCCCACACGTGGGCATTTGTTGACGCGAATATGGTATAAGTTAGTTGGTATCGCAAGTTGGTTGGCATACTTCACTGCGATCTCACCTGATGGTAAGTGATGATGCAGCCGAAGATAACGTACTAACTTGGAAGGGTAAGTAAACTCACCCCAACGGTTTGTACACAGCATCGCACCGGAACGCTAAATCGCTTAGGTTCAATGATTGATAGGGATGCATCTTTGCTGCCGAAACCTCCCACCAGACCAGACTTGAGCCAATTTAGAAATTATAAAATTCTAAAGTGGCCCGAGGTGGGAATCGAACCCACGACCTCTCTTGACCGCGACCCGATCTGAGCGCACGCCATAGCGCCATAGAGGTCGTCAAACTTATATTTATACCTCCCTCACGCATAGTGCGCACGATCGGATTCGAGTGAAAGGTCGCGCCTTCGATTCCGCCAAGGACCACTTTAAAAAAATTTAAATTCTAAATTGACCCTGGTCTTGTCTGGGTAGTTACCACTCTACCAGCAAAGATGCACTGCCAAGCAATTTAGGATTCCGGCGCGATCCTGTGTAATGCTTACCCCTTCCAAGTTAGTACGATAACATCTTTGGTTGCATCATAATTTATCATCAGGAAAGATTGCAGTCAAGAACTTAGATACTCGTAGAGTGTAAAATAAGTGTAAACAAATTCAATATTACCTGTTTTTTTTTTCAATCATGTTTTTGCCAATAGTGAATTTAGGTTATAAACTCAAATTGTCCTTATAAATTATTAATTGTTACTAAATATTATTGATTGTTATTTGTTACTAACATGCCTACTAACAACATATGGATGGAAACGTCTGAAATAAACATTTATTTATTATTTATTTATTTATTAAAACGTATTAATTAACCGTTTTAACCAGATCAGTAGTATCGGGATGCCACAAGCGATTATATTACTTTCCACCCTTTTTGAAGTTCAAAGGAATTCCACTTTTCCCTGAAAATTCCACCGCGCAGTACATTGCTCCGTTGTAATGCAACATTTATAATGATGTGCCTACATCGTACGCGTTACGTAACGCACATTTTCACGAGACATGTCTGTGATCGGCGATGTACGCGCATGTACCTAAATACACACTTCCTACTCACTCCGTACACAAAACAATGACCTCGCAGGAAAATGTCTTTCAGTTTCAGACTCAAATAGACGAGACTAATGATTTCTTGCTATAGTTTTAGATGTGCGTGAACTAATATTACTAAATTCCCTTAAATTGACGATCTAACTGACGATTTTGGGGTAGAAAGTTCTCAGGTTCTATTCCCGATACGGGCTTTATTCAATTAAATATAATAATAATAATTAAATACACATTACACCTCCGTGACGTGACGACTATTGACGACCTCCGTGGTTGAGTGGTTAGCGTGCCGGTTTCTAAGGCGCCGCCATCTCTGAGGTCCCGGGTTCGATCCTCGGTCGGGGCAATGTAGAAAAATAAGTTTTCTACATTGTCTCGGGTCTGGGTGTTGTGGTACCTTCGTTGTTTCTGATTTCCTTAACACAAGTGCATAAACTACTTACTAAGGGTTCGGAGCAATGTATGTGATGTTGTCCACTATTTATCTATTTATCTATCTATTTTCTATCTATTCATCTATCTATTTATCTATTAATTACACACACCGCAATCCAGCCCCAAAGTCAGCGATAGCTTGTGTTAAGGATACTAGATACTCATCACACAAACACTTAGTGAGTCCAGAGGTGGGAATCGAACCCACGACCTCCTACGCAGGCGGCAGGATCGCTACCGCTACGCCATTCGGTCGTCACTTTATTGGAACGAGGTTACTTTTCGGACGAGACGGCGGAGAGCTAGGCGAATAAAATCGGAAATCTCTGTGTAAAATCACATTCAATTTGCAAGTATTGTATTTATTTGTCATTTTTAAGAAATTAGAAGTTCAAAGAAAAAATATTTTGTTTCTCGGTGAGATTTGCAATAAGATTTCAAAGATTTGTAAGTAAGTACCTGGCGCTCGAAAAGCCACACCAACGCAGATTGGAAGTCGCGAATTATGCAATCTGTATCTAATTAACGAGTTATCTAATTGCGTGTCACTATTACAAAAGAAAATTTGTTCCAACCGAGTGTTTCACGACATTCGTGCATTATTTTCAGGGTTCCGTACCCAAAGGGTAAAAAATGAACCCTTTTACGGAGACTTCGCGGTCCGTCCGTCACCAGGCTGTATCTCTTGAACCGTGATAAAGTCTGTAAGACTTAAAATTTTCACAGATGATGTATTTCTGTAGCCGATATAACAACAAATACTAAAAACTCGAATTAAATAAATAATCCAATACAAAAAACGTGATATTTTTTATTGATTACGGTAACAGGTACACGCTTCAAATTTTCACAGAAAAGGTATATATTTACTGATTAAATAAATAGTAAAATTAAGATAAAATAAAAAATTGATAGGGGCTCCCATACAACAAACGTGATATTTTTGATCGTTTTTGAATTTGGTAGGCAGGTATGTTTAGTTTACTTTAATATCTACTATTGAGAATGGGGCTTGATAGTACGGAACCCTCAGTGCGCGAGCAAAACTCGCACTTGACCAATTTTTCTTCGATAAATCCCGCCAACCTCCGTCGAAGCACCAGGAAGGTTCTACACCCTAATCCTCTATAGCCAAGATTGGCACAAAAGATTCCCATCCTGCCCGGCAAATGATTGCACGGTGCGTAACGGGCAGGATGGGAATTTTTTGTGCCATCCTGCCCGGTACCGGGCAGACGCACCGGGCGAAATGGGAGCAACCCCGTCAATGATCAGATGCTGAAATTCACAGAAGAGTCATTTCGCTCGGCTCAATGATCAGAACACTAAAGACCTAGTTAGCGAGGTCACTCACCTGTCGCCCAGTGCGCTGCCATCTATAAATGACAACTAAACTGGAGCGACAATACATAATACCTATTGTTTTCTTGTTATTATTCTAGACTTCTGCTCAAACCCTTATCTTGTGCCACTGTAGGTAATTAATTTTTACGAGTTTTTATCTCAATAATATAATTGAAAACTAGTCAGTTTTATATAATTTAAAAGTTTTAAATTACATATCATAACTGACTGTTTTTTAAAGTAAAACTAGATTTAGTTGAAATGGTAAAATAAGTTAGTAAATAACGGCTTTTATTTTCCACCTAAACTACATTTAGTTTAAGTAGAAAAATAAAATTAAGTGATCTAGTTTCAGATGAAAAGTACGCCTGTCAGTAAACTTACAATGCATACTTTGTCTGGTTTGAAAATTGAAATATTTTCTTCACTTCAATTTTAGGGTTCCGTACCAAAAGGTAAAATGAAACCATTAAGGTGCGCCTTCATCCGGCCGTCTGAGTCTATAGCCTGTCTTTTGTTTAACTGGTAAAAAGCTATCAACGTGAGGAATATTTGAATTTAGTAGTTGCCTACCGTAATTTTCATATTTTAATGGGTTAAACCTCAAATTATTGGAAAAAGCAAAGTAACATCCAATTACCATGGAAACAACCCGGAACCTTCAAGATCTGTGGTCTTCAACACCACTGCGCTAGAGATCAATTATTTCCAAATGAATGGATTTAGTATAATAAAATACTTGTGAAATTTTGAATTAAAAAAATCTCTAAAACTCACTTTGCATAGTACTGATCACAGAGGATAAAAATAACGAGACAAAAAATTGTAAGTACCAATTAGAGTTTTCAAAGATGGGTCTTGACTCGAGCAAGAAGCGGGAGGCTGTAAATGGACCGGGGCTGTTAATGAACAGTTTTTGGGCGCTTTACCAAAAGGGGGGGACACGGAATCTTCATCTTGTTAGGTTAACAACTTATTATTGGCTGAAAATAATCATCCTCGTGCATGCCTCGTGTTTCTTATTGGATAACACGTTCGCGCTTGTTTGCGATCTCAATACTTATCCATGGAATCGCTGTTGTCTTAAATCTACAGTGTAGCCCATAATAGCTTTCCAGATATTCCATAATACACACCGCTATTCCAGCAAGGCCAAGTGTTATAATATTAACAGGACAGATTAATTTGTTATGCAATAATCCGCTACTTGAAAAGATTCTGTATGGTACAATATGCAGAAACACTACCCACTTGAAACACCAAACACAATTTTCTAACACTTTCTTCGAAGCACGTTTCGTCCCGACACCGGGACATCCTCAGGAGATGTTTACTTCACAATGCGAAATCGTACAGTCCTATTTATATTACAAGTTGGCATATTATACCTAAGTACCATAAAGAATCTTTTCAAGTAGCGGATTATTGCAAAACAAATAAATCTGTCCTGCTTAAATTATAGATTTCCGCAAAATAACGTCTGCTTCCATTCAATATGTTATAATATTATGTGGCACTTGCCTTTTTAATGCTTTATTGTAGCAAAAAAGAATAAACTTTTAACTTTAAACTTTTTTTATGAATCATGAAATCAAAATCTCACTATTCAGAGGTGAACGGTCAGCAAGTTTGCAAAACTCAAAAGTTTCATCGTTATTGAAATATTTACTAACACGTATATTAAGCCATTGCAATATGATGAATTAATTACTAATCTCAGTTCATAACTTTAAGTTGTATTTAATTACTTTTACTTATACTTATCTGTTCAGGTCACTGAGATGAAAGAAAACATTTATACTCTAGAGTGTAGAGTTATACCTATGTGTTTTACTACATTGTAAAGTGTATTATTTTAAATGATGCTTTACTTTACTATCTAAATTAATGAGTTGTATGGAGAACATATTTAAAATATCAAAAATTCAAATTTCAAATTTCAAAATATCTTATTTCACATAGGCCTCATATACAGGCTCTTGTAAAAGATCATTATGATATTTGTCACATTTGTATGGCGATAACTCCAAATCCTTAATATCCTTTTTCAAACAGCGCATTTAAGGAAATAAATTTTTTTACTGAAATACAAACATAAATTGATTTTATTTTATAAATTTATTTTAGTACCTAGTAGGTTTTCTCGCGGCAGTACTCGTGTGAATTTCAGTTTCTTACAAATCCCGCAAGTGCCTTGAAATTTTTGGGATAAAGCTAAAATATCTCAATAAGTAAATAGGTCTACATAAATAGTTCATTAAATAACCAACAAACATACGAACTTTCACATGTTTTATGTCAAAATAGGATATCCTTGGTTATACAAATAAATACACACTTACATAATATGCGTGTAACTCACACATGTGAACATAAAATATTTATGCTAAAAGTTAAAACCGTGCAAAGCCGAAAGCATCGTAAATTGTCGTAAAATGCTAATTTACGCAAATATCTACCTAAATAGTTATCTAAAATTTGTTACGGCTCTAGGCAACAAAACTGTGGATATATAAAATGCCAACAGATTATTACAATAGATTTAAGATGCATTAAAAAATATATTTAGAAACAGAAATTTTTACAATAATAATTTATTCAAACTACGACTATATTTACGAAAGACGGGTTTTTTTCAAAATTAACTTTTTTAAGCAAATCCTCCCTAAGTAAAATTTTAACTTTTATGTACTTACATGGACATTAGATATACATCTACGTACCTTATATGTCTAAGCCGTATCAACATTAAAAAAAAAAAAAACGAAAAAACTTCATTAAACTCTGTTCAGTAGTTTTTATAATGCGGCACGAAGAGTAGCCAGTCAAAAATTTGGGTCACTTTTTTTGACTCTACATAGTGAATCAGAACAAACTACAGTCACTAGCTGTCCAATTGAATGCACTATAATTTTTTTCAAATCTAGTTTAACTTTTTAACTTGTATTTAGCACAGGTATTTAGGTACTTCATACAAAGGTAATAATAAAGACAGAAATGGTAATGTTAGGTAGTGTGTACCTATGTAATTTAGGTAAAAAAAAATAGATAGATTGAATAAAAAATCAATCTATTTTTTATTCTACTTAAATTGTATCAAAAAAGTAAATTCTACTTAGTTTCCTAAGTGGCCTACTCAATAATTCAGATCCTCACTTTTTCTATCTCTACATAAAAATATTAGTAACCGGTTATTTTTCCAATTAATCTACTTCATACTTAAAGCTAAGACTTAATGTGTTTATTTATTAATGAATTTCAACTGACTTGTGTCCGGAGAGGTCGCCGTATCGGTTGCACTTTCGAAATACCGTTCAATGGTGGGTATTTTTCACAACCGCGCTATCATCAGAAGTGGGATATGTAACAATAATCCTCAGAAGTGGGATACCACTTGCGGTCCAAGTAACTTTGCACTGGTAGGTACACACACAAACTGTAACGGATACTCGAGTATTTCCCTGAGAACTGAAACGCACTCAACACTGTCACTCCACCACAAAATATTATAGAACTGTTTAAACAAAATCCACCGATAGATAAATTGTGCAAATCGCTTGAATGTCAAACGAAACAGAACTACTGTAACAGAAAAATTCAAAAGAGTAGCAAACCGAAACGAATGTTCTACAAATTAGTGGAAAATTAAAAGGAAAAGTTCAAAAAGTTTCTAGTTTCAATGGAAATGGAAAAAAAATTTTGAAAAAGTTCAAAAAGTTTCTAGTTTCAGTGGAAATAGTTAAAAAAAGTGACATGTATACTTCGCGGAATTAACGGCAACCAATATTTACGTTGATAATGATACAGTAAATACAAGTCGCGCGAAAAAGAAATTTCCAACCGAACCGAAATTATCAGATTACTGTCGTCAGGCGAAACTTTTTTCGGCGAACTTTTTGCTTGAAGCGTTTCGTAACCGCATATTCAACTGAAATCGGTCCAAATCAGACTGACCGACCGCGTGGACGACACAACACTTCTACACGCGTACATGCATATGCGAAATTTTCAAACACATTTTCCACGCCGCCTGCAATGTTATGCAACTACCGAGGGTTTCCGCAAGACTTTTTCCACTGAAACTAGGGGAATTTTTGGGGAGAAAAAATTTTTGTTTAATTATTCCATAATATTCGGTGGTGTTACACTTTACCGAAAACAGTTTATCGTAAGCGTTTAGGGCTCGCGTGCGTTGACATGACACGAGTCACGACCGCCGCGTGCCGAGTCTCGCGCAATACTGAGGAACCGTAGGAAAGGAACCGAGTGAGATTCTAAGCGGAACGTAGCGTCCGTACCGTCCCAGCGAAACTACGTGCCGTACAAAAGCTCTTGAGAAAAGAACTTCCTGAAAAATTAACTCTACATTTTTTCAAGTGCAAGGAAATAGACAGAAGAGGCTGAAAACTGAAAATTTAACTAAAGTTATGAAAAATGTATTAATTACTATTATAATTGTATGTGATAAAATAGTGACTTAAAGTCAATAACAGAAGACACTACGGAGTTACAAAAAATTATGAAGAAATTGAAGAAAAAACCCTTGAAGGGTTAAAAAAGTGATGAAGAAACTTAACCCTTCATATTGCCTACAATAAACATACATTATCGTGCTTTGGGTCAGATTTGACTGAATCGTGCTCACCAAAATTAAAATTAAAATTAAAATAGAAAAAAGTGTTTTTGTCATAGACTCTACAAAATTAAAGAAAGTAAGATAAGACGATAAAAGTTAACTAAAGTTATAAAGAAACTTTAGGTAAGATCAAGGGCGGATCCAGCTTTGGTGCCAGGGGGGGGTCACATAGTTGTAGTCGAGTCACATCAAGTTTTAATTTATGATACCTACTAATTGATACAGTTAAGTTAAGTAGGTATTTTATTATATAATATCTGTATAAGTAGGTACTGTACTTAAAAAATCTTTAAATAAAAGAGCCAATATTTCTTTTTCTGAAACGCATTGTCACTTTATATCTAGGTACTTCAATGGGTGCGTTTTTCGGACGTTTATACTATTGAAACTCTTAGACACCATTAGATTTTTCGTAACAATGTAGAACGAACGCGAGCGAAGCGAGCTCACAATTTTTACGATTTTGCAGGATAAATCACTATTTATTCCAGCCTTGAATTTAACATGGTTGGCAGTGAGATCCGTCTTTAATAAAAATAATATAATCATTTTTAGGCCTAATAACGTCTTAAAATCACAAATATGCCCGAATGAAGTGAACACGAACTTGATATATTTTTGATAACTGGATATGCGAGCGAAGCAAGCTCAAATCTTTTACTTTTTTTATTTCGTTTTATAACGTGATTCATCTTTGATCTTTAATTTAAATAATATAATAATAATAGTCCTGAATGAAGCGAGCACGAACTTTATATCCTGACAACTGGATGTGCGAGCGAAGCGAGCTCGAAATTTCCTGTATTTTTACTAAAAAAGACAACATAAAAAAGATCCTGGGGGCATACCTATTTTAATAACTGGATATGCGAGCGAAGCGAACTCAATTTTTTTACTTTTTTTTATTCCGTTTTATAGTGTGGTCAGTCTTTAATCTTTAATTTAAATAATATCATAATTTTTAGGCGGAATAACGCCTTGAAATCTCAAATAGTCCTGAATGAAGCGAACACGAACTGTGTATATTCTGATAACTGAATATGCGAGCGAAGCGAGCGCGAAATTTTCTGTTTTTTTTTTTTTTACTGAAGAAGTCACAACATAACAAAGATTTTGGGGGCATACATATTTTGACATCTGGAAATGCGAGCGAAGCGAGCTCAAATGTTTTATATTTTCGCATGATAACAGTCTTGAATTTAACATGGTTTGACAGTGAGATCTGTCTTTAATAAAAATAGGCGGAATAACGCCTTGAAATCTTATATAGTCCTGAATGAAGCGAACACGAACTCTACATATTCTGATAACTGGATATGCGAGCGAAGCGAGCGCGAAATTTTCTGTTTGTTTTTTTTTTTTACTGAAAAAGTCACAACGTAACATAAATTCTGGGGGCATACATATTTTGATAACTGGATATGCGAGCGAAGCGAGCTCAAATTTTTTACATTTTCGCATGAAGGTCACTTCAAGGTCACTTCAAGGAATAAATAGTGATAAATCACTATTTATTCCTTGAAGTGACCTTGTATGCGTGCTAAAATCTGACGTGGACTTAGATACCTTGATCATTTTTTACGTGAATATAATTTCAAAATCCAAATATATCTTGAGATTAATTAATAAAATCAGTATATAAGAGGGATTGTTGATAAATCAGGAAGTGTCCTGGGAAATCAGGAGGTCATCAGTTAAAAGGTCGCGGTGGCGAGATAAAATTCAAATTTTCGATACTTTCGTTTCCAAATAATGCGTTTGACACTATATAAAATAAAATCAACCATAAATCAATTAAATATTAATGATACTCCTTACATAAAATCTATATTATTCCCAAAAGTACCATATAAAACATTATATTTTACAATTTTAACTATTGGTCCATCTACGTTCTGGATGGCCCAGGGGGGGGTCATGACCCCCATGACCCCCCCCCCCTGGATCTGCCGATGGGTAAGATGCTACAAAGTTAAAGAAAATTAAGAAAAAAGAGGCTACAAAGTTAGAGAAAGTGATAAGGAAACTGTAGATAAGACGCTATTAAGTTAAAGAAAAATATAAACGAATTTTAAAAAAGACGCTACAAAGTGAAAGAAAATTATAAAGAAACTTGAAAAACTACAAAGTTAAAGAAAGTGATAAAGAAACTTAAGAAAAAGATATTGCAAAATTAAATAATCGAGTGTGTCAGACGGACGGACGGACGGAGAAATTCTCACCATAAGGGTTCCATTTTTACCATTTTGGTATGGAACCCTAAAAAGGGACGACGTGATATTTTTACTTATGAGTACCATGAAACGGATAAAAAATATTTGTACTTACATTCAGAAAGCATAATTATCAACTATTCAGATAGCATTTTAAGAAATTAATATTAATAAAACAAATGACTCACAAAGTCTTTTTAGTAAATTACTTAGGACTCTCAGACTACATTAAGTGTTAGGACTCTAACAGGAAACAGTTCTTTTTTTAAACTTTAATTCAGACAGCATCGATCGTAGCATTTTAATTTTCTAGATAGCATTGATCTTTAAGAAAAACCACAATTACAAATGTCTATCATACCAATTTCAAACCTCAAGAAAAAACTTCTTGAATGGAAATTATTTGATTGTTCAGGACCATAGAACATACGAAATACACCACGTTATTATAATTAGAAATGAAAAATTAAACGAATAGTTAAAAGATAAAATAAAAACATCAAAAATATAGTTAATTAGTGTAATGTTGTGGCCCCCAAAAACTTTAGTAACCTGTTTGAATTAAACGACTCTACAATTAATTAGGGAAAATAAATTGGATTTGTAGGTATACTAGATTTGCTCCGCGGCTACGTCCGTGTGAATTAGGTTTTCCAACACTTTCTAATTCTAGGTTTATTCCTATAATTTACCACCACAATTTCCCGATTTACCTATTACTATTAGTACGAAAAATCAGACGACCGTGTACGGGATTCGAACCTCTGACCTCCTCGTTAAAGGCAAAAGTTGAACCAATGGGCTATCAAGCTTAACCTTCAAATTAAAATTTAAGACCTTTTTCCCCATAAAACCTCGGGGCACGCGTCTCTTTCCCAGGAACGCTGCTCTTCCCAGTTCCCGATATGGGGGTATTAAATCATCAGAAATGTGCCAACTCAAAGAAGTTTAAGTGGGCACCGCCGAATAAGGCGCGGAATGTTGTTCACATAAGTATCGATAAACAATTAACAAGTTGTCTTGTTTCGAATCACGGTGAAACGGTCGGGCGACGCGGCGCGGCGTCTTTTTTAGTTTACGAGTGTAAAATACACTTCTAACATCGCCCGAGGAAATATGGTCGATGTTCACTTGAGGTGGAAATTAAGGAAATGGTCAAGTGCAAATCGGGCTCGTGCACTGAGGGTTCCGTAGGTACTAAACACCCCTGCCTACCAAATTCAAAAACGAACAAAAACCATGTTTGTTCTGAGGTCTGTTCTATTGGAGATACCGTGGGAGATACCCTTAATTTTAATTTTATTTCTGTATTTATTTCTAGAGTAAATATATAACTAAATATTCTGTGAAAATTTTAAGCCTGTTACCGATATTGAGCAAAACAAGCAATAAAACCACGTTTGTGGTATCGGAGCCCCCTTAATATTTATTTTATTTTATTTTTTAGGGTTCCATACCCTTAAACGTTAAAACGGGACCCTATTACTATGACTTCTCTGTCCGTCCGTCCGTCCGTCTGTCCGACTGTATCTCTTGAACCGTGATTAGCTTTATAGCTAATACAGACGGACAGACGGTCGGGATTTTCGTGACGGAAAAATCCATTTTCTTTCGTCACGGGCCCGTCCGAAAAGGAATTTCGTTCAAAAATTTACCTATACCTACATCCTACAACTAGATAAAGCACACGCCTGCAGACCTTGTGAAGTGGGTTATGTTTGCCATTCGCCTGGCTATCGGCTTCAGACTTTATGAGCTTTTCCAACGAAAAATTGTACGTGATACTTTATACGTACCTACAACACCGACCTTCTTAAGGGGTTGCTCCCATTTCGCCCGGTGCGTCTGCCCGATACCGGGCAGGATGGCACAAAAAATTCCCATCCTGCCCGTTGCGCACCGTGCAATCGTTTGCCGGGCAGGATGGGAATATTTTCTGAAAAAAAATTCCCATCTGGCCCGGTAACATTTATTATGAAAAAGAAGCCTTTAAATGAAATAAGAATAGAGTAACTTATTTTTATTCATTAATTACCATTCAAAAGCAAAGTTACCGAAAAGGAATGTCTAGAAATGAAAATATTGTATAATTATCATAAAAAAACACTTAATGACGTCATTTTTAGGCTCCGCCTTGAAGCATGATTTTTAATTTGTCAAAACTGTAAAATGGCGCTAATGTATGCGACCAACACTAGTAACTTTTAAACAATTCTCCTGTTCGGTATGTCCATACGGCCGTCTGTCTGTCCGCCAATCCGCGGTTAGGCTCTGAGAGTATTACGAGTAGTACAAGAAAACTGTAATCCCACCAAAAACATTCTGTAAAAAACTAGCCAAAGTCAAAATGGAGCTGCTTGTTTATCTCTAAAAAGTACTGAAATCTAGACAAAGTCGTGTCAAGTGTAAGGTTCCTTACTGCGATTTCTTTATTATTATAGTTAATGTTGCGTGACTTGGCCGTTGAAGGGTACGCAAGGGTTCAAACCAGGTGCTCCATGACACCATTGCACCAATCTGTCGCCAGAATTCATCGTCAATGAGTAGCGGTTCTTGGTCTTCAACGGCCAAGTCACACAACATTAACTATAATAATAAAGAAATCGCAGTAAGGAACCTTAGACTTGGCACGACTTTGTCTAGATTTCAGTACTTTTAGAGATAAACAAGCAGCTCCATTTTGACTTTGGCTAGTTTTTTACAGAATGTTTTTGGTGGGATTTCACTTCTTTTTGTAGAAACTTCAAAATATTACAAAATATTTCTGACCGTTTTTCTAGATACATTAACTGCATAAATAACTTTGTAATCTCATATAATTTATATGGAATTACAAAGTTATTAATGCAGTGATCACCAGGTACTCCAGATCTTCGATTATCCTAGTTTTTATAGTTTTCCCTTTATGTGGCCATTAAACCCTAACTCTGTACCAAATTTCAGCTCTCTGAGTTTATGGGAAGTACTAGTTCTATTTTGATGATCATGAGTCAGTCAGTCAGTCAGTGTCGAAAATGCGAAACTTTGCTTTCGCATAACTTCGGAACTATATGACCTACAGACTTGAAATTTTGGGTTTTAAGTATGTGATTATAGCTTACTGGATAGCGAAAATTTCAGCGTTCTGGTCTTATCCAGAGGTTCTCAAATAGGAGCCTGAAAATGCGGCGAAATGGTTCCTGTAAAGATGGTACGGCAGTTTTGCTTCGCGCTTTGACTTTGGCGGGGGCACTGCCGTGCCCCCTGATTTGGCATGGAACTAAAACTGTAATTTGTGTTCCCAGCCAAGTACAACCTGAGTGCCTTCAAGAGAAGATTGAATAGGCATTTTCTAGGCAAGCGCGCTCCATCCTAGACCTCATCATTTCTGTTCATCAGATATGATTGTAGTCAAGCGCAAGCCTATCCATAATAAAAAAAAAAAAAATGGACAAAATACAATGTATAAAATAAAATACTTCGAATCTCCTTCCCTATAATCTGGCCCCATGTGATTTTCATTTGTTCCCCAATTTAAAAAAAATGGTCAAGTGCGAGTCGGGCTCGCGCACTGAGGGTTCCGTCCTATCAAGACTAGTATCTCAATAGTATTAAAATAAACTAAACATCCCATCAAATACAAATCGAGCAAAAATCAACTACGCGCATTAATTTGTAAAATAGGGACAAAACGAAATTCACGCGAGCGGAACCGCGGCCTAAAGCTTCTCTTACAATACAAAAACATCTTGTAAATCAGGGTTACTCTATACCATAAAAAAAATCCCTAAATGATTAAGATTTTCGGGATAGGTATAAAAAAAACCGGCCAAGTGCGAGTAAGACTCGCGCACCGAGGGTTCCATACTATAAAAACTTCTTTTACATTAAAATATTAAACCGCAAACCTAACGGTACGGTATTTTTTTCGACAGTTTGCCCAATAACTCAAAAACTATCAGGCATAAAAATAAATAAAAATTGGTTTTAGAATACACAAGTAACGCCCTTTCATATGATACCCCACTCAATATTGTTATCACATTTTGAAATTTTGACGACCTGGTTTTCCCCTCTTTTTAAATAAAAATAAAACAGATTTCCAATTTTTAGGGTTCCATACCAATTTGATAAAATGGAACCCTTATGGTGAGACTTTCTCCGTCCTTCCGTCCGTCCGTCCGTCCGTCCGTCCGTCCGTCTGTCACACTCGATTATTTCAGTAACTATCGAAGCTATCGACTTGAAATTTATAATACTTTTAGGTAATAGTGACCCAACGCCATTGCAATCATAAAACATTGAAAATTGTTTTTATTTTTATTTAAGAAGGGCGGAAAACCGGGGCTTCTAATTTTCAAAATGAAATAATAATATTGAGTGGGGTATCATATGAAAGGGCGTTACTTGTGTATTCTAAAACCGATTTTTATTTATTTTTATGCCTGATAGTTTTGGATTTATTGAGCAAACTGTCGAAAAAAATACCGTCCCCCCCCTTATCTCCGAAGATTATCAATCGAAAAATCTGAAATAATTATGATCAATAGACATTAATGTATATTTTACAGGAAAAATAAAATCAACTCCTTAACTATTATACTTTTTTTGATAATAACAATAAACCACCAAAAACAAAGTTACGTTTGCGGTTCGCCAACAAAAGTACTTACACGTAAATTATACTCGTAAATTCATGAACAAAAGTGATTCTTTCAATGTTTTACTTCTTTTATGGTATGGAACCCTCGGTGCGCGAGTCCGACTCGCACTTGGCCGGTTTTTTTTATGATTGCAATGGCGGCGCGCCGCAATTACCTACAACAATTCAAAATTTCAGGTCGATAGCTTTAATAATTACTGAAATAATCGAGTGTGACAGACGGACGGACGGACGGACGGACGGAGAAAGTCTCACCATAAGGGTTCCATTTTTACCACTTTGGTATGGAACCCTAATTATAGCATTATGTAAAAATTTATTTACCTAAGTACCCATTGTGATTTTTTGAAAAGAGCAAGTGCCGAGTTTCTTGACATTTCTTCTGGGTGCAAACCTGCTTTCCGAACTTGGCGGTAGAGTTTTGACTTTTCTTAAGAGCCTGAAAGTTATGCCTGTGTGGGAGTAGGAATAATGGGGAGCGCATAGTAGGGAACTAGGTACCTATAAACTAAAAAAACTAAAAATAATCGAGTATGACAGACGGACGGACGGACGGACGGAGAGAGTATCACCATAAGGGTTTTATTTTTACCATTTTGGTATGGAACCCTAAAAACACGAATTTTTCGTGATTTGGAATGTAGCGATCGACGACTAGAATGTAGGCGATTTTCTAGTGGCTGTACCCACAACCTTTTTTTGAGGGTTGGATCCGCCCCTGTATGCATGTAGAGGAATGTCGAAGTAGAGAAAAACCAGGCTAGGGCAAAGACTACCCGTATTATGCGACCGCCGGACCGCCACCCGTCCGATACCACGCGTATGGACGCGTGGGAGGCAGTCGTATGAAATGGGAGGGGAAGTCATCGGCAATACTTCTGCGAACGGGTTACACCTTCAGTTCAGACGTCAGTTAAAGTTAAGTTTAACTTACTTACATAAAGGAAAACAAGGCTTAATTCTATGCTGGGAAGTTTTGCGAAAGAGGACGATGTTAATAATATGTTACTTAGGCGAGCGACGACTGTATAAATCTATAACGGCCGAAATTAATAACCTATCTATCTTCTATTTGCCCTACTAGAGACTAGAGATATCAATTTGACATAAGCTCCATACAAGTTATGTCAGATTTCTATCTCTAGTAAGGGGAAACCATGGATAGATAGGATATTGGGAATGGCCGTAAATGGATAAAAACACGTTATAAAGTTTGAAAGTTGAAACACAAACTATAAAATTAAAGCCGCTCAGGCGGTGGTAGGAAATAAACCTTTTACTTTCCTTTAAATTATTGCAAATTAATTTTTTAATACAGTTGCTCAAAAAGTGGCGTATTGCAGGGACGTTTAGCGTTCGGGATGTGGGCTATTACATACTCGTGCTTTTTTTTTACCTTTCCCGAACTCGTGCGTTATCTTTCCCAACTGTCAAAATAATGTCTATTAAAAAGAAAAACCAACCATGAAGTTTTTACTAAAAAAATTCATATGTTTTATGATTCATGCAAATACGTATATTTCTAAAAAGAAGCTACTAATTTGTTTCAATATCAGATTTGATTGAATGAGTTTGGTTAGGTTTCATTTCATCTCATTAAATTTCATTTTCATTTCATATCAATAAAAAAAATTCTACTGAAGACTTGGCTGTATGGGCATAGTTCCCTTTGCGTACCAGAATATTATTTAGTCTATGACCAATTTTTTTTTTTTTAAATCACCAGAATGGGTTAAGAAAAAAAAACTGCTTATATTCTACGGTTGGCGCCATTTTTCAGAAATTTTCTTTACGAGTTTAGTTGTTTGTTGCACAAAATGCTTCGGAGAACATTTTACCGGAAAAGTCAAAAAGTCGCTACATATCTACATACGACGAATTTATTGCGTGGAGAGAAGAGAAAAAAACAAATAGTTTTTCAGAAAATGTTAAGTTAGTTGAGTTTATTGTGTTTTTATTATTTTATTAAACTGCTTCATTTTTTCGCAACTGTATTAAAAATAATCGTTCAGTACACGTGCGGAACCGTCATTGCAACTTGTTCCGACTGTCAACCCTCGCCTTCGGCTGCGCCTCGGCTCGGGTAGACATTTGTCGGAACTCTTTGCAATAACAGCCTTTCCGCACTTGTAATGAAACATACTATTAAAACATTATTACGTCTTTACAAAAAAATAAACTTATTTTTATTCATAAATAGAGAGACAGCTTAAATATAATACAGTACCATAGACAACAAAATAAATAGTGCTGTTATTTTTCGATTAAATCGATGAATTGCTGCATCACAATGTAATCGGATGAATCGATAATCGATAGCAGACACCTTCTTGATCTGTGGTTTGTCCATGGTTTGTCAAACTCAAATGTCAAAAACCTATCAAAAAGAAAAACATTGAAATTTGAATTGAGGTTATTTTATTATTTAAATCAAAGATTACTTTTCTAATATAAAATTATTTAATTTATCAATCAAGTTTAGAACCAGAAGTATTTAAATATTTTTTTTGGGTATTTTTGTAAGTACTATGTTATTAGTAAATGTTTAACAGGCATCCGTAAATAACACACAAAAATGTCTGCTAGCAAAATGCCACGAATTTAGTTTTCATTGAATTACTGAATGAATTAAACTTCGTAATGTTAAAGAATATTCTAAAACTAAATAGATGTGTTAATAAAAAGTGTTACCTTCGTAATTTTAGCTCTAGCTTAAAGTTCCTCACGTATCAAATCATGAAGGTTAGTTCACATTTTCATATAACCTTTTACTCTATTTTTTAGTTTACTATTATTTTTATACAAAAGAATGAAGAAGCATGCACATTTACCTGATGTTAGTGACTTTGCATCTTTCCTCCCTCTGATATACCAGTGCCCTTCAATTGGACACAGTAATACATTACTGCTTCTCAGTAGAATAAACGATGCACTTACAGTGCAACAAGGCTATCTTAAAATAATATCTTCTAAATTTTACTTCAATTTTAGTTTTATTTTAGTTAATTAAGTACTTCTCAGTGGCATGTTTGTGAACCCTTGTAAACTTAGTTTTTAAGTAGTGAAAATTATCACCACTATAGAGATATTGAAATATGTGTGCCTATTTAAAGCTAGATCTCTATGAAATAATAAAGTATATTTTGATTTGATTCTGTTATGGTGATGATTTTTTTTTACGCTTTACAAGTTAGTACTTGACTGCAATCTCACCTGATGGTAAGTGATGATACAGTCGAAGATGTTAGCGTACTAACTTGGAAGGGGTAAGTTATGTCACCCCAACGGTTTCTACACCGCATCGTACCGGAACGCTAAATCGCTTGGCGGTACGTCTTTGCTGATGTTCTCTACATTGCAGATTGGTACCCACGATGGAGTGTTCCACTGTGATGAAGTGCTGGCCTGCTTCATGCTCAAGAGACTGCCTGATTACAAGGATGCGGAGATTGTGCGAACCAGAGATATGGACAAACTTAGGTATAGTTTTTATGTTGGTCTAGTTGTTAATCATAAAGACCATTTACAAGCGCCTGTATATTAGGCCTATGTGAAATAAAGATATTTTGAGTTTTTTTGAGTTTTGAATACAAGACCTAAAGATTAGTTTTTGGATGTTTCTGTCATTATTATGAATTATTATTATTTCTACTATTATTTATTGTTACTACTTCATGCCCCAATTACTATTAAATCAATTTGATTGATAAAATCAAAAAATCTAAATCAAAAATATCTTTATTTCACATAGGCCTAACATACAGGCTCTTGCGAATGTCGGTGAACGATGAAAAAAAAACTATTTTAACATAGGTAATAACTAGTTGTCTACTTTACTCTCTTACTCATTACTCAAGACAGTCTATGATTAAAATGTGGATAAATAAACTAAAAGAAATTTTTTTAAACAGAAGTTTTTAGTTTTAATGATTCCTCTCATGCTATGGTTCAAAAGCATTTTTAAACTTTTGGCTTTTCTGTACAAGAGCTAAGATAGGTCATGAGGAAATTTTGTCAAACTCTTTTCTTTATAGTATAAAAGTAGATGGAGAGAAAACATCTGCGAAACTGTCTTTTGGTGCATCTTTGCTTCCTTTCTTATGCTCCTGACCTAATTTTATGACAATATTGCAGAACATGTGATATAGTGGTGGATGTTGGTGCGGAGTTTGACCACCAGAAGAAGCTGTACGACCACCACCAGCGCGAGTTCACCGAGACCTTGAGCTCTTTGAGACCTGAACTCGGAGACAAGTACAAAATCAAGTGTGTATTTATCCTACTATATTTAATATTATAAACGCGAAAGTTGGATGGATGGATCTTTGTTACTATTTCACGCCGCAACTATTGAACCGATTTGGGTGAAATTTGAAACATAGATATCTTATAACCTGGATTAACACAATACATTTTATCATCAAAAAATCCATTGATACCATGGGACTTGCGAAAAACATAAAATTCACGCAGGCGAAAAATTCACATGTCTAATATGTAAAATTAGTTTGTAACTAAACTTAGCTTGGCTGATTTTTATTACTACACTATTTTTCATACCCCTAGGCCCTAATGAGAAATAATTCATATATCAAATTGACGTTTTCCGGATCATTTAGTTACTTATTGAAGTCAACATAATATTATACTCTAACTGGAGTGTGATGTGATTCAGTCTTGTGATCCTGTCACTAAAATAATATAAACAGCAAGAAATGTTTTTTTGTTGTAGTAGGTCAAAATGAGTCCCCATCCAAGTTAGTACAATAACATAATAAATTTGTACTGAAAAATATATCAAAATGTTGAGTAATTTAATGTTTTTTTTTATTATTGTTTATATTACATAAAACAATGGTAACAAATATTTGTCAACTTTAATATTGAATATTTATTTACGTTTTTAATACTTCTAGATTGAGTTCAGCCGGCCTGATCTACGTGTTTTACGGGGAGAGTGTAATCCAACAACTCTCCCCAAAAGGTCATCCGCTAAGCCCAGAAAACTTACAACTAATATACAAGAAAGTTTATGAAAACCTAGTCGAAGAGATGGACGCGATAGACAATGGCGTTCCGATGACAGACCAGGAGCCGCGGTACAAGATACGCACCCATTTGAGCGCTAGAGTCCACAGACTTAACCCCGAATGGAATTCCCAACTGAATCAAAATATAGATACAATTTTTGAAAAAGCAATGGCTTTGGTTAGCGAAGAGTTCTTGTACACTGTAAACTACTTCATATCAGTTTGGTTACCAGCTAGAGATTATGTGAAGTCCTCTTTGGAAGAAAGGCTAGAGGTCCACGAGTCGGGTCAAATTCTGGAGTTTAAGGAACGGTTTCCGTGGAAGGAGCATCTGTTTGATTTGGAAGAGGAATTGGGGTTGAGCGGTGAAATCAAGTATGTCCTGTTCAAGGATAAACCGAATTCGTGGAGGGTTCAGGCGGTTCCTGTGAACCCTAGTAGTTTTCTTACCAGGTAATAGAATTTTTTTAAGAAATTTTGAACTACTTAGTATAATTACTTCATATGCACCTAATAATATTACTACGTATTAGGCAAAATACATACAAACAAACACAATTTTTACACGACTGTCCAAAAAAAGGAGTGTTATGTTTTTAGTGGTGTTTTATATTTATTTACTTGTTAACAGTATGTATTTGGTCTGGTGCTTTAGGTACTGCCTCGTTTAACTGTCAGTAGTTATAGTAGCTTCAGAAAAATATTTCTCACAGGAACTGTGCATTTTGGGCTGATTTAACAATCGCCAGATAAACGTTAAATAAGGAATTTATATGAGTTTTGACAGATTTTATATGGCATATAAATAATAATAATATATATATAACAACGAAGGTACCACAACATCCAGACCCGTAGACAATGTAGAAAAGCTATTTTTCTACATTGCCCCGACCGGGGATCGAACCCGGAACCTCAGAGATGGCGACGCCTTGAAAACCGGCACGATAACCACTCCACACGGAGGTCGTCAATAGTCGTCGTCGGGTCGTCAATAGTTTATCTAAAGCTTGACCGCTATAAACTTGGCCCTTTCATGGTCCGCGGGACGCGGGGCGGGTGTGCGATTGGCTATACACAATAAGTTGTAATGACTCGCATCTTGAGAATTCGCCTATGGTGTTTTCTTGAGTATGTATCATTATCCACGTCGCAAGATTATTACTATCGTGTGTAGCGTAATTCACGTCAGTCACTGACAGCTGATTAATTGAGCGCACTGATCCCTATTCTATGGATCCACAGTGAACCTAGCCTGAATTGTATAGAATGTTTAATCCATAGAATAGAGATCAGTGGTTGAGTAGCTCTCGCCCCGCGTCCCGCCGACCATGGAGGGCCAAGTTTATAGCGGTCTAGCTATAGTGATGAAAAATCAGCGCTATATGATTTGATTTCAGGAAGCCCCTGAACCCGAAGTGGTGGGGCGTCAGGGACGAACAGCTGAGCGACGTGGCGGGCATCCCTGGCTGCGTGTTCTGCCACAGCACCGGCTTCATCGGGGGGAACACCAGCCGCCAGGGCGCGCTCGCCATGGCCGTGCACAGCTTGAATGCTGTGTAGCGCGAGCAGATTCTTTTTTTTTTACACTTTACAAGTTAGTACTTGACTGCGATCTCACCTGATGGTAAGTGATGATGCAGCCGAAGATGTTAACGTACTAACTTGGAAGGGGTGAATAAACTCACCCCCAGCGGTTTCTACACAGCATCGCTTGGCGGTGCGTCTTTGTTGGTAGGGTGGTAACTAGCCACGGCCAAAGCCTCCCACCAGACCAGATCTGAGCCAATTCGGAAATTATAAAATTTCAAAGTGGCCGTGGCGGGACACGTCCAACTGATATGAAATAAGAAAAAAAATGAAATATACTTAAATAAACATTATCTTTGTTTTATTTTTGTGTAAATTGAAACGCAAATAATACCTATTATCAGGATGAACATTCGTTGGACTCGTTTATTTTATACTACATTTTACTCAATTGCAATCTCACATGATGATAAGTGACAGTAAGTAAGTATAAACCTGAGGATAAGCCCATCAGAATATTTTACGTCAACCTTCTTCATACAAAATAATTGGTCAGGTGCGAGTCGGGCTCGCGCACTGTGGGTTCCGTACTATATTAGAAAATGTTAAACCATAAGATAAGGCCCGATTTCCACCAACAAAGCGGAGCGCAGCGGAGCTGTGTTTGAGTAACCAATCAGATTTCGTAACTTTGACATCTCTCAGTTTCGGAGATATAGTTACTGAAATAAACGGTCGTGACACAGACAGACGGACAACAAATCTTATAAGGGTTCCGTTTTTAGGGTTCCATACCAATTTGGTAATTAGGGTTCCATACCAATTTGGTAAAAATGGAACCCTTATGGTGAGATTTTCTCCGCCGTCCGTCCGTCTGTCACACTCGATTATTTCAGTAACTATCGAAGCTATCGACTTGAAATTTAGAATAGTTATAGGTATTAGTGACCCGACGTCATAGCAATCGTAAAAATTTGAAAATTGTTTTTATTTTTATTTAAAAAGGGGGAAAACGGGGGCTTCGAATTTTCAAAATGAAATAACAATATTGAGTGGGGTATCAAATGAAAGGGCGTTACTTGTGTATTCTAAAACCGATTTTTATTTATTTTTATGATTGATAGTTTTTGATTTATTGAGCAAACTGTCGAAAAAAATACCGTTCCCCCCCCCTTATCTCCGAAGTTTATCGATCAAAAAATCTGAAATAATTATGATTAATAGACATTGATGTATATTTTACAGGAAAAATAAAATAAACTCCCTTCCTATTATATTTCCTTTTTTTGATAATTACAATAAACCACCAAAAACAAAGTTACGTTTGCGGTTCGCTAACAAAAGTACCTACATGTAAATTATATACACATAAATTCATGAACAAAAGTGATTCTTTTAATGTTTTACTTCTTTTATGGTATGGAACCCTCGGTGCGCGAGTCCGACTCGCACTTGGCCGGTTTTTTTTTTCTTTGAGGTACCTACGGAACCCTAAAAGAAAGCGCCATTTGTCAAAATTTCTGCTCATGTATAATGCCGCAGCATGGCGGAAACCCGCATGCGGACTAATATTAAACAAGTATAGTGATCTGTGGCGTGGACCGTGGTCCAAGATAAGGCCCGGTTTCACCAAAGCAGAGCGGAGCGGAGCTGTTTGAGTAATCAATCAGATTTCGTCAGATTTTTGTTTGCCATGCAGTATGAAGGTGAATAAAACATTTCATACAACTATGTATTTATATTTTATTGTATTTGAATCATACATTATCAATCCTAGCTTTCTGCACTCCCTCTCCATACCAAATCTATCACTGTATACAGTATACGTAATATACATCAGGAAGTATTGTAAAGTTTTCTCCATACATCATATTTATGCTTGTACATACTTATTCATTGATTCGAAATCTAACTACTATTTCTGTGTTGACACATCAAATTCTGCATCTTTTTGATCTTTACAGACTTTAGTATGACTATTTTCGACAGATTCTTGAATTAGTTTATCTTCTTTTCTTACATCTGTAACATCTTTCAATGATTCCATTGCTTTTACGTCATCATTCTTATCACCAACGCCTTTCGTCGGCTCCTGATCATCTTTGTCATCATCGCCGCAGTCATCATCGTCGTCATCACCGCCCGTGTCGGCAACGTCATTGCTGTCATCAGGGACGTCATCGGAGGGTTCGAAGGAATGTCTCTTGATTTTTTCCAGCCATAAGCCTGAAAGTTATGACCATATTAAGGAACATTACTTGAAGATAATTATTATAGCTATGTAACTTGTCTAATCAGAAATACAAGGTGCGAGTTAATGATTATAGTGTGCCCACCAGCTAACCTTCTAACTTGATCCTAGAAAAACATTTACGTAATAAGAAGTCTTATTATTTTATTTTCAATACAAAAAATATTATTTCATTTAGAAAAATAAAATTTTGCAACCCTAACTGTGATATCGACCAACATATCATTTTCATTATTCCCAGTTCATTAATATTGAACCAGCTGTTTTTTAGGGTTGTCACTTAAAATTTATGGTAGATTTTTGAACTCCCTATAGTTCCCTCAGGATATGAGCTACACTTCATTTCGTTCGTTCGCAAGAGCCTGTATGTTAGGCCAATGTGAAATAAAGATATTTTCATTTTCATTTTTTTTCATTTCTTCTTGTGATATTTTTTCATGCATCAATACATCGTTCCCTACTTTAGGCTTTCAGCTAATTATGGTAGTTAATCTACACGTTGTATACAGCGAGTCACAGGATACATACCCATGGAGTTGCCCTCGATCTCGCCGCGGATGATGGTGGGGAAGATGTGCTCCCTCTTGAACCGCTCCGCCGCCTCGTGCTCCGCCTCCCACGCGAGCGTGTCGTGGCTGTCCTTGAACTTGGCGCCGTACCGCTCGTAGTGCACCTACAACATTATAAAGACGAAAGTTTGTATGTCTGTGTATTTGTTACTCTTTCCTTGTTCCACAGCTGGACCAAATACCACGATTTTTCCAGCAGCTCCAATCTCCGGAAACTACGAATTTCTCGACGGGCAAACTTGACTTTCTGTTATAGACTTTTTATTACAAAATCTTTCTATTATAGACTTTTTATTACATGGGCTAGGGGAATGAACCTTGGACTTCACTATCTGCAGTAGAAAATGCTCACCACTGACCAACGAAGCGATGTTTAACCTCAGAGAGCACATTAAGCTATCGGTCCTGACTCCAGCACCAGGGGGCCTACCACCGAGACCTAATGTAATATTGTTTTGAAATTTCCATACTGACATTGTATGACAATGTCGAAACAATATTACAATAATAATGCTTTAAGTAACTGTGGTAGGCCCTCTGATCTCTCTTTAGTCATGTATGTGGTTGTGCACACATTTCTACACTATAATTGTACACAGACGGAAAACCCTGCAGATTTTGACCACCGTAGCCGAATCCATGGAGAGGATATCATTGTTAGGTAGGCAAGCTACAGCTATGCTCCGTATCCCTTCTCTAGGCCAGTGCCTAGCAGTGGGATACCTTGTACCCACCTTGTCCAGCAGGAGCCCCAAGCCAGGTGCGGTGGGTATCATGACCTTCTCCTTGCTAAACGCCTTCTCCATGATGCCCATGTCTGCAAGCCCTCGCACTACTGCTATCATCAGCCCCACCATTTTCCTGATCTGATGCAGCATGAAGCTCTGACCCTAGAACGCATTACAGATACATATTTTTTATCTTTGTCTTTTTTTCAGATACTGGATATACAAAAAATGTCACAAAAATCTGTCACAGTTTTTTACACTGACACACAAATTTTATGTACCTATTAGAAAGCCAAAACCACTTTCATATTCACTTGCTAACTTATCATCTCCTTGCACAGAGATTCTCTATATCATAATGTAGACAAGGGATAAGAAAGGGGTGTCTCACATAAGACAGTGTATTTGAATTTTGACATCAGCCTCTAGTCCCAAATTCCGAGTCCTAATTCCTGGTACAGGCTGATTTGGAATTTTATTTTAACATTCTTTTTAGTGTTCTAGATTGACAATCATGTCTGACAACAAATCCCTCACCTTAACTAATAGTTCGGCAAACTCCATCTCAGATTCAATGAACACTCTCTCTAATGAGAAACTCATCATGTAGCGCAAGGCAGAGGGGTCTTGATAGTGCCTGAAACAAAAAATGCCATAATTACTAAAATGATTTACCTGGGAATGGATACAGGATAATGGAGATGATTATTTATTATGGATGATGGAGATGATTAATTATGAAGGAAAGATAGATTTAAAAAATAGAATATCAGCAGCATTGCCCCATAGTAAGATTCCATAGGACATAATGATGAAAGTAAAAGAAATAAAAAACCTAAACTGTTTTTTTTAGCTGTTTTGGCACAGGGAATTTGTCTTATTTTTATGGCTGCTAGGAAATGATGATGTGAAAGGTATTTCAGACGTGCTATATTTAGAGATTATTTGACGCCATAGCAATATTTTAATATTTAGGACAAAGCATTTACACAATTGACAATTCAATCTCAACCGGGTAGGAGGATATTTTAATAGCTTACAAATTTTTGTGACTTATAGGTGTTAAGTATTTGTTGTCAAGTGTCACTGTAATAGCCAAGGATGCAGGTTCAAATCCGACTGAGTAGGAAATTTTTATGATATATTTCGAGTTTATATACTACGTACTTCTTTTCCGTGAAATTATGGTAGCTCTTGGTCCCTTTATACACACTCAGCACTTCATTGACCTTAGTAATCTTCTCGGCTGATATCCTGTAGCCCTTTCTCTCTGTCTCGCTCAAACTCGGCTCAAACACATATGTGGGTAGAGTGTAGCTATATGTCCGTGCATTGCACTTGGATTTTGAGTTGAACTTGTTAGTGGCTCGCTTGATACCAAACACTTTGATGCACGGAGGTAGTCTGCTGTTTATTTCTTCAACCTTTGCTTCAAGAGCTGTAATAATTAACGGAAAGTTTAAAATCTATAGCTTATAGCTATAGGTAAATCAGCAATTCCAAGGCACATTCTTCTCTATACCCGGAAATGGTACCCTTAGATTTCTGAATTGTCTATGACAAGTTTAGACATATTCACTGCATGTCAAAAATAAGTCCAATTAACATACAAGAGTTAAATAAGTCAGGCAATAGTATAAAACGTTTTTCTTTCTTCAAACACAAGTAGGAGTACAAAAAAGACAATGTTTCTAGTTCCCAGTTTACTGGTATTGTTAAACAACAATTTCAGAACTGAGAAAGTTTGATGTGTGCCCTTAAAACCGCATATTCCCCAACGGTCCACGATTGCTGACAATTTGAGGATCAAAAATAAAATTTAGCAAATGCAAAACTTATTATTTAATTTAGAAAATAATTTTTCTAATTAAAATTATTTTCTAAACTAAATTTATTAAATAATAAGTTTTGCATTGTTTTATTAAATAAAATAAAAATTGAGGCTTCTTGAAATTATAATTGAGGCTTCTTATCTCCATTAATGTGTTTCTAGGATCACGTAAAAAGGTTAGCTGAAGGCACACTATATGAATTAGCCTACACCTTGTAAGTATTAATTAAATGTCTATTCTACTGCAAAACATACTGTGTACTAACGTAGTTTAAGAGAGACAACCTGTCGAGCGGCCGACACGCCCTTGTCCGTGCGCGAGCTGCGTTGGAACTGTGCATTCTGCTGGTTGGAGAAGTCCTCCTCCGTGATGTACTTGGCGTCCAGCAGGGCTTTGAGCAGGTCCTCCTCAATGGTTTTCACTCCCGGGTTACTGAAAGTTTAATTACCACTTATTCAATTGGCTTCCTAGACAACAATTCCGATTGTTCAATTTTTTCTACCGTTTTTAAAACTTAAGCTCCTTTTCGGCCTGTATGGTGGAGGGAGGCTAAAGAAACTGGATTTTTTTAGTAACATAATGATACCAAAAAAATTCCATTGAAATCTCATTATTGATGCCTTTTATTCTTTTCTGGGTAAACAGAAAATTCAAAAATAAAAAGTAATTAAAGGTAAGTAAATTCAATAACTGTTCAATAGTCTAGTAGTTGCTAGATCTCAAAACTACTAATACTACTGCTAAATCTCAGGACTACTACTTGACAGATGTTGATGAATTTATTTGTGTGGGAATTTATAAGTGATGCAGTAAGTCTGACAGTTAATCTTGTTGATAATAATTGTGGTGTATATAGTAGATATAGGTATAGCATAGGAATAGCATAGACAGCATAGGTAATCATAGACAATAACCATAAACTCAAAGTGTGCTGTGACGGATGCGGAAGACAACTGGAAGGGACAACAGTTTGACATTGTGTAAGTTCATACATAATAATAATAAATACTAATAAATTGTTAGTCACCGTTGCATGCCATAATAATCAGCTCCACAGTAGCCCAGCAGCATGGCCACCTTCTTCCTCTTGATCCTCTCGAATGGTTGGTCACACACTCTCTTTTCTCCACTTTCATCATTCTCCTTCTTATTGCCACCATCCTCCCATTGGCGCTTTAGAAACCTGAAAATTTTTTTCACTAAATGATCTCCCTAGGAAAAATGGACCAACATAGTCATTTTCTGGTACCGCAGAGATGGTAGAACAAGAGAATGTCTGTGAATTCTCAGATTGGCAGTGGACAGACATTGGACGACTCTAGAGGAGGCCTAAGATATCATATCATAAGATAATAAGATCAGTCAATAAAAGTGATTGTTTTTTAAATTTTTTAAATGATATCCCACCAATCCAATATTACTTCCGATATTATTTGGATCCACGGAAGACCAGCGCTACAACCGTGGGGCAGATCCAGGCTTCACGGACGTAGCAAACGCTGAGTGGACTCCATTTTGGAATCACACAATTTCACACATAACTATGATGTATTCTGACGGACTATAACTGTGTTGTGATTCCGAATAAACATTTTTTCTTTCTTTCAATCGTATTCCTTGGTCAACTTCCATGGGGTTCAGGGAATTGTTTCCCACACTTCGCGCCTTACCACCACTCCTGTATTGGAGCACCGAGTGTTAGTGATTGCTTTACCTGCGTTTATACCTAGTCCGGTTTTTATCTTGTACCAGCTCCTCCTTGCTGTCATTTTCCACCTTTTTATCATTTAACCCTTCGTCCTTTTTGTCAGTTATTACCTCCATTACGGCAGTTGCTCTTAACTGTATGCCTGAAGTTATCATAAAAGTTAGGTTATATCTTCATGTGGACTTAAAGTTAGGTATACCGTATCGTGAAATTTAAGTAGGTAGCTTGGAATTTTTATAAGCATTTCATGTACAAATTTGATCGAAAACAAGCCTTTTTTTGCTGGTTTTTATTAAGAAAATAATTGTGAAAAATTAATGTAAACATTCTTGATTTTATCGTCTTATGATATATCTTAAACTGTTACATACGAGATATTAAACTTAATACTATAAAAGCAATATCCAGAGGCGTAAAATAAACCAAATAGTACAGCTAAATTAGGAGGAATGTTTAGTGTTTACACGTGGAATGTAGCTATTGTTTCGTACCTGATTTCGCTATATAAGATGACCGGGGCAAGCTTTGTTTAAGCGAATTAACAAAGAACTTAAATAATTGAAGGGACATACCTAAAAAAAATGTCAACAAGTACAAAACACAAATTAAATCTCCAAAGAAATAATAATTTTAAATGATCGGTGAGCGAAGAGCGCCGACCGCCATCTTGAATGTCACAGACCAGGAATATATACTCTTTGCGAACGTTGTACGTTCCTTGACCAAGAGTTTATAATCACTACGTTCAACGTAGTGATTATATACTCTGTGCCAGGAACCGAAAGATGAATGTGATCAAGATCTTCGATCTTGGAAAGTTGAAAGTTGAAAGTTGAAACCCTTGTCTATGACTGTCAGTTATCAACTTGTCACTGTCAAATGTCAGTGTCATGTCAATCGTCGAGATCGAGTTGCGGATATCGATTATCGAGTTGATCGATTCCAAACCAAGTTGATGGTTGATTCATTCGGTCGGATTAATGATTATGATTCCTCTTATAGTGGCGATGATTGTCTGTTTAGTGTTTATCGCATTGAGATTTATCCGTTTATCGGCAATAATCGTCATGATCATGAATCACGACGCAGCAAGAATTACCATGATCTTCCGTGGTCACTTATTGACACGCATTTAGCAACCTGTTGCTCAATAAGTGACCACGGATCTTGACTGCACGATGAGTTCACAACGTTACTTTCAGACTTCAGCTTATACCCTTGAACACTGAACAGTCATCACTCATCACGAAATCTATACTTATAATAAAATTGTAAAGGGTCGAATTCTGTACATTGAAGATATTTTGAAAATTTTTGTTGGAGGACACTATTTAGTCGACACTGAAGCCAAAACTGTAATTTGTTTAATTTTTGTCTGTCTGTCTGTCTGTCTGTCTGTCTGTCTGTCTGTCTGTCTGTTTCACGACCGGGCATCACGGCTAATCCGCTGGATGGATTTAAATGAAACTTGACATGATTATAGTTCATACCCCGAGGTAGGACATAGGATACTTTTTGTCCCGAAATTCATCATGGTTTCCCTGGAAGACGGCATCAAAGTCCAAACGTTTTTTAGTTATAATTCATTAACGCGTTGTCCGATTCCATTCATTCTTTTTTTGTTAGAAAGGAGGTTCTTTAAAGATTATTCCATACAAATCTTATTATCATCACTTTTGTAGTTCAGAAATTACAGACATCAGAACCTTTAAGTTCAAGTAGGTAGGTGACTTGAAACTCGGAATGCACAAAGAACCTAGGGCTAGGACGTAGGGTTCAAGTAAGACTGGAGTACCCTTACAGCCGTAAATAAATAGGCTTAGCAGGAGATTTTGTATGGTTTAAAATTTTTCACTTTTAGGGTGAACAAAAATCATGTAACTGGCGTTATCGCTACGTTATACCGTATAGCGCCATCTCTACAATTTATGTGGAACTTGAATGTAAAACTCTGAGATAGGTAGGTACTAAGTACCGAATTTTTTAAATAAAAATTAACTGTCATGTTATTTACTGTTTCCTGACTTTATATTAAGATGGCACTGTTAAGTCATGAACAGATTTAAACTTTATCATCCGCAATATGGAAAGGGTATTTACCACAAATACTTTTAACTCTTAGGTTTTATCGTTCCTAACCGACTGACTGTCATCTAAGGTCTTTTTATACGTAAGGAAATATATAGCCATTGTCCATTCTGATGTTTTGGATTGTATTGAGATGAAGCAAAGATTTTTAAAAGACTCTTATATTATTATGTTGGGCTGGGGAATATTGTTAGTAGAGTAATTTATCCCAGTGGTACCTACCCGGCCGAACTCTAAAAGAAGAGTTCTACCACCAGCACAACTTTTCACATGGTTTAATAATTTTTGACATATTTCGTGGTTTCAGAATAAAAATCACAATGAAAAGGACGATTTTAACTGTCGATATTTCGATACATTGGTACAAGTCGTGGTCACGCAGTGACCACGACCTGTGCCACTGGGTCGAAATATCGACAGTTAAAATCGTCCTTTTGATCTTCCAACTACGTATTAATGAAACTTTATATTATTATTAAAAAAAAAGGAGTTTTCAAAATCACCACAAGATAACCCGTGCAAAGTAAGAACAGGTTTCTGTACAACATCACACCAGAATCCCGCGAAAAATCAAGAAATTCCAGTAGGAAGGTATATTATGTAAAAAAATCGTAATTCACGCGGGCGGAGCCGCGGGCAACAGCTAGTCCACTATATAACCGTAATCGTGTGGAAGCGACAAACATTTTAGTCAATCAGTTAATTTGTTTTTAAACGACGTGGAAAAGGGAGGTCTCGCATCTTCAAAATATTTGTGTATTGCAAATACAAATAAACATGTTTTTGAAAGGATGACTATTTCAAACGGCAACACAGAACACTTCCGTTTAGGTACCCTTACCACCCAAATTCTCACCCTTGGCCAACATAAAAAATCCAACATAAACATGTAAACAAACATCAATACCACAACAGCGCATGCGTGAATCACCAACCCGCGCATGCCCAAATACTTCCCGATAACAACCAAGTATTTAGGGCAAGGTTCCAATTTCAGCAATGGGTTGACGCAATGGCCATGAGAGGTGGAAGCTCCGAGCGCCTCGTCGTGAGGTCCTCACGGCGCAGGGGAGACACGCGGGCAAGGCTCACAAAATACATCACTGTGATGCTCGCAGCGCTTCTGGGTGGCGGAGGATCAGCGCTACTCTTCCTGGTACCTTTGTACGCGGATCCAGCGCTAAGCGCTTTGGCCGCTGACTTCGATCCCATTCCAGCGGAGTGTGTGACGGAGAGAAGAGATGACAGGCTCGGACTGGATAACTGCACGTGGGCCTCGTGTAGAGAAGGTGGGTTAAAGTGTTGTTTCTTGGCTTCTCTTGCCAAGCACTGCATTGTATCTTCTTGATTTTGGCTTCAGTTCCTGGTGTCTTTACTCTAATGCTACGGGCTACCACCTATATATTTTCATCTACTAGCTAAAATGGTTCGCAGCAAGATACAGCAGTATTAATTAACTTCTTCAGTGGAAGACGTTAGACGCTACTATATACTACTTACTACATACTTACCTATTGTGTGATATTGTCCCAGGAGGTTGCTACGTTTTCTTTAAGGTAAGGACATGACGTGTATATTACACCGGCAGGCCTCTAGTTGTGTCACATCTTGATGGTGAGGTCACGCGGGGAAAATTAATGTCCAAGAATTTGCTAAAAGAGCTTCGCGGGTGAACCTTAGGATCGAAACGCACTTGGAAATTTGGATAGTCGAGGGAAAATATCCAAAAGGTTGCAACGAGAATTTTACGGGTGAACCTAAGGATCGAAACGCACTTTGAAACATTTCGCCGTTTCCATTAAGTGATCGTGATGATCGAAACGCACTTGGAAATGTCGATATTCGGGGGAGAAAGTTGCTACGAGAGCTTCACGGTTGAACCTAAGGATCGAAACGCACTTGGAAATTTGGATAGTCGTGGGGATATGTCCAAAAGGTTGCAACGAGAGTTTTACGGGTGAACCTAAGGATCGAAACGCACTTTGAAACATTTCGCCGTTTCCATTAAGTGATCGTGATGATCGAAACGCACTTGGAAATGTCGATATTCGGGGAGAAAGTTGCTACGAGAGCTTCACGGTTGAACCTAAGGATCGAAACGCACTTGGAAATTTGGATAGTCGTGGGGATATGTCCAAAAGGTTGCAACGAGAGTTTTACGGGTGAACCTAAGGATCGAAACGCACTTTGAAATATTTCGCCGTTTCCATTAAGTGATCGTGATGATCGAAACGCACTTGGAAATGTCGATATTCGGGGGAGAAAGTTGCTACGAGAGCTTCACGGTTGAACCTAAGGATCGAAACGCACTTGGAAATTTGGATAGTCGTGGGGATATGTCCAAAAGGTTGCAACGAGAGTTTTACGGGTGAGAGAGTTCTAAGGATCGAAACGCACATAGAAATGTCGAATGTAGATCCGACACAACAACGCAATCTAGTTTCGATATTTGGAATCTGCCAGAAAGGTTTGTATCTTGTTGCAGGTTGCACCAGCGACGCGTACAAGTGCATCCAGCTGCACGTGAAGTACAAGCCGGTGGCGGAGGACTGGCGGCCCGCCGTCCTGTACGTCAACATCAAGGGTTGCGGTTACCCGCCCACCGTCAACTGCGAGAACTTCACACTCAGCTACGGATACGTTGGAGCCAGGTACCATGTTGCGTCATCATTGTTGTAACGCTGTTGCATTGCGCGGTGCATCAGTGTTGCGTCTACCGGCTGCATATACTTGCGACTTGCGAGTAACGATAGTAGGGTAAATATTATTGTAATACTGTGGTATTGTTCTGGAAAGCCGCCTTAAACATTTCCCAGGATTGATGTAAAGGTAGCTGGTTCCACAGTTTGCATGAGAAATTTGTGGACACTTCAGTCAAATGACATCCTTTGCTGGAACATAGAGTTCCTGAAGGGATCGCCTGCTTTAGCGACTTTTTAAGCACGGTTTTTCAATCAAAATTTGGACAGTTACCGTTTAAGGAGCACACCACGGATGTGCCAGCGAAATTCAAATTTTTCGTGGTTTTTCGCGATTTTTAAGCTATTAAGACATAATAGACTTATGGCCGTCAAATTGCGATAATCCCAATAACTGCTTCACGTGTTTATACAAAAATCTCTGCTCGAAAGTGTCGAGTTAAAGAAATTAGTCCAAGATTTGCGAGTTACTCACATAAAACTCGATACTCGGACTAATTTCCTAGGATACACATTTTTATGCAAAGATTTTGATATAATCATGTAAAGATGATACTGCCATTCTCGCAAATTGATTGCCATAAGCCTATCATGTCTAATTAGCGTACAAATTGCAAAAAACCACGAAAGTTTTGAATTTCGCGGGCAGACCCGTTGATTTCACGTTAAACATGGCTATTTAAACCATTTCTTTTTTTTGGCAGCGCCATGTCTAACGCATAGCATACCTTAGTGTCCATAAAAATCTGATGAAGCAACCGGGGCTATGTCGGCCATGCCTGCCAGAAATGAGCCTCTAAACCCATGATAGGCAGGTTATCAACCTAAATACCCTTTCGCAGGTATCCATGTTACTGGTCGCGCGCTGATACTGCCGTAGTGGTGCCACGGTGGTCGCGCGGCGAGCAGGTGGCCACGGTGACCAGGACTCTGGCCATTCCACTCTTCATCTCGGGCTGCGCGGGGATAGGGCTGTGCGCGCTGCACTGCGAGTGTAGACCGCGGCGACGACGCAGACCCCCACGCAGGCCGCTGCGCCTGCCAACCCTGACCCTTGACGACACTTCGGCCTACCGGCTAGCATAACCGGAACCTTCCAAAGAATTAACGAGGCTTTTCTAGTAAATTGGTCATTGTCGTCAATCTCGGTATCAAACCAATCCTGACCTATAACTACCGTGTGTAGAAGAAGGATTTTGCCTACAAAGAGGGTCGTGGCCTGAAAGTTTTAGTTGTGTACTTTGCGACTTCTCGTTGGCAATTAAATGTGAGTGCAAGTTTGTAAATTGTGAGATAGCGTAGTGTAGATTAAATTGTTTCCAATATGATGCCACAAGTCGCAATTCGCGCGAAAATACCTCCAATTTCGTGACGAATCGAATTGACAATTACTAATGAAACACTACGGAATTGAATTTTCGACCAAGAGACAAGACAATCCTTTTTTTCTTCCAGAAACAAAAGTTGAATGTGTATTGTGTGATTAATATTTAGTTCATTGAATTCAATGATTGAATTAGGCATAAGATGGCGTGGCGTGCCCGTGTACTCAGATTTCAGAATTATTTCAGTTTCAGTGTCGTTCAGTAATTCCATATATAGAGTAAATTAGGGTTGCCACATTGCCACAATAATGTAGTAAGTACATTCAACACATATCAAACTAGATGGCGCTGAATCAGCGCCGCTGATACTGACGGTTCCTGGTCTGTGCTGACAAAGTTATTGTGATAGGAGGCCAAAGAGTATATAATCACTACGTTTTAGGAGGCCATTGAGTTCCTTTGTCTTAGGTTATATTTTCTACATTGCTGATGGAATGAAGAAAATATTAAAGCGATTCTATGGATAAGAATAAAGAGTCTCGAATGAGACTATATATTAAGAATATTAGACTTTTTAACATAAATATACATACATCGTATATCATGGCATAACTATTTATAGTCAGGTTTGTTATTTTTATTATAGGTAGCTGTAATCCTATATTTTTTTATTTGCTGTCATCATCATCATCATCAACCATAAACAGTTGGGCACAGGTTCCAATACTGAGATGATAGAATAGTACCTACTTGGTTAAAAGGTTGTTATGAATATTTTTTTCAAATGTGGCAATCCTAGTCAACATATCTATTGTAAAAAAATAGCAATTTCCTTTGTACCTACTTGCAAAGATAAGAAAAAGAATGGAATTTTGAAGCGGGAATAATATATTTACATATACTGTACTTAGTACTTACCAATAATAGTTATTGTAAAATTTTACTGTGTGAAGAGAAAATATAATTATTTTAAAAACATCGTTGTTTTATTTATCCGTATTTTTCTCCTTTTAAAAACACTATAGAAAGGGCAGTTTTCATTTTATTTTATTTTTTCAATATCAGCATGGTAAATAAAAATGGTTGAGGATACTATGTTTTGTAAATAAAAACCGAGTTAAGTACAAAAATCTGCTTTATTTTTTAACAACTTACTTGGAATACAGATCGGAAGCACTAAATACTTTACGTTTTCAATCGTACATCCGATCAAAATTTTTTGTACGGTCCGCAAAAATAAGTAATGCAAAAAAGTTCATCAGACTTCACCATTCGACACATTTCGCAAAAATATATAAGTAGGTATCAAGAGATTTACTGAAATCTTAATTTATTATTACGGATACTTTTTTGTTGACCGCACATTACAAACAAGAAGTGAAAGTTTGATCAACATTACAATAAATTTTCACATGGTAACTCTGTATTCAATAAGAAAAGCATTTTAGTAGAAAACAAAACGTAAGTATATGTAGTTTACGAATAAATAAGTAAAAAAATAGGCAGTAAGATGGTACGTAGCTACAGTCTAGAATAATATTGTATAATGGTGTCATTTCATAGTTTTCGTATACAGATGGCGTGAGAGGTATTTGTGAATAGACGGTTGTACCACTGGTTGTACTACGAGAAAGGAGACGTTTCATCAATGTACGAGCCCTGGGCCAGGTCTATGTACGGTATACTTGGATGTAGCCCAGATCACAAAAAACAGTTTTCACCTGCATATTTTCTTTAAAAATGGCTTTTTCGGTTGTACAAAACTAGTGTTTCTGCATACAATTGCAACACTTAACAATTTTAGATTCAACATGGCGGTAATATGTATTTCATTGTGAATTGACATTTGACTTTGACAGAAATGTCAACTATTGACAGATTGAGTCGTGGATTACGTCAAATCGTACGACGCCAGCGACGCCATATTGAAAATAGATCATATAAATAATGAAATAAAGCGTGAACAACAGTTTTTCTTGATTTTTTAAGATGCCGTACAAGACCTAGCCCAATTTGAAATATCTCCTTTACTTCGGACGATGCCGGAGAAAAATATTAAAGAATAAACGAACTTTTTAGGCGACACCTCTCATGTTTCAATTTAAGTTTCACAAAAACCGGGAATGCTTTCAGTTTTACTATAGGAATTTCGCCATTAAACCTGAAATAATCGAAAACACATCACTTTATACGTAAGCTACGCCCTTTCATTAAATAAAATTAATAACATGGCATCGGAAGCCAAATAAACAAAAAAATGCTTCACATTACCTACATCGGTAATAGTAACATGACTAAAAGAAAAAGATAGATATCTGTACCGAAATTACACTAGTGTATATTTAGGTTACTTGAACTAAAACAGGCATGATATCTCTCTCCACTTTATGTGTATTCACATTCACTTTATTAGTTATAGCAATTCAAGTATTTAGTGAACTAGTTTTTTTATGTAACGATCTATCTTTTTCCTTCAGTGTTAATACATAAGAGTAAAAAAATAAATATAAAACAAGGTTCTTTCTTCACAACCTCATCAAACACTTACAAAACATCCCTTAAAAAAATAAATAAAAGTATGTTTACATTTTTACAATTCGCTAAAGCTTTTATCGCACTAGAAGGTATTTAGTATCTTCTCTACTACATAATATGTACACTTTGCAATCAAAATTGTAAGAAGACACCAAAATCTCTAATTTTACAAAAAGATATTGGAAATCAAATGCACCAAATTAAAATGGAGGTACATAGTGATTTAACTCTCTGTTTTCAAATTAATGTGTAAATATGTACCTACATACCAAAAAAACCACCACCTATCTAGTGCAATATTTAAAAGTACAACTCAATGTTGCCATCACGGCGTAAATTATCAGACTAATAGATACAAAAAATATATTAAGGTGATGTTTTACACTATAAAAAACTAAACTTTGGGAACCAAATTATTATACTAAAAATCGTCCCAAAAATCACTGTCATACTCGTATAACAATTTGTTTTTCAAAATTTACAACCCCTGGCAATGGATTGGTTTCTATCAGTTTTTATTTTTTTAACTGATATTATCGTGTGACCAAGCTGTTTTATTAGGATAAAAACAATAGAGCAATCCAAACATATGAAAGTATTTTGTGATTATAAAAAAGATATCAATGATAATATACCTATGCAAAATTTACTATACATCTCTTTTATAAACCAAAAGACTTTTTTATTGCTATATCATTTTCGTATAATAATATTATGTAAACTCAAATCAAATAGCAATAAAAAAACTTCGATTGCTGGTGTTGAATCTCACACCAAACATTTTATAACTAATTATTTACATACTATAATTAAAATAGTTTAAAGCCAAAAAAGCTGGGTCACGTTGTAAAGAAAAAATATGTACATATCTATATTTTATATATTAATGTAGTCCATTACTTTCTTTGTTTACAGTATACATAAAACTATTTTATACCAGGGGTTAGCTATAACTACAAAATTCTGCTAAAATCACAGTTCGACTCGTATCATAATTAATTAAAAAATCACCCTAACATCACATCATAACAAAAAGTATAAAAAAATTACCTAAAGTACGGCTAGCGAGAGATAGCGTTTCTAACATTTTTATTTCATTATTTAATCGTCGACTAGGAGCTTATGAAGAAATAGAAGTCCGTTTTACTGTAGTTTTCTGACAGATTGTTACCAAAAATATATATTTTTCAAGTAGATTACCAGACCCCTACAATTCGAAGGTTACTGTCAAACTCTCAGGAAGGCAATCTCTCAACGATAGTCACAATACAAAACAAAACCCTTCAAAGACATTGGCTTTGGAAAGCGACTCATCTATACAAACGTACATTTTTATAAGTATTAAGCAAAATCATATATCGCTTTTCTCTTTATCAACTAACCGCGCATAACCTCTTTTATATAACAGCAACGACGAAAATCTATAATTGATAATTTTATTATCATTTTTCACGTTACACGCGCTTAGCTATACATAACATTTTTCTTTTTATTCTTAGCTCACGTTCCCTTTTTATTCAGTCTTTACACAAATCTGTATTTTTTTTATAATCTAAAATAGCTTACAGCATATTCAGTTACGGCAGTATTATTTCGATTATACGATAAACACTTTTATTAAATAGTTAGTTTTTAAGTTGTAGTCTACAATATAGAAAAGACATTTGAAAACTCGTTTAGTATCGATCGAATTCGTTACAATTAAAAAAAAACTCATTTTTTTATCAACGTGGTCAACGTTTCACTTAACAGCGGCTTTTTTAACATCTGTAAACACTGCCAATTGCCAATAACTCATCTCCTTATAATATATATATAGGTATATCTCGTCATATTGGCCGTGTTCACTTCTGTAACACTGCCTATAATATGGTGTTATTGGCTAGCAAAATGACTTTTAAAAAAGGGCCAATTTAATAGGACAAATTTGACATTGACCACTCTTTCAGTCTGAAAGCGGTTTGCTTTTCACACCCGCAGTTAAATAGAGTCCAAAAACCACTGACACTGAAAATAATAGAGAAGGCAATTTCACCTCTTCAATGTATTTCTAGTATTTGGTTTTGACCTACATAATTGGCATGCATGAAATAACGTCAAAGTATTGTATATAGTTGTTGTCAACTTATAGTAATTTTAGTACAATTTTAGCACAATAATTAGTTTTGTCACTAAAATATCTAATTGATCCAGTTTAGGTGACGTGAAAAGTATTTGCCGAGACTGTTTCACAAGTAAAGTCATAATGCAGCGGAACTTTAACATTTGTTTTTTTTATCTATTTTATTTTATAACGTCGTTGTATCACCCAAATTCATCAATTTAGTTTTCAAAGACTTATGATAGTACAAAACCAGAAACATAACTATGAAATTTTAATAACACTGTCAACGAATGTGAATTCGACGTACATAATTTGTTTCTATCTAACATTAGGATATAAAACGTCTTAGTCCTTTATATAAATAAGTCTTTTCATAAGTATCGATAGGCAAAGCTTTAATAATAATCAATTATGTTATTTTTAATTTGACATCATTGTTATTTGTAAATGATTTTTTTCAAACGCTATTAAAATAATGCAAACAATTTTATTTTTAAGGGACTGTTATATCGACAATCTTATGAAGTCAGTGATTGTCATAAAAACAAGTAGATCTATGTTAAGTTTGACACTTTTTTAAATGTCAAATTTGAAATAACATAATGACCAAAGTATAATCGTTTCAACAATGTGTAGTTTAGTCAAATATTAACTATAATATAATAATATGAATTATTATAGTTAGGATTAGGTATTATGCCTTTCGCGATAATTCAGCAGTGGCTATTTTTAATTTTATTAATGTGCCTAACTGATTAAAAATTTAATTTTTAATCCTTCACTTATTTCCCATTTAGTGCTGATTTATCACGATTTTTCCCTAGCAATAAATACTATCAAACTAAATGCTAAATGTTTAAATTCGACGCATTTTTTATTATAATTTAGTTTTTATTTATGATAATACTTAGTCCATGTAGTAGTCATTTGACACAAGAAATGAAATTTCGACAATTATATGCAAATTACAGGAATTAACTGAGAAAACAGAATGTTGAAAAAAATGAAGGTAAGGTACCAAGAACGTATCAGAAAAAGTATTTTTAATTTCTTTTTATTTTAACATGGACTAGTAATTTGTAACCGTGAATTATAAATGACAGCTGTTTTACAGGAATCAAAAACGTACTTAGGCACACACATAAAAAACAAAGCTGTGATTCCAAAATAGAGATATTTTTTAATTTAAAATGATCTCAAATATGTTTAAATAGCTTTACTTTGACTCAACTGGGAAATGCAACCTATTCTATGTTTTTTTTTTATGTTTTTTATTATTGAGAGCAATAGTTTATTATGCTTAAAAACCAGAGATTTTAAAGAAGAAAAAAAAAAACAGACATTTGGTCCAGAGGAAAGAAAAGTTATTTTTGTAATTATTGGTCTCTAGTGTATAAATATTCATTTACATTAATATATTACGAAGAATAAAGAAAGTGTGGTGTATTGGTTAGCACCACGAAAAAAAAATTACTCTCCTTTTTCCTGGTATGGATGGATGAATGGATCTTTTACACCTTGGACCTTTTGCAAGAGCCTGTATATTAGGCCTGTGTGAAATAAAGATATTTTTCAAATATTGAATGGAAGCAGGAGTTATTTTGCGGAAATCCATAATTAACAGGACTGATTAATTTGTTTTGCTATTATCCGCTACTTGAAAGGATTCTCTATGGTGCAATATGCAGGAACACCATCCACATGAAACACCACACACAATTTTCTATCACTTTCTTCGACGCACGTTTCGTCCCGACACCGGGACATCCTCAGGAGATGTTGACTTCACAATGCGAAATCGTAGAGTCAATCTCCATTGTGAAGCATTGTGAGGAGAAAATTGTGTGTGGTGTTTCATGTAGATGGTGTTCCTGCATATTGCACCATACAGAATCCTTTCAAGTAGCGGATAGTAGCAAAATAAATTAATCAGTCCTGCTAGATATTTTTCAGTTGGAAGTTGATGATTCCTAAAACAAATTCACAGATGTCATCCACAACACGGCCACAGACTAGAGAAAACCCTAAACAATCATAGAACTACCTGCGACAATTGTGTAGTCATTCGATACCTTTTCCTTTCTAACTCCACATTAGCGTCTAAGCCTCGTTTAACTGCCATACTGGTTGAAGCCCCATCATAACCAGATTCCAGTAACATACTGGACCTGCAAAACCTGTAGTCAGCCGGATGATTGATCCTTTGACGGGTCATATCTACGGGTATTCTATACAGGTTAGTGTAATCCTGGTTGGGCATTACTGGCAAATTGGTATCGGTGACATCTAGATATGCCGATGACACATCCTGTCGACTGGGCTCTAGATATGTAGTGGAATAGTTCTCAAGCCGTACAGGATGTTGTCTGTACGATGTATCGATGTTGCTTGTATGGGATGATGTGGAACAGGAACTTGAAGATGACATAATATTGAGGTGAGTGGGTGACGTGTTTGGTGTCACGTTAGGGGACGTCTTCGCACTGCTGTATCCTTGGTCGGTTTCTAGCTCGGGGTTTTCACGGATTTTCAGTGTTTGCATCATCCTGCAATTAAGAACAGGAGTTTTAAGATCTATTTTTGGATGGTTTTAAAAGTTTTGTGCATACTTTAGGTCAGTTTCGCTTCGCTGGTGTAAACATTGGAGAGGACCTCACCAGATGGGATATCAACTCTTCCATTCTTATAGGCCTTTTGATTCATCATGTTGTATAAATGGAAGCTCACTGTGTCAGAAGGATTTGGCAACCACCTACCATACTGGCCAAGTGCGGGTTGGTAGGCTCAACACAGCCTTGAGACACTAATTTCTTTGCATGATGTATACAAAATTTTTGGCTATAGGAAATTAAATCTGAAAAGTGGGATAGGGCTAAAGATGAGGAAGTTATAGCAAAAATATAAAACGAAGATTAGATGAACAAACACAATTTTTTTTTACGCTATACAAGTTAGTACTTGAATGCGATCTCATCTGATGGTAAGTGATGATGCAGCCGAAGGTGTTAGCGTACTAACTTGAAAGGGGTAAGTTATATCACCCCAACGGTTTCTACACAGCATCGTACCGGAACGCTGAATCGCTTGGCAGTACGTTTAAAAACACAAAAAAACAAAACGAAGATGAGATTAGATGAATATAGGATGTGCTCACCGTTGCAGCAGTCGCGCTATCGGCGCCACGGTGGAGCGGTCCCGCCCGGCGGCCGCGGCCAGCCACGCGGGCCACGCGACCAGGCCCAGCTCCGCGCGCGCGCACGCCACGCACGCGCAGCCCACGTCCACGGACTCCACCACTTTGAGGCGAACGTCTGTAATAAACGACAGTATTATAACTCTCCTATAAACTGAACGTCTGTAACAAACGAAACTCTATTATAACTCTCCTATAAAATAAACGTCTGTAACAAACGAAACTCTATTATAACTCTCCTATAAACTGAACGTCTGTAACAAACGAAACTCTATTATAACTCTCCTATAAAATAAACGTCTGTAACAAACGAAACTCTATTATAACTCTCCTATAAACTGAACGTCTGTAACAAACGAAACTCTATTATAACTCTCCTATAAAATAAACGTCTGTAACAAACGAAACTCTATTATAACTCTCCTATAAACTGAACGTCTGTAACAAACGAAACTCTATTATAACTCTCCTATAAAATAAACGTCTGTAACAAACGAAACTCTATTATAACTCTCCTATAAACTGAACGTCTGTAACAAACGAAACTCTATTATAACTCTCCTATAAAATAAACGTCTGTAACAAACGAAACTCTATTATAACTCTCCTATAAACTGAACGTCTGTAACAAACGAAACTCTATTATAACTCTCCTATAAAATAAACGTCTGTAACAAACGAAACTCTATTATAACTCTCCTATAAACTGAACGTCTGTAACAAACGAAACTCTATTATAACTCTCCTATAAAATAAACGTCTGTAACAAACGAAACTCTATTATAACTCTCCTATAAAATAAACGTCTGTATCAAACGAAACTCTATTATAACTCTCCTATACAATAAACTCGGCCAAGTACGAGTCGGACTCGCGCACCGAGGGTTCCGTACTACAGCGGGCCATTATTTCCTGCGACTATTCCAAATTTCATGTTGATATCTTTAATAGTTACTAAAATAATGGGTCATGACAGATCTTATAAGGGTTCCGTTTTTTTTTGAGGTACGGAACCCTAAAAAGACAGTAGCGTAGTTGTAGAATGAAAGAGTATCAAACATGTACACACACGCGTGGTGTATGTGTGTATGTAAGTAATATAATAAGATTTTTTAAGAAAGTGTTACAAGAAAATAATAATAAATAATCAGTAACTCGTTTTGCTCTGTTTTTTGGTCAATCAACAACAAAAAATTAAATAAGAATACTACAAATGCGTAAGTTAAAGCTGAATCAAGCTGTTTGGGAGCGAATCATAGAAAAACTACTCACCAGACAACGTCAAGTCCAAATAAGCTTCCAAAAGTTTGGCTCCATCTCGTTTGAACCTCCTCACGAACTTTGGATGCCTGGTGGTCAGGTCAGAGTCCGTCACCACATGATGGGCCAGCAAGGACGCGAAGGTCTCAGGGGTCGGAGCCAGCAGCCTCCATTTCACGTGCTGTCCCACCATCCACTCCAGCTGCCGGAACGTGTGCCCGTGTAGTTGGACCCCAGATATTTTTGATAGTGTCTTGAGGGTCGGAGCTACGCTGAAGGTCTCTGCGCTTTTACCTATAAAAAGGGGAAATAGGTTGTGTATTTATAAAATCAAAAAAAAATCAAAATCAAAAATCAAAAATATCTTTATTTCACATAGGCCTAACATACAGGCTCTTGCGAACGTCGGTATGACATTTCTTGCATAAGAATGGTGATAACTACAAGTCGACTTAAAACTAAGTTTACGAGGGTTTCAAACGCGCCCTGCCGCTGAGAAGAAGCCCACAACAAACTCAGCCAGATATTTTTTTATGTTATCACCATTTAACAAAATAAGTATAAATACTAAAAATAGACTAGCAATGACAACAGAGCAATCTACCACTTATCAGTCAATTCCAAGGGTTTGTGTCGCTAATATATATAATATGATGATAATACATATGATTTAGTGAACGAGACATTATTATGTTTTAGATATAATAGATAAGTTATAGTTGTAAAAATATAAAAAGCCCGTTTTGGCATATGTCATTTCGACGAGACTTGTAATGAACCATACGACTCGCTACTCCATACTCACGATGAATCGAGTCAAGTTTGTATGAGTACTTGATCAATTTGATTAAACTATTATTGGATATTGTAATTGTAAAGTGCATTGGAATAAAGTACGTATCAGAAATATGACTTAAACTATATATGGTTGGTATTTTGAAATAATAGAACGATACGAAAGCTTAATTTGTTGTAAATATAATATTTCTAGTTACAACACCATCAGTTCAATATAACTAACTCCCTGAAATATTAAAGTTATCCCTCAATAAGTTCAATGTGAAACGAAAGCAGCCTATGTCAAATACTACTAATAAGATAACCTCCCTGGTGCAGTAGCGTGGCGTTGGCCTTGGCTAGTTACCACCCTACCAGCAAAGACGCACCGTCAAGCGATTGAAGCGCTCCGGCTCGATACTGTGTAAGAACGTTAGGGGGTGAGTTTACTCCCTTCCAAGATTCCAAGTTAGTACGATAACATCTTCGGCTGCATCATCACTTACCAACAGGTGAGATCGCAGTCAGGCCATTATCACGTGATCTAGAAAATACAGGTAGGCGTCTCGACGTACTAATTCCAGATGGCCGCCACTCGCCGAATACTTTCCTCGTGTTAGTTCGGGTACGGCCTATTTCACGCGCTGCGTGCGCCCGATGACGAAGTAGGCCTAGTACGTCGAATGCGATAAAGTTATGAGACAGAAAGAGAAGTTCTTTTTTGAAGGCGTGGCCAGACGCTATTGCGAACTAAATTGCACTTTTTCGTGTCAGTGCTAAGGTTGCTATTTGTTTAAATCATCTTGCCGAGTGAGCCTTCTGTACCTTTAGTACTATTATGTATTCCGTGTCGCTGTCAAGTACTTGTAAAAAACTTACCAGCTAGACTCACACAGGCCAGCCCAACATGGATGAGTCTGTCTGCTCTCAGTCTGTGTGCGTCCATGAAACGGTCCAGGAGTGCTACTGCAGTGTGCAGGGTTGCCAGCGACAGGCCCAGCTTCTTGGTGACATCTCGGAGTTGCTGCACAAGAGTCCCTCGGAACTCCAACTGTAAATGAATCTATACTTTATTGCTTGACTGGTACAGTTCGATTCAAACTTTGTGAATTTCAGGGGTCGCAGACACAATACCGAATAGCAAGCAAATTTCAAGCATAGAAGATATTATAGGCAAAATTATTACAGTAATAAATAGCGACTACAACACAAGGTAAGGTATAACACAAAGAGCTATTCAGGTTGCAACAGAGCTTATTTCTTATGTTATCAGCTATCACCTTGCTTCTCTTACTCTAGTCTTCTAAATTCATTTATATTTCATTTTAGAGAAGTATTTCCTAACCAAATATGGTCAGGAGCATAAATTATTACTATATGTACCAGAATAACACCACAACGTGATCAAATTTTGCAAGAATTACAAATGATTTTGGTATTATGAATGTATGGGAGACATCGTATACTTTAAGTTGGCCTGGAATCCCACTTTTTTACATTGAAAGTTGAGAACATAGTTGTAGAATACACCTCACCTGTGGTGACTGGAGGTGGATAGTTGGCCTCTCGGCATCCTGCTCCAACAGAGCCTTCCAGATATCCTCTTGATATTCGCGGAACGGGTCTTCATCAGGGTCTAATAACAGCTGCAACCAAAACGTGCACAGGTGACAGTGAGTCTTCTTTTTTTACGATTAATAGGCTTAGGCTTGACCACAATCATGTCCCATGGGCAGAAATGATGAGGTCTAGGATGGAGCGCGCTTGCCTAGAAAATGCCTATTCACTCTTCTCTTGAAGGCCTTGTACTTGGTTGGGAACACAGAAGCTGGAAGGGTGTTCCACACCTTAGCGGTTTGTATCAGAAACGTGGAAGAAAAACGTTTCGTTCGAGTATGCTGGACATCAACCACATGAGTCATGCCAAAAGGTGGTGATATATAGTGCTAGTCTTCTAGAGTAATGTAGTATTGCAACAACAAAGTTCTGTAACTGGTAACCATACCAACATAATCATCACTAGCCAATCAATCAGTGCCTTGGCTGCGTAACAGATGCAAACATTTACCAACCAGTGCCAAGATGTAACTTTGTTGATGCTATTTATTCAGTATTATTGCAGAATCACACAGCTGAATTTGATCAATTTTTTAAGGTTGTGGAATTAAACAGGAGTAGTCACTGGTCATCGCAACTTTTAATCAGTTTTATAACTGTTAGCCTTAGAATTGCCAATATCCTGTTTGATGCTTATGCCTAGTAAGCCTGATACTATACCATAATTTAAAATTTAGTTTTGCAGAAGACTTAATTAATTTAATTTAATACTGTTGAATAATAATATATATATGTATTAATGTATTAATATTATATTTCATGCACCCTTATTGCATAAAAATAAAAACAAACGCATGCAAAACTTCACGCAAGTTAGAAAAGTGCAGTATTGGAAGAAAAAAATCTATGCAGCATTTTAAGAAACTCGTAACCAACTGGATTTTATTTTTACATTAATTCATCACTGTGGATTTCGCTTTCAATTTAATAAAAATATGTTATTTCGAGAGGTTTGTAATGCAATCTTACATTAGTGTCTGGCTTGTCTGAAACTTCTTGTTTTGGTGGATTTTCAACAGGCGCGTTGCTGCTAACACTGGAAAGGTTCAGTTTAGCCATATTTAACGACTCCATTTCACGTTTTATAAGCTTATAATTAACAGAATCACAGAATAAATGATTTTTCGACACGTAGACTTCGCTGACAGCACACTCGATAAACCACGTGGAAACGACAGTCAATTAAAAACGCCAAATACTATCACAGCCTGAAGTAAAAACACTTTCGAAACGTTGCTGAACATGTTTATTGTTTAACTTCTCAAATGCACGGGTATTGCACCATAAAAGCTAATTTCTATGAGAATTCATGATGCAATTTTCGAGATTGTACAATTTACTTGACAACTTGACAAATTCTATTGCGGTGCAAAAGCAAAGCCACGGACAAACTGACACTGACAAGTGACAAGTGACAAACCACCATTTAGAACGGCAACCACCAATGAAAAGTGAGCCAGAACCTAGCCGGAACCACTATAACATGCACATTTATGACACATCCGCTGTTATCCCGCCGTGATCCCGCCATTTCTATCGTGTTTTTGCCATAGATTCAAAAGTATTAGTTATCTTCTCAATAATTGTGTTCTCTAAAAAATAATTCCACTTGTATAGAGAAAAATCTTTCTATTTAAACGAAAATAGATTTGACTGGAAGGAATGCCTAATTAGCCTGGTTAGCCAGTAATAATAGTTTGTATTACCACTGGCGAAACGTTGAACCACATGAAATGTTGAACCCAACGTTTTTATCACTAGTTTTTTTTTTATTCACAACAGAGAATCGAATATTCCTACATTTATATTACTAATAAAAATCGATTCAATTTAGAAATCGCATTTTTATCGTTTGTTCCATCACTACGTCACGTCACTCACGACTCACGTCTGACGTCTCACGTCATTTTCCGGAATAAAACGTAGTGATTATATACTCTTTGTTCCGGAAGGCTATGGATTGTGTCGGCTGAATTTGTTTTTATAAAATTAAACATAAAGTTACTAATTTTAACTTATTTCTGTCGGTGTTATTGTGTAAAATAGTTAGATATTTGTGTAATTAGCATGTCATATTCAAATAGTAAGTAGTGATTGCGATGTAAAAACCGTTTCTAATTCGCGATTTGGAAAGCGTGTTGAGTAGATTCCGATCGAAAGTTATTTTTTTGGTTGTGAGATTGTATAATTTTTCGAAAATTTTTCAGAGTATACGTTCGCGGCGTTGCCTAGGACGCAACGCGGTACGCCGCTGGTGCTCGGCGGAGACCCTAAGGGCAAAAATTTCTTATACACGAACGGCAATTCTGTGATAATACGGGATATTGAGAATCCGGCGATATCGGATGTCTATACCGAGCACTCCTGCCAAGTCAACGTAGCGAAGTACTCGCCCAGCGGGTTCTATATCGCCTCTGGAGGTAAAATACTCTCTTGTACCACTATTTAGGCAATATGGAAGGAGGGAAATTGTTCAAGGTACCTACTATGCACACTGACAAAAGTACCTGATAGAACCCCAGCATATCCAATAGGAATCAAATCAAGGGTATGTTCAATTAAATGACTGGCTTGATGGGACATTATAAAGTTTTTTTTGTTTGATTTTATCAAGTAAACAGTCTGACCAGATTTTAGTTGAAGATGTTGTGATTATTGTGTTGTGTTTATCACTGAAATCAAAGGATGGTGGATAATGACCATGGATGTATAGAATCCTAGCTGATTCAAATCCAAACTTTATTTTATAAACTACTGTCTTCACATTAACTCTATAATTTTTTATTTTTTATTAACATTGGATTCCAAAGTTTTATTTCTCAATAAAATCTGTATGACGGAGAATGTGCATTTAAAAGTAACTTTATGTATATAAAATTAAATTCCAGATACGAAGAACAAATTTCTAGTGCCATTGGTTCTTAAAAAACACTATTGATCATTCTTCTGTCAGACTTCCTCTTACATACTTGTTACTTATCTTACCTTTACTCCACACATCCATCTCAACATTTCCATTTTGGTAATATATGTAGTCAGTTCTTTCATCCATCCCGTTTACTGCCCAACAATCTCAAGTCTTTTCCCTCTTAGATAGAACAATTTGCCCACATGTGGGATGTCAACAGATCAATTTAAATAAATACAAAAGGCATAACCTTGATAGTTATAGAAAGTCAAGAGTAGCAGGCAGCTGTGCAGAAGTTATTACCATATTTGGGTGTAAACAAGGTGTGTGTATGAGTCACAGTATTTATCACCTTATCTATGCAATGCCATTTAAGTAAACACTTTATATAACACTATCTGTTCCCTGCAACTTTGTTTGCATCCTGCTGTAATTGTTTTATTGGTGAAAAATTGAGTGGGATTTTATATTTAACTGGATGGACTATCATCTCCGCCATCCATAACAACCCCTAAGGGGAAAAATTAGGTATCACAAGCAAAGCCACAGGAGTAGGCTAGGTAATACATAAAACATTTAGGTATTTCCTAATGCTTGACTCTTATCAATTACATGCAGTCTAATTGTGGTTTGTTGATCATTCATTGTATCCTGTATACTTACTACACCAAAATACGAGTATACAACTACTAGAGCTAAGCTTGTATTTGTTGATAGGGGGGGGAATCCCACAATTTCCTGGAACTAAAAAATTTGCCCAATCTTGTTCCCACTCTCTTCCACACGGGCTTGAATTAAAGCAGGATTTTCAGTCCTGGATCCAGGGCCAATTTAAGATTTTTGAATTGGCTTCATTTTGGTCTGGTGTCAGATATAGCTTGCGGCTGGTCAAGTACTTACAACCCTGAAGGATGTACTGCCAAGCAATTTAGTGTTCCTTTGCGATGTGTTGCAACCATTAATTAAACTTACATCACACACATATTTTTAGGCTCCACCCTGAAGCTATCCTTTTTAATTTGTCAAAACCATTAGGGGTTATTAGAGGCCTTCCAAGTTAGTAGGATAACATCTTCGGTTGTGTATTCTACTTCATTCATCATCAGGTCATGTATTCTACTTCATTCATCATCAGGTCAATTTCTAACTTAGTGTATTAAAAAAACCGGTCAACAAAATAAGCTTTAATAGTTACTGACATAATCGAGTTTGACGAATAGGACCTTTCGCTTGCATGCTTCACTCAAGACTTTCAACAAGCAGTTAATAGATATTTCAATCTATGATGAGCTCCACTCTGTCAAACTCTATACGAATCGAATGAAACAAGCGATTTTATCAGAGTGGGGCGCGTCTTCGTGGATCGAAATGTCTATAATACAGGAGTGTAACAGCTAGTTGTATAAAAAGAGTGGAAATTGGTGACTCCGCGAGGTGTTGTGTTGTCGCGTTGCGCGTTGGTGTAACAGCGGGCAATGATACGGCACGAATTGGACGCGCGCCAAATGACCGATCCTAGATTAAACTATGTTTAGATTCCGCAGAACAGGCGGCGCGATGTAGAAATCATACTTTGCTAATGCTCAGGCCGTTTGTCCACCGCAAGCGTCACCGATAATGAGATTATTTCTAGCTGACATCTAGATGACGTCCTTAGTAAAACCCTATTGCGGTCTGAAGACAAACATACAATGGATCAACTCTCTGGGGCAAAAGCACTAGTAAGAGTAAGAAGGCGGCCTCCGAGGCAGTAGCGCTGGGTAGAAAGAAGCTTAGGATCCTGACCAGAGCACTCAAGGGGCATTGTGGCCTAAACATAGTTAGTCATAATTAGTAGTTTAGTCGTAGCGCATCTCCTCTGTCTCTGCTTTGGTGGAAACCGGCCCTAAACTGTCAAAGTCAGAGGTGTATGCCCAGGATTCGAACCTCCTGACCCTGGGGGCTATTAACAAAACAATCTTGCAATACTGTAGTTTTTGCATCGGGAGTTATAAAGCCGAATTCCGCGAGGACGATAACGATTTACGCGGTTCTCAATTGCAGCAGTTATTAGATAAATTTTTAATCTAAGTAATTTAGATTTCATTGTATTGATTAAAGGTAGATTCTTAGTCCCGATTGTATCATTGTTTGTGGCTTCTCAAACCAAATGCCAAGATGGGTTAACTAATTTATTGCCCTAGTATTGTCTCGGTCTGCTGCTTAGGGCCGCACGATGGCTTTCGCCCGGAAACTCAGTTCACACACACACACGCATTCTAAATATAATTTTATAAAATTTGATAAGAAAACCGGCCTAGTGAGAGCCGATGGAACTCGCGCAGATTCCGTAGGCACCATAGAAGTTTATTTTTTAATTTTTATCAATTTATAGATTTACCAAAACAATATTATGTAAAAATGTTGATTGCCTAGCAGATATTAGTGATCCAAACTGCTTAGCTGTTCATTGAGTGTAGCTCTGTGACATACAAAATTATGTGATACGAGTTTTTTTTTAATTCACTGCTTTCGTATGTTGTCCTTTACTCCTGCCATGAGACCGTAGTTATTGGCTTTTACGATTTTAATAGATGAGTTTGCGATAAGTGGCCATTATTAGTCTTTTTACACGACTGCCTAAAAAAGGAGTGTAATGATTTTAGGATTCATTTATGTATGTATGTATGTATGTATGTATGTATGTATGTATGTACGTATGTATGTGAGTTTCTTTATTCCAGCATAACTTTTGAACGGCTGAATAGATGTGGACATAATATGGGGTATCGTCAGAATCCTCACATCATCATCATCCGAGTAACATAGGTTATATGTTTTTGGAAAAAATCGTTTTTGCACAGGGCAGTCGTGCTTTTTGATTTTTAATATATTACGTTTCAACCGACGATATTTATGATTTTTAAATACTTATCGTTGGTTTCATCTATTTGACACCTCTACGCGTGGCTGCGGAAACTAAAAGGCGGTCAACAAAGTTGTCCATTTTTTTGCGTTTGTTACGGAACTCCAAAAAGTAATAAAAAGTAGGTACTCAGTTGTGCTATTCTAGTTCAATGTTCTTTACGGAATTGACTCTACTTTTAGACGGTGAACTTATAAAATACATAATGTATCTGTTACTACATAAGTTAGGCCGTTATAGTTTTCCGTACATTAAGATTATTACTGGTGAATTTTTGATCGGGTATTACCTTACAAATCCAAGCATATTTAATAAATAATTGGTCAGGTTTATATTATAGCTGGACACAAAACATTGGTTTTCAAACAAAAAGAATCAAACGCGCTGATACAAATAGATTTGAGAATAAAGTCCTATTCTATAACTTCATTTTTCGGTCCGTATTCCTGTCGCACGTAGTATTATACTAACTGACTTTATTGCGAGAATTTATAATATACTAGCTGAACTGGCAAACGTTGTTTTGCCCTTGGGGATTTAAAAAATAGTTGAATTGAGATTTAAACTATCCTATCTCTCAAGTTGGATCGAACTGCACATGGTGTGCGAATTTTATTATAATCGGTTCAGTAGTTTAGGAGTCCATTGAGGACAAACATTGTGACACGAGATTTATATATATTAAGACTAGCTGAACTGGCAAACGTTGTTTTGCCCTTGGGGATTTAAAAAATAGTTGAATTGAGATTTAAACTATCCTATCTCTCAAGTTGGATCGAACTGCACATGGTGTGCGAATTTTATTATAATCGGTTCAGTAGTTTAGGAGTCCATTGAGGACAAACATTGTGACACGAGATTTATATATATTAAGATTTTGGTTATTTAAAAATCCCACAGAAAACCTTGGACACATCCGAGATAACAATAAGTTGATATTTCCTGTAAACATTTAATTTGGGATTTGGAAATGAAATGAGAAAATTATTAATGGTCGTCGCAAAAATAAAAACAAATTAAGTAGCTTGTAATAAACTTCATTGTTGAAGTCACGATTTTTAAAAGAAACTTTCACAAAAAATGCAAAATAAGTCTTATAATTTCACTCGGCCACGCTCGGTTTACCGTTTTATAATAATTTCGTTATCAAGGACAAGTTCTACATTATATCAGTATAGGAGGTCATTGGCTCCGTTGTATCACTCCTTTACACTTGGCAGATTTTGAAGTTCGCTAATTGATTTTTTCGCGGCTTTCTTGTCGAAGTCCGGAGCGTTTGATGACCTTACTAGCTGTGGGCTGTGGCGCTATTTTAAGTGGGAAGGTGTAAATTCAATTCTTGGCTGGATTCATTTAGATATTGGTATAACATAGTAGACACGTATGCTCTCTTATTTGTTATCCAAAACCAAAGTCAAAGATGATTTATTTAACTAGGTCATTCAAGAAGATGTTAGAACTATAAATTGTGTATGTTTCTAATAACTTTTTTATGTAATAATACGTATAAAAGATATTCACACTCCACATTTTCCCAGGTGTAGTTATTATTTCCGCACTAGAGCTGTTATTTTCGATCTTCATATAAGATTGAACTTGTTACTTGGGCTCTCATTTGGGTCAAGAAAACGAGACTCTTGAAGAAATGACATTTTTTTCTGTTGTAATTTGTGTTGTCAGTAAAATGTCTCTGTCTGTGAGCAGCAGGAAGACCAACATTGTGCCTTAAAAAGCATAGCTAATGCTAAAGTCATTAAAAAGTACTGCTATTTTTCGATAGATGGCAAACCAAAAACTAAAAAGTTTGGGAAGGTTGCATGCAGGTCCCTGCATTCATGGTAGCCTGGTACCAAAAGCTCTACTTTTCGATAGATGGCAAAGCTAAAAACTAAAAATAGCTTTAAATTCTATGCAATATGTAAAGTCTTTTCAACGAAACGCGAGACCAGACGTAAACAAAAGCCGATCATTTAGTAGTAGCGACGACGGAACAAACAAAATATGACTATCTCTTTCTATCTTGTTTGTTTGCTATCTGCCGCACCGCTCACGACTTTCGCTTTCAAGGTCAAAGCATGTCATGGGGGTTATCGTAAACATTTGGATAATATTTTATATTTTATTTTGTTCCCCTAATCATAAAACTAGAATAAATATTTTAATTGACGCGTGATATTGACGTGTCACTTGTCTCAACATTCGAAGCGATTGTATAGAATAGCGTCCATTCGCGTGGATGGCGTGGCGCTGCATGACCTGACGTGCCACTCAGCGTGCTTCTAGTGAGGCACTGAAGTGGCGCGTAACACGAAACTTTCACTTATGTTAAATCTAGTTTCCAGATATCATTAAAAAAATTCAAACAATACGATATTATTGTCAAAACATAAATTTATTTTAAATTTGAAAAATTAGTATACGTTAAAAAGGTTGCGCAACCCTGCTTAAGCGAATGACCTGGCAGTCGGTTTGTTTACGTCTGGTATCGCTCGAGATTGAATAGACTTTAGCTTTATCGCGGCAGTCTCCGAGTGCCACACGTCTTTTTTTTCTCATCCTTTTTTCTTTTTAACCGACTTCAAAAAAAAGGAGGAGGTTCTCAATTCGTCGGAATCTTTTTTTTTTTTTTTTTTTTTTCTATGTATGTTCCCCGATTACTCGAAGACGCGTGGACCGATTTGAAAAATTCTTTTTTTGTTTAAGAGGGTTTTGTTTCCAGATGGTCCCATTTTAATCAGGTCAGGATCTGATGATGGGATCCTGGAGAAATCGAGGGAACTCTTCAAATTTTATATGGACACATGAAAGTATTTGAGTATTATTAGAAAGAGTAATATTTTCCAAGTTGTTCTATGGTAATCAGGTCAGGATCTGATCATGGAATCTTGGTGAAATCGAGGGAACTCTTCAAATTTTGCTAGTATACTTAAAGCGATTTGGGTATTTTTTATAGTTACTGGTGCATATGCTAGCAGATACGGATTTGATGACTAGTCATCAAGTCAGGGTCTGATGATGGGATCTTGGTGAAATCGAGGGAACTCTTCAAATTTTGCTAGTACACTTGAAGCGAGTTGGGTATTTTTTATAGTTACTGGTGCATTTGCTAGCAAATACTGATTTGATGTCTAAAGTCATCAAGTCAGGGTCTGATGATGGGATCTTGGTGAATTTGAGGTATCTCTTCAAATTTTATGAACACACCTCAAGCAATTTGGATATTTTTACAACGCCTTGTGAATTTTATTGTTTTCCACTAAAAAGTATAAAATAAAAATGGGAAATGCTTTCCAAAAAACCAACTTCAAATGCCACTACAAAGAGTGAAATAATTTTTATTTAAATTTTAGGTACCTACACCAATTCGAAGTCGGGCGATTGTCTATGACTTCGTCATTTCTTCGCACATCAAGTAAGAAGGACTATTAGGGATTGTATGAAACATTGCCCGACTTCGAATTGGTGTAGGTACCTAAAATTTAAATAAAAATTATTTCACTCTTTGTAGTGGCATTTGAAGTTGGTTTTTTGGAAAGCATTTCCCATTTTTAAACAATATTATAAATAAATAAATATAAATATATATAGGACAACATCACATACATTGCTCCGATCCCATAGTAAGTAGCTTATGCACTTGTATTATGGAAATCAGAAACAACGAAGGTACCACAACACCCAGACCCGAGACAATGTAGAAAACTTATTTTTCTACATTGCCCCGACCGGGGATCGAACCCGGAACCTCAGAGATGGCGGCGCCTAAAACAGGCAATCTAACCACTCAACCGCTGAGGTCGTCAATCCTTTGTTCTATATATTTAAAAATGTCTCGTTTTGTTACAGATGTATCAGGCAAGGTCCGCATCTGGGACACGGTCAACAAGGAGCATATCCTCAAGAATGAGTTCCAGCCAATCGGTGGGCCGATCAAGGACATCGCGTGGAGCGCTGACAGCCAGCGTATGGTCGTCGTCGGGGAGGGGAGAGAGAGGTACCATACTTACGTGTGTTCTAGTAAAATGTGGGGGGGGGGGCACATGTCTCCTTGCATAATGAAAGAGATATGGCCATAGCTTACCACGCTGTCCAAGTGTGGATATACGGGCTTCGCGACCTTTGAGGGTATTATAATAAACTCTCAGGTACAGTGGTTTGCGCTCGGACTCAAGTGGAATACCATTGATTCTATAGCTGCCATCTTCTAGCTATATCTTCTAGCTATATAGCTTATAGCTGCCATATTCTATAGCTGCCAGCTTCTATAGCTTCCTTGGGAATTTTATAATTTCCAAATTGGCTCAGGGGCCATACCACCATCAGTGTTCAGTTTTGATATATTCACACTATATTTGTATCTATTTTTTTTGTTGTTTTTTTGTTACTGTAGATTGACTACAATCATGTTTGATGGACGGAAATGATGAGGTCTAGGATGTAGCGCGCTTGCCTCGTAAATGCCTTGTCACTCTTCTCTTGAACACACCCAGATTGTTCCTTAATTAGGTGTATTTTTATTTATTTATTGGTCAAGATATGGAATTACAATTTTTAAAACTTGCATTAAACCAATACTGCAATACTGCTTTAAGAGATGGTGGTACGGCCCCAAGTCTGGATTGGGGGAAGGTTTTGGCCGTGGCTAGTTATCTAACCGCCCTATCTATGCGCACCGCCAAGCGATCTAACGTTCCGGCGCGATGCTGTTTAGAAACATTAATAACAATCCCCAGATTGAAAAAAAATGGATGTCATGCATCTCCGTGGAGTCATTCAGAAAGGGCTCCAACTGAAAATCAGCGCTGTGTACTTCCATACGTATGGGACACACAGCATCATGCTGAGTTGGGGCCCATATCTGGGTTGTGCCACGTGCAACAAGCGGTGCCTGCGGCTTCCATCGTTTGGGCAATTTTTTGTCTTGGTTGCCCAAGCGATGGAAGTTTCAGCCCCCGTTTTTGGTTACTTATAGTATGTGTTACAGTCCGCGAGGCGTAAGCTGAGCTTTGCATTTGTGTGAGTGATCACTAAAAGTAGAGTCAGACAAAAGGTGCGCGGAGAAGTTGCGTCATGCGATGGACGCACCGCGCCTCAGGCCGATTGTCAAAAAGCAGTAAAAACCGGTTTAATACCAAGCAAGGGACGCGCCGCGCTTTAGGCCAATGTTACACCTACACTATCTATGTACACTCACACTAATGCAAAGCTCAGCTTACGCATCGCGGACTGTAGTAGTAGTTAAGTTAGTTATAGTGGCACAAACGGAAATAAAGTTCTCTCATTCATTCATTCTCATTCATTCTCATTCATTCTTATTCATTCTCATTCACTCTCATTCATTCTCATTCATTCATTCTCATTCATTCATTCTCATTCATTCATTCTCATTCATTCATTCATTCTCATTCGTTCATTCATTCTCATTCATTCATTCATTCATTCTCATTCATTCATTCAGATTCGGCCACGTGTTCATGGCGGAGACGGGCACGTCAGTGGGCGAGATCAGCGGGCAGTCCAAGCCCATCAACTCGGTGGACTTCCGCCCCAGCAGGCCCTTCCGCGTCGTCACGGCGTCCGAAGACAACACCATCGCCGTGTTCGAGGGACCGCCCTTCAAGTTCAAGTGTACCAAGCAGGTGAGCTGCTGCCAGACTTCTAAAAAACTGATTTTGACGACCTCCGTGGCGCAGGGGACGCACGCTCGGATTCGAGTGGGAGGTCGCGGGTTCGATTCCCGCCACGGGCCACTTTGGAATTTTATAATTTCTAAATTGGCTCAGGTCTGGTCTGGTGGGAGGCTTTGGCCGTGGCTAGTTACCACCCTACCAGCAAAGACGTACCGCCAAGCGATTTAGCGTTCCGGTACGATGCTGTGTAGAAACCGTTGGGGTGACTTAACTTACCCCTTCCAAGTTAGTACGCTAACATCTTCGACTGCATCATCACTTACCATCAGGTGAGATCGCAGTCAAGTACTAACTTGTACAGCATAAAAAAAAAAAAAATGCTCGTTTTCTACAACATTTTAAAGAGTCACCTAAGCCCAAGGTGACAGTTGTTGTAAGCGAAAACTGTCACCTTAGGCTTAGGCGTTTCTTAAAGTGTTGGTGAAAAGGAGCATCAGACTTGCCTAGTTGGTCTGGTTTTGATCCCTATAATGCAGATCTCAGGTTCCTGGATTTGATCCCCAGATCATGTCAGGATATAGCAGTATGGAGATTTTCTCTCTAAAACGAATAATTCTTAATACCTGCCTGGAGTTTGGGTTGACTCACCCTTGTACCTCGGAGAGCACGTTAAGCCTTCAATACTGCTGCTGATCTCCCTCAGGACATGTCAAGCTCCCATTCCATGTGATTAATTGGATCCAACGAACGAAGCGAAACCTCCCTATTGCCCTCAGAACTGATAGTGATTCAGATTACTTAGACTTGTCTGGCGACTTGTGGGCACTAAGGGTGGGTTCTTCCGTAGGTAGTACACCAGTTTGTAGACTTTCCAAAACACTTGGGATATCTATGAGTGACCATCTGAAAGATACTAAAAATTCATCTTCGAGCTTTAAAGTTCCAATTTTTTTTCCATCTTTACATTGTCTATATTTTTTTGTGACAGGAGCACACTCGCTTCGCGCAGGCGGTCCGCTACAGCCCGGACGGCAGCCTGTTCGCGTCGGCGGGCTTCGACGGCAAGATCTTCTTGTATGACGGTGCCACTTCGGAGCTGAAGGGAGAGGTAGGATATAGTTGTGAATATATTTTCTGTGACAGGAGCACACTCGCTTCGCGCAGGCGGTCCGCTACAGCCCGGACGGCAGCCTGTTCGCGTCGGCGGGCTTCGACGGCAAGATCTTCTTGTATGACGGTGCCACTTCGGAGCTGAAGGGAGAGGTAGGCTTATAGCACTGGACTGTATTATTTGAAGGAGAATGAATCATGTGTTTTTATAGGACTGTCCAAAAAAGGAGTGTAATGTTTTGAGGGTTCATAATATATGTATTGTGTTTTGTTATTTCACCATTCATCCATTCAGAAGTGAATGACTATTCATTGTGTCCACATGTCCAAATCTCAATCAGAAGTTAATCATGCAGAATTGAATGACTGAAGAGATTTGGATATATGGGGTATCGCTTGAATTGTTACATGATGCCGAATAACTTAGGCTCATTGACTTATACTCTAGACGAGGCGGACCGCGCGAAAAAATGTCGCCAGTTTATGGGAGCAAAACCCCCTCCGGCGTCAGTAGTAAGCTGTAAGCCTACGCAGTATTTCGCAGGAGTTTCGACACATGGCTCTACATTTTCTTGTATGAAGAAGGTTTACGTAAAATGTTCGGATGGGCTCATCTTGATGTTATTATCATAGCTTAGGCTATATTTTTTTGAGCGATGTGCTATTTCCTCCGTAGATCGGCTCTCCGGCGCACAAAGGCGGCGTGTACGGCATCTCGTGGTCGCCGGACGGCAAGCAGCTGCTGTCGTGCTCGGGGGACAAGACGTGCGCGATATGGGACGTGGAGACAAGGGAAAAGACAACCACCTTCAACATGGGCGCCGCGGTCGAGAACCAGCAGGTGACCGATTGTGATCAAACACCCGACAAAAGCCTTTAAGAAGAACACCACTGGCGTGCCCGCGAAATTAAATTTTTTTGTGGTTTTTCGCGATTTTTAAGCTAGTAAGACATATCATCCCAATATCATCTTCACGTGTTTATATAAAAATCTCTGCTTGAAAGTGTCGAGTTAAAGAAATTAGTCCGAGATTTGCGAGTTAGTCACATAAAAATATTATTATGTAAAGATTTTTATATAATCATGTAAAGATGATACTGCCATTTTCACAAATTGAATGTCATAAACCTGTGACGTGTAATTAGCGTACAAATTGCGAAAAACCATGAAATTTTTTAATTTCGCGGGCAGAGTCGTTGAATTCGCCTTAAAGTCACTGATCTGCATTCTATGGATTAATTATTCTGTACATCTGACAGTTCCTTTTTTGTGCCGATTTGAAGCGCCACCCTCGAACATCCACGGTGCTAAATTGACATTTGTTGATAGTGAGTGAGTTACATATATAGACATTTATGCAACAATCGGCGACAAAGTGGCGAAAATCTCGTTTGCGAAATGGCGTTTTCATTTTTATGTTGACAGTCAGCGATCCATAGAATAGAGATCAATGTTTGAAGTCCATTTTTATGATTGTCTATAGCATACAGAATTTACGATTTTATATAGATACGTGTGTTTGCCATAGTCTAAAATCAACAAGCAATCAAAGTAAGAATAAATTGAAGCCAGATGTTTGACGTTGCCAAAATAATCATAAACACGACCTAAAAATAAAATGTTATTAGAAGAATGAATTATCTACATTATAATAGCTATCTGGCCAGTTCAGCCCCATCAGAGCTGTGCTTTAATATTGTAAGTTAGTCAGCAATCTTTGCATTTTCTGTTAAAAAAAAGTTTCAGTCAATAAAAAATCACACGCTTGCTTCGCTCGCGTTGATTTAGTTTTTTTTATCCAGGTCTCGTGTCTCTGGCGAGGGAAGCACCTGTCGGTGTCCCTGTCCGGGGACATCAACTACCTGGACGTGAACGAGCCGGACAAGCCGCTGCGCGTGTTGACGGGACACAACAAGCCAATCACGTGCCTCGCGCTGCACGGCAAGGGGCTGTACACCGCCAGCCACGACGGCGCTGTCACTCTGTGGGACGTGGACAATGGTAATTACTAATGCTGTGTAGAAACCGTCGGGGTGACTTTAATTACCCCTTCCAAGTTAGTACGTTAACATCTTCGGCTGCATCATCACTACCATCAGGTGAGATCGCAGTCAAGTACTAACTTGTATAATGTAGAAAAAAAAAGACGTTGACGTTTTTTTCAGGCGAAGGTCGCAGAGTGGGCGGTCAGGGTCACGGAAACCAGGTGAACGGCATGCGGACGGGGAAAGACGGGACTTTGCTCACGTGCGGGATCGATGACACGCTGCGGAGAGCCGTCGCTAATGCGGAAGGTAAGTTCACACTAAAAAGATGAAATTTGTATGTGTATGTTTTTCAACCGACTTCAAAAGGAGGAGGTGTGCAGTACACTCGCCATTCTGAGACATCAGTTGTCTATGTTTTCTATCAGGCATACTGGTCGTAGTCTTACAGCCTATTAAATTATGAATAGACGGTGACAGTGTGAGGTGTCGGTTACGGTAACAGTGTGAGGTGTCGGTTACGGTAACAGTGTGAGGTGTCGGTTACGGTAACAGTGTGAGGTGTCGGTTACGGTAACAGTGTGAGGTGTCGGTTACGGTAACAGTGTGAGGTGTCGGTTACGGTGACAGTGTGAGGTGTCGGTTACGGTGACAGTGTGAGGTGTCGGTTACGGTGACAGTGTGAGGTGTCGGTTACGGTAACAGTATGAGGTGTCGGTTACGGTAACAGTGTGAGGTGTCGGTTACGGTAACAGTGTGAGGTGTCGGTTACGGTAACAGTGTGAGGTGTCGGTAACGGTAACAGTGTGAGGTGTCGGTTACAGTAACAGTATGAGGTGTCGGTTACGGTAACAGTGTAAGGTGTCGGTTACGGTAACAGTGTGAGGTGTCGGTTACGGTAACAGTGTGAGGTGTCGGTTACGGTGACAGTGTGAGGTGTCGGTTACAGTAACAGTATGAGGTGTCGATTACGGTAACAGTGTGAGGTGTCGGTTACGGTAACAGTGTGAGGTGTCAGTTACGGTAACAGTGTGATGTGTCGGTTACGGTAACAGTGTGATGTGTCGGTTACGGTAACAGTGTGTGGTGTCGGTTACGGTCAGTGTAAGATATCGGTTACGGTATGGTGACGAGTTCAATGTTTTTTACCAATCTAAAAAATGCCGCATTTAAAAAATCACTTAAACAAGTTTTGATGTAAATCGTTTACAACAGGAGAGGTGCCGTCATACACGGACAACGCTACGCCGCTGGGAGCGCAGCCGCGGGCCCTTGACTACCTCGTGGACGAGGACTTGGCCATCGTCGCCACTGTCAAAGAGGTACCTTCCGTGAGCTGGAGCCGTGACTCATTTTTTTTTTATTTTTTTTTACGCTATACAAGTTTGTACTTGACTGCGATCTCACCTGTTGGTAAGTGATGATGCAGTCGAAGATGTTAGCGTACTAACTTGGAAGGGGTAAGTGAACTCACCCCAACGGTTTCTACACAGCATCGCACCGGAACGCTAAATCGCTTGGCGGTACGTCTATGCTGGTAGGGTGGCAACTAGCCACGGCCAAAGCCTCCCACCAGACCAGACCTGAGCCAATTTAGTAATTATAAAATTCCAAAGTGGGCCCGCAACCGCCCACTCGAATCCGAGCGCGCGTCTTCTGCGCCAGGGAGGTCGTCAAAATTGTACATAGCATAATGAACTAACATACGAATAAAATAAATGGAAAAAAGTCGCGCGTCTTCCGAGGAATCCTTGCGCATTCTCGGGAATTCCCCTATCTGTGGGATCCGCGGGAAGTGGTGCGAACGGGGAGTCTGTTGGGTCGGTCACAGCAGTGCGGTGCCAAGCGTTTACGAAACAATAGTTTACGTTTACGATTCCAGCTGGCGGTGATAGTGGGCAGCAGCAAGCAGTCGTCGCTACCGATCAGCTACGAGCCCAGCTGCGTCAGCATCGACCCCAAGAACAAGCACGTCGCTGTGGGCGGTGAGTTGTTGTTAGGACCCCCAAGAATAAGCACGTCGCTGTGGGCGGTGAGTTGTTGTTAGGACCCCAAGAACAAGCACGTCGCTGTGGGCGGTGAGTTGTTGTTAGGAGTTAGGACCCCAAGAACAAGCACGTTGCTGTGGGCGGTGAGTTGTTGTTAGGACCCCAAGAATAAGCACGTCGCTGTGGGCGGTGAGTTGTTGTTAGGACCCCAAGAACAAGCACGTCGCTGTGGGCGGTGAGTTGTTGTTAGGACCCCAAGAACAAGCACGTCGCTGTGGGCGGTGAGTTGTTGTTAGGACCCCAAGAACAAGCACGTCGCTGTGGGGCGGTGAGTTGTTGTTAGGACCCCAAGAACAAGCACGTCGCTGTGGGCGGTAAGTTGTTGTTAGGACCCCAAGAACAAGCACGTCGCTGTGGGCGGTGAGTTGTTGTTAGGACCCCAAGAACAAGCACGTCGCTGTGGGCGGTGAGTTGTTGTTAGGACCCCAAGAACAAGCACGTCGCTGTGGGCGGTGAGTTGTTGTTAGGACCCCAAGAACAAGCACGTCGCTGTGGGCGGTGAGTTGTTGTTAGGACCCCAAGAACAAGCACGTCGCTGTGGGCGGTGAGTTGTTGTTAGGACCCCAAGAACAAGCACGTCGCTGTGGGCGGTGAGTTGTTGTTAGGACCCCAAGAACAAGCACGTCGCTGTGGGCGGTGAGTTGTTGTTAGGACCCCAAGAACAAGCACGTCGCTGTGGGCGGTGAGTTGATTTTAGTGTTCCGTACTTCAATAGGAAAAAAACGGAACCTTTATACGGTTACTTTGTTGTCAGAGTGTCTGTCATGGCCCTTTATTCAGGAACTATGTATAAAAGCTATTGACATGAAATTTGGGATAGTTGTAGATAAGTAATAAGAATATCTTTTTCTAATATGGTACTGAACCCTCGGTGCGCGAGTCTTTTATACTACACCTGCTTCGGAAGTACTTCTTACTTGTCGAAGTACTACTTGTAACAAATCGTTCATTCCTGCCTCCTATTGCCCTATTCCAGGCGGGGACAGCAAAGTGCACATATACTCTCTGAGCGGAACCTCTCTCTCGCCGGTGACCGAGTTGACTCACCTGGGCGCGGTGACGGACGCGCGCTACAGCCCCGACTCCGCGTACCTCGTCGCCTGCGACGCGAACAGGAAGCTGATCCTCTATACCACTAATGAGTACAAGGTACGATCGCACTTGACCGAGAAAATCCTCATAAAAAATCGAATGTAATCTAATCGTCACAAATATTATAAAGGTGAAAGTTTGTGTATAAGTGTGTATGTTTGTTACTCCTTCTCGTCGCAACTAATAAACCGATTTGGCTGAAATTTGGAACATAGATAAGCTTATGACCCAGATTAAGCTGGAAAAAGCTATAGTTTCTGTGTTATCTGTAAAAAACCCCAAATTTTCTACAGCAATCTATAGCTGCAGCTGTGGATAGATTGCTACTATCTTTAATCTCGATCTTAAACTGGACACAAACAAGATTTTTAATAACATGTAAAGATGAATTGCTTTTCGCCAGACATAATGTCATTGAGCACCAGCTTTAATATGAATAAGGAACACTTAATGTCATCAAAATTTCATAATTTTTTCTTGCCTGAATTTATAATTTTTTAAGTTATATAAATAAGTAGGTTAAGATTAATTAAAGTGTGACTTATTCTATCGTATTGGGGTAACCTGTAAGATAGTTTTAAGGTGTACGAATAAATAAATAAATAAATAAATAAATAAATAATGATATTATGTTTTCAGTTGGCCCACAACAAAGAGTGGGGCTTCCACACCGCCCGCGTCAACTGCGTCGCGTGGAGCCCCGACGGGTCTCGCGTGGCGTCCGGCTCTCTCGACACCAGCGTCATCGTGTGGAGCGTGCAGCAGCCCGCCAAGCACGTCGCTGTCAAGAGTAAGTCACGCGCACTGGTATGAATGAGGCATGAAAGTGTGGCAAGTCAACTGCGTCGCGTGGAGCCCCGACGGGTCTCGCGTGGCGTCCGGCTCTCTCGACACCAGCGTCATCGTGTGGAGCGTGCAGCAGCCCGCCAAGCACGTCGCTGTCAAGAGTAAGTCACAAGCACTGGTATGAATGAGGCATGAAAGTGTGGCAAGTCAACTGCGTCGCGTGGAGCCCCGACGGGTCTCGCGTGGCGTCCGGCTCTCTCGACACCAGCGTCATCGTGTGGAGCGTGCAGCAGCCCGCCAAGCACGTCGCTGTCAAGAGTGAGTCACAAGCACTGGTATGAATGAGGCATGAAAGTGTGGCAAGTCAACTGCGTCGCGTGGAGCCCCGACGGGTCTCGCGTGGCGTCCGGCTCTCTCGACACCAGCGTCATCGTGTGGAGCGTGCAGCAGCCCGCCAAGCACGTCGCTGTCAAGAGTGAGTCACAAGCACTGGTATGAATGAGGCATGAAAGTGTGGCAAGTCAACTGCGTCGCGTGGAGCCCCGACGGGTCTCGCGTGGCGTCCGGCTCTCTCGACACCAGCGTCATCGTGTGGAGCGTGCAGCAGCCCGCCAAGCACGTCGCTGTCAAGAGTAAGTCACGCGCACTGGTATGAATGAGGCATGAAAGTGTGGCAAGTCAACTGCGTCGCGTGGAGCCCCGACGGGTCTCGCGTGGCGTCCGGCTCTCTCGACACCAGCGTCATCGTGTGGAGCGTGCAGCAGCCCGCCAAGCACGTCGCTGTCAAGAGTAAGTCACAAGCACTGGTATGAATGAGGCATGAAAGTGTGGGAAGTCAACTGCGTCGCGTGGAGCCCCGACGGGTCTCGCGTGGCGTCCGGCTCTCTCGACACCAGCGTCATCGTGTGGAGCGTGCAGCAGCCCGCCAAGCACGTCGCTGTCAAGAGTAAGTCACAAGCACTGGTATGAATGAGGCATGAAAGTGTGGCAAGTCAACTGCGTCGCGTGGAGCCCCGACAGGTCTCGCGTGGCGTCCGGCTCTCTCGACACCAGCGTCATCGTGTGGAGCGTGCAGCAGCCCGCCAAGCACGTCGCTGTCAAGAGTAAGTCACAAGCACTGGTATGAATGAGGCATGAAATTGTGGCAAGTCAACTGCGTCGCGTGGAGCCCCGACGGGTCTCGCGGGGCGTCCGGCTCTCTCGACACCAGCGTCATCGTGTGGAGCGTGCAGCAGCCCGCCAAGCACGTCGCTGTCAAAAGTAAGTCACAAGCACTGGTATGCATGAGGCATGAAAGTGTGGCAAGTCAACTGCGTCGCGTGGAGCCCCGACGGGTCTCGCGTGGCGTCCGGCTCTCTCGACACCAGCGTCATCGTGTGGAGCGTGCAGCAGCCCGCCAAGCACGTCGCTGTCAAGAGTAAGTCACGCGCACTGGTATGAATGAGGCATGAAAGTGTGGCAAGTCAACTGCGTCGCGTGGAGCCCCGACGGGTCTCGCGTGGCGTCCGGCTCTCTCGACACCAGCGTCATCGTGTGGAGCGTGCAGCAGCCCGCCAAGCACGTCGCTGTCAAGAGTAAGTCACGCGCACTGGTATGAATGAGGCATGAAAGTGTGGCAAGTCAACTGCGTCGCGTGGAGCCCCGACGGGTCTCGCGTGGCGTCCGGCTCTCTCGACACCAGCGTCATCGTGTGGAGCGTGCAGCAGCCCGCCAAGCACGTCGCTGTCAAGAGTAAGTCACAAGCACTGGTATGAATGAGGCATGAAAGTGTGGCAAGTCAACTGCGTCGCGTGGAGCCCCGACGGGTCTCGCGTGGCGTCCGGCTCTCTCGACACCAGCGTCATCGTGTGGAGCGTGCAGCAGCCCGCCAAGCACGTCGCTGTCAAGAGTAAGTCACGCGCACTGGTATGAATGAGGCATGAAAGTGTGGCAAGTCAACTGCGTCGCGTGGAGCCCCGACAGGTCTCGCGGGGCGTCCGGCTCTCTCGACACCAGCGTCATCGTTTGGAGCGTGCAGCAGCCCGCCAAGCACGTCGCTGTCAAGAGTAAGTCACAAGCACTGGTATGAATGAGGCATGAAAGTGTGGCAAGTCAACTGCGTCGCGTGGAGCCCCGACGGGTCTCGCGTGGCGTCCGGCTCTCTCGACACCAGCGTCATCGTGTGGAGCGTGCAGCAGCCCGCCAAGCACGTCGCTGTCAAGAGTAAGTCACGCGCACTGGTATGAATGAGGCATGAAAGTGTGGCAAGTCAACTGCGTCGCGTGGAGCCCCGACGGGTCTCGCGTGGCGTCCGGCTCTCTCGACACCAGCGTCATCGTGTGGAGCGTGCAGCAGCCCGCCAAGCACGTCGCTGTCAAGAGTAAGTCACAAGCACTGGTATGAATGAGGCATGAAATTGTGGCAAGTCAACTGCGTCGCGTGGAGCCCCGACGGGTCTCGCGGGGCGTCCGGCTCTCTCGACACCAGCGTCATCGTGTGGAGCGTGCAGCAGCCCGCCAAGCACGTCGCTGTCAAAAGTAAGTCACAAGCACTGGTATGCATGAGGCATGAAAGTGTGGCAAGTCAACTGCGTCGCGTGGAGCCCCGACGGGTCTCGCGTGGCGTCCGGCTCTCTCGACACCAGCGTCATCGTGTGGAGCGTGCAGCAGCCCGCCAAGCACGTCGCTGTCAAGAGTAAGTCACAAGCACTGGTATGAATGAGGCATGAAAGTGTGGCAAGTCAACTGCGTCGCGTGGAGCCCCGACGGGTCTCGCGTGGCGTCCGGCTCTCTCGACACCAGCGTCATCGTGTGGAGCGTGCAGCAGCCCGCCAAGCACGTCGCTGTCAAGAGTAAGTCACGCGCACTGGTATGAATGAGGCATGAAAGTGTGGCAAGTCAACTGCGTCGCGTGGAGCCCCGACGGGTCTCGCGTGGCGTCCGGCTCTCTCGACACCAGCGTCATCGTGTGGAGCGTGCAGCAGCCCGCCAAGCACGTCGCTGTCAAGAGTAAGTCACAAGCACTGGTATGAATGAGGCATGAAAGTGTGGCAAGTCAACTGCGTCGCGTGGAGCCCCGACGGGTCTCGCGTGGCGTCCGGCTCTCTCGACACCAGCGTCATCGTGTGGAGCGTGCAGCAGCCCGCCAAGCACGTCGCTGTCAAGAGTGAGTCACAAGCACTGGTATGAATGAGGCATGAAAGTGTGGCAAGTCAACTGCGTCGCGTGGAGCCCCGACGGGTCTCGCGTGGCGTCCGGCTCTCTCGACACCAGCGTCATCGTGTGGAGCGTGCAGCAGCCCGCCAAGCACGTCGCTGTCAAGAGTAAGTCACGCGCACTGGTATGAATGAGGCATGAAAGTGTGGAAAAGAGGCAAGAATTAAAGAAATGATCAGCGAAAGTATTGAGCATGTTATTGGACAGGGAATGAATAAGGTAATCCAGAAAGTAGCCACTTTCACGATCCGTGATCATGACGAAAAAATCCATGTTTCCTGCGGGAGTTGTTGCAGGAAGGAAACCCAAAACTCACGCGGGCGGAGACGTGGGTGGCCGCTATTATTATATGAACACATTAAATTTTATAATATGTTATATTATTTAACTATTCTCTAATATATAACATTCTTTTGTCTCGTGTTTGTTACAAGACTCCGAAACGGCTCGACCGATTTTTATGATGCGGTAGGTCTGCGTGTAAATCGTAAGAATAGATAAAAATAGTCAAGATACATTTTACGTAAACGTTCTTCATACAAGAAAATGTAGCGCCATCTGTCGAAACTCCTGCGAAATACATGTTTTTTATATTTTTTTATCTATGTGTCTGTGGTCACCTTGTCTGCAATATTAATTCAAAAAAAAAAGAAATAGGTTTTTACCTATATACCTATACTGACTACTGACGGGGGAGGGTGCAAAATAGTCATTTTTGCTCCATAAACTGGCGACATTTTTTCGCGCTGTTCTGTTCGCCCTGTCTTTAGTATACAAGTCTGTGATCGTAAGCTGTTTTTTATATCCCCAATGGCAAAACAACGTTTGATGGGTAAGCTAGTTTAACTTATATTTTGTTCTCAACAGACGCACACCCTCAGAGTCAAATAACAGGCCTGGCGTGGATCGACGACGAGACGCTGGCCTCGGTGGGTCAGGACGCGAACACTCGCATATGGACCCTGCCGCGTTCGTAAACATGAAGTGTGTATCTATTCACTTTGATATATCATTGGTTTTACACACACACGCTCAACTCTTGCTTTACGATGTATTTTACGAGGCAACCCTACTACGTCGAAAGAGATACATATACGCGATAGAAAGAGAGCACAGCTTCGGTGGATGCGGAGGCGGGGCCAGGCGCTTTTGCGAACTGAATTGCACTTTTTCGCTATTTCTTTAAATCATCTTGTGGAGTGAACCTTCTGTACCGTTAGGTACTATTATGTATTCCGTGGTAGTGTTAAGTTAGTATATTTTTTCAACTTTAATTTTCAATTATTTTCATCGTACACCATTCAGTATACCATATTAGTAACTTACGATACAAAAGATTCACTCAACGAAAATATTTTAAATAAATAACGACTTTAGCTGCAACACAATAAAGTGCAATTCAGTTCGCAACAACGTCTCATACCTACGACTTGTTAATCTTAACGTTTTTCTCTCGTTCTGTCGCGTTACTTTATCTCCTCTCTATCCCTTTCTGACTAAAAGGGTAAAACCGCTCAGCGGTCGGCGCTAGGTTTAGCTTTAGTGGAATCCTCTTTTCGTACTTTAAAAGTAAGGGAATAGAGGATGCACTTGCATAAGGACTTAGAAGAAACCACATAATCTGAATAAAATATATCGTAAAGAATTAATGAAATTAATCTGAAGAGTATTTAATATTATAAGCCTATATAATATAATATAATAAACTAACATATTTATTTGCTTACTAGTTAAGTTTTTTAACATGTTTGCAACCGCGTTACTAACGTGTCGAGTTTTAAAACGCATTTTTTTTTATTAAAACAAATCTATTTAAAGTCAAATTGTATTTAAATGGCGATCTCGCTGTATGATAATTGTAATTTTAGAGTCTATATATTTTGTATGTATTTTGTATGTAGATGCCGGTTGCGTATGACTGATTAATTCAAAAATCGGCGGCCAACAAAATATTTAAATTCAGGAATAATAAACTATACGGATAAATAAACTTTTTCTACTCTCTTTTAAATATGCTGGCTGACTAAAACAGGCTGCCATAGTAATTTTGTACAGTCTTAATTATTTTCAACTATTAATTTAAAAAAAAAATGGCTGTTACTATGAAATTGGTCATACGCACATAACATAATATGTTCGTATAAAGTTTGCAATAATACAACGACCAAATATCCGGTAGACTCTGGTTAAATATTTATATCCTGTTAAAAAATAAATGTGATAATGCGAGCCAAGTTAAATATTGGTTACATAAATTCATTGGTGCATTACTGTGTAAGATATAACTTACCTAAATTATAATAAATACAGTTCATAATAAATATTCAATAAAAAGTTATTGTAAAATGATATTGTTGGCTGGATAAATTCGTTTCAACAAATAAATGGAGTATTAAAGGCGTTATTTTCCAGAAATTCATAATTAGTAAGACAGGTTAATTTGTTTTGCTATAATCTGCTACTTGAAAAGATTCTGTATGGTACAATATGCAGGAACACTACCCACATGGAACACCGCACACAATTTTCCAACACTTTCTTTGACGCAGGTTCTCTAGAGATCTCTACGACTTCAAGTCAACATTTCCTGTGGATGTCTCGGTGTCGGGACGAAACGTGCATCGAAGAAACGTTTGGAAAATTGTGTGTTGTGTTTCATGTGGGCAGTGTTCCTGCATATTGTACCATACAGAATCTTTTCAAGTAGCAGATTATAGCAAAACAAATTAATCTGTCCTACTAAATAAATGGATGTCCAACGGATGTCTGGTTCGATGTATTAACAGAAATTTCCTAATGAAAAATACCTATCGACCATTGGTATTATATGCTAAGTATAAAAAATCAATTCTGTATGAAATCTAGATTGTATTCTAAATATAATATTAGGTAGAATCGCGGATTAAAAGAAAAGATAGACGACTGCACGCTGCCGTTAATACTCATAACTTTGTATAAATTGTAACTAATACATTTATTTCTCACAGTAAATAGAATCACTAGGCGTGCGTAAAAAAACAGTACTTATACAATGAAAAAAAATATACAATGAAAAAAATTTGCGTCAATAATTTTTTAAAATCAGCCTAGAGTTTATGTACCTACATACATAATTTTTGGAACAATGTTCCATTTGTAGATAAAATAATAGAAAGCGCAGTAATTGTCTAGTCTCTTCTGAGATTGTCCTGCCGTAATTTTACATACTCCTAACAAATTTTATAAATCACTTTAAATAGCGTCAGTGGGATTGCTGAATGTGAATCAGACGTTTTTTTCTCGGTCTATCTTTTCCTTTAGTCCTTGTCCAAGTGTGAAACGCATTTAAGCTTGTCCTATTATTGTAACACTTGTAACCAAAAGTTAAAACCCATTTCTTAGCTTATTATAAGTACCTATAAGAACAAAATTAACTTACCTTCGGAGTCAGTATTTTTGTACGACCTAATTTTCTAATGGATTTTGTCGATTCGTTTTTTTACATGGTTTCTACTAAAATTACAGTTGTATAAGTGATAAATAAATTGTGTACACTTGTATTTGAAGTGTTTATTTGTTTTCTTCTAGTTATTTTCATTCTTTTTTGGGTTTTACCTTAAAAAAGATTGTAAAATTAACCTAGCCCTAGCTGCGGAATGCTAAGAAGTACTAGAATAAAAATGCCAAAAACTAGACAAGTGCTCTAGTTGCTAAGATTCCCTAGAAATTGCAAAACATTTAACAAGATTGAGATATGTATGGGTTACATCAGGCCGTGTTATTAAGTTGTTTAGTTTTTCGTAAATTGTAGTCTTATAAGTCACTAATTTAATTTTGAATATTGGTTACCAAAAGCTCCAAATTTGGGAAACTAGAAAATGATTATTCGAATGAAATAACAGCTGTAACTGTAGTTCTTTACCATTTCTTTACCATCAATAATTTGACATTTGAAGGAAACATACGGCATGGCAAAGGAAGGATTATGTCGTATTTCTGTACTATAGAGTAATGCATATACTTTGTTCTATATCAACGCCATACAAACACCATACCAATATTCATTAGTAAAAAACTTAAATCTTCTTATCATGCCGAACCCTGTAAGCGGTAGCCATAACTATTCCATGTTTATTAAGATTTAAGCTACTTGTAAAGTGCAGAACGATGCAATATTTTTCGGTTTCCTGAGGAAAAATAAAGTATAAGGTTTAAATAATGGATGGTAAGTTATAGATGAAGATATTATTAAATGATTAGAAGTCCTTAAAAAAATTAATTTATTTATTTAGTGAAAATTAACTTATTAATTAAGTCTTTCATTTTCTTCTGTCTTTTAAAGTCTTAACTGTACTTATGACTAGAAAATAAATTTTAAAACTAATTTCCGTCGTAGCTTTTTGGAAGAAAAATCAACAGGTACATTTTACACATTGAATAAAGGCCCCATTACATCAGATATGGGTCTTACAAAAGTTTCATCGTTTTCCCAATATTTGAAATAATAAAAAAAATAATCTGATAACAATATCTATCTATAATATAAAAATGAATCGCAAAATGTGTTGGTAAGCGCATAAGTCAACAACGCCTGGATCAATTTGACCAATCTTTTTTTTTAAATGTTCATTTAAGTTCAAGGATGGTTTTTACGTCGAGAAAAATCAAATAATTCCCGGAAAACCCCTAAAAACAGCCCTTTTCTTTTTTCCATACAAATGTTTTCTTCCTAAAACGATCAATTTCAGCTTTATTGCTATTGCATAAAGTGAACACCAAAATGTTTATATTCGTAGAGTATCGTAACAATTTTACATAATATAGGGTAACAGCACAAACATTTACTTAAACAGTCCAGTAAAAATATGGTAAGTCTTAATAATTAATTAAAATTAAGTGCACTTTGGGCTCGGTTACTTTTTATTAGGTACTATTATAAAAAACATGGCAGTCTTATCTGCTTGACCAATAGTGTGGTTTGTGACGTCACATCACACATGCAATGATGCCGCACGGCGTACCGGCATGCCACGCGTTTGCGCAGCGCTTTCCAGATAAGCGACACGTGGCAGGGGTGTTTTGCTTGGGTTTCTGCACTGCGTGCTGTGCGCTGCGTCACATGCGGTGCTGGCGCGCGGCGTGGCGGTACGCGACGTGCTTGCGCAGCGCGTCCCGCGAGCGCGACACGTGGCTGCACGCGCGGCACGCGTGCCGGCGGCCGGCGTGCGTCTCCATGTGCACGCGCAGGTTGTGCTGGTGCTGTGCGCTGAGTCACATGCGGTGCTGGCGCGCGGCGTGGCGGTACGCGACGTGCTTGCGCAGCGCGTCCCGCGAGCGCGACACGTGGCTGCACGCGCGGCACGCGTGCCGGCGGCCGGCGTGCGTCTCCATGTGCACGCGCAGGTTGTGCTGGTGCTGTGCGCTGAGTCACATGCGGTGCTGGCGCGCGGCGTGGCGGTACGCGACGTGCTTGCGCAGCGCGTCCCGCGAGCGCGACACGTGGCGGCACGCGCGGCACGCGTGCCGGCGGCCGGCGTGCGTCTCCATGTGCACGCGCAGGTTGTGCTGGTGCTGTGCGCTGAGTCACATGCGGTGCTGGCGCGCGGCGTGGCGGTACGCGACGTGCTTGCGCAGCGCGTCCCGCGAGCGCGACACGTGGCGGCACGCGCGGCACGCGTGCCGGCGGCCGGCGTGCGTCTCCATGTGCACGCGCAGGTTGTGCTGGTGCTGTGCGCTGAGTCACATGCGGTGCTGGCGCGCGGCGTGGCGGTACGCGACGTGCTTGCGCAGTGCGTCCCGCGAGCGCGACACGTGGCTGCACGCGCGGCACGCGTGCCGGCGGCCGGCGTGCGTCTCCATGTGCACGCGCAGGTTGTGCTGGTGCTGTGCGCTGAGTCACATGCGGTGCTGGCGCGCGGCGTGGCGGTACGCGACGTGCTTGCGCAGCGCGTCCCGCGAGCGCGACACGTGGCTGCACGCGCGGCACGCGTGGCGGCGGCCGGCGTGCGTCTCCATGTGCACGCGCAGGTTGTGCTGGTGCTGTGCGCTGAGTCACATGCGGTGCTGGCGCGCGGCGTGGCGGTACGCGACGTGCTTGCGCAGCGCGTCCCGCGAGCGCGACACGTGGCTGCACGCGCGGCACGCGTGGCGGCGGCCGGCGTGCGTCTCCATGTGCACGCGCAGGTTGTGCTGGTGCTGTGCGCTGAGTCACATGCGGTGCTGGCGCGCGGCGTGGCGGTACGCGACGTGCTTGCGCAGCGCGTCCCGCGAGCGCGACACGTGGCTGCACGCGCGGCACGCGTGGCGGCGGCCGGCGTGCGTCTCCATGTGCACGCGCAGGTTGTGCTGGTGCTGTGCGCTGAGTCACATGCGGTGCTGGCGCGCGGCGTGGCGGTACGCGACGTGCTTGCGCAGCGCGTCCCGCGAGCGCGACACGTGGCTGCACGCGCGGCACGCGTGGCGGCGGCCGGCGTGCGTCTCCATGTGCACGCGCAGGTTGTGCTGGTGCTGTGCGCTGAGTCACATGCGGTGCTGGCGCGCGGCGTGGCGGTACGCGACGTGCTTGCGCAGCGCGTCCCGCGAGCGCGACACGTGGCTGCACGCGCGGCACGCGTGGCGGCGGCCGGCGTGCGTCTCCATGTGCACGCGCAGGTTGTACTGGTTGCTGAGTCGCTTGTTGCATATGCTGCACACGGAGCTGGTGGCGCGCCATCGTTTGTCGTAATCCGGCGGTTCTGCAAATGACGTCATCAAACTTTTAGCGACTAACTCAATGTTATATCTTGGTAGTTGAATTCATGTATCCTATACCTTTAAATCCTATACCTTTAAACGAGCAATTCTTGTATATATATTTCTATATAATCTGGATCTCGGAAACGGCTGGAACGATTTTCAGGGGGTTTTGGGGGCGATAAATCGATCTAGCTAGGATTCATTTTAAGAAAAAGTCGAATTTACCAAAAAAAAAATATGACTACTGCTGCCATCTATTGGCCACCGAGCGAAGCTCGGTCACCCAGATATTTAACCCTTTAAACGTGACGCGCACAGCGTCCGTGCGCTTAATTTTATGACGTCGAACACAACTTGCAGTACGCTATTGGCGGACGGATGTTTCGGATTTACTCTATATTTTGAAACATATCTATTTAGATTCTACTCCTAGCTTGGCCAGACACTCACACAATGGTTAAATTAACTTTGATACACAAAGAGTGAAAGTTACTACAAAGCAGTTACGACTAACTAATCGTCTAATTGTTAATGTCTGAAAAATACTTAGGTAAGTAAAAAGAGGTTAGCAAAATCTATTTTCTAATTCCTTTTGTTATTTGTTCAAAGAATAGAATGAATTTTATCATTATGTTCTTACCACCCAAACTCGGTATTAAAGGTAACGTAGGTGTCGCCAGTGTCTCCATAAAATTGCCGACTCGATGCGTGCTGTACAAATTCTGTACTATCTGATCCAACTTGCTGAGTTTATCCTTGTCATTTTTACCCTCCATCTCATTCAAGAAGACCGGTTCTCTGTGATCCAGTATTGGTTTGTTCAATTCAGTTTCGATTGCTTCATTTTTGCCATCGATTGTTGATGTGCTTTCAAGGGGAGATTTTTCTAGGTTTATTGGTGATTCAAGTTCGCTTTGCTCCGGTAAAGTTTGTTGTAGATTAGTATTCTGTAATTTAATTTGGTAACATATAGAAAATCTATGTAAAATGTTGCCCTAAATTAATCGTCATCATATTGGGTATATAATTTGGAAAATTGGTATTATTCTCTACATGATCGTAAGTTAAATCTTGCGAGGTCGCTTAAAAACGAAGGGAACATTAAATTTTGAGTTTTAATATCGAATTACTTTAGTAGGTTTACAATTGAATTAGGTATGATATTCTTGGTGGATAAAGTCCACGTTTTCAAAGTTTCTTAAACTTTGTACCTATCACCTATGTATTCCACGGTTTAGTGATTGCTGGCCACAAACCATAAGCTTGATTTAAAATATCTGACCGTGTCAGCGTCAGTGAGGCCAGACACTTGTAGCGTGTGGGCCAGCCTCAGCAGCGCAGGCAAACACTGTCTCGAGGCGGTCACTTCCCCTGTGTACATGAACGTGAGCAGCAGCCTCAGCTCCGCCGCCTCGCAGCCCAGCACCACGACCAGAGCGTTGTTGTCTGTCTCGACCTCCTACAATATCCTCACCGTGTCAGCATCAGTGAGGCCAGACACTTGTAGCGTGTGGGCCAGCCTCAGCAGCGCAGGCAGACACTGTCTCGAGGCGGTCACTTCCCCTGTGTACATGAACGTGAGCAGCAGCCTCAGCTCCGCCGCCTCGCAGCCCAGCACCACGACCAGAGCGTTGTTGTCTGTCTCGACCTCCTACAATATCCTCACCGTGTCAGCATCAGTGAGGCCAGACACTTGTAGCGTGTGGGCCAGCCTCAGCAGCGCAGGCAGACACTGTCTCGAGGCGGTCACTTCCCCTGTGTACATGAACGTGAGCAGCAGCCTCAGCTCCGCCGCCTCGCAGCCCAGCACCACGACCAGAGCGTTGTTGTCTGTCTCGACCTCCTACAATATCCTCACCGTGTCAGCATCAGTGAGGCCAGACACTTGTAGCGTGTGGGCCAGCCTCAGCAGCGCAGGCAGACACTGTCTCGAGGTGGTCACTTCCCCTGTGTACATGAACGTGAGCAGCAGCCTCAGCTCCGCCGCGCAGCCCAGCACCACGACCAGAGCGTTGTTGTCTGTCTCGACCTCCTACAATATCCTCACCGTGTCAGCATCAGTGAGGCCAGACACTTGCAGCGTGTGGGCCAGCCTCAGCAGCGCAGGCAGACACTGTCTCGAGGCGGTCACTTCCCCTGTGTACATGAACGTGAGCAGCAGCCTCAGCTCCGCCGCCTCGCAGCCCAGCACCACGACCAGAGCGTTGTTGTCTGTCTCGACCTCCTACAATATCCTCACCGTGTCAGCATCAGTGAGGCCAGACACTTGTAGCGTGTGGGCCAGCCTCAGCAGCGCAGGCAGACACTGTCTCGAGGCGGTCACTTCCCCTGTGTACATGAACGTGAGCAGCAGCCTCAGCTCCGCCGCCTCGCAGCCCAGCACCACGACCAGAGCGTTGTTGTCTGTCTCGACCTCCTACAATCATTTAAATGCTTGATCAAAATCGGTTTAGTACACAGATCTAGGAAACAACATGGATCGGCCCCGTCTACAAAATAAACGTGTCTATTTTTAATCAGTAAAATGACGCATAAGATGGCGTCATCTAGGGAAGTAAGTAAACTCAGTACACGAACATTTGACAGCAAATCTTGGCGCTGAATATGGCGCTGCATGAATGAATGAATGGGGCACCTCCTTTATAGTTATCTTATCATGGGTTAGTAACTTTTTTGGATGTGTCTACTGTAACATCGCAATGGATCGCTAAATCTCTTGGCAGTGCATCTTTAGGGGGCTAGTCGCGGTCGAAACCTTGCACCAGAGCAGATCAGAGCCAATTCAGAGTAATTAACTTAACAAATAAAAAAGTATGCAAAGTAACTCCGGACATCCACTTTTAGACATATGCCCAAGTGAAAATACCACGCCGTCATCAGGCCTCCTGATCCAGTCATCATTTCTCACTGTATACCTTAAACAACTGAGCAAAGTATTGACTGCAAGCTGCCAACACTAGTCGATGAGCGCGCACCGACGCCCCACTCGCGCTGAGCGTCACGTCGCTCAAAGCTCCCGTCGCGAGCATCCGCCCCAGAGCGCCGATCACGCTTGTCTGTTGAAACAGTGCACATTTAAACACGTTCCTCCACATAAGTAAAATTCTAGCATTCACCCAAAAGCAATGATCACGCCCACCTGTCAAAATAATCTAGTGTGAAAGAAGGACGGACGGAGAAAGTCTGACCTATCCACAAGGATTCCATTTTTACCCTTTTGGTATAGAACTCTAAAAAGACGTGGAATTTCAGGAGTGCCGATAGAAGTGAACACTTAAATAAATCGGCCAAGTACGAGTCGGACTCGACGTTTGTTGTATGGGAGACCCCATTAAAATGATTGGGCAAAATGATTTCTAAGGCGGTGGGTCTGTAACAGACGCGTTAGATCGCGTCCGACGTGACGCTGTACGCGGCCCATGAATGCTTAGGCGGTGGTCTGCAACAGACGCGTTAGGTCGTGTTGACGTGACACTGTACGCGGCCCATGAATGCTTAGGCGGTGGTCTGCAACAGATGCGTTAGGTCGTGTTGACGTGACGCTGTACGCGGCCCATGAATGCTTAGGCGGTGGTCTGTAACAGACGCGTTAGGTCGTGTTGACGTGACACTGTACGCGGCCCATGAATGCTTAGGCGGTGGTCTGCAACAGACGCGTTAGGTCGTGTTCACGTGACACTGTACGCGGCCCATGAATGCTTAGGCGGTGGTCTGCAACAGACGCGTTAGGTCGTGTTGACGTGACACTGTACGCGGCCCATGAATGCTTAGGCGGTGGTCTGCAACAGACGCGTTAGGTCGTGTTGACGTGACGCTGTACGCGGCCCATGAATGCTTAGGCGGTGGTCTGTAACAGACGCGTTAGGTCGTGTTGACGTGACGCTGTACGCGGCCCATGAATGCTTAGGCGGTGGTCTGCAACAGACGCGTTAGGTCGTGTTCACGTGACACTGTACGCGGCCCATGAATGCTTAGGCGGTGGTCTGCAACAGACGCGTTAGGTCGTGTTGACGTGACACTGTACGCGGCCCATGAATGCTTAGGCGGTGGTCTGCAACAGATGCGTTAGGTCGTGTTGACGTGACGCTGTACGCGGCCCATGAATGCTTAGGCGGTGGTCTGCAACAGACGCGTTAGGTCGTGTTGACGTGACACTGTACGCGGCCCATGAATGCTTAGGCGGTGGTCTGCAACAGATGCGTTAGGTCGTGTTGACGTGACACTGTATGCGGCCCATGAATGCTTAGGCGGTGGTCTGCAACAGACGCGTTAGGTCGCGTATGACGTGACACTGTACGCGGCCCATGAATGCTTAGGCGGTGGTCTGCAACAGATGCGTTAGGTCGTGTTGACGTGACACTGTACGCGGCCCATGAATGCTTAGGCGGTGGTCTGCAACAGATGCGTTAGGTCGTGTTGACGTGACACTGTACGCGGCCCATGAATGCTTAGGCGGTGGTCTGCAACAGATGCGTTAGGTCGTGTTGACGTGACGCTGTACGCGGCCCATGAATGCTTAGGCGGTGGTCTGCAACAGACGCGTTAGGTCGTGTTCACGTGACACTGTACGCAGCCTATGAATGCTTGCGGAAATGTAGCTTGGTCTCGTCCATAGTACATTTCCATAGTGAACATTCATAGGCCGCGTACAGCGTCACGTCGGACGCGACCTAACGCGTCTATTGCAGACCACCGCCTTGCTATGGAATTGTACTAGTGTGGTCTCGTTATTCGTGCGCCGCGTCAGGCGTGTCAGAGATTGTCATTAATTGTCATTGAAAAGAGATGTCAGAGATAGGATTATGAGCGCAGTGAGCGGAGACCTGGAACGCACTATATTCATCGTTATCGTAATCGTTAGCGAATTCTATCCCTCGATTGGCTGACAGAACTCAAGGAAACAACCAGCGGACGGAATTCGTAAACGATTACGATAACGTTGAATACGTTTTCCTTACACAGTCTAGGGGCTGTTATGTAAAAAAGTTAATTTAATATTTACATGTATGCTGTTAGACACACTTATGAGACATGTTTACACAATTATTAGTAATTGCTTAGACAGTTAGAGTGCAACCACCATGATTCTGCAGTTGGAATCGAGAGCCTTTAGACAAGTGCTTTAATTTTTTGTAAGTATAATGAAAACAAATGTGTTTAGACAAGTTTTTTGTAACGATTTTATATTTAGAGATGGTGATTGATTTGGTAGTAATAAATGTAACTATTTATTTTAAATTTAGGAAAATAAATACATAAAAGTTGCGTAAGCTTGTTGAATATGTAGCAGTTGCAGTAGTAAAATTAAAAACAACAGCCCAAAAGCCAAAAGCGTAACTTTTCAAACTAGGTAGTATAGGTAAGTACTTAAAATATGTAATATTCTACAGAAGCGAAAAATAATAAATAGATGGCGTTGCAGTCGCTAGTACCATTCGTAAAGGTGTGTCCAATGATAAGAAACAGTGTAGCTTCAGATAACACGGTCCTCAGTGTATCTGCAATTATTAAGAAAAAAATTAATAGGAAATCATTAAAAAATACAAAGTCAAAACCGCAAAAATAGAGCATTGCACATAGGTTCTCATAGGTCATAGTGGCAGACCTAACAATAAATGAAAAAAAAAACAAGAGTTTAGTGACATTTTTATAACTTGACAAAAAAAAACACATAAAAACACAGACAAATAACCTACATGAATCATACGAGTATTAACAAAAAAAGTAAAACAAAAATAGAATGTCATCGACTTCGTCAAGTCATAGGTTATAAATAAAAAAGTTTAGAACGCATTAAAAATCTGTATTGTGTAAACGTGTTTTAGAAAAACACACCTACCTGGTGATTGTGCCAGCGTAAAGAAAACTGTTGGTTTTCATCGTCATCCATGATTAAAAAAAAACACAACTTTTTTTTTATATTTTCGTAGCGAAAGGAAAGGTAAGGTAGAGCGCTAAACTCGAACGCACGGCGGACAATAAGACAATATTATTGTTAACCGAATCCAGGCTATTTTATTTTAGTCGGTACGCCTGGAAAACCTGTAGCCACCTATTTCTGGAGCTGATTGTATTTATAAATCCAATGACATTCACTTCTGTGACGCGGCATACCAAAACCCATCCAAAAACAGATTTAGTACGAGGCAATGATTGGCACCATTGTTTTGCGTATCTGATTTATTGGGACACAGATTAAATGCTTTCGATTTTTGTTTACTTTTTTTTTACTGTTTTCACTCTGAAAAAAAAAAAATGAATTGGTGCTCAGAGTCTACTGTTATTTAGGTACCTACACTACTTTTAGTATAAAATTCGTAAATGTTTCTTTTGCGTGAAATAAGTCACGGCAATAGTTTTTAATATACCTAGGATAAAATTAATTGAGATGGATCACAGATTATATACTTATAAAAGGCAGTTAACGTTGCTATATATAAATTCCGTGCTAGGTACCTACATAACTTCACGTCAACCTTTAAGTATTCACCCTTTATTTCAAAAAAAAGATTTGGAACTTAATATTATCGTAGTAGTAGGGAACCCTCAGTGTCCATGTCCGACTCGCACTTGACCATTTTTTTATTATTATTTATAATTTATTGTCTATGGTAACTGGCCTTCGCAGCCTGGGCCTGCTCAACTCAATAACGATTTAAAAAAAACGCGGGAAAAGTCAATAGGTACCTACGTGGTACCTACATACTGAAATAAAATTACTGTAGGTGTACCTACATAATTAAAACTAAAATACAAAAGTTATAATGGATCATTCTTATGATTTAGAATCTTTGGATGTGGCGATTCACACCATTGAGGCGAATGTGGAGGAAATGAATGAAATTGTTACGAACTTAAATACAATGAGAGGTAAAAAAATTACGTTAAAAATAAATTAGTAGGTAGGCTAACTTATTATATAGTTGCAAATATTATTGTTAAGTAGGTACATAATGCATAGCTACCTATAGCTTTACATCTATTAATTAAATCTATGGTAATAATCCGAAATCAGTTAAAAAGATGTTTTTAAGAACGTTCCATTTCTTTATGGTTCGTAGGGTTTTTATTCTTCTATTTTTTATTTGCAGTGGAAGTAGCGTTCCTGCAGTTTGACCTGACGGCAACGATCGATGTCCACACGTGGGAAAATATTTCCGAGCTGGTGGGACTCGGAACTAGAACGAACTACTTGGAGGACAAGAAATAAAATGATAATTTCCTAATGTGTGTTAAAACTAATAAACCGTATAACAGCACCTAATAAAAATATTTTGACATCTTATTGTTTTATTATTTCTTGCTTTTTGAGTCTTGTAGTCTGTACTTCAATACAAAATCACTGTAATAATGATTATTTATGTGTCTTTCCGTCCGCGTTGAATCCGCTCTTTTTCGCAGGAACGTTTATATAAGTATATCAAGTTTATAATTCACTCTAATATAGGTCACATGTGTAAATGATTTCATCATTAAGTCAATCCATTATCGTTATTACGATTCAAAAACACATGGGATACTTTCACAGTAGGTATCAAGAGGACGGAAAAAATATACCCAGGATAAGTATTTGCAACACACTAGTGGCTCTAATTTTACCGCAATTAAGCACGTCATAATGACGCAAACTGTGACTTTTCCATCACTATTATTCACTAGTGAGTTCGACAGATTTTTTTTTATTTTGTCTACTAAATAAAATTATTTTTAGTATTATTTTATTCACTAGTGTGTTTATAAACGTCGTATGATACACGTGAGTATTGATGATTACCCTCCTCGGCTATCTTAAGACCCTCACCTAACGGCTCGGGTCTCAATGGCGCCTAAGCGGTAATCATCAACTTTACTCATTATGGTACAAGTGGGTAAAGTTGGTGAAAAGGCACAGTTTGCGATGAGCAAGTATGTTGAAAAAAACTGTCTAACTCACTAGTGAATAATAGTAATGAAAAAGTCACAGTTTGTGATTATAGGTGTCATTATGTGCCTAATTGCGGTGAAATTAGAGCCACTTTATGAGCAAGTGTGTTGAAAACTACTATTAAATAAGCCGATTTTGAGCCGATTTTATCATCCTCAATGAGCGATTATCCTAGGTCATTGAGCAACATGAGTCATTGAGGATCTCCTAGGTCATTGAGGATGATAAAATACCGTGTTTTTTAGATACAAACTATCGTATTTCTAGCAATGAACATATTCTTTGATCCAGACCCAGATCATGAGGAAAGTCCCGAAATGAAAAATGAGTCCGCAATTAAAAAATAATAATACCATTTTTGATTCGGTAACAATTTACAAATAGGTAGGTTAACCTATTTGGTTAAAAACGTTATAAAGGTTTTATTAAGTCAGCTCAGAATAAATTCGTCTATTTTCGAGCCAGTTTTTATCTATATCGCTGGCAACACTGCGCTGTAAGTAGGTCGTCATGTGGACCGCGGGAGCCGGGAACAATCCCGATGGTATCTCTCCTTTGTACAGAGATGCTATCTCCGTAAGGGGTTTCTTGTCTGAGAGTTATCGGGTCAATTTCTTTTAAGAGTGGCGTGTACCTACTATACCTACACATAACCTACCCCATAATGGCTAGCTTTTCAGATATTCCCATAAAACTCAGAAAATGCCTAAGTTATACACCTCTTTCAGGAGAAACGAAGAGGTTTTTGGGATTTTCTGCACCATTAAAATACTGTTTCCGCGATGGACCCACTGCGGCTATACGGGATTCACTTTCATATTCAACTAGCTCGCTTCCACCAGGTTCATAAGTAAGGGTTCTATCAAATTGAATATCAAGGACAAAGTTTCTTGAAAGGAAACAAAGCCATTTTCGGTTTCTCAAGAATCACGAAAATTTGTGAATCATTTAGATAAAAACAAGTGCATACCGAGTATCCTACTAGTTCCTCTTGATTCTTTCCGAAATTAAGAATTTTTACTTTTTATAAAATGAGTATATGAAAAATAAATATTCCCATTGGAACTTTTAAAGAACCTAATAATATTACTGTTGTATCTCAATATTAAACTACCGGGCTGCTGGCTGGAATAGATCGAACCAGACGCGGCGCATTATAAAAACGTCTGGAGCCGCATGCTGAGAGCCGGATTCCGAAGAAGCGCCGGTCATCGAGTGGATTCGATTCGATTTTACTTTTCTCAAATCGGAAAAATTCCGTCGCCTAACTTCATAAAATAGCGAGGGTTACAGTGTACACGGGTTTGGATAAAGTCGGATATATTCCCGCAGGCTGAGCCAAGTAACAAATAGCGTTGCGTCACAACGAATAGAAATGGAACAAAATGTCTATGTATATGCAAAAAACATGGAGATACCATGCAAAAAATATGTATGCGATCTAACGCTAAATTAAAAAAAAAATAACGTTTCTCACGAACGTTGCTAAATGGTAGCCAAGATACAATTTTCATTGCTGTGGTGAATTCAATCCCTATTGAAGATAACGAAGGATCCAATAAAGATCAAAGGAACAGAGATAAAAAAGTATCATTAGTGTTAAGCTAACTACGACTAGAGGACTTCTTTCATCAGCAAACTGTTTAGGCCGTTTGTCCATATAACCGACATTCGACATTCAATCGCGGCATTCTGATATAGAAGATGTCGAATATAATAACTCTGAACATGTCCACAACGACCGATATCATCTTTATTTCGCTCGTATCTACTAAACTTATCGGTGCAATATCGGACTACTTAGTTAGGTACGGTGGAAAAAACTTGCATCAAGATCGCTTACCGACAACCTTTACCCGAAACGTCGGTTGTCGGTTACAGTGGACAAACAGCCTTACTTCCATTCTTATTCGAAAAAAGCAATCCTTCTTGTTGAATATTCATGGCGACCCTACAAAAGACGCGAGCGCCGTCTGCCGACCGTTCCCAATACTACAAAGCGCTACGGAGCGAATAATTTACGAACCCCGGACAAAATTAACTGTACTCCCCCTAAGCTTTGGTGCCTCGCCATACGGGGGGTTTTCCCGCACAGTGTTTAAAGAGTTTGCAAATATCGAGCAGGGAACACCGCATTCGAAACGCTTTTAGTCACCTCTGACATGTTTATTAACTTGTTTTAGGTATTGCTTGAGAGGATCACACAATTCTTTTGTTTGATTCCCAGTCCAGTCTGTCGTAATCAATGACGAAGTACGTTATGCTAAGAGGACGAGAAATATGTGACGTATTGTTGAAGCCAAAAATTTCTCAAATATGGCGTCGTTATCGCCCACAACAGTACGGTACTTATCGCTGCCAGCTATTGATAAAACATTTAAAGGATCAGCTGACGTCAGTCGTCACGCATACATTTTTAGTTTTTCAAATTTTTAATTTGTCAAAACTGTAAAATGGGGCTAATATGTGCTGTCAGCGGTACCGAAATGTACAACGCGCGACGCCATAATAGAGAAATTTTTGGCTTCAACATACGTCATATTTTTCCCGTCCTCTAGCGTAGCGTATTTTGTCTTTGCTGACGGCACATCATTGTGTCAATTACATAAGTGCTTTTTTACAGTTTTGAAAAATTAAGAAGGATGCTTCAGGGCGGAGCCTGAAAATACATGCGTGACGCCAGTAAGTGCTGATCAAAGATTCAAAGATTCAAAGATTCAAATCATTTATTTCATATTGGCCACTACTCGTTAGCACTTATGAGCGTCAAGTAGGTACATATATACTTATTAATAGTGATAACTATTTCATCAGATCAGATCATTTATATGTTTAATCAATGGTCGTAACCCCTTCTTATGCGACACTGTGAGGCACGGGTACCTTCTCATTGAGAGGGCCTTGGCGTCGCTCACCACTCTTGCCAAGTGCGGGATAGTAGGGCGTTGGCTTGGTACACCTTTTAGAACAATAAGGTGAATTCTGACAGGCATGCAGGTCTCCAGTTTTCTCATGGTGTTTCACCGTTAAGGCGTTTCGCCCCAAGTAACTCGCGACATTAAAATTTTATTTAGTTTTCGCAAATAGCCATAGTCAATGGCTTATTATGCATCGTAAATTAAGGCAATGAGTTTTGCGAACATAACTTGTACACATCTATATGTTTTAGTAAAATCTTTGGTCATTAATTTCCATTCACCCTATATTGGTTTCCGAAAAAATATTTTCTGCAGTTTCCCAGATTTGGATTATTGGTTTGGACAAGACAGATTTGGATTCGACAGTAAGTAGGTATGTTGACTAAAGTTTTTATGAAAAGAAGTAGATGCATAAACGATATGCTCTCAAAACTCATTGCCGCAAGTGAATTCAATAAAATTTTAAGTTTTGTGCTCGGATGATATCTATCCATCCTAAAAGCATAGCTGTAGTACGTTAGTAACATGTAAGTATTTCATACAACGTGTAGATTAATTGCCCTAATTAGCCGAAAGCCTAAAGTAGGGAACGATGTATAGATGCACGAAAAAATATCACCTCATATCCTGAGGGAACTATAACTATAGGGAGTTCAAAAATGTACTTACCATAAATTTTAAGTGACATCCCTAAAAACAGCTGGTTCAATGTCAATGAACTGGGAATAATGAAAATGATATCCCACCAAAAACATTCTGTAAAAAACTAGCCAAAGTCAAAATGGAGCTGCTTGTTTATCTCTAAAAAGTACTGAAATCTAGACAAAGTCGTGCCAAGTCTAAGGTTCCTTACTGCGATTTCTTTATTATTATAGTTAATGTTGCGTGACTTGGCCGTTGAAGGGTACACAAGGGTTCAAACCAGGTGCTCCATGACACCATTGCACCAATCTGTCGCCAGAATTCATCGTCAATGAGTAGCGGTTCTTGGTCTTCAACGGCCAAGTCACACAACATTAACTATAATAATAAAGAAATCGCAGTAAGGAACCTTAGACTTGGCACGACTTTGTCTAGATTTCAGTACTTTTTAGAGATAAACAAGCAGCTCCATTTTGACTTTGGCTAGTTTTTTACAGAATGTTTTTGGTGGGATTTCACTTCTTTTTGTAGAAACTTCAAAATATTACAAAATATTTCTGTCCGTTTTTCTAGATACATTAACTGCATAAATAACTTTGTAATCTCATATAATTTATATGGAATTACAAAGTTATTAATGCAGTGATCACCAGGTACTCCAGATCTTCGATTATCCTAGTTTTTATAGTTTTCCCTTTATGTGGCCATTAAACCCTAACTCTGTACCAAATTTCAGCTCTCTGAGTTTATGGGAAGTACTAGTTCTATTTTGATGATCATGAGTGAGTCAGTCAGTCAGTGTCGAAAATGCGAAACTTTGCTTTCGCATAACTTCGGAACTATATGACCTACAGACTTGAAATTTTGGGTTTTAAGTATGTGATTATAGCTTACTGGATAGCGAAAATTTCAGCGTTCTGGTCTTATCCAGAGGTTCTCAAATAGGAGCCCGAAAATGCGGCGAAATGGTTCCTGTAAAGATGGTACGGCAGTTTTGCTTCGCGCTTTGACTTTGGCGGGGGCACTGCCGTGCCCCCTGATGAGGTTAGCATACATCACAATTAGGGTTGCTAAATTTTATTTTCTAAATATAATAATAATTTTTGTACTTATTGAAAATAAAATAAAATAATAATTGGAACTTCTTATCTTCACGTTAACGCGTTTCTAGGATCAACTTAAAAAGTTAGCTGCGGGCACACTATACAAATTAATCCACACCTTGTATATTCGGTGACTGCATTGAGCGCGAGCCTATTATAGTTATTAGCTGTTATCGCTATCAGCAAACAGAAACACCTCGCGGCCCGTGACAGCTGCCGTCACCCGTGACGGAGGTCGATCCAAAGCAGATAGGTCACGAACTCTATCCGTTTGCTTGTTTGTTTGTCAGTCAACGGGTAATTGCGCCGGCGGACGAGCGGGGAATTTATTATGTGGCCACAGCTAATAAACGCCTTTTGAGTTTGGCTTACTCCATTAGTCCTATGCATGTAGATTGTACACAAAGATTCAAGTCTGGATACGCCCTAAGCCTAAATCGCGCACATCGACAACGTCCACAAACTTTCTACTATAGGACTGCAAGACGCCGAGAGGGGTGGCATCCTTATGTGGTTGACATCCAACAAACTCGCACGAAACGTTTTTCTTCCACGTTTCTGATACGAACCGCTAAGGTATGGAACGCCCTTCCAGTCTCCGTGTTTCCAGACAAGTATAATCTGGGTGCCTTCAAGAGAAGAGTGAATAGGCATTTTCTAGGCAAGCGCGCTCCAACCTAGACTTCATCATTGCTTTCCATCAGGCATGATTGTCGCCAAGCGCAAGCCTATTTACAATTAAAAAAAAAATATGCTTAGTGAGTGCTCTCAGCATGCTGTAGATTGTGTGACAGAGACGCAAATGCAAATTTCGTTTAAGAGTAAATGAAACCTAGCTATATCACCATAACTTATCACGCTGTGTGTGATAACAACGTGTCGCACACAAGACAAAAACATGGACTTTTTTGGAGGTTTAAGAGGCTACTGACCCACGATGTCTCCCATACAAACGTAATACCAAAATCATTTATAATTCGTGCAAATTTCGATCATGTTGTGGTGTTATTCGGGTTCATATAGTAATAATCTATGCTCCTGGCCATATCTGGTTCCGAAATACTTTTGTTAAACGAAATTGTAAACGAATTTACTTTTGCTTATTTTTATGTCAAAGAGGACATGTTTTCTGCTTATTTGTTTTGTAATAAAAACAACACAATCTCACGTCGCATTAGTTCAGGAGCACAGTTTTTATTGTCCAGATAAAGAAAAAAAACCGGTTAGTAAAGAAAGTTACAAGTTTTAAAAATAAAATAAAATAAAAAAATAAAATCGTTTTTATTCAGCCAAAAATAACTCAAAACAAAAGGTGGGGCCATAGACCTCAGGGAACCAAGGAGTAAAATATCAATAATAAATCCCCTTGATTCCCCGAGTTCCGGGAACCCACCACTTAAATCTAATTATTTGGCTGAACAGGGCGCTGCCTCAGCTTGATGCTGCAGCCGGTGTGCTGCAGCGCTGATTTTCAGGCAGAACCCTCCTAGGTGACGTCACGGGCTGATCGGGAGTGCGGTAAACCGTGTAACTTATAATCAATTAGAGACCGAGATAGAGTACAAATTTCATCATTGCTGAAAACTATACACATATACATATAGATAAATTAATTTTGAGAACAAAGGGTAAATATGCGACAAAGTCTTATAATTTCTGTTTTTCTAATAAGTACTTTTTTGTTTCACTTTTAAAATAATAAATAGATTTAGATATTCGAGCTGGAGGAGGTAAATCATTCCAAATTCTACAGGCCGCATACTTGAACGCTCCCTTATACGAGGCGGTCCTGTGAGAAGGCCAAGAGATCCGAGGGACAGACCTTGGGCAGTACTTACTGTTCTCACGAGTCCACCTTATCCTTGACTGTAGGTAAGCAGGTTTTCCTGTCGAAATCACTCCGAACAAAAGGGTAGCTAGATGAAGTCTCCGCCGTGCTTCCATATTCAGCATATCGGCGTTGTTTAAATACGGGCTTACGTGGGATCGAGGAGGAATGTGAAAACAGAAGCGGGCGCACGCATTTTGGACTCTCTGAATAAGCTTGACGGACCTACCGAGCAAGCAAGGTCCATATGCAGCGTCCGCATAATTTAATTTTGATAATATCAGGGACTCACATAAACGAATTCTAACATTAACATTAAGGTAAGAGCGCATTTTATATAGAAGTTTCAACCGATAAAAACAACTTTTTACTACCTTCCTAACATGGCTTTCGAAGTGCAGATTTGGCTCGAAAATTACCCCAAGATTTCGTGCCTCAAAAACCCTTTCCACTGTGTCACCCCTTATATTAATAGAAGGATTGAGCAATTCAACTTGACTAATTTTTTGTTTAGTTCCTAATATCATTACCTTAGTTTTCTTGGGATTAAGTGTTAGTGAATTTGTTTCTGACCACTGAGATATTTTATCCAGATCCTGATTAATGTAAGTTACCGCTTCTGCTGCGTCCTGTGGTCGGAATGAATAGTATAGCTGGACATCGTCAGCGTAGCAGTGGTATTTACAGTGCGTAATGCAGTTAATCATATCAGCTGTGTACATCGCGAACAGGATTGGACTCAGGATTGATCCTTGCGGGACTCCCCTTGTAACCGGAAGCGTCGAGGAGACTAGCTGCTTGCCATGACTTTGATTTATTTTGACGCACTGTTTTCGATCACTGAAGTAGCTTTTGAACCATTTAATTGTACCGTTACTAAACCCATAGAATGATAACTTTGAAAGAAGGAGTGATGTATCAACGGAATCAAAAGCCCTGGAAAAGTCAAGCAAAACTAAGATAGTAACCAAGCCCTGATCTTGTGCTGTGAGCACGTTATCTATGACGTCTATGATTGCCGTGGTTGTGCTATGACTTTTACGAAAACCCAACTGCAACGTGGGAAGGATACTATTTTCCTCTAGAAATTTAGTCAATTGCTTGCAGACCACTTTTTCTAAGACTTTTGAAAGACAGGGCAGGATACTGATAGGTCTAAGATCTTTAAGGCAAGTAGGATTATCAACTTTTGGGAGTGGTGTAACTATTGCTGTTTTCCAGGAGTCAGGAAAGGTTGAGGACAAAATCGATTTATTTATTATGTTAGTTATGCATTTCAAACTCTGCGGGAGAGTGAGCTGCAACATATCCAGTGATATATGATCAGATCCAATCGCCTTTGAGCTTAGTTCTTTAATTATCTTAATGATTTCATCCTCGCAAGTTGTGTTTAGGGCGAAAGTATTTGGTCCGAACCTGTGGAACCCATAATATGTGTAGGTAGACATTGTAGCGGTGCTGGAGCCCGGTATATCAAGAAAATGCTGATTTATTTGCTCTGGATTACACAGAGCAGGGGGTATATCTTGGTTATTTTTCGGATTATTTCGGTTTTCATTCATAATTTTTGGTATTACGGAACTCGACCAAAGTTATAAAAATTTTGATCAAAATTAATTATTATTTCGTTTTAAAGAAGTATTTCCAAACCAAATATGGCCAGGAGCATAGATAATTACTACATGAATCCGAAAAATACCACAACATGATCCAAATATGCACGAATAACTAATGATTTGGTATTTTGAATGAATGGAGACATTGTAGTTCACAGGCCCCTTAAGGGCTCATCTAGCACATACATTTTGTAGAAGCACAAGAGCATGTTAGTTTCGAGCAACTAGCATGCGTAAGTCTTTCCCTTCAAAAAAAAAAGGAGGAGGTTCTCAATTCGTCGGAATCTTTTTTTTTATAGCTTAGTAAAGTCCCATTGAACATGAGGATGTAACTTCTCTCGGCGTCTCGCGGTTCCGTGATAGGAAGGTGAAGGAGGTAGGTACTATAGGTTGTGGAGTTCCTGAGCACATTCTCCTAAAGTTGTCTGAAGTCTTGTGAGTGTGGCCGCCATTTTTAAAACGTGGGAGAGCATTATTTATTGCCTGCTGAGGGCTGTCGGCCGAGCGGTGAGCAGTAATGTGAACAGCTTTAGATAGCGCAAATGACGCGTCACTCTTCGGTTAACAGCCCGCCCCGCGCACTGTAATACATCTCACTTGCGTTGTTAAGATAAACGGCTTCCTTCTAAACCGACTTCGGAAAACGAGGTTATCACTTCGACACGTATATAGATAGGTATGTAATTTTTGGGACTTCAAAAAATAGTTGCAAACTATTAGGGCTTTCAAATATGGAATTTTGCAATTTTTAAATTGACTCAGGTCTAGTCTGTGACAGGCTTTGGCGGTGGCTGATTACCACCTGGTATGACTTACCGTTAGAGGATAACCCTCCATTATCTATGGCCCAATCAACCTCGCGGTTATAGGGCCGAAAAACGTGAGGGCACCCGTTCGGTTCGGTCTCTTGACGTATTCCCGGGGCGCCTTCTTGACTCCCTACAAGTTGTTTTCTCTCGCTTCTTTTCCCTATGACGATACAAGTAAGGACTCGCCTCGTGCCATCGCTGTCTTCAGCAGAGATCGGCTGTCTTGCCACTCCAAGCCGCTACGCCTCTTATGCCACGTTCACCTCTAGAGGAGAAAAGAAGACAACAGGATGGGATGTTTTGAGCCCATCATGCTTCCGTGTTTTGGCTTAACAGCAGGCACACAGAAACATTGGAGTCGGAGGAAGTTTAGCCAGTAAGAGTCCGGTACGACTGATAACGTGTCCATGAGGATTTCCCCTGCGATGGAAAAAATGACGCACCGCTAAAACGTTCGAGCATTCGGGTACTGTTGAACAAAAAGATAACTTATCTCTTCTTAGTTGGAACGAGAACATCCTGCCTGATGAAGACACTAGGTAGGTATCATAAAGATAAACCCATAGGTTCAGATCTCCGACACTCATCACGGACTTCTCGCTTTTAAAGTCTCAATTAGACTTCCTCCGCAGGAAACCATTATTTTCCCAAAGCATGAAAAGTACACTCGCGCGTGAAAACATTAGTCTTAAATCAGCATTTTTATTTGCGTTATAATGCAGTTAGGCGCGAAGTTAGCGCGTAAAGCGTGCGCCTTACAATGAAACTTTTACTGCGATATTGTTCTTTATGTTTGGATGCGCAAAACGTTGATATACGAAACTCGGAATACCTACATCTACGAGGTCTCTACCTCAAAAATTTTTTAAGATATAATATGAGGATTGACTATTTGTATACCAATTTGTATTATAAACATGGTGGATATAAACTCTAAATCCCTTTCCTCTTTGGGAAGAATCCTGTGCTCTTTTACACTCTACAAATTACGATGCGATCTCATCTGAATGGTTAAGAAAAGTCATCCATAGTTAAATTGCTACACAGCATCATACCGAAGTGCTCAATCGCTCTGCGATGCGTCTTTGCTGGTATAGGTATAGTTACCATTAAGTGTGCTACCAAGTGTGGCTAGTGCAACGGCTGAAGCCTCCCAGCAGACCAGAATGAACCAATTTAACAATTAAATAATTCTGAATAATAATAATCGAACCCGCGACCTGCCACTCAATTTCAAGCGGGCACCACTGCGCTTCTCATATGTATTTATCTATGTACACTAAGCGTAGAAGAATGATGTCCTCCATGACGTATCTATTAATGGTAACGCCTTTGTTTTAAGTTCTAGCGCAATAGCTGAGCAAGAAGAATAAGAAGTAGGAAATTGTATATCTTTTAGATTTTTTTCATATCAATGGATTTAAGAGAAACTTGTTGTGGTAAAAAGAAATTATGTAGTTAGCGGGAACTATTATTATATGTGGTGTAACCGACTCCGCCTCTCGCAATGTCATGGCTCCTCTGGGAACTTTTTATTACAGAAGGAAATCCTTTTTTACGTCAGCCTTCATTTTATTAACTATGTAAGATAACTACTTACGTGGAATAATATTTAGTTAAGTGTGTCCGAGTCGATTGCCCTAAATGTGATTGTGGTATATTTTACCTTTCTGCGCTCCTTCTTCCAACCATTTTTTGTGTTACAAAAGATGATAAGACGAGCAAGATGGAGTGCGTCTCACAACTTTGCATTGCAATACAATATGATACACTGCAGTGTGTTCATCATCTTAAGACATTTTGCCCAGTAATCATGTCAGCATACAGTGCCATTGACACTGAAACAATAATAGTTAATACTGATTCACGGTAGAATAACTGACACTGCGAAGGAACCTATCCGTGAGAAGAGTTCTCGTTTCAGCCGACGGTGACGTCCACTGCTGGTCCTGCGAGGATTTCCAACCCACACGGTCCTGTGCAGTACCTTCCCGCGACCATTTTATGTAGTCAGTCCATCTGTTCGGAGGTCTGCCAACACTGCACCCGTGCGGGGTCGCCATTCCAGCACTTAGGGTCCCCAACGTCCATCGGTTCTACGGGTTATCTGCCCCGCCTATTGCCACTTCAGCTACGCAATACGTTGAGCTATGTCGGTGACTCTGGTTCGTCTAGGGATCTCTTCATTTCTAATCTGATCCCGCAGAGAAACTCCGAGCATAGCTCTCTCCATCGCCCGCTGAGTGACTCTGAGCCTTCTTATGAGGCCCATAGTAAACGACCATGTCTTGGATCCGTATGTCATCACTGGCAACACGCACTTTTCGGAAACCTTAGTCTTCAGGCACTGAGGAATATTAGACGAGAAGACATCAGTTTTTCTGAACGCTGCCCAACCGATCTGGATTCGGCGGTTCACCTCTTAAAGAAAATGAGAAAATTCAATTCAAGAGAAGAGTCAGTCAGTAAGACCTAAGTAAATTACTATTGTTGGAGTCACTTGAGGATCACTAGATTAGTAAGTACATCGATATATCATTTCTATACATGATTTCTTGAATTTCCTTCCGTTAGCAATCGTAGAATGAATACAAAAGCTAAAAGCTACGTCTGCAAATGTGCAATTAGTTTATATTGCAACTATTTTTCCACTTCTGCACTTAACACTACCGTCACGTACTACTTAAATTAACTCCATGTTTCCGATGCACTTATCTTTATCTAAGTACAAAGTCGGATCTTAAATTCCACGCTTTTGTCTTATTCCTATCTATAAATATTTTAAAATGGGTTTTTTTGCTTGTTTGTTTGCATGTTTGTTACTCAATGCCACAATTATTTAGCCGATTGACGTGAAATTTGGAATAGTGTGCTTTAGATTAAAATCATATTATATAACTTTTTATGTTGGCGAAATCCAAGATTCACATGGATTTGTGGAAAATTTATAAATAAATATTAAACGGATATTTGATACAGCAGGAACTTTCTTGAAAGTAGGTATATAAGTTGGGAAAGGGAGCGGGTACGGGAACGGGCAATCCACCGGTATTTTCATCGATATTTGTGAAAGAACTTACGCGAGTGGAGCCGCGGGAAAACACAGTTACACACACACAGTAGCAAAAACATAGTATTTTTTTATTCCATCTCTTTCCGACTAAATATGACTTTTTAGAAGCATTTTTAGAATGTAAGGAACTAATAAAATCGTAAATGGCATGTCTTAAGAAAGGGTTTTTAATTAAAGTAAAATTTGAACCTTTTGCGATCGTTTCACACTACTGCAAGAACCGCAGCCGAAGCAAATGCTTTACGCACTAAACCTACTGAAACTGAAGTAAGTAGATACTGCGCCATTAATGTGTAATTGTGTACAATAAGATCATAAAACAAACCTTTATGTCCGAGAAATAACGTTTTGCTATGGGTTTGTGGTCGAGTTAAGAATGCACTGACCTACGTTTTCTCCATACATTCAAAATACCAAATCATTTGTAATTCGTGCATATTTCGATCATGTTGTGGTGTTATTCGGATTCATATAGTAATAATCTATGCTCCAATTTGCACGAATTACAAATGATTTTGGTATTAAGTTTGTATGGGAGACATCGTGGGTTAGTGGACTCCTGTATTCCACTTCGATCGCGAGAAAATTGAAGAACGGTTTGATTTTCAAATCAAATGAAAATTTAGAAAATCGAGACTATATTAATCTTCTGACCTTGATAATATTCGTATCTTTAAAATTTTCGATTGCTAGATTTTTTTGCAGTTTCGGATATAATGGCAGTATGCAAATCCATACGAGGAAACACTTTACTGGAAAATAAGCTTTATTCTGCTTCAAGTTAGATTGAAGTTACAACGTATTTTGACCACATGTAAGTTTCCAACTTAGTGCCATGGCTATATGTGATCGATCTTGTGAAGTAACGGGCCGGTCGGGGAATAAATAGGAGCCGAGGCGTAATGTAATTAAAGTTTTATCATTAGTATAGCTCTTCGAAAGGGCGGAGTTTAAAGTTTAATGTATGACCAAAGCTTTGACCTCTGCTTTACAAGGCTATGACCAAATTCTCCTAATACGGTGGGCTACGAAGCTACGACCAATGCTACGGGCTACGAATATGCTACGGGCTGTTTGGTGTTCTCAAGAAGAAAACGCCGGACTATCTCTATAATAAGTTATCTTGGCATTTACCAGCTTTCAATGCTCGAAGACTACTAAACAGACTCATCTGGCCACGTCATAGATCAGCAGCTTTTCGTGGAAGTTTTCGATACCTAGCCACAAAATGCTGGAATAATATTCCTCCTCCTCTGAGAAATTTAAGTTCAGTTCCTGCGTTTAAGAATAATCTAAAAAAGAAACTCCTAAACGATCAAAAAACTGTAATTAGTTCTAGGTTATTTAATTTGGTCGTTTGAAGCTGCTATCTGCTACTTCTAGATACCTACACACATAATTTAAGTAACACTTCGCCCGTACCTATCTCATCAGGTAGCTCGTGCAAATACCATACATTATATACATGTTAATTATGCTTTTATTTGTATTTATTTCATTGCCTTTCTAACTATTACCTTTATGTATAACGGCAAGTTTTGAAGTTTTTTATTACACGTCATACTAACCATGCACAATGAATATTTATTTATTTATTTATTTATTAATCGAACTCATCCTGTCAATCACAGATGTTGGTGTAGACTGTTAGGCTCGTGCACGTCCCTCTTTGGTCCTGGCAGAATACCAGCGCTCAGGTTTTATTTTAAAACCTGCAGCATTAATGCTGAGCTGGGGCCATTTCATCCTGTGCCAAGTGGGTGTAAGAATTCATTTTAAATTAAATTAATTATTAAATACTTCTTATCAACTACTATCTATAATAACCATTCATTTTTAAGTTTGTTTGTACCCTAGGCATAAGATGAATAAACTAGTTTTCTTTCTTTCTTTCTTTCTTTCGAATAAATCTTTGCTATGAGGCTACGACTTATTCCAGCATTCCGGTGCACTACGAATTTACGACCAATTCCTGGAATACGGTACCTACGAGGCTATGGCTAAGCCCCTTCGCACACGGCTCGTAAGCGTAGCGTAATCCTCGCGTACGACGAGAGCAGTACGAGCACGAATATTTTCAAACATGTCAACAGACTAAGCGATGTTGCAGTTAATCGTAGGAGGCGTAATTGTCATATTATATTATGTTATGCGTAGCGCCATAACGATACGCTTACGCTTACGCTTACGAAACGTGTGAAAAGGGCCTAATTTCTACAATGCGATACTTACGACTCTATTTTATTTATTTATTTATTTTTATTATTAATGCACCATACATAAAACTTAACGAAACATAACAAGATACATGATGTGTATCTCTACTCTCTACAACGACGCCACGATTAAGCTGCAATCCTAAACGCGGCTTCTTTATCCTACAATCCAATGGGTTACTAGACTACGAACAATTTGATGGCCTACAAAATACGACCACAGACATTCGGTGGGATACGAAGGTCTACAAAGCTACGACTAACTCCTACAATCTACGAGACCTACAGCAAAACCTTGCAATTCGGCGAGTTTCGACTAATTCTCGCACTGGAAGACGTAAGCTCTGTAATTAGCCGGCGTGCACGATGTTAATTAAAATGATAATGATAAATTAAGTCGTTAGTACATCACAGTAATTGCGAATTAATCCAAAAGGCTCGCATTAGCCTTTGATTTAACACTCGACTGCTTCACGTATGAATGCTACGATATAGCGGGCGTTGCACCAAACGCGTGCTTTTGTTGCCTAATTCACTACGATATGGTCTACAATGTAAGCTGATAGCGATTAATTATTAGGCTCGCGACCGATAATGAAGGTAGGTTGAAAATTGTGGGTGGACTTGTGTGTGAAGTTCAAAAATCGTTCATACGTTACCTTTATTCTGTACTCTCTTTAATAATATTCAAACAAAAAATGAAGTGATGAAGGCCGGGAAATTAGCGACATTATCAATTGTTGATGTGTTAACTACCTCCATTAGCTATTCAGAAGATCCAACTAAAGCTTGAATTCTGACCTTATGGATAAAAAACTTTTGTATGTTGTATTGAATTCGATTTGTATGGATCCGGCGAAAACATTAGCTTGTAGCTAATGGCTTGCAGTAAGCTCGCGAAAGGCGCTAGTGAGCTGCGCCGGGTTCAGTTCAGCCGCTCCCGGGCAGTTCCGTGCTGCTTCTGGCCAATCAGAGCCCGCGATGATACACGCACCAAAGATACACGCTTCCTGAGGAGATGAAGACATTGTATTGTTCTATAATGTCATTCCACGCTATTAGCTTGTAGCTTACGGCGTGCAGTAAGCTCGCGACAGGCGCTAGTGAGCTCCACCGGGTTCGGTTCAGCCGCTCCCGGGCAGTTCCGCGCTGCTTCCGGCCAATCAGAGCCCGCGATGATACACGCACCAAAGATACACGCTTCCTGAGGAGATAAAGACATTGTATTGTTTTACTTGTCATTCTACGCTATTAGCTTGTAGCTTACGGCGCACAGTAAGCTTGCGACAGGCGCTAGAACTGCGCCGGGTTCGGTTCAGCCGCTCCCGGGCAGTTCCGCGCTGCTGCCGGCCGATCAGAGCCCGCGATGATACACGCACCAAAGATACACGCTTCCTGAGGAGATAAAGACATTGTATTGTTTTACTTGTCATTCTACGCTATTAGCTTGTAGCTTACGGCGCACAGTAAGCTCGCGACAGGCGCTAGTGAGCTGCGCCGGGTTCGGTTCAGCCGCGCCCGGGCAGTTCCGCGCTGCTTCCGGCCAATCAGAGCCCGCGATGATACACGCACCAAAGATACACGCTGAGGAGATAAAAGATATTTTACTTGATTTGGTTATATCGAACCCTAAAAATATCTGTTTCCATAAAGCAATTAACTAACCAAGAGTGGGTAAAGCAAGCGCTAAAAAAGCGACGATAGAAGTCATAAGTATAGAATAATTTTGCATAAAAATTATCTCTTACTTCAGAGATAATTCTGTTTACTTTTGTCAATCTCTTTTCTCGTTCTAATCCAAATTGGTAGAGAGAGAAATGAGACAAAAGGTTTGCTTCCTTCACAAATATAGAAGTAACAGTGACAGGCGGAAGGAAGTGAGAATGATGTCGAACCATTGTTGTGTTGCGGTTTTCAAAAGAACATTGTAATTTGCAGGAATAATGAAATCATTCACAGTACAACGAGCGCAATGCAGTTAATTTTATGATATTGCAATGTCAATATCCCAAGAGTCTTAGGCGGAGAAACACAGTGAACTTCATTCTCGTATAATTGTCATTCTTTGCTAATAGAAACTATACATTGTCTATGGCATTTACGCATTATTTACGCATTTAGTCTGATGTTCGGACATTTGTTTTATTGCAGCAGCGAGAAGTTTCAGTTTGAGGCTTTGATGTTACCTACTCATATGACGTAACGTATCTTTGCGTTGTTTGTATATCTACGGCGCGCACTCCGAGTTCCGACAGAGTCGCGTCCCGGTGCAAAGTTTATTTTTAAAACCTCCGGTAATTGATGTTTCGGAGTTTTCCGCTCAAAGTTAGCCGATCTGTTCCCAAGTTACTTGTTAGTTTTCACTGAGCTTTTGTTTGCGCTGACTGCTTAGTTTACTGGTAATTTTGGACGGTTTAATGTTTAGTTTAGACTTAGTTAAAAGTTTTAAATTATTTTGCTATAATCCACAAACAAAAATCTTTTATTCAAACCTAGCTAGAAAACCTAGTCCCCAAGCAAGCAATGACACCACCCACGTGAAACACCTCACAAAACTTCTTGACGCACATACCCGATCGTTTCGACCGACACCGACCACCGGAGCATCCTCAGAAGATGTTGACTTTACAATGCCAAATTGCATAATCTATTTATTTTTACTTTATTTTATAATGAGAAGGAGGCAATCAAATTGACAGTAACTTTTATATGCAAAATTAAATTTCGAACATGAAAAACAAATTTCTAGTGCCATGGTTCTTAAAAACACTACTATTATTTTCGTAAATTATTTTGATTTTGATTCATGAGAAAACTTGATACCACCTTTGTCATTCTTCTTTGGCCTGTCGGGACTCAGTTGGCAGGATTTTCTGACCAGTAATTATTTAGCTCCATTTTAATACCACAAGAACTTATTTTGTAACTCGATGAGGAAATTCGCAGGCGACACCTAGTCTCTAGACAATAATTATAGGATTTGCTAACTCATAAACAAACACACAAACAGTTAATTTCGTGATAAAACAAGATATAATAATGTTGTCTAGAATAACATTATATTCATCGAGCAACAAGCGTAGCAGAAGACTGCACTCTGCCTCTGGGTAAAAACATTTTTATAACTTGTGCAAGTAAGTTTGTATCTTGATCTCGAGATAATATGCGTATAAATATATAATATATGTAGGAGTGTGTGTTTGTGTGTTGTTTATCTAACTAGCAGGAGTTATTTATTGCTCTACTCTAAACAAAATTTCGGTAGGGTATATTTGAGTTTATCATGGAGATGGACTCCTTTTTAAAAGAAGATTACGAACAATCCATATTTGCTGTGACACATTTACATGTTTACATTTTAACCTAAATTGTACATAAAAGGGTATGAGCTTACCTACTCTACTTCAGATAACTATTGGGTAAGTAAAGGATTATACCTACAGAGTTGTATATATAGTCCAATCTAAAAAGGTACACCCCTCCACATAATATATTTACGCTTGCGCGTTGAAAGAATGATGTAGTGGATTGGAGGGGATTTTATTTTTAAATTAAAAGATGTCTGTAAGTATAATAACTAAAATCCAATGCAAATTCACCAAATCAACTAATCTGTATCATAATTGTAAACAAATTCTGCAACATTAGCTGAAAAAAGAATGTTTTCTGTTCTGAAGGAATATTTTCTATGCACTGTACAGACCAACCACCGACTTACATGCAAGCGTAAATCGGATCATATTCGTACAAAATACTTTTGACCGAGTGGTCTGTTGATGGATTCTTACGTTCTTTGGCACAAGGGAACGTAGTGTAGGTCTCCTTCTTTTGTACGGGGTCGCTGCTTTTTGTCTGTATAACTTATTAACACAAACATATACGGTCTCGAGTGAGTGCACACAATCGTTCGCGGGTATTTTCGCAAAACAATTAATTCCCAAATTTCCTTCATATAATTACTAGATAGATTTATACCTATCTAGTGTCAACTAGTAATCTGGCGTGTTAAAACTTAAGATACCCTCATGAAGGTCACGAAAATTAATTGATTGCAAAATAGTTACGAAGTGCGACTCAGTAAATAATTTGCTGTTTCACTGTGTATAGCTGCTTGCTACAGATTGCTTTAGATTTTTCAAAATCCCTTAAGAAGATGCTTAAATTACTTCATAACTGAAATTTCAGAATAACACGATAGCACAACATGAAAATAATATAATAACATTCAACATTAAAGACCAAAATTAATTAAATGACCATATGTAGTCAAACAACATGATCGCGTAAGAGTTTAGTTAAGTCATCTGATATTGTTTTTCAAAGCATATATTCCAGTCTTGTTAGCACATTTTATAAGCCTGAATGTTTTGGATTGCTTACTTTCCTCTGTACTGCAATTGACGTTGAGGTTTAACTTTTTTCAATACAAACTTTGCTTAGAACGAAGTCGCGGAGAGAAAATAACCGACCAAGTGCCTTGCCTGGCACACAAAACAATAAGGTTTTTATAATTTCTAAATTGGAGTTTTATAATTTGTAATTTGACTGTTTAAGTAGTGGGTGCCTTCGGTTGCGGTTGGCTACCAACCTTCTTGCAAAGTCGTCTTTAGCATGCCACTGTGATGCTTTGTAGCTACCGCTAGGAGTTACTAATTGTACCCAAATCTTTTTGCGGAGGTCCCGGCCCGCAAAGGGTTGTAGAGCATTTGATGACAATGACATTTTTAACTTATGACTTAAATTCTTGGATAAATAAAGAAGGTACCTAATTGAAATTCCATGAATAAAATACTTTGTAGGAATTTAAAAGTTCCATACCTTAGATGTGCTCAAAACTAATTTTATTTTGGAGTATGTCCAGTTGTATGTATTTCCAGTACAATATTTTGTATGGCAAGAAACAAGGTATTAATCACAGAACAAAGAATATATAAAGTTATTCCTTGGTCTGTGGTCTTAATAACACAAGTAAAGTATTTAGAAACAATAGTAACTTTATTAGCTGACCCGGCAAAATAACTCACGATATACTCACAGATCTAACCAAACATACATAGAAAATTACATTACAATCGGTCGAGCCGTTTCGAAGGAGTTTGCAAAAATTGGCACTAGAACTTTATATAACTTTATATATACTCTTACTTTTCCTTTTTTTATTCCTTTTTTCAAAGGTTTTAAAATGGCTACTACAGGTTGACGCTTTTCTGTCTTAAAAGTATTCGTGTTGAAAAATTTTTAAATAAAGATGCTTTAGAGTCGTTACTCGACAGTCTAGATTTATCTACAATTTAGGTCCGCAAATTTCAGGAAGAGTTATCTAGATTTTGTAGGAGATTTGTAGTAGATAGAGCTCATTAAAATCTCATCTCATTTTAGATGCCTGCCGCCAGTCGGGCGACGAACCAAGAGTTATTAATTAATTGAAATACCACTCACTTTTGATATACTACGATCTACAGTGTTTTAGCGACTCAAGGAATAAATGAAATACTTTATAGACAATATATTTTTTTATAGACAAGGTTTTGCCCACGGCTCCCGCCTACGTGAATTTCAGTTTTAGGATTCCGTACCCAAACGGCAAAACGGGACTCTATTATTAATAAGACTCTGCTGTCCTTCCGTCTATCAGTTTGTCATTCTTTCACCAGGTTGTATCTCATGAACCGTGATGGTAAAACAGTTGAAATTGTCACAATAGGTATGATGTATTTTTGTTGATGCTATAACAACAAATACCTACTAAAAACAAAATAAAATAAAAATTAAAGGGGGTTTCCTTACAACAAACTTGATATTTTTGCTCGATTTAAAATTTGGCGGACCCCAGTCTTTAGTTTACCATACTACAGGAGTTCCTCCATACTACAGATGGCGCTGGCTGTAAATATTATACATGGAGGAGTTCGATTGGTTTGTGCTATGCGAGTCGACTCAAAATTCGTACAAAAATCTGTACCCTCTGACTCGCACTTGGCCAAATTTTTCTCCAATCCAGAGGTAGGTAATTGGAATTTCTGGTTCCTGTTCACATTTTCTTTTTCAACCTTTGTACCTATTTTCCAGGATGTTGCAAATCTACCTATTCCAGACCTATTCATGACCCCAACGCTTGGCAAATTTTCTAATTACAAGCTCTAACGCTCTGGTGAACGCCTCTACACATTTTGTATTTTGGTGACCTCTCAGCCGATTCACACCGGTCGCAATTTACACGAGGAATTCCCCGTCGAGAAATTAAAACATGAAGTAGCACGTTATTGCCTGCTATTAGTTATTCTATTAGATGCTTACTTACTAGCTGACCAGGCAAACGTGGTTTCCAAAAAGGAAAAAAAAAGCTTAGTATTATACCCTGTCTCAGACCTACCGAACGTAGAAAAAAATCCTTAAAAATTGGTAGGAGTTTACTTCCAAATAAGGTGGGTGGACCATGGAAGGCCACTCTAACAAATGAACAGTTATTATTCGTTTATTTACTGAATAAATGATACGAACAAATAATAAAGTAATACTTTGTTTTATTACGTAACATATAAACCACTTTTTTAAATTTCAGATTTGATCAATATTGATTAAACTTAAGTTTCATTGAACTCTTCCAAATGGCGTTGCTAGGAACAAGGCTCCTTAGAAGGCCATTATAATAAAGCATTCATTTAACACTAAAAGTTAATAAATAGCGATTAAATCTACAATAAAAAGAATTGGTTTATATGTTACGTAATAAAACAAAGTATTACTTAAATATTTGTTAGTTTCATTTATCCAGTAAATAGATGAATAATAACTATTTATTTGTTAGAGTGATTGATTTTGATTTTTAAAAGTCTTTATTATCATAAATAATTAACATAATAGCTACAATAACTAAAAATAACTATTAGAAACATGGATTTCACATATTTTCAGGCTGAAAGCCTCTTAAAATTTTCTACATAATATTTATATTATTAATGTACAATACGTAACGGTTATATTATATAGCTAAATTTTAATAATACAATATGATTGCGACATATTTGTTGATATTATCGCTTTACAACATAAGAGGACAAACATATAATAGTAGTTTATGAAACGGATGCATAATGGGGGGTATTAAAACATGAGTGTGAGTTTAAAAAACGAGCCGCAGGCGAGTTTTTTAATAGTATCACACGAGTGTTTTAATACCTAATTATGTAGAGTTTCATACACTACTTTATCTACGCTCAAATTATCATAAATCCAAACCATAAAATCTTGCTAACGTTTGTCGTAAATCCTTCACTTTGTTGGTAAAAGATTGTGGCTCATTTTTGTTGCAATTACTAAAATGTCAGGTGGAGTTAAATTTTCTTTGGTACGTTTCACTGCTAGACATTTTTCCGCGCTAAGTTTTGACTAAGTAACAAAAATAACACATTGAAATGTTAAAAGTTAGGTATGGCGCCAAAATTCAGTTGCAAACTGCGTATAGTCTGTTAAAAAAGTCATGAAACAAAAAAGAGTAGAAAAATATTTATACAAGTCAGATATAAACTATATTTTTAGTGGATAGTTAAATAATCAAAAATTATACATAATTCTTTTCAATATTCTGTATGAACACACTTTTTAATCAGTCATATAAGGCAGGGAAAAATTATTGTTTCCGTGAATTAAATGTTGTCTATGGTCGATCATGACTACCAACTAAATGTTGTCTGTGGACTCATTATATAAAAAAAAAAAACAAAATTGAGGATTAGCTCTACACTCTCTTTTGGCTATGACGACCACAGAGAAAAGAAAGTTATTCCCTGGTCTGTGATGACGACACACAAAAATACAGAAACCCAGAGCCGCGTATCGTAATAGAAATTATTCAACAATCTAGAGATATTTCCATAGTACAGCTATGTTATAATGAATAACTTTTTAATAATTATAGAAGTCTGTGAATAAAGTAGGTCAATATGTGACACATTTTGATTTCATAATTCGAACTTTAAGCAATGAGCGTAGATAAAATTCATAACGTTCGAGCGCCTTGCTATACGATAAAGTAAGAACAATACGCCCGGTGGCCCGTCTACCGCGCGCATACGACGTGCGAGCGGGTAGTTTGCAAAATCATGATCGCTCGTGTGCCGCTCGGCGTTAGGTGCACACACTCTCATCGGCCCGCGGGAACAATAGGTAGTGATGTGGTAGTCTATACGTTCCGTATCTGTCGATATACGGTAGATCAGTGATCTTGGTGGTGCAAATGTTTGCAATAAGAGGATTTAGGTGCAGCTTATTCTTAGTATAGAATTTTCGTGTGAGTTTGAGAATAAATTCAAGTAACTCCGGAAATTTTATTCGTCTATGCAATTGTTTTAAGTTAGTCTTGAAAGGAGTATTATAAGCAATTTTTAGTGCCTTATTCTGTATTACTTGGAGAAGTTTATGGTTAGTAATGCAAGTATTGCTCCAGATGGGACAAGCATAGGTAAGGGCTGGCCTTACAAGTGCGCTATACAATCGGAGTTTAGTTTGAGAGCTTAGCCTGCTCTTACGATTTAGGATTGGATTAAGTCCGCCAAGTACTTGTGCGCCCTTGATGCGTAGGTCAGAGGTATGTTTGGACCAGTTTAATTTAGTATCTAAAGTAACGCCGAGATAGCGGACAGAACGATTCCATTTGACGTTATGTCCAGCAATGTTGAGAGTTCTTAATGGAGGATTTCGATGTCTTGTAAAGAAAATGGCTTCTGTTTTTGATTCATTAAGCTTTAGTTTCCATTTGGTGAAAAAGGTATGGAGTAAATCAATAGATAACTGCAGCCGACAAATGATCAAGTCAGTGTCTGTGGATGACGTTTATGATGCGGTATCATCCGCTAAACATGCTAAGCTGGTTCTGGGTTGAATTGGAATATCATTGAGGTACAATAAAAATAAGTAAGGACCTAATATGGAGCCTTGAGGGACCCCAGCAGGTATCATCTGGCTGGTAGATACAGAATTATCAATATGCACTTTAAAACTCCGATTTTCAAGATAAGATTTGATGAGTTTAATAAGTGGTAGCGGAATCTTAAGAGTAAATAATTTGTGCAACAGACCATTATGCCACACGGTATCAAATGCCTTTTCTACATCAAGCAGGAACATACCAGTTGATTGGTTAAGATTCAGGTTATGTGTGATGTGTTCACAGACCCTGGCCAGCTGGTGAGCGGTTGAATGAGACTGCCGAAACCCAAATTGCTCGTTGATCAGTAATTGTTCCGAAACGGCACGTAAGCGGCTATAAACAATCTTTTCGAACAACTTACCCATTGCCGGTAATAAACTAATGGGTCTGTAACTAACGGGCACAGAATCATCTTTTCCAGGCTTTTTAAGGGCAATCACTTTTGCAGTTTTCCATGCCGTTGGAAAATATCCTAAGAAGAGACAGCCATTGAAAATTTTTGTGACAAAGACGACAGCTTTCTGGGATAAATTCTTGAGCAAAATATTAACAATATCATCATTACCAGGCGACTTTCGTAATTTAAGAGATTTTAATATTGAGCGTACTTCAACTGGACGAACTGGATGGGATAAATTGGTAATATTAAAGTTATCAATGGTGTTGAGGGAGCTATAGATCATTTCATCTGACACTGGACTTGGCCATTCGTATGTCAGTCTCATATTTTCGAGAAAGGCATGAGCAAGAGTTTCGCACTGTTCACCGGTATAAGAGGTCAATGTTCCATCAGGTAGTCTAAGAGGAGGTATCGTGTTGCTCTTGGGTTTCAAGGACCTAATGACACGCCATACATCTGTTCTAGGATTATCAATTATGGAAAGTTTTTGGTTCCATACATCATCTGTGCACATTTGAGCATACTGCTCAATTAAACGGCAAAGGTGGTTTATTAAGTAGCGAACAAATCTTTTGAGGTGACCTTTAGGCAGTTTGTTATCAACGCGGCGCAAGTAATTTTTGTACCTGATCATTTGTTTAGCGTGTCTAGGAAATTTCGGAGTATTAATGTTGTTAAGTGTAACCATAGGAACTGCTTTGTCTCGAGCCTGAAGTATGCTCTTTTGTAATTGGTTTACAGCAGAGTCGATTTCTTAATGTTTTTGAAGAAAGAATAATGTTTTCATCTAAGTGGGCACGATAATTTCCCCAATTGGCATCATTGTATCGATAGACACGAGTTTTTGTTTCTAGTTGTAGGTTTCTGTTTCTATTTGTTAGAGTGGCCTTCTATGGTACACCCACCTTATTTTAACGTCGTCGATTTCCGATATCAATGAAGCGAGGGACCGTACTGCCAAAATAGTGGCGCGAGCGATTCGCCGCCGCGTCTGTGATTTCTAGTTCGATGGATGTTTATGTAGATAGAAGGAATTTGTCATCACATGGCAATAACTACGAAATTTTAATAATTGGCCTTCGAAGGAGCATGGCCTTCCATGGTCCACCCACCTTACTGAGATTTTTTTAAATATTAGATTAAAAAACCGGCCAAGTGCGAGTCGGACTCGCGCACCGAGGGTTCCATACCATAAAAGAAGTAAAACATTCAAAGAATCACTATTGTTCATAAATTTACAAGGATAATTTACATGTAGGTACTTTTGTTGGCAAACCGCAAACGTAACTTTGTTTTTGGCGGTTTATTGTTATTAATTAGTATAAATATCTGGGTGACCTAGCTTCGCTCGGTGGCCAATAGATGCCAGCAGTAGACTTTTTTTTTGGTAAATTCGACATTTTCTGAAAATGAATCCTAGCTAGATCGATTTATCGCCCCCAAAACCCCCTGCATACTAAATTTCATGAAAATCGTTCGAGCCTTTTCCGAGATCCAGATTATATAGAAATATATATACAAGAATTGCTCGTTTAAAGGTATAGGATAGTAAGAGAGTTGATTTTATTTTTCCTGTAAAATATACGTTTATTCCTATTGATCATAATTATTTCAGATTTTTTGATTGGTAAACTTCGGAGATAAGGGGGGAGGGGAACGGTATTTTTTTCGACAGTTTGCTCAATAACTCAAAAACTATTAGGCATAAAAATAAATAAAAATTAGTTTTAAAATACACAAGTAACGCCCTTTCATATGATACCCCACTCAATGTTGTTATCTCATTTTGAAATTTTGACGACCCGGTTTTCCCCCCTTTTTAAATAAAAATAAAATAGATTTTCAATTTTTTATGATTGCAATGGCGGCGCGCCGCAATTGCCTACAAATATTCCAAATTTCAGTTCAATAGCTTCGATAGTTACTGAAATAATCGAGTGTGACAGACGGACGGACGGACGGACGGACGGACGGACGGACGGAGAAAGTCTCACCATAAGGGTTCCATTTTTACCATTTTGGTATGGAACCCTAAAAATTAGTATTTTTATTGCGAAGCAACAGGGAAAAATCTGCATATCGGACCGGGGCAGAAAATTGATAGTAATGTCTTCAGCGTTTGCCCCGCTTTTCTACAGAGTGGCGTCTTTTTCTTGAAGTGCACCGTGAGCCAACCAGGCTTCAGTATGCTAGGCGCTTTATGAAGCAATTTTTCCATTTCTGGGTTGTGCCACACATGACAAGCGGTGTCTGGTGCTTCCGTCACTTGAGCAACAGTCTAGTATTTGTTGCCCAGGTGGTGGAAGCTTCAGACAACGTTTTAGTACATGAGTGTGTACTTTGTTTTATGTGTGGCATAATGTGTGGAAATAAACATATTTTTCTTTCTTTCTTTCTTTTCTTTCTAATCACTATTTTATAATTTGACGCCCCTTAAAAATTACGCCCGGGCAGTCCTCCTTTTTGCCTAACTCCGCGACTGCGGAATACAGAAAGTCACACGACCTAACTGTATACTGTAGTACGTTAGTAATATTATATATTCGTTGCTGTAGGTATATCAATCCGTGATTAGCACGATAATAATCCTCTTATCAAATATTCAAACTGTCAAACGAGCCATCTCATTAGCGTACGTCCGGATCCGTACGTCACATCTCGCCAGACAAGTCGCGAGTGAGCACGGAACCAGCCGAAACATGATTTAATTAGCATTAGAGACTGAAAAGTTTCAGGGCGGATGGTTGCCTCACTTTGCCTAACTCAACATGGAATACAGTCAAACCTGTCCCTAGATTGTATAAGAAAAAGGTATTCATTCTTTCACAAATTCTGCCCAATGACACGAAATACCATAATAAAACCTTACGGCCGTTGAATGGTTCTTTAATTTATGGCAGCCAATCGGGGGCAGAATTTGCTTACGGTTACGATTACGATGAATACGTTTTTCTTACGCAATCAGACCCTGTTTAAATGAAAACGTAAAGGACCGAGATCTATTTTTCTCTTATAGAGGTTTCTCACTTAATACCCGAATATCAGAGTCAGGAGGGCAAAATGACGGGACCTGGGAAAATCCGTCCATTCTTTTGAGAGCTATGATGTCACAGATACACACACAGACACAGAGAAGCCGTCAAAAACGACGTCAAACTCTTTTTGCGTCGAGGGTTAAAAAAACGACTTACCTATCTCTACCACATTCTACCTGTAACTAGTTCAGGTTTATTTTAAGAGTTAAGTTAACTGGAGTGTCAGTGTAAATGGAGTTAGTTTCGATCGGTGAGATACTGTAATTACAGTTAAACAAGACGTTAAGTTTCAGCTTAAGTTCCGTCTTTGAGAAAGTTTGGCTACATTTGGACTCAACTTATCGTCGGCAAAGGCTGATCTGTTATTGGGAAGTGACTACCACTTTCCTTTAACCAGGTTTTCAACCACGAACAAAAAGTCACCGTTAATTTAATTGGATTAATCACTGTGCAAACAATTAAATTGGATTTTAGTTAATCATTACAAAACCACACGCGAAAGCGCTTTGACGTTGCTACAATTAAATTAAATTAATTATTTCATGATAACTAATTCATAACTGAAAATCATTTTGAAAAATCTAATTAAATTATGAGATGTTGTCATTGACTTTTGCTCAACTTCTTTGTTTATATAGGAGGTACAAATTCCCATAAGTAATAAAATCTTTAAAAAATATCCACAAAAACTTTTATCTAAAGCGTATTGAAACGCTAAATCGCTTGCGCGGTGCGTCTTTGCTGGTTGGATGGTAACCAGTAGCAGCTAGAAATGTATAGAAATTATAAAATTTCAAAATGGTCGGACCAACGCCAGATCTACTTGGGCTTCTCTGCAACACCACGGAATGAATAATAGTACCTAACGGTACAGACGGTTTATTCCGCAAGATGATTTAAAAAAATAGCGACTCTAGGCGTTGACACAAAAATTGCAATTTAGTTCGCAAAAGGGCCTGGCAACGCCTCCGGAAAGAACACGCAACAAACGCAAACTTGTAGTCTCTTTCTATCGCGTAAATTTATCTCATTCGACGTACTAAGGTTGCCTCGCACGCAGCGCGTGAAACAGACCGTACAAGAACTAACGCGAGCAAAGTATCCGACGCGTGGCGGCCGTCGGAAATTAGTACGTCGAGACGGCTACCTGTAGTCTTGATCACGTGATAAGTGGACCTCGCAATACTCCGATATGTACAACGCGATCTGCGAGGATCCTCGGCGACTATACGCGCAACGGGCTAAGTAACCATAACCATAACGGGCCCATGCGCTGAAAGGTCTCAGGAACAGATGGAGAACAAGTGGAAGGCTACGCTACTAATTAATATTGGATAACCAGGACCCGAGACCACCTGAGTTAGCCGAGTTCTTTAACCACTCGAGATCTAACCAAAGTCCTAGCTTCTGATTTCCTTATCTGCCTTGTTTGCTTTGAAGTCTAAATTCCTCTGATCTCATGCAGAGTTGCTAATGTACATTTTACAATCTCAAAGAGCCGCCGCGCACAGTCGCGACCATAGACATGTTATAATATTGCGATAGGACTAGGACATGAAATAAACGAAATAATAATATTGAATGGAAGCAGGCGTTATTTTGCGGAAATCCATAATTAGCAGGACTGATTAATTTATTTTGCTTTTATCCGCTACTTGAAAGGATTCTGTATGGTGCAATATGCAGGAACACCATCCACATGAAACACCACACACAATTTTCTATCACTTTCTTCGACGCATGTTTCGTCCCGACACCGGGACATCCTCAGGAGATGTTGACTTCACAATGCGAAATCGTAGAGTGACTGCGAACGTCAGTGTGAGTCAGTAGAAAGGGTATATAAGAACGCGTCGCTGACACGACAGTCACTACGATTTCGCATTGTGAAGTCAACATCTCCTGAGGATGTCCCGGTGTCGGGACGAAACGTGCGTTAAAGAAAGTGATAGAAAATTGTGTGTGGTGTTTCATGTGGATGGTGTTCCTGCATATTGCACCATACAGAATCCTTTCAAGTAGCGGATAATAGCAAAATAAATTAATCAGTCCTGAAATAATAATATCTTTTACGCTTATGAATCTAGAATAGAAAAACGTTCCGTTTCCTTCATACTGAGTAATTTCATTGGAGTTTTAAGATAGTAAAGCTAGTCCCACTTTATAGAGTTAACCACAAACCAGTTTGGTCAAGAATAAAGACGAAGCTCATGTAAAAATGAGGTACTTCCTTTTATCATTCAAAATATAAAGCATTCTTTTAAGTGAAGAAATTCACCACACCATGATAGCTTTCATACGTTCATCGATCCACAACAGCAACGAACATAGGCGGTTCAAAATTCTTTAATTTGTGTAAAACATCGGTCACTATTTTTCCTGTGTGTCCTAGAAAAATATCCTGTATCCGCTTTGGTATTGACGTCAAATTTTTCCGTTACAAGCGAAGCGAAACTAAAATAACGCTCGCAGAAATTACCCGAATCTATTTTAAATAAGCGCCGAGCTTTAGGACTTTTGTTATTTTGGCACCACAGTAGACCAGTCTTTACGAATTCGCATTATGTCTATGTCCGCAACTTAATTAGATCCGGTGTGTTCCTGCGATTCGCGCAAGTTGGCTCCGTTCGCGCGAACTCCGCTGCCTCAACTTTGTTCGCTAAACGATGCAGTTTTTAACAAAAATATTAGCATAAGACGTTTGTTGTTGGTACAGACTACAGACTACAGAGCGCGGACTACGGAAGCTGTGACGGGGTACTGAGCAGACTTTTAGCTTCGTTGATTAACTCAGTACTAAGATTACCAACATGATTTTTTTATTTATCAAAGAATTACAAGACCAGCGAGAAAATCTTATGTAAATCACTCACTGCAGTGCGTCTCACGACTTTGCATCACACGACCTGCGCTCATTATGGTCAATAGCTAATAGCTTGATACAAAGTAGATACGAGTCGTGTCCTTTATCATCACTAAATAAGTTTTCTAATTCCTCTAGAACATCTATTCATAGCTACCTATTCTATGAAAACTTGATCTGCCTGAGCTTTTATAAGAACTTTCTTCTTGATAATCATTATTCTCAAGCCAACGGGCAATAACCACATAAGGTTTAGAGTTTTTGAACCGTTAAAAAAACTATATCACAGAATGCGCAGACTAATAACCAAGTCCAAGTGACCATATAATTATGGGTGATAAATTGATAATCACATAGTATCTCAATGGTGATAATTTATAAATTTTCAGTTTGGTACCTCTACCCGTCCCTGCGAAAAGAAAGAAAGACAACAAAACGATTCTACACCGCATTCATAACCGCGCCTGAGAAATGTAAGAACATGTAAAACGTTTTGTGAAAATTGAACAAATATCCAACAAAAACAGGAAAACGTTTCGAAGATAAGCGAATCTTCCAATAAAAGAATATTCAATAGATTCAATAAATCTTTGTGCCCAATATAACCATGTTTTGTATCCAAAAAAGCATCTCGTAAAGTTACCTTAAGTCATAAAATTCTGCTAGTTTTCTCTCACATGATATATTATAAGCCAAGAGCTAGTGGAATGTTTATTACAACAAGTACTTATTCTGGTTTAGGAAACGGTTCTAAAGGACTTATCCATCATTGTTGATCTATGTTATATTTTAGACACAAAATCTGGGGACACGGTAGTGTCCCCGCCAAGACGAGCCAAGCGAAGCGCGAGGGCACTACCTATCTTTTCTCGAAGTGTTTCGCCGTATTTTTAAACCCTTATAACTTAGGCCTGAATTATTTCAGATAATCAAAATTCTCGGAAAATGCTGTCGCCAGTGAACTTATAAAACCTTTAAAGTTTCAATTTTATAGGTCTTATACTTTAGATTTTATTGACGTCTAAAAAACCCAAATTTCGTCACTGACTGACTGACTGACTGACTGACTGACTCACTGATGATCATCAAAATTCCTAGGTACTTCCTGAAGACCTAGAAAGCTGAAATTTGGTATATAAGCTAGTATTAGCACACAACCAACAAAAAAATTCCAAAAGTTGGAAATTTAACCCCCCAACCCCTTAAAATAGGGGATGGAAGTTTGTATGAAATTACCGCAAATATTGATGCTAGAGGTCTCAAAATTGATATAGGGACTCTTTGTAATAAACAATTAAATACGTGTTTCAGGATTTTTAGTTAATCACCCCACATCCATAAAATTAGGGGGTTGGAAGTTCGTATGGGGTTTCCCATAAGTATATAGGTATAATAAAAACTTAATTTCTGAAATTTGGTATATAAGCTAGTATTAGCACACAACCAACAAAAAAAATCCAAAAGTTGGAAATTTAACCCCCCAACCCCTTAAAATAGGGGATGGAAGTTTGTATGAAATTATTCTTCCACGTTTGCGATACGAACCGCTAAGATATGGAACGCCAAGTACAATCTGGGTGCCTTCAAGAGAAGAATGAAAAGGCAAGCGCGTTCCAACCTAGACCTAATGCTTTTCATCAGGCACAAGCTTATCTACAGTAAAATAAAATAAACTACGAACTTCCGAAACTTGACACAGGCCTCCTGTGCAGATTCCAAACCCAATTTTGATCTAGTGGCCCCTAGAGTAACTATTTTCATATGATTCACCTGCAGCTGCTGTATTAGTTATCTACGAGCTACTTCGATTAACCATGTATGACGTGTTGCAGTATCCAGTGGCGACGATGATGTACTCATCGGTGTCGCAGCACGAGATGTGTCGCTTGTGACAGCAAGCGCGCGCGGGGACGTGCCGGCCAGCCCGCGCGAGGTGCTCCTGATGCCGGGGCCGCCGCTCCCTGCGCGCCGCCGGGAGAGACGGCGACGCCGCCGCGAAGACGATAGAAGAACCCACGTTCGACGAGCACCTGCAGTGCCTAGACATCTGCAGAGAAACCTCCTTCTGCCCCGATTCGGAATCCATCAGCGAGCTGAGTTTGGAGAGCAACTTCAGAAATCCCTCTATCAAACGCAATCTTAGCAAAAAGAGAGTCACTTATCAAACAAAAGCTGAGGTCGTGTCACATTAAATCTGTAAATAGATTGGAAATGATAAAATATTGCCAAACTCATACATTGTCGAGACTCTAGTTATCCTACATTGATAAAGAGACGTCCTTACACCCCACGCGAGGTACTCCTGATGTCAGGGCCGCCGCTCCCTGCGCGCCGCCGGGAGAGACAACAACACCGCCGCGACGACGATAGAAGAACCCACGTTCGACGAGCACCTGCAATGCCTAGACATCTGCAGAGAAACCTACTTCTGCCCCGATCCGGAATCCATTTGCAAGTTGAGTTTGGAGAGCGACTCGAGAAATCCCTTTAAGCTAAAGCTGGAATCGTAGCAAATTAATAACTTGAGAGATCTAAAATGATTGAACAACGCCAAAATTATGCAGTGGCAGTCTGTGCATTTAAAGTTCTATGTTACAATCTTGCGTCGTTTAAATATTTTGCAATTAGTAAATATTATTATTTGTGCATTAAAAGTCTAAATTACTTGAATGTAACTGAAACTTGTGTGAATGACCGACCTCCTTTTTCTACGTTTTTTCCTAATTGTATAACCCTTCCTTTTTTCTACTTTTGCAAGTCAAAATGTATAAACATTAATCTTATTAGTTGTATCCTAGACATAGTTGTTACAAAATAGATTTGAAAAAGTACTTTGTTTCTTGTAGAGTTAATATAATAATATGTAGAGTTAATAAAAAAAATCCAAAAGTTGGAAATTTAACCCCCCAACCCCTTAAAATAGGGGATGGAAGTTTGTATGAAATTACCGCAAATATTGATGCTAGAGGTCTCAAAATTGATATAGGGACTCTTTGTAATAAACAATTAAATACGTGTTTCAGGATTTTTAGTTAATCACCCCACATCCATAAAATTAGGGGGTTGGAAGTTCGTATGGGGTTTCCCATAAGTATATAGGTATAATAAAAACTTAATTTCTGAAATTTGGTATATAAGCTAGTATTAGCACACAACCAACAAAAAAATTCCAAAAGTTGGAAATTTAACCCCCCAACCCCTTAAAATAGGGGATGGAAGTTTGTATGAAATTACCGCAAATATTGATGCTAGAGGTCTCAAAATTGATATAGGGACTCTTTGTAATAAACAATTAAATACGTGTTTCAGGATTTTTAGTTAATCAACCCACATCCATAAAATTAGGGGGTTGGAAGTTTGTATGGGGTTTCCCATAAGTATATAGGTATAATAAAAACTTAATTTCTGAAATTTGGTATATAAGCTAGTATTAGCACACAACCAACAAAAAAAATCCAAAAGTTGGAAATTTAGCCCCCCAACCCCTTAAAATAGGGGATAGAAGTTTGTATGAAATTACCGCAAATATTGATGCTAGAGGTCTCAAAATTGATATAGGGACTCTTTGTAATAAACTACAAATAAGGAAAAAAATAAACTAGGTGAACCAAGGAGGGTTCCCTCATTTAAATGATAGAGGGGGGGGGGGATACTTGATTCGGACAAATATCCACCTTGCAATGATATTCAAGAAATACACCAAAGAAAAGGAAATTAACCAAATAAAAAATATAGTCGTAAACAACTTACAAAAAGAAGTGAAATCCCAGCAAAAACATTTTCATGTAAAATGTTGCCAAGACGAGAACATGTGGCTCACACTATCAAAAAGTTATCAGATCTCATGTAGAGCAAGACTTCTAACTCTACACGCCCTAACTCTATAAATCCTAACTTCATAAACTCTACACTTTACTCAAAATATATTATGTCTTGGCTGTTTACGTCACTAAGTATTAGAAATTGTACCATTTCCCTTATTTAATATTCAATTTCATTATTCTTTGCATTGAGGATGATCGTTCAATAGTTCATTCTTGCTATGGTTCAGGAATAGTAGGAATAGTCGCATCACTAGGGTTATGTCAAAATAAAGTGACTTAATCAGATCCGCCATATTTGTTTACCTTTTAACTCAAGTCTATTTGAACAGGGTATATACTAACCAAACTTATCTTATTCTGAGATGATACCAACGCTCAGATATTGTAATTAAGCATTCTGATGCGCTGCTGTGTACGTAGCAACCCGTTCCTGCTACGTACGGGTTATCTTGTATAGTTATACCTAGTTACACGATCAAAAAGACGATTTAAACTGTCGATATTTCAACCCCGTTTTGATTGTGCTACGTAGATAAGTAGCTATAGGTTTTTTTAAACATCCCACGGGTGCTCTCAAATTTTTGAGGATGAAAAGTATCTTAAATGTTGACCGGGCATATATATAAAGTAGGTTCATAAAATTTTATTTAAATCCGTTACTTGAAAGACGCCTGCTTACTGTTTTTGTAATGTTTTCTTTCCCGCGGGAACTCGATTGGATTAATAAGTTTTACTATATATATATATTTTGTTAAAGAGGCAACATAAGGTATCAGCATAACAAATTTTACTAAATTAAGTTCATTAGTTGTTGTTTACAAAGCTGTTAAATTAATTGCAGTTTTTTAACTATCCCACGGGAACTCTTTATTTTACCGGGATGAAAAGTATCCTACATGTTGACCAGGGACATAAGCTACCACCACACAAAATTTCATTGGAATCGGTCCAGCCGTTCCAAAGATAAGCCCGTACAAACAGACAGACAAACAGACAAACAGACAAACAGATATACAGACAAACAGAGAAACAAAAAATTTGAAAAAATTTAAATTAGTTCTATTTCACTTCTTACATCTCCCTGACTCCGTTTTTAGCATTTTTTTTATTTGTACAGATATTCGACCTCTACAGATTTATTATATGTATTGATAATAATATGTTTAGCAGCAGGGTAGATGCAGAACTAGGGCATATTTGAGGGCAGAGTATAGGGTAACCATAGGGCTCATTATAGTTGCCGTGAGAAACGTAATTAGGCACGTTATTAAATCTATTTATAGGTTGAAAAAGCAAAGGTTCTGACTCATTCAGTCACTTGCAAAGTAGTACGTGAGTACTACTTTATCAGTACTCACATCAGTGCTTAGACCAAACCCTGGGAATTATAAAACACATGCAAATCCAATAAAGCTAAAAATAACAAAGCTAGACAGAAATTATTATTTAACGGGCGATTAAAGGGCCCAGCACAGCTGAGTTTGCGGCCTATTGTCCTTTGTTAGATTTAATTTAGTGTTATAATATATAGTTAAGCGAATAATAATGTCTAGCAATAAGAAGTGACAATAAAGTTTTTATTTATTTATTTATTTGAAATTATGAGGCGAAATTATAACGATAACTTATCCTATCTAGGTTTGCCCTAAAGGTACAGAAGTTATGTGAAATTTATTTCTCTCGTAGAACAATTTAGGATATGTTAGGTAAAAACTTTCGGCTATTACATCTCAAGATATCACATTACTGTAATTTATTTTATGGCTTCTAAAGGGCGCACTGAGCGTCCTTTAAAGTTTCCACTATCTCTCAAACTATAAAGTACATAAAATCCAAAAATTGTAACGTCACGACCGGTAGCGGTTTTTCTCAAATTCCACCCAATACGTACGTATTTGTCCCCAATTTAGCGACGTCGCAGAATTCTCGGGAGCTGGAAAATTGTCGAGAAAATCCATTTAATTTTTTCGTGAAACTCCCAGCTGTTGAGGTGCGCAACTTGTGTATTGTTTGGCGCTTTTTATCATTTTGGAGTTCAGTTATATTACAGCACCGTGGTTCTTAGGAGAGTTCCGTACCTCAAAGGAAAAACAGAACCATTATAAGAAAACTTTGTGGTCCGTCAGGTCGTCATTGGTCCAGTAGACAGAAGGTATGCTGCCTGCTGTAAGGCTTTTTAATTTTATTTTCGATATGGTGTCTAAATACACGTATCTTTTCTTCTTCTTCTTCTGAATTAGTACCTAATTCCATGGATCTCTTAAAGTATATGACAGGCCATAGACCATAGTATATCGCGCTAGCCACGAGTGGATTGGAGGATTCACACATTTTTAATAGGATGAGAGCAGTTTCAGCCTGCATGTGATTTAAATATTATTTCTTTCAATACCAGCAATTTTCACAAAGAAACCTATACTATAGACCCGGCGGACCGCGCGAAAAAATGTCGCCAGTTTATGGGAGCAAAACCCCCTCCGGCGTCACTAGTAAGCTGTAAGCCTACGCAGTATTTCGTACGTACACAACGACGTAGGAGTTTCGACACATGGCGCTACATTTTCTTGTATGAAGAAGGTTTACGTAAAATGTTCGGATGGGCTCATCTTGATATTATTATCATAGCATTCTCATAAAATTATGTGATTGATAGTCACAAACGCACTTAGTCACTTCCGACCTGCTGGGAAGCGGAGGTCTGAACCACTGAACTATCGCAGCGTGAATAAGTAAGTGGTAAATAAGCATTATTTATTTTCGTTGCTTGAATAAAATAAGAACATAATTCAAGTCACGCACGCTTCTGAAAGGGTGCAAACTCTACAAAGCCGTGCTGCTGTGTTTATGAGGCTTCAATTGAGAGATTGAGACGTCAAGCGACAAGTTTGCGAGAAGATATACGATTACGTATCACTCTCATAGTTGATCAACAAAAGTTCACTGTTAACTCCTACTGCTTCCCGCACAAATGAAGCCCCCATGAAGAGGAGCCATTGACACACACAGAGAAGATTGCTGGCTACAATATAATAAAATATAGTTGCTTATTATTATTCGCACTAAAGGTAACAACAGAAACAAAGAAGTTTTATGCAACAGAATGAACGTATTTCAATGCATATTGCTTTACGCATCAATATCCGCCTCCGTTTTCAGAGAACAGCATCCATCGTCACGATTATTATTGGAATAGACTTTTAGGAGCATTTAAAATACTCATATGTATAGATATTTCAATCCACGATGACGCGCTCCACTCTGTCAAACTCCATACGAATCGAATGAAACATAAGCGATTTTGACAGAGTGGGGAGTGTGTCCGTGAAATAATAATTAATTAATTTTAGTTTATACACATGAAACACTTAGCACAAACTACGAAGGCATTACCATGTAACTGGACCCGATGGTCTGACACCATTGAGAAGAGGAATGTCACGGGAAACGTTTCCCCAGTTTGGGGAGCTGATTTTAGTATAATGCCAATAAGCAGAGTGTGATTTGCAATACACAAAGAAAGCGCTTACTTCGCTCGCCAGATCCTTGCAGATAATTCCATGAATAGGATACAATGACGAACGGATAAACCGTAAGGTTTTTGTGACACTGTGCGAAATTTGTAAAATTGTAATTTGTACATGTATAATTATTTTTAAATAAATAAAAATAAAACACGAAACGGAGTAATCAACAAATTGTGCGGCGTTCTGTGTGGGTTTTAAGATAATCCAGAAAAAAATATTTTTCCGAAAAGACTTTTAGCTGCTGCTTGGTACAAATAATTTCATTTTATTTATATTAAATATCCTGTTCATATAATCAAGTATATATAGCAGTTACTTGCAATTCCTTCTATTTCTTCATCTTCACGAAACTTTTATCCTATAACATTAATTACTATTACAAACGCAACAAATAAGAATAAGCCAAATAGCTCTAAGATCTATATGTGTACGCCTAATCTTCTGAACCGACGTGGCTGTTTGTCATTAATAGGTAGTTTATGATCTCCCTGGCGCAGTAGAGCGTGCTCGGAATCGAGTGGGCGGTCGAGAGTTCGATTCCCGCCATGAGCTACTTTGGAATTTTATAGTTACTAAATTGGCTCAGGCCTGGTCGGGTGGAAAGCTTCGGCCGTGGATTACCACCTTACCAACGAAAATGCATCGCCAAACGATTTAGCGTTCCGGTGCGATGCTGTGTAGGAACCGTTATGGGTTACTTAGCCCAAGCTAGGCCCATAACATCTTTGGCTGCATTGTCACTTATCATCACGTGAGATTGCAGTCAAACTTGTAGTGTCAATCATACATTTTTATCCCGAAAAAATGTTTTCTGCGAGAATATATATCGGAGCAAATACGAGTAGTTAGGTATTTTCTTATGTTCTTACATACGAAATGGTTCTTTGCTTTCCAGGATTAACAATTTCAACATAAACACGCTAACATCCCAGAGAGGCTAATAAAAAGCCTGTGAACGTAATAACATGGAGGAAATAGGATATACTTTTTCTGGGAATAAATAAGATGGGTAGCAACAGCGGAAACTAGATTACGTACCATCATGAGGAATATAGGACGGGAGTATACATCGTATACATCGTATACATTGCCGGATGTATAGACCGTTTGTGTGCAGTACACTGCTGAGTATATTAGGTACTCCAATTCCTTCCACATCTTATCGTTGGAGATTTAGTTCGGACACACTGCTTTCACGAATATACAAACATGATTACGAGCGTTCTACGACAAAGTTCAACTACACTATACGCCGAAAATAGCAGCCTTAGAATAGACATAACCCTGGACAGGCCGGACAGTGTGAAAAAATGTTGCCAGTTTATCGGTGCCAAAAATGCTTGTTTTGCCACCAACAGGAAGTCCACGCTGTAGTTCGCTCAGCAGCGACCTAACTACATATTTTAAATTTATGGCAATGCATTTTGCGGGCCTACTTTTTACGAATCTACATGTTTTTAATAGAAACTTTGCTCGAAACTTCCGACTCATTTCATATTGGTTCCCGAAAGATAATATTTTGCAGTTTCCTAGATTTCGAGCAATCGGGAACCAATATGAAGTAAATGAGTATTGTTGAGCAGAGTTTTTATTAAAAACATGTAGATGCATAAATGTTGTGCCCGCAAAACTCATTGCCATAAGCCTACGATCTATAATTAGCTCACTATGAGCAAAAACCAAATAAAATTTGAATTTTCGCGCCCGCGTGGTACCCATCGCCCTTAACCGTATTATCACTAAAATCGGTGATCATCACAAGCGATCGTTATAGATACCTATGAATAGCTCTTTACATAACTACACGGAACAAAATGCAAAAATCTATGAGAATGACAGTTGTCTTCGAAAAGTAAAGTGATCGATTTGGCGATCGGATATTGTCTTTCCCATTCATTTTACGAGTTTTTTCCACTAACAAGCTAAATAATGAGTGATTTAACGTTTCTTTAACGATGATATTGCACACACATTCGTGCGAAGTTGGAAAATCTCTGCTGAGATTGACCGCCGTGGTCGGATTGTTCGGGAAACATTATTTATTACTATTTACTAGTTTTTACCTGCGTGAATAAAAAGTATGCATAATAGTAATCCAGGTTAAAAGCTGTCTATATTTCACACCCAAATCGGTTCAGGTTAGCGATTCGCCTGCATCGGCTACATTTCGTGAAGTAAAAAGGTCATAGCATTGGAACCCTCAATTGACATCTACTCTAGACACGGCGAACCGCGCGAAAATACGTCACCAGTTTATGGGTGTCATTAGTACCAACAGTATAAGGCCACGCGGTAGTTCGTTCAGGGGCCACCTACAGTATTTTGACAGTTGGCGCTACTGTTTGCTTGTATGAAAAAGATTTACGTAAATCGTCCGTATGTCCATATCTTGAGATTAGTAATCAGTGGAACCCTCGTAAACTTAGTTTTTAAGAAAGAAAAAAGTTATCACTAATAAAAAGCATAAGCATATTTTTCTCTGAAATGACTAGACCGATTTTTATAAAAATGTTTGTCTGCATTCAATATTCGGGAATAAGGTCGTAAGCTATTTTTATACTCGTATAATATTATAGCAAAACAATATTCGCCGTTCGGCTTGTGATATTCTAAAAATAATAGGGTTTGTGTACGTTTTGAAAAATCGTTTGTTACAACCGTGTGTCTCGAATACAACGATCCTACAAAAGGATTGAAGGGCTGAGCAGAGTACGCAGAGCACGCCCAGGGGACGGCCAGAGATTAACTTCCTAAAAACTTGCAGCAGGGAAATGTGCAGAGGAATTTTATTAGTACTAAACTTCAACATCATTTTGACGACCTGGGGCGCTATTACAAGAATAATGCTAAGAAGTCGACACGTTTTCGGATTACGTGAGGCGTCCCAACATATACTCGTATATCAAATGTAGATTGTATGGTGAAACCGAATCAAGAATGGAGTCGTTTATCCGAAAAGTTGTTCTTGTATTCGGCGCTGAAACACAGTCATACATTGCTGCTATTCAGTAGAATAACTGATTATTATAAGCTATAAGTAACAACCATTGATTAAAGTCATTGGTAATAACTGAATAACTGTAGTTGTACTTAGGTATACTCCGGCTATTATTCGATGCAGTATAAAGATTCCGGCGAATTGAGAACCTCCCTCTTTTTTTGTAGTCGGTTAAAAATGTCGTTTAGTATTTTTATTTTATTAACCCTCCTATAACTTCTCACCAAAATAACTTACAATATTATTATAAATTATAAGATTTTCAAATCAAAATAATATTCATGTGACACACTATGATTTAATATATTTAAACTCAAAATATCTTTATTTCACATAGGCCTAATATACAGGCTATAATATACTTGTAAATGGTCCTTATGATATTTGTCACATTTGTATGGCGATAACTCCAAGTCGACTTAAAACTAAGTTTACGAGGGTTCCAACGCGCCCTGCACTGAGAAGAAGCCCACAACAAACTCAGCCGGGTTTTGTTTTCTGTTATCACCACTTCACAAAAGCTCTTAAAACTAATTGAGCTAGAATAATTACAGCAGTTGATTCATCCCCAAGGATTTAATTCATGTAAGTAATCCTTAATAGTAATATTTTTTGTTTATTCAAATTACCAAATTTTATACCAGTCACAAACGCCATTTTGCGATACGATAAAAGATGGATATGTAACGAAATTCGAAAATGTTACAAAATGATCGCTATATTGGTCACGACCTCCGCGCATTCTTATACAATTTTTGATTTTCGTTCGAAAGCGATGCAAAAACTAAACGCATGGATGGCACGGGACATATTATGGCCCAGAATATGCTAGGCATTCTCCGCAGGAAAAGTCATACCAACCAGTAAAATAAAAATGGATTACCAACTAGCTAGGAAGGATTTCCACAGTTTTTCTTAAGTACCAGACGTTATATTCATTTAGCTGCCTTCTTAGCATTCATTCGATTAAACTAAGGATATTTATTTAAGAAGTTCAAGGAAGTGGGTCACAGTACGAGCTTAATCTCGAGAACCGGGATGGCTTTCTGGAATACTAAATCAGCCACCGATACTAATTGTGTAACATAAATACAAACTGAAAGTGTTCTTGTCACCACCAGCTCGCATATTCAATCACTTGTGGATGTTTTGGATCCCATAATTTGTAAGCAAATAAATTGCTTGAATTAAAAATGGAAGAGCCCAACTTTGACGACCTCCGTGGTTGAGTGGTTATAGCGTGCCGGTTTTCAAGGCGCCGCCATCTCTGAGGTTCCGGGCTCGATCCCCGGTCGGGGCAATGTAGAAAAATAACTTTTCTACATTGTCTCGGGTCTGGGTGTCGTGGTACCTTCGTTGTTTCTGATTTCCATACCACAAGTGCATAAGCTACTTAATATGGGATCGGAGCAATGTATGTGATGTTGTCCTCTACATATTTTTATATTTATTTATATATTTATATAATTGTGTAACATAAATACTAACTGAAACTGTTCTTGTCACCATCAGCTCGCATATTGAATCACTTGTGGATGTTTTGGATCCCATAATTTGTTTAATTCAAGCAAATAAATTGCTTGAATTAAACATGAAAGAGCCCAACTTACAGGCTCTTAAATGAAATGTCAAAGCAGGTTTGCACTCAGAAGAACTGGCAAGAAACCCGGCAAATCCCTACCTACTTTAAGAAAAACGTATTTAACTAAATTTTTGTCAGCAGTATATTCTGCCCTCAGATCGGCTAAAAAATGTGTGCAGTGAATTTTAGCCAATCAAATGGGGATTATCATTTATCACTTATAGAATCATCTCTAGTCTAGTTTATTGGGAGGCTTTAAGCTCGTTTTTTTGTTACCACTTTAAAAGCATCATTCCATTATTCTTTTAAAAGTGTAGTGATCAATTTAAGATTCAAGATTAAAATGATTTATTTCATTACTATTAAAGTTTAAAAAGTATAGGTATTATATAGTGGTAACTATTTAATTGAGTACCTACCTGCCTATTAAGTATAAACATAGTACTTTAGTAAATAAATATCAAAATAAGGTTCATTAAACTTGGTGAATAAAACACAGAGTACTCCTAGGTATTCATATCCGTAGTATAGAATGGAATATGGAAAAAACGAAAGAAAGTCCTCGCGTAAGAAAACTCAAGTAAAAACTAGCGAAAACATAAAAAACTGTTAGATAACAGTATCCTTACCGAAAACGGTAAAACGTTCCCCGAGAAAAGCAGGGAATGGCGAGGGAATGTCGAAATCGGATCGTCGATAAATCAGGGATCCAATATAACCATATTTCTCCCCTCAAAAACACCTCATAAAATTTCCTCGAAGTCATAAAACGATCCTGCAATATTTCTTTGTATGATATATAAAATGCGCACAATCCTGAGACGTTAAAACTTATTTTGGAAATAGACAGGACAAAACGTAAAACTAGACTTATTCACCTTTTAAGAACGATTTAATATTTTTGTTAAGAAACGAGGAAACCATTGAGCTCAATTTTTATGGAGCTGGTGGAGAGCTCACTTAATTGAGACCGATTTTCAGGTACTCATTCTGATGTTTAGCATCTACTCTTTTTATACTCTATGTACTTATACTACGCTGGCTCGCACTGTTATTTTTGCTTGGTTTGGATGACTACGAAGCTTGTAGGAACTTTAGTTTTTTCAGGAATTTTTATATCACATTCCAGTTTTATCAGTCAGTTTCTTACTGCGACTCGTTATGACAATTTGTTCTTGCGAGGTCTGTAGTCGCTATCTTTTTAATATTTTGTCCTCACAGTGAATTTTCCGATGTTCATTGAAATCAAGAAGCCAAAATAACTGATTGAATCTATATCTAATCAATTATAATTACGCGAGAATGAAGTACCTCCAGTACATTGACAATATCTTCTGAACGCATCATTTAATAACCTGTCTACATTTTAAACATCTGTATGTCTTCCAATGCTACGGATTTTTTCGCAAACACAGTTCGTATTTGTCCCCAATTTAGTATCGTTGGCGAAGTCTGCAGAGGTTGCAAAAAATGTTTATTTCGATTTTCAATTTTTAGTTAGTTCGGAGCAAAGTTCTATTGTAGAACTGCTTGAAGGAGTAACAAATTGTTTGCAGTTATTAAATCCTATTAATATAATAAATGTGAATATTCGTATGGTGGATGTATCACGCCGTAACTACTGAACCAATTTGGCTGATGTTTGGAAAGGAGGTAGATTATACCCGAAATTAACATAATATTAGCTCCTAGCCTAAACATCCCGAAAAATTGTGGTTTCTTTGAGATTTGTGAATAAACGAAAGCTGCTCTGGCAATTTTCGTTCCTTTTTATACTTATACAAGCTGACCCAGCAAACATTGTTTTGCCGTATGAATTATAACTCACTTAGGGGTATGAAAATAGTTGACGCCCTATTCTAAGACCGAATAAATGTACACAAAAAATTGTAAAGGGGGTACACTGCGATCTCAGAATTTTATATTTTAAAGAGATATTCTTCTAAAATAACGTATTAATTAACGATTTGTCCTAGTCCTGATGGCGCCCTAAGGTCCGCATAATTTAAAAACAAACCCACAGCCACACGATAGCGCGAACTTGGCTCAAAGGTAAACTTTCGACAGATAAAGACCAACTCGATATCTGGCATCTGCCATCACCCCCGGCCTTATTCTGATGAGGAGTTCTCGACAATGAAGACCGATTTTATTCTCTAATTTACCATTCCGTTTACTTGTTTGAGAAAATTTTCAGATTTTCTTCGCTAATGTGGTTTTTTGGGGAAAAAATTAAAAACCAAACTACATGCAGTCTATGTAAAGTATAAAAATGGGAAATGCTTTCCAAAAAACCAACTTCAAATGCCACTACAAAGACTGAAATAATTTTTATTTAAATTTTAGGTATCTACACCAATTCGAAGTCGGGCAATGTTTCATACAATCCCTAATAGTCCTTCTTACTTACTTGATGTGCGAAGAAATGACGAAGTTATAGACAATCGCCCGGTACCTACGTACCTAAAATTTAAATAAAAATTATTTCACTCTTTGTAGTGGCATTTGAAGTTGGTTTTTCGAATATTTTTTTTTTTTTAACGAACATTATATCTTTATTATTACAGAAATTTAAATATATGTACATAAAAAGATTAAAAAGAAAAATAAGACACTAAAAACTAGGTTATAAATTTAAAACCTCATCGATTCCATCGCAACGAGGCATGGTACCCAAGATACTGGCAGCATTGCCACTTTGGATGGCCAAACTAATACGTTGGCCAAGGTAGCTGCCAGCTCTTGGATCCCCGGTAGACTCGATAACTCTCTTTGAAATTTCTTCAAAAAGAGCTCGAGCCCCCGGGCCCCACGGCCCCAGAGTCTCCACACCAAAAGGCGCCAATATGAAAATCTTGTCAAGAGATTCATATTTGCGTCCCTTGGCCCGTTCGGCACTAGTAGTTGGTTTTTTGGAAAGCATTTCCCATTTTTATTTTATACTTTTTAGTGGAAAACAATAAAATGCACAAGGCGTTGTAAAAATATCCAAATTGCTTGAGGTGTGTTCATAAAATCTGAAGAGATACCTCAAATTCACCAAGATCCCATCATCAGACCCTGACTTGATGACTTTAGTCATCAAATCAGTATCTGCTAGCAAATGCACCAGTAACTATAAAAAATACCCAACTCGCTTCAAGTATATTAGCAAAATTTGAAGAGTTCCCTCGATTTCACCAAGATCCCATCATCAGACCCTGACTTGATGACTTTAGTCATCAAATCCGTATCTGCTAGCATATGCACCAGTAACTATAAAAAATAACCAACTCGCTTTAAGTATACTAGCAAAATTTGAAGAGTTCCCTCGATTTTACCAAGATCCCATGATCAGATCCTGACCTGATGACCATAGAACAACTTGGAAAATAATACTCTTTCTAATAATACTCAAATAGTTTCATGTATCCATATAAAATTTGAAGAGTTCCCTCGATTTCTCCAGGATCCCATCATCAGATCCTGACCTGATTAAAATGGGACCATCTGGAAACAAAACCCTCTTAAACAAAAAAAGAATTTTGCAAATCGGTCCACGCGTCTTCGAGTAATCGTTGAACATACATAGATAAAAAAAAAGAAAAAAAAAAAAGATTCCGACGAATTGAGAACCTCCTCCTTTTTTTAAGTCGGTTAAAAATTCACATTATGCAGGTGTTGAAATCTACAAAAGCATTTTGTTTAACAAATTTCACATTTTCTTGTTTCCCCAAAAAAATTAGGAGCGAACTTTTTGGTCTCTTGAATTAAATTAGACAGTGACCGCTAATCTAATGTTCACCGCGTCTTGACGGTCCGTGTCTGTTTTCTGTATCGTTGAATTGCATGGATCTCTTTTTTTAACCGCCTTTTTAAATCACTAATAATAAACAATCATATTTTACTATTCATAAGAGCCAACTAGTTAAGGCCTATCCTAAACTAATATTATAAACGCGAAAGTTTGTAAGTATGGATGGATGGACGGATCTTTGTTAGTCTTTCACGGAGCAACTACTGAGCCGATTTGGCTGAAATATGGAACAATATATGGAACATAGATAACTTATAACCCGGATTAACACATACTTTACTTTTTATCTTGGAAAAATCCATAGTTCTCACGGGATTAGCGAAAAGCCGAAAATCACGCGGGCGGAGCCGCAGACAATATCTATCAGGCTAGTATGAAATAATTAAATCATTTATTGTTCTCTAACTCCAAAAGTTGACATAATAAGGCCGTAGCAGTTAAACCAGCCCGCATGGTTCAGCTCATAATCCGTCGTGGCGAACAGCGCGCGAGATCGCATCTGCGAACTTTGATGGCTGACTTATGTTTTAATTTAACTTGAGCTCAACTTGCGACTCGCTTTGGACCGCAGTTAGGGCGGAATGAGATTATCAGTTCACAGTTCTAACAATGGGATCCGTAGTTTGTAGTCTGTACCCGGTAAGTACTTCACTCGGAAGTCGTAAGTCGCCACTCGCACACCGCTTGTCACGGTTCGAGTTTATAGGTACAATAGTTTCCATCTTGCCTTCCCTCCCCCTACCGGAGTGTCGAGACTATTCTGCCGTGCTATTCTGCAAAACAGCGACGAGCGTACATCTATGTATCTATGAATTTGTCAGTTGTAATAGAGTACAATTTTGCATGCCATATTCGGGTTGGCAGCTGTCTGGCAGCTATTTCATTTTGTAGAATAGCACAGCTTTATAGGAATCGGGTGTGAATATTAAGAAGAGAAGATTGAATGTCGAAGATGAAAGAGAAGAATGATCAAAGAGAACAATGAATTTCGAAGGGGTGAAGGGTCCATATTAAAACAAGTCTCCAATCGGTTTCCCTTAGGAAATGGTGTACCTAATAGTATAATGATAGCAGACGACCTCTGTGGTTTCATGGCTCATTTTTCTTTGGAATGTTGTAGGGTTCCGTATCCAAAGAGTAAAATACGGGACCGTATGTTACTGAGACTTCGCTGTCCGTCTGTCTGTCACCAGGGTGTATCTCTTGAACCGTGATAGTTAGACACGTCTTGAAATTTTCACACAATATTATGTATTTCCATTGCCACTATGCCTATTTATGTCTACTATGCCACAAGTATTAAAAAAATAGTGCTAAATGCTATCCTATGTAACATAATTTTTTAGATGTATCAAACTGGTTTAGTTTAGAGATTAGGCACTATTTTTCCACGACTGCCCAAAAAAGGAGTGTAATATTTTTAGGGTTCATGTATGTATGTATGTATGTATGTGAGTTTCTTTATTCCATCATAACTTCTGAACGGCTGAATAGATTTGGACATAAATGCGATATCGTTAGAATACCTACGTCATTCCGAGCACAGCCTATATTTTTATGGAAAAAACATTTTACCACAGTAAAGTCGTGTTTTTAAATTTTTAAATTATTTACTTGTATTATTATTTAAAATGAAATGAAATGAAATGAAAAAGTTTATTGGTAATGCACATTAGGTACATATTAACAAGAGAGAAAAAAATAAATAACAGGTAGAACAATGTGCACTCCCAAATAGGCCTCCACTCAGCATAAGCCTTGCTTTTTATGGCAAAGCGCTGGTCTTCCGTGAAGCCCACCTGAGACGTGGACGGCGACATGAAGATTACACAGAAAGAACATAACATAGCAAACAAAGAAACAACACAAACAGAATTAAACAATTATTATCATATTAAACTACTAATAAATTATTATATATATATATATATACATATAATAATATTATATAGGTATTTTGATTTTATATTAAATAGTAAAACATTATATACTTACATAAACACATACATATAGTATATTAGTTAAAACCAGCCCTGTAAAGTCCTTGAAATAATAATCGACTATGTGGTATTTATTTGTTTTAATAACAGATACTTTTTGAGATTTTTCTTAAAAGTGATTTTGGATTTCCTAATGTCACGCAGCGGCTACTAAATATTGAAGGCTAGGTACCCATCCGCACTACGCTCTTGTTCTGAACTACGGCGAAAACGTGCGGACGAAACCGCTCTCATATTTCAGAAAGCAATTGAACATGGCTAAATTTTCAGGCAATAGCTAGGTAGTTACAAATGCAGGCATATAGAAATTGCAGCAATCGGCTACCAACGCTCGGAATTAGCGACCAAATTGGGAGTAAATCGGATTGCAATGTACTCGAATGATATAGATTATAGAGTATATAGTGCAATTGTACGGGAGCCGCCGTGAAATTTATTGATACGTATTCACCGCTATCGACTGCCTAGGCACAATGTAATAGCTGGATTTTACGAAATTGTTTAATGTTATAAAGCCTAGTTATGTATAGGTCATTTTTACCTAGGATGTATACATCGAAATACCAAACTATGGAAGCCGAAGTTAGGCACTAATTGTTTTCAAAATCAAAACTGGCACCCACGAAATACGTAACTTAAGTGGGATGGGTAGCATCTGGGTGCGAAAAATCCAATTTTATTAAGTTTTTCGCTAAAGCTCAGTGCCTAAAGCCTACGATGTATACCTATACATCGTAGGCTTTAGGCACTGAGCTTTGCGAGCCTACTGCATGTTTCTAAGAAAGACTGCTCAAAAATACGCATTTAGCGTTCCGGTGCGATGCTGTGTAGAAACCATTCAACTAAAACACAAAATGCTAATAGTGAAACAGTTGTAATGTCGGAACCTATAATACAGGTACCTACCCATTTTCACATTTATAGCATTATGATTCCATATCCCATTGTTTAACTAAAACACACTTGTTAAATGCGTGCATTGCTAAGTTCAGAACCTACATAGTGGCCATTTTCACATTTATAGTGACAATATCATTAGTTTTTGCCCGCAGCCCCACTCGCGACAAATTACTTTACTTACTCCTTCCAAGTTAGTACGTTAACATCTTCGGCTGCATCATTACTTACTATCAGGTGAGATCGCAGTTAAGTACAAACTTGTATAGTGTAAAATAAAGTTCATATTGGTTCCCGATACCTCCAAGAGATAGAAAGTAAAGTTACTTAAATGATCATGACGTGTTTTAGAATAAGCTCTGATTAAGTTAGGAAAAACCTTTTATTTAAAGTAGCCATTGACAAGATAGAATGTAGTTTTTAACAGAACGAGTCTAGACTCCTCAATAGCTCAGTATAACTTAGGTCATGCAGCTTGCGGTATCTTTAATTACTCCTCAGCTTTTAACGAAACGGACTCTCACAGTATCAAATGCACTCTCTTTCTTGTGTACTTTACTTTAAAATGACATTTTATTTTCCCTCGCTCTTTGTTTGGATGTCTTTATCTGAACCAGAATAGCCCATTGAATAGAATAGAATTAATAGAATAGAATAATAATAATTAATAGAATAGAATTAAATAGAATAGAATTGTGGCGGACGTCAAACTCTGGAAGTGCTAGGTTTAAAATTCTTCGAAAAAGTTCAAAAGTATATTTAGCGTTTTCGTTATAAGATATTAAAACATTCTCAAACTCAATCCATTTCTATAAACTTTTTTAAAAAGCAAAATATATTCAGTAGTTGCGGCGTGAATGAGTTATAAACATAAAAACTTAAACACAAACTTTCGTCTTTATTCTTGTGATAATTTTCCAATAAGATTAGCTGACCCAGCAAACGTAGTTTTGCCGTTAGGGATACAAAAATAGTTTACGACCTACTCTCAGACCTACCGAACGTCCACAGAAAATTTCATAACAATCAGTCCAGCCGTTTCGAAGGAGTTTGGTAACAACCACTGACACGAGAGTCTTATATAAATTACTAGCGGACCCGACAGACTTCGTCCTGTCAACGAGATTTTTGTTGTGGCAGTTAATTGCTCCTTCCTATTTTATAGTCGGGGTAAAAATTGATCTTGAATTGGGTCTTACACTACTTTTGAATTTGATAAAAAATATTACTTTGTTATAAACTAGGATAAAAATAATAACGTGCAGTGAAAGAAATATTAAAATCCAACAAAGATTTACAAAGTTACAGGCGTTTAAACTTTGGAGTGGGGGGATCTTCTATCCCTTTCTCGCAAAACGAAAATTTGTATGAAGCCGCACGAAGCTACTATGGCATTGGTAAGGTGTGACGTCACAATTTCATGTTGCTATCTCTGTCTAATCACAAATCTTTAAATGTTTATAACTTTTTTGTTATTTGATCGATTTAATTAGTTCTCTCAGTCCACGTCATTATTTTAATTCTACTTTATAATAAAGTAATAAAAAAATTGGAGTCAAATACCCAATTGATTGATTTACTTATCTTCGATTTAGGCTCTTTCGTGTGCACTTACGAACGTCAATTTACAAAATCATATAAGTAATATAATAAGTTGTATAGTTATATAAGTCTTTATTAATGTAACAAAAGTAAAAAACACCTTCATAATGAATAGAGAAAACGAGAGGAACTCATAATTGATAGCTGAGCGACACGGGGGCGGACAGCGGAGCGAGAGAACTACGTTTCGATGAATGAAATTTGTTCCGAGTTAATTTTCCCCTTCCTTGAGCCTTCCATGATGTTCGAAGGGTTTAATTAAAATGGATATGCCTACAACTATGAAATTAAACAACCCCCCCTTTGAATTTAAGTGGGTTCGATTCCCGGATCTGGTAAAGATTTCAAAATTATTATTGCTACATTAAACTTCTACGATCAAATTACAATGTGAATGACAGTTGTCTTCGATAAATTACGTCATCAATTTGTCGATCGGATATGTCATTACCATGATATATATTTTTAATGTATGTAAAGTATGCCGCAACACGCTGCTGGAATAACATTCCGCCGCCAATTATAAACTCCAAAAGTAAAGGTGCTTTTGTTCGAAACCTTAAAAAATTTATAATGTTTAAGCAAAGAGAAACTGAAAACTGTGCGGCGGAAATCTCATTCCTATAATATTGGGCTATATAATATCTACTCATAATATATTAATTTGTCATGCTTTATTATTTCTACTATATTTGTAAAAAGTATGTAATGCTTTATTCTTATTTATATATTTATATATATTTATACCATAAACTCATTTTAATTATATGTAGTGTAAATATTATATCTGTCTATGTAAAATACAATTATGTATTGGCGGGTATTTGTTATTATTATTATTATTTTTTCATGTCATTTTTGTTTGTTTTTGTTTGCTCTAATTTTATATTAAGTAGTTCGTGGCGTCACCCAGTCATGGATCCTGGCTGAAAATCAGCGCTGTGTGCCTCCATGTATGCATGGAGAGCACACAGCACCATGCTGAGTTGGGGTCCATTTCTGGGTTGTGCCACACATTGCAGACGGTGTCTGGAGCTGCCGCCACTTGGGCAACGATTGGTATTTTTGCCCGGGTGGGGGAGGCTTCAGGCATCGTTATAGTACATAAGTGTGTACCTCCATTGTAATGTGTGGCATAATGCAAAATAAATGTATTTCTTTCTTTCTTTCTTTCTTTCTTTCTTAATTTCTTTGCATATAGTTACGGATGAGCAATGACGATGGTATATAAGTCATATTATGACTAAGGCATAAGCATGTTTTCCAGTAGTCAAACCTGGTCAATATATAACTCATTCACTGTTCAAACCAGTTGTTTATGTTGTTACCTTTAAAATTACAACCTTTATAGGACATCCAAAACTTCTAGGATCTTAGCTCAATGTGTGGGGCGACTCACCCAGTAGGTACGAGTAATTATAGGAGTTGCTCGGCTGTTATTTTGTTACCCGCTAACATGTAGCTAACAGCTAATTAAAGCGAATATATGCGATGCTACTTCGGCCATTTTGCGACCTTCTCTACACAACTGTCTATAGTTACTTTCCTAACCCTACTTTTCATTGATCGAGTACGGAGTAATATTCTTTTCAGTCCAGGAATCGGATTTGACTTAGAAACACAAGAAGCTTACATACCGATAGTAGAAGCTCGACTGTTATTTTGTTACCCGTTAACAACTACCTAACAGCTAACTATGGAGAATACTTGCCGGTTTGACTACTTCTGCCGGTTTGCGACCGATAGGAGTTATTCGACTGTTGTTTTGTTACTAGCTAACAGCTAACTACGGTGAACATTCATGCGCTGCTACTGCTGCCATTTTGCGACCTTATATCTACACAATTCTACACAATTACTCTTTAGTGGCAAACTAACACTAGGTTAGACTGCTTGAGTAACATTCTCATCAGTCCAAATACGTTCCTTATCGATGACTAGTATAGAAGCCTAAGAACCCTAAGCTTCTTAGGCTTATTATCGATAGGTGTTGGTCGAATGTTATTTTGTGACCCGCTAACATCTAGCTAACAGTAAGGCAAATATATGCGCTGTTACTTCTACCATTTTGTGATCTTCTTTACACAACTGCTTAGTTTTTATTTAGGGTTTACTACATTGACTAACAAACTAAGTTTTGTAACTCACACTGCTCCAGTGATATTCCTTATTTAGTATTTGAGTTTAACATAGAAGGACTAGAAGCTTACATTTCGATAGTTATTGTAACGTCTAGCTAACAGCTAACGAGTTTTTCGACTTTTATAGTGATATCTAGCAAACAGCTAACTACGGTGAAAACATGTGCTGCTATTTCTGCCAGTTTGCGACCTTCTCTACATCACTGTATAGGTATGAAGTTGTTAAGTGTTTACTGTATTAACTAGCAAAATAATTCTTATTTACACTACTCCAGTAACTCCAGTCCAGAAATCCAATTTCACATAGAACAGTGTTGCGTGAAGCAGCCTTTACAAACTGAAATCCAATTATGTTTCCATGTTTCATTTATTTTATGAACATCCTGTACGTGACAATTTATTGTACAGTTCCGCAATTAAAATTTAGCTTCTAAAACTGATGTTTTTTTGATAATGTTTATATATTCGTTACAGCAGTGATAGCGCAGTGGTTCTGACCTCTGCCTCTCATAAAGAGGTCGCGGGTTCGAATTCTGGGCACGCACCTCTGACTTTTCCGAGTTATGTGCGTTTTTAGGAAACTAAATATCGCTTGCTTAACGGTGAAGGAAACCATCGTGAGGAAACCTGCATGCCTGAGAGTTCACAAAAATGTTCTCGAAGGTGTGTGAAGCCCGCCAACCCGCACTTGGCCAACCCCTCTCAGTCTGAGAGGAGACCCGTGCCCAGCAGTGGGACATAAAAAGGGGTTGAGAGATGATGATGATTCGTTACAGCAGCTATTTTCAAAATTATATAATACTAGGGCTCCATATCCTCCAGACAGACAGAAAGACAGAAGGACGATAAATAATTATAGGAAGGACTTGTCGGGTAAGTTAAGTACGTACTACCTCGTATAAACCCATTAAGCAAGTAAGGAAGCTGGAAAATATTAATTGGAAACAACAAAAGAATTAAGTTGTTTACGCCAACTTGGACTACGAGAGAGGATTAATTAAGTTAACTAGGATAATCTCTCTAACTATGTTACTTATTCCTTTTAATATATTATATTAAATCCATACTTTTATAAAAATTATGAATAGCCGAGTTTGATTTCAGCTCTTCTCATGGAAGAACTTTTCGTGTGGTTGCAAATTACGATGAAATTAATTAAAATCCCATTTTAATATTATTATGAACCAATTTTTAAGTACTTATTGTAACTATATATAGGACTAGTAGGTCGCGTGGGGGCGCGGGCCACATGTGGCCCGCGTGCTGTCTTCCCGCCCATAAAGTTATCGCCGTCATCTCCATCGCCCATTGGAATCCGATTGGCAGTAAGCTGAATAAATTACCAAGGAGCACTGTCATGGTTTTAAAGATAGTAACGGGCAGTTCGAAGAAAAAAATACGCTGAACCTCATCCGATGAGGTTCAGCGTATTTTTTCTTCGAACTGCCCGTTACTATCTTTAAAACCATGACAGTGCTCCTCAATCATCATCCAAATCCTAGGTCATTGTCTCTTCTCATATTATGTACATTTTCCATGGAAAGATAAATTCCGCCACAGTGAATTATTTTCCATGCGTCCCGTAGAACTTGAGATCTTGATCACCTCTTGCTAAGAAACCACTCTCTTATCTTTTATACTTTCCGAGATAGAACAACACGAAATTTGTATGGCGGCCATCTTGAATCCGCCATTTTGGTTTTTTTTTTTCAGCTCACTGCCAATTGCGTGAAGTTCCGAGTATTTTTTGTTTCAGCAGTCCCCACCTAACTATAATACCTTGCCCATGCTCCTTGTCTGTCAAAATCCTCAATCATCACCTCATTCCATATTTTTCTCTGGTAGTCTTCCAAAAAACCGCATCAAAGCACTTCATGTTTTACAACTCGTGGTCTCTTCAATATTCCTCATACATTTTCTATGGAAAAATAAATTTCGCCATTTTGAATTTTTTTTCTATCCATCAAATAGACCATGGGGTCCTGATCACTTCTTGTCAAGAAACTGTTCTTCCATCTTTTATATTTTCCGAGATATCGGCGAAATTCGTATGGCGGCCATTTTGAATCCGCCATTTTGAATTTTTTTTCAGCTCACTGGCAGTTGGATGACATTTCAAATGACATTTGGTCGAACACCCCCCACCTATCTGCAATACCCTTGGCTGTGCTCTACACCCGTCTTCGAAATCCTCAATCATCAGCTCTCTCCGTATTTTTCCTCCGAATGAATTTTTCCCTTCTATACGAAATGGTCATTGAAAAAAAAATTTTTCATACAAAATTGTTCAGGAGAGGTGATCAATCAGTGAGTGAGTGAGTGAATCAGCACGAGTAGCTATATATATAGTAACTAGTAGGGCGCGTGTGTGCGCGGGCCACATGTGGCCCGCGTGCAGTCTTCCCGCCCATAAAGGTATCGCCGTCATCTCCATCGCCCATTGGAATCCGATTGGCAGTGAGCTAATAAAATACCAAGGAGCACTGTCATGGTTTTAAAGATAGTTAAGGGCAGTTCGAACATAAAAATACGCTGAACCTCATCGGATGAGGTTCATCGTATTTTTTGTTCGAACAGCCCTTAACTATCTTTAAAACCATGACAGTGCTCCTCAATCATCATCCAAATCCTAGATCATTGTCTCTTCTCATAGTATGTACATTTTCCATGGAAAGATAAATTCCGCCACAGTGAATTATTTTCCATGCATTCTTGCTAAGAAACCACTTTCTTATCTTTTATACTTTCCGAGATAGAATAATAAGAAATTTGTATGGCGGCCATCTTGAATCCGCCATTTTGGTATTTTTTCAGCTCACTGCCAATTGCGTGAAGTTCCGAGTATTTTTTGTTTCAGCAGTCCCCACTTAACTATAATACCTTGCCCATGCTCCTTGACTGTCTTCAAACCCTCAATCATCATCTCAGTCCATATTTATCTCTGGCAGTCTTCCAAAAAACCGCATCAACGCACTTCATGTTTTACAACTCGAGGTCTCTTCAATATTCCTCATACATTTTCTATGGAAAAATAAATTTCGCCATTTTGTTTTTTTTCTATCCATCGAATAGACCTTCAGGTCCTGATCAACTCTTGTCAAAAAACCACTCTTCCATCTTTTATACTCTTCGAGATGGACGCCGATGAAGTTTGTATGGCGGCCATCTTGAATCCGCCATTTTGAACTTTTTTTCAGCTCACTGCCAATTGCATGACGTTTCGAATGACATTTGGTCGAGCACCCCCCACCTATCTTAGATACCCTGGCCGTGCTCTTCACCCGTCTTTGAAATCTTCAATCATCAGCTCTCTCCGTATTTTTCCTCCGAATGAATTTTTCCCTTGTATACGAAATGGTTGTTGAAAAAAAAATTTTCCATACAAAATTGTTCAGGAGAGGTGATCAATGAGTCAGTGGCCAATCAGCACGAGCAGCTATATATATATTAACTAGTAGGGCGCGTGTGTGCGCGGGCCACATGTGGCCCGCGGGCTGTCTTCTCACCTATAAAAGAATCGCCGTCATCTCCATCGCCAATTAGAATCCGATTGGCAATGGGCTAAAAGAATTACCTCGGAGCACGGTCATGGATTTAAAAATAGTTCAGGGCTGTTTGAATAAAAAATACACTGAACCTCATCGGATGAGGTTCAGTGTATTTTTTATTCAAACAGCCCTTAACTATCTTTAAATCCATGACCGTGCTCCTCAATCATCATCTAAATCGTAGACCATCATCTCTTCTCATACTTTTCATAGTTTTTCATAGGCCTTGTTTATTGTAGCATTCACATTTTCCATGGAAAAATAAATTCAACCACTTTGATTTTTTTCATTCATCCCGTAGACCTTGAGATTCTAATTACGTCTTGCAAAGAAATCACTCTCTTAACTTTTATACTTTCCGAGGTAGAACAACACGAAATTTGTATGGCGGCCATCTTGAATCTGCCATTTTGATTTTTTTTTACAGCTAACTGCCAATTGGATGACGTTTCGAGTTACATTTGGTCGAGCACCCCCCACCTATCTTCGATACCCTGGCTGTGCTCTTCACCCGTCTCCGAAATCCTCAATCATCAGCTCTCTCCATATTTTTCTATAGTAACTCTCCGAAAAACCGCATCACAACCTTGCATAATTACCAACTGTTAGTCACTTCAACATTCCCCATACATTTTCTATCGAAAAAAAAAATCCGCCATTTTGTTTTTTTTTTTCAATCCATCAAATAGACCTTTCGGTCCTGATCATTTCTTGTCGAGAAACCGTTCTTCCATCTTTTATACTTTCCGAGAAATCGACGAAATTCGTATGGCGGCCATTTTGAATCCGCCATTTTGAATTTTTTTTCAGCTAGCTGCCAATTGGATGACATTTCAAATGACATTTGGTCGAGCACCCCCCACCTATCTCCAATACCCTTGGCTGTGCTCTTCATCCGTCTCCGAAATCCTCAATCATCAGCTCTCTCCGTATTTTTCCTCCGAATGAATTTTTCTCTTCTATACGAATTGGTAATTGAAAAAAAAATTTTTCATACAAAATTGTTCAGGAGAGGTGATCAATCAGTCAGTCAGTGAATCAGCACAAGCAGCTATATATATATTAATAAATAATTAATAATTAACAAGAAAAGATGGATACCTACTATTATGCTAGTATATGCCGAAATCTGATAAAACAGAGAAATACTCAATTTGTAAAGGTGTCTGAGGATACTCCGGTGTCAGGGCGAAACATGCTTCGAATGTAAAGTAAAAGTTTTGTGTGGTGTTGAAAGTAGGTGGTCACTTACAGAGCGTTCATTGTACCGGTACTCAGCTGACTTTTTCTGTTTTACAGATAATGGCAAAATAATTTTAATATTTTCTTGCTTACCCAGCCTTTAGACACACAAATAACTTTCGGCGAAGTTACACAACAGAGTAACTCACATAATTATGTGAAAAGTATATTAATCCTGTGTATACAATGGCGTATGATGTTTGAGTATAATACGCGAGCGAAATTGAAAAAGTTTGTAACACTCAAGAGCTATCACTTAGTTGAGGCGGTAGATACGTACCCAATATTACTCGTATATATCCTATCCTATACCTTTATACGAGCAATTCTTGTATATATATACCAGCAAAAACATTTTCATGTAAAATGTTGCCAAGACGAGAACATGTGGCTCACACTATCAAAAAGTTATCAGATCTCATGTAGAGCAAGACTTCTAACTCTACACGCCCTAACTCTATAAATCCTAACTTTATAAACTCTACACTTTAGTCAAAATATATTATGTCTTGGCTGTTTCGGTACCGTCACATGGGCGTAAAGTGAAGAATTTATTCACTGTTCAGTACTTTTCTAATAGAGTTTTGCAAGTGGCATAATGGACCATGCAAAATTCAAGAAATTTCACATTAAAATTAAATGGTATTACCATTGTTATGGGAAAAAACTTCCATTTATTAAAAATATCCTCTAAAGCAAAGGAACACACTTTTGCAAAGTGTGATGAAGTATTTGAAATCAATGCAGTTAGTAAAACCTAAGTGCAGTTTCTGAGGAGACTCAATACCTATCTAATAAATAATCGTTACTACAGAAACTAGGTATTGTATATCAGAAAAGTACAAAGTCAGTGAATAATATTTTTACTTTACACCCATGTGACAGTAACGAAACAGCCAAGACATAATATATTTTGACTAAAGTGTAGAGTTTATAAAGTTAGGATTTATAGAGTTAGGGCGTGTAGAGTTAGAAGTCTTGCTCTACATGAGATCTGATAACTTTTTGATAGTGTGAGCCACATGTTCTCGTCTTGGCAACATTTTACATGAAAATGTTTTTGCTGGGATTTCACTTCTTTTTGTAAGTTGTTTACGACTATATTTTTTATTTGGTTAATTTCCTTTTCTTTGGTGTATTTCTTGAATATCATTGCGAGGTGGATATTTGTCCGAATCAAGTATCCCCCCTCTATCATTTAAATGAGGGAACCCTCCTTGGTTCACCTAGTTTATTTTTTTCCTTATTTGTAGTTTATTACAAAGAGTCCCTATATCAATTTTGAGACCTCTAGCATCAATATTTGCGGTAATTTCATACAAACTTCCATCCCCTATTTTAAGGGGTTGGGGGGTTAAATTTCCAACATTTGGAATTTTTTTGTTGGTTGTGTGCTAATACTAGCTTATATACCAAATTTCAGAAATTAAGTTTTTATTATACCTATATACTTATGGGAAACCCCATACGAACTTCCAACCCCCTAATTTTATGGATGTGGGGTGATTAACTAAAAATCCTGAAACACGTATTTAATTGTATATTACAAAGAGTCCCTATATCAATTTTGAGACCTCTAGCATCAATATTTGCGGTAATTTCATACAAACTTCCATCCCCTATTTTAAGGGGTTTGGGGGGTTAAATTTCCAACTTTTGGATTTTTTTGTTGGTTGTGTGCTAATACTAGCTTATATACCAAATTTCAGAAATTAAGTTTTTATTATACCTATATACTTATGGGAAACCCCATACGAACTTCCAACCCCCTAATTTTATGGATGTGGGGTGATTAACTAAAAATCCTGAAACACGTATTTAATTGTTTATTACAAAGAGTCCCTATATCAATTTTGAGACCTCTAGCATCAATATTTGCGGTAATTTCATACAAACTTCCATGCCCTATTTTAAGGGGTTGGGGGGTTAAATTTCCAACTTTTGGAATTTTTTTGTTGGTTGTGTGCTAATACTAGCTTATATACCAAATTTCAGCTTTCTAGGTCTTCAGGAAGTACCTAGGAATTTTGATGATCATCAGTGAGTCAGTCAGTCAGTCAGTCAGTGACGAAATTTGGGTTTTTTAGACGTCAATAAAATCTAAAGTATAAAACCTATAAAATTGAAACTTTATAGGTTTAATAAGTTCACTGGCGACATCATTTTCCGAGAATTTTGATTATCTGAAATAATTCAGGCCTAAGTTATAAGGGTTTAAAAATACGGCGAAACACTTCGAGAAAAGATAGGTAGTGCCCTCGCGCTTCGCTTGGCTCGTCTTGGCGGGGACACTACCGTGTCCCCAGATCTATATAATCTGGATCTCGGCAACGGCTTCAACGATTTTCATGAAATTTAGTATACAGGGGGTTTTGGGGGCGATAAATCGATCTAGCTAGGATTCATTTTTAGAAAATGTCGAATTGACCAAAAAAAAAAATAATAAAAATATGACTTCTGCTGCCATCTAGTTAAACTACCGAGCGAAGCACTTCTGCTGCCATCTATTAGCCAGTAGTTAAACTACCGAGCGAAGCTCGGTCATCCAGATATTATATATTTTTAACTGACTTTCACAACAAAAGGAAATAAAAAAAAAATACAATCATAATGTTTGTAAAATAATTTAGTTAACGTTACTTTAAAATTCGTCTTAAATACATGTATTACAATATTTGTATTACGGGGAAAGGGCCTGGTGACTTGAAACACAGGCATTTGCTTAGCTCAAGCACCAGACCCCACATTAATATATCATAGCATAATAGTAAATTACCTGTAAGTACTTATGTAAAGTAATGTGGACAAATAAATAAATTCATTCAAATTCATTCAATGTTTATTCTTACACATATGTTTATTAAAATTTCAAACTCTATATTATACTCTATAGCAGTCTTTCTCAAAGTGGGCGATAACGCCCCCTTGTGGGCGTTGGATACCTAGAAGGGGGCGTTGGATACCTAGAAGGGGCCTATAACAAAATGGGGGGCATTGGCGTGGTTTAGGGGGGCGATGGTAGATTTGTAATTTCTTTTAGATGTACCTATAAGTATGTTACCCTAATTTTAAAATATAAAGTAAGTATACTAAAATTAAAACCTACTTAGGTACTGCTACTACTCAATATCGAATAATTAGTTTAGGTGTGATGGTAGGTATAAAACATAAAATGATTAAATATAGCTTTTGTGGGATATACTGTATGTGGTATGCAATCAAGTTGTAACAAGCTTTTGTCAAATAACGCATTTGGTGCAATTCGGTACCAATCGGCTGGTTGATTGACCTAAATTAATTATATCACCATAACTAAATTAAAGTTATGATTTATGAAATTGTGGTTTTTAAGTTTTAGGAGTGTAGATCAAAAATTGAGGCTGTAGAGAGTGGAGGCTGCGGAGAGGGATCGAGAGAAATCTGATCCCTCTCGCAGACGCCGTAGATAACAATCCCAGACCCCTTAATAGCCTGGGACCTTGGGGCTGACCCTGACCTTCGCTGATTGTGGCTAATGTTAAGGGTCAGCCAGAGATGAGCCCTGAAGGGGTTTGCCAGTGAGGTGGAGTATCCCCTTTCGTAATAGAAGGTTCTAGCGAAGAAAATATGCTTTAGTTTCGTTAGATTATTTAATGTGAACTCGCCACAGAACACTTATTATTATATTGCTGAATTTGCGAAGTAATTAAAGATCGCGGTTGACCGACGTGTAGGTTGGAGTACGATGTACTGGCGCGTTTTGCAATGTTGCGCGCTCAGCAAAGAACAGTGGCAGAAATGTACACAAATGAAGTTTAGCGTCTAGATGTAACATTTATTACAAGACGATTCTAGTAAATAACTGAATTTTTTCAAGGTATCACCAGTTATTGTAAAGGACGGGTCAAAAAATAAAATATTTAAAAAAATTCAATTGATTACTGATAGGTTCCGTTTCCACATTCCTGACAGCTAGTGTTGCCGGATGCCAAACTTTTCCACTTTTATACTCCATCTTTTTGACGATCGGTCCACTTTTGTACGAGAACAACATGTAACAGCTACTAAAGAAAATCCTATTTTCAGGTACTAATGTAGAATACACGACAATAACTGTATCAATTTCCATTGTTCCTTTTTTTTGCAATTAATTTACTCGAATTATATAAAAAGATTAAATTACTTTAGGGTTTTCCACTGCGTTGGAGTAAAACTGAATATTATTTTTCCGTGTGAGCCAGTCTCACTTAAATAAACTGTTTGCATATTTATGATTATTTGACAGAAAAGTACACCTATTAATTATTATTATTACTGAAATCTATTACAACCGATTATTTTGAGCATAGAGCATTTTGTCTTGGTAGTTTAGCGTTTCCGAAATACCCTTGTAATTGAATATTGATTCATTAACTCTATTAGATTTTTCTTTCAGTCGATTGGAGTTTTTTAATTCCGGCATCTCGCAACACTGTCCGTCAGCTACATGGCTATAACTGTCAACAGTGACAAATTCTCGAACAAGACGACAAGTATTTATCAAAGAGGATATAGTGTATTGTCTATGCTCTCGGATGCTTCATGGCGGAGGTCGTTGTTGTTATAATACTCAGATACAATATTTTGAAAATAAATATTAATTTTTCTCCACTTTTTTGTAAGAAAAATCTTTTAGCATTGAGTTTAGGCTTGCAGGCCCAATCAAAAAAATATTTTTTCATTTATAGTTGCAATAGCGTAACGTGAGCGAAAGCGATGTATGGGCCCACACCATTGTTCTTTGTCAGGTCACTCGCCTCGCGGCGCGGTCGCCAGCTAATACTACGGGTTTCACCCGAGTATGCTTGTGAATTTAATGTATATAAAAATGTGTATGTTTGTTTATTGATCTGAATGTGATTTTGTGTTCTGTATGTGTTTGTGTGCTGAATTATGGTTGTGAGTAGCCTACAAGCCCCTATGGGCGTTGCGCAAGGGAGCTTCCGGTGCGTTCGTAAGAGATCCCGGAGGCTTCCAACATGAGCGCTGAGGATGTCCGAGGGGGTTTTAGTGGGTAAAAATCCCACATAATCTAATCTACTTTCAGATTGGATATCTTAATGAAGATTTCCCCCCTGTAATAAAAAAAAATGTATCAAAAATTGGGGGCGCTGAAAAATAATTGATTTTCAAAGGGGGCGGTCAAGAAATAAGTTTGAGAATCTCTGCTCTATAGTATGGTATGGTAGGCATGTAGGTACTAGTTAAATATATATAAGCACTAACTCCGAATAAAAGAGCATTTCAGTTTCGAACAAACCTTCGACTGTTTTACTTGCAACCCTCAACCCTCCTTACAATAGTGTTTTAACAAAATTTTCTTGAAATATTTTTAATAGTAGGTACCTTGCACACTTTATCTAAGTTTGTATAGAAACAAAAATTAAAATGTATTAGCAACGAATTCAGTACCAGCCTCCAAAATCTGCATTCTTGCAAAAATTTTACATAAGCTTAGGTCATTTCGCTTAGCTCATATATTGTAAAACTGTAACACAATGTACTCATCAAACTAACAAACATATGAAGTTGTCGCCGGTCATTCCTAGATGGCGCTACTATGACTTCACATCGCGCTTGAGTTTCATCGCAACAGCAAGATAAGAAGTCACCGGCGGCTAACATCGATGATACGAAATCCGACTTCGGTGCTTCAGCGGATGCTTTCCCTTGGTAGGGAGACGCCGCCTAGTGTTGGGTAGGACATGACTTAAAAAAGAGTTTGTAAGAGTAGCCTCTTTTTTGTACTGAGCCAGTACAATGTCCTGGCTCAGTACAAAAAAAGTCCTACTGGTACTGACGTTAAGCGATAAGTTTGCCATGTTTGAAGTAAAGAGTAGAAAACTAGAAACATGACATTTGACGTATGTATTGAAGTCTTGACGAGGTGTACGAGGCGTACTGAAGCTCGTCGTCTCTACGATGTCGCGGTCGATACGTTTGAAGTAACAAGAAAATATATCACGTTTGATTTTATCGTGTGACTAAACTTTATTTAGGGCCGAAGTTTCAATCCTCAGTGCAACTAGATAGGATAGTCAGTAAAATTCGCTTCTCAATCTCATGTCGTCGCCTCAGAATAATGAATACCTACTACCTAGTAGATACTCTTCACACTCGTCAAGTCGTCAGAGCAACTCATTTACCTGAGTTCAGACTCACAATATTATAGCATAACATGGACATTTTCTCTCTCAAGTCTCACTCGCGACGCAATATTACTTTACTCTATGGGTCACGCTCACGACTGACGACTCGCATATGTGGGTGGAATGACGTATTACTCTACTATAGTAATTTGTAGCGTGTACCTCACTCTCCTCTCTGTCACCTCAAAGTCGAATTACGGAGAGTGAGCGAGAACGCGATAGCCGCGACACAAAATTTGAAGCAGTACACTTTTTAATGTTGAGCCGCTCTTACATTTTGATGGCATGTACGGGACAAATGTACTACCTCTTGTATGTCCTACTCAACACTAACGCCGCCGGACTCCTCTGTCATGCGTCACTGCATGGGATAAGGGACGCGCTTCCTGCTGACGCTTCCACTTGGTGGGACGCAGCGTGGGATTTGTGATTGGACAGAGATAGCAACATGAAATTGTGACGTCACACCTTACCAATGCCATAGTAGCTTCGTGCGGCTTCATACAAATTTTCGTTTTGCGAGAAAGGGATAGAAGATCCCCCCACTCCAAAGTTTAAACGCCTGTAACTTTGTAAATCTTCGTTGGATTTTAATATTTCTTTCACTGCACGTTATTATTTTTATCCTAGTTTATAATAAAGTAATATTTTTTATCACATTCAAAAGTAGTGTAAGACACAATTGCCGCAATGCTGAATGCCTCCGCTCCTGATGGGGATCATAACCGGGTATTATCCGGCCGGGATCGATTACCGGGAGCCGGGTATCTGTAATAGGATCTGCGAGAAGGACAATGACGAACGATATGCAAAGGTATGCGGCGCGGGAACTCTCTGAAAAGGACTCTTTGAGAGCGAAGACAAAAAGCTCTTTACCTCAAAATCACTTACGGCTCCTTAGAAGACGCTCGCCTTTCAAACGGTTTTAAAAAAGGCTCAGTTTTCTATTTAACTGTACTTTTTAAGCTTCTGCTGAAAAAGGTTTAGTTATTGAACGAATGTAGGTGTGTGTACATAATTGTACAATGTGAAATACGCTACGCTAAGAGGACGGGACTCAATGTCGAAATACGCTACGCTAAGAGGGCGGGAATGACGTGACGTATGTTGAAACCAAAAATTTCTCAAATATGGCGTCGTGCGTCCTACATTTCGGTACCATTGACAGCACATACCGCTGTTGGTCGCATACATTAGCGCCATTTTAGCGGCTTCATAAAAATATATGCGTGACGTCACTAAGGGCTCATCCTTTATGTTACATCCGTGACAGGAATGACGTGACGTATGTTGAAGCAAAAAATTTCTCAAATATGACGTCGTTACCGCCCACAACATTATGGTACCGCTGACAGCACATTATATTATCGCTTACATTAGCGCCATTATACAGTTTTAACAAAATATTTATTAATAAGGATGCTAAAAATACATGCGTGACGTCACTAAGTACTGATCCTTTATTTATTTAATCAATGTGTATTTGATAATAAGTTCAAGCATAGAATTTTCAACAATTTATGATACGGAAATCTTTGATTAGGTATAAAGAGTTAAATAGACATGTACCCTGGACGGGGCGGACTTCGCGAAAGAATATCGTCCGTTTATCGGTGCTAAAAATGCTTATTTTGCCACCAACAGTAAGGCCACGCACTAGTTCGCTCAGCAGCCGCCTATAGAATTTTTACAAAATATGGCGCTACTGTTTCCTTGTACGAAAATGGTTAACGAAAACCGTTCGGATGCACATAGGCCATATTCCAAGTGCTCTTATGAGTGAATAGGTAACTAATATTTCTAAGAATTTCGGATTTTGGTGCTTAACTTTTGTAGGCGCTATTAGTTAGTGGTATGAGTTGATTGTCATTCATTATTACATCGGACAAGGACCAACATAATGCTACTGAATTTTTTTTAAGTCACCTGATTAATATAATTAGCTACAGTTTAGAGTTTTTAGACATCTAACCATCGCCTCCACGAACATAATTAAGTTGGTTTTAAGAATGTAAAAAAGCTAAATAAGCAAACAATCAAGATTTATATAAACATAGGTACTCGGTAGACAATATGTCACAAAATTAGTGTATAATATAAATACGAGTAGGTAATATATAATAGAGAGTATATAATTTTATTAGCCTACAACGATGAGAGAAGTTTCCAAACTCCAATACATGTCTATGTCCAATATTTGATTAGGTCCTAAACTTCTGCAAATTAAAAGGCTCAGACGCATTTTAAAAACTTTTCAATGAGTTCAGTCTATAAACTTTTTCAATTACTTTTCACATAAAGAATATTATTAAGCTTATATTATATTTTTAGTAATATGCTCTAAGAGATACAGAGATTTTTCTAGGTGGAGAAAAATGTGATGTAAAAAGAAATCATGATTGTTTCTTACAAACATAATACAATAAAAAAAGGATTGTGTGGTTTTATGAAACCAAGGTAAAAGTGAAACTTTTGTGGCCTTGGCTGCTCTGACGAGCGCCTTTCACTTTATCCCTACTCCGCGGCTGACCGTCACGCGACATGCAACACACAGACGATAAAGTTTGAGATGATGTAATAAAATAGAAGAAAAAACTGTCTGACTAATAAAAAGAGGGTTGAGATGATGACAAGATTTATTTACCTTAAGATTTAGTTAGACAAGGTTACCGTTTTTACATTTGACTGCAGAACCCTCACTACTAGACTACAGGTATAGGACGAGTTAGTGCGTGCAACGGTTCTGCACTAGATATGACCGAGTAGTTTCGGTAACGCCACTCAGGTACATCGGCCGGCTACGGTGACCATGCTTTCACCTTGTACTTAATATTTCTAATATTCTGGGGGATAAGCGTCAAATGTGTGTTTTTCTGAACAGCGGGTGGGTTTAAGCCTTTTGGAGTGAAGACATTTCTAATTTCCTTACGCCTGCAGGGCTATTCTCTATCTTAGTGTCTATGAATTTTAGTTGTACACTATGATCAGCCGTGCTATTTTGCAAGAGTACAATTTTGCATGCCATCTTCGGTATTGCAACTATGTGACAGCTGTTTCAGGGATGTACATTTTCAAGAATAGCACTACAGGGTCGATGCCACACGTGACCAAAATAAGAGATAGAGAAAGAGAGAGAGAGCTGAGGGTCACTTACCTATTTAAGGTTAGCACCATAACATCTTCACTATCTAAGGTTAGTACCAATCACACCAGATGGTAGTACCACCTGGTGTGAATGGAGTTGTAGCGGTCTTCGATAGCTGACGATAGATGGCGTCACCAGCGCAATAGCACACGCTGACAGAGCGTTCTATAAATACAACTTCTGACGTCACACGCTTGGATCACAAGCGATCCCCAGGCACAACACCTGCCTGGAGGGAAATTTCCCTATTGCCCTCTGCACCGCTAAAGAGTCAAGTAGCAACCTTTACTGTGTAAAATGCTGTAAAAGACCATTTGTGAGTTTTTTGGCGTAATTCCGATTGTGGCTCGTGATATCATGGCCACCCTAGTCTGTATGGTAGTGAACGCAAATTCTCATTAATGCCGGCGTTACGTTGCACGTGTAGGCGTCTCCCCAAAGTTTACGGTAACAATTCCGACCGCTACGCACCAAAACATACGGGAGCATATCCTGAGCTTAAACGTAAGTACTTTTTCATTTTTTAAAAACCAAACTTGGATGAAATGGTATCTTCAATACTTCAATAGCCATGTTGTTTATGCTGGAAATCAGATCAGGGATCTTCACAGGAATATAAGCTTATCCGGCAGTGAGCCAACAGCAACAGGGAGGCCGTCAAAATCCTCAAATCTTAATCTCAATTAAGACTTCCAAAGTCTAATTTAGCCCATTAATTTCGTCGACTACAGTGCCTTTCAAAGCGAATTATTCATTGTTTCTTTACGGTAATTCACGGTAATATAACTAGGATACCGTAGTCGGTACCGCAGTGGTGCTTTTTTAATCGAGTAGGAAAGGCCGTACAATCCGTACAAATATTATTTTTAGAAATGTTAATCTAATTTTACATTTATTTTCAATTTGTCAAAATAGCGGTTAATTAAATAAACTAACTATATTTATTAAACCGTTTTAGTAAATCTGTTCGTTTCATTTTTACCTAAAACTTAAACTTTTATAGCTTTATAATACGAAGTGAAAATCATAATATCAAATCCAGGGTATAATCCAAATTTCACCCAAATCGGTTGCTGCATCATTAGTGTTGAGGGTTTGGCTCTTCCTCTCACCTCTTCATTTACTCAGAATTTTCTTTGAAGCATAGACAAAAAATACTTTTCCCCACAGAGATAGTTAAGTTTTCAGTGCTTTTCCCAAATTGGCAAATAAGCGCCGTCGCTACACAATTTTTCACGCACACTAGCAACCACGCACCATACAAATTTCAAATTGAAAAAAAAAATCTCTCACGGAGCTGTCGTTGTTAGGTAGGGCTCTATCTAGTCGGGGCGTGAGCGACGACCTATTATAAATCTATGGCTATTGTCTATTGTATAAAAATCAATCTAACCGTTCCTCCGTTCTGTACGCAATATCGTCCCGTGTGTTCTCGTCTACTTATCGGACTATTTTGGGCGAGGAATATAATCCGAATGACTACCAAACTAAATTACTAATTAAACACAAACTGTACTTTAAGTACGTACTTAGTACTTACCATTGGCGCTTAGGTACCCACTCGGTCGGTCATATTATTATGATTCTAATAGAATTCGCTTTAAATTTCTCTCTCCTAAGATTCGGAAACCATTTTTACATTTTTGGTGACAAAAATATCCTACCGTATGATCGTTGATTAACTTTAGTATTTCATCATCTTCATCTATCTATAACTCTATTCTATATATTATACAGTTATAGAAATGAATCGCAAAATGTGTTGGTAAGCGCATAACTCAACAAAGCCTGGACCAATTTGGCCAATTCTTTTTTTAAATGTTCGTTGAAGTTGAAGGATGTTTTTTACGTCGAGAAAAATTCGAATAATTGCTGGAAAAACCTTAAAAAAAACCGGCCAAGTGCGAGTCGGACTCGCGCACCGAGGGTTCCATACCATGAAAGAAGTAAAACATTGAAAGAATCACTTTTGTTCATGAATTTACGAGTATAATTTACATGTAGGTACTTTTGTTGGCAAACCGCAAACGTAACTTTGTTTTTGGCGAATTATTGTTATTATCAAAAAAAGCATATTAGTCAGCGAGTTGATTTTATTTTTCCTGTAAAATATACGTTAACTTCTATTGATCATAATTATTTCAGATTTTTCGATTGGTAAACTTCGGAGATAAGGGGGGGGGGAACGGTATTTTTTTCGACAGTTTGCCGAATAAATCAAAAATTATCAGGCTTAAAAATAAATAAAAATTAGTTTTAGAATACACAAGTAACGCCCTTTCATATGATACCCCACTCAATATTGTTATCTCATTTTGAAATTTTATCGACCCGGTTTTCCCCCCTTTTTAAATAAAAATAAAATAAATTTTCAAATTTTTACGATTGTTATAACGTCGGGTCACTATTACCTATAACTATTCTAAATTTCAAGTCGATAGCTTGAATAGTTACTGAAATAATCGAGTGTGACAGACGGACGGACGGACGGACGGACGGACGGACGGACGGACGGACGGACGGACGGACGGACGGAGAAAGTCTCACTATAAGGGTTCCATTTTTACCATTTTGGTATGGAACCCTAAAAAAGCCCTTTTCTTTTTCCCATACAAACGTTTTCTAACTAAAACGTAGAGTTAATTTGAGCTTTATTGGTATTGCATAAAGTTCATATTAAATTACAAGAACTCACTGTTGTCTAAGCAATGTAGGTGTGTTCCTAACGTCAGGTTGTAACAGTCAATTTGCAAATTATCAAAATTATCAAAACACCTATTATATTAGCAGGATGACGGCTCTGTTCAAGAGAATTTTTTGCCCCGACTATAAAAATCTATTTTACAGTCGGGGCAAAAAATTCTCCAAGGGGCAAAAAATTGCCACAATAAAAATCTTTTTAACAGGACGAAGTCTTGTCGGTTTCACTAGTGTAATATAAAAGTGGGTACCAAGTTTATTTTTTGGTTTATTAGGATTTGGGCAGCGGTTTGATATGGAAGTCGATGTAGCCGCGGCCCGTGGGGCGGCCCCTGTGCGTGACGTTTATGTACACGCGCCCTTCCTCGAATGGGAAGCTGTGTACCAGCGCGTTCAGACGGAACCTGATGTTGGGGTACACGTACATCCCCTGCGGACGAACAAAAACCAAATAAAAACTAATAAAAAAACCGGCCAAGTGCGAGTCGGACTCGCGCACTTAGCGTTCCGTACTATATTAGACAAAGAATAACCATAAGAATTACTTTTTTCACCGAACCGCAAAACATAACTTTGTTTTTTTTTGGAGGTTAATTTGCTAATATCGAAAAAATTATAATGGGTACAGAGTTGATTTTATTTTTCCCGTAAATTATACATTGATCTCTATTCATCATAGGTAATTATTTAAGACTTTCCCATTGGTAAATTTCAAAAATAAGAATGGGGACGGTATGTTTTTCGACAATTTACTCAATAAATCAAAAACTATCTTTTCTGTTGACCTGTCTCGACTTAAATATGACGCTGGAGTAATACTCCTTGTTGAAGAAAGTCACTTGCGGTCTCTCCACGCTGAAGTATAAAGACTGAAAACAATAATGTTCCATAAAAGCTGGGCAGGTCGCTGGTGTGGGATACAACTTGTGTAGATAAATAAGCTGCTTCCTACATTCAGAAAAATAATGTTCCATGGAAGCCGGGTAGGTCGCTTGTGTGGAATGCAACTTGTGTAGATACATTAGCTGCATCCCATATTCAGGACAGTAATGTTCCATGGAAGCTGGGTAGGTCGCTTGTGTGGGATGTAACTTGTGTAGATACATTAGTTGCATCCCATATTCTGAACAATAATGATCCATGGAAGCTGGGTAGGTCGCTTGTGTGGAATGCAACTTGTGTAGATACATTAGCTGCATCCCATATTCAGGACAGTAATGTTCCATGGAAGATGGGTAGGTCACTTGGCTGAGGCTTGGCCAATTTCGATGACATTGCGAAAAGGGTATTTGAGTCTACCGAGGATACTTTGATGAGTATGGCCGAGGAACTGGCAGTCATGGCCAAAATATAAGTATGCAAAGGAGTAATATTGCCAGCATATTGGGTACACCCTCACTGCGTCGGCTTTGATGAACTTTACAACAGTTGGAAAGGGTTTTTGATGATGGTGTTAGGATGATAAGCGCAGTTAGAAAAGTTCAGAAACAGTTCTTCTACAAAAAGGCCTTCTTTTCTACAGAAACAGTTGCGGAAGGGATTGAAGAAAGAACGTTGTTAGACGCACTTCGGATGAAAAACTACGCCATGTTGACTTGAGATTTTTTTACGGAAATAAACACTAGTTGAGGCATTCAGTAATGTACTTACGAGTTGATGTACCACTGCGGTGCCAGTTACCCTATCGTAAAGCAGTGAAGTTTTATTGTGTTTTGGTTAAAAGGCAACTGTAGCTGGCAAGATTACTGGACAACATGAGAATGAAGAAGATGATGTAACCAGTGCAGTGTGTCGCGTGATGTTATAAAGTTGTGGGACACATCACGTATCTGATATGGGCATTGGGTGCCTGTAATAATGTAGATAAAAGTTGTCTCGTAATTTCTTGCTTTATGAAAATTACTATTAAAATAATCACCCTTTCACTGCAACATTTCTCGATCAAAAAGTATGCACTGAAAATAACTGCTAAGTTTATTACAAATTTCTTGGAGTTGACCGTCATTGTTAAAAGATTTCGCTTAAAATGCGTTTGCAATGTTTGCATGCTAAATATTGTATACCTGTAAACTGTGCTTATTAAACACACTAATAATATTTGTATTAGATTTTAAAAGTGATTCTGCCAGTCCGTTTATAGGTCCTCAATTCATCAGTTTAAACACATTATGATCAAGCTTGAACCTTTAGAACACCGTAGAGACGTCAGCTCTATGTGTGTTCTATCGGTTTTTCAATGGGGAGTGCTCTGAGAGCTGTTTGAAGCCTCCTTCCACTTTCTCTGTGCATACACTCCGGCATAGAAACATGTTCCATCCATTCCACCTGGATGGCTTGCAATGCACGATCACCCGGTATGCCTGATCCTTCTTTAAACACATATGCAAACTATGGAACCATCTACCAGCAACAGTGTTCCCTCGAAACTATAACATGGGGTTATGTTATCCAAGGGGCGGATAAACAGAGCAAGCAACGCATTTACAGTTCCTCTGGTGCTGCGAATGTCCATGGGCGGCGGTGATCGCTTACCATCAGGCAGGCGCCCGTTCGTTTGCTCAGGTCGATTTAAAAAAAAGTATGATAGTGCAATAGAAAGTCTTGAACACCCAGCCTCAGGTGAGGTGTCGCATCTTAAAATCTATTTCAATCTTTAATGAGAAAACTACTACTGTACTATCTTTTTCCCCAGTTTCAGAGATTAGTTTGATATATTTTGTGGTTAAATGATTTTATAATGGACAACGTTTAATCGTTGGTACATGCCCGTGGCATTTGCAAAAACCTAGTAACTAAACACAGGCAGAACCGCGGTCCAGTACAAAAGTATAATGAATAATGACAAATGAGATAATTGCATTATTATTGTACGCAACTCTATAGATATCGCTACTCTGTTGTCAGATATCGCTACATTTTGTACACCGGAAATTGACCTGCATTTCAATATTTTTTTAATATAATGCATGCAATTTAAAAGCAAATTACTTATTCTTAGCAGCTTTATTATAGCAAAATTCGTGAATTTAGTACTAAACGACATCTTCGTTAAATATGGAATTATTTGATACTATCTTTTTCCCTGCATTTGCACGTAGTTCGGTCACGTGAAAATAGTTTTTCACGTCAGTCACGAATTTTCCCGTAATGAAAATATCATATAAAGTTTTAATCCAGTCTCAATCTCCATAACAAAATTATAAACGTGAGATAGAGGTGGATACTCTTGTTTCGTTCTTAGGGTTCCATAGCTAATTTTACCAAAATGGTAAAAATGGAACCCTTATGGTGAGACTTTCTCCGTCCGTCCGTCCATCCGTCCGTCTGTCACAATCGATTATTTCAGTACCGAAGCTATCGACTTGAAATTTGAAATAGTTTTCGGTAACAGTGACCCGACTCCATTTTTCAATCGATGACAGAGAAATATAAAGCAGAGTATAACTTAACTATTCCACCGATATTTTACGATTTGTTAGGCGTTATCGATCTATCTCCAGTTCTCAAATAAGGATAGTTGGTCAGTTAGGTTAGTAAATTACGAAATTAATATAATCTTTCAGTCAATATTATATTATCAATCTAACACTGAATTTATTTTTGTCTTTCTTATACCGTAGCGAAGACGTTGGTGGGTGCGACATGCAGCTTTGCGGAGGAATAAATATTATATTGCCTCATCGCTCATAGTGGTCATTACCTTACAATATTTTTTAAAACTTCATAGGAAACACTACTACTACTAGAAGGCGTCGCAGTATCGCATCTTATGATAAGTTAACTCACCCCTAACGGTAATATAGAATCACGTCAAAACGAAATTGCTTAGCTGTGTCTTTGCAGTAGCTAAACCAATAGACCAGAAGTGACGCTGGTAAACCAATAGACCAGAAGTGACCAAAAAAATCAATGGTTTCCGCGGAAAAACTGAAAAACAGATATTCACGCTGGAAAAATACTATTTCACGCTGTAATGACTCAACTAATATGAGTGAAATTCAATAGGCTACTTTTTATCCCGGGAAAATCAGTGGTTTCCGCGGGAAAAGGGAAAACGGATTTTCATGTGGGAGATAATATACTCCTTTACGCCGCAACTACTGAATATTGTCGGCTGAAAGTTAAACTAAAGATTGATTTCGTTCTAAATTAACACAAAGGCTACTTTTTACCGCGGAAAAATCGATGGCTCCGTGGGAATAGGGAAAATTAAAATTAACGCGTGCGAAGCCGCGGGTATCTTCTAGTATAATTATATATTCTGTGAAAAATTTAAGCTTCTACCTGTTATCGTTATCAATATAATATAGCAAAAAAATCACGTTTATTGTATGGGAGCCCCCTTAAATATTTGTTTTATTCTAGTTTATGGTACTTACCTATTTGTTGTTACAGCGGTAACAGAAATAATCATCTGTGATGTATTTCAAATCTGCTATCTAGCTATCTGCACTGCACGGTTAAAGAGAAACAGCCTGGTGACAGACAGACGGACGGACGGACGGAGGGATAGCGAAGTCTCCGTAAAAGGGTTCCTTTTTTACCCTTTGGGTACGGAGCCCTAAAAAGGAGATGATAAAATCCCTATAAGTGCAAGATTGGCATCTTTTAAAGATGAGCTGATTCCATCAGCAACACCACGAAAAAAAAATAGGTACCTATAGCTAGCGAACAACTTTATCACAAGTGTAATAATTGTAGTTAATAAATCTGATGCATAATGGGGGTATTAAAACACGAGAGTGAGTTTAAACCGCAGGAGAGTTTCTTAAAGTATCACACGAGTATCTCCCTAGTATAGATCAACAGATTTCTATAACGATCGTAGATATACATAATATCCTATACCTTAAAACGAGCAATTCTTGTATATATATATATATATATATATATATATATATATATATATATATATATATATATATGTATATATATTTCTATATAATCTAGATCTCGAAAACGGCTCTAACGATTTTCATGAAATTTAGTATACAGGGGGTTTTGGGGGCGATAAATCGATCTAGCTAGGATTCATTTTAAAAATCCAAAAAAAAAAATATGACTACTGGTACCATCTATTTGCCACCGAGCGAAGCTCGGTCACCCAGGTATATCTATTAAATGCCATATGGTAATGGCCGATAATGCGGTTTCCATGCTGAGTGCACGTACCCAAAATAGAACGATACGGCTAAAAAAAAGAATGAAACAATGCATATATTTTTTATTTTATTTTATTAGTTTCTTAGGATTTGGGCAGGGGTTTAATATGGAAGTCGATGTAACTGCGGCCGGTGGGCCGGCCCTTGTGCGTGACGTTGACGTAGACTCGGCCTTCCTGGAACGGGAAGCTGTGCACCAGCGCGTTCAGACGGAACCTCATGTTGGGGAACGCGTACATCCCCTGCGGACAAAGGAAAACCAATTAAAAACCGGCCAAGTGCGAATCGGACTCGCGCACCCAGGGTTCCTACTACTATGGTAAAAGTAAAACCATAACCCCTTTTTTACCGAACCGTAAAGTTAACTTTGTTTGTGGAGGTTCATTGATAATACCAACAAATATATAATTGACAAAGAGTTGATTTTATTTTTCCCATAAAATATACATTAGAAGAAAGAAGAAAGAAAAAACGTTTATTTGGAATCACAGATAAAAAAACGTCAGAATACATCAAAGTTACTTATGTGTGAAATTGTGTGATTCCAAAATGGAGTCCACTCAGCGTTTGCTACGTCCGTGGAGCCTGGATTTGCCCCACGGTCGTAGCGCTGGTCTTCCGTGGATCCAAAAAATATCGGACGATTTATAAATAAATAAACATTTTGCCCATATAAATATGAAAGCGTATTACTCCATTGGAAATTTAATTACTTTATAATGAGGACCATTCCTGTTACTCGTTTACGTCAATGACCTTCCTTATGTTACTTAGGACAATCGTGAGATAGTTCTCTTCTCAGCGGCAGGGCGCGCTTGTGAACCCTCGTAAACTTAGTTTTAAGTCGTAAAATGGTTATCACCATTAAAGAGACCGTGTAAAATGAAATGACCTATTATAAGAGCCTCTGTATGCTAGGCCTAATTTTCAATTCAATTCTATTCTACTGAACCCCACAAAAGATTTCTGCACTCTGCGCAAACTGTGTGGATCCTCAGACAGCAATTTGTAAAACTTCAAATTTTAATTAATCTGCAATTTCTCAGTGGTAAAGTGCCCTTCCAATTAAACCACAGTATTGTTTTACACACAGCACAACGGATTAGCAAGCTGAAGTGGGCGGGCCATATCTGTCGCAGGACCGACGGCCGTTGGGGTAGACGTGTTCTGGAGTGGAGACCGCGTACAGGTAGGCGCAGCGTAGGACGACCTCTTGCCCGCTGGACCGACGACCTGAAAAAGGTCGCTGGTAGCGGGTGGATGAGGAAGGCGGAGGACCGTGTGTGGTGGCGCGCTCTCGGAAAGGCCTATGTCCAGCAGTGGGCGTCTATAGGTTGATTGATTGATTGATTGATTGTTTTACACACACAAACACACACATGGTTACACTTACAGGTTTACACGGACATTTCAGCACGGGCTGCGGTCGCTCCTTCTCCGGAACCCTGTTATATGCATCCCTGAAGGCATCTCCGATGATTTCATCCCTTTCAAATAGATCACAAATTTTGTTGTGTATTTCTACGAAACTTCTCTTGTACACGTTGGAAAGTAACTCGTAGAAGTAGAGGCTCAGCTGTAAATAATAGAAATGAACAAAATGCGTCTTGCTATTACTAGTTTTTTTTAAACCTTCTTTAGGGGTGCGTTGAGCATTTTTAGCCGCGTATCCATTAGAGCAATCTTGGCCTCGACTTGAGGCAAATAGCCTTAGTTGCTCGGCCAGAGGCATAGGCTCGATGCATGTTGCGGATCAAGCTGAGATGAAACGCTTCATCGTGATCCACTCGTACAATTTTTATTAATTGAATTGCAGAGAAGTTAGTACATGATTTGTACGAATTTCGAGTCGAACAAAAACCTTTACCATCCCCTTCTGATTCGTTGTCCATTGTGAGTTGCGACCCGAGGCAACAAGCCCGTCTCCATCAAATTTCTTAGAAGTTTGAGCGGCCAAAAAACCGACAAAACATCTCGGGTCGGTGCCGCATTTGCCTCGTATTGCCTCAACCTTGCGGCGCGCCGCATGTTGAGGCATTGTCTTGGATTTACGTGAAATCAACGGGTCTGCCCGCGAAATTCAAAATTTTTGTGGTTTTTTGCAATTTGTACGCTAATTAGACATCATAGGCTTATGGCAATCAATTTGCGAGAATGGCAGTATCATCTTTACATGATTATATCAAAATATTTGCATAAAAATGTGTATCCTAGGATATTAGTCCGAGTATCGAGTTTTATGTGAGTAACTCGCAAATCTTCGACTAATTTCTTTTACTCGACACTTTCGAGCAGAGATTTTTATATGAACACGTGTAGAAGATATTGGGATTATCGCAATTTGACGGCCATAAGCCTATTATGTCTTATTAGCTTAAAAATCGCGAAAAACCACGAAAAATTTGAATTTCGCGGGCACACCCGTGGTGTGCTCCTTAAGGCAGCCTCTGGTCGAGCGGCTAGGATATAACCATTGAATTCGTGTAGTGTGTTATAACTGACTACTTGTCTGTTATCTCATCTGATAGTAAGTGAAAATGTAGTCATAGATGTTTGAAATACTTACTCCAAGTTAAAAATATGTTAAATTAACGTTAAATTGTTGATTTAAATTAAGGAATAAGTATAATCTTACCCCTCACGGTTGGAACACACCATCACGCGGCAAAGCTAAATAGCTCTGCAATGCTCCTCTGCTAGTTGGGTGGCAACTATTAGTTTTGGCCTTCCCAGCCCGCGAAATTCCAATTTCATTTAGTTTTTCACAAATATTAGGATAACTACACATTGTAGGTTTGCGGCAATGAATTTTGCGAGCATTATAGATGTTTTTAATACTCGTCAATTCTTACTCACCTCATATTGGTTCCCGAAAGATAATTTTATACAGTTTCCCAGATTTCGAGCTATCGGGAACCAATATGAAGTAAATGAGTATTGTTGAGCAGAGTTTTTATTTAAAACATGTCTATGCATAATAGTTGTGCTCGCAATACTCATTGCTAAGAGCCTAAGACGTATAATTAGCACACTATTAGCGAAAAAATTTGGTCAAGTGCGAGTCGGACTCGCGCACCAAAGGTTCCATACCATAAAAGAAGTTAAACATTGAAAGAATCACTTTGGTTCATGAATTTACGAGTATAATTTACATGTAGGTACTTTTGTTGGCAAACCGCAAACATAACTTTGTTTTTGCCGATTTATTGTTATTATCAAAAAAAGTATAATAGTTAGAGAGTTGATTTTATTTTTCCTCTAAAATATACGTTTACTTCTATTGATCATAATTATTTCAGATTTTTCGATTGGTAATCTTCGGAGATAAAGGGGGGAACGGTATTTTTTTCGACAGTTTGCTCAATAAATCGAAAACTATCAGGCATAAAAATAAATAAAAATCAGTTTTAGAATACACAAGTAACGCCCTTTCATATGATACCCTATTCAATATTGTTATCTCATTTTGAAATTTTGACGACCTGGTTTCCCCCCTTTTTAAATAAAAATAAAAACAATTTTCAATTTTTTATGATTGGAATGGCGTTGGGTTAATATTACCTAAAACTATTCTAAATTTCAAGTCGATAGCTTTGATAGTTACTGAAATAATCGAGTGTGACAGACGGACGGACGGACGGACGGAGAAAGTCTCACCATAAGGGTTCCATTTTTACCAAATAGGTATGGAACCCTAAAAACAAGACGTCTGTTTTAATTTTAGTATATTCTATTGACTAATTTTACACAATACGTCATAGGCATCAGTCGCCCCGTGGTGCCCAGCCACAAATGTGCCGGAGTTCAACCCTCACCGTGTTTCCGTACTTTTTTTTTTTTAATTTAATCGTTCTTTTTTTTAATTAATTCGTTTTGAACTATATTCAATTCAAATACAATCGCTCAATTGTTGTAAAATTAATAACGCATTAAATATGATAAATAAATTTTCTTTGTAGGTCGTAAATGCCTTTTTAGTTTTACGTATACCTATTAATATTCAATCTTTTTAAACATTCACTTCACAAAATAAAGTTAAAGTTCTTAAATATTTACCGTGAAATGGTTGTCCATAACTTTGAGGGACGTATAGTTTAACGTGACATAGTGGACGGGATCTCTTCTGTTGACCTGTCTCGACTTAAATATGACGCTGGAGTAATACTCCTTATCCAAGAATGTCACTTGCGGTCTCTCCAAGCTGAAGTATAAAGACTGAAAACAATAATGTTTCATGCAAAGCTGGGTAGATCGCTTTTGTGGAATGCAACTTGTGTAGATACATTAGCTCCATCCTATATTCTGAACCATAATGTTCCATGGAAGCTCACTTGTGTGGGATATAAACTGTGGTAGATACATTAGCTGCATCCCATATTCTTAACAATAATGTTCAAAGCTGGGTAGGTTGCTTGTGTGGGATGCAACTTGTGTAGATACATTAGCTGCATCCCATATTCTGAACAATAATGTTCCATGGAAGCTGGGTAGGTTGCTTGTGTGGGATGCAACTTGTGTAGATACATTAGCTGTAGCCCATATTCAGGACAGTAATGTTCCATGGAAGCTGGGTAGGTCGCTTGTGTGGGATGCAACTTATGTAGATACATTAGCTGTATCCCATATTCAGGACAGTAATGTTCCATGGAAGCTGGGTAGGTTGCTTGTGTGGGATGCAACTTGTGTAGATACATTATTGCATCCCATATTCTGAGACCGGAGGCTAGGGCCAATTTCGATGACATTGCGAAAAGGGTATATGAGTCTAGGGTAGTTGAGAATACTTTGATGAGTGTGACCGAGGAACTGGCAGTCATGGCCAAAATATAAGTTTGCAAAGGGGTAATGTTGCCAGCATTTTTGGTACGCCCTCACTGTGTCGGCTTTGATGAACTTTATAACAGTAGGAAAGGGTTTTGATGATGGTGTCAGGATGAAAAGCGCAGTGCGTCGTGTTATATTGCAGTGAAAGTTATGAAACGCACTGTATCTGACATAAGAAGGCCTGCTTTTCCACTTTTTTTGTTGAAGGGTTAAATGGAAGAGAATGTTGTTAGACGCAGTGAAGTTTTATTGTGTTTTGGTTAAAAGGCAACTGTAGCTGGCAAAATTACTGGACAAATTGAGAATCAAGAAGATGATGAAAGCAGTACAGCGTGTCGCGTGATATTGCAATGTAAAGTTGTGGGACACACGTATCTGATATGGGCATTGGGTGCCTGTAACAATGTAGCTAAAAGTTGTCTTGTCATTTCTTGCTTTATGAAAATTACTATAAAAATAATCACCCTTTCACTGCAACATTTCTCGATCAAAAAGTATGCACTGAAAATAACTACTAACTTATTTACAAATTTCTTGGAGTTGACCGTCATTGTTAGAAGATTTCGCTTAAAATGCGTTTGCAATGTTTGCATGCTAAATATTGTATACCAATTACCAACCTAAACTGTGCTTATTAAACACACTAATAATATTTGTATTAAATTTTAAAAGTGATTCTGTCAGTCCGTTTATAGGTCCTCAATTCATCAGTTTAAACACATGGTGATTCAGTATCAAGCTGGAACCTTTAGAACACCGTAGATACGTCAGCTCTATATGTGTTCTATCGGTTATTCAATGGGGAGTGCTCTGAAGAGCTGTTTGAAGCCTCCTTCCACTTTTTCTGTGCATACACTCCCGCATAGAATCATGTTCCATCCATTCCACCTGGATGGCTGGCAATCCACGATCACTGCAATCTATGGAACCAGCTACAGTGTTCCATTAAAAATATAATATGGGGTTATCCAAGGGGCGGATAAACATATTTAAGAGCCAACAACGCATTTGCAGTTCCTCTGGTGCTACAAATGTCCATGGGCCGAGGTGATCGTTTATAATCAGGTGGGCGCCCGTTCGTTTACATAAAAAAACGTATGATATTGCAATAGAAACTCTTGGACACACACAGCATCAGCCGTGATATTCTGCAAAACAGCGACGAGCGTACATCTCTGTATCTATGAATTTGTCAGTTGTAATAGAGTACAATTTTGCATGCCATATTCGGGTTGGTAGCTGTCTGGCAGCTATTTCATTTTGTAGAATAGCACAGCAGGTGAGGTCTCGCTCGTCTCACCATTCTTTTCTTTAAAAACAATTGTCTCGCATCTTGAAATCCGTTTTAACCTTTTAGGAGAAAACTACTACTGTACTATCTTTCTTCCCCAGCTTTAGAGATTAGTTGGATATTTTGCGGTTAAATGATATTATCATCTGTGATCATTGACAACGTTTAATCCTTTTGCCAATACACGGCTTCCCATAATATAAAAAAAAACTTCATTACATACCACAACTACTAAACAGACTTCTCTGGGATTTGTAATGGACGTACGAGTATTCCTTGGATTAACACATAGGTGTATGTTATCCTTGAAATATCGTTGGTACATACCCGTGGCATTTACAAAAATCTAGTACCTATTTACAGGCAGAGCCACGGTCAAGTACAAAAGTATAATTAATAAGAGATAATTGCATTATACTGAACTCTACAGATATCGCTACTCTGTTGTCAGATATTTTGTACACCGGAAATTGACTTGCATTTAAATATTTTTTGAATATAATGCAATGCAATTTAAAAGAAAATTACTTATTTTTAGCAGCTTTATTATAGCAAAATTCGTAAATTTAGTATTGAACGAAGATAATATGGTATTATTTGATAATAGCATTTGCCCGCGGTTTTCTCACGTGGAAATTGGTTTTTCACGTACCCAAGGATTTTCCCGTAATGAAACTATCATATTAGGTTTTAATTTAGTCTCTATCTCCATTATAAATGAACGTGGAATAGAGGTGGAATAGTTATACTCTGTTTAATATAATCAATCTAACACTGAATTTATTTTTGTCTTTCTTACCGTTGCGAAGACGTCGGTGGGTGCGAAATGCTGATGCAGCTTCGCGGAGGAATATAATATGTATACAGTGTGTCCGGGATCGAACTAGCGATAATTTAAGGGAGTGTTCTATAGCTCATTACAAGCAAACCCCCCCCCCCCCTTTATAGGGTTTTTTTTTTTGCTCGTAATGAGCTATAGCACTTTCCCTTAAATTATCGCTAGTTCGATCCCGGACACAGTATATATTGCCTCATCGCTCACAGTGATCATAACCTTACAATATTTTTTTATAACTACCAGTTCTGCCTGTCGCAGTTCTGCCTGGAACAGAATAAAGTACTCGACTGCGACCTCATCTTATGATAAGTTAACTCACCCTTAACGGTAATATAGAATCACGTCAGAACGAAATCGCTTAGCGGTGTCTTTGCTGTAGCTAAACCAATAGAGCAGAAGTGACGCTGGTAAACCAATAGACCAGCAGTGCTATTCTACAAAATGTCCATCTCTGACACAGCTGCCAGACAGCTGCCAAGCCGAAGATGGCATCCAAAATTGTACTCCATTACAACTGACAAACTATTTTTGTATTGCAAAAGAGAGCTATTAGATCGATATACAAAATGAAGCCACGCGAATCTCTTCGCCAAAAATGTAAAGAAATAGACATTCTTACAGTGGCGTGTCAATACATTTATAACTGTCTACTGTTTGTACGTCAAAATATTAATAATTACAATAAACGGATAGATATAAGTAACCGTCCGATTAGAAGTGGAGCACATAAGTTAGTTGTAGTGCCACACCGTTTGCGTAAGGTACAGAAGTCCTTTGTGGGGTTGAGTGTACGCTTCTACAATATGATCCCGAAGTCTGTCTTGGACTTACCTTTGCACCGGTTTAAAGATACTGTCAAAAAACATCTAATAAATCAGGGTTACTACACCATTGAAGAAATTTTAAATAACAAAGATTCTTGGAACGATAGTGATATGCTTCCATCTCCTCACGAGATATCTTTAAAATATTGTTTCATACTAAGTACTAAAAATTGTATATTGAGACATTTTTTTAAAAGAGCAAGTACCGAGTTTCTTGCCAGTTCTTCTCGGTGCAAACCTGCTTTCCGAACCTGGCGGTAGTCTCGACATTTCATGAGAGCTTATATCTAAGCTTATGTGAAATAAAGAATTTCATTTTATTTCATTTCATTTCATTTCATTTCATTTCATTTCATAGATGCAGAGATATACGCTTGTCGCTGTGTTAAGTATTTTTGCAGAATAGCACGACAGAAGTGAACAGAAAAATCAATGGTTTCCCCGGAAAAACTGAAAAACACGCTGGAAAAATACTATTTCACGCTGTAATGACTCAACTAATATGAGTGAAAATCGGAAAAAAGTTAGATTTTATCCTGGATTAATACATAGGCTACTTTTTATCCCAGGAAAATCAATGGTTTCCACGGGAATAGGGAAACGGATTTTCATGTGGGAGAAAAGTGTTTGAGTGATCTGAGGAGAAAATATACTCCTTTACGCCGCAGCTACTGAATATTGTCGGCTGAAAGTTAAACTAAAGATTGATTTCGTCCTAAATTAACACAAAGGCTACTTTTTATCGCGGAAAAATCGATGGCTCCGTGGGAATAGGGAAAACTAAAATTAACGCGTGCGAAGCCGCGGGTATCTTCTAGTATAATTATATATTCTGTGAAAATTTTAAGCTTCTACTTGTTATCGTTATCAATATATAGCAAATAAATCACGTTTATTGTATGGGAGCCCCCTTAAATATTTGTTTTATTCTAGTTTATGGTACCTATTTGTTGTTATAGCGGCAACAGAAATACATCATCTGTGAAAATTGCAAGTCTGTAGCTATCTGCACTGCACGGTTCAAGAGATACAGCCTGGTGACAGACAGACGGACGGACGGAGGGACAGCGAAGTCTCCGTAAAAGGGTTCCTTTTTTACCCTTTGGGTACGGAGCCCTAAAAAGGAGATGATAAAATCCCTATAAGTGAAAGATTAGCATCTTTTACAGATAAGCTGGTTCCATCAGTAAAACCTCGAAAAAAATAGGTACCTACCTATAGCTAGCGAACAACTTTATTTCACAAGTGTAATAATAGTAGTTTATGAATCGGATCTGATCGGATAGGAATCGGGCTGGGTATTTAAAACACGAGAGTGAGTTTTTTAATAGTATCACACGAGTATCACTCATATAGATCAACAGATTTCTATAACGATCGTAGATATTAGATGCCATATGGTAATGGCCGATAATGTGGTTTTTATGCTGAGTGAGCGTACCCAAAATACGGAACGATAACGGTATGTCTAAAAAAAAGAACGAATTTATGCATAATTTTTTTTTTATTTAATTGGCTTCTTAGGATTTGGGCAGCGGCTTAATATGGAAGTCGACGTATCCGCGGCCGGTGGGCCGGCCCTTGTGGGTGACATTGACGTAGACCCGGCCTTCCTGGAACGGGAAGCTGTGCACCAGCGCGTTCAGCCGGAACCTCATGTTGGGGAACACGTACATCCCCTGAGGACAAAGTGTATTGAAAGAAAGAAATAATAAAAAATAACGCCTTTTGTATTAATGCTGATATTTTATTTACTAATCTAGTTGAATGGTTACTATTATTTATAGAGCTCAAGCAGAAATCCTAATTACGCAATCATATATTATGTACCAAAAATTGATCACAAACATTTTGGGTATCTTCTACCCACCTCATAGCTGGTGTAGCAATTTCTCACCTTATTCGCGCCTGGTTAAGTCTGTAATTGTAATTTCCAGGGCCGTCTTTACCCGGGGGTGCAAGGGGTGCCGTGAACCCGGGCGCGGAGCGGCCGGGGCGCCCGCCCGGCGCGCGGAGGCCCCGGGGGCGCCCGCCGTGCACGCGGAGCGCCCGGGGGCGCCTGCCGAGCGCTGATTATTTAGATATTATTGAGATATCATTGAACTTAACTCGATAGTACACTTTCACATACTTGTTACGAGTTACGACAAAAAGGTATATTGTATAAAAAATTGTCGTCTATTTTAAACTTACGGCGTTTGTCATACTGCTCATGATGTCAAGTCAAAATGACTCTTATTACTACAATAATAACAATTTTATTTAATAAAACACGCACGCGGCAAAATCTCTCATTCAAAGTGATTTTGATAACGTTTGTTTGACACATTGCCGGCCGGTCGCCCGCACTTGAAGCAAAATTTACGCGTCTTCGAGTAATCGGTGAACATACATAAAAAAAAAAAAAAAACCGGCCAAGTGCGAGTCAGACTCGCGCACCGAGGGTTCCATACCATAAAAGAAGTAAAACATTGAAAGAATCACTTTTGTTCATGAATTTACGAGTATACATATAGTTGTTCATGAATTTACACTTTTGTTGGCAAACCGCAAACGTAACTTTGTTTTTGGCGGATTATTGTTATTATCAAAAAAATTATATTAGTTAACGAGTTTATTTTATTTTTCCTGTAAAATATACATCAATGTCTATTAATCATAATTATTTCAGATTTTTCTATTGGTAAACTTCGGAGATAAGGGGGGGGGGGAACGGTATTTTTTTCGACAGTTTGCCCAATAAATCAAAAACTATCAGGCATAAAAATAATTAAAAATTAGATTTAGTATACACAAGTAAAGCCCTTTCATATGATACCCCATTCAATATTATTATCTCATTTTGAAAATTTGTCGACCCGGTTTTCCCCCCTTTTTAAATAAAAATAAAAACAATTTTCAAATTTTTACGATTGTTATGACGTCGGGTCACTATTACCCATAACTATTCTTAATTTCAAGTCGATAGCTTGAATATTTACTGAAATAATCGCGTGTGACAGACGGACGGACGGACGGAGAAAGTCTCACCATAAGGGTTCCATTTTTACCATTTTGGTATGTGCCCTAAAAATAAAAATTAAAAAAGATTCCGACGAATTGAGAACCTCCTCCTTTTTTGAAGTCGGTTAATAAGAGAAAAATATCAAGGTAAGTCAATTTTATTTTTTAAGTGTTAGGTAGATTACAACCATTATCATCGTCAGCCACCAACAGCGTTACCAGACGAGGCAAAATTAAATGTCCCGCGCGGGGCAGGCTCTGTCCTGATTTTTGGTAATAACTCGATTTTTTTCGGAAGACGAATAAGACTCATCTATTTAACGATACGATATATATCTGATTTAAATATATATATTTTTTAAATACATTTTGTATGGCTATTTTTGCCATCTATTGTCGGGTAAACGTAAATTTAATTCAAATAAAAGATAATTTCTAATGCTTATGATGAAAGAATCGCAAAAATTCAAATTCTTTGGTTAGTAATTGATACAAACCTACTTAGAATAAAGAAAGAAAAATTAAAATAAAATTTGATTTTATTGTAGATGGCCGAATTAGAGGATGGTAAAAAGAGACCATCGGGTGCTCAAAACAGAAAAAGGAAACTGGAGAAAGAAGAAAAAAAGAAAGTAATTTTGGAACGTGGATTGCTGGTGTTTTTTGCCAGACCATGGACAATTTTTTGCCAGACCATTATGTCTCGAATGAAGAATAGATTTGTTTTTTATTTGTTTACCTAATTGGGTTTAACTTGTATAATTTAAGTTTAATTTTAGTTTTGTATTTTAGAGAAATAAATAAATAAATAAATTATCAAAATTACGTGTATTGTGTATTTTTGGTTGACTAGGACCCCTTTCATACTTCGGTGTCGTCGCTCGCGTGCCACGCTCAGTGTAAAAAAAGTACTCTGTGAGTGTAAAAGAAAAAAAGGGCGCAGGCTGAGCCCCCGCACCCCGGCGCAGAATAGGCTTAAGACGGCACTGGTAATTTCTCTGTGATTTCCCTGGCTATAGTGCCCTGCATATTGAACCACAACATTGTTTCACACACACACACACACTCAAAGTATTGTTTGATTGGGGTTACACTAACAGGCTTAAGGGGACATTTCAATACGGGCTGCGGTCGCTCCTTCTCCGGGACTCTGTTGTATGCATCTCTGAACGCATCTCCGATGATTTCATCCATTTCAAGTAGATCACACAACTTGTTGTGTATTTCTACGAAACTTCTTTTGTATACGTTGGAAAGTAGCTCGTAGAAGTAGAGGCTGAGCTGTAAATAAATAAAGAGTTAAAACACAGTTAGAGAGATAAAACAACCACGGATAGAGGGCAACAAAGTGATCTTATAAGGGTTCCGTTTTTTTTCTTTTGAGGTACGGAACCCTAAACATGTAAATAGTGAAAAAAATTAAAAAACACGACTGCCCTGGTAAAATGACTTTTTTCAAAAAAATATAGCCTGTTACTCGGAATGATGTAAGGATCCCAACGATACCCAAATATATTCAGCCTTTCAGAAGTTATGGTGAAATAAAGAAACTCACATACATACTTACATACATACATACATACATGAACCCTAAAAACATTGCACTCCTTTTTTGGACAGTCGTGCAAAAAGAGTAAAATGCCTCTTTCTATTACGAGTTTTTTTTGAAGAGAAACCTTTTTGAGTTTCGTTGAGTATTTTTGGGTTCATCCACTCTTAAGGGGCCACCCCTTCCCGGACGATCCAAGTACAACGAAGGCGTGGTCTACAGGCTTGCTGTTTATTGTAACGAAATCTTAGTAAAAGATGCACTGTGAAAAAAAAATAGATATCGCCCGTGTCGTCGGTCGGGCGTTCGGAAAAAAATAGTGGAAAATTTTCACGAAACATGTTTCAGGAAATACGTGATTTTGAAAAAGCCTTACAAGTATGTGTAAATAATGTTATTTCGAATCTCCATTAGTCGTACGAGGCTCCTATAGAGTTGTTTTAGAGGGTTCCGTTATTTTATTGTTTTTATACAAACCTAGATATAGTGTGCAAGATACCTACTTAGTAAAAATATTTCAAGAATATTTAGTTAAAACGCCATAATCCCGTTCGAGCGTTTGTATGGAAAATGTACCGGAAATCTCTTAACAATACCCAAACTCTTAAATGACCCTATTAATTTATCATATTTTTCACTTCTATGGGCACTCCCGGAGTGCCACAGTTTTTTTAAACAATACAACTTTATACCTACTTGAATGTTATCTCTGTAAAGAAACAGCCGAAGATGTTTATTGTATTAATTTGGAAGTGGTAAGTAATTTTACCCCTAACGGTTTCTACATAGCATCGTCCCGCAACGCTATATCGCTTTGTGGTGCGTCTCTGCTGAGCGTGGTAAGTCTAGTCAAGTACTGACTAAGTAAATAGTCAGGTACTCGTAGAGTGTAAAAAAAGTCTTCACCCATGCCATCAAAAAACCTAACTGTATCCGGCGCTATCTAAAGGGATGAAATAATAAGGGATAAAATTGAGACACTTTTTAAAGTATTCAATACCATACTCCGTAAATATTTACCGTGAAATGATTGTCCATGACTTTCAGGGACGTATAGTTTACCGTGACGTAGTGGACGGGGTCTTTCCTGCTGACCTGTCTCGACTTGAATATGACGCTGGAGTAATACTCCTTGTCGAAGAAAGTCACTTGCGGTCTCTCCACGCTGAAGTACAAAGACTGAAAACAATAATGTTTCATTGAAGCTGGGTAGGTCGCTTGTGTGGGATGCAACTTGTGTAGATACATCAGCCGCATCCCATTCTCAGAAAAATAATGTTCCATGGAAGCTGGGTAGGTCGTTTGTGTGAGATGCAACTTGTGTAGATACATCAGCCGCATCCCATTCTCAGAACGATAATGTTCCATGGAAGCTGGGTAGGTCGTTTGTGTGAGATGCAACTTGTGTAGATACATCAGCCGCCGCATCCCATTCTCAGAACAATAATGTTCCATGGAAGCTGGGTAGGTCGTTTGTGTGAGATGCAACTTGTGTAGATACATCAGCCGCATCCCATTCTCAGAACGATAATGTTCCATGAAAGCTGGGTAGGTCGTTTGTGTGAGATGCAACTTGTGTAGATACATCAGCCGCCGCATCCCATTCTCAGAACAATAATGTTCCATGGAAGCTGGGTAGGTCGTTTGTGTGAGATGCAACTTGAGTAGATACATCAGCTGCATCCCATCCTCAGAACAATAATGTTCCATGGAAGCTGGGTAGGTCGTTTGTGTGAGATGCAACTTGAGTAGATACATCAGCTGCATCCCATCCTCAGAACAATAATGTTCCATGGAAGCTGGGTAGGTCGTTTGTGTGAGATGCAACTTGTGTAGATACATCAGCCGCATCCCATTCTCAGAACGATAATGTTCTATGGAAGCTGGGTAGGTCATTTGTGTGAGATGCAACTTGTGTAGATACATGAGCCGCCGCATCCCATTCTCAGAACAATAATGTTCCATGGAAGCTGGGTAGGTCGTTTGTGTGAGATGCAACTTGTGTAGATACATCAGCCGCATCCCATTCTCAGAACGATAATGTTCCATGGAAGCTGGGTAAGTCGTTTGTGTGAGATGCAACTTGTGTAGATACATCAGCCGCATCCTATTCTCAGAACGATAATGTTCCATTGAAGCTGGGTAGGTTGCTTGTGTGGGATGCAACTTTTGTAGATAAATAAGCTGCTTCCCACATTCAGAAAAATAATGTTCCATGGAAGCTGGGTAGGTCGTTTATGTACGATGCAACTTGTGTAGATACATCAGGCGACGCATCCCATTCTCAGAACAATAAAGTTCCATGGAAGCTGGGTAGGTCGTTTGTGTGAGATGCAAATTGTGTAGATACATCAGCCGCCGCATCCCATTCTCAGAACAATAATGTTCCATGGAAGCTGGGTAGGTCGTTTGTGTGAGATGCAACTTCTGTAGATACATCAGCCGCATCCCATTCTCAGAACGATAATGTTCCATGGAAGCTGGGTAGGTCTTTTGTGTGAGATGCAACTTCTGTAGATACATCAGCCGCATCCCATTCTCAGAACGATAATGTTCCATGGAAGCTGGGTAGGTCTTTTGTGTGAGATGCAACTTGTGTAGATACATCAGCCGCCGCATCCCATTCTCAGAACAATAATGTTCCATGGAAGCTGGGTAGGTCTTTTGTGTGAGATGCAACTTGTGTAGATACATCAGCCGCATCCCATTCTCAGAAAAATTGTTGTGATATTGATCAGATACTGGCCAACATAAAATAGATTTAATTTTTATGTTTTAAAATCTAGTTCTTCTTTTTAAATGTTCTTCTTGATGTTGTCACTTCTTGAAAATAAAATATCCATAGCACATTATTTTATTGTATATTTTTACAAAATAGTAAAATTTCAACACGTTATCAGCACGAAAGTACAATAAAATGAATAGTAATTTGTGTGCAAACTAGTAGAAAGTGGATTTTATTTTTATTTTCATTGTAAGTCGTTTTCTTTCTTTTACATTGGGATTTGTAAACTTGATGGTATGCCGAATTCAAGCGGAGATACTAGGAAATGGAATGCTTCGATACCAACTTTTAGTTTAAATAACAGAGATGGATATAGCATATGGAAATTCAAAATGAGGAATTATTTAATGCATGAAGATCTTTGGGAGGCTATAATTGGGTATCCCGTTAGTCATTCAATTTCCGTTGAAATCCAAAAGAAGAATGATATAATGGCGTTAACTAAGATATGTCTTACATTAGAAAATTCAGCAATTACGCATGTTAGAAGTGCTAAGACAGCGGTCGAGGCGTGGAAAGCATTGCAAATTGCATATGAAGATAAAGGCATGGGTCGCCGGTTATATTTAGAAAGAAAACTATATAGATACAGTCTTAGTGACTTTGATGGCATTGAAGGATATATCAATGCAGTGATCTCTACTGCTCAGGACCTGGCTGATATCGGCAAGATAATAGAAGACGCGTCGGTTGCAGCTATTTTATTTTCGAGAGCCAAGCATTGCAAATTGCATATGAAGATAAAGGCATGGGTCGCCGGTTATATTTAGAAAGAAAACTATATAGATACAGTCTTAGTGACTTTGATGGCATTGAAGGATATATCAATGCAGTGATCTCTACTGCTCAGGACCTGGCTGATATCGGCAAGATAATAGAAGACGCGTCGGTTGCAGCTATTTTATTAGGAGGTCTAACTTCAAGGTATGATCCTTTAATTATGGCTCTCGAAAATAGCAATATCGAAGTTACTACAGAGCTAGTTAAAGGTAAACTTTTAAATGAGATGTCAAAATATGATGATTCGACAAAAGTAGATTCTGTTTTACGTTCTAATGATGTTAAATCTAAGAATAAGAAGAAGAAGAAGCCTATTGTTTGTTACGATTGTAATGAGCCAGGTCACAAGCGCCCTGATTGCCCGAATAAAATGAATAATAAAGGGAAGGCCTTAGTTTCTGTAGTACCGCTTGGATCTAAAGGTGTTGATAATTTTGCGCTTGGATCTAAAGATGTTGATGATACTTACTGGATAATAGATTCAGGAGCCACCGGACATATGTCTTCTAAGGTAGAGTGGTTTGAGAACTTAACAACACCGGCTACTAAAGAGAAGATTGTCGTAGCTAACGGTGCTGAAATGAATTGTAATGGGATTGGTAATGTATCTATTAATACAGCATCTCATATTAGGAGTATAAATGATGTAATGTATGTTCCTTCTTTGAATGGTAATCTTATTTCTGTGTATAAATCAGTTGAGAAAGGTTTTAGTGTACTTTTTGATAAAAATGGTTGTAATTTTTATGATTCTAAAACTTTCTCTTGTAAAGGTAATTTAGTTCTTCATGGGTCACCATACAATGGTTTATATAAATTAGATTGTACGGTTAATATAGCTAAAGATGTGGCTTGTGATGTGCACTCTGATAGTGACATTAGTGATGTCATGTCTATGTATGAATTGTGGCATAAACGATTAGGTCACCTATGCCGTGCAGGTATGAACCAGTTAAAGAACTATGAATTAGGTGTTGATTTTAAGGATATAAGTCAACGGAGTTGTGTACCCTGTGTAGAAGGTAAGCAAGCTCGAAAACCTTTCAAGAAAATTCCCTTTACTGCAGCGAGCTCGATACTAGAGCTAGTACATAGTGACATCTGTGGACCAATGTCGGAAACGTCATTACAAGGTAATAAATATGCTCTTATATTTATAGATGATTTTACACGTTTTATATTTATTTATTTTATTAATTCAAAGACAGAAGTAAAAGAAAAGTTTTGTGCTTTCCAATCACTAGTGGAGAGACAAACAGGGGCAAAAATAAAGGCTTTTAGGACAGATAATGGTAGAGAGTTCGTTAACAAAGAGTTAACTGATCATTTTAGTTGTTGTGGTATTGTTCATCAAACTACAGTACCATATAGCCCACAGCAAAATGGTGTGGCTGAACGGACTTTTAGATCAATTGTAGAAAAGGCTCGATCAATGCTAGCGGAAAGCTCTCTCTCAAAGGCGTTTTGGGAGGATGCGATACGAACGTCTGTTTATCTTAAAAATAGATCTCCTCATCGCGCCTTAAAGTGTCGTATTCCTTTTGAAAAATGGTATGGTTACCAACAAAATCTAAGTCATCTTAGAGTTTTTGGGTGCAGAGCCCTTATTCATGTGCCCGACTGTCAAAGAAAGAAATTAGATATGAAAGCGGTAGAATCAATCTTTGTCGGATATACGGATGATCCAAATAACTATTTATTTAGGGATCCTCAATATCCCAGGCGATTAATTAAAGCTCGTGATGTCACTTTCTTTGAAGATTGTTTCAAAAATTTAAAGAGCAATGAATCTAATGAAATAGGTTCATATAGAAATGTTCCAGTTTCAGCTCCTATGCTTCTATTGTCAGGTAATGTCAGTCAGAGAGAGGAAAGTTCGAATGAATTGGATTCGTCTCCACCTGTAATTCATGAGACCGTTGATGAACTAAATGATACATTGACAGATGTTTATGAAGATGCATCAGTGGATATTTCTCCTGAAGAAACTTCTCCATCTCAAGTGGATCAAGGTCAAATGGGAGAATATGATTCTGGTGACAACCAGGTTGAACGGAGATATCCAAATAGGGATAGAAAACCTCCTGATTACTTCTCGTTTCATACCTTGCATGAGGATAGAGAACCTAGTACATATTCAGAAGCGATTCGATCTGATGATTCAGATAACTGGTAACTAGCTATGAAACAGGAGTATGATTCATTAATGAAACTGAATACGTGGAAACTAGTGGATAAACCTAATAGAAAAGTGATCCCATGTAAATGGATTTATAAGCTTAAGACTGATGAACATGGTAACGTCACAAGATATAAAGCCAGGCTAGTGATAAAAGGTTTTAATCAAATTCCTGGTATAGACTATCGTGAGACGTTTTCACCAGTAATCAGACATTCATCCTTGCGAACGTTGTTTGCTATTGCTGCTGAAATGAAGTATAAAATGCATCATTTGGATGTAGACACCGCTTTCCTAAATGGTGATCTTCACGAGGAAGTTTATATGAATCAGCCTTTAGGTTTTGTGAAGAAAGGTCAGGAAGATAAGGTGTGTCTACTTAAAAAGTCCCTCTATGGACTGAAACAAGCTCCAAGGGTATGGAATGAAAAGCTTAATGAGACTTTAAGTAAGATAGGTTTTAAAAAGTTGCCTACTGAACCATGTGTATATAAAAAACTTTTTGGTTCAGATATTGTCATTCTGGCAGTCTACGTAGATGATATCATTGTATTTTATCAGAATGACATGACATTTGACAGAGTGAAAAACGATTTACTAAATTATTTTTCCCTAAAAGATTTAGGAACATTAAATTATTATTTAGGATTAAACATATCTCAATGCAATGAAGAAATTCGTGTTAATCAAAGTTCCTACATTAGAAATCTTTTAAAGAGATTTAACTTGGAAAACGCTAAGATGTATGATACACCGTTGGGAAATAACAAGTTAGATAATACTGATTTGAATTGTAAGGACTCTACGTATGAATATCAGAGTATAATAGGATGTCTGATGTATCTTGCTGTTAATACTCGGCCGGATATAGCGTATACTGTGAGTTATTTAAGTCAGTTTAATAGCAAAAATAGTCATTGCCATTGGACAGCAGCTAAACGGGTACTGCAGTATCTTAAGCGTACTATAGACTACTCTATTATTTATAGGAAAACAGGAGAGCCACTCATCGGTTATGCAGATGCTGACTGGGCAAATTGTACGCAGGATCGTCGTTCATACACAGGGTATTGCTTCAAACTAGCTAATGGTCCTATATCATGGTGTTCGAGAAAGCAGTCGACAGTAGCTCTTTCGTCTACAGAGGCTGAATATATGGCGTTATGTGATGCGGTGAAAGAAGCTGTATATTTGCAACGCTTCATCTGTGAGGTTTGTGATTTACAGTATCCTAGTGTTACAATATGTACTGATAGTCAGAGTGCACAAAACTTGGCTCTTAATCCTATACATCATAGTAGGACAAAACACATTGATACTAAATATCACTATATTAGAGAAAAAGTATCAGACAATACCATTGTACTTGAATATACTAAATCTACTGAAATGATAGCTGATGTTTTGACAAAATGCTTAGGAAGAACAGCACATTATAAGTGCATGTTGGGCTTAGGTTTAGTACTTATGTAAGTTGTGTACTTATGTAGTGTGTTTGTTGTTGTCTGTATCTGATGATGTGTAATCAATGCTTGGATGCTCTTTTATTTTGTTATAATATTTACGCTCTACGTAATCTAGTGTTTTTATAAATTAGTAGACATCGAAGCCTTGATTATGGGGGTATGTTGTGATATTGATCAGATACTGGCCAACATAAAATAGATTTAATTTTTATGTTTTAAAATCTAGTTCTTCTTTTTAAATGTTCTTCTTGATGTTGTCACTTCTTGAAAATAAAATATCCATAGCACATTATTTTATTGTATATTTTTACAAAATAGTAAAATTTCAACAAAAATAATGTTCCATGGAAGCTGGGTAGGTCGTTTGTGTGAGATGCAACTTCTGTAGATACATCAGCCGCATCCCATTCTCAGAACGATAATGTTCCATGGAAGCTGGGTAGGTCGTTTGTGTGAGATGCAACTTCTGTAGATACATCAGCCGCATCCCATTCTCAGAACGATAATGTTCCATGGAAGCTGGGTAGGTCTTTTGTGTGAGATGCAACTTGTGTAGATACATCAGCCGCCGCATCCCATTCTCAGAACAATAATGTTCCATGGAAGCTGGGTAGGTCTTTTGTGTGAGATGCAACTTGTGTAGATACATCAGCCGCATCCCATTCTCAGAAAAATAATGTTCCATGGAAGCTGGGTAGGTCGTTTGTGTGAGATGCAATTTGTATAGATACATCAGCCGCATCCCATTCTCAGACCGATAATGTTCCATGGAAGCTGGGTAGGTCGTTTGTGTGAGATGCAACTTGTGTAGATACATCAGCCGCCGCATCCCATTCTCAGAACAATAATGTTCCATGGAAGCTGGGTAGGTCGTTTGTGTGAGATGCAACTTGTGTAGATACATCAGCCGCATCCCATTCTCAGAACGATAATGTTCCATGGAAGCTGGGTAGGTCGTTTGTGTGAGATGCAACTTGTGTAGATACATCAGCCGCCGCATCCCATTCTCAGAACAATAATGTTCCATGGAAGCTGGGTAGGTCGTTTGTGTGAGATGCAACTTGTGTAGATACATCAGCCGCCGCATCCCATTCTCAGAACAATAATGTTCCATGGAAGCTGGGTAGGTCGTTTGTGTGAGATGCAACTTCTGTAGATACATCAGCCGCATCCCATTCTCAGAACGATAATGTTCCATGGAAGCTGGGTAGGTCGTTTGTGTGAGATGCAACTTCTGTAGATACATCAGCCGCATCCCATTCTCAGAACGATAATGTTCCATGGAAGCTGGGTAGGTCTTTTGTGTGAGATGCAACTTGTGTAGATACATCAGCCGCCGCATCCCATTCTCAGAACAATAATGTTCCATGGAAGCTGGGTAGGTCGTTTGTGTGAGATGCAACTTGTGTAGATACATCAGCCGCATCCCATTCTCAGAAAAATAATGTTCCATAGAAGCTGGGTAGGTCGTTTGTGTGAGATGCAACTTGTGTAGATACATCAGCCGCATCCCATTCTCAGAACAATAATGTTCCATGGAAGCTGGGTAGGTCGTTTGTGTGAGATGCAACTTGTGTAGATACATCAGCCGCGCATCCCATTCTCAGAACAATAATGTTCCATGGAAGCTGGGTAGGTCGTTTGTGTGAGATGCAACTTGTGTAGATACATCAGCGCATCCCATTCTCAGAACGATAATGTTCCATGGAAGCTGGGTAGGTCGTTTGTGTGAGATGCAACTTGTGTAGATACATCAGCCGGCGCATCCCATTCTCAGAACAATAATGTTCCATGGAAGCTGGGTAGGTCGTTTGTGTGAGATGCAACTTGAGTAGATACATCAGCTGCATCCCATCCTCAGAACAATAATGTTCCATGGAAGCTGGGTAGGTCGTTTGTGTGAGATGCAACTTGAGTAGATACATCAGCTGCATCCCATCCTCAGAACGATAATGTTCCATGGAAGCTGGGTAGGTCGTTTGTGTGAGATGCAACTTGTGTAGATACATCAGCCGGCGCATCCCATTCTCAGAACAATAATGTTCCATGGAAGCTGGGTAGGTCGTTTGTGTGAGATGCAACTTGTGTAGATACATCAGCCGCATCCCATTCTCAGAACGATAATGTTCCATGGAAGCTGGGTAGGTCTTTTGTGTGAGATGCAACTTGTGTAGATACATCAGCCGCATCCCATTCTCAGAACGATAATGTTCCATGGAAGCTGGGTAGGTCGTTTGTGTGAGATGCAACTTGTGTAGATACATCAGCCGCCGCATCCCATTCTGAGAACAATAATGTTCCATAGAAGCTGGGTAGGTCGTTTGTGTGGGATGCAACTTGTACGTTGATACGTTAGCTGCATCCCATATTCAGGCGTCTTCCTCCAGCGCTCAGCAGACTAAGAGGCGCAAATATATAGTTCTTTATGGAAGCTTCATGTTTGTGACTTTTGGAGTTGAAACCGTGGGGCCCTGAGGCAAGGGCCAATCTCGACGAAATTGCGAAAATGGTAATTATAACATGTTTATACAAGAACTGGCAGTTATGGCTAAAAGTAAGTTTGGTCATGCAATGGGGTAATGCTGCCAGCATTTTAGGTACTCCCTCACTGCCTCGGCTTCAATAAATTTCACAAAAGTTGGAAAGGGTTTTGGTTGATGGTTTCAGGATGATAAGCGTAGTGCAGTGCATCGCGTTGCAATGAAAAGTTATGGGACGCACTGTATCTGACATGGGTAGTCGTTATGTATCTGACATGGGTAGTCGTTATCAATTTATTCAGATACCGTTGTCAAAGGGTTTGCCGACGTGTCTGGGATGAAAAGCTAGGGCCTGTGTTATAAATAATAAATTTTCAAGGAAGCATAATTAATCATAAAAAGAAACTCAATTCAAGGTATCACAAAGGTGTCAGTTACTCTATCGTGAAGCAGTAATGTAATGCAGTGATTCAGTTTTAAGAGTACATGGACCAAAGTATATTTTAATGTAGAGTTGTGGGACGCAATCCATCAGATATAGACAGGCGTAGAAGGTTTTTTTCCCCATTATTTTTTGCAATTTCATAAAAATTACTATAAAAATCACCCTTTCACTGCAACATTTCTCGATCACAAAAGACACACTGAATATAACTACTAAGTTTATCACAAATTTCTTGGAGTAAACTGTCATTTTTAGAAAGCTTCGCTTAAAATGTGTTTGCAATATTTACTTGCTAAATATTATATACCGACCTTAACTGTGCGTATTGATGTGGTCCATACGAACAGTTTAGGTTGTGTGATTACCATTATATTTATTAATTTTAAAAGTGAGACTGTCAGTCCGTTCATAGGACATGATCTCATCAGTAAACACATGGTGTTTGGTAGTACGAGTAAGACTCTTCCTGCGGAGTTCGTCCGGATAGGTACCACGGCGGTAACAATTATTCTAGACTCTTCAAGAGAGTCCCTCAGGAATAAATTTAAGGAATTTAGTATCATGACTGTACATAGTCAGTATATTTATGAGAACTTAATATATGTACATAAAAATATAAATAAACTAGCTGATGCCCGCGACTTCGTCCACGTGGGATAAAAACTATTCTATCTTTTAAGTTGGACCAAATGACAGATATTCACGAAGTTTGAACTAAATCGGTTCAGTAGTTTAGGAGTCCATTGAGGACAAACATTGTGACACGAGATTTATATATATTAAGATTTAGTAAGGAATGTGACCTCCATAACATTAACCTTAGAAGCCAAAATAAAGTGGTTGTCCACAGCACGCGTCTTACTAAAATAAGTAAGTCGATAGCTATTACAGTTACTGACTTATTCGAGTGTGGCAGACGGACGAACGGACGGACGGATGGAGAAAGTCTCACCATAAGGATTCCATTTTTACCATTTTGATATGGAACCCTAAAAATGACGCATCTCGAAATTTGTTTTAATTATTTAAAAGGGCAAAATTACTAATGTTCTTCCCCAGTTTCAGAGATTAGTCTGATATTTTGTGGTTTAATGATTTTATCATAAACAATGTTATGATAAATGTTATGTTATATTAGCATTTGAATAAGAAAGGGCCACGTTACGAAGGTTATTCCCTCATTCATAAGCTACTTTTTACACGACTGCCCAAAAAAATGTTTTTTAGGGTTCATGTATGTATGTATGTATGTGGGGGGCTATTCTGAAGAACACCTTCTATTCTAAGAGGGCTCCCGACTGCCATATGAATGTATCTGTTCAACTAAAATAACTTGTTTAATGTTTCTTACTTTTTAGTTCGTTAAATTTATAACAGGGCAGTCGTGTTTTTTAATTTTTTAATTACTTATTTTTACTATCCTTGGAAAATCATTGGTACCTATCCGTGCCATTTGCAAAAATCTAGTACACACAGGCAGAACCGCGGTCGAAGTCTAGTACTAAAGTATAATGAGATAATTGCATTATTATTGTACTAAACTCTACATTGTTGTCAGATTTAACAAAAAATTGTGTACACCGGAAATTGACCCACATATTAATATTTTTTTTGAATATAATGCAATTTAGAAGCAAATTGCTTAATTTTAAGCAGCTTTATTATGGCAAAATTAGTAAGCTTTATAATGGTAAATATGGATTTATTTGATACTAGAATTTGCACTCGGTTTTCTCACGTGAAAATTGGGTTTTCACCTACTCTGCATAAGCCACGAATTTTGCCGTGATGAAATGTCTTAGGTTTTAATCTAGGATAATATAATGTATCTTAGTAAACTATTAAACTTAGTTTTAAGTCGACTTGTAGTTATCACCATTCTTATGCAACAAATATCTTACCGGCGCTTCGCAAGAGGCTACCAGGTATGTTAGCCCTGTGTGAAATAAAGATATTTTGAGTTTTTGAGTTTGAGTATCTACAATTCACAAATAGATTTACGGCCGAAATTAATAGTACTTATCCCTTAAGGGGATACACTGAATTTATATTTGTATTTCTTACCGTTGCGAAGATGTTGGTGGGTGCGACATGCAGCGTTGCGAAGGAATGTACAGAAAAACGACGTTTTACCTAATTACTAAAAAACTAAGCCAGTTATTAAAAATAAGTTTCTGTGAGTTCGTGGATAATACTATTACCGACACATTAAAATGAAAATTACAATTACATCCATTTTAGTTTCCGATACAAATTAAAAATATTGATATTGGAGCAACTTCTGTTGTTTTTATGGAGAAAAATTTTATCTTATATCTCAGCGAATAAAATTACAAATCCAAAATATATGACGTTTAAAGTTGAAAGAAGGTACCTAATTGTCTTTATATTTTTTAATTTGCAAGTCACTAAAAATTGCTTGAAACGACCGTTTACAACGTTAATAAAGTAGGTACAAAGCCTGCCAAACAATGAGAGGACACTCGTGCCCAACTGTGGACCGTATAACCACCAAATATATCATAAAACGTAGATTACACGAGTACCTCAAGTGCTTTAATCAAATAAATGTTAATTAACCAGCAAGGCATACGCCGTGACGTGACATTTGATTCTCAAAATGGGTCCCCGATTTATCGCCGGCAATGTCGGGCCCAATTTGTCAAATGAGAAAACTTCGGGGAGTCGGGACCAACTCCCAACTTGAGCCGGAGTTCGCACAGATCATAAGTTCAATTAAATAATTACGGAGTTGAGTCTAGCATTCCGTCTTCTTTGCATCAATTACCTAACTTGCTTTTGGTTGTAATTTATGGCTTGTTTTATAACAACTGGAACTGAATTAAGTACTTGAGTGCGACCTCACCTAATGAAGTAATAATGCAGTCGAAGATGTTATCGTACTAAGTTGGAAGGGATAAGTAAACTCACTCCTAATGGTAATAGAGCACCACGTCAGAACGCTAAATCGCTTAGCGATGTCTTTGCTGTAACGCTGGTAACCAATTGAGCAGGCCTGAACTAAAATTCAAAATTTCTTTATTTCACATAGGTCTAACGTACTTACAAAAGTAAGTCATTATTATATTTGTCGCATATGGTGAAAACTACAAGTCGATTTAAAGCTAAGTTTACGAGTGTTCTAACGCGCCCTGCACTGAGAAGAAGCCCAAAACAAACTCAGCCGGGTTTCGTTTTCTGTTATCACCACTCCACAATCATTGGTTCTTAAAAACTAATTGAGCTATTATAATTACAGCAGTTTATTCACTCCCATGGATTTGATTCAAGTAAATAATCCTCAATATAGTTAGCCTTATTAATGAGCTTTCGTTTTAAGGCCATAAAATATAAAATTCTTATAAAAAATGTATGGCGTGAATCGAACCCGCGATATAACACTCGAACCCGAGTGCGGGCCACTGCGTCAGAGAAGTTTTCATCGTTTGTTCAAAGGCCTCTTGCAATGATTTCCAGCCCACACGGTCCTGCGCCACTTGTATCAAGCGCCTTCCCGTGACTCTTTTAATGGTGTCAGTCCATCTGGTCGTAAACGTCCATTTCACGTGCGAAGTCGCCATTCCAGCACTTTGGGTCCCTATCGTCCGTCAGTTCTACGAGTTATGTGTCCCGTCCATTGCCACTTCAACTTCGCAATACGTTGAGCTATGTCGGTGACTCTAGTTCATTCGGTAACTCTGACTCTACTCGTATCAATTAGGCTGGGGATAAAATCGTATTCCCCCGATTTTAACAAATTTATCCCAGTTTGATATTTGTCGTAGACGTAAACCCGCCTAATCGAAGTCAGAGAGTATTTAAATTTTATACGCCGGTTTAATCTTCAATTATTTGTTACGATTGCGGGTGAATTTTATCCCGGACATATACAATGGGGTTTTATCTCCACCCAAGCGCCCATGCTCTGACAGAGTGGTAGAAACGATACAACTTTATCCTCCCCCCTGGCAAGAAATAGTTATTTGTTATGCAAGGGCGCAAAGTGGATTTTTGGGCCGAGTGTCAAATTTGAATGCTGAGCGGCGAAGGATTCTAGGGTTGAACCCTGAGCGCAGCGAGGGGTTCAAAGAATAGGATCCTGAGCATAGCGATAATTAATAAAACTAAATAGGAGTTATTATTTTATTTGATATTCTAAGAAATAGTAAAAATAAAAAAAAACTAATTGACCTATACAAACTCTATGTTCGAAATTCTTTAGGTAACCGTATGTGTTATAAAAAAAAAGAAGTCTTCAGCTTTGGCATTTGACATTGACATGACGCCCATAATACGAGTTTGACTTTGGAAATGCTTTTCGGCCCAATGGCCGGAAAGGATTTTCATACAACTTTGTCTCCCTTGGGAAAAATGAAAATGCTTTGGCGGCCTAGGGAATACAATAGCACTTCCCGCCCGCATGAAAATGTTCCTCTGTTCATAGCTACAGTGCTAAAGTCTCTTTGGCTAAAGTAATATTTTTTTAATCTCAATTCCCGAAGTCAACACCAACTTCCGGACGCGAAGTAAGACTTAGCAGACTTTAATTATCCACTTCCCCGACTACACACTACGTTTTGAAAATTTTAAAACTGCCAACTTATCGGACGCGTTGTCGGCGACCGCGTCGGATCCCAACTGTCAAATGAGCGGCTGGCGGGTAATGAGAAAAGTTTTTTGATCAACCGCCTCGAGCTCTGATCATAACTTTTATCGGGACAATTTTTATTTTGTCCTTCACAGTGTAAAAGGATGTATGATAAACATCTAGGGCATCTGGAGATATCCTTGTAAATGTTCTATCTATGTTTGTGTGTTTTGTAACTCTTTTAGACTCTTTGTACGAAATAAATAATGTACCGGAACTATTGGCTTATAAATCTATGGATAGATTATGTAATACAAAATTCACGAAAAAAGTGTCCGAAGAAAACCTATATAAACGATGGGTACATATGCATATTTATAAAAAAACTAAAACATTGTAATATGTCTTAAATCTATACAACCTAATTTTGCAAGTGATTTCATTTGATTCGGACACTTTCTAGCGCTGACCCGAAATCCTTAGTAGTTTATAAATCAATGACCGAAACGCTAAATCTTGCCAATGCGATTAGAGACAGACGGACAGACGGACGGCGGCGGAAACTTTTTACTCTTCCGGTACGGAATCCAAAAAAACAGTAAAATTAATAAACAATGAAACTACTATAGAAAAAGTAAAACCACAAAAATCACTTTTCTTCCTAAACCGCTAACTTAACTTTGTCTTTTGAGGTTTATTGTTAGTACCATAAAAATTTTTAACATACAAAAAAACAAAATTTCACATTTATGACAATAATAGAATTTCCACGACCAGTATTTAAAAGCATACAACAACTCAACCGGTTATTTAGAGTGTTTATTTTAGTACCTGCAGTGAATAAATTACTTCGGAACCGTTTCCGCATAAACGCTAAGTAAATTGTAGGTGGAAATGATCGCAAGTGGAGTCGGTCATGTTTTATTACGTATCATTCGTTAGCTGCTCTGAGTAGTCTGGATGTATTATGCTCTAAGACTTAGTGGGAACTTCAATATGACTATTTTATTTGTTAACTAGATAGTCTGAATTAGTATTGAAAATGTATAAGAAAATCTTCATTTTTCACATAATCTTAAACTTACATATAAATTGGTCAAGTCGGACCCGCGTTCTGAGGGTTTCGTACTGTCAATACCTGCAGTTCTCAGTTAACTAAACATCTCTACTATTGTTGTTATGGATATCCATATCCGAAATTATCGGATATCCGAAATAATTTAATATCCATAACCGTAACCGAAACCGATATTATTTTTTACCAATATCCATATCCATATCCGGATCCGAAATTATATATCCATAACATCCCTAATCTCTACCCGCCAAATTCAACGAGCAAAAAAAATAACGTTTGTTGTATGGGAGCCTCTCTATGTTTATATTATTCTGTTATTCAATATTTTTTAGAAATTTCATAAGAGCTTAGTAATTTAGGTAGCTTAGTAATTTTGTGTAACTTAGACCAACGTGAAAGAATAATTTTTTTGATTTTGATTTTTTTAAGGCTCGGACAGAAAGTGCCATCGTCTCCTGAACAATATAATTGGGAGTGCGGCGCGGGTAGTTTGAAATAGTGTTGGGGATGTTTATTTCGCAGTTTATCGTTAATTGTGGTTCCGTCGGATCGGTGTGTTAAGCGCGTTATATATTCGCCCGTGTAACTTGCAGTGGTATTGCATTTGCATTGATACTTATTTTGTTGTCAAGGTCTGACGTTCGAATTCCAGGAATATACCACTGCCTTTTTGGAGTTAATTGATAGCAACAGATAATTCCTCTTGATGTCATCCGTCCACCTGGGACATGCCAACACTGTACTACTAGCCTAGGATCCCGCTATACAACGACCTTCACCGAGCTGCTTATTGGATGAAAACTATTTTATATCCAATTAAATATGTCAATAAATATATCGCAAGTGGGTTGCCTAAAAATTTCAGTCCAGGGTATGATTAATTAAGAATTAAAAAAAAACCTTTGTAACATGAACTCCTATTTGTTAGAGTTCCGTTGACATCTTAGTTCAAATTAGATTGGATGTTATAAATAGTGCTTTTTGCCAGAAATACTTTCCTGGCTGAGGCAAGTAATATATAATAATTGGATATAAAATAGTTTTCATCCAATAAGCAGCTCGGTGAAGGTCATTGTATAGCGGGATCCTAGACCATACCCAATGCAAAGTACTTATACAAGCAACTTAGATTTCCGTCACAAATTCCGAGCTACATACAAACAAAGGTATTTTTGAAACAAAGTTTCTTTTCCAAGTGGCTAAGTGAAAGAAAAATGGATATAAAATTTGAAAATTACGAAAATCGAGAAAGAAAATTTTCACGATGCAATCACGTAAAGAGATTTGTTATTGAACTCGTTGGCGCGAGCTCACTGAAGACAGTGCCACCTTTTGAGCGAAAAATATATTATAATGGAGTTTTGTTTTTGGAGTTATCCCATACTTTATTTCTACCGAGTGTCTCGACGACACTTGAAGCTTCAGCATCAGACACAAGATATTGTGGTGTTTAAATTTCGAAATGCTTTTGCAGCCTGGAGGATATGTCGAAATAAAAACAGCTTTTCCGAGTGAATGAGATGGAAATATACCAGCTCCTTAACACAAGGTACGATAGAGTCAGAGGTCAGTGGTTCTGACCTCTGCCTCTATCGTAGTGATAGCTCAGGGTTCTGACCTCTGCCTCTCATAAGAAGGTCGCGGGTTCGACTCCTGGGCACGCACCTCTGACTTTTCCGAGTTATGTGCGTTTTAGGAAACTAAATATCACTTGCTTAACGGTGAAGGAAAACATCGTGAGGAAACCTGCCTGAGAGTTCACAAAAATGTTCTCGAAGGTGTGTGAAGCCCACCAACCCGCACTTGGCCAGCGTGGTGGGCTATGGCCAAACCCCTCTCAGACTGAGAGGAGACCCGTGCCCAGCAGTGGGACATAAAAAAGGGGTTGAGAGAGAACACAAGGTTACTTACCTATAGATTATATATCCACGTATTCTGGCTTGAATTAGGACTAACCAATTAGTAACGAGAGCGTATGAAACAGAAGTGGCGTGAACTTCATAATTTGTCGCACAAACTCGCGAGTAGATCACAAAACTTTTCTCATTACGCGGCCGGCAACGCGTCGCTGTATGAATCAACTCCGGCAACTGTGGATCTAGCAAGTGATTGATGTTTCAATGAACTTATTAGGTTTTGTTTCTCTATATGTCATACCGACATGTCATAGAAATGTCATACCGACGTTCGCAAGAGCCTGTATGTTAGGCCTATGTGAAATAAAGATATTTTGACTTTGACTTTGACTATACCTCAACAGTCTCGCGGTGACCAAGTTTAATTGGCGACATCAAGGCTGTATGACCCTGAATGACCCACTCCGGTTCGGAAATTATGAAATTCATGTGTTCTCTCCGGCCCCGGACTAGGTCCGCACTCGAAGTCCATCACTCTGCACTGTATTAGCTCTACCTACTATTTTCTCTTAAGAAAAATGAAAATGGGCCGTAGGCCTGAGCACATGCGGCTAAGATGATTATCGTTTATCAACATCCTTAGTGTGTGAAACACTACCTACACCAAAAATATAATAAGTAAAAACGACTTAATCCTATCCTATACCTTAGTTTAAACGAGCAAATATATATTTCTATATAATCTGGATCTCGGAAACGGCTCGAACGATTTTCATGAAATTTAGTATACGAGGGGTTTTGGGGGCGATAAATCGATCTAGCTAGGATTCATTTTTAGAAAATGTCAAATTTACCAAAAAAAACTAAAAATATGACTCCTGCTGCCATCTATTGGCCAGTAGTTAAACTACCGAGCGAAGCTCGGTCACCCAGATATTAATTTTAAAATTTGCATCGGCAAATTTTCGCTGTGTCGCTCGCTGGTCTCCTACTCAAGGCGTATTCGTCAGTAACAAATGCTGATAAATATCGGAAGGTCTTGCTCATCGATGTCGGAAGTCGTTGTCACGTACTCTATTGACCTCGGACTATGCTAGACTTTGTATGTGTTATTGTTATTGTCACAATTATTGGAGTGAACGCCTTCCGAAGATGTTTTGCAATAACTTCAAAGGGGTCTAGCCCTATAGATTGCTACGCGCATAGCAACAAAGTGCTTTATGCCTATAAATTTAAATATGCATCAAAATTTCACTCGCGGTGAGACTCGAACCCACGTCCCCCAGCTATCGCGGCTGAGAGCTCTTCCTCTGAGCTACGCGAGCCTGTCTCACCACGATGAAATTCGGATGCATATTGTTTTTCGTTCTTAGGCAGAACTAACGCCATCTATTTGAAAACATTACAGTTTTTCAAATATGCTGAAAACACTATAATATGAAAATATAAGTAGTAAGTAACGGCAAGGCGTCATTACTCGTTCGAAGTTAGCTCCATTGGTATTAATGGGACTTCAGCATATTTGAAAAACTGTAATGTTTTCAAATAGATGGCGTTAGTTCTGCCTAAGAACGAAAAACAATATGCATCCGAATTTCATCGTGGTGAGACAGGCTCGCGTAGCTCAGAGGAAGAGCTCTCAGCCGCGATAGCTGGGGGACGTGGGTTCGAGTCTCACCGCGAGTGAAATTTTGATGCATATTTAAATTTATAGGAATAATATCCTAAGTGTGTAAAAACACTATAATATGAAAATATAAGTAGAAAGTGCTTTATGATTAGGAGATAAGTCATCTTTAACGAATTAAATTAAGAGTATACTATGGTAAATATGACCCCATTCACTATTTCAGCAAGCGAATTAAATGATTGGCGAATGAAATCTCTGCTCCTGCTGTCTCTACTCCGGTTTTCATTCTTTTTAATAAAATTGGTGCTAACTCAAACATAGTGTTCGCTAGCTCAAATATGCGGTCAAAACTAAATAAGTAGTTTAAAGTACATTCATTTAGAAGCGTGCTCTAAAATATTAAGTTTATTTGCAGACAGACGCGAGATCAGTGGCCAGTCCTCACACATTCGTCGTCGCCATAAAAAGTACTCTGTGGTCGTCGCTTCAGCGGAGGACTGGATATAGGCCGCCGTCTCCTGTAGAAACCTTCGCAATATGTAACTAATGTCATCAGTACTTCCTTCAGTACAAATCTTCTAAAATATTTTTTTTACATCGGTACCTAAGTTTAGATGTCTGTCTTTTGTATATTTTTTTGTATGAAATGTCTATTTTATAGTATATAAATACTTTAATTTAATTTATAATTGTGCCAATTCTGTTATCTAAACTAACCCAAGTATCTAAGAATAGTGATATCCTTTTCAAAATGTTTACCATAGAATCTAATTTTTGACCTGCGCCTTCGGTTCGTGATGCAATGACACACTTTCTACACTTGTGTCGGAATGTAGTATTTTCTGCGGGACTGACTGCGGAAGTCGCGGCAGTGTGCAAACAGGCTGTGTAGTTTTATAATTGATTCATGCAGAAATGTTCTATTTAGATTATTATATTCATTTGGAAACGTACGATTTCGCGCAGAAGTTAATACAATTAGTTTCAATTCTATACGGCCCCGAGTTCCGTAATATGTGGGGAGATTAACTAAATTGTGTGCGGGCTTTTGGAAAATGTTATTTTAGGGTACACGTCCACTTGGGCGGGCGGACTGTGCTACAGAATAGCATACAGTGCTTTGTGCCGTATAAATTACTATCTGGTGGAAGACTTCGGTCATGGCTGGTTACCACCCTACTGGCAAATACGCACCAACAAGTCATCTAGCGTTCTGGGGCAATTCTGTGTAGCGATAGCATCTTTGGCTGCATTGTCAATTTGTCAATCAGGTGAGATTAGTATTACAGTCAAATACTGAATTGTAGCATGTACATAAGGTCAGTCTGTCAATCACCTCTGAATTTTAAAACTAACCACCGATAATATTGCTCGGCTCACCTCTACTAGGTAATAGAACATTTAGACACAAATGTGGAAAGTATGACATTTCTTCACGAGAGTTGATTATAAGGCTACTTAATGCATTTGCATGTAAAATGCAGGAGGAAAAAAATTACCGGCTACCGCATGCTTTACACATGGAAAGGTCTGCTTTTTGAGCAAATATATTAAAATAACTACTATGTACTTAAGTTTAAGTATATAATATACATCTCAGATCGCCCGTCCTTTGTTATTGTTTACAGATTTGAATATTTAAACTACGCGGAACAGTGTTATGGTACGCGCGATGAATAACTTATTCACGTATACAGAGTGATTCAACGGTTGTTGTTATTTGAAGATTATTGGGTGCGGACAATGACTGTGTTGTGGTTTGGGAATTATTCTTCGACAATAATTAATTTGTGTCGGCTTTTCCTTCTGTTTTCTTGAGGGTTACAAATCACAAAGAAAAAAGAAAATCTTTAATTTTTTACATAGGCCCTTATGAAAAGTCAAAACTTTACCTCTAAGTTCGGAAAGCACGTTTGCGGCGAGAGAGCAGGTTTGCAGCGAGGAAGCAGGTTTGCAGCGAGAGAGCAGGTTTGCAGCGAGAGAGCAGGTTTGCAGCGAGAGAGCAGGTTTGCAGCGAGGAAGCAGGTTTGCAGCGAGAGAGCAGGTTTGCAGCGAGAGAGCAGGTTTGCAGCGAGAGAGCAGGTTTGCAGCGAGAGAGCAGGTTTACAGCGAGAGAGCAGGTTTGCAGCGAGAGAGCAGGTTTGCAGCGAGAGAGCAGGTTTGCAGCGAGAAAGCAGGTTTGCAGCGAGAGAGCAGGTTTGCAGCGAGAGAGCAGGTTTGCAGCGAGAAAGCAGGTTTGCAGCGAGAGAGCAGGTTTGCAGCGAGAGAGCAGGTTTGCAGCGAGAGAGCAGGTTTGCAGCGAGAGAGCAGGTTTGCAGCGAGAGAGCAGGTTTGCAGCGAGAGAGCAGGTTTGCAGCGAGAGAGCAGGTTTGCAGCGAGAAAGCAGGTTTGCAGCGAGAAAGCAGGTTTGCAGCGAGAGAGCAGGTTTGCAGCGAGAGAGCAGGTTTGCAGCGAGAGAGCAGGTTTGCAGCGAGAGAGCAGGTTTGCAGCGAGAAAGCAGGTTTGCAGCGAGAAAGCAGGTTTGCAGCGAGAGAGCAGGTTTGCAGCGAGAGAGCAGGTTTGCAGCGAGAGAGCAGGTTTGCAGCGAGAGAGCAGGTTTGCAGCGAGAAAGCAGGTTTGCAGCGAGAGAGCAGGTTTGCAGCGAGAAAGCAGGTTTGCAGCGAGAAAGCAGGTTTGCAGCGAGAGAGCAGGTTTGCAGCGAGAGAGCAGGTTTGCAGCGAGAGAGCAGGTTTGCAGCGAGAGAGCAGGTTTGCAGCGAGAGAGCAGGTTTGCAGCGAGAGAGCAGGTTTGCAGCGAGAGAGCAGGTTTGCAGCGAGAAAGCAGGTTTGCAGCGAGAAAGCAGGTTTGCAGCGAGAGAGCAGGTTTGCAGCGAGAGAGCAGGTTTGCAGCGAGAAAGCAGGTTTGCAGCGAGAGAGCAGGTTTGCAGCGAGAAAGCAGGTTTGCAGCGAGAGAGCAGGTTTGCAGCGAGAGAGCAGGTTTGCAGCGAGAGAGCAGGTTTGCAGCGAGAGAGCAGGTTTGCAGCGAGAGAGCAGGTTTGCAGCGAGAGAGCAGGTTTGCAGCGAGAGAGCAGGTTTGCAGCGAGAGAGCAGGTTTGCAGCGAGAGAGCAGGTTTGCAGCGAGAGAGCAGGTTTGCAGCGAGAGAGCAGGTTTGCAGCGAGAAAGCAGGTTTGCAGCGAGAGAGCAGGTTTGCAGCGAGAGAGCAGGTTTGCAGCGAGAGAGCAGGTTTGCAGCGAGAGAGCAGGTTTGCAGCGAGAGAGCAGGTTTGCAGCGAGAGAGCAGGTTTGCAGCGAGAGAGCAGGTTTGCAGCGAGAGAGCAGGTTTGCAGCGAGAGAGCAGGTTTGCAGCGAGAGAGCAGGTTTGCAGCGAGAGAGCAGGTTTGCAGCGAGAGAGCAGGTTTGCAGCGAGAGAGCAGGTTTGCAGCGAGAGAGCAGGTTTGCAGCGAGAGAGCAGGTTTGCAGCGAGAGAGCAGGTTTGCAGCGAGAGAGCAGGTTTGCAGCGAGAGAGCAGGTTTGCAGCGAGAGAGCAGGTTTGCAGCGAGAGAGCAGGTTTGCAGCGAGAGAGCAGGTTTGCAGCGAGAGAGCAGGTTTGCAGCGAGAGAGCAGGTTTGCAGCGAGAGAGCAGGTTTGCAGCGAGAAAGCAGGTTTGCAGCGAGAGAGCAGGTTTGCAGCGAGAGAGCAGGTTTGCAGCGAGAAAGCAGGTTTGCAGCGAGAGAGCAGGTTTGCAGCGAGAGAGCAGGTTTGCAGCGAGAGAGCAGGTTTGCAGCGAGAGAGCAGGTTTGCAGCGAGAGAGCAGGTTTGCAGCGAGAGAGCAGGTTTGCAGCGAGAGAGCAGGTTTGCAGCGAGAGAGCAGGTTTGCAGCGAGAGAGCAGGTTTGCAGCGAGAGAGCAGGTTTGCAGCGAGAGAGCAGGTTTGCAGCGAGAGAGCAGGTTTGCAGCGAGAGAGCAGGTTTGCAGCGAGAGAGCAGGTTTGCAGCGAGAGAGCAGGTTTGCAGCGAGAGAGCAGGTTTGCAGCGAGAAAGCAGGTTTGCAGCGAGAGAGCAGGTTTGCAGCGAGAGAGCAGGTTTGCAGCGAGAGAGCAGGTTTGCAGCGAGAAGGAAGAAACTCGGCATTTGTTCTTTACAAAACCACAAAATATACAATTTTAAGTAAATTACATTGTTTTTATGATATTTGCAAATTGCAGTATACAATTTTTAGGTGGCGTACATAAGCTACAGGATTTTTAATATCTTATGGTAAAACTAAAGCAATAAACACTACAGAACTGAACTGATATCTTTGGATACGAATAGAGTGCAGTACGCCAAATAACATTGCAATTTAAAGTATTCATAAGAAATATGAATGCCTCTTAAAATGACATGGATACTGGATAGGCATGTAAACCGTCTTGCTATTGTAAAAAACCTTTTAATAGTCCATGCCAGGATACCGATGATGCTCCGATGTCAGGGCCAAACGTTGTTACACACAATAGGTAATATTTGGGTAACTGAGCTTTGCTCGGTAGTATTCCAGCTATTCACCAATAGATGGCAGCAGGAGTAATATTTTTTTTTTGGTAAATACGAGATTTTCTAAAAATGAATCCTAGCTAGATCGATTTATAGCCCCAAAACTCCATGTAGGTATACTAAATTTCACTAAAATCGTTCGAGCCGTTTTCGAGATTCAGATTATATGGAAATATATATACATACATATATACAAGAATTGCACGTTTAAAGGTATGGGATATTGTTTTTTAGAACGTCTATTTTGCTTAAAAAATTTTTTTTCGAAGACAGAATTATATTCACAACACTGAATAAGTATGACTGTAGAATAACACATGGCATACCATACATATTTTTAAACATGTTATTTTATTGCCGTGATTACTCTACAATACGTTTATGGCTGCAGTTATGTGTAAAATAAAAATAAGTCGGGTTTTCCTTCCTGACGCTATAACTTCAGAACGCACAAACCGATTTCCACGGTTTTGCATTCGTTGTAAAGGTCTCGGGCTCCGTGAGGTTTATAGCAAAGAAAATTCAGGAAAAATTTCAACAGAAAAGCGGGAAAATCTTTTTAGCGGGAAAGCCATCTGGTGGCGAAACGGAGTTCGCCGGGTTTGCTAGTGTGTAATAATTATTTGTTTTAATGCACTTGTTATGATGTAACATCCTCCTATTATGCCTATGTACGTAAACTTTTAGACCAATTCTTAAATAAATATATTGTTCAACATAATAATTTTCCATGACATGGAAATAACATACTTTCTGCACTTACTCGTATATCTAAATGTACAATTATTTTATCATGTAATAGGAAATATTAGATTTCTATATACATATATAGATTACAATAGATTTCTAATTATTGCAATAATAATAAGCTCCATAGTAAAAAAGAAAGTAAAAGTGTACTTACCACTTGCTATACTCAGGACAATCGCTTTCTAAATTTTTTACAGTTCGCGGTGTACTGACCGCGCGTCACGTGACTCTGCGCCTGCGTCGCTATGTGTGAACACGACACGCATGCGTAATATCTCAGTGTAAAACAAAGACGAAGTCACATAGTGCGGCACACAAGGTATGGCCATATTGACAGACCCACTCAGTGTTAAGATCTTAAGAGAATATCTTTAAACTGTGCCCATAATATGTACCTATGTGCATGGGTTGGGGATAAAATCGTTCCCTCGATTTTATTTTCTAAAAAAATTACTGCCATAGCGCAGCCAAAGAGGAATGGGTAAAGTTTTGACATTTCATGTAGACCTTCCAAGACTAATTGAAGTCAGAAAGTTTTTAACATTTTGTAGGTGGGTTTAAACTTCAATTACTATTCCAGTTATTATTGCGGTTAAATTTTAGCTCTGACATAACCATGGGGGTTTTATCTCCACCGATGCGCCGATACTGTGGGAGAGTAATAAAAAACGTACTCTACTTTTTTAATCATTTAAACCACTGAGAAAAATGCAAAACCTGAGATGATGATCCAGTAAATCGTAGGGAGTTGCTTTTACAATGCGAAGTTCAGGGGACTGAGATGTACTTACGAGGGTATTGGGTAGGTCTATCACTTATTTATTTATCAGGCGAAAGTCTTACTTGTGTTGTCAATCTTTGCTGAAAAAAAGTTTAACTCATTCTGTTGACACGTACCAGCATAAGTATACACTATACTTGCTATTAATCATTATCAAAATAACAATACCTTGATTGTATTTAATGAAAGCTCATACTGAAAATACAGTAAATAAGGATATACTATTCTAAAGGAGTATATAGGATAAACATAGAAATATTGTTGTCACTGTATTACTCATAATTCGTTACACATTTTATTTTGTGTATTTGTAAATTGTAAGCAAATGGACATTTGAGAGTTATAAATGTCAATTTCGTACTCTACTATCGTGGTCGCAGTATAAGGGACTCGCCGGGGCGCGTGCCCGCAATACTAATGCCCGCCCTTGGCTCGGCCTGTCTTCCTGGACGCTCTATTGTGGACAAGTGTCAGTGGCATGGGCGCAGGCGCATACGATACTCCTCTCATAGACCAGTCAAGGGATTATAATAGGCATTATCTAGTCGAATAGTGTAGTATAGATTCCGAGTTGGATTTGGATTGGAGACTTTGTGGTTATTACAGGTAAATAAATATTATATTAAGTGACACTTTAAACTATGAACAAAATGGCCTCATAGGAATAGTTGAACGAATTTTGATGAAACTGTCACAGGCAGGGATATAATAAATAATTGTTAAAGGTCAATCAGGTTTTCATGTCAATTTTAATCCGGAAACTTTTAAGCAATTCATATATTTTAATTATATATATTTTAATTATATTTTAATTATTATAAACCAATTCGGAATCAATACCTACTAGGTATGAACCTAGATATACTATATATGGTTTGGCTTCTGTGTGTGAGTTGCAATAACGAGAAAATTAAAAAAAAAAGGTCCTTTTTACCCTAACCTTATTTTCGGAATTTATTTGAAAATACAAAAATTTCGTATTTAAAGTAGCAAAAAACATGCCAATTAATTGGGAGAATTTATTTATGTTCCCACATTACCTTAAAAATATTTTGTATTCTCCACAATGCAACGCAATTTATCCCTCCGAGGATGTTTCCGATATTGTACACGCAAACAAAATACAAGACCTACGGGTCAAAGATAAATTATGTGTAATTTAAACAGTTTCAGGTACTTTAGGCTAACCTAACTACTGTATGAATTTTGCTTCAATAATAATTGTATGAAACTCGCTGTACCTGCCATGAAATGTTGGAAGTAACAGACAAACACATTACTTTGTTTCCAATAGCTGAATACAGCTTAGTTACCGTATATTTTTTTATTTTTTTTTTAATTCTGAAGTACCTTGAGTAGATCCCTTTTGCAAAATTTCTTGAGGCTCCTCGTCGTGTGTGTAGCTCGATGCTAATCCGTTACAAATCCCGTTATTATGTCCCTTCGATCCCAAACTAAAAATATCTCCCTTTTTTGCGGTTAGAAAATTCAATTTCTTTCAATTTTGAACCTTATTACCTACCACTAAGGTATTTACTGCGGCTTTCTAAAGTTCATTATAGATAAATAAGTGAGAGTACGTTGGCCTCAAGTGTATAATATTTGCATTTGAGAGATGCATTTGCATTTATTTTATTGCTTACATGCATGAATTTACATTAAATTAATAATTTAATATAACAGTTTATATCGCAGATATTATATCTTAAGTTAAGGCATGGTACCTAAGTGGAATTACAAGGGACCAAGAAATTGTTCCATTAACAGAGGGTCATAAAAACTAACAAACATATAAAAACTAGTAAAGAATCGAGAACAATAAATACAAGTCCTAAATTAGTTTTAACAAACACACTTTACTCGTAATGGATTCATTAAAAATTCCGAATGAGCTCCAACTCGATTGGTTTAATTTATTGCACCTTCATTTTCAGTGTATCTGCATTATTATTGCAGTGAATTGCTCAATTTATTTATTATTTTCTTATGAAATATTGATAACAACAAAAAAACCGACTGAGTTTGTTGTGGACTTCTTCTCAGATCCGCAAAGCCGCGTGCAACAGCTAGTAAATGTGACTCTTAGAATCGCGATATTTCAGGAATGATAACTCGTACGAAAAAAATCATAATGAATTTTTTTGTAGAGAATTTTAAGATCTACAACTTTGCTAGCACACATACCAAATAACTTTTGTAGCACACATACTCGTAGGTGATATTGTAGCATACACAATGGGGATTTTTGAAACTATAATAAATTGCCCTAGCTAGCCAATATTTGGCTCTTTGGGATTGTTATTTCAAATGTCTATATTATCCGGACTATACTTATATAGCCTAGCGGTTGACTGTGACACCCATCACTCCTGATGGAAAGTGATGATACAGTCTAAGGATGGAGCGCACTGGCTTAGGGAATGCTTAAGATGCCCAAGTTGTAGGTAGTGGGCAAGACAGTGCTTGGGAGGATAGGTATTCCAGACATGCAGTTAGTAGACGTATCAGGAATAAGAAATACAACCGAGTCGGTTTTCGAAAACAGAAGAGACATCCATGAATTGATTGCTGATTGAGCGTAGCGTAGCGTCCGTGTAAATATCAATCAATCACTCGTAGTTTAACCGTTGACAGTTTGTCTCCTTCCGAGTGGTAACGACTTCGCTGCGGCATATTTTAACAGTTAGGATAATCGCAACGGTAGTTGAAAACTGGAGCGCAGGGCATATGGATTTGCTGATTGGTTAAGGCGTTTCCACAGCGCGATAAAAATATACATTAAAAAAAAGGTTTTATACATCTTTCCTTCAAACCCTTTCATTTCAAGATACGAGTAGTATCCATCTGCAAAACATTTGCAAAAAATGTAGTATCCATATTAGATTTAGAATGACGTCACTAAGCTAACTTGCTATGTTATCCAAACTAAACATGTAAGTTTTCACGAATGGTTAAGGATAACTAACTGCTCTAAAATTCAGTTAGCTAACCTGCTTTGTCTTCCAAACTAAACGTTTAAGTTTTAACTAATGGTTAAAGATAACTACTCGAAAAATCAGTTGCAAGTTTGGATTCATCTCATGTTAAATAAAAGCTTGCAAAGACAGCTATGTTCCAAACGTTGAATTAGGTTGTATTGAGTTTTTTCTAGCTTCAAGTTGTACATATGAAATACAATAATATTATTATATTCTGAAGCCTAGAATAATAATGAATAAAAAATAGGAAAATCTTTCACGTTACCAAAATCAAAAACCATAATTACCAATTACGCAGAGTAATTACGAATTATAAATTACGCGGGAAAATCAACCATCGTAATTATTGTTGTGCGTAAAAAAACAATTTTTCTAGTTCAGATGACCTTCGTGCTCTTATATCTACCATAACCGTTAGAACAGTTTTTAAGAACGTTAAAGGTAATCAGGCAAAATATATATGGGTTGATACGGCTCCTACAAAGTAAGTCATAGCACCAATCTAGGTTATTCTAATCAGGTATTTACACGATTATGTAAAAATCATGGAGGCGCCGTCATATTATGCCGCACATAATTATTGTAATAACTCTAACCAGCCGTTTTATCAGAATATTCGGAATATCTATCAGCTATTACTGACCTATTCTAAATACCGCCATTAGAATATTGTGTAAACGGATTCAACAAAACGGATTAAGGAGCACACCACGGGTGTGGCCGCGAAATTCAAATTTTTCGTGGTTTTTCGCGATTTTTAAGCTATTAAGACATAATAGGCTTATGGCCGTCAAATTGCGATAATCCCAATATCTGCTTCACGTGTTTGTATAAAAATCTCTGCTCGAAAGTGTCGAGTTAAAGAAATTAGTCCAAGATTTGCGAGTTACTCACATAAAACTCGATACTCGGACTAATTTCCTAGGATACACATTTTTATGCAAAGATATTGATATAATCATGTAAAGATGATACTGCCATTCTCGCAAATTGATTGCCATAAGCCTATCATGTCTAATTAGCGTACAAATTGCAAAAAACCACGAAAATTTTGAATTTCGCGGGCAGACCCGTTGATTTCACGTTAATTACTGGAACAACATATAAAAGAGCCAAACAATTCGCGATGACAAAGGTCGGGTGATCCTCGAAGTTACTGCTAGGCCATTGCTTTCGAGTTTGCGACATTCAGAGCGAGATTCGAAACGCGATTTTTTACAAATTAGTGTTTACGGCATCAGCAAGGTGATCTAATATTCCTTTAATTTTATCAGTAAACATTCTTTAATTGGTAGTTTTGTTTGCTAAACTAGCTTATTTGATTCATCGTTCCACAGTAAATAAGTCCACAATGATTCTTTGTGCACAGTAAATAAGTCCATAATGATTCATTGTCCACTGTAAATAAGTACCTAATAGTAAATAATAACTGCATCTTAGTCTCGTCCTGAAAATATTTTCCTTAAATAATTGTTTTGCTATAATTTACTTTACCAGTACAAGAATTTTTTGCCTTTGGTGGAATAAAATGAAATATTATTAATAGTGGCCGCGTAACGTCATAATATGTTTTCCGAAACATGCTTCTTCTCAGTTCAGAGCGCGTTGGAACCCTCGTAAACTTAGTTTTTAAGTCGTTAAATAGTTATCACTATTAAAAAGTATATGTACCTACTTGACCTTTCATAAGTGCTAACAAGTAGTGGCCTATATGAAATAAATGATTTGAATCTTTGAATCTTTGAATCATGAGTCTCTTGACTCATCCAACCCTGTGAACTCTGTCTCTGTGGACAATTAGCTCCAGTCAACTTAACATACGGCCTCAACTCAACTGCTCACCTGTATTGCTTAATTTTATTGCGTCAATTGTTTTTAAAAACGACACACAAGTAATTTTCTCATACCCGCTCGTCGCTCCGCTAAACGCAGGCTCTCAAGCGGCATCCCCGTGGCCTCGGCGCGAGGCATGTGACATTTGTAACATTAGTGGCCTACAATATATTGTTTGTCAATATCGTTGTGAGCACGATCCGCTGATTTTAGAGAAGCCACGGACTGGCATCATTCACGCGAAATACCAAGCTTGTAATGTGTCAGCGAACATGTTATAACTATGCTGATTAGGTAGTTCTGTAACAGAGTACTTAATTACAAGTGTGTTTTTCGAGGTCATGGGTTCAATTCCCGGATTAAGAAAAAAAGGTGTGTGGCACTCGGAGACTGCCGCGGTAAAGCTATTGCATAGAATTTAAAGTTATTTTTAGTTTTGCCATCAATAGAAAAGTAGAACTTTTGGTACCAGGCTAACTTCACAGTTTTTAGTTTTTAGTTTGCCATCTATCGAAAAATAGCAGAACTTTTTAATGACTTTTTGAAATATGTGATATTTCAAAAACTCATTAAAAAGTTCTGCTGTTTTTTGATAGATGGCAAACTAAAAACTAAAAAGTTGTGGAGTTGCGCTCCTTGCTGTCATGCTAGACTAGTACCAAAAGCTTTACTTTAGGAGTGCCAGGTTATTTTCGTTACGGTTTTTCTGGATTAGGTCTGCACCGTCAAAGCCCGCGATAGAAGCTATGCAATAGCTTAATAAGAACTTTACGGTTGATTTCACATTTAGTAATAATTTTCTTCTAGAACATTGACATTCAAATTTCGCTATTCAGCCAGTACTGCACATAACATATCTATTAAAGTAAAATAAATACTGTCGGAACTTGTGACGAATGTTTTTATTTTACAGTAGTATGACAAGTTATATAATAATAGAAAACCTAACATCGTAGTCCTCCTAACATCCACTCCTCTTTTAGGAACAGAGGCCAAGAGCTTTAGTCAGCCTTTCCAGTCTGGGTGCATATAAGGGCTTTGTGAAACAATCAGCCAGTTGGTCCTCAGTAGTAACTTGCTTGACCTCAAGTATGCCAGCTGCCACACACTCTCTGACATAGAGATACCTTCGTTGTATGTGCTTGGTTCGGCTATGTTGCTCGTACGGCGGATTGTATGCTAGCTTTATTGTTGACTCATTGTCAATGTAAAGAAGTGGTGGCTTTTCAGTTTTAGTGATTTCCTCCAACATCTGTTGTAGCCATATAATTTCCCGGGCTGTCTCCGTAGCTGCCACTAGCTCTGCCTCTTTGAATTTGTTGAATTTTCTCTTGAAATTTGTCTCTTCTTCGTATTCATCTTTAGTGTTGGTAGTATTGGTGTTGGAACCATTATTGAATTGTCTGGCTTCTGATTCTTCTAAAATTTTTACCTTGAGTTCTTCAGGTTTCGGTAACGTGTCTCTGGATTCTATCGCTATACGAAAATTTTCGTAGTCAGGTGGTAAGCTGTATAGCATCATAACAGTGAGCAAATCCTCATGAATACAAATGTCCATATCCTGCAATTTGTCTACCACGTCCATGAACTTATTTAAATGCTCTCTAATATTGCCATTTTCCATTTTGGACAATATTAACTTCCTATTAACTAAAAGAGAGGCCTTCCTAGCCGGTCCCTTACTGGCATATATAAAATCAAGCAAAGTCCAAATCTCGTGAGCTGTTTTGCAGTTTTTTATTTGCTTCCATTCAGAGGGTGAAATTAAAAGTACTAACTCAGATTGAGCTAAAAGATCCTTCTCTCTCTTCTCTTCATCAGCTTTCTCAAGATTCAGCGGCTTCTCAACAACACTCCATAATTTATTTTTATTTAAAGTCTCAATTTTTGTACTTGAGCCCGACGCCATCGTGATCAACGTATTTATAGCTTTATTTTTACTCTACTACCATATTAAAGTAAAATAAATACTGTTGGAACTTGTGACGAATGTTTTTATTTTACAGTAGTATGACAAGTTAAATAATAATAGAAAATTGTTGCTATGGAGACTGAAGGTACAGTCCTCCTAACAATATCGATAAAACATTATCGACTGTTCCGCGTATAGACGAATCTGTTCAGAGTAATCTTAGGAAGTATTATCACTAGGTACTATACGGATTTTGTACGCTTATCAATAGTAGAAAAATGGCTTTTCATTGCGGTAATAGATTACAGTAAATTTTGTTGTTAAAGAAGGTTGGTTGCAATTGAAAGAGGTTCAATGTCGACTGACCGAATACAAAGTAGATATTTAAATATGTGACAGAGAATTGTCATAGTGTTTTTAGTTTACTTTGTCTAATAAAATTTATCATGGTGTAATCTCAATTTTCTTATGTTATATAAAATAAATCTATTTTATAATATCCAATGTGTGTTGACTACAGTTAAACTTACGCCACTACTCTGCAAAAACCTTCACTAGTAGCCCGTGGTTTTACGCAGAAATATGGCTTAGACTACACGGAGACATTTGCACCTGTGATAAGGCACAGCACACTCAGACTTCTATTCGCTATTGCAGTTGAGAATGACCTGTCAATTGATCAGATGGACGTAGTAACAGCATTCTTGAACGGAGATTTGACAGAACGTGTATATATGAAGCAACCTAAGCTATGTGAAGAGAAAGGGAAGGAAAATCATATCTGTTTACTAAAGAAAGCCCTTTACGGTCTGAAACAGGCACCCAGAACATGGAATAAGAAACTTCATGATGCTCTGATTGAGATGAAATTTAAGAGATCTGACAATGAACCATGTGTTTACTTCAGAAGAAGAGGAAACCACATTGTTTACATTGCAGTACATGTAGATGATATTCTTATATTCTATAATGACAAAAAGGAAAGAGAAAAGGTCAAGATAGAATTGAAGACTAAATTCGAGATGAAAGATTTGGGAAAGGTAGAAACTTTTTTAGGAATGAAGATAGATCAACAAGGGAAGAAGATAACCATTGATCAAGGTGAATACATTCAAAAGATTCTGAAAGAGTTCGTAATGACTGATTGTAAGCCAGTGAAGACACCCTTAGAGATCGGGAGAAAACTGGAAAAACCGAGAACAGAGAACTTCATCCCACCCAAAGATTTTCCTTATCAGAAACTTATAGGTTCACTTATGTACCTAGCTGTTTGCTCGAGACCTGACATAAGTTTTGCAGTTGCCTATCTTAGTCAATTTAACAGCTGCTATACAGGTGAACATTGGAGCGTAGCAAAGAGACTGTTGAGATACCTGAAGGGTACAGCTCACTACAAACTGAACTTTGAAAAGACAGGAAAAGATCTGACTGGATATGTAGACGCTGATCATGCTGGAGATATCAGTGATAGGAAATCATTTTTCTGGATATGTATTTATTTTAGGAGGAGCCCCTATATCCTGGGAAAGCAAGAAGCAACGCACAGTAGCGTTATCCAGTGCAGAAGCTGAATATGTTGCCATGTCAGAGGCATGCAGAGAGTCGACGTTCCTGAAGAGACTTATAGAAGAGTTAACCACAAAGGAATGTCATGCAATTATGCTCTATAGTGACAGTCAGTCAGCAATACAAATCGCGAAGAACCCTGTTCATCACCAACGGACTAAACATATAGATGTGAGATGTCATTACATCAGAGAAGCATTGAATGATAACATTGTGAAAGTAGAGTACCTGCAGACTGAAGAGATGACTGCAGATATTTTGACGAAAGCTTTGCCGAGATGCAAGAACGAGTTCTGTGTGAGAGGAATGAATTTGTGTGCTTGATGATGATGATAGTGATGTAGTGATATATATATTTGGTTGATGATTTGAATGCTGAAGATTTTTTTCAGTGCAGTCTTCCATTGAGGAGGAGTGTTGTTAAAGAAGGTTGGTTGCAATTGAAAGAGGTTCAATGTCGACTGACCGAATACAAAGTAGATATTTAAATATGTGACAGAGAATTGTCATAGTGTTTTTAGTTTACTTTGTCTAATAAAAATTTGTCATGGTGTAATCTCAATTTTCTTATGTTATATAAAATAAATCTATTTTATAATATCCAATGTGTGTTGACTACAGTTAAACTTACGCCACTACTCTGCAAAAACCTTCAAATTTATTGAAGAATTGAAGATCTTACTATTTCAGTTTCTTAAGGGAGCCAATTTTAAAAGAAACATGGACCAAAGCTACTTGAAGGCTACATTAGTTCCCTTCAAAAACAAGTACAATCTGCTCCGAACAGGCCTAGAATCACGGGATTCTAGGCCTGTTCCCGACAGTGTTAAATTAAAGTTGACACTTGAGTGACAGTGTTTCAAGGATATTTGAGTTTTACTTTTCCTCATAATATTACATGAAACAATGTTTTGTATTTCAAATCGGTCTTTACTCAGTTTATTTTTTGGTGAATATAACATTTTCTGAAAATAATCCCAGCTAGATCGATTTCGGTTTAAAGAGCTTTATTTTCTCAAAAAGAACAACAGTTCACTTAAAAGAGAATACAATCTTGTTTCTTAAATAGTAATTTTACATATGACGCATGCATTACTTTATATTGTTATATACTAATTATTGTTTTTATATATAAAAGGCAAAGCATTCTATCCACTTTTACTTTTAACTAAAATATTAATCTATGTATTTTTCAAAATTCTCTATAATGTGTGATTTTAACTTAATCTTAAATTCATTCGTCCCATTACACTCTTTAATTGAACAAGGTAGTCTATTATATAACTGTGCACCCTCACATAATAAGTTTTGATTGCCATACTTTGTCGTACGAGGATGCCAAATATTTATTTTGTACTTATTTCTGAGATTGCGATTGTTGGCCCTATGCTCAAGAGTAATGTTCGAATGTATCGTCTTATTCATAATTTTTTTTACAAGTAGGCATGTATTGTATGTAAAGAGCTGTTTGAGATTAAACAGTTTTGTCTTCATGTATAGTTCTTTTGTTGGTGTGTAGTAGTTATAATGAAATAATACCTTGATCAATTTATTTTGAGTACGTTGTAATTTGTTTAAATGAATTTGAGCTGCATATCCCCAGACTTCTATTAAATACTCTAAATGTGGTTTAGCTAAGGCATTGTAAATAGTTGTACGTATCTTATGTGGAATGCAATGCGAAGTTTTTCGTAACGCACCTGTAAGGGATGTCAATTTTGATATAACTTGATTAATATGGGAATCCCATATCAATTTGTCATCTAATAAAAGCCCTAAGTATTTTTCTTTGTGCGATCTTTGTATTTTAGTATTATTTATTATTAGAGGACTATAGCTTGGAATTTTTTTATTTTTAGCAGTGAATATCATATAAGATGTTTTTGTTGTGTTTATTGTGAGAAGATTATATAAAAACCAGTCATTTAATATGTCAAGATCTTTTTGTGCATCATTTATAGCGTCCTGTATTGAATGTGCAAAGTAAAATAAACAAGTGTCATCTGCGTAAAGTGTAATTTGTCCCAACAGATTTAAATTTGTGATATTATTAATGTAAATTAAAAATAATAAAGGTCCTAAAATTGAGCCCTGTGGAATACCGCATGTCACTATTTTAGGGTCACTTTATCGACCGATATACCGTTCATGAAAATCGTTGGAGCTGTTTCCGAGATTCAAATATATACACGAATTGCTCGTTTGAAGACATAAGATTAAACAAAGTTTTGCATGTAGCAACTTATGATAAAAAGTTTTCTCAAATTAGGTAATAGTAAATTCTTTTCCTTCAACAGTTCTCTGATTGGCCCATTATGTCAATTTATGTGATTTTTTATGAATCAGGAGAAATAAATTAAATTTGATTTTTTCATATATATTTTTTCAACTTTATCGATAATTTTACGAGTCACGGTTAAGATGCATCACTATACTTTGACAGTTATCAAAAATTTAAGTTTATTCTTTGCCATTGAAATTTTAACCTTAATTACATAAAAACAGAGTTCCTAAAAAAATTTTTAAAATACGAATCAACTAGCGCTGGTGCGGGCAAAAGCGGAACTATAGGTATATTTTAAGTCAATTTTTGCAATATAAATTATATGCCTGTGACAATAAGGTTGACTTTAATGTTGGCTTGTTGGTTGGTGGAATTTTTTCGTTACGGTTTTTCTGGATTCGGTTCACCCGTCAAGGCCCGCGATAGAAGCTATGCAATAGCTTAAAAAACCCGGCCAAGTGCGAGTCAGACTCGCGTACCGAGGGTTCCATACTATAAAAGAAGTAAAACATGAAAAGAATCACTTTTGTTCACGATTTTTCGATGGGTAAACTTCGGAGATAAGGGGGGGGAACGGTATTTTTTTCGACAGTTTGCCCAATAAATTAAAAACTATCAGGCATAAAAATAAATAAAAATTAGTTTTAGAACACACAAGTAACGCCCTTTCATATGATACCCCACTCAATATTATTATCTCATTTTGAAATTTTGTCGACCCGGTTTTCCCCCGTTTTTAAATAAAAATAAATACAATTTTCAATTTTTTACGATTGTTATGACGTCGGGTCACTATTACCTATAACTATTTTAAATTTCAAGTCGATAGCTTGAATAGTTACTGAAATAATCCAGTGTGACAGACGGACGGACGGACGGACGGAGAAAGTCTCACCATAAGGGTTCCATTTTTACCATTTTGGTATGGAACCCTAAAAAGAGCCACAATATTACGGGTTTCCACCTTCCTGCCCGCTGGACAGTCGACCCAAAAAAGTGGCAGGTATTGGCTGGATGTGGAAGGCTGTGGAAGTCTATGTCCAGCGGTGGGTGTTTATAGGCAGATAAAAAGAGAGTTCAAGTTATATTTCTTGGGTTTTTTATAAGTAATTACAACATCGCGTTATATTATTTCTTATTTCAAAATAATCAAGCACAACAACCATCACGCTTACCTATGGAACCTATCTGAAAATTGAAAAAAATAAAATAAAAATCAAACAACCCTAAATTGTTACCCCTAAATAATCGTCTATTCGTAGCAATTAAGAAGAGTTTTATGAAAATTTCCACCACCAGGGACGAATTTATTATATTTAATAAAAGAAAAAAATGGATAAATTCCCGTACTAAACGCGTCTTTAGCTGTCGCCTTGCACTTCGTGCGGCCGTTGACCCCGGCCCGCGGATTACGCCCACCGCGCATTGTATGTAAATGTGCGCCAGATTTCTTTATTGTCACTGCCCCTTGGACCCATCTGCATCCGCCGCATGGGCGTACAGCTTTATATCATTACTAGGTCCACCGCGTGACTCCGCCCGCGTCAAATTCGGTTTTTCAACAATCCCACGGAAACCGTAATTTTTTCTGAGTTAAATAGTAACCTGTACGTTAGTCCAGGGTATAATCTATCTCTATTCTGAATTTCAGCCAAATCGGTTCAGTAGTTGCGGCATGTAAGAGCAATAAACTTACACAACAACTTACACCTTTATAATATTAGAGTCACTAGGTTTTACGTACAGCTTTACTTTTAAATCCCGTGACTAAACTTATATTTTCCTGCGTTAAAAAGTTAGCGTAATATTATATTCATTTACTTAGTTACTGATCTTAAATTATTGTATGAAGGGAAATGAAAGGAAACATTATTTTTGTTAAATTGTTATAACATTTAATTTTTTTTGTTAAATTAGGTAGTTCAGTAGTTAATAGTTTCTAGTACTAACGAGCATTAAACACACCTAAAAACATACAATCGTTCATATTTCTGATGTCAATCCAGCTATTGTAAATGTCTAGATACAGCCTAGATGCTTTGTAATTAAGATAAACACTTCCGTATAGTAAAATAATTATTTATTATTTCAATGTTATAATTTCATATTATGGTCAAAGTCAAAGTCAAAGTCAAAATATCTTTATTTCACATAGGCCTAACATACAGGCTCTTGCGAACGTCGGCATGACATTTCTTGCATAATAATGGTGATAACTACAAGTCGACTTAAAACTAAGTTTACGAGGGTTCCAAACGCGCCCTGCCGCTGAGAAGAATTATTATAACAGTTAATTATGCGATAAGTTGAACCACAGTCTAAACTAGTGTCTGCAATGCGTATACAAAAATCAACGCAAAATGAAATATTGATGTGTCATCGGGATAAGCCTTTACTGTCAATTATGACGCCACAAATTTCCACGAGCCAAGCGGTCGTGTGACGTCACATGCTCGACCGGAAGCATCTGTTATCATAAATTGTAAACGAATTTCAGAAATAAATGTTAAAAAGTACCCTTTATATTTTTAAAGTATTGTATCTAAATTAAATTTTGAGAATAACACGTTAAGGATGATTAACGTACATAAATTATTATCAACACAAAAATACACTGCAGTTTCTAATTATTATTTAAAATTGGAGCAATGTTTGAGTAAACTTGCAATCGAGAAATTTTTTACCAATCGCGTTTGTCTCTAGACGAATTTAGGTATAGAAAAAGACCCAAAATAATTTATGTTTGAATTGAAAGTACTTAATTGTCTTTATAGTTTTTAGCTTCAGGTCATTACAAATCACATAGCCCGCATTATTAGACCCTTAACAATGACGTTGTTAAGGGTCCGCTTACCCACGATTTCTCCCATACATTCGTAATACCAAAATCATTTGTAATTCGTGCAAATTTCGATCATGTTGTGGTGTTATTCGGGTTCATATAGTAATAGTCTATGCTCCTGGCCATATCTGGTTCCGAAATACTTTTGTTAAACGAAATTGTAAACGAATTTACTTTTGCTTATTTTTATTTCAAAGAGGACATGTTTTCTGCTTATTTGTTTTGTAATAAAAACAAAACTATTTCACGTAGCATTCGTTCAGGAGCACAGTTTTTATTTGTCCAGCTAAAGAAAAACACCAGTTAATAAATGAAGTTGCAAGTTTTCATTCATAATTTTTGGTATTACGGAACTCGACCAAATTTATAAAAAAAAATAATCAAAATTGATTTTTATTTCGTTTTAAAGAAATATTTCCGAACCAAATATGACCAGAAGCAAAGATTATTACTATATGAATCCGAATAACTCCACAACATGATCGTTTCGATCATGTTGTGGTGTTATTCGGATTCGGATGCACGAATTACAAATGATTTGGTATTTTGAATGAATAGAGATATCGTAGTTCACAGGACTCTTGAGGGACCGAAAATCCTAACGTTGTTAATTTGTAGAACGTGGTGTCACATAAAAAATCTGTATATTACAGAAACATAAATTGTATTTCGAAATATGTAAATAATATGTAGAAGTATATCCTATACCTTTAAACGAGCAATTCTTGTATATATATATATTTCTATATAATCTGGATCTTGGAAACGGCTCGAACGATTTTCATGAAATTCAGTATACAGGGGGTTTTTGGGGCGATAAATCGATCTAGCTAGGATGCATTTTTAGAAAATATCGAATTTACCAAAAAAATAAAAATATGACTCCTGCTGCCATCTATTGGCCAGTAGTTTAACTACCGAGTGAAGCTCGGTCACCCAGATATTATACTTAATACATAATAATATATATAGTAAAGTATAAGAAACAAGATAATTGAGCCTGAGAGATGTTAAAAATTATATTATTTCCACTGTATGTGATTTACTGATTAGAGTCAAGGACGAACTTTAATTAGAGAAATAATAAATTATTCGATGATTCAGATATTTTATATTACACCTATTCTAAGAAACGTTCCATTCCTAATGACTACTTCCGTCTTCGCTAGCAAATAATGATTAAGAAATAATTATATTTTTCTTAAGATAACAATGGAATATAATATCTGGGTAAGTAGGTCAATCTGTCCCTTAATGATTCAAGACGAAAGATTAAGATATCTTATGTGATTTGCGAATCATTATTATTTTTTCGGCTTAATGATATTTTTCTGCCCGAATTAAAAATAATAAACTTATTGGAAATTTTTGTTACCACCAATTAAACAATATTATCAGTATGACGGATATCAATTTCCATGTAAACCATAGGAAAATTACGAGTTGAATCATAATATTATTCTTATCAGTTTATAGATTACATGAATATCATTGATAAATCATTTCCTATGTAAGCGATATTAAATACACACAATTCGTATCCGTACGTAATTACTACTACCCGTTTCGCGCGTTCGTATTTAAAATGTTTTGATGTGACGTATTTTGTATTTGAAAATGACAATTAGACTAATATTTTTTTGTTTTTATTTTTCTAGGAATCTATATATATAAAAGAATGAGGCATTTTGGTTTGTTCCACGGATTCCGCCTAAACTATAGGTCGTCTAGAGATCTGAAATTTGGTGCCTAGGTAGATATTTGGTCATGAATTCGTACTAAGACGGGGATTCCAGAAATTCAAATTGTAAGGGGTAAAAATCGATTTTTTTTCGTTGTTCCAGGAATTCCCGAAAAACTAAAAGTCGTAGAGCTCTGTAATTTGGTGCCTAGGTAGATATTAGGTCATGAATTCGTACTAAGACGGGGATTCCAGAAATTCAAATCCTAAAGGGTAAAAATCGTATATTAAAGGGATTTTCCCATACAAAAGTGATTTTTTTTCGTTGTTCCAGGAATTCCCGAAAAACTAAAAGTCGTAGAGATCTGAAATTTGGTAGCTACGTTTTTATTAGGTAACAAAATCAATTCGTGCTTAGATTTCTCGGGGATTTTTGAAATCCAAATTTTGAAGTGGAAAAATTTTGAACTTTTTTGTTACTGGGCCAATTGCTTTGAAAATCGATATTTGAGTATCGCAGCAAGCAAAGAGGACGAATTTATGGTCAGAATTAAAAAAAGTGGCTGCCATTTTGAACTTTTTTGTTACATGGCCGATTGCTCTGAAAATCGATTTTTGAGTATCGCAACTAGCATGGAGTAGGAATTTGTGGTCAAAATTTAAAAAAAAGCGGCCGCCATTTTGAACTTTTTTGTTACTGGGCCGATTGCTCTGAAAATTGATATTTGAGTATCGCAGCAAGCATAGAGACCGAATTTATAGTCAGAATTTAAAAAAAGTGGCCGCCATTTTGAACTTTTTGTTATTGGGCCGATTGCTCTGAAAATCGATATTTGAGTATCGCAACTAGCACGTAGTAGGAATTTGTGGTCAAAATTTAAAAAAAGTGGCCGCCATTTTGAACTTTTTTGTTACTGGGCCGATTGCTCTGAAAATCGATATTTGAGTATCGCAGCAAGCAGAGACCGAATTTATAGTCAGAATTAAAAAAAGTGGCCGCCATTTTGAACTTTTTTGTTACTGGGCCGATTGCTCTGAAAATCAATTTTTGAGTATCGCAACTAGCATGGAGTAGGAATTTGTGGTCAAAATTTAAGAAAAGTGGCCGCCATTTTGAACTTTATTGTTACATGGCCGATTGCTCTGAAAATCGATTTTTGAGTATCGCAACTAGCATGGAGTAGGAATTTGTGGTCAAAATTTAAAAAAAGTGGCCGCCATTTTGAACTTTTTTGTTACTGGGCCGATTGCTCTGAAAATCGATATTTGAGTATCGCAGCAAGCATAGAGACCGAATTTATAGTCAGAATTTAAAAAAAGTGGCCGCCATTTTGAACTTTTTTGTTATTGGGCCGATTGCTCTGAAAATCGATATTTGAGTATCGCAACTAACACGGAGTAGGAATTTGTGGGCAAAATTTAAAAAAAGTGGCCGCCATTTTGAACTTTTTTGTTACTGGGCCGATTGCTTTGAAAATCGATATTTGAGTATCGCAGCAAGCAAAGAGGAAGAATTTATGATCAGAATTAAAAAAAGTGGCCGCCATTTTGAACTTTTTTATTACTGGGCCGATTGTTCTGAAAATCGAAATTTGAGTATCGCAACTAGCATGGAGTAGGAATTTGTGGTCAAAATTAAAAAAAGTGGCCGCCATTTTGAACTTTTTTGTTACTGGGCCGATTGCTCTGAAAATAGATATTTGAGTATCGCAACTAGCATGGAGTAGGAATTTGTGGTCAAATTTAAAAAAAAGCGGCTGCCATTTTGAACTTTTTGTTACTGGGCCGATTGCTTTGAAAATCGGTATATATCGGTAGCAAGTAAGCACGGACGGACATACGGGCAGACAGAGTAGTCTTAGTAATAGGGTTCCCGCGTTTTACCCTTTAGGTACGGAACCTTAATTGAACTATATTAAACTTTTTGTAACGACCTCATATTTTCAAAATCGATAAGTGACTAAGCAGCAAGCACAAAGAAAGAATTTGTCGTCAAAATTATTAAAATTAATGGCAGTTAAGACAGGAATTTTGGTAATTAAACGCCTGAGGTTGTAAAACGGAGGTTAAACGTGAGCGAAGCCGCGGGCGTCCGCTAGTATAAGTATAGAACTATAGTTTGGACATTTTGGCAAAATTGGTAAGTTTATTAATTTTAAAATGTTCTAACATCGTACAAGCTTTACCAACCGGTTTAAAGTTAGAATATCTGAATGACGACGTAAGAATATAAATAATTTTGAACAAAGATTACATTTTTCCGGATTTTTCCGGAAAAATGTAACCTTTACTCAAAGTTATGGTTTTTTAAAAAAAGAGACTGCAAAAACCTGACTTTTCGTAACTCTAGTTGTAAACGTAAGTCCCAATCAAGTAAATTACTCGTATGTTACTTACTTCGTTGTACTTTACTTACCAGCCAAGTTTGTTGTGAGATTTTTCTCAAAACACGGTTTGCATCCATCGAAAACATAGTTTTAAGTGAACTTATTATAATAATTAATGATTATCACCATATACGTAATATATCACAAATATAAAATCGACAAAGTTCATGAATGCCAAAGTCAAAGTCAAGGTCATAATAAAATCCTTATTTCACATAGGTCTAACGTACAGGCTCTTGTAAAACGTTAATATGATATTTGTCGCATATTTATGTATGGTGATAACAACAAGTCGACTTAAAGCTAAGTTTACGAGGGCTCGAACCCGCCCTGCACCTTTTGCGGCCTGAGAATTAGACCTATGTGAAATAAATAAATTTTGATTTTTTTCAATCTATTTTCATCGTTGTTTTCAGACCTATAAGTATCATCTTAATATCTTTCTAGTATAGGGAGAAAATCTCGAAGGTTTAGTGGTGAGTACGCTCGGCTACAAATCACGAGGTTCCGGGTTCGATTCCTAGATATGACCAATAAATAATAGCCATTGGTTATTTTGATCAATAAAGTTTGTTCTGTTGTATAATATTTCGTGTATAGGAGATGAATTTCTGTAGAGAACAGCCACCGTGGTCGAAATCAGTCCGAAAAACACTATTATAACTTAGTGAAGATTCATATACATACCTAGTTTTCTCTAGGCTTTCACTAATTTCATTATTATTCTCACATACATATTCACATGTACATAAATATTATTATGTTTTCCCCTTTATACTCCATGCCTTCGGTAAACGGCCCCAGAGCGCCGCATGACGCCTCGTTGAAGTCTTTTGCTCGGCATTATGCAAATAACTTGCAAATCCCTGCGGCACATTTTTACCGGCGTAGGATGTAAATGTTTATCAATTGCTTTCTATATAATATGTATGAATAAATATTTTTATACGTGATCGTACTTACTAATGTTATAAATCTGGGTGTGTGTTTGTTTGTCTGTCTTTGAGCCTACAATGAAAAAAGAAAATTGATTGTAATTTTCTTTTTTATGAAATTTGTCAGGTATAAACCGTATAGGTCTGATAATATACCTAAGTCTGAAATAATTTATATGGCACAACAAGGTTTGCTGGGTGAGCTAGTTTTTTTCTTATTGTAGATTTGAAAAATAATCAGGGGGCACGGCAGTGCCCCCGCCAAAGTCAAAGCGCGAAGCAAAACTGCCGTACCATCTTTACAGGAACCATTTCGCCGCATTTTCGGGCTCCTATTTGAGAACCTCTGGATAAGACCAGAACGCTGAAATTTTCGCTATCCAGTAAGCTATAATCACATACTTAAAACCCAAAATTTCAAGTCTGTAGGTCATATAGTTCCGAAGTTATGCGAAAGCAAAGTTTCGCATTTTCGACACTGACTGACTGACTCACTCATGATCATCAAAATAGAACTAGTACTTCCCATAAACTCAGAGAGCTGAAATTTGGTACAGAGTTAGGGTTTAATGGCCACATAAAGGGAAAACTATAAAAACTAGGATAATCGAAGATCTGGAGTACCTGGTGATCACTGCATTAATAACTTTGTAATTCCATATAAATTATATGAGATTACAAAGTTATTTATGCAGTTAATGTATCTAGAAAAACGGACAGAAATATTTTGTAATATTTTGAAGTTTCTACAAAAAGAAGTGAAATCCCACCAAAAACATTCTGTAAAAAACTAGCCAAAGTCAAAATGGAGCTGCTTGTTTATCTCTAAAAAGTACTGAAATCTAGACAAAGTCGTGCCAAGTCTAAGGTTCCTTACTGCGATTTCTTTATTATTATAGTTAATGTTGTGTGACTTGGCCGTTGAAGACCAAGAACCGCTACTCATTGACGATGAATTCTGGCGACAGATTGGTGCAATGGTGTCATGGAGCACCTGGTTTGAACCCTTGTGTACCCTTCAACGGCCAAGTCACGCAACATTAACTATAATAATAAAGAAATCGCAGTAAGGAACCTTAGACTTGGCACGACTTTGTCTAGATTTCAGTACTTTTTAGAGATAAACAAGCAGCTCCATTTTGACTTTGGCTAGTTTTTTACAGAATGTTTTTGGTGGGATTAGATTGACTGCTGATTGATTGATTGCTTTGAATTATCAAAAATGGTATTATGACTTCAATGAGGCACTTAATTCATCTTGATTATGAAATATTTATGTGTAATAAAAAACTAATTACCACAGACTGCACTCTATAAAATATTCTCTCTACTCTATCAGCAGGTATATTTACAAACATGTCACAAAATTTTTGAACACGTTCCTCATAATATTTTCGTTCAGGGAAAAGAAAGTGATACAGTATCAAGGTTTACGACATTGAATTTATAGCCCATTAATGAATACACAACATTCATTTACAACACTGTAAAACAATATAATATGTACTTCCTTTCCCACGGGGACGAAGCGTCGCTCGACCGTTAGTTCGATACAAGAACAGGATTGTCACCGGCTCATCTATCCGAGCATCGTGATTCAGACGCTCCGACACGCCTAACGGTTCATTCATCAACGCGACATTTTCCAAAACAGCCCATTAGCGAGACAATTAAAGAGATAATGTCTCCTTGACCGACCCACTAAAGTAACCGGGACACCCGAAGTAAGCTAACGATCTTTATTACGCATCTCAAAATCAGTATCGGCATTCCTCACTCAGCATCCATCGCGATAGCGGTTGGCCTACTCTGCTCCATCGGGCCCCGTATATAAGAGATACCAGCGACATCCAAGTTCAGTACGCATCCGACATTTCAATGCGGTGATCGCGTTTTAATTTTCACTCGTTTTTTCTTTTTAGAACCGGTCATGAGGGCTTTGGTATTCGCGGCGATGCTCGCGATCGCAGAGTGCGGGCCTCCCGGGAAACCTAACTTGGGATGGGGTGAACGCACGTTCGCCATCGTCGAAGTCAACCAGGCGGCCACCGCGTACAACCAGCTCGTGAAGCGACACGAGGCCGCAGACGTCACCGTGACGTGGAACGTCTGGTCCGGGGATCCAGCCACGAGCTCCAAAGTTCTCCTCGACGGAAAGGAGTACTGGTCCGGAGCCGGCTCCGCGACTTCTGCCACGTTCCCGGTCAAGAAAGGAGGCAGGTATCAAATGAAAGTGGAACTCTGCAACGCTGATGGCTGCAGCTCTTGTGAACCTACAGAAATCGTCGTCGCAGACACGGATGGAAGCCATCTACCACCGTTGGACTTTAGCATGGGAGAGAGGAATAAACCCTTCCGACAAACTTCTGGGAAGGTAGTCGGTGCGTACTTTGTGGAATGGGGTGTTTACCCAAGGAAATTCCCTGTTGATCGCATCCCGGTACCGAATCTCACCCATTTGCTCTATGGGTTCATTCCGATCTGTGGAGGTGATGGTATCAACGACAGTTTGAAAGAAATCGAGGGAAGTTTCCAAGCGCTACAACGCTCTTGTGCCGGCCGAGAAGACTTCAAAGTCTCCATCCACGATCCCTGGGCGGCTTTACAGAAACCACAGAAGGGACTTTCTTCCTGGAACGAACCCTATAAAGGCAACTTCGGACAGCTGATGTCCTTGAAACAGAGAAGACCTGACTTGAAGATTATGCCCTCAATCGGTGGTTGGACTCTTGCAGATCCCTTCTTCTTCATGACCGACACGACAAAGAGGCACCGTTTTGTCGGCTCAGTTAAGGAATTCCTCCTGACGTGGAAATTCTTCGATGGTGTGGACATTGACTGGGAGTTCCCTGGTGGTAAAGGTGCCAACCCTGACCTGGGAAGCCCAGAAGATGGAGAAGTCTACGTCACCCTGATGAAAGAATTGCGGGAAATGCTCGACGATTTATCAGTTACCACTGGAAAGAAATACGAGTTGACGTCAGCTATCAGCTCCGGCTGGGACAAAATCCAGGTTGTGGACTACGGCAAAGCCCAGAACTACATGGACCACATCTTCTTGATGAGTTACGATTTCAAGGGAGCTTGGTCGAACGACACCTTGGGTCACCAAACTCCTCTGTACGCTCCGGCATGGAATCCAAAAGAGACTTACACGACTGACTTTGGTGTTAAATATTTGCTAGCTCAAGGAGTGAACCCGAAGAAGATTATAGTTGGTGTTGCCATGTATGGGCGTGGTTGGACCGGTGTTCACGGATATGAGGATGGCAATCCCTTCACTGGTAACGCAACAGGACCAGTCAAGGGTACTTGGCAGGATGGTGTAGTGGATTACAGGGAGATCGCCAACGAAATTGCTCTGAATAAATGGGAGTTCCATTATGACAACGTGGCGCAGGCTCCATACGTCTGGAGACCCTCGACTGGAGACCTCATCACTTATGACAACGCGAGATCTGTTATTGAGAAGGGTAAATATGTGAGGAATAATAAACTCGGAGGACTTTTCGCCTGGGAGATCGACGCCGACAACGGTGATTTATTAAATGCCATGAATATGGGTCTTGGAAACAATCAGGCTTGAATTGATTAGATGAATCGAAAGACGGACGACGGATTGTGTTGTAAATGTGATCGTAAATATTAAGTTCGCTTTAAGAGAGGTCTCAAGTAGATTCTACCTATAGATGTATGAACGTAATTTATATTAAAGACTGGTAAATGTTATGTTTTATTGGTTTTATTATCCCACTTGCATCTTAATGTGTTTCGTTCTAAATCGAATACTTTCTAATTTCACACCACCTGAAGAAGAGTCAATGAGTTTATTAAGTTGGATCAGCCCACCGAATTCAAAATTTATTTAGTTTTTCGCAGTTCGCACTAATAACAGTTACACATCTTCATGTTATTAATAAATGCTTTTCTCACGAATCCTCATTTACCTCATAAGTATTGGTTCCAAATTCTTCTAAATCTGAGTAGCAGCATAAAATAATAGTTCAGAAATCAATATAAAGTTAATGGAGATTTTGTAAAAAGTTTTTATGAAAACTATGTAGGAGTAATACTATTGTTTGCGCCATAAGCCTACAATTGTGTAGCTTGTTTATAGCGAAAAAGGATATAAAATTTGAATATGGCGGGTTTATTTCACGCAACCATCCTGATACTTAGAAATATCTTGACAATAATTAATATCCCTTGATAAGATAAGAGACAAGATTTATTTTTCTTTAGTATCATCCAGGTAAAGCATTACACGAGTGAGCTACTTTGATACAATTCAGGATAAATAGAGTCCTAAGTCCTGTGTGCTGATTCTGTATCGTTCACTTAGTTAGTTAGTAACCCAAACTGGGTTATTAACTAAGAAAACGAAGGCAAAAATCCTATTTTCTTATTCTTTTTGTACAAGATAGCAACTATCATGGTATACCTACTGATATAATACCATACCGACCTAGGTTGGTAATTTGTGCAAAAATAGGATTTTTGCCTTCGTTTTCTTAGTTAATAACCCAGTTAGGGTTACTAACTAACTAAGTGAACAATACAGAATAAGGCCCCTGAGCTTGGGTCTGGTCTATTCGGGCGGGGAGATTCAGTCGCGGCTAGTTACCACTATATCGGTTAGGATTTGCCGCTCAAAAGTAAAAGAACATTCGTCTGTTATAAGTGGATTTTATTTTGACCGCACCGTATTTAAATAATTCTAATATAATAATGTGTTTGTACATAATAATTAACAATGCAGATGTGAGATGATTATTTAAGATAAATGTACAATACTCGTACTTACAATGAAATAAAAAGACAATGCACTGTTTTTTGTGCTTATGCCAGCAATCGACAGCGTAGGAATGTGGGATTCATATGTAATCTTAGTTAGTTTTTTATACACTAAAACTTATATAACGTAACTTGCTGCAAAATCATGTCATCGAACTAACTTCGATGGGGGTAAGTAACCGTTGCTACACATGATCGTACTAGAACGCTGAATCGCTTGGCAACGCGTCTTTGCCGATTGGGTGGTAAACTCCTATAGTCGAAGCCTCCCATCAAATTGGCCCTTATTTTGCATCTCGATGATCTTCAATGAGCTAATGTCCCATATGTTTTATCCATTAAAGGTTTGTTAACCATTGAAGGTTTGGCCTAAAATCTTATTTGAAGTATTGAATACGGCAAAATAGAATTTACCCTTTGAGCGAAAAAGGGTAAATATGCATTTATACGAGATTTAGTAGTAATGGAGATAAACATATTTTTTTAAGAAAAAATCCTTATTATTGGTATTTCGTTGCATACTAAAAACCTTATATGAAAACCAGCTAAAAGTGAACAAAAATGCACCTTAGTAATAATATTATGAAGTAACTGTAACGTGAGATATTTTTATTTTTGTTTTAACGACGACGTTGTTCAGTTTTGTTTACAAGCGATATTGAATCTAGATATCGATGGAAATGTAGGGCCACGGAACACGCGGGGGAAAATCGAAACTTCAAAGCCTCAATTGCTCAACGGTAAAGAAATACACACGTATTTAGCCAGCCTGGTTGCATTGCGTGAACCCTTTTCGTTTTAATTCCTGATTGCGTAGGAAATAGGGAATTCATTTTTATCATTTTTTGTTAGCCAAGCCAGAGAGGTGAATTTTTGACAGTTTAGATAGGTATGTGATACCGATGAAACTTATGTCGTTCTGTGTCAGAGGATAAAATGAGAAGAGTTCAGTTAAAATCCCAGCTGTTCTAATTGCACGCATGCGTTTGCATTGTTGTCATTATGTTTTCAGTTTTCCTGCTGAAGCCAAAATCCAAAGCAAACAACAACAACAAATATTTCATCAATATTTAAAAAACAGTGTCACTCCGGGAGTGCTGACAGAAGTGAAAATGTTAAAAGTTACAGTTACAATGTCGCGAGTTTAATGTTTTTTTTCCATCGCAATTGTCCGAAGCACCGAAAGAAGTTTTCACTTCAAAAATTGAATAAGCATCTGCCAAACGATGCTTGCGCTGACGACATCTTGTAGTTTCGATGAAGAAATGTCGTCACTGATCTCTATCGTATGGATTTATCATTGTAATACATCTGACACTTCCTTTTTTCTGCCGATTTGAAGTGTCAACCTCAAAAGTTCACGATACTAAATTGACATTGGTTGCTAGAGACCGTCGTTTTTAGTAACACTTTATTTTAGTTGTATAAACGCTCATGCCAGCTTACGCAACAATCTGCGCCAAAATGGCGGAAATCGAGTGTCATTTATACGTTCATTTTTAACCGACTTCAAAAAAAGGAGGAGGTTCTCAATTCGTCGGAATCTTTTTTTTTTATTTTTTTTTTTTTTTATCTATGTATGTTCACCGATTACTCGGAGACGCGTGGACAGATTTGAAAAATTCTTTTTTTGTTTAAGAGGGTTTTGTTTCCAGATGGTCCCATTTTAATCAGGTCAGGATCTGATGATGGGATCCTGGAGAAATCGAGGGAACTCTTCAAATTTTATATGGACACATGAAACTATTTGAGTATTATTAGAAAGAATAATATTTTCCAAGTTGTTCTATGGTCATCAGGTCAGGATCTGATCATGGGATCTTGGTGAAATCGAGAGAACTCTTCAAATTTTGCTAGTATGCTTAAAGCGAGTTGGGTATTTTTTATAGTTACTGGTGCATATGCTAGCAGATACGGACTTGATGACTGAAGTCATCAGATGGGATCTTGGTGAAATCGAGGGAACTCTTCAAATTTTGCTAGTATACTTGAAGCGAGTTGGGTATTTTTTATAGTTACTGGTGCATTTGCTAGCAGATACTGATTTGATGACTAAAGTCATCAAGTCAGGGTCTGATGATGGGATCTTGGTGAATTTGAGGTATCTCTTCAGATTTTTTGAACACACCTCAAGCAATTTGGATATTTTACAACGCCTTGTGCATTTTATTGTTTTCCACTAAAAAGTATAAAATAAAAATGGGAAATGCTTTCCAAAAAACCAACTTCAAATGCCACTACAAAGAGTGAAATAATTTTTATTTAAATTTTAGGTACCTACACCAATTCGAAGTCGGGCGATTGTCTATGACTTTGTCATTTCTTCGCACATCAATTAAGTAAGAAGGACTATTAGGGATTGTATGAAATATTGCCCGACTTCGAATTGGTGTAGGTACCTAAAATTTAAATAAAAATTATTTCACTCTTTGTAGTGGCATTTGAAGTTGGTTTTTTGGAAAGCATTTCCCATTTTTTACGTTGACAGTCAGCGATCCATAAAATAGAGATCAGTGAATGTCGTACAGAATCGCCAATTTAGCGGCCTCACCAATGCAACAAGTTCTCAATACCGGTACACGAGGATAACGGAGCAGCGATTGTCAACCTTTGTTTGCATCTGTATTATGAAAGTATTTGCACTTCGGAAGCAATAAATCGAGCCTACGGTTGCTTACATCTGTTTCAAGTTTTGCAGAAGGATAACGGATTTTTGCATCTCTTCTATTTTTTGTTAGTAAAGATAAATCTTTCTTAATCTTCTTTAAAATTATTGTAATAATGATTTAAACTAACTTACTTTAAGTTTTATGTCAAATATAATATGTAGTTGTCAATCGCATGTTATGGGTGGTATGTGAAGATGCAGTCGAAGATGAAATCTTCCTAACTCGAAAGTACGTTTGTTACACAGCATCGCGCCGAGATGGTAAATTGTTGGAGATAGGATATTCGCCGGGCGGTTGTATCCAATCGCGTCCGATGCTTAACAAAAAAAAAACCAGTCCTGAGCCAATTTAGTAATTATGAATTCCCCCTATTAATCCATACTAGAAAGCAAACCTAGACCTTCCCGACTGTCTGCGTTAGGATAAATAATTATTGGTAAGCATTATAATATTAATAAGTGTCGTGTTATATTATTATCATTTTAATATGGGTACTCAGTAATTGGAGCAAATATTTCGTAAGGGACTTTTGCTGCTTTATTTACAACAGGCGTTTATAAAAACTTCAAACTGCCTATTAGTACCTACCCACTTTACCTTACCTTTAATCATTACTCAAGCATCACCCGGGATTTTGCAAAATCGCTTTTTTAAAAGAAATGTCGACTTTAAAAGCAAATGCTTATTCTAGAAAAAAAAGTAGGTACAATCCAGATAAAGAAGACATCAAATTTTTTAGAACTTAGATACACAAAATTACATACAAGAATAAGGTAAGATTTATTTGTACAGCAAATATTGTAATCAGAGCAAAAAAAACAGGACAGGTTAATTTGTATGTATAATGTAGGTACCTAAGGGCTGTAACTTAGGCCGAGGCAAATAAGGATTCTGAATTGAAATTTCATGAGTAGGTGTAACCTAGTTTTTGGCAGCTTCTCGGTACCAAAGCTTCTTGCAGGTTAACGAATAACGTATTGCTTACGCATTAAGATTTCAATTTGGAGATACCTGATGTCAAACAGAGATACTGCGTGCGAACGCGGAGCAAAAACAAATTTGTCACGCGCCGAGTAATTTATCACGTCTTCTCTAGAATAAAAATAACCTAGCCATTTTAAAACCCTTCGCAGTTATGGTATAAAATGTATGGTAGGTATGTAAATTCACAAGCAATGATACCTAATGAATCGAAGCACATTACTTTACAAAGGACATGGCCAAAACTTGTATTGAGCTGTGCCCTGGAAAAAAAATATTCATGGCCATCGACAAACAGTACGTCATATTAAAGCTCATAATTATGTCTTTATAATCGTTTAAGTTTTATGATCTGAAAACATGCGAGAGACATAATATTAGCATAACAACTTGCAACAAAATTCGCCTAACTATTTTTAATAGCAATGTTTTTTTATTAAAAAAATGATGCGTATTGGTTATGAATTCATTTTTTTTCATATTAAAAAACTTAGAAAATGCGAGTAAACATTTTGAACAGCAATTATTCAATAAAAAATCATTGCTATTAAAAATATTTAGGTGCATTTTGTTGCAAGTTGTTATGCTGATATTATGTCTCTCGCATGTTTTCAGATCATAAAAATTAAACGATTGTAAAGACATAATTATAAGCTTTAATTTGACGTAGTGTTTGTCAATGGCCATGAATATTATTTTCCGAGGGCAGAATCTGGCCATGTCATTTACTACACTACACACTACACTTTACTACATTTACTTAACAGATTCACATGCTGAACCAATACACAGGGGTGCTATTCTCGAAAATATAAAAATGTACATCGGCCAACCATCGACGGTAACCATAGCAACGCAGCCATCAGCAGCCAATTGTCGCATTAACCAATCAGTGCATAGATCTATATGATATCTAGACGAGATAATTAAATAAAATGGGACTTATGAACTTAGGAAGATGGAAAAAGTCTTAGGATGTTAATCAAAATCAATTAGTTTATTCTTCTACATGCACTTTTGAAACACCAGACGCAATTTTATTTTAATAATATTTAGGTACATATCAGAATTATTATTGGATATTGAGAGTTAGATGTCTTTTATCGTTCAAAAAGCTGCATTCGGTGTAATAGGCCTTGGTTCCCGAAAGAGCATTTATGGCAGTCACCCAGATTTGGTGCTATTGGGGACGAATATAAAGTACTCTTAAATGAGTGCTTTTGAGCAAAGTTTTTATGAAACACATGTCGATGCAATTGACATCTACTCTAGACACGGCGAACCGCGCACAAAAATGTCGTCAGTTTATGAGTGTCATTAGTACCAACCAGCGGCGGCGGTGCGGCGGTATTTTGACAATTGGCGCTACTGTTTGCTTGTATGAAAAAAGATTTACGTAAATCGTTCGGATGCCCATATCTTGAGGTTAGTATGTATCCAGTGGCCGATGCATATTTTATGCTCATACAACTCATTAAAATATGCCTTCGATGTAATACATATATAACTTCCTTAAAAAAAATGAATTTTCACGACTGGGTGTTCCCTTCCATCTTAAGAGGACATACACATAACATTGTGTGTACAGTACGCGCGGCGAAAGTTTGGCTTTGACCGTTATTGCGCAGAAATCAGAAATTGGGTATCAACGGGCAATTAGCGGGGTGTGGGGCGGGTGTGTAGGCGCACGCGGTGCTCTGATTGGCGCTCCAGTCGTTCCCTGCCTCTCGCATCGATACGACGTACCGCGCACTCCTGTTGTACAATCACGTTCACAAGTGAATTGCTATTTTCGTTAATTGTTTATTGTTGTCGATTGTTATTATTTGTTGTTGTTATTGTGATTGTTGTTGAGTGTTGTTGTTGTGATTGTTGTTGTTAAGTTTTCTTTTGTTTGTATGTACCAATTTTACATGTATCTTGGAATAAATAATTTTATTAAAAAACAATTATTTAGAATTTTCATCGCTGTCTCTGTAAACTTTAAAAGGAAATAAGTAAACATTTTATATAAGTAAAATAACTATCAATAGTTTTAATAAATGAAGAAGTTTATCTATTATTTATATTTCGTATTATTTTCTAGCATTATTACCACTGTACATGAATTTTGACCCACTCAAATATCCAACCTGGTACATAAAAAAGGAAAAGTATTGTGTGCGTGACAGTACCCATGCGCAGTAATCCCCTCAACCCGAAGGTCAAAGCCAAACTCTCGCCGCGCGTACTGTAAGTATTGGTACCATCTTTGGTACTGAGTCTGTATAAAAGAAGCCCTGAAGTTCAAGGCAAGCGATACGAATGAGCATCGAGTGAGTTAATAAACTTATATAAGCATTGCAAGGAGCTGCTTCTCAACCGGTTAGCATGTGTGACCGGCCACGGGCGACCTCGGGAACTGGTATCTAGTAAATAAACGAACTCGGGTAGGCATGTTAGTGCTACATCAGCTATATTTTTCCATTCGAGATAACGAATAGAATTGCGCTTGACGACAATCTTGCCTTATGGAAAGCAAGCTTGAAACTTTTGCCTGCTGCTATGCGAAAGATAAACTTCTAGTTAACATTCGTACATAATAAGTTGTTTAATAAAAATATAGGTATTCTAAGACCGACAGCTATCTTATAATCGGTTGAAGAAAAATTGAACTGCAACAAAAACCCTATTACCACTGTTTAAAAATGTTCTCTATTACTTTAAGCGTTTCAACTGACGGACGGAGCTGGACAAAGGCCTCCTGCAATGATTTCCAGCCCGCACGGTCTTGCGCCACTTGTATCCAGCGCAACTGACGGACGGAGCTGGACAAAGGCCTCCTGCAATGATTTCCAGCCCGCACGGTCTTGCGCCACTTGTATCCAGCGCAACTGACGGACGGAGCTGGACAAAGGCCTCCTACCATGATTTCCAGCCCGCACGGTCTTGCGACACTTGTATCCAGCGCAACTGACGGACGGAGCTGGACAAAGGCCTCCTGCAATTATTTCCAGCCCGCACGGTCTTGCGCCACTTGAATCCAGCGCAACTGACGGACGGAGCTGGACAAAGGCCTCCTGCCATGATTTCCAGCCCGCACGGTCTTGCGCCACTTGTATCCAGCGCAACTGACGGACGGAGCTGGACAAAAGCCTCCTGCAATTATTTCCAGCCCGCACGGTCTTGCGCCACTTGTATCCAGCGCAACTGACGGACGGAGCTGGACAAAGGCCTCCTGCCATGATTTCCAGCCCGCACGGTCTTGCGCCACTTGTATCCAGCGCAACTGACGGACGGAGCTGGACAAAGGCCTCCTGCAATTATTTCCAGCCCGCACGGTCTTGCGCCACTTGTATCCAGCGCAACTGACGGACGGAGCTGGACAAAGGCCTCCTGCCATGATTTCCAGCCCGCACGGTCTTGCGCCACTTGTATCCAGCGTAACTGACGGACGGAGCTGGACAAAGGCCTCCTGCAATTATTTCCAGCCCGCACGGTCTTGCGCCACTTGTATCCAGCGCAACTGACGGACGGAGCTGGACAAAGGCCTCCTGCCATGATTTCCAGCCCGCACGGTCTTGCGCCACTTGTATCCAGCGTAACTGACGGACGGAGCTGGACAAAGGCCTCCTGCAATGATTTCCAGCCCGCACGGTCTTGCGCCACTTGTATCCAGCGCAACTGACGGACGGAGCTGGACAAAGGCCTCCTGCAATTATTTCCAGCCCGCACGGTCTTGCGCCACTTGTATCCAGCGCCTTCCTGCGACTCTTTTAATGACGTCAGTCCAACTGCTCGGAGGTCTAAGATTTCCGTTATTACTGCGACTGCCGTTTTATTACTAAGACTTTTCGCCGTTCGTCTGTCGGTCTGTATCTCTTGAGCCGTGATAGTTAAATAGTTGAGACTATGTATTTTTGTTGCTAAACTAACAAATACTAAATCTCAAAAAATATACATTAAAGGGAGCCTCCCATACAACGAACGTGATTTTTTGTAAATAATTAGTGTCCGACTATAGTCGAATCCAACTCCCACTTGGCCGATTATTTTAAACATCAGCGGGCAGATTTGTATGTTTAAATTTTAAGAACTAGTAGAACCTATAAGAACTAGTAAGACCACGTATCTTATTCGCATCCAGGACTAAAATAGTGGCTCTCGAAATCCCCCAAATTATAAGCCACAGTTCTTTATTTTCTACTTACTACTTATTATTTTGAATCCACAGTAAATTGTTTTGGACTTTGCTTAAAAATTGCTTTTCGACGATACCCCTCAAACTTAAAACGTTTGGCAAAAAAGAGAAGCAAAATTAAATATGCCACCTTTACAACTACTGTCTACTCGGTTTATTATTAGTTATGAATCAAGTAGGTACATAGGTATATGAGGTAATAATCAATATTTTTCCTTATTATATGAGTTATACCTACATTTTTGTATTATTACAAGGTTGACTAGAAAAATTATACAATGAAAAACAATCTACTACGACTAAGTATACGGACTTGTACAAAGCCTTCAATGTTTTATTGGCTTGTAAACTGCGAAAAATCAAATGAACTTTGAATTTGGCGCGCAGACCGTTGCTTCGAACCTCGAGGCTAAACCAAACAAACAATCACTTAAGTGTATATTAATAGATTCTTGAGTTAAGTATAAGTTAATAATATTATGATAAGCAAAATGGCGTGACCGCATCATCAAGGAAATCTACTTAAGGCGAGTTCAGGCCAGTTGACCAGTACATCTCTAGACACCACACTCGCCTCTTGTATCACACTGACGAATTTGAGAGTACCAAGTAAATTATGAAGCTGTTAATTGTTTTGTGTTTCGTCGCTTTGGTCGGGTTATCGGTAGCTGAGGACCAATACCCCAGAGGCTGCATTTATGTAAATGGACACTGTGAGTATACTTAAAGATAAATTATCTTCCTCGTTCCTGATTAGCATTGCAAAGGTCTGGAATACACCCCCAGGCACGGTCTTTCCCTACTTCTACAACTTGGGCGCATTCAAATGAAGAGTGAATAGGCATTTCCTTGGCAAGCATGTTCGATCTTAGGCTGTATCATCACTTTCCATCAAGTGTGATCACAGACAAGTGCTAGCCTATATAGCAAAGAATAAGACGAGCTGACTATGCATTCCAATCTCCTACAAAGCACCCGTGATTCTATAAGATTAGTTGTTAAGCTCATAATGCCCAGTATGATTTCTGCGGATACAGTGTCCTTAATTAAAATCTTCACTTTTCACATAGGTCCTTAAAGCCACACATAGGTCACGCATAGGTCTATTTCTCATGGAAAGACAAAACTCTATACCTGTTCGGAAAGCAGGTTTGCGACAAAGCGACAGAGAGAGTGCGGATAGGCGGCATGTTTTCTCATTTTATTGCACTGTGGTAAGCGAGTAATTGCGCCGACTAAACCTAATAGTAAGCCTGTGATACAAAGGTGTAAAGTGTTATGTTTGTAACTGCTTCACGTCACTAATATATCGAACTAGGACAAAAGTTACTGGATCTTCCAATATTAATCTATACTGTATACAGTATAATATTGTGTGGAGACATCGAATGGTGATTCGAACTGAAAATCAAACAACTCGTGCTGACCTCACTGGACTTGTTTATCAGTTTTATTATAGTATTAAGTAGTTATTTAAAAATAACTCTATCTATGGCATAGAACCAGAGTTGAAGAAGCCACTTGTTGATAAAAATGTCGCGGATACTAGAGACTCTTGACTTTTTTATTACAATAAATATGAGAAGGAATCGGTACTTAGATTTATTTTACGAGTATTATTGTTTTATCAACTTTTTATCAGCCTGTCCCAGAAGGAAAAATACTTATGTTATATTGTTCATTGTGTGTTGTTGTTTAATGTTTATATTGTTTTTCGAATGTATACCTATAGGCTATATTTATTATTAACTTTATCTGTCGGCTGTCTGTGTACAATATAAGCGTCCTTTAGATATTTTAATAGCAATTTCTCGCTAGGGTGATATTATTAGAGCATATACAGTTTATTTTTAAAAAAAGAATTCTGAAGCTGAAACTGTTAATTTTTTCTTTCATAACCAACCATCCATTAGACCATCCATTCTATCGTCCAATCGGCATGATGCTGCCGATTGGATTAGTTAGATATGACCGACTGTGTCAAGTAGGTCGTCCATCTACACAAATGTAAGGAAAAGCCTCATATTTGTTCAGTATATTAGGTGGGTACTGTTTTTTTAAAGAAAGTACTTTAAGTATGCATCTCTCATACAACAAGCTGCATCGCTATGAGAAGCGAAACCGGAAGAGGGTTCATTAACGATACAGTTGCCAAATTTGAAATTGGAAGTTTTTGATGCTGGAGTAGATAAAGACTATAATTCTATCGGTGTCAGTTGAGACTTGAGTCAGATTTTTATTTCTTATTGAAATGTTACAATAAAACATATCACTAGCTTGTTCTAATTTCCATACAAATCATGCCTGCGTGGAACAGTGCCAAGAATACTGGCTGCATTTCCGCGTTGAACAGCTAGGCTGATACGTTGCGCAAGAAATGAGCCAGACCCTCGGTCACCAGTTGAGGCTATTAACCGCGAAGAAAGCTCTCGAAGGAATTTTTGGGCACTATATGACTCCATGGCCCCAGGGTCTCCACGGCAAACGGAACAAATATGTAACTCTCTAATAGGGAGGCATATTTGCGACGCTTACCGGATTCAGCAGTTTCAGCTGCGGCTCCCGGCTTTGATTCTGTCTCCCTGATATGAATCGAAACCAATGTGTCAACGCATGTTGCGTTGGTAGAAAAAAAGTCTGATAAGGTGAAGACCAATGAAAGACACCGTTACAATTTTTTGCACAGGTCAACGGGCGTGCGATGAGGGTACCCACGCTTACACCACCGGGTGTGACTTCAAGATGCCGGAAGCTACCTGCGACAACCCCACCCCCGTGAAGGAGACGAGGGGGAAGATCTGCGACTTCACCGCGTGCTACTGCAACCCCCCCACCGTGCGGGATACTGCTACTAACAAGTGCGTGAAACTGGAGGATTGCCCCAAAAAAGAGCCCAAAGAAGAAGTAAAAGAGTAGAGTATAAGTGCGTAAAGCTGGAGGAGTCCCAAAAATGATTAACCACGTACTCGTATGTTTGGCTACAGAAATAACAGATGTGTTTTTAATCAAAATATTGTATTTTTTTTGAATAAACATTGATACAAATTGATGATTTTTATTTTACCTTTAAGAATTATTTTATATCATACTGATATTGTAAAGGCGAAAGTGTAACGTGTGTGTGTTTGTGTTTTTGTTAACGCCTAATGCTACAACTATATTAAACCGATTTCACTGAAATTTGAAACAAAGATATATTATTATACCCTGGGTTAACAAGTTACTTTCCATTGCAGTAAACAAATGGTTTCAGTGAGATTTTTAAACCCCAAAGTAGAAATGGACAAAAGCTCAAAAAAAAATATATATATATATAATATAATATAAAATATATATATAATATATAGGCACGCGAAAAAGACATACAGAAAAAGATATTTCTTTAGATACAAGAAGAAGATCATACCTACAATTCATAGTGAATCATAGGTAGTCAAGGTATGGTTGCACCAACTAAATAGTTAGGTTAGGTCTTTGGTCTCTCCTGAAAATTAAGAAATTTAAAACATCTACTTAAGAGCTTCTCTAGAAATTAATGGAATAACATTTTGTGTGGATTCACAAATAAAATGAAACCACTCGTGATACTTAACAAGTACAGGCAATTACGCCTTGACAAAATCGCTCATGACTCTGTAATCGCCCATCTTAATACAGGTACAATCGTATTTTATGCATTCCTACAATTTAAACCCGTAGTCGGTTTTGTACTTACCTTTGCACAGCCGTGCTATTCTGCAAAACAGCGACGAGCGTACATCTCTGCATCTATGAATTTGTCAGTTGTAATAGAGTACAATTTTGCATGCCATATTCGGGTTGGCAGCTGCCTGGCAGCTGTCACGTCGTCGTCGTTTAAAATAACCGTCAAAAAACATAAAATAAATCAGGGTTAATTTGTACTCATTATACCACTGGAGAATTTCTTAATGACAAGGATTTTTGGAATGATAGGGATACACCTCCGTTTCCTCACGAGATATCCTAAAAATCATGTTATTATGTAAGCACTTGTACGTATAACAACATTTTTCACAATATCAAGTGCCGATTTTCTTGCCTGTTATATTCGGAGCAAACCTGCTTTATAAACTTGTCGGTAGGGTTTCGACCTTTAATTAATAAGGCTTATGTCTAAAATGAAGATTTTCAAAACTTTTTGTTTGCTTATCACAGGTTTGGAAGGGTCAGGATGCGAGGAAGGTACCCATGCATACACGACCGGATGTGGCTACTTGCAACCGGAAGCGACCTGTGAAGACCCCGCCCCGAAACTCGACCGAAGCGGCCATGTTTGCGACTACTCGGCGTGCTACTGCGACTCGCCCACCGTGCGTGATACTACTACTAACAAGTGTGTGAAACTGGAAGATTGCCCCAAAAAACTACCCAAAGAAGAAGTAAAAGAGAAGCCTAAAGAGCAGTAAAAAGAGTTAAGAGTATGTATGGCCACCTAATAGATAACGAAATGTTATTTAAAAAAATACTATATTTCACACTCAATAACATACTTCAATAAACGATGATACAAATTGATTATTTATTTTATTTTCCACCTTTTATTTTAGGGCCTGTTTCACAATCACCAGATAAACTTTATCCAACGAATAAACTTGATATTTTGACAGATTCCCAATACAAACATCGTCACAACATCAAATATATTCGTTAGATAAAGTAACTTATTAGGTGATTGTGAAACAGGCCCTTAGTGTTTCTCCAATAGGGAAGTGTAACCTAGAGGATTTTATTAACAGTTACTACTACTCAAACCAGATGTTTATGTATTGAATTATTATCTTAATAAATACATATTAATTAATTGAGAAAAGTACCATATAAGCTTTGGCTACAACAAGACATTGATGATCTACGTTCGTCCATCAATGCCTCGTTTGCTGGCCGCGGCAGATGTTCTATTATTTTACCTAAAGTTAAGTCGATATAACAAAAAACCGGCCAAGTGCGAGTCGGACTTGCGCACCGAGGGTTCCTTACTATAAAAGAAGTAAAACAAGAAAAGAATCACTTTTGTTCATGAATTTACGAGTATAATTTACATGTAGGTACTTTTGTTGGCAAACCGATAACCTAACTTTGTTTTTGGTGGTTTATTGTTATTATCAAAACAGTAGGTATAAAAGTTAGGGAGTTGATTTTATTTTATTTTTCCTGTAATTATACATAATGTGCATACATACTGTTGTATACATTAATGTCTATTGATTATAATTATTTCAGATTTTTCGATCGATAAACTTCGGAGATTAGGGGGGGAATAGTATTTTTTTCGACAGTTTGCTCAATAAATCAAAAACTATCGAGCATAAAAATAAATAAAAATCGGTTTTAGAATACACACGTAACGCCCTTTCATATGATATACCACTCAATATTGTTACCTCATTTTGAAAATTCGAAGACCCGGGTTTCCCCCCTTTTAAATAAAAATTAAAACAATTTTCAATATTTTATGATAGCAATGGCGTTGGGTCACTATTACCTATAACTATTCCAAATTTCAAGTCGATAGCTTTGATAGTTACTGAAATAATCGAGTGTGACAGGCGGACGGACGGAGAAAGTCTCACCATAAGGCTTCCATTTTTACCATTTTGGTATGGAACCCTAAGAACAAACTAACAGGAATAATACATTGAAGTTATTATATTTTCCGGGACGTGTCCACGTCAAATGTCGGCCCCTCTCGAGTCATGGCGCCGTGTTTAAGAGACAATATAATGAACAATTTGTTCCCAAATAAATAAAAACATCAAACGATACATGGCTTATTTTCCTAAAGCAAATAGTCGCACCTTCAATGCTTTCTCCCTTCTCAAACAGAGGAGTTGGGTACTGTAACGAGTTTAATGGTTTTTCCCATCTCAAAAATGTTCAACAAATTTTTTTAGGTTTGAAATGATAGATAAACTTACTTCTCTGACCTAGGTAAGGGTTAGTAAAGGTTTTTGTACGAATTTCGAATCGAATTCGTTTGTACGATGTGACAAACGAATCGAATTCCTCCATACATTTACAGCCAGCGTCATCTATTGACAGCCACATGTCAGCGACTGTTCATAGATGGCGTTGGCTGTATAGAGGAATTCGATTCGTTTGTGCGATGCGAGTCGACTCGAAATGTGTACATAAACCTGTACTATCCCCATAAACCCACAGTGAGACACCGTTTTTTGTTGCCATAACTTTGTGATAGAATAAAAACAAACGCGCCTTACAAGCACAGCCCGCAAGTTTGTCTGCATCAACTTCAACCTAGCAATTCATGTAATGCGTCGGCTGCATGTGAAGTGAAATGTTTGAAAAAACGGCGCGGGATTCACATCTCTAAAGTTCGTCGTTGAGGTATTCGCTGTGTAGCGATAAGGCCGCCATATTGTACATTTGTTTTTCTGGTTATTTTATTTGTTTTTTCTTCTTATAATGGTGTACAATAAAGTGTTTTCTATCCATCTATCTATTTAAAGGGTTGGTGGATGCGACAGGTAGCGTTGAGTGAAAATGTCAAAGAAAAATTACGTTTTACCTAATTACTAATAATGAGTGTTTTTTACCACAGATTGGGAATAAATAACTTTATATTGACTTATAGACTTACTATGATGACGATTTTCTTAGGAAACCAAGGCACAGACCAAGGAATAATAACTTTATTTTTTTACCATTGTTGTTCCATTGTAGTTTCCGATAAAAATAATAATAAAATGGGGATATTGAAACAACTTTTGGAAAAACTTTCCATCGGGAAAATTTCTACCAATTGTCTTTCTGCTTCTGAGGAAATTAAGATTAATAAAGACCCAAAATACGAAAGTAACTAAATCGCTTAAATAACGCTTTACGTCGTTAACAGGTTGTTTTTAAACTTTTTTGTAAGATAACATATTTATTTGAAACTGATAACGTTTGGGTTATCCAAATAGATGGCGTAGAGGTTTATCAAAGGCCAAAGTGTGACCAGTTCATCTTGTAGCGGTAAACACTGTACACTTATATTAATACCGAAAGTAATTAAATTCATATTAATACACGTGTAATTAGGAAATACCTCTCGCAAGATGAAAGTGCTGCTCCTGTTATGTTTCGTTGCATTGGTGTATTGCACAGCAGCGTTGCCAAGAGAATGCTATTACGATGATAGAGGGCTATGTAAGTTATTTTATGTGATTTTAATAAATTTATTTGAAAGCTCAGTGGTTCAGCTCCGAATTTTGAGAGTAATTCATACCATCAGCCACATATCAGTAAAATTTAGGTAAAATTTTCAGAAAGTCAAAAAAAAAATAGTTATTGACAAAAGAGGTAAAATGTGTGACTGAGTTTTTTATAGGCTTTTACATTAAAATCGGTGTAAAGATAAAAAAAAATTGTGAAGTGGCTCGGGTCTGGAATCGAACCTCAGACCGCCACTACGCTTGTACTACAAACTGCGCCAGAAAGGTCCAGGAGCCTATTCGTTTCTGCCAACGGACGTCTACTGCTGGACCAAAGGCCTCCTGCAATGATTTCCAGCCCGCACGATCCTGCGCCACTTGTATCCAGCGCCTTCCCGTGACTCTCTTAATGTCGTCAGTCCATCAGGTCTGCCAACACTGCGCTTTCCCGTGCGGGGTCGCCACTCCAGCACTTTGGGTCCCCAACGTCCGTCGGTTCTACGAGTTATGTGCCCGCCTATTGCCACTTCAGTTTGCGATGCGTTGAGCTATGTCAATGACTGGTTCGTTTACGTATCTCCTCATTTCTGCGAGAATAGCATAGCATAGTGACTGTGAGCCTTCTTATGAGGCCCATAGTAAAAGACCATGTTTCGATCCGTTTGCCATCACTGGCAACACGCACTTTTTGAAGACCGTAGTGTTCAGGCACTGAGGGATATTGTACGAGAAGACATCACGAAGCTTCCCAAACGCTGCCCAACCGAGTTGGATTTGATAAAGAATGAGCCTATGAGATCGAATAAACTCTATAGATCCCAAGTTTAGACTAAGGATCCATAACGGTGTTAAATTTTCAGGTATAGGCTATTGCGAGGAAGGAACCCACTCTTACACGTCGGGTTGCGGCCCCGTGACGCCGGAGCCAACCTGCGACAACCCGAACCCTGAAACAGACGAAGACGATATCATCTGCGATTTCTCAGATTGCTACTGCAACGCGCCCACCGTACGTGATACTACTACTAAGAAATGCGTGCTACTGGAAAACTGCCCGAAAAAAGATAATATGATACCGCATCAGGAGAAGTAGAAGCAGCAACTTTGAAACAAGTTATTTTTATTCACACAAATTTTTGTTTTTAATTTAATGCCCTGTTTATATAAAAATCTGTTCAACAAACACAGACTTCGCAGATAAAGGGATGATATTATTACTTTGCATCGAGATTATTATTAAACATACGAAAGATATATATTATTTATTATTTAAATTCAGTAAATATAAGTACGAAAACATATATTAATCATATTTAAGCCTTTTTGTTGTGTTTATTTTGCAACCATGATAATTCCTGACTACTGCAAAGTGCAAATATATTAGTATTTTTTAATTTTTATCTGCATACTTACGGGCTCATAGCTTGATTCTTCTTGATCTTAATATCCATTGCGTTTTTGGTTAGGCTTTTTCCATGAAAAAAATGTTAGTTGTCATTAAATCTAACTTAAAAATCAATTAATAAAATGAAATATATCATTGACTCTTGGTAGTTATCGATTTACAAGATTGTTATTATATTAATAACTTTAGCTTCGCTTGCGTTAGATTTGGCGAGATGGGGAGACAACACATCAGAATTTCTAGACGCCTGTTTAAAAACATATACTTGAAAATATTGATTATTATACAAACAAAAGGAAACCTGTTACGAAAGTAAATTACACTAGTACTTAAGTACGTCAGAATAATTCATATTGTACATCAGCTAAACTCCGATTATTGTTCTTAGAAATGAACTAAACTTTTATTGCCTATGCGCGTTTTTAGTGGGTCTTTCCCAGAAAAGGATGCGCGATGAAAATATCTACTTCTATTAAAATTAGGTACTGAACACACAACATTAATATAAAATGTATTGTAGAGCCCAAAATGAAAAATTCTGTCGGTTTAACTCATCAACAAACGTCCAGTACAAACTTTTAAATCTAGAAAGCTTGACCTTGATCTACACAGAGGTTTTCTTGATAATGACGACAAGGGATAAAGAAGGATGTATGTCCCAATTGATCATCCGGGTGTAGAACGGGTTGGTCAGCTGATCGTCTTGTATTTATGATACACATACCGACATTTAAGGTTAAAACTCTAATGAAGTATGTATAAATATAATCGATGCTGTTTTAATGTAAACGCAAATCCCTCTGACGCAACACATTCAAATACCTCGGCGTGTCCCGCAAGTAGTGACGCTGTTCACGCCACGACGCGTTCCTGCTTCTGAAAAACTACTATTTGATCTCGAAAATACTACCGAAACCTCACTGCAGCAGCGGGGCGATACTCGTAGTTGAAATCGTGCACATCGTCCAAATATCCCCGGTAACCATAGCAACGCAACCATGAACATTCAATCGGTGCTTGCGCCTGATTGTAGGAGCCCCGAGGTACGTCAGGAATGAGATGGTAGGTACACCGGGACACCAGGACAGGGCGGACGTGGAGGAATTTTTCCGCTACCTCGCGAGCTCCTGCCGTCTCCGTCCTCCACTCGGTTGCGCGTAGATAGCGATAGAGACGATGAAAATGACGCAAGATTCATCCAACTGACTCAAACTCAAACTCAAAATATCTTTATTTCACATAGGCCTAATATACAGGCTCTTGTAATAGGTCAACATCATATTTGTCACATTTGTATGGCGATAACTCCAAGTCGACTTAAAACTAAGTTTACGAGGGTTCCAACGCGCCCTGCACTGAGAAGAAGACCACAGCAAACTCAGCCGGTTTTTTTTCTGTTATCACAACACACACTGGACCCGGACAACCCCGCGCATGGCAGCGGCATGGCACGAGGTTGCTAACGGCGTCACCATAGCCAATCAAGACTCACATGCCCCAAGCCAGGACGGCGAGGCCTTAGCCCCGGGGCTAGAAGAACGACACCGGGGGCGCGCTGCGCCTCCGCGACACATCGCCCGGGTAAGGAGGCAAGCCTTGAGGCCCGTACCCCCGAAAGAACTCGCTGCCTGCGGAGAAGACCACGATGCTGCGGTTACATTACGGTAACAGAGTGTATGATAACGATAGCGCGAGTTCCATGGTTTGTCCATTGTGTCCACCGCGCAGCAGTTTTCAAATTAAGTAAAAAGAAACTAACGAGATATAGATGGTAGAGGATCCAAGATCTTTACGAGTTCCTCCATCGATTCTCGCGTCCTGCGGGCTGTAGTTTGCGCCACTGACGATTTGATCTCGCTAACCATTCGTATCATTTGAACTAATTTCCCATTTGATTTTCTTTTACAATTATTATTGTTTCTGTATCTCTACTATATGCTTTTTGCATATTTAGGTATGAACTTTCTGCTGAAACTTGTGTACTTAGATGTATCCAGGTTAAAAGACTTTGATTTTAGCCTGAGACTGTCTTTATTTTAGGCTGAGTCTTGCTTGAATTTAGGCTGAGGTTTACTGATTTGCATGATATTCAGGTGCCTACCTTATATTATTTCGTTACACATTCATTCGATTTCAGACTAAGTTTTTTACGTTTTCAGAGCAAAACTTACTTGATTTTGGCTAAGATTTCAATGTTTGAGGGTTTATTAATTTATGACCAATGAGATATCAATGTTTATGACGGATAAGCAGATGACTGCTCATAATTTTTCTCAATAATGAGACAGTACATATTATTATTATTATTATCAAAGTAGAGCGCACATAGACAATCATCTAGTAAATTCTTATTTCTCTGTTTTGCCACTGATTTTTATTCTATGGATTAATCATTCTTTACATCCAACAGTTCCTTTTTTACTACTTATATTTTATATTAAAGTGTTTTCACACACTTAGGAAATTATTCCTATAAATTTAAATATGCATCATAATTTCACTCGCGGTGGGACTCGAACCCACGTCCCCTAGCTATCGCGGCTAGGTGCTCTTTCCTCTGAGCTACGCGAGACTGTCTCACCACGACGAAATTCGGATGCATATTGTTGTTCGTTCTTAGGCAGAACTAACGCCATCTATCTGAAAACATTACAGTTATTCAAATATGCCGAAGTCCCATTAATACCAATGGAGCTAACTTCGAACGAGTAATGACGCCTTGCCGTTACTTACTACTTATATTTTATATTATAGTGTTTTTTCACACACTTAGGAAATTATTCCTATAAATTTAAATATGCATCAAAATATTTATAGGAATAAGTTCCTTTTTTGTGCTGATTTGAAGCGCCTACCCTCGACCGTCCACGAGTCCACGGTACTAAATTGATATTTGTTGCTAGTGAACGTCGTTTTGATAGTCATTTTATTTTAGTTCCATGGACGCTCACGCTAGGATCAACAGTCAGCGCCAAAATAGCGAAATTCAAGTTTAGTGTCTTCATTTTTACGTTGACAGTCGGCGGTCCATAAAATAGAGATCAGTGATATTTCCTAACTAAAACCGTGACAGCAAATCTCCCTAAAGTATTTAACACTTCTTAAAGTTGGTTCGAGGCTACAAAATGTCAAATCACGTTGTTCTTAGCCACTTAGTCGCCAAACTTTAAACAGAGAGACACTAAAAATTGTTGCTCTGTTCAAAACTCCGAAGACAAAGTTTCAGACGCTTGCAGAGAGTATTTTGCATCACAATACAGAACCGCAAATGAAAGTCTTCTGGCTTTTGACGTGGAAACTAGTTTGCTCAAAGATTTAGCATCTGTGGTATGGTGTACTACTTCTACTAATACATTCGCTTATACTGATTTCCCTCGAATAAATTCGATTACCAAAAATCGTAGGCGAGTTTTTGTATTAGTAAACACACAAGTTTTCTGATTTAAGGGAAGGAACAACACCTGTTTGGCCAGCTAATGCAGCATATATTCCAAAAAGAGCTAAAGCCATGAGCATATAAATCTATAGACCCCGGGTGTAATACAAACTTCACGAAAAAAGTGTCCCGAGAAAACCTATATAAACGAGGGTACATGTGTATTTCTATAAAGCAACTAAAACATTGTAATTTATTTCTTTAAACCATTATTATACAGCCTAATTTTGCTTAAGTGCGATTGGAAAACCTTTCGCTTTTTGGCTTTCGTTAGGTTCGGACACTTTTTAGCGCTGACCCGATATCGGTGCGATTGGAAATCTTTTCGCGTTTTGGCTTTCGTTAGGTTCGGACACTTTTTAGCGCTGACCCGATATCAGTGCGATTGGAAATCTTTTCGCGTTTTGGCTTTCGTTAGGCTCGGACACTTTTTAGCGCTGACCTGATATCAGTGCGATTGGAAATCTTTTCGCGCTTTGGCTTTCGTTAGGCTCGGACACTTTTTAGCGCTGACCCGATATCAGTGCGATTGGAAATCTTTTTGCGTTTTGACTTTCGTTAGGTTCGGACACTTTTTAGCACTGACCCGAAATCCTTAGTATTATATATCAATGGCTAAAGCCATGAAAAACTTTGTTATTAGAACAACGTGCAGGGATCAGGAAATAATTCCAGTAATTATATCAGCCGGTGGCGGGCGATAATCGCGCGGTCCGCTCGCGCCGTTACTCCTCATTACTGATGATAATGATGACGTATTGCGGGATTGCCACTGGATTTATATCGCGGCCGGTGAAATACACAAACCGTGAGCATTTTTGCCTGCAAAATCCGTGATTTTTTGCGCTCCGTACCGTAAGTTTTTGAGTTTGTATGTTTGTTAATTTCGATTCGTTATATCTCGGAAACTATAAGTTATATTGCAAAATGAAGGAGAAGAATTAAGATTTTTTTATACTATTTTATTAAGTTACTAGCAGTGCCCGCGGTCTCCGTTCCGAAATATTTATATTATGCCGGCTCGTTTGTCCCGCGTAATACTTCAGCAGCACAGCACGTTTTTATTTTGCTAATATCTTTGAAGATATTTGTTTAAACTGTATAGAGTAAAGAGCACAAATATTCTACATTAAATTTCCGTCCTAAAAACATATTTACAAAGATATAAATTAATACCATATGGGCTAAATAAGCTTCATAAAAAATGTTTATTTTAAATCCACAATTTTAAACAGTAAAAGCAGTTACCCGTAGGATATAGGCATAATATGCTATCGCGGACTTTTTTTTACAGATTTTGATACGTTTTTAGCGGGAACGGGAAAGAGTAATCCACTATTCTCTCGTGATTTTTGTTTTTAAATATTGATTTATTTATGGCAACATTTATTTACAGAAATAATGTAATATCAATATAATAATTATATGTCGTTAATTAACCATATTAAGCACGCTTCGTCGAGGTACAGCGAACATGGCATAAATCAAATATTATTTTATTCCGTGACATGTAGCTTGCGCTAATTTGCGATGGAACTCTACATTAATTAAATCAGTTAAAATTCTGAAATTATTAATAAACAAATAAAACTATCGCTTCAAAGCGTTTGAGTTTGCAAATGTATTTATTGCTTGGTATAATTTCATGTTACTACAATGGTGGCTGCATTGGGATAAGAGGCAAAACCTGCCTGTTCCGTACCTCAGATGAGGAAAACGGAATCCCTATATGAAACCTTGTAAACTTAGTTTAGAGCCGTGATATAGGCGACTTGCGTCAACCCGGGTTCACGTTTTAACTCAAAGTTGAACGCTTAGAGAGTGAAGTTGCACAAAAATCTCCAATGAGAGACGCTGACTCTGGGTTAAAAATATTTAACCCATCGTTTCCTAAGGACCTAAGTGTAATAGTTTACTGGTAATTTCTTTGATTAATTTGAGCAAGAAATATTGAATTGTTTTGCTATAATTCGTTGCTTTAAAATAATAAGTCAAGCACCGCCCGCCTTCCTAATCAAGCACGAACGCAAATTCCCAAGCAATGCCACCCACCACCCAAATGCACCATTCTCGTTGCCCGTTTCGTCCCGACACCGGAACACCCTCAGGAGATCTTGACTCTACAATGCGAAATTTGCCAAAATTTTTTCAGTGCCTATACTCAGGTGATGTTTTGTTAAACTGTGTATTGATCACAATAAGATGAAATTCTTATCTTCTTAAAGTTTTAAAATAACCCGCGACTGTACAATCTTTTAAGGTTGACTTCTGATAGCTCTCTCAACCCTTTTTTTTTTACGTCCCACTGCTGGGCACGGGTCTCCTCTCAGACTGAGAGGGGTTTGGCCATAGCCCACCACGCTGGCCAAGTGCGGGTTGGCGGGCTTCACACACCTTCGAGAACATTTTTGTGAACTCTCAGGCATGCAGGTTTCCTCACGATGTTTTCCTTCACCGCTAAGCAAGTGATATTTAGTTTCCTAAAACGCACATAACTCGGAAAAGTCAGAGGTGCGTGCCCAGGATTCGAACCCGCGACCTCCTTATGAGAGGCAGAGGTCAGAACCACTCAGCTATCACTGCTTCTGATAGCTACGCTAGAGGAATCATTTATAAAATAACTTATTTTTTAAATTACTTTATTCTAAACTATTTATACCTAATTGTGTGTATATTTGGACTGTGGACACAAATACGGAACACTTGTTAAAAGTTCCGCTCTACATCTGTAGTTTAACATGAAACACGGCGGATGCTTTTAGAAGTTTCGGATCGCAGCCTCTGTTTTATTTTCATGCAAATCCAGTTTCAAACCACAGCGAGTTCGTAAAGGCTACTTGTGTTCCAGACACTTTTTCTTTTACTTCACTAAAGTTGCGAAACTACTTTTTTACTTTAGTTGAAATTTTTGTAGTTAATTTAGTACATAAATACGTGATAAATACAAAAATATGGGTAAATCGCCCTTTGCACTTAATTTTTTTTTTCAAGAGAATGGAACTTAACTTTGGCCGCAATAGGTATTTGTAACTTTATTTTTAACCTGGGTTTGTCACTGGTTCTTCTCAGTGCAAGACTCGTGGGAACCCCCACAATCTTAGATAAATCTTATTGAGACATTTTTTTGAAAAGAGCAAGTACCGAGTTTCTTGCCAGTTCTTCTCAGTGCAAACCTGCTTTCCGAACCTGGCGGTAGAGTCTTGACATTTCATGAGAGCTTATATCTAAGCCTATGTGAAATAAAGAATTTGATTTCAAATATTTCACACAATGTTACAAAATCAATTGCAATTTATTCTCGTAAACTTGTAGTTATCACCATTCTTATGCAACAAATATCATACCGACGTTTTACAAGAGCCTGAGAGATGTTAGGCCTATGTGAAATAAAGATATTTTGAGTTTTGAGTTTTTGAGTTTTGTTTAGTGCTTGTTAGATTCATAAACGTAATATGCTTGCAAAACTCATTGTCATAAGCCTACGATGTATAATAATTTGTCCAATATATAAAAATATATAAAATTAAAATTTCGCTTCTTGGGCTTCTTTATTTTGAGCGATCGAGAGCTTTTTGAGACTGAAGAATTGAACTTGCGTTCTTTTGAAGAGGATCCTCGTCTCATCCATTAGACCATTAGAGTTCTACGGGTGCATTAATATAATGCAAGTGTTTTCAGTCACGTGGTGTTTTAATGCAAATCCCGTTTCAAACTACCCTCCAAACTTTCTTCTCTCGGGAGGAAAAGTAAAGTGATTCTTTGTACTTCTAAACTTCAATGGAAAAGTACAAACTTGTACAGCCACCGAGTACCTACTTTGTCTCGGTTAATTTAGTTACATTCGAAACGGATGGTTAAGGAGGTAACCAACATTCGTTTTTCATTTATACAAAAGTCTACACCATTTGTAATAATTAAAAAATTAGAAAACACGACTGCCGTGTTATAAAACGTCTTTTCAACACACTTGCTCATAAAGTGGCTATAATTTCACCGCAATTAGGCACATAATGACACCTATAATCGCAAACTGTGACTTTTTCATTACTATTATTCACTAGTGAGTTACAGTTTTTTTTTAATTTTATCTACTAAATAAAATTATTTTAAGTATTATTTTATTCACAAGCGTGTTGAAAAACGTCGTATGATACACGTGAGTATTGATGATTACCGTCCTCGGCTATTTCAAGATCCTCGCCTAACGGCTCGGGTCTCAATGGCGCCTCAGCGGTAATCACCAACTTTACTCACTTGTACCATAAACTACAATACCTAACCCAAAAAAGATTGAAGTAGAAGGTATAGTTATGTGGAGCAAATCTTACCCTACAATGCCCACAGGTGTCATTATGGGTCAGAATTCAATAAACATACCCATAATTCATGATAACGGGCCTCTAGAGACAACCCATAGTCATAGTAAACGTACCCTGAGCGACGTATAACAAAACTAAGACTCGAAAAAAGACCTTACTCCCGTAAGAATAGTCTGTAAAATCCTTTGATATCTTTCTCTAATGACTTAATACTGGTCTTACTATATGGACCAACCGCAAAAGTGTACACTGGAGAATAAATTAATTAGTAAGAAGCTAAAAGGCTCCGTAGTTTGATTTTTAATAGTTCTGAAACTTTGTAAAAGGTACTTAGGTTCGTTTTAGTTCGTTACTTCGAACAAAAATTGACTAAATAGTAGACCTGAGATTGTAGATGCGAATTTACTTACATAATTTAAAAATATCTGTGACCGAGCTTTGCTCGTTAGCCAATAGATGGCAGCAAGAGACAATTTTTTGGTAAATTCGACATTTTCTAAAAATGAATCCTAGCTGGATCGATTTATCGCCCCCAAAAACCCCTGGATACTAAATTTCATTAAAATCGTTCGAGCCGTTTCCGAGATTCAGATTATATAGAAATATAATATATATATAAGACATTGAGGATCTCCATTTATCGAGTCCTCAATCACATTCTTTCTATAAGTTTTTATAACGATAAAATCCACAAAACATTCTGAGCGTCACACGCCATTTTAAATCATAGACACAGATCAATATCATAATGTACGCGACAGACAGCTGATACGCGAAGCGCGGCAAATTCAAATGAATGAAATGTCACTCATTTCATTACATCTCCCCCCCTAAGAGCGAAAATTCTAAGCAATATATCTGTAAAATGTACTTATAAGTCATCTTCATATTCAGAATTTATTGTTAGTTTTATGATCATCGAGCTATACCAATCCAAACAAGGTTTATCTAAAAATAACCTCAAAATATCTATTTTTGTCTCATCTTTTGTTATATTAAAGCGCGCACACTCTTTTTCAAAAATTTCTATCCATTGCATCGCATTAGGATTTTTGCTTGTGAATTTTTCAATAATAAATTTTTCTGAGATATGTTTTAAGTTATGTTGACTTTCTTTCTTAGTTGTAGTTTCTATTAATTGTTTCATTTTTCTCTTGGTCTAAATCAAATATTTTAATTTTTATTGTTATCAAGCCATCCATCTTCTTCACACCATTAACCGTTTTCATGTATGCTATGTTCACATCATCTTTTTTTTCTTTTACTTTTATTAATCTTGAATTTATTATAGAAATCTGTGAGCCTGAATCATAAATACCACTCACTTCTAGTTTATTTTCTAATAAAAGCTTGATTTTGATTAATGGTGTGCTTACTAGTTTTTTTTCTCAGTATTTATGTCTACTTCAATTATGGAGTTATTGTTTACATTTTTAGTTTTAAGAACTTTTTCAGGTTCATTTTTATTTTTCTTGAACCAACATGACTCCTCCGGATGATATCTAATTCCTTTGTCCAAAGACTCACAAGTCTTACATGACTTCTTCTCATAAGTTTTATTTTTATTATAAAATGTACTGCTCTTTATGTTAGTTGAGTTTTTCTTATACATCGTGCCTTCATATTTTCTTATCTCGTTGAACAAGTCAGTAGTGTTGTTGAGTGCATCCCTGTGAGATTGTGTTTTCTTAGAATATTGCTTAAGATTCTCTGGAAAATTGCTGGTGATGTTTTCAAGCCAAAAGGGAGGCAGGTCCACTGGAAGTGGCCATCTTGCAAATTCAAATGAATGAAATGTCACTCATTTCATTACATATATTTTTTTTAATACTATTAATTGATATTTCAGTCTACCACTAAGATGACCGTTAAAACGGGTCGAAATAAGGCCGTTTCAAAGAGTTCCAGTTCAGAATGTCGCGAATGTGATAGAGTGTGTTATTTAAATCAGACTTCGCTCATCAATAATTCGCGAGGCTATAAATTCAGCGTCTGCTACCATCGACCCATCTGTCTCCCGGTTGATATATTTAACCAATGAGATAAAGTATTAAAGGGCATATATCAACCCCAGCATATTACGAGTATCTTCACTCTTACGAATATGTTGAGTGGGCGCAATAAACGAGAATATCACAAAAAAATACAAACCAATTACTAAAAAACTACCAGTAATCACAACGTTATTCAAACAAAGGACATGGCCGAAACTTGTATGGAGCTGTGCCCTGAAAAAAAAATTTTCATGGCCATCGACATACAGTAGGTCATATTAAAGCTTATAATTATGTATTTACAATCGTTTAAGTTTTATGATTAGAAAACAGGCGAGAGACATAATATCAGCATAACAACTTTCACAAAATACAAAATGGTCCTAAATATTTTTAATAGCAATTATTTCTTTATTTAAAAATGATGCGTATTGGTTATAAACTAATTATTTTTTCATATTAAAAAGCTTAGAAAATGCGAGTAAACATTTTGAATAGCATTTTTTTACTAAAAAATTCATTGCTATTAAAAATATTTAGGCGCATTTTGTTGCAAGTTGTTATGCTAATATTATTTCTCTGGCCTGTTTTTTATCATAAAAATTAGATGATTGTAAAGACATAATTATAAGCTTTAAGAATGCACTGACCTACGTTTTCGCCATACATTCAAAATACCAAATCATTTGTAATTCGTGCATATTTCGATCATGTTGTGGTGTTCTTCGGATTCATATAGTAATAATCTATGCTCCTGGCCATATTTAGTTCGGAACAATTTAGATCAAATTTTTATAACTTTGATCGAGTTCCGTAATACCATAAATTATGAATGAAAACTTGTAACTTTCTTTATTAACTGGTGTTTTTCTTTATATGGACAATAAAAACTGTGCTCCTGAATTAATGCGACGTGAGATAGTGTTGTTTTTATTACAAAACAAATAAGCAGAAAACATGTCCTCTTTGACATAAAAATTAGCAAAACTAAATTCGTTTACAATTTCGTTTAACAAAAGTATTTCGGAACCAGATATGGCCAGGAGCATAGATTATTACTGTATGAACCCGAATAATACCACAACATGATCGAAATTTGCATGAATTACAAATGATTTTGGTATTACGTTTTTATGGGAGACATCGTGGGTTAGTGGACTCTTAATATGACGTACTGTTTGTCAATGGCCATGAATATTTTTTTCCGAGGGCAGAATCCGGCCATGTCATTTGTCTTTTATTATTGCTGACACAAATAAACGTTTTTATGGGAGACATCGTGGGTTAGTGGACTCTTAATATGACGTACTGTTTGTCAATGGCCATGAATATTTTTTTCCGAGGGCAGAATCCGGCCATGTCATTTGTCTTTTATTATTGCTGACACAAATAAAAATTACGAGTACATTAAATTCACTGCGACAAGCCTTAAGGTCCGGACTGAAGATAATAATGTATGGTTGAAAAGCCTGCAAGGCGTAGAGCGTCATTTGCAATGGTCTCAGAAAGCTGTCAATTGTTCAAATGAAACGTTGTTTACAAAATGTATGTATATGATACACATACATACATATACTGTGACTCTAATATAACTCTAATTTTCTCGTGCTATAATGTCTCTGATGATGTCCGTTAAAAATAAATTTTTGGAAATCGCGAAATTTACGCGGACGAAGTCGAGAGCAAAAGCTAGTGTAATATGGCTAAGGCTTGGCTGCTTATTTTGTAAGACAAAAGTAATCTAGTAGTAAGTCATGCAATTAAAAATGTTTTAATGAAATCATCATAATCAAACAGCAAATCCTGTTATTGTTTGTATAATAGCAAATAATTTGTTATACTTTGCGTCAACACCAAAACGCACTAATTATTAATTACTAATAATTATCGCGGACCTGTTATGGAAATTATAATCTCGTTAAATCCGTAACATATCGAATCAAACATTAACAAATTATAAAATCAAACCAAATATTAAATTTGCTCGCTGGATTATAACATTAGCACATTGACTGTGTATAAAATTAATAACCTAGATGATTTTTTAAGAAACTACAAGCTGGACAGATTAAATTGTCTTGCTATAACCCGCTACTTGAAAAGAATCTGTATGGTTCAATATGCAGGAACACTGCCCACGTGAAACACCACATACAATTCATCCAACAATTTATTTGACGCACGTTTCGCCCAACACCGGGACATCCTCAGAACATGTTAACTTCACAATGCGAAATCGTAGAGTGTTGCAAGCACCTCTCATTCTTTAGCCCTTTGGCTAGGAAAAGGCCAAACAGCATCGAGTCATTGCTGGTCGCATAGCGTTGCCTAGTCGATTTTTTCGGCCGCTCCTACAACTGTCCACATAATAATCGAAAAAACTTGATTTTACATACAATTTAATTGGCATACCTACCCATTTTGAGACCTATTATGAGGCACAAAATGTTTAATAATGTAGGTTGTCCGGCCTTTTGTCACAAATGTCCGGCCAAACTCACTGTTCTATTCTGCTTTTAGGTTTAGCGATCTGGCATATTATGTAAGGCTTGTCGCATGGATATGTTATTTCCATACAACAATTATTGTTGTTTTCATACATAGTTATTTGCATACACTTTTTCAATATCATTCGAAAGCGTTGCATAAGCTATTTCAAAAATCGAACAGATTTTTCATAACTGCTCTTCTATACTTTTTTATAGAACTTACCGACTGCACTAGTTTTGGTTTGTCCATGTTACGAGTTTTTCCCTTCTCATCAGTATAGCTTATACTGTTATACCAGCTGTTATTTCCATACACTTTTTCAAAATCTATTCAAAAATCGAACAGATTTTTCATAACTGCTCTTTCTTCTATACCTTTCTTATAGAACTTACCGACTCCACTAGTTTTGGTCTGTCCATGTTACGAGTTTTTTCCGTTTTGATACATCAGTATAGCTTATATTGCTTATACTATTATATCAGCTGTTAAAGATCTTCTTGAACAACTGATGTAACGCTGTTACAGAGCTTCTTTCTGATATATTCAAATGATAAATGTGCAAACTAAACAGCGTGATATCGGAAGCTGGTATTAGCGATGCGCTCGGTCGTTAGTCGCTAGATTTATCTCGATGCCGATCTTCGGAGCATCTGTATTCATTTGCGCCGCATCGTGATCAATGGAGGCAGCACGTGAGATATCCACGAGGATTATACCAAACGAGAAATATAGCTGACATCAAAGATTTAAATCGCTGGATGGGCCCTAAGCCTACATTCGTTCGTTCGTTCGTTTCAGCCGACGGACGTCCACTGCTGGACAAAGGCCTCCTGCAATGATTTCCAGCCCGCACGGTCCTGCGCTAACTGTATCCAGCGCCTTCCCGCGACCCTTTTAATGTCGTCAGTCCATCTGGTCGGAGGCCTGCCAACACTGCGCTTACCCGTACGGGGTCGCCAAGCCTACATTGCGCACATCAAAAACGTCCACAAATATGTTGAGTGAGTGCTCTCAACATGCTATAGTTTCACTTGTGTCAAAGAGAGTGACAACGTGTCACACAAGACAAAAACGTGGACGTTTTTGGAGGTTTAGGGCCCATCTAACGATTTAAATCTTTGGCTGACACTGGTATATTCGAGCTTATAGTGATTAGTTTTCTTCAGATCGTCATCAATTTGATATGAAATGAAATGAAATTCTTTATTTACACACAGGCCTAAGTAATAGGCACCCATGAAAATTCAAAAACTCTACCGCTAGGTTCGGAATGCAGGTTTGCACCGTGAAGAACTGGCAAGAAACTCGGCACTTGCTCTTTTCAAAAATGTCATGATATACAATTATTACATAACTTTTAAGATATCTCATGAGGAGATGGAAATATATCCCTATCATTCCAAGAATCTTTGTCATTGAAAAATTCTTCAATAGTTATATAGTAACCCTGATTTATGATATGTTTCTGAATTTATATCTAATGCAGACGTGTAGCTGTGGAACTTTAGTTAGGTACCTATATCGAAAATGGCCTGTCCAATTTTTATGAAATTTGAAACCGATTTTTGTGTAGTTGTGTGATGGGTTTGTCATTTAAACTAATTCGTTTATAAGTGAGCAATAATGTTTATGGCAAAACATCGTTTGTTGGGTCACCTCAACCACCAGAAACTGAGTACCTAAAGATATCTACTTACAACTAGAAGTGTGTAGCCTGCGTGAGTTTCAGATTTTCACGAAGAATCTTTGAATTCACGCTCTACTTCACGCTCTATTCCCAGATATGTATACTTACGTTTAAGGAAAGTTTGCGTCCTACCTTAGATAGCTTTATTAAGTGTAGCTTATAGTTTGCTATAGCAAAATCGTTGTTTTCTTAAAATTCTGCGGATACCATGTTATTTTTCGGGATAGAAATAAGACTATATTCTAAGCTATCTTAATTTCAGCTAGTGGGTTGATATCGATATAGTTAGTTAGCAACTTGCACTGGGTGCAAAAATAATTACAAAAGTTGGATTTTTGCCTCCGTTTACTTACTTAATAACCTAGTGTGAGTTGTTAACTAAGTATACAGAACTGGAATCCACTGATCGGTTCAGTAGTTGTGGCGTAATTGTGTAACAAACATCCAAACTTACAAACTTCATACAGAATCTAATATAAGGCTCTGATAAGAGTAATCTCCTCGCTCGCTCAATAAGGTGATTTGTATTAATTAAACAATTGATAAAAAAATACTTATAATTCCAACGTTTCGTTAATACTCGTACCTACATGAAATGTGCAGCTTTGTCAGATTAATAAGTTAATAAGCAGTTAATTCTGATTACCAGCATGAAAAGCAGTTATCATAATCCTTCGTTTTAAAAACAAGGCAGTTACTCAGTGCTCTTAACATGGGAGGGGAGTCGTTATAAAATTATCGTTACAATTTTGTCGTAGTTTTTGTTTTTAACCGACTTCAAAAAAAGGAGGAGGTTCTCAATTCGTCGGAATCTTTTTTTTTTTTATTTTTTTTTTTTTTTATCTATGTATGTTCACCGATTACTCGAAGACGCGTGGACCGATTTGAAAAATTCTTTTTTTGTTTAAGAGGGTTTTGTTTCCAGATGGTCCCATTTTAATCAGGTCAGGATCTGATGATGGGATCCTGGAGAAATCGAGGGAACTCTTCAAATTTTGTATGGACACATGAAACTATTTGAGTATTATTAGAAAGAATAATATTTTCCAAGTTGTTCTATGGTCATCAGGTCAGGATCTGATCATGGGATCATGGTCAAATCGAGGGAACTCTTCAAATTTTGCTAGTATACTTAAAGCGATGTGGCTGGCTGACACTACTAACTTACCTAACTAACATAATTCATTCAATTAAATTAACTATACTAATTGCCCTATTAAAATACATATCTACATGCAAAACATTATTAGTAATACCTAAGCGCGGAGCGCGCGTGAGCCGTAGGTACAATCCGATCCAACGTACTCGACGCAACGCAGCGTAAGACGAGCGGGTAGAATGAATATTACAATCAGTCAGTGAGTCCGCTCGCACGGTACGCGTTGCACGCTGCAGTTGAATTACGATCTAATATTCACGCGCGAAGTTGATACCTAATAATTGTATTGTTATCCTCGGTGCTTTCTTCTATAAATATAATAATATATTATCGCATCTAATTTCTAGCATGCACTTTTTGTTAGGCGAATTAATGTGGATGTCGAAATAAACTATACTATTGAAAGTGACTACAGTTATTATACTTCGCCGCTCTTTCCTTCCACCGATCCGCCTACACTGGTGACCCACGAGTAGTTCTATTATTATGAGCAGCAACGGCAGTGACACGGATCAATCGGGAACTTCGCAGAAAGCGAGTACCTATCACCGCGCGAAGAAAAATGACCCACTAGCGGAATTATTTCGTGTTGGCATCCGCGTACCACCGTTTTGGCCAGAAAAACCTTCTATATGGTTTGCGCAAATAGAAGCTCAGTTTAACATCGCACGAATAACTGACGATAACACGAAGTTCTACTACGTACTTGCGCATTTGGATGGAAAGTATTCAGCCACCATAGAGGACATAATAGAAAATCCACCTATATCTGGAAAATATGACAAACTTAAGTCCGAGCTCATCAAGCGGCTATCTTTGTCAAGACAGAAGAAGGTGAAGCAGTTGCTACAATCTGAGGAACTTGGAGATCGTAAGCCGTCCCAATTTCTTCGACATTTACAGCAGTTAGCGGGACCAAATATGCCCGATGACTTCATCACAGACGTCTGGACCAGTCGACTCCCACACAATTTACAGACTATAATAGCGTCACAAACAAATCTGTCCCTTCAAGACCTGGCGGATTTAGCTGACCGAGTCCACGACATAGCTCCGGCGTCTCCCCATCTCGCGGCAACCTCCTCCATCTCAAGATTGGAATCGGCAATTGACATCATGGCCCGACAAATAACGGAATTAACGAAACAAGTGAGCGCACTTACTAACGCTGGCCATAGCAGATCGCGATCCCGTTCACGAAGAACTACGCGTGACAACAACCGGACGTCATCTCGGACCAGATCGCAGTCAAGCTATAGAAAATTTCCGGTGTGTTGGTACCACCACAAATTTGGTAGCCAGGCGAACAAGTGCCAGACGCCGTGTGACTACAAGGCGGGAAACGCACAGGGCAGTCGATAATGGCGGCTGACGATTGCCTCCCTACACCAGGCCGCCTATTCGTGACTGACCGCAGTTCCGGCATACAGCTACTCGTAGACACAGGAAGCGATCTCAGTGTCTATCCTCGGACTGCTCTTCCTCAACGGCGCGCGAAGACAGACTATCAGTTGTGTGCGGCAAACGGGACTTCAATCGATACATATGGTTACGTAGAACTCAAACTTAATTTAGGGCTACGTAGAGATTTTATGTGGCGTTTTATAGTGGCTGATGTTACGAAGCCAATTATAGGCGTCGATTTATTGTCATATTACAATTTAATTGTAGATATTCGTAACAAACGATTAATTGACGGTATGACTAATTTATCCGCTGTAGCTACTATTGCACTATCTAACAGCTTAATTTCTAGCGTTAAGGTTGTGACTGGTAATTCTAAGTACCATAACCTACTTTCTGAATTTCAGGAAATTGTAAGACCCACAGGCGCTCCTCGCACACCAAAGCATAACACTACACACCACATTCGCACTACGCCCGGACCTCCCGTTTCATGCTCACCGCGTCGACTCGCCCCGGAAAAATTAAAAATAGCAAAAGCCGAGTTCGAGACAATGCTAGCAAACGGTACAGCTAGACCATCAGAAAGTCCCTGGTCGTCGCCACTACACCTAGCCCCCAAAAAAGATAACGGCTGGCGTCCTTGCGGCGACTACCGGAGACTTAATTCCAGAACCATACCTGATAAGTACCCTATCAGACATATTCAGGATTTCGCACATAACCTATCTGGTTGTAAAATCTTTTCTACTATTGATCTCGTTAAAGCTTACAACCAGATTCCAGTGCACGAAGAAGATATCCCTAAAACAGCCATCTCAACTCCTTTTGGACTCTTTGAATTTCCTTATATGACATTCGGTCTACGTAATGCTGGACAAACATTTCAGAGATTTGTCGACGAGCTTACCCGTGGTCTAGATTTCTGTTACCCGTACTTAGACGACTTTTTGGTATTTTCTAAAAATGAGGATGAACACCTGCAACACCTTCGACAGCTTTTTACCAGGATGAAGGATTACGGCATTCTCATCAATACCGCCAAATGCGTCTTTGGTGCAACAGAAGTGACGTTTCTAGGCTACCACATCTCTCAATATGGAACGAAACCTCTGGACAGCAAAGTACAGGCGATTAAGGAATTCCCAGTCCCTAAAACCGCTAAGCAGCTCAGAAGATTTTTGGGCATGATAAATTTTTATAGGAGATTCATACCTCAAGCTGCCCAAATTCAAGCCCCATTGAACGCACTGTTGGCTGGTTCCATTAAAGCCTCGGATCCTGTTAACATAGTCGAAGACTCACTTAAAGCATTCGAAGACTGCAAAGAGAGCTTATGCAATGCGGCCCTATTGGCACATCCCGACGAATCATGCAAACTAGGACTTGTGACCGATGCCTCAGACTTCGGGATTGGTGGAGCACTTCAGCAGTTAAGAGACGGCAATTGGGAACCCTTGGCCTTTTTCTCACGAAAATTAAGCCCAGCACAAAGGAAGTATGCACCGTATGACAGAGAACTCCTATCCATATATGAGTGCGTCAAATATTTCCGGCACTGGCTAGAAGCTACAAGTTTCACCATATTTACGGATCACAAGCCCCTGTGTTACGCGTTCACAGAGCGTAAAAATAACTGCTCACCGCGTCAATACAGATATCTAGACTACATAGCACAATTCTCGACAGACATCAGGCACATTGCTGGGAAAGATAATGTAGTCGCTGACACGCTTTCCCGCGTCGAAGAATTGCAGAGTCCTGTAGATCTAGCAGTATTAGCTGAGGCTCAAACTTCAGATCCTGAGGTCGCTGAATACATGGGTGAAAACTCTTCACTGCGTATAGAGAAGCTTACTGTACCTGGAAGTCACGTTCAACTGTACTGCGATGTCAGCACAACGACTCCCAGGCCTTTCGTACCACAAACTCTCCGCAGGAAAGTTTTTGAGAGCTTACATTCACTCAGCCACCCTGGTGCGAATGCAAGTGCAAAACTGGTAGCGCAACGCTACGTGTGGCCACAGATGAGGAAGGACTGTCGCGAATGGTCTAAGGCGTGTTTGGCTTGTCAGCGCGCGAAGGTAAACCGACACGTTTCATCACCTTTAGGAGCTTTCGATTTACCTTCAGCACGTTTCAAACACGTCCATCTAGACCTGATCGGACCATTACCTCCATCTGCTGAGTATCGTTACTGCCTGACAGCAATCGATCGCTTTACGCGATGGGTTGAAGTTGTCCCTATAACTGATATTACAGCAGAGTCTGTGGCTAAAGCATTCCTGTCTGGCTGGGTAGCAAGGCTGGGTTGTCCAACGGTCGTGACCACAGACAGAGGGAGACAATTTCAGTCAGCAACTTTTGCACAACTCTCGAAGACTCTCGGATTTACGCATCGTCAGACGACAGCATACCACCCACAATGTAATGGCATTCTGGAGAGATTCCACCGCCAACTTAAAACAGCAATCATTTGTCATTCTGACAGTAGCTGGACAGAATCGTTACCATTTATTCTCCTCGGTATCCGCAGTTCTTTTAAGGAAGACCTTCAGTCATCTTCTGCTGAGCTGGTTTATGGGGAACCGCTGCGACTCCCAGGCGAGTTTTTCGGCCATAACGTTGACAAATGTACGACTGATATAACAGACTTTACAGCCCGTATCAGAACATTCGCCAACAACCTTCGACCAATGCCGGCTTCTAACCACTCAAAGAGCAAAATCTTCGTTTATAAAGATCTCTCAACTTGCTCACACGTCTTTGTACGGGATGATACAGTTAAAGGCGCATTACAACCCGCATATACTGGTCCTCATGAAATCATCGAAAGAGGTACCAAGACCTTCAAAATCCGAATTAAAGGCAAATCTGTCACAATATCAATAGACCGGCTAAAACCTGCCTACATACTCACCACCACAGACACCGAAAATACGCCTGAAATACCAAAGACAGTTAAACCACATCCACCTGACTCCCCCGCGAATGTTAAAACTTCTCGATCAGGACGACGGATAAAATTCCCTGATTACTTTCGCCCGTAACACGGTCTCCGGAGGGGAGTGATGTGGCTGGCTGACACTACTAACTTACCTAACTAACATAATTCATTCAATTAAATTAACTATACTAATTGCCCTATTAAAATACATATCTACATGCAAAACATTATTAGTAATACCTAAGCGCGGAGCGCGCGTGAGCCGTAGGTACAATCCGATCCAACGTACTCGACGCAACGCAGCGTAAGACGAGCGGGTAGAATGAATATTACAATCAGTCAGTGAGTCCGCTCGCACGGTACGCGTTGCACGCTGCAGTTGAATTACGATCTAATATTCACGCGCGAAGTTGATACCTAATAATTGTATTGTTATCCTCGGTGCTTTCTTCTATAAATATAATAATATATTATCGCATCTAATTTCTAGCATGCACTTTTTGTTAGGCGAATTAATGTGGATGTCGAAATAAACTATACTATTGAAAGTGACTACAGTTATTATACTTCGCCGCTCTTTCCTTCCACCAATCCGCCTACAGCGAGTTGGGTATTTTTTATAGTTACTGGTGCATATGCTAGCAGATACTGATTTGATGACTAAAGTCATCAAGTCAGGGTCTGATGATGGGATCTTGGTGAAATCGAGGGAACTCTTCAAGTTTTGCTAGTATACTTGAAGCGAGTTGGGTATTTCTTATAGTTACTGGTGCATTTGCTAGCAGATACTGATTTGAAGACTAAAGTCATCAAGTCAGGGTCTGATGATGGGATCTTGGTGAATTTGAGGTATCTCTTCAGATTTTATGAACACACCTCAAGCAATTTGGGTATTTTACAACGCCTTGTGCATTTTATTGTTTTCCACTAAAAAGTATAAAATAAAAATGGGAAATGCTTTCCAAAAAACCAACTTCAAATGCCACTACAAAGAGTGAAATAATTTTTATTTAAATTTTAGGTACCTACACCAATTCGAAGTCGGGCGATTGTCTATGACTTCGCCATTTCTTCGCACATCAAGTAAGTAAGAAGGACTATTAGGGATTGTATGAAACATTGCCCGACTTCGAATTGGTGTAGGTTTACCTAAAATTTAAATAAAAATTATTTCACTCTTTGTAGTGGCATTTGAAGTTGGTTTTTTGGAAAGCATTTCCCATTTTTATTTTATTTAGTATTCGTGTTCTTCCCAAATAGCAGAATTCAAAACATTGATTGCAAAATTAATGAAAACGTTTTAAAAAAACAAAATTCAGAAGACAATAATATAAACAATTTTTCAAGTATCAACATTTATTTAAAGATATCATAGAATTTACATTAAATATCATAATATATATTATAATTAGTAAATAATATTTCTATTCACAAAAAGAAGAGATGTACAGAGGAATAGAGCAGTTTAATAACAATCAATAGTTTGAAAATAACATTTATATTATTTTTGTAAAATTTTATCCAATAAAATACCTGAACCATTTACAAAGTTGCAATTATGATATGTAATAATATTAACAATGATATTAAATATTAATATTTTTAACCAGTACGAGCTCATTGATCGCAATTGAACAGTTTTTTTTTAATTTCAGTTTCTGCACTCCTTCTCTACTTACACGCTATTTGTTTGCAAACAGCCGATATGAGAGATTGTGGCCTTTGAGATTGACCACGACAAACAAAAATTGTTCATACACAAATATAGGTCTATTCCGAATTAAAAGGGGAAGAGTTTTCCATTCGATGCATACTTTATTAACTACTTAATAAAAAGCGTTTTTCTTAGAGTTTCACCCTAGCTTAATAGTGTATCTTCTTTTCATGATATTACAATATTTAATGTGATATGGAAGAATTCGTCTATATTTCCCTTAGCTTAGTTCATTGGCAATCAAGAAAATGTACAATGCAATGGTATATTTACACGACGCGCGACTCCGTCTTCGTATGTTATCTTTGAGGCATCTGAAAGAGGAAAAAGCGCATTAGTAAAAAAATTCGTCAAGCATGAGTCGGGCTCGCCGTACCATCAAGACCCATTCTCAATAGTATTAAAGTAAAATAACAACCCTGCCCACCAAATCAAAAACGTGGAAAAAATCACATTTGTTGTATGGAAGCCCCCTTATATTTTTTTAGGTAACTATTTATTTCTACAGTTACTAAACATACTGCGAAAGTTTGAAGCTTCTACCTGTTATCGTTATCAATATCGACCAAAAAAAGGGAAAAAATCACGTTTGTTGTATGGGAGCCCCTTAAAATTTTTATTTTATTCTAGTTTTTAGTATTTATTTTTGTAGTGGCAACAGAAATACATCATCTGTGGAAATTTCAAGTCTGTAGCTATCACGGTTCAAGAGATACAGGCAGGGTGACTGACGGATAGTCGGACGGAAGGACGGCGAAGTCTCAGTAATAGGGTTTCTTTTTTACCCTTTTGGTACGGAACCCTAAAAATTAGAACGTTGGATTAGCATCGAGTACGTGTTATAAATGATTATGAAATGAAATGAAATGAAATGAAATGAAATGAAATGAAATGAAATTCTTTATTTCCCATAGGCTTAGATATAAGCTCTCATGAAATGTCGAGACTCTACCGCCAGGTTCGGAAGCAGATTTGCACCGAGAAGAACTGGCAAGAAACTCGGTACTTTCTCTTTTCAAAACATGTGTCAATATACAATTTTTAGTACTTAGTATGAAACAATATTTTTAAGATATCTCGTGAGGAGATGGAAGCATATCACTATCGTTCCAAAAATCTTTGTTATATTTAAAAATTCTTCAATGGTGTAGCACCCTGATTTATTAGATGTTTTTTTGAGATAGTGCCTAGGCAATTAGCAACTCTGTGGTTATTATAGTAGATGAATTCTTTTTGAAAACGCTATACTATGAGTTTATGATACACTTATTACTTATTAGCAAATTTCATAAGGTTAAGCTCACACCCTGCCCGCCATTCTTCACAAATTGTACGCGTTCACATTAATTGTATTCTTATGGTGATTATAAATAAATAAATAAATATAAATATATAGAGGAGACAACATCACATACATTGCTCCGATCCCATAGTAAGTAGCTTATGCACTTGTGTTATGGAAATCAGAAACAACGAAGGTACCACAACACCCAGACCCGAGACAATGTAGAAAAGTTATTTTTCTACACTGCCCCGGCCGGGGATCGAACCCGGAACCTCAGAGATGGCGGCGCCTTGAAAACCGGCACGCTAACCACTCAATCACGGAGGTCGTCAAATTATAAATGTATTCTTATTGTAATTATAATTGTAATCTTACGGGAATGGCAGTATCACCTTCACATGTTTATAAATATTTAAATCTTTGTTAAAAGGGTTCATTTCAGCATTTAAAATAATCCGAATATCGAATTTGAATGGAAATTGGAATTCGTATAAGCCTAACTTATCATAGTCGTAATATATTTTTAATATCTCTAATATCAAAACAACGTTTGCTGGGTCGCACACATACCTACTTTCAATGAGAAACCAGCTTTCAAATTAACAAAAAGAATCATCATAATCGGTTCACTCAGTCGAAAGTTCAGAGGTAACAGATATAAAACAATACAGTCGAATTGAGAACTTCCTTGTTTTTTGAAGTCGGTTAAAAAGGTTCCTCAAAATTACCCAAAATCGGTTCGAAGGATCATTATCAGAGCATTTAATCAATAGAGTATGAACTTGAATCGTTCCCGCCGGCACTTTTAGGGATCCGCACATAATTACATCAGCGCTACGTAATTACACCGCACCGCGCGATGACCGGTCGGAGGGCTGTTTGTGGAATTGATGCGGGAATTCATTAGTATTACATGCTATTCTGCATATTGAGCGAATTGTTTCTCCCATAACGATATACCCGTATAAATACAAGTAAATAATTTTAAAATTAAAAAACACGAATGCCCTGTGGTAAAATGACTTTTTCCAAGAAAATATAGCCTATGTTACTCGGACTTATGTAAGGATTCTTACGATATGCCATATGTCCAAATCTGTTCAGCCGTTAAGAAGAATAAAGAAACTCACATACATACATACATACCATCCATACATGGGTAAATGTGGCCCAATAAATCGCTACCCTTGATGCAATAAAATAGTGAAAAAAGCCGCCTGTTGCGCTCTCTGTTAGGTCTTAGGATTAACGGCAGGCTTGACGGGTGCATTTTATTGCACCACTGGCAGCAAGATAATACGCCAACTATCTATAGCTTTAATTAAGAAAAGAGGCCGTTTAGAAAGGATTTTTGAAAAATCAACCCCTAAGGTGGTAAAATAGTGGTCAGGTGAGCAATGTAGGGCGCCCACAAGTTTGGAAAAAAATATATATTGATGACCAACTTGTCCTTTAACTGTGTCTAAATTTTTTTTTTATAGAGTGTATGTTTGTATGTTGGTGCTATGGCAACAAAGTATAGTAAAAATACAAAAAACTTCATACAGAACCCTTTGTGTGCGAGTCTGACTCGCTCTTGGCACGGATTTTATTCAGAATCTCTATAGCATGATAAAATACGATTATCCACTAAAAAAATTACACACCGACCGTCTGACTGATCAATCAGGCTAGATCCCGAATTTAGAGACTAGATATATCCATCTAGCTGATGTCTGGAATACAAATGAATGGAGCGATGAATACTCGGAAAAGAACTCTGGAAAAAATGCGGCGAACTCGTGAAAAATGGGACGAAACAAAACCTAAGTGTAGAGACGAGGATTATGCAGGGAAATAAAACTGTTGATTCACATTACTATCGCGAGAATAAGATTACAGAAAAGAGCAACGAAAAGTAGGTAAAAGCACACAAGTGCTATAAATAAACTTTAATTTGCCAAGGTTAAAATATTTGATTGCGTCTGCATTCATAGAATTTACTTTTGGGATTGGTAGGAGTGAATAAAAATTTGCATTTTCATTCACGAAATTTTTAGTATTGAAAAAGATTAGTGTTTTTAGGGTTCCGTGCCTCAAAGAAAAAATCGGAACCCTTATAAGATCACTTTGTTGTCCGTCTATCTGTCTGTGTGTCACGACCCTTTATTTGACATTAAGAGTCTACTGACCCACGGTGTCTCCCATACAAACGTAATACCAAAATCATTTGTAATTCGTGCAATTTTCGATCATGTTGTGGTGTTATTTGGGTTCATATAATTAATAATCTATGCTCCTGGCCATATCTGGTTCCGAAATACTTTTGTTTAAACGAAATTGTAAACGAATTTAGTTTTGTTTATTTTTATGTCAAGGGGGATTTGTTTTGTAATAAAAACAACACTATCTCACGTCGCATTAGTTCAGGAGCACAGTTTTTATTGTCCAGCTAAAGAAAAACACCAGTTAAAAGAAAGTTACAAGTTTTCATTCATAATTTTTGGTATTACGGAACTCGACCAAAGTTATAAAAATTTTGATCAAAATGGATGATTATTTCGTTTTAAAGAAGTATTTCCGAACCAAATATGGCCAGGAGCATAGATTATTACTATATGAATCCGAATAACACCACAACATGATCCAAATATGCACGAATTACTAATGATTTGTTATTTTGAATGAATGCAGACATTGTAGTTCACAGGCCCCTTAAGCTAGCCATTAGATAGTTGGTATACTACAAACTCTTGGCCAATTACTTGGTCAGCACTTGGCCTTTCACGTGTAGTATGCGTAAAGACGTGAATACCGCGACATTTCACTTCACGAAATGAAACCAACGTATGACCTACGTGAATCGTTAGCCTGTATTTTAGTGTGTGTGTGTGTTTGCATTGTGAAGTGTTCATTCCTGATGAAGTTACATCCACACACAGTAAAATTATCATTTAACAACGTAACTGCTATAAATTACTCTTCAATAATATTAATTAGTCGCCTTTCATATTATAAAATGTGTGCCAAAATCAATTATATATTACACGCCGTTAATAATTGTACCGCGGGGAACAATATCCGTTCGCGCCCGATTGAGTTATGAGTGTGCACGTAATTATCTACAGGGTGCGGCCGCACCGGCGGCGCACGTGGTATACAGGGTGTGCTCGCATTAACAATATCGATGTTTTTAATTTTATTTAATAAATAGACGGTTCCTTTTCATGTCACACGGCTAGGCACGGGTCATCACATCGCATCACAGAATGAGATGGGTTTGGATAATAATCCACCACACTGGCTTAGCAAAAATCCCTATACTGTGAATCAATGATTTTTTTTCTATGGATTTCTATAGTTTTTTTACAGCTATTCTTGCTATTTACAACGTGGATCCAAGATAATCGTTCAATCTTTGAAGTGGTAATAGCACAAACAGTCTTCATCAGGGCGTACAAATGGTATGAATGTCAGAAGAATTACCTCATAATAGGATACCATAGAAAACAATATTGTGTAAAACCAAAAAAATGCTAGTCTAGTAAGTTTTAATCACGCGCAGGCATAATTATTAAGTTTGTAAAATGCAAATAATATAAAAGGTGTGGGTTAATTTGTATAGTGTGCCCGCAGCCAACCTTTTAACTTGATCCTAGAACATAATAAGAGCGAATATCGAATTATTACCATTTCATCTTCAGGGTTGGGCGGGTGGTAGGAAGACTTGCAGGGCTGGGCGGCCTCTTTGATGGTGTAGGTCTTGCTGTCACTCGACTCTAACACCACCCGAGGAGGCTCGCTCTCTGTTAAAGAAGTAAAAGGAACGTAAAACCGCTAAATTTAGTAATTTACCTGATTTTTAATGATATGTCTGCCCATATAAAATGCAGTGTTCTAAGACTTTGCATTGCAATCTCATACGAAGCACTGGAATGCACTCGTTATCATTTAAAGACTTATCGTCCTCAGTGCCCTCCAAACCAAAACACATTGCTTCACAGTAAGCCCCTATGTACTCGGCGCGTAAGCGTAAGTGTAGCGTAAGTCTAGCGTACGACGAGAGCAGTACAAACATTTTCAAACATGTCCACAGACGAAGCAGTGCCGTGTGCGATGGGGCTTACTGCTTCACGGCAGAATACAATTCATGAATGTGCGCACAATTCGGCGTTGAAATATGTTCCATCGCTACCACCTGACTAGCTGACAATCCGCCACCGCCCGGTTTGCCAGATCTTTCCACGCACGTGCAAACTATGGAACCAGCTATCAATAGCAGTGTTCCCGCAAAGCTATAATATGGGGCAACGCATTTGCAGTTCCTCTGGTGCTGCTTAAAATCAGATGATCTTCCCACTCGTTTTCTCGTGTTCACTTTCAATAAATCTGATACTACGGTGGTACCAAAGAATCTGCAAGAAGAGTCCTAAAATCAAGTACAAATACTTTCAAATATACGATTAGTATTACCCACCAGCCTTCGGGTTCAGTATGTCAGGCTTGGTCTCAAGCTTGTCTTGCGGCGCGGGGTAGGCGATGAGGTACCGCCTGCCGTTCGCGTCCACCTGCACCACGCTCTGGGACGGCCGCTTGCTGCTGGACGAGGCCTCGTTGCGCCTGGAAACCATGACAGTGTAGCGGAACTGGCGTGTGGAACGCTGTTTTGGTTAGGTAGAAAAAGCTGCAAGATTTGACTCTAGATCGGTTAGATGTGAAAGTCGCGCAAGATTAGACTCTAGATCGGTTAGATGTGAAAGTCGCGCAAGATTAGACTCTAGATCGGTTAGATGTGAAAGTCGCGCAAGATTAGACTCTCGATCAGTTAGGTGTGAAAGTTGTGCAAGATTTGACTCTCAATCAGTTAGATGTGAAAGTTGTGCAAGATTTGACTCTCAATCGGTTAGGTGTGAAAGTCGCGTAAGATTAGAGTCTCAATCGTTAACGTGTGAAAGTCGCGCAATATTTGACTCTCGATCGGTTAGATGTGAAAGTCTCGCAATATTTGACTCTCGATCGGTTAGGTGTGAAAGTCTCGCAATATTTGACTCTCGATCGGTTAGGTGTGAAAGTCTCGCAAGATTTGACTCTCAATCGGTTAGGTGTGAAAGTCGCGTAAGATTAGACTCTCAATCGTTTATGTGTGAAAGTCGCGCAATATTTGACTCTCGATCAGTTAGGTGTGAAAGTCGTGCAAGATTTGACTCTCAATCGGTTAGGTGTGAAAGTCGAACAAGATTAGACTTTCAATCCGTTAGGTGTAAAAGACGCGCAAGATTAGACTCTCAATCATTTACGTGTGAAAGTCGCGCAATATTTAACTTTCGATCAGTAAGTGTGAAAGTCGCGTAGGATTAGACTTTCGATCAGTTAGGTGGGACCAGGCCTGTGGTACCTCTCGAGTTACGACTACCGACGGTCGTGCCCTCGATGTGTAAGAAATACTCACTTTCGCAAAAGAAGTACGACGATAGCAGCCGCTGCAGTGAAGACAGCTGCAAGACCTGCGACGGCGGCCGCAGCTGGGAACCTGGACATCGTTCTGGTTGTTTCTTCTGGAACAAATACCTATTGTTGAACCTATTGCAAAATGCTACATGGCTTATTTTTATGTTACGTCACGTCATTGTCACGGGTGTTCTAGTTTGGGGGGTCCAGTGTGCTGATTCTGTATCGTTCACTTAGTTAGTTAGTAACCCAAACTGGGTTATTAACTAAGAAAACGGAGGCAAAAATCCTATTTTTGTATTCTTTTTGTACAAGATAGCAACTAGCACGGTATAATATGATACCATACCGACCTAGGTTGGTAATTTGTGCAAAAATAGGATTTTTGCCTTCGTTTTCTTAGTTAATAACCCAGTTAAAGTTACTAACTAACTAAGTGAACGATACAGAATAAGGCCCCTGCTATTTTTGTATTCTTTTTGTACAAGATAGCAACTAGCACGGTATACTGATATGATACCATACCGACCTAGGTTGGTAATTTGTGCAAAAATAGGATTTTTGCCTTCGTTTTCTTAGTTAATAACCCAGTTAAAGTTACTAATTAACTAAGTGAACGATACAGAATAAGGGCCCTGCTATTTTTGTATTCTTTTTGTACAAGATAGAAACTAGCAAGGTATACTGATATGATACCATACCGACCTAGGTTGGTAATTTGTGCAAAAATAGGATTTTTGCCTTCGTTTTCTTAGTTAATAACCCAGTTAAAGTTACTAACTAACTAAGTGAACGGTACAGAATAAGGCCCCAGGGTACATTTTTGTAATATGTACTTTTCAAAAACGCACACGACCGCTACGAAAGATGTCTGGGGTCCGAACACGCGGGATATTCTGATACAGTGTCTTTAAGGACGTCGTATGATATTGCATTACAAAATTATGGGATGCACTGCATCTACTGCATCTGAGATGAGCGTGCGTATCACTCATTTTTATTATAAAAAAGTTTTTACTGACGCTACTGTATATAATTATTATAATTAGTTTTATTTGAGAGGCATATACAATCAGATATACCTTGATTTGAGCTACAGTAACAAATAAGCCACTCGTTACTGGGGTGACCATGTCTCGCGAGGTTTCACGGAAAAACTATTTTAATCACCACTACTGTATTTATAGATGGATGTATTGCTAGCGTCGAGTGATGTATTCGCTTCAGGAAAAGCAAAACATCTGTTCAGCCAGCTACTGAATAAAAAAAAATATTACTCGAGACTTCAAAATAAGTGGCACTTTTAATTTTATGTCTGGAATTATAATTGGCATAAATTATAAAGGTACTATGCATTCTCATTCATAAAGCATCCGCTCTCGGTAGAGTATGATTCAAGCAACAGTACCTAATAAGCTGCTCGTTGCTAGGGTGACTACGTCTCACGAGGTTTCAAGGAAAATAAAATTTAAAGCATGCATGTTAATTTTATCCCCGTATCTATTCATTAAGCAGCTTTTGGTGTCGCGTTCTTCTCATCCGCTGCAGTTGAATATTAATTTTGCATAAATGTAAGCAATGTCACAGGCTCCAGTCTAATTGCTTTGCATGTGAAAAAGTTAAAAAAAAACCGGCCAAGTGCGAGTCGGACTCGCGCACCGAGGGTTCCATACCATAAAAGAAGTAAAACATTAAAAGAATCACTTTTGTTCATGATTTTACGAGTTAAATTTACAAATAAGTACTTTTGTTAGCAAACCGCAAACCTAACTTTGTTTTCGGCGGATTATTGTTATTAGCAAAAAAAGGATAATAGCTAGAGGGCTGATTTTATTTTTTCTGTAAAATATACGTTAACTTCTATTGATCATATTTATTTTAGATTTTTCAATGGTAAACTTCGGAGATAAGGGGGGGGGGGGGAACGGTATTTTTTTCGACAGTTTGCCCAATAAATCAAAAACTATCAAGCATAAAAATAAATAAAAAGTGGTTTTAGAATATACAAGTAACGCCATTTCATATGATACCCCACTCAATATTGTTATCTCATTTTGAAATTTCGGCGACCCGGTTTTCCCCCCTTTTTAAATAAAAATAAAAACAATTTTCAAATTTTTACGATTGCTATGACGTCGCGTCACTATTATCTATAACTATTCCAAATTTCAGGTCGATAGCTTGAATAGTTACTGAAATAATCGAGTGTGACACATGGACGGACGGACGGACGGAGAAAGTCTCACCATAAGGGTTCCATTTTTACCATTTTGGTATGGAACCCTAAAAACGTTGGACGTCTTATAATTTCGCTTAAAAATGTATAATAAACTCTATGCAACAAACGTGGCATGCTTAGAGCTGCCGAAAACTTCGGTACAAACAGCATTTTTCATTTCAAATTATATATTGGAATTCCTATAAATTTATCTTAGACATGTCAGATAAATGAGATGGAAAGATAGTTTTTCATTGGATTGATGGTGAAACTAGATATATTATGTGACAAGTTTCATACTTATGTGAAAGGAGACTATACATAGCTATAAAACCATCAAAATTTTCTAATCCGCCGAATTAATTGCGTTTATAAAGTTGATTTTCAAGCATATACTATTAATTTTTGTTACTATATTTGCAAAAGTCCTGGAGATTCCCTCCACTACCCCACGCTTGGTCTCCCTAGTCTACCGTATATTACAGTAGAGCGTATTCCCCGATGATTCCACAAACAGAATTACAGTTACACGCTGTTATATTATGTTATATGTTATATTGTGCGTTGTTATACAATAAGTTATATGGCAGAGTCGATCTAGCAATTTGTGATGCAGACCAAGGCCCTGCTTGGACCAGGCTAGCGACTCGACGTAAGACAATAAGTTGTAACTAGAAATGTAATAGAAACCCTTTACCAAATCATTTTTAACCGACTTCAAAAAAAGAGGTTCTGTATTCAAAAAAGTTCAAAATTCAAAAATGTTATTCTTTCACATTGGCCTAACTTACAGGCTCTTGCGAAACGTTAAGACTCTATATATTTGACCCGTATGTATGTACGTGTTTGTATTTATGTTTGTCCGCGGTTATTATACCTAGTTTGCACACTTGTCTTGTCCGCGCACTCACGATCTGCTAAAGGAGACAATCATGTCTGTTGCATCTAAATAAACACTTACTTAGTTGTAAAGGAAAACATCGTGAGGAACGGAATTCAAAAAAAATGTATGAGAATGACAGTTTTTTAAGTAGAAGTTACGGGATCTATTTTTCAATCGGATATGTCATTCACACACATTTTTGATTTACGTTCAACAAGCGTACCAAAACCAATTTTAAAAATGAAAAAGATATAGGTTTGGCTACAGCTTCTATACATACCTAGGCCCAGACTCTACAAGAAGGGTCCTACCGTTAAGGCTAGTTACAGCATTACAGCATTAGTATTTTCGAGTCAACTCGCTTCGAATAAACTGAACTAATTTCTTCATATATTCAGTCCAAGGGAACATCGCCAAAAGCTTCGTGCTGAAATGTGACGTGCTTCCGCCTGTGACTATAGATGTATGAAGAAATCTGTACTAACCCTACAGCAGTAAAAAGTCGTAAGTCCGGTACGAACCTAACATAATATTGTAACCCGCCATATATTAATCGGATCTAGCAATTTGTAACGCAAACCTCGTGCGGGGTAATTGTAACTGTTATTGCTTTAATTTTCAGCGCGCTTCAACTTTGTACGATTTATTGTGTATGAGGACTCTACGGGGGCGGTTGGGGAATTAAAGATGTTTGGATTAGCGGTGAGACGGTTATTGTGAGGGGTTGTCGGGGAACCGAAATTGGAACGTCTGCGTATTAAGTTTAACTTTAGATTATAATTAATGTTTAGGTAAACGGTGAGTTTTCTCGACAGCATCTTATTAAATACTAGCTGTTGCCCGCGGCTCCGCCCGCGTGAATTACGATTTTTTTTACATAATAAGTATACCTTCCTACTGGAATTCCTTGATTTTTCGCGGGATTCTGGTGTGACGTTGTACAGAAACCTGTTCTTACTTTGCACGGGTTATCTTGTGGTGATTTTGAAAACTCCTTTTTCTTAATAATAATATAAAGTTTCATTAATACGTAGTTGAAAGATCAAAACGACGATTTTAACTGTCGATATTTCGACCCAGTGGCACAGGTCGTGGTCACTACGTGACCACGACTTGTACCAATGTATCGAAATATCGACAGTTAAAATCGTCCTTTTCATTATGATTTTTATTCTGAAACCACGAAATATGTCAAAAATTATTAAACCATGTGAAAAGTTGTAGGTACTGGTGGTAGAACTCTTCTTTCAGAGTTCGGCCGAGTAGGTAACACTGGGATAAATTACTCTGCTTCAACTCAATACAATCCAAAACATCAGAATGGGCAATGGCTATATATTTCCTTACGTATAAAAAGACCTAAGATGACAGTCAGTCGGTTAGGATCGATAAGAACTAAGAGTTAAAAATGTTTGTGAACCATTATTGATTACGCACCGCGCCTGTGCACGATGAATCAGCGGGCAACTGCCGGGCCCATCAGAGCAGTCCAGCGGATTCCCACAGGCAGCGGCGGTGGCGGGTCGAAAAAGGCCCGCCAAAAAATTTTATTGGGCGTTTTGCACTGGGTTTAATCCCGCGGCACAGAGTGACTTACTACTAGGTACTTACCGGCGCATGGAGACAGCCAGCACGTGGAATCCGGGGAGTGTGTTCGTGTAGGATGAATGTAGTGTGTGGTGTCTGCGGTGTTAAATGCAAATAGGAACACACTCTCCCTTTCTTGAGGGATCTTTCGCGGCGGCGGTACGAAATCGCGGGTAGCGAAGTGAGTCCGCGGCGGCGAGGTGTCCAGGTGGCACGTGAGCACAAAAAACAGTGTTCCTGATAGTAAAATGGGCCGCAGCGTTAGAAGGACGCGGCGGCCAACACGGCAAACTAAGGAACTCAATAAATCGGGGCTCGTAAACTAAACGACACGGGCGTGGCCGGCAAATTTCACGCGGGCAACGCGGATTTTTCCAGTCGGCTTGTAGAAACGGACTCGGAGTGGCGGCGTGGCCGGCAAACAACACGCGGGCGACGCGGAACAAAATGGTACGCGATAAATAGCTCCTCACAAATAATAAGACAGCGCGATGCGGCGTGGCGGGCGACTTTACGCGGGCGAACGCGGCACACACACCGACCGACTCCGTCGGGATTTTGCACCGGACTGGGCGAGCGAACGCGGCCGGGGCGCGCGCGGGCGCTGGTCGCAAACCGCTCGCGGGAGAGGGGCGTGCAGGCCGTCGACGCGATAGGCCTAGCATAAACCGGAATGCTAGCGTGAAGCGCAAACACCCCCGCCAGTGGACCCAAGGATTTGGGGTCCACTAACCAATGGGCAAGCGGGATAAGGAAGAGACGGCTCGCTTCAAAACCGAATCTCCGACCATTACCTCGGCAACTCTGGGAACCCCATCGGATCCATATATCAATTTAAGAATGCGTCCACGACGCCAGCACAAAGGCAACAAATTAGACTCCTTAACTAGGACAAGATCACCAACCTTAGGTGGGTCGGTCTTGTCTGACCACTTAACGCGCTGCTGCAAAAGATGCAAATATTCTAAATTCCAACGATGCCAGAAATTTTGGGTCATCTGCTGTAGCAATTCGAAACGAGACAACCGTGAGACCTTCACGTCCCTGAAGGGGTACTCGGGCAGGGCGTTAAGGGGTTCACCAATTAAGAAATGACCGGGGGTTAAAACTTCCAGGTCATTGGGATCGGACGATAAGGGGCAGAGTGGCCGAGAATTGAGTACAGCCTCAATCTTACAAAAAACGGTAGCGAGCTCTTCAAATGTCAAAATGGTTTCACCTATCACGCGTCGGAGATGCGTCTTTGAGACCTTGACGACGGCTTCAAAGATCCCGCCCCAGTGGGGACAAGCTGGCGGGTCAAAGGTCCAAGTTATCCCCATCTTGGACATTGCCGTGCCGAGGCCTATCTTATTCTCATTCAAAAATTGGACGACTTCCTTCAAATATCTATCGGCACCCTTATAGTTGGTCCCACAATCCGATCGGATCAGGTGCGGATATCCTCGGCGTGAAACGAAGCGGCCTAGCGTGGCTACAAAGGCTTCGGTGGTGAGGGCACTCACCAGTTCTAAGTGTACGGCCTTGGTAGCCAGGCAAACAAAAACGCAAAGGTAGGCCTTGAGGGAACGAGCATTGCGGAGGCTGGAGCTCTTGACGAAGAACGGCCCCGCAAAATCCGTCCCGACCGCCGAAAAAGGGCGCGAGGCCACGACACGGTCGGTGGGGAGGTCCCCCATAATGGGCTGCATGGTGCTGGCCTTCAGGCGGTAGCACGGAATGCACTTAAAAATGACGCTTCGGATGGAGCGTCGTCCCGATAAAATCCAAAATTCGCGCTGCAATATGGCCGAAAGGGCGTTGCAGCCAGCGTGGGCATTTTTGACGTGGTAATGCGTCACCAACAATTTTACAAAAGCGCTATTGTTCGGAAGCAACAAGGGATGACGTGCCCCATAGGGTAAGTCAGAATTCCGGAGGCGTCCACCAACGCGTATCAATCCGGTGTCATCCAGGAAGAGGTTTAAGCGGGCGAGCGAGCCCTTCAAAGGTAAACCTCGCTTCAGTGTCTCAATAGCGGACTCAAAATGCTCCAGTTGAACCAAACGTATCCAAAAGGTCCGGGCCTCCTGTCTCTCCAGGGGCGACAAGACCGGGTTCGACATTTTGTCGCGTGGGTTCCGAGCGTTGTGGGTGAAGCGCTGAATCCAAGCCGTCACCCCAATCAATTTATCAAGGGAACTGTAGCGTTCCTGAAGATAGCTCAGCGAATTGGCTGGCTTATCTTCCACAACTCCGACTCGCAAGCCAGGTAACACATCGGGCTCGGAGAACCTACTCTGAGGCCAGGCGGACTCATTCCGAGTCAGCCAGTCAGGGCCCCACCAAAGAGAGTGGTTGACAAGGTCGGAAGCTTCACATCCGCGGGAAGCACAATCTGCAGGGTTCAGGTCCCCTGGCACATGTCTCCAGGTCAACGGGGTTTCCGAATTCTGGATTTGGGAAACCCGGTTGGCAACAAAGACTTCCAAGTTGTGGGGAGCGGCTCGCAACCAACAAAGGACAATTTCGCTGTCCGACCAGGCGTACACGTCCGTCAGGTCAACGATCGATAGGAGGGACGTACGCACATGGTTGAGAAGGCGCACCAAAAGAGCGGCTCCAGACAACTCCAATTTGGGTATCGTCAAGCGTGACCTAATTGGGGCCACTTTACTTTTCGCCAAGACAAGGTGGGTTGCGACCTCGCCGGTGTCACTGACAGTTCGCAAATAGACCACGGCTGCGTACCCTTTTTCGGACGCATCACAAAAGCCGTGGAGACTGGCGTGGCACCTTCCGGGCGGTAGGAAGCAACGAGGCATCGAAATCCGATTAACATTCGGAAGTGAGGCCACAAGGGAGAGCCACTCCTGTAGCCTGAGACCCTAACCTCCCTGAGGCAGTCGACAAAAGTATGGTCTGGCATACTGACTGCTGTAGACCCAAAGTCTCAGGGGAGGTGGCTAGGTGGCAGCTAGGGTGGCGGACACCTAGCGCGACGCGCCTTCACCAGCGGGAGCCCACTGACGGGGGTACTCCGGCTGGGGCGCTGCTAGAGAGGGGGAGGGTACCCAACGTGGGGACCATCCGGCATAACCAACCCGGGGTCGCACCATGCGGCTAGCATCCGGGGCGTGGTAGGGAGCGCCTCGACCTAGCACGGGTGGATGGCGCTCCAGTTGCGTCCACACATGGAGGGGAGGCAAAAACCTAGACGGTTCGACGCTCATTTGAGCGGCCGTCAGACACCCGTCATAAAAATGCGAGGGGGGTGTGACCCTCCCCCGGGGGGGTGTGACCCCCCCCTGGGGGGGTGAAGTCCCACCGCCCCTAGGGCGCTGGTAATCAGCAGGGGACCGTTCACCCATTTGGGGCCGCACCATGCGGCTAACGTCCGGCACCCGGTAGGGATTGCCTCGACCTATGGTGGGTGGATGGCGCTCCAGTCGCGGCCACTCATGTAGTGGCGGCGAGAACCGACGCGGGACGACGCTCAATGGGGCAGCCGCGATATCCCCGTCGTAATGACGCGAGGGGGATGTGACCGTGACGCGGGGGGTGAAACCCTCCTCCGGGGGGCGGAACCCCTACCTCCACTAGGAGGTTGGTGGTCCACCGGAGAACGCCTAACGGGGCTGGCCGGGTGGCCAGGACTAGCGCCCCCGCCCATGGGGGGGTGCGCGATCGAGCGCCCCCGCCCATGGGGGGGTGCGCGACCCAACGTCCCGGCGACCGGAACCACTCCGGTTAGCGCACAAGATGGCCGAATGGGCACCGCCGCAATGTGGGCAGGGCCGCTGGCGCGGGCAGTCTCTTACGAGATGCTGGCCCAGGCACGAGAAGCACCACTGGCGTGTCGCCACGTAATCTCTCCGGGCCGCAACCGGTTTGGCCAGGAAGTGCGGACACGAGGAGACCTGGTGGCCGGGGTGCCGACAATAGGCACAGGGGGGGGGCTTCGTGGCCACGGCCCCGCGGTACTGTGACACCCGGCGACCCTCTCTGGCGTCGGCTCCACGGCCTCGCCGGTTGGGGCCGGTCCCCGCCGAAGGGCCAGTCCTTGCCCCACCCCCTCGGACATGCTCGGACCTCCCAGGGGCCACTCGAGGGCCGGTAACTCCGGAGTTATCGGCCTGGAGGCACTCCTGCTCCAGAAACTTCAGGAGGTCGGAGAAAGGGGGCAGGTAGGTTGCACCGTCCCCTCCGAAGCGCTGCTCGAAGCGGAGCTTAAGCTCCGACGGCAGGCGGGAGAGCACTATGTGTAACAACAAGAAGGACCACTGGTCGACGGGGAGATCCAATCGACGGAGAGCGTTGGTGGCCACAATGCAGGGGTTTAGCAAGGCCTCTCTGAGGCCGGCCACCCCGGTGACGGCGGGCAAGGCGAGTAGCTGGGCTACATGTGCGTCGGCCAACCGGCGCACATTTTCGTAGCGCCTGGCCAGCAATTCCCGGGCCGTGGTGTAGCTCTCCTCCGAGAGGTCGAGGTGCCGCACCACGTCCAGGGCCTCGCCCTGTAGCGAGGACAGTAAGTATGTCAGCTTCTGGGTGGGGGACAGGTCCTTCCTGGCGTGGACCAGACTGTCAAATAACGCCAGGAAGCCCATCCACTCTTGAAGCTGCCCACCGAATTTGGGCAGCTCGATCGTGGGCAGTTTCCCGAGTAATGCCGGCTGTGTGGGCGGTCGGCTGGGGGAGTCCCTAAAAGCGCCACTTCGACGCCTTTCATCAGCGGCGGTCCGGATCCCATGGGCGGCCTCCACCACCGAGTCCATCAGTTCGAAGAACTGGTCGTAATCGGCCTGAGCCGTCCTCAGTACCTCCTGTTCGGGACCGAGGGTGAGCAGGTCTTGAAAGGCCTGCTCCACGGAGGCCTGCCGAGTCCGCACCTGGTCCGCTCGGTGTAATAGGGCGGCGGTTCTATCTTCGCGGCCTATCAAACCCGCGGCGGACGTCGCCCAGCGAAGCTCAGACTGTATCTGTACAGCTAGCTTTTTTATGTTCGCGGACATTCTAACAAATTAAATGTAAACAAATGGCAAAAATAAAGCAACAATAAATTGAAAAGGCGGCCGGCAAGTCGGCGGGCGGCGCGAGTGCAAGCAATAATAAAATTAAAGCAATAGTAAACAAGTCGTATCGCGGTCGCGGTCGTACCGTAGTCGCAATGAACAAAGCGGCGCGACCGTAGTAGATACGCGTGTTAAATTACGGCGAGCGGGCGGTACCGGCACGCAAGCAAAACTTAAAATAAAAATTAAACTTATAATTATAATAAGCGGAACGCGGCCGAAACGCGGCGTTAACGCAGCGGAACTGGCGGCGATTGCGGAATTTCCGCTAACAGCGCGGCGAACGACACGGCGCGTGGCGGAAAGCGGGATTTATGCCAGCGGCGCAGAAAATGAACGGCGCGGCGGGCAAAACCAGCGCAAAACGCAAAGCGAGGTGTAGACAAACCACGCTCTGCTACCAAAAATGATTACGCACCGCGCCTGTGCACGATGAATCAGCGGGCAACTGCCGGGCCCATCAGAGCAGTCCAGCGGATTCCCACAGGCAGCGGCGGTGGCGGGTCGAAAAAGGCCCGCCAAAAAATTTTATTGGGCGTTTTGCACTGGGTTTAATCCCGCGGCACAGAGTGACTTACTACTAGGTACTTACCGGCGCATGGAGACAGCCAGCACGTGGAATCCGGGGAGTGTGTTCGTGTAGGATGAATGTAGTGTGTGGTGTCTGCGGTGTTAAATGCAAATAGGAACACACTCTCCCTTTCTTGAGGGATCTTTCGCGGCGGCGGTACGAAATCGCGGGTAGCGAAGTGAGTCCGCGGCGGCGAGGTGTCCAGGTGGCACGTGAGCACAAAAAACAGTGTTCCTGATAGTAAAATGGGCCGCAGCGTTAGAAGGACGCGGCGGCCAACACGGCAAACTAAGGAACTCAATAAATCGGGGCTCGTAAACTAAACGACACGGGCGTGGCCGGCAAATTTCACGCGGGCAACGCGGATTTTTCCAGTCGGCTTGTAGAAACGGACTCGGAGTGGCGGCGTGGCCGGCAAACAACACGCGGGCGACGCGGAACAAAATGGTACGCGATAAATAGCTCCTCACAAATAATAAGACAGCGCGATGCGGCGTGGCGGGCGACTTTACGCGGGCGAACGCGGCACACACACCGACCGACTCCGTCGGGATTTTGCACCGGACTGGGCGAGCGAACGCGGCCGGGGCGCGCGCGGGCGCTGGTCGCAAACCGCTCGCGGGAGAGGGGCGTGCAGGCCGTCGACGCGATAGGCCTAGCATAAACCGGAATGCTAGCGTGAAGCGCAAACAATTATCTTACCCTTTCCATATTGCGGATGATAAAGTTTAAATCAGTTCATGTCTTAACAGTGATGCCATCTTAATATAAAGTCAGGAAACAGTAAATAACATGACAGTTAATTTTTATTAAAAAAAATTCGGTAGTACCTATCTCAGAGTTTTACATTCAAGTTCCACATAAATTGTAGAGATGGCGCTATACGGTATAACGTAGCGATAACGCCAGTTACATGATTTTTGTTCACCCTAAAAGTGAAAAATTTTAAACCACGCAAAATCTCCTGCTAAGCCTATTTATTTAAGGCTGTAAGGGTACTCCAGTCTTACTTGAGCCCTACGTCCTAGCCCTAGGTTCTTTGTGCATTCCGAGTTTCAAGTCACCTACCTACTTGAACTTAAAGGTTCTGATGTCTGTGATTTCTGAACTACGTAAGTGATGATGATAAGATTTGTATGGAATAATCTTTAAAGAACCTCCTCTCTAACAAAAAAAGAATGAATGGAATCGGACAACGCGTTAATGAATTATAACTAAAAAACGTTTGGACTTTGATGCCGTCTTCCAGGGAAACCATGATGAATTTCGGGACAAAAAGTATCCTATGTCCTACCTCGGGGTATGAACTATAATCATATCAAGTTTCATTTAAATCCATCCAGCGGATTAGCCGTGATGCCCGGTCGTGAAACAGACAGACAGACAGACAGACAGACAGACAGACAGACAGACAGACAGACAAAAATTAAACAAATTACAGTTTTGGCTTCAGTATCGACTAAATATTGTCCTCCAACAAAAATTTTCAAAATATCTTCAATGTACAGAATTCGACCCTTTACAGTTTTATTATAAGTATATATATAGATTAACCAGTACTGAGTATAGCTGAAATTTTAAGAGTAAGGTATCTTATTCATTTTTGTTGAGTTTTCACTAGATTTTTTTTTTGGGGAAGCGGATAAAGAAAGCTTCCGCGTGATACAAGCGACAGGTATGAAACACGCTTGGAACGCTCGTTATTGTTTAATAATTCTGCCCGCTGATTGGGTTCTTGATTTGCGTCAGCCAATCGCGGGGCAGAATTAATTGGCGATTACGATAACGATGAATACGTTTTCCTTACGCAATCAGACCCCTGATCAGAAATGAAACGATGATATTAGAGAATGGAAGCCGCTGGATTCAAGCGGCGCTAGACCTTGTAGGTTGATCCTTACAGGAAATTGAAGTGAATAAATAATATCTACGAGTATAGTATCTTACATCGTCTTAACGTATAGACTCTTATGAAAGTTCAATACGATATTTATGATAATTATATGTATGCAGTGATAGCTAATAGTCGACTTAAAATTAAATTTACGAGGGTTCGAGAAGAAGCCCACATCAGAACCCCGGGATTTTATTTGTAACCACCATTTTACAAAAGTTCTTAAAAACTAATTGAGTAAGTACAGTTACAGCAGTTCACTATCACTCCCAAGGATATGCTTCATGTAAATTATGCCTAATATCAAGTTTTATTAACGAGTTTACGTCTCCGATGAATTCGTCACCTGAAACGGAAGGTCGACCTTTCTTCACGTACCCGTATGCTTCGCAGCATCTCTGTAGACCAGGTCTCGGATGAGCACCGGGTCGGAGACACCCTTGCTGTTCCTCGCGGTCACGGTGAGGACCTCATCGTCTGGCATGGACTCCAGCTCCGACCAGCTTACGTTCAGCCACACTACCAAATCTGGAGAGAATACGGTATTTTAGGAATAAGGGCGATAGACGTTTGACCTAATGAAGACTAATCACAAGTGCAAGTTAAAACCAACTTGAATGCATCACACCTGATGGTTAATGCCGATGAAGCCGAAGATATCGTACTAACTTGGAAAGGTAAACTATAAAAGTTTCTACCCAGCAAAACGCCGGAAAGCTAAATTGCTAATTGTAAGTGGTAACTAGCTACGACCGAAACCTCCCATTAGACAAAACCTGAGCCAAAAAAGTGACGTTCCACTCGACTGCGCCATGGAGGTCGTCAAAAGTGTATATATTTAATATTCATGATATTATGTACCAAGAAAATAGCTGAAAATATTTTTCAAGGACAAAGTAATAAGAGAAGTGATTATAATGCTTTATTATCATATTTTTTCTGATTCTGCAAAACATCTAGATTAAACACTGACGTTTTAATTATGGTTGAGCATAATAATTCATACGTTTTTGTGAAAGTAGTTTCTAGAGACCTTGAGGTCTGCTCATCTCTAGGAGTGGCTTATTAATACTAGTGCCATTATTATTCAAGTTAGCCAAATGTGCCTTTATTTCAAAAATTGCTGCCTTAGGTGGACAAAATGATGAACTTTAATGCTGGACCATGCAAGCTTAGAATTTTATTTTATGTGCTGTGACTAAGCCATTTGGTGGTTCCTATGTAATAATGTTTTAAAGAAAATTGTAATTAGCGCTAATCTTTTTGGGCCCTGATGTTATCTTATGACATAATTATTACTTATTGTTACTTATGAGTGATGACTTAAGAGTCCAGGAAGATTTGGGCGATATATACCACAGTTATCCAGAATTTATAGGTTTGTTATGGGTGTAATGATCTTCATTCCATTTTCTTTTATTAATAATTATATTTAGTGATTATTTTAAGTTTGATCACCACCTTTTCTTAATTGGAAGATTACACTCTAAAGACACTTAAAATATAAGCTAGTAATATTTTTAATTAAATTGAATTCATGACGTGGTTTTAAATGCCAATTAAGTCTCTGGATCCCCTTCATCTTCATCATCTAAGCCCCACTATAGACCTGATACTTATGCCTTTTTATATTAATCAATGACTAAACGTCCATCTTCTTCTGATGTTAATTGTTACGCATTTACAGACTGGGATTCTGAAATCTCAGATTTTGACGTTGTGATCCAATGTCTAACGACACACTGTATAATGAGCGTTTAGAGTAGACTGGAGAAAGCTTCCTTTCTCCTCATCAACTTATTCTATCTTCTCACCCGTTCTACTAGCGGTGCTGTTCTCCAGGATCCTCCCCGAGTCCCCCACAGCTTCGAGGGTGAAGTGCTGGTGGAGGCCTCCGTCGTAGCCGGCGATGCAGCGCACTGTGAGGAAAGCTTCCTTGCTCCTCATCAACTTATTCTATCTTCTCACCCGTTCTACTAGCGGTGCTGTTCTCCAGGATCCTCCCCGAGTCCCCCACAGCTTCGAGGGTGAAGTGCTGGTGGAGGCCTCCGTCGTAGCCGGCGATGCAGCGCACTGTGAGGAAAGCTTCCTTGCTCCTCATCAACTTATTCTATCTTCTCACCCGTTCTACTAGCGGTGCTGTTCTCCAGGATCCTCCCCGAGTCCCCCACAGCTTCGAGGGTGAAGTGCTGGTGGAGGCCTCCGTCGTAGCCGGCGATGCAGCGCACTGTGAGGAAAGCTTCCTTGCTCCTCATCAACTTATTCTATCTTCTCACCCGTTCTACTAGCGGTGCTGTTCTCCAGGATCCTCCCCGAGTCCCCCACAGCTTCGAGGGTGAAGTGCTGGTGGAGGCCTCCGTCGTAGCCGGCGATACAGCGCACTGTGAGGAAAGCCTCGTTGTTCTTCACCACCTTCTTAGCTGTACAGTTCCTCGGTGGGGATGGACGAGCTTTGGGAAGAAACAGTTAAGTTTCAGTTATGAACTAAGCACGAAAGGGAAATAGTATCTAAGTTTATCAATTCATTATTATCATTCAAATCAAATCTAAGTTCATTAATTAAATGCTAGCATAGTACGACTCTTTAGAATATTATCCTTAGCTTGAAATTCAGTCCCATCCGGAAGACAGCATGAAAATTGGCATCCATGTATATTGCTCCCTTACAACTTACTACTTATTTCCTTGGGTTGCAACTTATTACTATGGAGATATTGCTATATTGGCTCTATTATTTTATTAGTGACTAACATATCAAGGCCTAAATCTCTGGGTTCAGAGACTCCAAAGCACGTAGGTTGCTTATAAGTTCTAGGGGTACACTAAGAAAGGATTTTTCAAAACTCATCCCTTAAAGGGATGAAACGGGAGTCCAAAGCTTGTATCGAGAAATACAAAGGCAAATGCTCGTCCATACACAGGCTCCGAATTTGAAGCTTACCAGTAGCAGACTATAAAGTCGTGAATTCAAAAAAATGAATACACAATTGGTTGCTACACAGCATCGCACTCTCAGATCACTTTAAACACGCACTGCTGCGCCGTATCACCGTGCATTTCAGTTTAAATAGTGTTAAGTTTTTTTTTTATTATTAAAATGTTACAATAAAACTTATTATTAGCTTATTCTAATTACTATACAAATCTTGCCCGCGTGGAATGGTGCCAAGAATACTGGCTGCATTTCCGCGTTGAACAGCTAGGCTGATACGTTGCGCAAAAAATGAGCCAGCCCTTCTGTCACCAGTTAAGTTAGACACGGAACTAATACTTCTGTTCTTGCAGAGTCGCCGTCACAAAAGTATTCGGTCGTAGTTTTAAATAAGCTCCGTAAGTCGAAATGATTTAATTTGGCTCCAGTGACCGGTGCGGCGGATTTAAAAGTTTCATTCGAAATTGGCATCCGGAATCCGGACCGGACCGGCTGAAATACTAACCGGACGCCGGACGTTAACCGTTATAAAATAAAACTAATAAAAATTTCCGGAGCAATGCGCGCGAGAATTTTCAAAATGGCTGACTAAATCGCACGTTTTACAATTTATAACATTGTGTGCGAGTTAGGTTATACTTGCGACATGACTCTCGACAAAATGTTGCGTTCACGTAATTAGAAATAACGCATCTCTGACATTCCATGGTTTATGTTGTTTTAGTAGTGATGGAAAACATCTTAAGGAAACCTCACCATAATATTCTCGGAGTTATATAAAGTTTAAGAACCATACCCTTCTCTATTCTCATTAGGATATGACTTGGATTGGAATACTGTCAAAGTAGTGGGCAAAAAATGGATTAAAACGATTCTGCGCCCACCAGTTGACCGCGGGTTTTAACAACTTTATTGGTCTAATACAAGTTCATAATACTATGACGCATTTGATTCCTAGTTTGCCTATCAAACTATTCTTAGGAATTTGGGGTTTTCATAAGTATAGTTATTTAAGAAATTGGCAGAGATAGTGAAAACACACGGTGTCGCGGGTCATCAGTTACTATTGAAATAAGGAAATGACATAACAAGTTCGTGGTGAGCGACATTTTTGTCGTTAGTGTGCTGCCTCCCTCGCGCAATCTGTAAGCTCGGTTACTAAATTTTGAGCAAAATACAACAAATCTACGGAATTAGGTTCTGTTTTATCTTTTTTAGTTTTTACTAGCGTAACCGTGCTGGGAAATGGCATAAATCATATTTACGTGGATTTAGTTATTTTAATCCCACGGCCGTTGTTGGTTTTCCCGGGATAAAACTTACTTTATACCAATGACTATCCCAATTTATTCTATATTGAGATAGATATAGTTCTATCTATAGATCATCCGCTGTAGATATGTTATTGTATGACCGAACAAAAAAATAATATTAGTTTTCAACATCTTTTCAACACACTTGCTCATAAAGTGGCTCTCATTTCACCGCAATTAGGCGCATAGTGACACCTATAATCGCAAGCTGTGACTTTTTCATTACTATTATTCACTAGTGAGTTAGACGGATTTTTTTAATTTTATCTACTAAATAAAATTGTTATTTTTAGTATTATTTTATTCACAAGTGTGTTGAAAAACGTCGTATGATACACGTGAGTATTGATGATTACCGTCATCGGCTATCTTAAGACCCTCACCTAACGGCTCGGGTCTCAATGGCGCCTCAGCAGTAATCACCAACTTTACTCACTTGTACCATAAACTACTATTCTGTCTTGTTTCAGTTTGAAGGGTTCAACTCACTGTTCGGTTTCATTTCGTTTTAAGGGCACTGTAGCCCTTACAATATAAGGCATAATGAGACTCAAGAACTGATCTCTCAGAGGATGAGCAAATATAGTGCATATCACATTGCAATGCAAGACCTGGAAGTCTCAGTAATAGGGCCGTTTTTTACCCTTTGTGAACCCTAAAAAATATGTAGAACATATAACTTTACATGATTACTGAACAAAATACAAAGCAAGGAAAATGCAAAGGGAAAACGTAGTTTTTTTGTGAAATTGGCGCGCTATGCGTCCCAGTCGCATCCGCACAAAATATTGCTAAGGGGCCATCGTTTTAGGCTGAAAAACAGGCGAACGCCTCGCTCGTCCCACTATGAAAATACACTTGCATACATTATATTATATACATTGCATAAACTCATTGCATAGTACAGCTATATCGAAAATCTAAATCGAAGAAGTAAAAGTCAAGTTGGCACAAGTTTTCTCGTTATCCTGCCTAGCTCCAGCTCCCATACTGTGCGATCCCAACTTGAGTCGTATTTTAAAACGTGGTACGAATAAGGTCGAACACTCACGGACTTGGGAATCATTAATTTTGTCTCCAACTCACTCCGGAGTAAATATCTCGATAGCTTAAAGTCTAAAACTAAAGTAATAAGCGATGCAAGCTAGATTTCTCTGCGCGTTGGTATTTTATTTGGGGGCTTGGTATAGACCACGGAAGCTATGACGTCACAAAATGGCGAATTTTGACATTTGGGTAAAAACATTGGCATACCTATGTATGGAATTTTATAAACAATTAGAAAAACGAGTGTTTTGGTGTTAAAAATATATACACAATGCCTTATTGTTTTGCCCCTGGGTGCAACCATGTCTCGAGAAGAGAAACCTGTAGGTTTTTTAGATTCCCGGCGAATGAAAAACTATTTAAAAAATGGAAATTGCTCTCTCGGTAAGATTTTCTTATTCAGCTACGAAATGTTTAACTCAAATACATTGACATTTTAAATCACAGCTAAAAACCTCACAAAAGGAAAACAATCTTTCACGGATAGGCAACGCAAACGTTTGTTTTTACCCAAACGTCAAATTCCGCCATTTTGTTACGTCACACTTCCACGGTCTATTGGCGACATTGGTAACCTTCTGCTTTTGGAATCGGTTAAAGTCAGTTTTTTTGGGTCATGGCATAGCATATGATCTTTTCGGAATATAAGGTTCGATCATATTATAGCCTACCACGCTGACCACTTGTAGATTAGGTTTCACATACTTTTGATAAGGTTATAGTAAATTCACAGGCATGCAGGTTTGATACTGTTTTCCCTTACAACTAAGCAAGGGAAATTTATTTACTTATTTAGTATAGAAAGAACATGTACAAGGTTTATTATTATCATTATTAAGCCTTAAAGCTTATTGCTGTTAAGTGCCAAGAATTTTAAGTGATTTATCTTTTGTAATTAAAAGTAACTATACTAAAATCATACTAAAAATTAAGCTTAGTTTCATTTTGGCACAATGAACTTGATAGCGATATCAGTATAAATAAATAAATAAAGGACTATGGAACTCAGGTTCCATAGTCCTTTATTTATTTATTTAGTATAGAAAGAACATGTACAAGGTTCAATACAAGGTACAATATTTTACTTTTCCTAAAACACAGTCTAAAACACATAACTCTGAAAACTCAGATCTAAAACGCACATAGGTAACTCTAAAAAGATGCTCGGTTTTCGTGCCACACGTGATTTTTATAGGCCTGCAGATATAGCTATACTCGTATATTATGTCAATATGCATGCGTGGATTGCATTATTTATTTAATTATTGTAATGTTTTCAAAAAACGTAGAAATTGTATGCAAGGTCACGTGACCAATTTACAGATCATTTTCATACATTTTCGTTGCATTTTTTATCATTTTAGCCCATCGCAAAATGCCACATTGCTAGAGGTGCTGAACTAATGAGCTATTAATGCACATTGCAGTATTAACTTTAAGCTGAAGAAAGCTGTAGCGCCTGCAGCTAACTTCACGGGTATATTCGGATATCGGATGTTTTAACGAAGTTATAAATTAGCAATTAACAGCACTCCGGCGCCTCTCCGCCGACTGCCGACTGCCGGTAGCTCTTGATTATCCGGCTGTGAACTTCTTACTGTGCTAATTTATGTTAATTTCGTACAAAATAACGAAGTTTACACTAAGGTTTTTTTTACACTACCTATACAAGTTAGTACTCGACTGCGATCTCACCTGATAGTAAGTGATGACGCAGCCGAAGATGGTAACGTACTAACTTGTAAGGGGTAACTAAAGTCACCCCAATAGTTTCTACACAGCATCGCACTGGAACACTAAATTACTTGGCGGTACGTCTTTGCTGGTAGGGTGGTAACTAGCCACGGTCGAAGCCTCCCACCAGACGACCTGAGCCAATTTAGAAATTATAAAATTCCAAAGTGGCCCGTGGCGGGAATCGAACCCGCGACCTCCCACTCGAATCCGAGCGCGCGTCCTCTGCGCCAGGGAGGTGAATGCTAGATGATCTTGCGCGTTCTTCTCGGTGCAATACTGCTTTCCGAACGTGGCGGTAGAGTTTGACATTGGAGGTACAGGAAGTATTCTGTACTCAAATTTTTCTTTACAATACAGCCTGTTTACATCCTTTTTACATCTTACGTGTATTTTTACATACTAGCATGATTTATTTAAGCGATGTTGCAAAGGAGTAATATGTAACTGATTATATTAAAAAAAAAGACTGACTGACTAACTGACTGACTGACTGACTGACTGACTGACTAACTGACTCGCACAGCCTTGATCACTGCATGGATCGGGTATTTTGTCATAGGTACTTTGGTTTGGTATTCTGTGATTTATGCTTATAATTTTATAATCCGTTACGAAAGAGTTTTTCAAAATTCAACCCCTAAGAGGGGTACAATTGTCTCGCTAGTAAAATCGGGCACCTTCTAGTTGCTTTATAATTATAAAATGCTATGTTTCAATAATGTAAAATAATTTCAGCTCAAAAATAAATGATCTCTTTTAAAAATTAGCTCATAAAATTGATTTAACTTATTACTACTCTGGTTTGAAAACTTATCATAGCAATAAAACATTTCTTATGTAAAATAATTCATTCGTTAAACTTCATACCATAAAGAAGTAGATTCCGAAAATTAAAATAAAAAAAAAAGTTTTTTACGAGAATAAAAAAAGTTTCTTGAAACCCCCGCTCATAAATCGAGCTGGCGCAAGTTGATTTGCAAACTTTCCAAGGGCCTCCAGCCTAAATGCCTAGTTAGAACGAATATAACACTTGAATCAGGGTATTTTATTTTACAAATAGAAATGACATGGCCGGATTCTGCCCTCAAAAAAAAAAAAAAAATTCATGGCCATCGACAAACAGTACGTCATATTAAAGCTTATAATTATGCCTTTACAATCGTTTAGTTTTTATGATCAGAAAACTAGCGAGAGACATAATATCAGCATAACAACCTGCAACAAAATGCGCCTATATATTTTTATAGCAATAAAAAACATTGCTATTTAAAATATATAGGCGAATTTTGTTGCAAGCTGTTATGCTGAATACAGATATTATGCCTCTCGCAAGTTCTCTGATCATAAAAACTAAATGATTGTAAAGACATAATTATAAGCTTTAATATGACGTACTGTTTGTCGAAGGCCATGAATATTTTTTTTCCAGGGCACAGCTCCATACAAGTTTCGGCCATGTCCTTTCCGTAGCTAAATGACAAAAAACCAACTAAGTGCGTGTCAGACCACGCGCAGTTCAGGATTCCGTAGTTACTCAATTATTTACTAACCTATATTTTCCTTTTAGGTTTCAACTTGGTTTTAGACACCTACCGAGAATCACTGCATCATCACTGCAGGACACAGGCCTCGTGATCCTGATTTGAAATGATTGCCACGATTTAAAAATCACAATTTTGAGCAATCTGCAAGCAGCGACCCCGTATATTCAATGTACTCTATGGAAGCAACACTCTACGACAGTTGATGTCCTCCGACCACCTAGTCTAAGGGTTAGTACGGGTTTTTGTACAAATTTCGAGTCGACTCACTTCGCACAAACGAACCTAATTTCTCCATACATTTACAGACAGCGCCATCTATGGAAAGCTGCTGACAAGCAGCGAATTCGGTTCGTTTGTGCGAAGCGAGAGAGCGAAAAACCTGTACTAACTCTACTGGTCTGACTACACTGCTTATGTGACTGCGATTCTAGCACCTTGAGTTTCTGACATCCATCAGTCCTAACCATTGATTAAACGTATTAATGGATCAGCACTTACTGACATTAGGCATACAATTTTAGGCTCCGCCCTGAAGCCGGATTTTAATTTGTCAAAACTGTGAAATGGCGCTAATGTATGCAACCAACAGCGGTATTGAAATGCAAATGAAACCCGCGACGCCATATTTGAGAAATTTTTGGCTTCAACATACGTCACGTCTTTCCCGTCCTCTTAGCGTAGCGTATTTCGTCATTGGTACTAACAGACTTTGGACCTCACCCATTATCAATTTCCAGACACTTCAACTACCAGACACGTTGCGCAATGTTATATGCGAGTAACAAAAATTTTCCACCCTGATGCCAATTTTGACATCAAAATAAATTTAATTTTTTTGTGGAGTACTCAAGATTACTTTATGTGCAAGAAACAATGGATGGTAGAAAGAAGGAAGCTATTAGGTACTTACTTTACAGCATGAAAAAACCGGAGAGGTGTTCCTCCATTTTGATGCGGAACCATAAAAAGGTACAACAAGCCATAGTCACAGTGTATGAGAGTATGGAAAATTAGATTATTTTCCATTAGAAGGCTCTAAAATATCACAGGCAAGCTGCAAAGCTATTAAAAGTACGCACAAAGGTACATAAAGGTATATAAAAATGTAAAACGCGCTTTTAAGCCGCCATTTTGGAAAATTCCCGCGCGCGTTTCCCGCCATTTTATTAGTTTTATTTTTTAACGGCAGCGCCCGGGCGCCGGGCCGGGCCAATATTTTAAAACGGTTCCGGATTCGAATTTCAAATAAAATTTTCAATCGTTTGACCGGATTGGGCTAAATTAAATCATGGGTACCACTTTTTTGCGAAAAATTGAATACAGTTTTAATATTTTTTGTGAAGGTTGGCAGTCAATACTTTAGTAGGTGTTACTTTTTGTTTATTTTTTAACCAACATCAAATTAAAGCGATTTTTCTTTTCAGGCGATTTTTTTAAATTTATAAAACCAATTCCCAAAAATACTTTGTTTAGAATCGACTACTGTTGCAATTTTCGTCATTGACTAAGACAGCTGTAATATTTATTTTACAAAAATAGATTAAATATTCGAAGTGAATTAACTACTTTAAAAATTTTAATTTTCTAGTAATACTACTATCAGTATTATATATTTTGAGTCGAAAGTTTTGAATCGGCCCCTTTTTAGGGTTCCGTATTTTAAGTTGATTCGAACAAGCAATAAACAATGTCGTAAAGCAGTTTCTCTGTCGGCATTTTTACGTGTTTTCCGATTAGAGAGATTTTTGTTTTACTTTAATGGCTGTAGGCTATAAAAATCGATTCTCCGACTTTTAGGAGCTTTGATGGAATTTTCGTTGTAACTTTTCTACTATTCATCAAAATTATTTACAACGGAGATTTCAATTGACTTTGAAGTTATTATTCCTGTCAGGTTATACAAGTTTTCGGGACGTTCTAAATTACCAATTGACTTTATCTTATCTGTTAGTTAAAAATCGTATACCATATCATTTATTACTCTACTAGCTGTTGCCCGCGGCTCCGCCCGCGTGAATTACGGTTTTTTTACATAATATACCTTCCTACTTGAATTCCTTGATTTTTCGCGGGATTCTGGTGTGATGTTGTACAGAAACCTGTTCTTACTTTACACGGATTATCTTGTGGTGATTTTGAAAACTCCTTTTTCTTACTAATAATATAAAGTTTCATTAGTACGTAGTTGAAAGATCTTAAGGACGATTTTAACTGTCGATATTTCGACCCATTCCAATCCATTCATTGTGATTTTTATTCTGAAACCACGAAATATGTCAAAAATCATTAAACTATGTGAAAAGTTGTACTGGTGGTAGAACTCTTCTTTCAGAGTTCGGCCGGGTAGGTACCACTGGGATAAAATACTCTACTAACAATATTCCCCAGCCCAACATAATATAAGAGTCTTTTAAAAATCTTTGCTTCATCTCAATACAATCCAAAACATCAGAATGGGCAATGGCTATATATTTCTTTACGTATAAGAAGACCTTAGATGACAGTCAGTCGGTTAGGATCGATAAGACCTAAGAGTTAAAAATATTTGTGAACCATTATCTTACCCTTTGCATATTGCGGATGATACTCGTAAAGACGCGGCACTCCGGGAATGTCGACAGAAATGAAAACTTGTCTTAACAGTGCCATCTTAATATAAAGCCAGGAAACAGTAAATAACATGACAGTTAATTTTTATTTAAAAAATTCGGTAGTACCTATCTCAGAGTTTTACATTTAAGTTCCACATAAATTGTAGAGATGGCGCTATACGGTATAACGTAGCGATAACGCCAGTTACATGATTTTTGTTCACCCTAAAAGTGAAAAATTTGAAACCATACAAAATCTCCTGCTAAGCCTATATATTTACGGCTGTAAGGGTACTCCAGTCTTACTTGAGCCCTACGTCCTAGCCCTAGGTTATTTGTGCATTCCGAGTTTCAAGTCACCTACCTACTTGAACTTAGCGCTAAAGGTTCTGATGTCTGTAATTTCTGAACTGCATAAGTGATGATGATAAGATATGTATGGAATAATCTTTAAAGAACCTCCTTTCTAACAAAAAAAGAATGAATGGAATCGGACAACGCGTTAATGAATTATAACTAAAAAACGTTTGGACTTTGATGCCGTCTTCCAGGGAAACCATGATGAATTTCGGGACCAAAAGTATCCTATGTCCTACCTCGGGGTACGAACTATAATCATGTCAAGTTTCATTTAAATCCTTCCAGCGGATTAGCCGTGATGCCCGGTCGTGAAACAGACAGACAGACAGACAGACAGACAGACAAAAATTAAACAAATTACGGTTTTGGATTCAGTATCGACTAAATAGTGTCCTCCAACAAAAATTTTCAAAATATCTTCAATGTACAGAATTCGACCCTTTACAGTTTTATTATAAGTATATATATATAGATTTTGTTAAAAAGGCAACATAAGGTATCAGCATAACCAATTTTACTAAATTAAGTTCATTAGTTGTTGTTTACAAAGCTGTTAAATTAATTGCAGTTTTTTAACTATCCCACGGGAACTCTTTATTTTACCGGGATGAAAAGTATCCTATATGTTGACCAGGGACATAGGCTACCACCACACAAAATTTCATTGGAATCGGTCCAGCCGTTCCAAAGATTAGCCCGTACAAACAGACAGACAAACAGACAAACAACAGATTTATTATATGTATTGATTGATGATTGATGACCATATAGCGGCGTCGCATGTTTATTTAAATGTAGACGATGTTGCTATGGCAACTCGAGATGTCCAACTGAGGTGAATAGGTTTTTCTGAGGATCTTCCAGTTGGCTAGGGTTTTGACATTATTATCATAGCGATATAGAAACAGAGACTAGTCTTTCACGCTTCTTTAGAGAAGCACGGAAGAAATTGTTTGCTTCGGCAAGCGAGATAAATACCGTAAACATAAATAAGAAAAAAAAAACAAATAAAATATGAATAATCATTTATTCAATTTTACAAACCTAACTACCTACTAAAAATATTGGGTATACCTTCACAATCAACATATAAACTTTATCTAGCGAATATATTTGATGTTGTCACAATTTTTGTATTGGGAATCTGTCAAAATCAAATGTCAAGTATATTCGTTAGATAAAGTTTATCTGGCGGTTGTGAAACAGGCTTTTGAACAAAGATATTGGGTATACATATCGACTGTCCAGACCGACCATACAACACTATAATGAACTGTTTGGCCTCATGTTTAATGTGCTGGAGGATGGTCAGATACTCATACGAGACATCCAAATTATTGTACTTATTCTACAATATGTACACTAAAAAAGCTACTGCCTCAGCATGAGCTGCTGTTGTTGTTATTACCAGTCGCAGCCCTGATTTTCAGACGGTTACTTTACTTTTACTTTTTTTAGTTAGTTGACTTTTGACAGGCAATACCAATTCCCAGCTCATTTCAACGCCTAAATGATTTCTAAATAACTGCTCTACAATCTAATCTAATACCATGTAATTTAAAAGGTAGACTGTACATTACAGAGCAATTAGGCAGCACAGTTTGGACTGGTTAAATCACTCGAAAGTTTGCAAATCAACCCAAGGCCCGTATTTAAGGGCCGGTTTTAAAAACTTTTTTATTTAATTTCGGCTCCGAATTCGTCAAGTGCGGACTGTGTTTGAAGGTTTGATAAAAAAAGTTCGTCATAGAGGTCCTCCGTTTTATTAATCGGAATCCACTGAGGCCGCTTCGTCTGAAAAAAGAAGATTCGGAAGACCATACAATTGTTTGCACCACTGCTAGCGCTAGATTACAAGTATTGTTTCTGATTAAGCTGAAATAATGACAGGTTTTTTATACATAAGAATGATGAGGCGAGCAAGATCTTCACCTGATGCTAAGTGAAACGCCTACCCATGACAGACGAAGTGAGTATCACAACTTTGCATTGCAAATTGCAATATGCGTAGTGCAGTACGCACATTCTGTGACATCAGTTTTTAAGCCTCATGTTGCCCAATAATCACTTTAGCTAGAGTGCTGGACCTTTTAACTGAAACCCAGCAATATATTACTGCTTTACGGTAAAATAACAGATACTGCAGTGGTACTTGTGCTATACGGAGCATCCATACGGACTCCGCAAGAAGGGTCCCTTCTATCGGTGAACGCAAGGTAAGAGAGAGATTGTCTAAAAAATGCCTACTCAAATTCAGAATCTAAAACCATGAGTAAAATTCATGGTAGTTTTTTATTTAAAAGATTTCAAGCGTTTGTAGGATCTGCTACATTTACTAATTCTTTTGGAGCATACCAGCGGGTACGATCTGGAAGACGCACGGCTTCTTCTGCCTACCCACGGCGTTGGTGGCGCGGCAGAGCAGCGCGCCGTAGTCCCTCTCACTCGCGGCGCGGTACCGGAGCTCGCTGGACGTGCCACCCGTTGAAACTGCTGAAAATACATCCAAAATGAGGGTTCTAATACAAATAAGAAGATAATATGGAATCTATAAAACGGTTTTTGCGGCAGCTGAACCCACTGAGGGAGACTATGAACATGCGAAACACCTTCTAACCATATATCTGGCATAACCACTTGCAAGCTCTCTCCTCTATTGTAGAACTCCCACATAGAAGGTAACGTTAGCAAAGTCAATGCTGACCATATAAAATACCCGCAAGGTTCGCCCAAGGGTGTTCCAAAAACCAATATAGTCAGTAGAGCACAGAATGGCCCTCCAATTCTTACCATATCTGGCCGGGGACACTTGGAAGCTCTCTCCGCTGTTATTGAACTGCCAGTAGAAGGTGACGTCGGCGGGATCAGCGCTGACCGTGCAGCGTACCCGAAGAGATTCATCCAATCGCGCTCCGATCACCAACGGTGTAAGTTGAGCACATAATGGGGCGACTGTGGAAAGGAACAAAAGTTAAATTAATCGCGTCAATTTTGCTGATGGAACCTCCTTCCATGGTGTACCAATAAGCTTACATTGCACTCGTAAATACACAGCTTGGCTACTGGACTCTCCGATCTGGTTGGCGGCTCTGCAAGAGTACAGTCCACCGTCTCGCCTGTCGATCCGCTGCAGAACCAGCGACTTGGTGCTGATGAAGACTCCTGACGACATGTTCTGGGTCACCAACTGGTCCTGTTATAAAGATAATGATACCATAATATTATGAACGCCAAAGTGTGTGTGTAAGTGTGTATGTTTGTTACTAAACACCAGAACTACTGAATCGATTAGGCTGAAATTTTGAATGGACATAGATTATACCCGGGATTTACATAATATGCTAGTTTTTTATCCCGGAAAAAACCATGGTTTAGTGAAAGTCGGAAATGACGGTGGAGCCGCGGGCGACCGCTACATTTTAAATAATTTTCCATACTCAAACTCTTGAATCTAGAAGGCTAAAATTTTGCACGGAGTTTTCCTCCGTGATGTTGACAAGGGATAAGTAAGGGCATTTCAAAATTTCCTTGGGATGACTCGAGCACAAAATAAAATAATTATAAGCTGTATAACGTCAGTGAAAAGAAAATTAATACAGGATCTCAAGGAGATGATCAAGAAATGCAATCACCAAAAAACACAATTTAAAAAGTGATATAATCTAAAATAAAAAAGCAGTGATATCTCAGTGGTTCTGACCTCTGCCTCTCATAAGGAGGTCGCGGGTTCGAATCCTGGGCACGCACCTCTGACTTTTCCGAGTTATGTGCGGTTTAGGAAACTAAATATCACTTGCTTAGCGGTGAAGGAAAACATCGTGAGGAAACCTGCATGCCTTAGAGTTCACAAAAATGTTCTCGATGGTGTGTGAAGCCCGCCAACCCGCACTTGACCAGCGTGTTGGGCTATGGCCAAACCCCTCTCGGTCTGAGAGGAGACCCGTGCCCAGCATTGGGACGTAAAAAGGGGTTGAGATACATAATCTAAGACTTGAGAATGTTGACTCACTCACGTTATGGTACCATGAGATGCGGTGCTCCTTCGGGTTGGCCCGTATGTTGCACTCGAAGTACACATCGTCCCCCTCCTTTATGTCGTTGGGGTTTAACGTGCTCCCGAGGGACATTGTGAGAACTGGCCTGTCTGGAAGAATGCATACCTTTAGTCTTAACGCATATCAAAAAAAAATTATAAGTGACGGGATTGGAACCTGCATTCTTTATTTAATCATACGCATTCTCTAAATACTGAAAACTGACTGACATATTAACGCACAGACCAAACCACTGGATCCCTTTACTAAAACTCTAGGGGTGCACAAAAAGGGTTTTTCTAAAGGACATGGCCGAAACTTGTATGGAGCTGTGCCCTGGAAAAAAAATATTCATGGCCATTGACAAACAGCACGTCATATTAAAGCTTATCATTATGTCTTTAGAATAGTTTAATTTTTATAATCAGAAAAGTTGCGAGAGACATAATATTAGCATAACAACTTGCAACAAAATGCGCCTAAATATTTTAAACAGCAATGATTTTTTATTAAAATATCATGCGTATTGTTTATGAACTAATTATTTTTTCATGTAACAAAGCTTAGAAAATGCGAGTAAACATTATGAATTGCAATTTTTGAATAAAAAAATCACTGCTATTAAAATATTAAGGCGCATTTTGTTGCAAGTTGTTATGCTAATATTATGTCTCTCGCAACTTTTCTGATTATAAAAATTAAACGATTGTAAAGACATAATGATAAGCTTTAATATGACGTACTGTTTGTCAATTGCCATGAATATTTTTTTCCGAGGGCAGAATCCGGCCATGTCATTTACTCCCTATTGAGTTCAAAGCTTTAAGAACCAGGGTCCAAAGTTTGTATAGCAGGGCATAACTACTGAACCGATTTGAGTGAAATTTAGAATGTATACAGATTATATCATAATAGACTAGCTCCCGAAAAATCCCGTTCCCGTGGGATTTGTGAAAGATCAAAATTCACGCGACGAAGCTGCGGTCGCCCTTTGGTAAAATAATAATAAATGGAAAAGAAATAAATTAATTGTAAAATTTTTAAGACAAACAAATTAATGTTGATTTTCATTGATGCTGAACTTTAAATTATAAGAAATATAATTTCTAAAAAGAATTTATCAGATTTTTGTCACGTTTGAAATGTATTTTTTTGCGATACCTTTTTGCGTAATCTAAATCTAAGGTTGATATGTCTTTCTATTACATTCTAAGATATCCCAACCTCATTAAAGGTCTGAAAAGGGTAAAGGGACTCGGTTGTTATCAGCAATACTAACAATTTGCTACAAACTACGACTAGTACGTGACGTGAGGTCGATCGAGGAACGATAGCGCGAAAGTGGTATTCGTGCTATACCGATATCACTGTTCATTATCTTTGCCAATATCACTCAAACCCTTTGGAATCTTTGGAACAAAGATGATTCGAAATGAAAATGCGTACTTAAACGTTTTTAAGTGATAAAAGTATGTATATTAAAGCTGAAGATGTTGGTATTTTTTTCGACAGTTTGCTCAATACATCAAAAACTATCAGACATAAAAATAAATAAAAATCGGTTTTAAAATACACAAGTAACGCCCTTTCATTTGATACCCCACACAATATTGTTATCTCATTATGAAATTTCGACGACCCAGTTTTCCCCCCTTTTTAAATAAAAATAAAAAACATTTTAAATTTTTTATGATTGCACTGACGGCGGGCCATCATTATCTACACCTATTCCAAATTTCACATCGCTATCTTTAATAGTTACTGAAATAAAGCGTCGTGACACACAGACAGACAAATAGACAGACGGACAACAAAGTGATCTTATAAGGGTTCCGTTTTTTTTTCTTTGAGGTACGGAACCCTAAAAAAAACTTACAAACAACGCTCATTCTGAAGGAGTCTTCCAGCGACACCCCAAGCACCGGGTTGTCAGCTCTGCACCGGATCACGACGCCGTCATCCTCGGGTTGGGGCAGCATCGTCAACCTGCTGATTGTGGACGTCTCGTTGCTGAACTCGCTATGCTGCAGAAATGATGCACTTGTAAAATAGAGGCTTACTTTCGTTGATCTTAAACGTTTGTAGGGTTGTTTCAACTTAGTATGGAAGAATCCTAATTAAATCCTATACCTTTAAACGAGCAATTCTTGTAGATTATATATAAATAAATATAAATATAAATAGTAGGCAACATCACATATGTCAGAGCCAAAGCGATTAATCCGGATATTATACATATCATCTGACCATTATTAATAATGTCAACTCAATTTGGATAAAGTGATAATTGACATAGAATTAATCACATTAACCAGCTATTTTTTATACCATCTTCGAAGACTTGGATAATGTAATAAAACAAGTATGGATAAAGATTATTTACCTGTTTACCAACTTATTTATGAATGTTTTTTATGTAATTCACTTCACAATGTCACTAGCTTTCGTAAATAACTCAAATTTACGAGAAATAATAAGAAAAATTATTATTAAAAATCATATTTTGTTAGGTTATTTCAGACGACATTTTACGTTTTTTTTTTGCCAGTTTGCTAATATTTTAATGAAATAATAGTATTAATACACTTCATACTGTTACTAAATTTCGTTAATCACTGCACAAAAACAACTTAGGGTCCAGGAGCGAGCGAAGCGAGCTCGGGACTTGAGGGCACCCCGACAGTTGGGTTAGGTGATGAAGAGGATAGCGGGGCCTGCAAGGCCCCGCCATCCTTTTGAGTGGTCATTTTCTTTTATGACCACCCAGAAATAGTCGTCGAACGAGCCTTGAAAAGTGTAAGGGAAAACTAAATTATTAACCTTAAAATTTTAAAACTTAAAAAAATTATTTTACGAAAACTATTACTTTAATTATTATTTTAAGAATTTTAATTATTTTAAGAATCAACGTAACAACAATTTAGTCAGCCACGGATCACGCCACGCGGCAGCGGGACGAAGAACGGGAGGGGTAACAAGCCAAATAGACCATATTTATCACTTTCGCCAACTTTGACCCGCTACTATGAATAATATCCGGATAAAGTGATTAATTTATCACATTGTCCAGTCAATTTGGCTATTATCCATAATAACCAGTTATTATGTACGAGTATAATATCTGTTTAATCACTATGACTGTAACACATACATTACTCCGATCCCTTAGTAAGTAGCTTATGCACTTGTGTACCACGACCGGGGATCGAACCCGGAACCTCAGAGATGGCGGCATCTTGAAAACCGGCACGCTAACCACTCAACCACGGAGGTCGTCATTAATATATATATAGCTGCTTGTGCTGATTCAACACTGACTCACTGACTCATTGATCACCTCTCCTGAACAATTTTGTATGAAAAATTTTTTTTTGAAGGATGATGTCGTATAGGGGGGAAAAATTCATGAGGAGGAAAAATACGGAGAGAGCTGATGATTGAGGATTTCGAAGACGGGTGAAGAGCACAGCCAGGGTATTGGAGATAGGTGGGGGGTGCTCCACCAAATGTCATTCGAAACGTCATCCAATTGGCAGTTAGCTGAAAAAAAATTCAAAATGGCGGATTCAAGATGGCCGCCATACAAACTTCATCGGTGTCCATCTCGAAAAGTATAAAAGATGGAAGAACGGTTTCTTGACAAGAAGTGATCAGGACCCCACGGTCTATTCGATGGATAGAAAAAAAAATCAAAATGGCGGAATTTATTTTTCCATAGAAAATGTATGAGGAATGTTGAAGAGACCACGAATTGTAAAACATGAAGTGCTTTGATGCGGTTTTTTGGAAGACTACAAGAGAAAAATATGGAATGAGGTGATGATTGAGGATTTTAAAGGCAGTCAAGGAGCATGGGCAATGTATCATAGTTAGGTGAGGACTGCTGAAACAAAAAATACTCGGAACTTCACGCAATTGGCAGTGAGCTGAAAAAAAAAAATGGCACAAGATGGCCGCCATACAAATTTCGTGTTGTTCTATCTCGGAAAGTATAAAAGATAAGAGAGTGGTTTCTTAGCAAGAGGTGATCAGGATCTCAAGTTCTACGGGATGCATGGAAAATAATTCACTGTGGCGGAATTTATCTTTCCATGGAAAATGTACATACTATGAGAAGAGACAATGATCTAGGATTTGGATGATGATTGAGGAGCACTGTCATGGTTTTAAAGATAGTTAAGGGCTGTTCGAACAAAAAATACGCTGAACCTCATCCGATGAGGTTCAGCGTATTTTTTCTTCGAACTGCCCGTAACTATCTTTAAAACCATGACAGTGTTCCTTGGTAATTTATTCAGCTCACTGCCAATCGGATTCCAATGGGCGATGGAGATGACGGCGATACCTTTATAAGCGGGAAGACTGCACGCGGGCCACATGTGGCCCGCGCACTCACGCGCCCTACTAGTTACAATATATATAGCTGCTTGTGCTGACTGACTCACTGATTGATCACCTCTCCTGAACAATTTTGTATGAAAAAAATTTTTTTTACTTATCATTTCGTAAAGAGGAGAAAAAATCATTAAGAACAAAAATATGGAGAGAGCTGATGATTGAGGATTTCGAAGACGGGTCAAGAGCACGGGGAGGGTATTGAAGATAGGTGGGGGGTGCTCGACCAAATGTTATTCGAAATGTCATCCAATTGCCAGTGAGCTGAAAAAAAATTCAAAATGGCGGATTCAAAATGGCCGCCATACGAAATTCGTCGATATCTCGGAAAGTATAGAAGATGAGAGAAAAGTTTCTTGACAAGTAATGATCAGGACAAAAAGGTCTATTAGATGGCTAGATAAAAAAAACAATATGGCGGAATTTTTTTTCCATAGAAAATGTATGGGAAAAGATGACTGAGGGTTGCGATACCTTTATAGGCGGGAAGACAGCCCGCGGGCCACATGTGGCCCGCGCATCCACGCGCCCTACTAGTTACAATATATATAGCTGCTTGTGCTGACTGACTCACTGATTGATCACCTCTCCTGAACAATTTTGTATGAAAAAAAATTTTTTTACTTATCATTTCATAAAGAGGGGAAAAAATCATTAAGAACAAAAATATGGAGAGAGCTGATGATTGAGGATTTCGAAGACGGGTAAAGAGCACAGCGACAGTATTGAAGATAGGTGGAGGGTGCTCGACCAAATGTCATTTGAAATGTCATGCAATTGGCAGTGAGCTGAAAAAAAATTCAAAATGGCGGATTCAAAATGGCCGCCATTCGAATTTCGTCGATATCTCGGAAAGTATAAAAGATGGAAGACCGGTTTCTTGACAAGAGTTAATCAGGACCCGAAGGTCTACGCGATGAATAGAAAAAAAAATCAAAATGGCGAATTTTTTTTTTACCATAGAAAATGTATGGCGAATTTCGAAGGGATTTTTATGGGCGGGAAGACAGCACGCGGGCCACATGTGGCCCGCGCCCACACGCGCCCTACTAGTCATTATATATTTCTATATAATCCGAATCTCGGAAACGGCTCGAACGATTTTCATGAAATTTAGTATACAGGGGGTTTTGGGAGCGAAACATCGATTTAGCTAGGATTCATTTTTCGAAAATTTCGAATTTACAACAAAAATATGACTACTGATGCCATCTATTGGCCGATAGATATACTACCGAGCAAATCTCGGTCACTCAGGTATTGAGGTATTATATATACATCCTCATAATATGGAATATAGTATGGAATTTTTATAAGTTACCAACTTTATCGCGTGGCACCGTGAATGTGTACGCGATTTGTGTTCTTAATAAAAATGTTTTGAAAGAATAATGTTTTGCACAAATAGATAAAAATAGTAAAGATAGGCCGATCCGAACATTTTACGTAAACCTTCTTCCTACAAGCAAGTAGCGTCATCTGTCAAAATACCCGCCGCCGCCGCTGCTCGAACTACCGCGTGGCCTTATACCGTTGGTACTAATGACACCCATAACCTGGAGACATTTTTTCGCGCGGTTCGCCGGGTCTATAGTATAGGTGTCAATATTTGCACACCTTTTGTGTTCTTTCTCAACAAAAGCACAAAGCTTGTAAATGCTAATAATTCGCTAGAGCTTACGTTTTCGGTTACTCCTCAAATATACAATCACATGGCGAAAATGAATCGAGATTCGAATCGACAATCCCAATCCAACAACTTGGACTAACCCCACAGGACGAAAAAGTGGTCAAAATCTCGAAAGGGGAATCTAAATTTATCCACCACCGGATAAAATGGGTCAAAATCTCAAAAGGGGTCCAACCTTGCGTCTCACCTTTCCTCTCGTATATTTTCTGTTTCCTCTGAACCAAGTCACCAGCGCAGAGGGACGACTGCCGTGCGTGACGCAGACCAGCGTGACCTCAGAGTCAGCTGACAGCTGGCCAGGTTTGTCCACTATGGACACTGATGTAGGGCGTACTGCAATGAGCGAATATGGTACAGATAATTTTGGAAATTAGTGATAAGAAAACCTCAGTCAACATGTTGCATTAGCTGAGATATACAGAGCGTACTTTGCTGGCCATATCAGATGCATGTCAGTGCAAGACTTTACATTGCAAGTTAGTTTACAGGTTAATACTTGACTGCGATCTCACCTGATGAGAACGATGCAGCCGAAAATGTAAGTAGTAGGTGAGGAATTTCTAAAAGGGTTCTCCAAAGCATCACGTTGGAATCCTAGATCACTTGACATTGCGTCTTTGCTGATAGGGTGGTAAATATAGCTGTGGCCGGAACCACCTACCAGACCTTGAGCCAAATAAATTCCAAAATGGCTCGTGGTGGGAATCGAAACTGCGATCTTTCATTCAAATCCTAGCACGTGCCAAATGCGCCAGGAGGATCGTCAAAATATCATACGAAGCAGTGTCCTGCACAGTGCACTCATCATCTTAAGACCTAACAGTTCTTTATGGCATATCTGGCAGTAACGAACGAAGCCGAAGCAGTAACTTTTCACGACAGAATATTCATACCTGTGACTGTGACAGTGTGGTTGTACCGTTCTAGAAGGACTACGCCAAATATGGTTTTGAATGTTAGATTAAATTACTTGGTTTGAGATGTTAATATGGGTACGTGCCAAGGTTCTAAAAAATATCCTATCAGCTAGTATTAGATGTTAATGGGAACTAAGTTATTAAAAAAATGGCCTGTTAACTGGTAAATTCGGATATTGAGGGGACCCAAGGCACTTACAGTTCATTTCGACCCTAGCTGATCTTTCATGTGGGCTGAGCAGTGGAGTGTTTGTGGCTTGGCACTTGACGGTAGTGTTGAGCCAGCTCCGCTCCGCTCCGTTCACGTTTATCCTGCTGATGATCACCTTGCCGTCGTTCTTGAGGACCGTGTGGTCTTCTAATGGTTTGTTGTTGATGAGCCAGGATAGTGTTGGTTGCGGTCGACCTAGGGCAAAGAGAAATTCATTTGAAAACAGGAAAACTAGACCGACTGACAGATCTCTCAACGCAACGATTAAACTACGATAAGGAGCTGGTTATTTGTCATATAGATAACGCTAAGAAAATTCATTCTCTAAGGCGGGAAAATAGTAAAGGACTAAAGTATAACGTGCGAGGCTTCGTCAGTGGCTGATAAATTACCATGTTATTCTAAAAAATATATATCCAGTTTAGGTTGGATCTAGTAGTAGTGGACATAATATTTTTTGAATACATAAATATTTAATTGCATCTGACAAAAACTACTTTTGGACTCGAGAGAAAAAAATATTTTTGAAAGATTTTTAAGATACTGGAATGTGAATGTATTCTAGCTGGAATCTACTTATTTTTCTAAAAGTTGGTGTATTATTATATCTCTCGAACCGTTACGAAATGCGGGGCCTTTCACCGAAGATGGTTTTCAATTTACTTGAGGGTTTTGTAAGTAGAGAGAAGATTTTATAGGTAGGTTATTTTTATTTTACCTACCATTTGGCGAAGTTTATAATATTTTAAGCTATATAATATTCGTTCAAACAAATCAAATCCAACAAGAAAATCCTTAAAAAATTAATTTTACTTTATTTTATACCAATCATTAAAATAAATATTAATATTACTAAAGCAGGCTTTACAGCTATAGGATTCACTATTAGGATCAATGACCTCTACATTTAATGTCCAAATTACAGTTTTTAAAATAATGAAGAAAATCTCCAAATATTTTTGCTCTGACAAAAATACAATAAATGACGAAGCACTGGAGTACGCCGCGAAAATAATAAAAAGCAGAGTAAAGTCTGAAATCGTTTCCGTAAGGTTTTGTATCCAATACGTTGGAAGGAGACGTAAAACGCTCCAAAGAGATATTTAGTTAGAAAAAGTGCGGATAAGTTTCTGAGAGACAGACACGCTTTACGGAAATCCGGTATGACATTGCTTCTCAAAGTGAGGTGTTGTTTGAGACTGGTGCAGTATTTGAGATTATTTTCAGGGTTTTTTGAATTAGTGAAAACTTCTTTTAATATAGGAAAAACCATTAAACTCGTGACACTTATCGTTGATATTGAATATTCATATTTCCACCGTTTTTCTAGTAGTTTTGTTGTTAGTAATTGGCTACTTGTTAATAACTTTTCCTTTAGTATCTGTAGTGTTATCTGTTGATATTCAATATTCATATTGCCACTGTTTTTCTAGTAATTTTGTGGTTAGTAAATAGCTAATTGTAAATAACTGGATTCTATAATTTAAAAATCGAGTCCAAGATCACAATATAATGATCTGTTAACTACGGGACCAAGTAAAAAATTTCCACATGATGTGACAAAACTCCCCTCTGAACTAGTAGAAAGGCAAAACAACGTACAATTTGAATGGAAATGTTCGAATTATGTCAAATAGCGTGACAACCTCGCGGGAACAATAAAAGTGTATGAATAAATCAAGCGGAAGGGGATGAGTTGGGAATTTAAAGTGAGAGTTGATGGAACTTTTGCAGTGTTCGCACAAAATTTCTATGTTATTATGGGTTATTCAAGAGACAAACTCTTTAAGAGTTCCTCTATTTTATAACAAGGAACACGAAGGAAGTTGGTCACTGATATTAACGGTATATAAAGGATATTGAAGCAATCTTTAATGACCTTCAGATTGAAAACTGTAAAGACAATTCGTTTTAAACATCATGTATCTTTGGTAGGCTTAGTTTTTAAGTAATTAGGTAAACGTCACTTTTCAGTCATTTTTTCCGCGACACTGCATGGTGGTTGCGACCCACCAACGTATTCGTGAGAGTGAGAAGGACAAAAATAAAATCAGTGTCACCAGTGATACGCCTTGGCATTGCAATGTCACTGCCATGCTTTGCAAACTCACTGCAATGCGCTCGTCATCGTTAAACGCGTCTTTCTGCCTATAGAACCAAAGAAACCACTTACTAAGTTAGGCAACCGAGTAATTGTTATAAATATATATATTATATTATAAGACTAAGGCCCAAGCTTTGAGATAGCAAAACTATGGAGGCACCCCCTTTATTCATTGTTGTTGAGCCTTGCGTGACATGCAGCGCCATTATGTGCGCCAAGATTTGTTGTCAAAAGTTAATTTACTGGATTACTACTCTCGGTGACGCCATGGTGACGCCATCTTCTACGCCTTGACAGATGAAAAATAGTTACGCTTGTTTTGTAGACGAGGCCAGTCCATATTGTTTCCTAGGTCAATGGGCCCAAGGGCCATTACAGAAAGTTCTGAAATGTTTTTTTTTAACTCAAAGCTCGCAACAATAAAAAAGTTAAAATGAACAAAGAGTTGAAATATTAAAACTGTGTATAAATGTAAATAAAATAAAATAAAATAAAAAAGCCTTTATTTCTATTACGTTACAATAAAATTAATTGATGGTCTTATAATACGAAAAAATCCAATAAATTTTTAAATCATTCAATCATTTGAGTTTCACTATTTATCGTCAGTCTATAATTTTATTTTATTTTAAATGATAATGAAAAATTTAATAATAAATTACATGTCAAGTTGGATTAATTGTTCACGCAAAAGTCGCCTCTACGGCGTAGGCCTCCCCCAAATTACTCCAGAGCTTTCTGTCGCGCGCTAGTCTCATCCAGTCCGGGCCGCATCTCTGAGAGAATATATCTCTCCATCTCTTTCTCTGGCGACCTCTTTTTCTCTTCTTATCTCTAGGAACCCATTCCGTAACAATTTTTGTCCATCTTACATTGTCTAATCTGCAAACATGTCCAGCCCACTTCCATTTTAACGTTCTAATTAGTTTTGTTATGTCTAATACTTTGGTCAATTTACGAATCTTTTTATTGCTGATTCTATCTTTTAATTTTAAGCCCAGCATGCTCCGTTCCATCTTCCTTTGACATTTTGCTAGCCTATCCTCTTCTTCCTTCTTGAGTGACCATGTCTGGCAGCCATATGTCAAACATGGGAGTATCGCTACATCGTGGAGTTTCTTTTTAATTTTAATATTTATCTCTTTACTCTTCATTATTTCTTTAAAACTCCAGTATTTTTTCCATGCTATGGCGATTCTCCTTTGTATTTCTTTTTCGGTACAATTTTCAAACGAGACCGACTGTCCTAGATAAATATACTCATTTACATACTCTATATTTTCTTCACCTTCTAAAGCTATTTTCTGCCACACAGAGTTCGTCATGCTTTTGGTTTTAGAAAAATTAATGAACAGCCCAGCCTTCTTGCTTTCTCGTGCTAATTCCGTAACCATGGTGCCTAGATTCGAGGCAGTTTCAGCGAAGACTACAATATCGTCCGCGAAGCGTAAGTGGCTTAGATATTCGCCATTAATTTTCAGACCTTTCTTTTCCCAGTGTAGGTTCTTAAAAATGGCTTCGAGGACTGCCGTGAAAATTTTTGGTGAGGTTGGGTCTCCCTGACGGGCGCCTCTACATATTGGGAACTCAGCACCTTCCTTCTCTAATCTTACTCTTGCTCGGCATTTTGAGTACACGCTTTTTATTATATTAATGTATTTAGGATGCACACCTTGTTCCGACAGTGATGCCCATATTTTGCTATGGTAAATAGAGTCGAAAGCTTTTTTATAATCGATGAAACACATGTAGAGCTCTATACCGTATTCGTTGGCTTTTTCTATTAACTGTGTCACAACCTGGTTGTTGTCGATAGTAGAGAAATGTTTCCTGAAACCCGCCTGCTCGCGTGGTTGGTGTTCGTCCAGTGTTTTCGACATTCTATTTAATAAAACCTTTGCAAATACTTTATAAATATTCGACATGAGGCTTATTGGTCTGTAATTCCCTAATTCACCTCTGTCGCCCTTCTTATGTAAAAGTATTATAATACATTCGGACCACTCCTCCGGTGTCATTTCCGTGTTCATAATTTGGTTGAATAGGGTGTGTAGAGGCACCTTAAGTGTGCTTAGAAATGATTTCAAAAGCTCGTTTGTGACGTTATCATTTCCAGGAGTCTTGCCATTCTTTTGACTTCTAATAGCATATTCGATTTCGGAGTAAGTTATAGGAGGGATGTAGGTTTCGTCGGATTCGAAGCAGTTTGAATTATTACAGTAATTACTTGGGGATCTATTCGTCTGGTCAGCTGTGTAAAGATTTTTATAGAATTCCGTAGCCTCGTTTATGATGTCTGGCCGCCTAGACAGCACTTTCCCAGCTCTATCTTTAAGATTTGCAGCCCATTCAAGCTTATTGCTTAGTTCTCTGTATGCTTTACGTATAGCCCCTGTTCTGGATATGTATTTTTCGAACGTTAGTAGTCTTTGTTTTCTCCTTTCGTCAGTTATATTTCTATTTATTTGTTTACTTAATTGTGATATTTTAAACTTAATGTCTTTCGTCCTTTTTTCAGTGTATAATAATTTTCTTTTTTGTAGTAGGTCCATGGTTTCTTGATTCACATATTTAGGTTTTGATTTTTGTTCCTTTGGCAATTGTTTTAAAAGAAGTTTCATCTCACCCATAATGCTCTTGTACTGTTCTTGCACATTTTTTCCTGATTTATTCATAGATTCGACGAATCTTTCCTGCCAATATTTTTCACATTCTAAAGAGAGTTTTGGTAGGTTTGTCGGATACTTTATGGGTTTAATGAATCTGCGACTTCTCTTGACATTCAATTTTAGTTTGCATCTTATCATGCGGTGGTCAGTATTGAAATTAAGATTGTTTATAATGTCAAAACTTTGTATTTTATTAGATTGATTGGTAAGTATGTAGTCAATTTCATTGAAATGCTTCCCATCTGGCGATCGCCATGTCCATTTTTTATGTACTTTTCGTTGAAATAAACTATTCACAAACTTGAGATTGTGTTCCAATGCAAATTCTATCAATTTTCGGCCTCGAGCGCTTCTTTTACCATGTGAATACTTCCCTAATACGTTCTCCTCACCTTTTTGTGTTTTTCCAATTTGTGCATTAAAGTCTCCTAACAAAATTAGGTTCTTCGAGTTAACAAAATCAAAGGCAGACTCTACAGATGCATAAAATTTATCAATTTCATCCGTTTCGCAGTTTTCAGTAGGAGCATATACTTCTATCAAGGACCAAACTTGGTTGTCAGGCGTCTGAATCTCTATTGATGCGACTCTGTCAGAAAATGACTTGAAACTTAAGATGTAATTTTTCATCTCCCGCCTGATCAAGAATCCAACGCCGTTTCTACCCTTGCAGGCTGAAGTGTGATATAAGATATATTCGGAATATTCTAAAATAGCTTCTGTTTCTCTTCGTATTTCGCTCAAGCCAATAATATCCCAATTTAATTTTTTAATTGCTAAATCTAGCTCAGTGACTCTACTATCCGAAAGTAGAGTCCTCACATTTAAGGCTGCGATGTAGAGCCAGGAGTGTTCAAAATTAATGTTTTGGTTTACGATGGGTTTCCTTTGAGTTTGGATGTAATTTGGGAGGTGTTGGTCAGTATTCTTCTTCACGGGGACCAACCGGCTTGAAGAAGGTATTAAGTAAACTTTTCTCGTGGTTGATGCAGTATTTAGGGGGGCCTCCGGATGTCATTCTTCAGTGTTATGTTTAACGTATGCGTGCATTGTATTTTTATGTGATTTATGTTTCTTGGCAGTCATCTTCCAGCTGTTGTAATCCGGTATTGTCTTTTCGTTAAGGTTTTGGCTAGCTGTTGAAGACGTAGTTTGGATAGGGGAAAGTGAGAGTTGTCTCTTTTTGTGAGCGCTGTCCACTGATTTTTCTTTAATTATAAGTTTATCGTATTTTAAGTACGCAGTATTGCCTTTCTCTATTTCTCTCTTCATCTGTAATTTTAATGTTTTCCTTTTTTCTAATATTGATGCTGGAAATTCATGATCGATGTAAATTCCAGACCCCTCTAGTCGTTTCTTTTTCTTTAGGATATTTATTTTCATACCTAACGTCGTTAGTGCTACTGAGACGGGGCGAGGTTTACTCTCTTTTTTACCAAATCTTTTTATCGATTGGATCTCGAACGCCTGAATAGGTACTTCCATTTTCTTGTTTATAATTTGTAATATCGTGTTTTGAATGTCCGAATAAGACTTCTCATTTTCGTGGACTCCAAAGAAGATAAGATTCCGCTCTATACTGGATTTTTCTAGATAGTACAACCTTTTTTCCTGATTTTCTAAACGTGAGCGAAGTTCATGTAAGTTGGTATGTAGATCATCAAATTTCTGATTAATATTTGTTATAATTTTTGTAGATATTTTTTCTTCCATTTCGGAAAGTCGTGACTCCATAGATGACAGTTTGGAGTCGAGTTCCGTTTTCATTTGCATGATTATACATTTAAGTTCGTCCATCATGTGTTATACTGCCCTCTTGTTTATTACTGATAGAACACGATGTATCGATCAACTTGACTTGCTGTGCTTTCCTTCCAAGTTCGAAACATTGACACTAGATGGCCTTGCTGTGGTAGTTTGCATGTGTTAATGTAGATGGCGCTGAATGTATATGACTCAATATGACTTTGCAATTTTGAAGGAATATTTTCAAATGTTTATGTTTTGTAAAGAGTACTTTCACATTTTATTTCCGTATTCTATTCACTCACTGTCCGGTATCATCACTATTAGCACAACTTTTCCACATAAAACGTATTCTGCTTTTAAGTTTTTGCACAGTTTGTAAGTAATCGACCGTTGTATAGCATTAGTTAGTTTTTAAATTTTCCTCAGTTTTAGTAAATTTCCACTGCTATCCACAATTGCAACGATGAATCGAAACAACTCAAACATTTTCATTCGGTTTCTAAGTAGTTTTACACATTTTTACTATTAAAATTCATTTTTCAACACAACTGAGTAACGTAAACAACGGCACCGAGGCGCCCTCTCCTGTATAAATGTACTGTAACCCTAAATCGAGCCGTCAGCCGAATATTAATCGAGGTGGATAGTCGGGATATTGTGAATATTCGTGGATATTGGTAATACTGCCTATTGGCAGATACCTAGTATTAAAAATGGATGCCCCGCTGATGTGTGAAATGAAAACAAATGTATAAATTATTTGCTTTTGCCATCCACCATGAAAACGTGAATATCTGTGAATCCTAAATGCATACTATTAACTCGATTGGGTAGAAAGGAATGGGGAAAGTCACCTGGATTAATGCATATAAAATTAATATCATGGAGAGAAAGTCCTTTGGACAATGTGGCGCCAGCTGATTTTCACTATTTTTTTGAAAATCTTCATAATTCGCCGTTAAACTTGTACTAATCATTGAGCATAATAGAGACTATAAAACTACAATAGACCATAAATATACAGGTATCACAATAAAAACCGGGGAAACGTAAAATTTTCCCGTCGTCCATTTTCATTTCCAATTTGGATCGGATGAGCATAAATTTTTAACAGTAGCTATCCATAACCGGGTCGCCGCCAATATCCGGGTCGATTAATATCGGATTCCCGGTATCACCCGGACTGATTTCGGACATCATAAAAATGGGAAATGCTTTCCAAAAAACCAACTTCAAATGCCACTACAAAGAGTGAAATAATTTTTATTTAAATTTTAGGTACCTACACCAATTCGAAGTCGGGCAATGTTTCATACAATCCCTAATAGTCCTTTTTACTTACTTGATGTGCGAAGAAATGACGAAGTCATAGACAATCGCCCGACTTCGAATTGGTGTAGGTACCTAAAATTTAAATAAAAATTATTTCACTCTTTGTAGTGGCATTTGAAGTTGGTTTTTTGGAAAGCATTTCCCATTTTTATTTTATACTTTTTAGTGGAAAACAATAAAATGCACAAGGCGTTGTAAAATACCCAAATTGCTTGAGGTGTGTTCATATAATCTGAAGAGATACCTCAAATTCACCAAGATCCCATCATCAGACCCTGACTTGATGACTTTAGTCATCAAATCAGTATCTGCTAGCAAATGCACCAGTAACTATAAAAAATACCCAACTCGCTTCAAGTATACTAGCAAAATTTGAAGAGTTCCCTCGATTTCACCAAGATCCCATCATCAGACCCTGACTTGATGACTTTAGTCATCAAATCAGTATCTGGTAGCATATGCACCAGTAACTATAAAAAATACCCAACTCGCTTTAAGTATACTAGCAAAATTTGAAGAGTTCCCTCGATTTCACCAAGATCCCATGATCAGATCCTGACCTGATGACCATAGGACAACTTGGAAAATATTACTCTTTCTAATAATACTCAAATAGTTTCATGTGTCCATACAAAATTTGAAGAGTTCCCTCGATTTCTCCAGGATCCCATCATCAGATCCTGACCTGATTAAAATGGGACCATCTGGAAACAAAACCCTCTTAAACAAAAAAAGAATTTTTCAAATCGGTCCACGCGTCTTCGAGTAATCGGTGAACATACATAGATAAAAAAAAAAAAAAATAAAAAAAAAAAAAAAGATTCCGACGAATTGAGAACCTCCTCCTTTTTTTGAAGTCGGTTAAAAAGGGTAAGAATTTATTCACGTCGACATGATGACCAATTGATAACGAATCCAAATGGATGACTATTGAATTTGTATATGAAAAATCGGGCAACAAACTGCTCGATGCACTCTGTCGCTCTCACACAACTTTTCGTCTTTCGAAAAGAACAACTGCATATTTTACAACGTGTAGATTAATTTCCCTAATTAGCCGAAAACCTAAAGTAGGGAACGATGTATAGATGCATGAAAAAATATCACAAAAAGTCTGGCTCATATCCTGAGGGAACTAATGGAGTTCAAAAACATACCATACATTTTAAGTGACATCCCTAAAAACAGCTGGTTCAATGACAATGAACTGGGAATAATGAAAATGATATGAGGTTTGTTGATGCCACAGTTAGGTTTGCCAAATTTTATTGTTCTAAATGAAATAATATTTTTTGTATTGAAAATAAAATAACGTAATTGGGACTTCTTATCACATTAATGTGTTTCTAGGATTAAGTTAAAATGTTACCTGCGGGCACAGTATGCGAATTAACTCACACCTTGTATATCCTTAAGAACCCACAAGGTTTTCGTTACACAGTATAAAACACCGCTCTAAATTAAATTCAACTCCAAACCTGCCACTTTAGAACAATGTTCTTTATTGCCCGTAACATTTTTCGCCCTCGTTTCCAAAAACAAAAGCGGTCACCTCAAAACGCGAGAGCGAAATAATTGGGGGCCATTATTTCGAGGCTTATTCACCACTCCACAAAGATATCCTCACTAAAGTTAGTGTAAATGAGTGTGTATGTCTATTTGTTACCTGAATATCCTTCTTGACTGTATTATACTCAAATTATAATCATACCAAAATGGCAAAAATGGAACCCTTATGGTGAGACTTTCTCCGTCCGTCACACTCGATTATTTTTAACTATTAAAGCTATATCAACCTGAAATTTGGAATAGTTCTAGGTAATTGTGGCGCGCCGTCATTGCAGGCAAAAAAATTGATTTTTTTTTTATTTTCTCTGTCTCCTTAGGGAAATAAAAAACTACCTTACTTTAATATACCCACCATTGACTTATACTCTAGACGGGGCGGACCGCGCGAAAAAATGTCGCCAGTTTATGGGAGCAAAACCCCCTCCGGCGTCAGTAGTAAGCTGTAAGCCTACGCAGTATTTCGTAGGAGTTTCGACACATGGTTCTACATTTTCTTTTATGAAGAAGGTTTACGTAAGATGTTCGGATGGGTCTATCTTGACAATTATTATCATTTATACCTACACAGAAAATTCCATAACAATCGGTACAGCCGTTTCGGAGGAGTTTGGTGACAAACATGAGACACGAGAATTTTGCATGTTCGAGATATTATATGGGAGTCTGCGTTTGTGGACAAACTCGCGTGTAGAAACTAGTGTCAGATATAGCCTCAGATAAAGGAGCTCAAATGAATATAATGGAAATAAATAGCAGAGATGAGTAACATTTAAAACCATTAAGGGCCGGCGCCTTCCGTCGCGCTAATCCTAACAAATGATCGGGGCGAGTGAGAATGATGTCAATGCGGGGCTCCTCCTTAACTCCTTGTTCCCGATTTTGGTGATTGATGGAGGGAGGAGTTTTGAGGAGTTTCTGAACTTGCTCAATCTAATATTCTGGAGTTGGTACATATTTGTTACACCTTTGAAGTGCCGAAACGAAATGGGTAAAATGGACCTATAGTACGGAATACATAATATTACCTGAGGGTATTGAAGGCTCACTCCGCAAGATGATTTAAAGAATGACTGCAGTTCTAAAGAGTACAATAGACTGTCGAAATACTTCCTCAAACTAAACTTGCTACATATTTCGAATTTCTATGAAAATTGCTGCAGAATGGGAAAAATGTGAAACTTTGTGAAACTTGGATTCCTATAAAACTTACTTTTCTCGAAGTTTCTCGACTTTTCTCACTTCTTTTCTAAGTTCCACATTCGCTCTATTAGACGTATCTTGATATCAGCTATTGATATCAGCTATTTGAATACTAGCAGTTGCGCGCGGCTTCGCCCGCATGCATTTTGGTTTCTAAATATCTCGTCATAATGCATGTCATCATAAATTTTAAGGAAAATGGGTACCATTCGGGCGCGAAAATTCAAATTTTATTTATTTTTTCGCTAATAGTGGGCTCATTATAAATCGTAGGCAATGAGTTTTGCGGACACAACATTTATGCATCTACATGTTTTTAATAAACACTATGCTCAACAATGCTCATTTACTTCACATTGGTTCCCGATAGCTCGAAATCTGGGAAACTGCAAAATTTATCTTTCGGGAGGTTTTAAGGAATTGTCGAGCAGTTTCTATTATTAACATGTAGATGCATAAATATTATGCCCGAAAAATTCATTGCAATAAACAATACAATCTGAAATTAGTCTAATATTGCAAAAAACTAAATAAAACTTGAATTCCGCGGGTTGGTAGAGCCGAAACACCTTTAATTTTTTTTGAATTTTTACGTTTTCCAAAAAAATTATAGCCTATGTTACTCGGAAGGGTCTAAGGATTCTATCGATACCCCATATGCCCAAATCTGTTCAGCCGTTCAGAAGTTATGGTGGAATAAAGAAACATCACATACATACATACATGAACCCTAAAAACATTACACTCCTTTTTTTAGGCAGTCGTGTAATAAATTGGCTATGAATGATAATTTCTGTATTTCCATATTTTGTCACACTGTGGTCTAATTTAATTTTTGAGAAGCGAACTAATTAATAACAGGATAAAGAAAACTATCAAAATTTATATACGGACTAAGGGAATTAAAAAGAACGACAAACGTAAAAACAGCCTTAAACGCGTATTACGCCTACGGATATGCCTGGCTACGATATGGAGTAATACTCTGGGGTAACAGCACAGATATAGAAGACATATTTATACTGCAAAAAAAGTGCATACGTATTATAGCTAACATAAAAAACACTGAATCATGCGAGCCACATTTCAAAAAATTGCAAATTTTAACTTTGACATCCATATACATCCTAGAAATATGCAAATTCGTTCGAAAAAATATTCATTTATACAACAAATACCCTGATAAACCGCGCCGCTATCCTGAAAATACGAACAACAAACTACAGTTACCACAATCAAGATTAATGTTACACAGAGCTAGTCCTTACGCTGCGTCAATAAAAATATATAACCACCTTCCCAATTACATCCGAAATGAAGAAAAAGAAATAAAATTTAATAAATTATTAAAAGATTACCTCATCTCAAAGGCGTTCTATACGATTGATGACTATTTTAAGGACGAAACGAATAAAATCGGTCCCCCTATCCCAGTATAAGGAATTGCTACGCCCATCCTGGGCATTCACATTACAAATTGACTTCACATTATGAATATTTTATTGTATATTGTGTAATCATTGTATGTATGTGAAATGGCAAATAAAGTAATGAAATGAAATGAAATGAAAAGGTGATATAATATATAGATACCGGTAACTCATCGTGTAAGCAAGGATAATTTCTGCATTTCCATTTGTACAATGGGTCTAACTAAATTTTTAGAAGCAAATAATTAATTATACGATCCCCTATAAATACCTACTTTATCAGGACTGTGCAACTCATATAAATTTTAACGAGCTCTCATTAATTACGAGATAATCCGGGTATAGCAACACTCCTGGCTGATCTATTCGATAACATCTATAAATGGATTCGCGCTCCGACGCTCGAGCGTGCAAGACGGTTACAATCCGCTGCAAATTTAATCAATCGTTTTATACATTATAATTTGCAGACACTCAGTTTTGTGTGCTATTTATTAGTAGAATCACCGTACCTAACGACACTGCAGTTAAATTTTTAATGTCAGTGAAAGTTACGAAGATACGAAGAAATACCTATTGTGATATCCTAAGTTACGTGTGAGTGAGCATTTCAAGTGCATCGCGCGCCGTGTCGGCCCCGCAGTATCTACCGCTGGCACGGAATACAAATTACAAAAGTACCCCCGCTGCGAAGCGCGTCAGTGCATCGCGCCGGCTACCGGCAGCGGTCGTCCGAGGAGGAGGGGTTTCACGTGCTGCGCCAGCGCACCGTGTGTCCAGTGCTACATACCTACCATCAACAATCAGCGCACTTAGTAACCGCGCTCCCGGGCGGCTCCTATTGAATGACAAAGTGGCGTGCAGCGACGAGCGGCGCGGGCGCGATTTATGACTTCGAAATACGAAAACCGTTCGAGTATTAAAATATAGACTGTAGTATTGATAACACAGAGTGATTGATAATATTAAATTCTTTGCATACTGTGATAAGATTGACTCAGTAATATTGACCCTTGGAGCTTTTACACCTCCAAATTAACTTATACTTTGGAAATAGTTTTACTTAGTTTTAATTGTGACCGTTGGAAGGCTTTACACCTCCCAGCTTCTAGTGATACCTAATATTGATCGTAGGCATTCAGGGTTTTTACACCCGAAACACTTTGTTGCTGAGTCCTTCTTAAATTGTGATACTTCGTTCTAGTCTATTATATATTTATATTGACAAATAGTTAGGTCTGTATTGATATAGTTCTTATATTAATAAGTAGGCCGCTGGCTGAGATTAATGAACGATTAATTATTATTATTGAATCAGCGATTTAAATTCTTATTGACTATTGGGAGGCCATTTACACCTCCTAGGTATATATAGTTTTTGACATAAACTATTGTTATCATCCCTGACAATGGCATCAAAGACATCGGCTAGGTTATCGACCGTGGCAAGTGTAACAGCAAAGCACGTAGGCACAGTGCCCCGTAAAAGGACGGCGGTCATACCACCGCCCGCGGATCTCACACTATTGGTTGAATCGGCGGCGGAGGGCCCCGTGGAAGAGCTAGGGACTGTTGCAAACAGGCTATTCCAGGAAGCTAAATTGCAGCTAGAACAGGCGGGGAAAATCAAAGCTTCCATCAAGGAGGCTCTGGCAGAATGCCTTAGCAGCCTTCTTAACATCGTGCTTCGGCTCAGCGCCGAAACAGCTTCTACGATCTCTCAGACTTCTTCAGCTGTTTCGGCCGAGGACCTCGCTAAGGAAGTCTTAACAGAGCTTCGACAGCAGACAGAGTTGGTGGCAGCGGCTAGGCGGGACGTGAATGCCGTCAAAGAACAGATAGAAAAACTAAATGTGAATGTTGTCCAGAACAAAGTTCAAGACGGCATCACGTACGCTGCCATGGCTGCGGCACTAAAACCGATGCCCTCTCCTGCCTTCCATCCTCCACCTGTCCACTCAATGCTCATCTCTTCCGTCGTTGATCACGACTCCAGCGAAGACATAATATCAAAAACCCGCGAAGCAGTCAGCGCGAAGACATCGGGTATAAGGGTGGACAGGCTGAGAAAAGCCAAGGACAAAAAAGTGGTGTTAGGTTGCCACACACGTGAGGAGCTGGCCAAAGTGGCGGAAAAGCTCAAGTCTAGCAACTCAACACTACAAATGGAGGAAAAGGAAAACAGAGACCCCTTAGTAATTTTACGCGACGTGCTCAACTTTAACACGGATGAGGACATCTTGGGCGCCCTTCGCAAGCAAAACGATCACATACTGGGGGAGATACCTGAAGAGGACTACAGGGCAAGCGTGCGTTACCGCCGGAAGGCCAGGAACCCACTCGAGTCACACGTTGTCCTGCAGGTGTCGCCCCCGGTGTGGAATCGATTAATCATGACAGGCAGAATTCACATAGACCTCCAGAGGGTGAAGGTCGTAGACCAGTCGCCACTGTTGACCTGCTCTAGGTGCCTAGGTTACGGGCACGGTCGTAAATCGTGCACCGAGTCCGTGGACACCTGCAGCCACTGCGCGGGTGAACACCTGCGCAGTGAGTGTCCTGTGTGGAAGGCAGGGGATCGACCCACCTGTCGTAACTGTCAGAGCAGCAATCTAGACCGGACGGACCACAATAGCTTCGATGAGGTTTGTCCGATTCGAAGAAAGTGGGATGCTCTGGCGAGATCAAGGGTGGCTTATTGCTAAGGGCGCCCAGGGCGTAACTCAGCCCACAAATAATGTAGCTGATGCTGCTACTAGACGAAATTACCGGGTTGTCCAGGCTAACCTGCATCGTGCGAAGCTGGCCACAAATGAACTGATGTTCGAAGCTCACAAAAGGCGGGTTAGCTTTGCATTGGTACAGGAGCCATACGTTGGGGCGGTTGGTGAGCTCACTCAGACAGGGGGCTACAGGGTTATCCAGAGAGTGCGTAACAGGGTAAAGCCAGTAAAATCAGCAATTATAGTTTTAGATGACGATCTTGATGTCATAGAACACCCAACACTAACAACGGAAAACATCGCGGTGGCTACCCTGAAGACGCACTGTTGGGAGATATGTGTCATTTCCATCTACTTCGAGGACAGCTTGCCTATGGAACCGTACCTCACACACGTGCAACTGGTAAAAGACAAACTTAAGCCCAAAAACTTTATCATCGGTGGTGACGCAAATGCCTGGAGCACGTGGTGGGGTAGTGATTCTGAGAACCATAGGGGTGAAGCTTTGACGGGTGCGCTCGAAGAGATGGAAATGCACATATTAAACGAGGGGACCGTGCCAACGTTCTTTACGGTAAGAAATGGTATTGTTTGCAAAAGTAGAGTGGACATTACAGCGTGCAGTCTGAATCTGCTTGGTGCGGTAAGTGAATGGCAGGTTGACGAGGGCTACACCAGTTCCGACCACAATGCTATAACATTTAAAATAATGTTAAATAAAGCTGAAAATAGAACACAAAATAATAAAAACACTAGAATTTATAACATAAAGAAAGCAAAATGGAATGTGTTTAGACTAGAGTTAAGGAAAGAATTAGAAAAGAACAATATAAGAATAGAGGAAATAGAAAAAATAGAAACAAAAACTCAACTCGAAGAAATTGTTACAAAATTTACAAATAGCATAACGGGAGCATGTGACATAGCTATCCCAAAAATAAAGAAAATAAAACCAAAGATTCACTTACCGTGGTGGACATCGGAACTGGAAAGCCTGAAAAGAGAAATGAAGACGAAGAAGCGCCGGATCAGATGTGCGTCGCCGAGCAGGAGACAGTACGTTGTTGACGAGTATTTGAGAATAAAAGAAAAATACATATTAAAAGCCACTGAGGCACAAGAGGAGAGTTGGAAGCAGTTCTGTAGTACTCAAGATCGGGAGAGCTTATGGGATGGCATTTATAGGATTATTAGAAGGACGGCCAAAAAGGTTGAAGATCAACCTCTCGAAAAAGATGGAAATATCTTGTCTCTCGGCGAATCAGCCAGTCTGCTGGCGGCTACATTCTTTCCAGCAGATGAAGAGACAGATGATAACTCTCAGCACAGAGTCACACGCGAGAGGGCAAAAGAGGTCAATACCTTCCTTATAGATGATATTTGGGATTCCTCCTTTTCAATAGAAGAACTTGAATACGTCGTAGGGACATTCAATCCAAAAAAGGCCCCAGGCAGCGACGGATTCACAGCCGACATCTGTGCCGAGGCCATAGCTGTCGACAAAGAAATCTATCTTGCGATTGTCAACAAGTGCCTAGAAATATCATGCTTCCCAGAAATCTGGAAACAGGCAACGGTAATAGTCCTACGAAAACCTGGAAAGACTGATTATAGCCAAGCCAAGTCATATAGACCCATAGGACTACTACCGATCCTGGGAAAGATTCTGGAAAAGATGATTGTGAGAAGAATTCGATGGCACTTGTTGCCAAAAGCTAACCCGCGACAATATGGCTTCGTGCCGCAGCGCAGCACCGAGGACTCCCTCTATGATCTAATCCAGCACATACGGAACAACGTCGATAATAAACTTATCAGTGTGGTCGTATCACTGGACATAGAGGGGGCCTTCGATGCTGCTTGGTGGCCGGCAATTAGGTGTCGACTGATGGATAAAAAGTGCCCCATAAATTTAAGGCAGATATTGGATGATTACCTGAAGAACAGAAAAGTCAGTGTCCGATATGGTAACGAGGAACGAACAGTCTCCACTTCCAAGGGATGTATCCAGGGTTCCATAGCAGGTCCAACGCTTTGGAATATACTACTGGATCCCCTCCTCGACGAAATAGACGGAAGCAAAGTTCACTGCCAAGCTTTTGCCGACGACATTGTCCTGGTGTTCTCCGGCAGCTCAGCATCAGTGATAGAAGAGAATGCGGATCATGTACTCAACCGTGTGTATGAGTGGGGTGTAGCGAACAAACTGAGATTTGCACCTCAGAAAACGACTGCTATGGTTATTACCAAAAAAATCAAATATGATACTCCACGAATACACATGGGTGGTACTGCGATCCAGCTTGTAAATGAATTTAAAATACTAGGACTGATACTGGATGATAAATTGACATTTAACAGCCATGTTAAGTATATATGCCAAAAGGCCCTCAATATATATAAACCGATGGCTCGCTCAGCTAAAATCAGTTGGGGACTTTCCAAAGAGGTCATCAGGACAATGTACGTCGCAGTAATTGAACCGATAATTTTATACGCGGCTAATGCGTGGGCTCCAGCTGCAAGAAAATTGTCGGTTCGGAAACAGCTGAACACGGTTCAGCGTGGCTTTGCGCTTAAAATGTGCAAGGCCTACAGGACCGTATCTCTAAACGCTTCATTAGTCCTCACCGGTTCCATACCTCTCGATTTAAGAGCCCTAGAGTGTATGCAGCTATACGAAGCAAAACGCGGCAACCCGCAGTGCATACTGGGCGATAGGGAAGTGGAGACAAGAGTCTGCTTCTTAAAAGCAATGCATCCCGCGAAGGAGGCGATAGAGGAGTTCGTGTGCCTCGAAGATCTGAGCGCGGACACGATCGAGAAGAACAGCATTGAGGGACTGAGTATATTCACGGATGGAAGCAAAATCGAGGGCAAAGTGGGGGCAGCATTTACGTGCTGGGAAGATGGCAATGAGGTACGGTGCGGTAAATTTCTTTTGGAAAGTTACTGCACCGTTTACCAAGCTGAACTTTTTGCGCTCTATAAAGCTACAGAAATTGCTATTAAAAGCAAAAATCCACTCGTGAATATACTCAGCGATTCAAGGTCGGCCTTAGAGTGTATAAAAAAACCCGGGAATTTTCACCCCTTGGCGTTCCAAATAAGAAAAAATTTAATCAAGGCAAAAGAATACAACATCACTCTAAGGCTATTCTGGATAAGGGCTCATGTCGGGGTTGAGGGTAACGAGAGAGCTGACAACCTTGCAAAAGAAGCGGCGCTAAAAAAGAAAAGTGCCCCCAGCTACGACATGTGCCCTATATCTTTCCTGAAAAGAACAATCAGGCAGAATACCATCGAAATATGGAACAGAAGATACCAAACCGGTGAGACGGCGGCCTTGACCAAGCTGTTCTTCCCGAGCGTGACAAGTGCTTTCAATGTAGTGAGGAAGGTAGATGTAACACCGATTCACGTTCAAGTATTAACAGGACACGGCGGGTTCGGACAGTACTTAAATAGATTTAAATGTAAAGATAGTCCGGCCTGTGACTGTGACCCTGTAAACGAGGAGTCGGTGTTGCATTTACTGACCGAATGCCCTATATTTGAAACGGAACGCTTCGAAACGGAGCAGAAAACAGGATATAAAATAGAGAAGGAAACATTATCGTTTCTCATTTCCCAGAAGGAAACGCGGGATGCATTCTTAGAGTATGGCACAAAACTTGCGAAAAAGATAATAAATAAGAATAGAACAAAATAGTATTGCACACAGACTGTAAACAGACAATATAGATCTCAAGTGTTGCAATTATCGTGTAGCATAATGGCATTCACCGGGATAAAAACTGAATACAGTCTGGGAATAATAAAAAAAAAAATAAAAAAAAAAACAAAAGTTCTTAAATAAAGCAGAAAGAAGTAGCAAAACCTCCGATATACGTCGGGGCACACTAGCGTCTCCAAGACATAGGAGAAAAAAAAAAAAAAAAAAAAAAAAAAAAAAAAACATCTATAAATATTAGTGGTTTTCCCCGGTCTACTACTCTCCTCAGGACATATTCAGATACTAGTAGACATCTACAAGTAGCGACAGATTAATTTGTTTTGCTATAATCCGCTACTATAAAAGATTCTGTATGGTACAATATGCAAGAACACCACCCACATGAAACACCACACACAATTCTTCCAACCCTTTCTTCGACGCACGTTTCGTCCCGACATCGGGATATCCTTAGATGATGTTGAACTTCACAATGCGAAATCGTAAAGATCCTCTAGAAGAGAAGTGTATAAACATGGCACATATTTGTTTATTACCAATGTTACGATTTGGTCGACACTTTTTGTCCCTAGAAAACATTTTATTCTAACAGCAAAACAGAAACTTCATGCGGACGAATTTGCCAACACAAGCTGAGCAGTAGTCAGCTTTAATTCCAGAATTCCAGAATGTTAGCGAAAAAGTTGTGCTTGTCAATATATTTTAATCAATAGTTTAGGGAACTGTAATGGAATTTTCCAAACCAGGCGGAAGTTTTGTGTGCGCTCAGCTTCTATACATAATATGCTTGCATCCCGACTAAAAACGACCTATTTTACAGGAACAGTCAATCTTGATTTTTTGCATCCTTTCACATTGTTTTGTCCTATGGCATACTGTTTTGGGGTAAGCTGCATTGCAATGCAAGCTATTTTGATATATTTTAAGATTATTGCCGGCATCTTTATGATTCTTCCAAAAAATAATTATAAGATTACTCCTTGTAGGTAATTAATAATTAATTATTAAATCACTTTAGCGGTAGATATCGATAAAATCGACTCTTAAACACAACTGTGTCAGCAAATTCGTCAATTATCTTTATACTATCCTGCGGTAGTTACAGGGTATGCCGCAGTATCCACCTATACCCGGGTTGCGGGTATAAATTTTAACAAGCGCTCGTTAATACCCGGCTAATCTGCGGACACGTGCGGTTTGAGGCTTACCTATCTGCCTGCTGATCACATCAAAGCGGCGTTTTCCTTACTTTATCAGCCTGATGTCCCTTGTCCGCTGCTGGTCATAGACCTTTCCAAGAGTACGCCACCACACACGGTTCTCCGCCTTCCTTATTCAATCGCTACCAGTGACTTTTTTCTCGTCCTTGGTCAAAGGGGCAGGAGATCGTTTTCCTCATACTCTATATTATCGAAAAGAAGTGTTATATTTTTAGGGTTCATGTATGTATGTATGTATGTTTCTTTATTCCACCATAACTTCTGAACGGTTGAATACCTACAGTATAGATTACTGTAAAAAGTCGTTTTTTTTAAAGGCTTCACAAGAACTACATATTTTTCTGGGATAAAAAGTAGTCAATCTCGGTGCCAAATGTCATTAGGTATAAGTAGTTTAGACATGAAACAAACAAACTTATTATCACATTCATAAAATATATATCCCATATTTTGCTCCCGCGAAGTCATTTGTCGGGATTAGTGTGATGACGTCATAATGGCAGAAACTTTTACTTCACACAAGCTATTTATATTCATTTAGAACCCCTTTTGTTCTGTCTTCTCATACACAATGAACTTATGAACATTGTTCCGCACACAGTGTTAAAGGATCCTATCTTTAAACTGTGGTTCAGCATATATTTAGTTAAACATTGCTTTGTGTCCTGCTTCCGAAGTTTTTCTTATGACAGATGGAAACAAAAACCATTGGCATTACTACCTACAGACTATAATTGGGCTTGTGCCTTGTTACGGGTACCTTTAGATTTCATTTCATCTGGTAAATAAATTGTGTTGTTGACTGTCAAACTTTTAGTATAAATCACTTCGTCCACTGCTGGACAAAGGCCTCCTGAAATGATTTCCAGCCCACACGGTCCTGCATACGCCACTTGTAGGCAGCGCCTCCTCGGGACTCTTTTTAATGTAATCTACGTAAATTCTACAAGCCGATCCCGCTATGCCTATGTTGCCAGTTGCCACTTCAGCTTTGCGATACGTTAAGCTACGTCGGTGACTCTGATTCATCTACAGGTCTCCTCACTTCTGATTTGAACACGTAGAGAAACTCCAAGCATTTCCATCGCCTGCTGAGCGACTATGAGCCTTCTTATGAGGCCCATAGAGGCCCTCGTAAAAGACCACGTCTCGGATCCGTATGTCATCACTGCAACACGCACTGTTCAAAAATCTTAGTCTTCGAGCACTGAGGGATATTGGATGAGAAGACATCATGAAGCTTCCCGAACGCTGCCCAAGTTAGCTGGATTCGGCGGTTGACCTTGTAGCGGTCTTCGATAGCGGTCTTCGGTAGCTGACGACAGATGGCGTAACTCGCGCAATAGCACACGCTGACGGAGCATTCGACGAGCGTTCTATAAATACAACTTCTGACGTCACACGCTCGGATCACAAGCGGTCCCCAGGCACAACACCTGCCTGGAGGGAAATTTCCCTATTGCCCTCTGCACCGCTAAAATGGTGACCCCGACGTGATTTCACCATTCACCGCCAGAGGGCACACATCAACTGAAGAACACGCAACAAAAACAACGCAACTGCAACAACCGCAACCGCAAGAACCACATCAACCGCTACAACATCGAAGAAGCAACCGCAAACCTCATTCCTCGCACCAGACTCCCAGTCTTCGCCGACCGACTCACTGGTCGCCGCGACACGTCATTCACCGCCGATCGACTCACTGATCGCGCGCCGCCGCATCATCAACGGACTCCCGGTTCGAAGGTCACTCACACCTCGCCGGCACGCAGTCTACCCAAGTCAACCCAGTATCGCTGACGCACTTCCACGATGCTGCACGCTGTTGACACGCACCAGATGCACCACGACGACACACGACTTAACAGTCTCAGAGGGGAGTGATTGTAGCGGTCTTCGATAGCGGTCTTCGGTAGCTGACGACAGATGGCGTAACTCGCGCAATAGCACACGCTGACGGAGCATTCGACGAGCGTTCTATAAATACAACTTCTGACGTCACACGCTCGGATCACAAGCGGTCCCCAGGCACAACACCTGCCTGGAGGGAAATTTCCCTATTGCCCTCTGCACCGCTAAAACCTCTTTGTCTAAATGGACCTACCTAGGTAGACTCTATATCCCATATGTATTCGTGTACAATTTCGAGTGCAGAGTTCTCAACTACTACTAGTGGAGCGGAACATGAGAATTTGATATGATTTTGTGTCTTGCTCATGTTCATTTTGAGGCTCACCTATTGGGAAGTTTTTTAAATCCATAAAATGTGGAGACAGTAAAACTTATTTTCTAAGTATGAAAATCATAAATTCGCAACGAGCTGCAGATGGCAGGCCAATTCCAAAATGGCCGCCACAGAGGCATTCACAATTCATGCCTCTTTACTTATTCAGTCTTTGCGCTCCGGAGATAGTGTGACGGTTCACAACTGTTTCATTGGACTGATTTAACTTGATTCACTGTATTTAGCGGTTAATTTAACACCACCAAACCACCATCTAAAGATTTGGACACCAGTCTTAATCTTTAGGATACCTTTAAGACCATGAAAGTCAAAACCGTTTAGTTGATGTATGTCTGCTACCTCTATAACAACATAATATTATCATAATAACTAAAAACGTGATTTTGTTGCGTTTTTATAGGGTACGGAACCCTTCGGGCACGAGTCCAACTTGCAGTGCACGGTTTTTTTATAATCTTTGTTTCTATTTCCTTTATTAATAAGTATGTCTTACTCTTACTCTTAAGGATGTGGTTTATTTCTTGTATGTAATTATGTGATTCATTTTCAGGCAATAAAACACTTTGTGCCGAGCAGGGTCCTTTGAAGAAACTACAACATCCTGCGCATGATTGTCAAAATTTATATTATTTACTAGTAGGGCGCGTGAGTGCGCGGGCCACATGTGGCCCGCGTGCAGTCTTCCCGCCCATAAAGGTATCGCCGTCATCTCCATCGCTTATTGGAATCCGATTGGCAGTGAGCTAAAAAATTACCAAGGAGCACTGTCATGGTTTTAAAGATAGTTAAGGGCAGTTCGAACAAAAAAATACGCTGAACCTCATCCGATGAGGTTCAGCGTATTTTTTGTTCCAACAGCCCTTAACTATCTTTAAAACCATGACAGTGCTCCTCAATCATCATCCAAATCCTAGATTACTATCTCTTCTCATAGTATGTACATTTTCCATGAAAAGATAAATTCCGCCACAGTGATTTTTTCTCCATGCATCCCGTAGAACTTGAGATCCGGATCACCTCTTGCTAAGAAACCACTCTCTTATCTTTTAAACTTTCCGAGATAGAACAACATAAAATTTGTATGGCGGCCATCTTGAATCCGCCATTTTGGTTTTTTTTCAGCTCACTACCAATTGCGTGAAGTTCCGAGTATTTTTTGTTTCAGCAGTCCCCACCTAACTATAATACCTTGCCCATGCTCCTCGACTGTCTTCAAAACCCTCAATCATCATCTCATTCCATATTTTTCTCTTGTAACTCTCCGAAAAACCGCATCACAACCTTGCATAATTACCAACTGTTAGTCTCCAACATTCCCCATACATTTTCTATGAAAAAAAAAATTCCGCCATTTTGAATTTTTTTTACTATCCATCGAATAGACCTTCAAATCCTGATCAGCTCTTGTCAAGAAACCATTCTTCCATCTTTTATACTTTCCGAGATATCGACGAAATTCGAATGGCGGCCATTTTGAATCCGCCATTTTGAAATTTTTTTCGGCTCACTGCCAATTGCATGACGTTTCGAATGACATTTGGTCGAGCACCCCCCACCTATCTACGATACCCTTCCCGTGCTCTTCACCCGTCTCCGAAATCCTCAATCATCAGCTCTCTCCATATTTTTGTTCTTAATGAATTTTTCCCCTCTATACGAAACAATCAGTAAAAAAAATTTTTTTCATACAAAAATGTTCAGGAGAGGTGATCAATGAGTCAGTCAGTCAGTGAATCAGCACAAGTAGCTATATATATATTAACTAGTAGGGCGCGTGGAGGCGCGGGCCACATGTGGCCCGCGTGCTGTCTTCCCGCCTACAAAGAATCGCTTTAAAATTCCCCATACATTTTCTATGGAAAAATAAATTCCGCCATTTTGATTTTTTTTTCTTTTCACCGAATAGACCTTCGAGTCCTGATCAGCTCTTGTCAAGAAACCATTCTTCCATCTTTTATACTTTCCGAGATATCGACGAAATTCGAATGGCGGCCATTTTGAATCCGCCATTTTGAATTTTTTTCAGCTAACTGCCAATTGGATGACGTTTCGAGTGACATTTGGTCGAGCACCCCCCACCTATCTTTAATAGTCTTGGCTGTGCTCTTCAACCGTCTCCGAAATCCTCAATCATCAGCTCTCTCCGTATTTTTCCTCCGAATCAATTTTTCTCTTCTATACGAAATGGTAATTGAAAAAAAAATTTTTCATATAAAATTGTTCAGGAGAGGTGATCAATGAGTGAATGAATGAATCAGCACAAGCAGCTATATATATAGTAACTAGTAGGGCGCGTGTGTGCGCGGGCCACATGTGGCCCGCGTGCTGTCTTCCCGCCCATTAAGGTATCGCCGACATCTCCATCGCCCATTGAAATCCGATTGGCAGTGAGCTGAAAAAATTACCAAGGAGCACTGTCATGGTTTTAAAGATAGTTAAGGGCAGTTCGATCAAAATAATACGCTGAACCTCATCAGATGAGGTTCAGCGTATTTTTTTGTTCGAACTGCCCTTAACTATCTTTAAAACCATGACAGTGCTTCTCAATCATCATCCAAATCCTAGATCACTATCTCTTCTCATAGTATGTACATTTTCCATGGAAAGATAAATTCCGCCACAGTGAATTTATCTCCATGCATCCCGTAGAACTTGAGATCCTGATCACCTCTTGCTAAGAAACCACTCTCTTATCTTTTAAACTTTCCGAGATAGAACAACACGAAATTAGTATGGCGGCCATCTTAAATCCGCCATTTTGTTTTTTTTTTCAGCTCACTGCCAATTGCTTGAAGTTCCGAGTATTTTTTGTTTCAGCAGTCCCCACCTAACTATAATACCTTGCCCATGCTCCTTGACTGTCTTTAAAATCCTCAATCATCACCTCATTCCATATTTTTCTCTGGTAGTCTTCCAAAAAACCGCATCAAAGCCCTTCATGTTTTACAAATCTTGGTCTCTTCAATATTCCTCATACATTTTCTATGAAAAAATAAATTCCGCCATTTTGAATTTTTTTTTTCTATCCATCAAATAGACCTTCGGGTGCTGATCACTTCTTGTCAAGAAACCATTCTTCCATCTTTTATACTTTCCGAGATATCGGCGAAATTCGTATGGCGGCCATTTTGAATCCGCCATTTTGAATTTTTTTTCAGCTCACTGGCAGTTGGATGACATTTTAAATGACATTTGGTCGAACACCCCCCGCCTATCTGCAATACCCTTGGCTGTGCTCTTCACCCGTCTTCGAAATCCTCAATCATCAGCTCACTCCATATTTTTGTTCTTAATGATTTTTTCCCCTCTTTACGAAATGATTAGTAAAAAAAAAAATTTTCATACAAAATTGTTCAGGAGAGGTGATCAATCAGTGAGTCAGTCAGCACAAGCAGCTATATATATAGTAATAAGGTACTTATAATGATACTTAGTTTTATTGTTACTAACCCCGATAAGTAGATAGATACTTATTTACTTTTAAGTTACAAGTAGAACTTATTACCCAATGATATATAATATACTAGCTGACCTGGCAAACGTTGTTTTGCCCTTAGGGGTAAAAAAAAAATAGATAAATTGAGATTTAAACTATCCTATCTCTCAAGTTTTAATCTTCAATTTTATTATAATCGGTTAAGTGGTTTAGGAGTCCATTGAGGACAAACATTGTGACACGAGATTTATATATATTAAGATAAAAAGGTTATTTAAAAGGTAATAAGTATATAAAAGTAACCACCACTTATATTAAACTATATAACACTTATATTAATAGTAACATTGTAATGATTTCTTCTTGTAACTTGTAACTAACTCAAATGGACTGTCGAATACAATTTTCTTCTAAATAACCATTTTCTCTTTCATTCTTTCAAGCAAATGTTTGATTTGATTGGTCTCTATATTTAAAGAAAGTTGGCATGTAATAAAGTTCGTACTATTATTGCCTAACGAACTGCAGACGCCACCATAATTCCAAAATGGCCGCTCTGGGAGATTTCAATTCTGAATTCGTTCGCTTGCTCTTTATTTAATCACGATGTCAAGCCGCTTGCGCTTTGACTTTGGATTGCTTAAAGAACTTTATTGATTATGTAATGGGCTCAGTTCAACATCTTTGTCGCTCGCAAGAAAAGGGGTTTTCTTTTATTTTTCCAATAGTATCCGATATTAGGAAGCTGCCATGCGTAATAATGTCGAATGATAATGTGTCTTACCTAACTACAAGTTGGTAAGACACATTATCATTCGACATTATCATTCGACACTTGTATATGAGAAGAAACCCATACCAAACTTTTTTTTAATTATAGTATCCAGTCATAATAACATCACTCTCGTTTCATAATAACTTCACTAATCGGCTTATGGCATAATTAATTCATAGATTGTCGACATATTATTCACTCGATGAATATAAAATTTGAGATAGATTTTATGTTTTTTGAAGAAAGTTTTTATTATGATCATCCTAATAATATGATACGGTTATTTGCGCTTTTATCATTATCAACTTGTTTTATTAACTGCTATTTACCAAACAAATAAAATTGGTATTCGGTAGGTTAATTGCAAACCAAGTAATAGACCAATTCACTATCACTCCCAATGCATAAAAGCTTTTGTTTCCATAAAACCATAAAACACCGTCATTGTTATTTACACGTGGGTGAAAAATCCTTCGCCACTTGTGCGCGGAACGCTATTTATTATAACTACGCTATTTGTAACGCTAATAGTTCGTGTAGTTTCGATCCCACCTATTTTTACTTTACGCGTATCCTAGGGTTGCCATCTGCATTGTTGTTTTTAAAGTGAAACTTTTACTGTATCGTTCCAAGCATGTCAAATGTCGCTTTACAGCCAGGCCGGGTGTCATGTCAATTACTTAGTAATTATATAGCACCAACTCTAAAATTTACTAATAATATTTTTTGTCACAACTAATAAACTGTTGCGTCAGGAGATGGCGCTGTTATAACAAAACCGAAAAATGTGTCTCTCTTGCATAGCAATTTCATAAAACCATATTTCCTCTTTATCGAACGCGAGGGAGTAGTAATGTGTCTATTTAATCGTTTAACTAGGTTTGTTGCCTGATTTTTAGTAAGGCCTGTAAAAAGCAATGATTAGCCCATAAGTGGAAAGCGTTTACTTAGAAAATGCGTAATAATTATTTTCTTGACACCTAAGTCATAAGTAAAAGAAATAGCGACAAAGCGTTTTAAAGCTAAATAGAGACGAAATTAAATTCGTTTGAATTGGACGCCAACAGTTTTTTTTCGTTCTATGATAGATATGAATAAATTTTAAATAAGACAGAGTTATGGTTGTCTTTGACACGTAAATCATAAATACTCGTAGCATAATTTGACTTCTCTATTTCTTTTCTAATATTGATTTTGGTACGCTTATATGTAGAACAAAATCCAAAAAATATGAAAGTGACAGCTGTCTTCCACGAAGTCAGGTTTTCTATTTTGTGATACCGTACATTTTTTAAATCAATCATCAATATCAATACATATAATAAATCTGTAGAGGTCGAATTTCTGTACAAATAAAAAAATGCTAAAAACGGAGTCAGGGGGATGTAAGAAGTGAAATAGAACTAATTTAAATTTTTTTCAAATTTTTTGTTTCTCTGTTTGTCTGTTTGTCTGTTTGTCTGTCTGTTTGTACGGGCTAATCTTTGGAACGGCTGGACCGATTCAAATGAAATTTTGTGTGGTGGTAGCTTATGTCCCTGGTCAACATATAGGATACTTTTCATCCCGGTAAAATAAAGAGTTCCCGTGGGATAGTTAAAAAACTGCAATTAATTTAACAGCTTTGTAAACAACAACTAATGAACTTAATTTAGTAAAATTTGTCATGCTGATACCTTATGTTGCCTCTTTAACAAAATATATATATAGTAAAACTTATTAATCCAATCGAGTTCCCGCGGGAAAGAAAACATTACAAAAACAGGAAAAGCAAGCGTCTTTCAAGTAACGGATTTAAATGCAATTTTATGATCCTACTTTATATATATGCCCGGTCAACATTTAAGATACTTTTCATCCTGAAAAATTTGAGAGCACCCGTGGGATGTTTAAAAAACCTATAGCTACTTATCTACGTAGCACAATCAAAACGGGGTTGAAATATCGACAATTTAAATCGTCCTTTTGATCGTGCAACTAGGTATAACTATACAAGATAACCCGTACGTAGCAGGAACGGGTTGCTACGTACATAGCAGCGCATCAGAATGCTTAATTACAATATCTGGGCGTTAGTATCATCTCAGAATAAGATAAGTTTGGTTAGTATAGATATTACAATCCACGATGACACGCCCCACTCTGTCTTACTCCATGCGAATTGAGTATCATAAGCGATTTCGACGGAGTGTATAAGTAGAGGAAGACCAAAGAAGATATAGGTAAATTGTGTGAAAGAAGATAGCACGTTGACAGGAGAGATTGGAAGAAGACACCTTAACGGGTCCATCAAACCCAGGGACCACTCATTTATCTTGGGAAAAATTAAGAAATTCTACGGAAAACATTTTTGTAAAAAAACGAACTGCACGCGGGCGGAGCCGCGGGCAACAGCTAGTTTCGTAATAAGTGTACTTAAAGAAATATCAGAAATGGAAAAGTAATAATATGACTACAGTTGCTGATACTTTTTAGGTTCATACCTAAAATTCTGAGTGTGTCTAGCCTGGCGTAAGTGACAACCCTACCTGCACCCTTTGTACGGCTGTCAATGTGATTGATGCGCCTTCCTCGCGAATATATCTTTTATACGTCAAAATCCTCGAAGCTTGTTGTGGAGCACTAACTTTATACAGGTAATTGAGATGTTAGGACTTGCTGGCTAAGCAGCTATGTTGTTTTTCAATTTTTCAGAACAGCGTGAAGTTCCCGTCTTTCCCCAGAGGTCCGAAGCTGGTGAAGTGGTACTGTGACGTGAGAACACACTCACCTCCTCTCAGCTCGCAGAGCAGCGTGAAGTTCCCGCCCTCCTCCAGAGGTCCCACGACGCCCGCGACGTCGCGCCCCGCCTCGTCGTACAGCAGAAGCTGGTGAGGTGGTACTATAACACAAGAAAACCACTGCTGTATTGGATACTGAGGAAAATTTATAGACGGCGGACGAGATTTGGAATGCATAGACTGCTGTGGGCTTCCATTCTATTAGTAGAGTAGCCCACGAGGGGAATTTCTACAGTTACTCGAGTATCGTGGAGGGAACCTTTTAATCCAATAGGTTGCCTTCACGATGATTATATTTTTTTTTCATTTTAACTTAAAAAATTTGATTTGGAGGGATTTCAGTTGCTGTTTTATCAAGTTTGGGGCTCGTAAAATAACTTACATGATCCGTTATAATCTTCATAACTTTCTTTAGGTAACGCTGCTGTATAGCCAACTATTGCAAAAGAAAACAGAAACAGCACTTTCATCTTGCGAGAAGTTTTTCCTAAAAATGGATATTTTAAGTGTAATAACACAGTGTTTACCGTCACAAGATGTGATTACACTTTGGCCTTTGATACGCCTATTCTTAGGATAACCTTAATGTTATCTGCAGGTCGATCGGCTAACTTTTGTCAGTATCTCATATCCATTAGGACTATGATTGCAATAGTCACATACAACCGGTATCACGTAAGCTTTTTTAACACTGTAACTATGGGTGACAATCGACATAGTGTTGGGATATATCTACATATAATCCGACTAATTTAAATATCCATGGTAACCTAACGATTTATATGGACATAGTAGCCTTCTAAATCTGACTGCGTTACCTATTGAAATAAGACGTATCACTTGTCTGTGCCCCATTCTACGACAATCTATGTGTTAGGGATAGCTTGCCTAGGGTTATCGATCTCACCCCAACAATGAGATTAAATAATGTCCGATCAATAAAAACCACTAATGTACACTTTTCCACTATTTATTGTCCTTATTTACAACTGTACTTACGAATAAATAATTCACGGGACTTTACACGTAACTTTTACAAAATCACTACGTATCACTTTTCACTATTTTCCACTGATTTCCACTGATTTCACTACACTCTCACTTTTCGCACTATACACTTATTTTCCGAATTTTACTCGCTGAATTGAAGTGAACTTGAACTGAAGTGAACTGAAGTGAACTGAGTACTGACTGCGCTAGCCAATCAGCTGCTTTTATACTAAATTTTTACGCCATTAGAGTTTTCTAGAAAGTACACGATTGGTGCATTTGGGCAACGCAAAACATAAAACTTTCTAGTGCAATAAAAAAAGGGTCAGGATATTTTGAGACAATGGAACGCCATTAAAAATATGCTCCACCCAAATGGTCATCCTGTTCTTTCCATAACTTTTTGTTAGCAAAAAAGGGCGTGATTCTAGAATATTCCCATTTATGAGCGCGCTGATTGGTTAGCTATTATTTGAAGTGCACGTGTAGCGGACCCGCGCACTTAAGGCGAATATCTTCGTAATTTCCTTAAGGGGAATATCGTCGTGCATATTTCTCCCCGCCAGTTGCAGAGTGCAACTAATCTACCGGTAGCGCGACGATCTTCTTGCTCGGTCTCTTCAGCACTTGTCCATTGCTTTACATCCACGACGCGTACTTCGTTGTCCGGCCCTGGATACACGCGGGATACTCGTTCTCGTTGCCATGGAGGTTTTCTTTCTACGATACGTTCTCCTTCATTTGCACAGGATTCTGCTTGCACTGCTTGTACCCATAGTTTTTCAGCTTTTAGAATATAGTCTGATTCCAAATACACGAATTTCGTTTTTCCTATTTTCTTTACAGTCTTATTAGAATCCCTTTCGAATTTTTGGCCCTTTATCCAATTAGGATCTTCTTTAGGGTTCGGTTTCGTACGTTTCCTTTTCGCTGCAGCCGTCACATGTTTTCCGGGTCTACACAGATCGAGAAATTGTAGCACACGTGTAGTTGCTCTTACTAGTGTTTGCCACTTCGAAATATTTTCGATCTTCGGTAAGTAAGTTGTGATTGTGGCTTCACGTGCTACACAGCATCGCTCTTCGCCAGTTTTCTCCGCAATAATTTTTTCTTCGCACGGCCATTCTTCTTCCGATTTTCTGAGGAATGTGGGTCCATGAAACCACCTGTGATCCGCGTTGAAGTTGCTCGGTGTTTCTCTCGTCGCGTCGTCAGCTACATTTTCTTTAGTCGGAACCCACCGCCACTGACTCACTTTTGTTAATTCTTCTATCTCTGCCAAGCGGTGTGCTACGAATGTTTTGAAAGCGCGCGGTTCTGATCTTATCCATGCGAGTACAGTGCGTGAATCCGTCCAAAAGATTTTCTTTGTAAATTCAAATTCGTGCTCTTCTTCGGTTCGTTTAGCTAGGCGTGCCCCTAGCAACGCAGCTTGTAGCTCTAGGCGGGGTATAGAGGTGGGTTTCAGTGGTGCCACACGACTCTTCGCGGCAGCTAGAGCGACATGCGTCGTTCCGTCTGCTCTTTCCATACGTATATAGATCGCGGTCGAGTAAGCTTCTTGACTTGCATCGACGAACACGTGTAGCTGCCTCTCAACGACCGGTGATCCAACATTGTAACACCGCGGGATGTGTAGACTCTCTATTGCTCGTAGATCGTTCAGCCATGACGACCATCGCGGTTGCAGTTCTTCGGGGATCGGTTCATCCCACCCGGTTCCATATCTCCATGTTTCTTGCATAAGCCTCTTCGCCGGAGTGGTGAGCGGCGAAACCAAACCTAACGGGTCGAAGAGTGACATTATAACACTTAAAGCTTCTCGTTTCGTTGGCGGTCGCACCTGTTCGAGAACTTCGCGGGGTGTTTTCTGTATATTCAGCCGGAAGCCGATGCAATCCTTTTCCACCTCCCATAGCAGGCCGAGAGTCTTCTCTGTGTTGACACCTCCTATAGGTACGGTTTCGGTCCCGGTGTCTGTGTTAAAGTGACGCAACACAGACGGCTCGTTCGACACCCATCCTCGTAGCACGAACCCAGCTTGTCGATGTACAAAATCGACGTCTGTTGATACTTGTATTGCTTCTTCTTTACTCGGGAAGCTTGATATGAAGTCATCCATGTAATGATTCTTCTTTATTTCCTTGGCGGCTCTGGGGTAGGTCGCTTCAAAGTCTTCTGCATTTCTATTTTTTATGTACAACGCTGTGCATGGTGATGATGTAGCTCCGAAGATTAACGATGTCATCTGGTACTCCTTGGGTCTCACGTCCCCTCTGCTATCTCCCCGCCATAGAAATCTCAGCGCGTCTCTGTCTTCTTCATGTATTTTAATCTGCATAAACATTTCCTTTATATCGGCTGAGATCGCGTAGGCGTGCTGTCGGAACCGCATGATGACTCCCGGTAGCGATTGCAGCAGGTCAGGTCCTGAGAGCAGCATATCGTTCAGACTCCATCCGTGTGACCTCGCAGCTGCATCGTGTACTAATCGTATCTTCGGTTTCGATTGGTTACACACAGCAAAGTGCGGTAAGTACCACGTTTTTCCCGGTTTCGCAGGAGCGGGTGCCTCGACAGCATATCCTGATGTAAGTAGATTTTTCACTCTTTCTTCGTATTTTTCCTTGAGACCCGGATCGCGGTCTAATTTCTTTTCTAGAGTTTTCAATCGCTTGAAGGCGTCATCGTAGTTGTTGGGTATAACAAAGTCATCCTGTTTCCATAATAACGAAGTCTCGAAGCGGCCATCGGGTAATCTTTTACTATTTTCATTTAGAATTTTCATAGCGCGTTCTTCAGGGTCATTTTTCCGCTTCTTAGGTTCGACACCGAGAGCCTCCAAGTCAAAAAACTCTTTCATCATATTTTCCATATTGCTATCTCGCTCCTTGAGCATAGTGTGGCCACAAAATGCGACATTGTCGTGATATGACGTGCGACATCCGTGAAGCACCCATCCCAATCGTGTATTGGACGCTACCGGTTGGTCTCGACGACCGGTAAGAATCTCGAATGCCACTAATAGCTCCCAGTTGTCTTGACCGATGAGTATCTTGGGATTCGCATTCTTATATATCAGTTTATCCTCGATTTCGCGTAGGTGGACACAATCCCGTAGATCTCTTCGTTCGATATTTTGTTTCGTAAACATAAGGCGTTGTACTGTGCGGACGTTTCGTAAAGTGTATTCTTTATCACTGAATCTTCCGCGTATCCTGACGTCTACACGCCGGCTTTTCTCGTACCTCGCTGTTTCATTAATTCCCTGCACCCACATAGGGTCTAGTGGCCCGTCGAGGTCCAATATTTCTGCTAAGTTTTCGTCGATCAGTGTTACAGTGCTCCCGTCGTCCAAAAGAGCATAAGTATCGATGCGCGCTCCGTTTGGTCCCTTCAGTGTGACAGGTGCGATTTTCAAGTAAGCTTGTCGACTTCTATTCTCGACGTTTTTCACGATTTCCACTGACGACGTGACTTCGGCGACGACCGGTGGTGAAGGTGGTGGTGACGGTGGCGATGACGTCTCTTTTCTTTTATGATGTAAAAGTCGGTGATGTGCCATATAGCAGCCGTCTTGACCGCACTTCTTGGCTCTACACGTAGACCGTCGATGTGTACTTCTGAGGCACTGGAAACACACACGATGTTTTTTCACAATTTCCCAGCGTTCGTTCGTGTCGACGTCACGGAAGCGTTTACACTCGGGTAACCGATGATCGAGTTTACACACAGGACATTGTTCTTTACTCGTATTATTATTATTTTTCGTTGAGTAATTATATTCGATTTTCTTTTTCACATTTCTCTCCTTATACTCTGAGAAGTCTTCGGGTTGTGCGTACGCCCCACACTTATCCGCTTCTTCATTTAAAAATTTTGCAAGGCGCTTCAAATCCGGAATGTCCTCCTTTTTTCTTGCGGAATAGTCATACCACGCTTTTCTCAAAATAGGTGTCAATTTTTCTATTGTGGCTTTCACTAACTCTGGATTATACAGGTATTGAATTTTCTTCAAAGCTTCCAGTGTAGCTACAATATTCGATACTTTGTTCGCGAATACACACAAGTCACGAGGATTATCACTTAATTTTCCGAGCGATTTCATTTTTTGTATTTCATTTATCGCCAGTGCATCAGGTCTTCCAAATCTTCTTTCCAGAGCTTCCATGATAGTCTTCGGATCTGGAGAACTGATGAGTAAGCTACTGATAGCCTCGTGCGCAGCGCCTTTGACACTACATCGCAATCTAGATACATTTTCCGTTTTCGAAAATAATCCTTCGGTTTCTTCATATGCAGCGCGAAACGTTAGCCAGTTGCTGGAATTCCCGTTGAATACCGGCAGCTCCTGGAGGTACTTGGGTGCGTCTCTCGCCGTCCGTACTGCCTGAGTGAGAGCCGCTGCCAGTGAGGTGACGTCCACGCTAGGTGGTTGACGCGCAGGCCGGGATTCCTCTTCCCGGTGCTCGCATTTCCCGCCGTCACAACTGCGGGCCCCGTCATTCTTTTCCTGGGGTTCACATTTCCCGTTGTCACGACTACGAGCGCCCTGTCCTCGTCCTTCATTTTCCGCCTCACCTGGTTTTTCATTTTCTTTTTCCGGTTGTCCCTCCAGCCATTCATATACGAGGCTAGAACGTTCCTCTTCATATTCATTTTCATTTTCATTTTCCGACGCCGACGCTAAGTCTTCTTCGTCCGTAGCGGCAGCACGATGTTTTTCCAACTGTGCTCGAGTGAGAGCGATTGTTGCTCGGATCTCTTCTAACTTCAAGGCGGCTAATTTTTCCTTTAATTCAGCTTCTTTCAGTTTTCCCAATTTTCCTGACTCAGAGCGACGTGACTTCGCCGTCCTCGCCTGCCCGGAGTCCCCTGATGGCTTAGCCGTGACGTTAGAAGGCGTCGTATTTTCCGTAGTATTTTCCGCAGACGTCGTTGTCCCACATGTCGTAGTACAGTCTGTACCCTCGGGAGTGGCCGCTATCGCGTCGCGGCTAGGTGCAGCAGTAGGTCTTGGGACGGAGTCCCTCACACCGCTGTCTTGAGTAGCAGCTGGTCTTGAGGCGCTGGGCGCGCCTCTCACGCCGCTGGTGGCAGTAGGTCTTGAAGTAGTACTTCTCACACCGCCAGAGTGGTGTTCAATGACCGGGACATCATTATCCACAAGGTCGGCTTGAGACCGTGTTATCGGCATTTTCCTGTTTCTCGATAACCCGCGCTTAGTTCTTCTTCACAGGACCATACAATATTAGTGACAGTCCTTGCAAATTTTCCTATATCTGGCTTCTCGAAGGACCATAAAATGTTAGGGATAGCTTGCCTAGGGTTATCGATCTCACCCCAACAATGAGATTAAATAATGTCCGATCAATAAAAACCACTAATGTACACTTTTCCACTATTTATTGTCCTTATTTACAACTGTACTTACGAATAAATAATTCACGGGACTTTACACGTAACTTTTACAAAATCACTACGTATCACTTTTCACTATTTTCCACTGATTTCCACTGATTTCACTACACTCTCACTTTTCGCACTATACACTTATTTTCCGAATTTTACTCGCTGAATTGAAGTGAACTTGAACTGAAGTGAACTGAAGTGAACTGAGTACTGACTGCGCTAGCCAATCAGCTGCTTTTATACTAAATTTTTACGCCATTAGAGTTTTCTAGAAAGTACACGATTGGTGCATTTGGGCAACGCAAAACATAAAACTTTCTAGTGCAATAAAAAAAGGGTCAGGATATTTTGAGACAATGGAACGCCATTAAAAATATGCTCCACCCAAATGGTCATCCTGTTCTTTCCATAACTTTTTGTTAGCAAAAAAGGGCGTGATTCTAGAATATTCCCATTTATGAGCGCGCTGATTGGTTAGCTATTATTTGAAGTGCACGTGTAGCGGACCCGCGCACTTAAGGCGAATATCTTCGTAATTTCCTTAAGGGGAATATCGTCGTGCATACTATGGTTATTATCTTGGCTCCGCGCGTTAGGCTTTTGGGCCATTATCAGTACAATCCCACAACTAGAAAATATTTGTGTGATAGGAATAAATGTATTCTAATGTCTGGGTCTTTTAATTATTATGTATATTTATCAGTTAATTAAGCACCCATAAAACAAGCTTTCGCTTACTTTGGGGCTAAATTGCGATGTGTGTAATGTCATCATCACTATCCGGGCGCGAAAATTCAAATTTTATTTGGTTTTTTGCTAATAGTGGGCTTATTATACATCGTAGGCTTATGTTAATGAGTTTTGCGGGCACATCATTTATGCATCTACATGTTTTTAATAAAAAGTGCTCGACAATACTCATTTACTTCATATTGGTTCCCGATAGTAGGTAATTCGAAATTTCGGGAAACAATATGAGGTCAGTGGGAATTTTCGAGCTAAATGCTCGCGAAATAAATTGCCAAAAATCTTCAATGTGTAGTCTAATAAATTGCGAAAAACTAAATAAAATTTGAATTTCGCGGGCTGGTAGGCCCGAAAGATATTAGTAATAATTATTTATATAAGTTCCTTTTACACATATACAGAGAAAAAACTTCTGTAATTACAACAATTATATTTCATACATTTTATTCTTCAATAATAATAAACACAATCAGGGTACACTTTCATTGTACTGGCAATTTCGCACTTTTATCTATTTTGTTTTTTAAAACTGACCACCCTGATGGACACGCGGTCCCCAGCCTAAGTCCGTGCCAAGCTTCATTCTTTTATTGTGCGCGGCAATGAGCACTCGACTACAAAAACACGTCTCGTTTTTGTTAATTTAGGTTCAAAGTAAAAAAAAAAAAATAAGTGTTCAGTGTTAAAACTTGCTTAATTTTCTATACTGATAATGCTTAGACGCTAGTAAAATTTATTATTATAACAAAAATAAAATCAAATCAAAACATATAATTGTGCATTCATCTTCGTCAGACTCCGAGGAAAGAGGGTAAGTGAAAATTAACCTTTTTCCCAGATATCACATCAACTCAAATATCAATGCCGACGAAAGTGTGTCCAAAAATTGAAATCCTAAGGCATCTCTAAGCTAACTTGGAGGGTATCACATTGAGGTTATCACGAAAGTATAGCATGATGCGCGAAATAGTCCAGGCATCTCTAAGCTAGCTTGGAGGGTATCACGTTGAGGATACCACGAAAGCATAGCATGATGCGTCAATGCTCCTGGAGGTTGACTGCGGGTCAACACGAAGGATTTTAAAAATACCTCAAAGGACTTTGCGGATACCAACGGGGGACGATGTCGGTGTGGCGCTGTTCTCGGCTTCACTACAAGTGGCTCCGCATGACCTCCCGGACTTTGATCCCGAATTGCTATCGGCGCTCAGTCACAAGAACTATATTAATGGTTAGTCCCGACAGTTGTAAAATTCTAGCCGACCTTCATTGCAAAGAATCAAATAGTTTATTTGATATACTTGCCTGGCTTATGAATAGCCAGTTAAACGTTATAGCCTTTTATCAGTGATAACTATTTCACGACTTAAAAACTAATTCCACGAGGGTACCAACGCGTCGAACTTTTCTAACTATGTACCTACAACAATAATGTTTAGATTTTGTGGTGGAAAATAATTTTACTTACTTTCGAAAATTAATGTTCAGATTGTGTAATGGGATGATAATTTAACTATTAGCTCAAAACTCAATAAGTTAACAATATTATGTATAATGTACCATTAGTCTGAAAGTTTCATTGAAGTGAATTGTTAAATTCTTTCTAAAACTAATAAAAATCTTAAACCACAACGCGTCCTGAACTGAGAAGAAGCTTAAGTATTGACAAATGACATTTTGTTTCGACAAATGACAAGTAATTAAAGTTCACGAACGGGACCAGATGTTTTTTCGGAGAAATAGTTTCGGGCATTATACTAGTTTCAATGGTTACTGATCGTCAGGTGTTGTAAATAAAGAAACCAGCAGGGCGCGGCGGGCGACTTTGCTATCGACACCCACCGCTGGGACAGCGCAATCTCGTTTCTCGAGAAACTAGCTGGCCCCCTCTCGTTACGGCTCGGCCAGCAGGGGGGGGCGTGACACACTTGAGTATTGGCGATCAGCCGCGAGGAAGATGCGACGTGGCAGCGAGTCTCCACCAGGTTCATCGACGACGCTAGACATTAAGGTACCTATATGCCAGTTGTCTTCAACATTTTGAAGTTTATTGGTTACATATCACTGACAAGGAATCCGTCACGATCTATAACATGATCTAGAATTTCGGGAGTTATAATAAGTGAAGACTATTTTTTTTACTTTCACTAGGTGTACAAATGTACGTACATTCAATAAAATATTTTAATGAATTGAACAAATTAAGGAACTAGCTCCAAAAAATTATTATTACATAATACCATTTTAAAAATCGTACACTAACACAGTGTACCGTCTTACACGTTCACAACAAAGAAAAAGCGACAAATGTCTTTGACAATCGACATTTCTTTTTTGGGTGAGATAATGTGGGAGTGAGTCACTGCATGTTCGATTATAGTTAAGATGTGTCTAACCTCAAAATCTTACGTGGTAAAAGATACATTCTAAATTTAAAGGCGTTGAATGAACTTGTAGTTCAAAATCCTTTGAAATTGATAGTTCATAGAACAGCTTACAAGCGAATACTTAAAAAGGGTTTTATGCCTATGAACTGAAGAATCTTATTTTAAAGTACCGATTCATCCTTGGTAAAATACATAAAGAAGTTGTGACTCATCTCAGATACTTACCGCGGTTTTTTCATGAAGATTTGTTAGGTGTTAGAGTGTTAAAGTTATTTACTACCCTCAAAACATGCTCAGTTTCCTGGTTTTATTTTAATTTCTGACGATATGGCAGTATCGTTACCCAACCGCAAACTAGGACGTGAATTATGTAACAATTCAAATTCTGTAAAAAAATTTATACGCTTAACTCGTTGTATCATCTAAGAGTTAAGCTTAATTCCGATTAAAAGTCCTAAAGTCCACTTCTCCAGCTATTAGGTATGGATGGGGTTACACAGAACGTCTGTAGAAACAAAAAATGTAGCCCGTAAGAAAAATTAGACTTTAGACGCAGCTGTTCGTCCATCATCGGTTATCCTATCAGATGGCCAGTGGTTACAAAACATTTTTTAAGTCATCTAACTCCCTTAAACCTAAAAGGTTGAACTAGTGATTCACACGATTTCCCGGTCTAGATGAAGACTAATTCTTTTCATTAGAGGGATTTTTGTTTTTGTAATAATTAACGTTAAGATGAATCAAAATACCTCTTTACAGAGTTGATGGCCATATTTTTCGATACATCTATTTTGATACACATGATTTACATCAGTTGCATAGAGGATATCAAATATCCTCATTTAAACGATTGGGTTAATTGTTTCTTATATGGAAATTAAAGATAATCAAAAGCTGACCAAGAGTTACATCCAGTTAATGGGATTAAGCTACCGCTGTAAAATTACATACTTCAAAGTTATTCAAAGAGTTCAACCCAGTTATTGAATTTATCGCTTCTTGCAATAATGCGAAATGTAATCAATATGAACCCAGACGTCTTAGAAACAGACGCATTCTGAACATTTTGGAACACCAAGTTTACCTTTGCTCTTCTATACATTCTTCTAGAGGTAGAATGCTTAAAAATACTATTATAGACAATGCTTTAGACATACATCGTCTAAGGACCTTTACAACTTTGGATTTTCTTCTTTTACATAAGGTGTCAAAAGACTTACTTCTTATAGTACATTTATTGATGATAAATAAATAAATATGGTCTTTCCCTAGAGAACCACAATTCATAGGAATTACTGGAGAATGTTCTCTGAAGGCATTAAAAAAAAAAAAAAAAAAAAAAAAAAAAAAGGACATTTTGTTGGAATTTTTAATAATCTATATGTTTCAAAAATTTTGTGTTATTTACAAAGTTTTGTGGCAATACTGCTTTAATAACGACTGAGATCCGTACAATCCGTACATTATAAGTCAACCTCGTAATTTCCAACAGAACAACTTGTTAACGACGTAGCATATGGTACGATTACTTGTTATCATTCGGCATTGAGTTTAATTTCTGCTGATGATTTTGGGTCAAAAAAAAAAAAAAAAAATAAATATATATATATACATATATATATATATATATATATTATATTGCGAAAATGAATAGATAAATTAACATCAAACACCACATAGTAGCACACAATATAGTATGCTAACACATTGCTCAATGGGCCTTAATAAGAGTTTATTCATTCCGTAACTTTGCTTTGCTGATCTTGTAACTTTTTTAGCTTTAGGCAGTAGACACAGCACAGAATGAAAACATTAGCATTAGTTAAAGTTAGTATTATTGTTTTTATATAATTCAAGGGAATTATTGAGTTTATACAACGCCAGCTACTACTCAGGGCGAACCAGTTTTAATTATACCATAATCAAAACTGAAGAGAAAGTATAAAAATTTGCCACAGCTTTGAAAAACTAATCGATATGTCGTTTACAAAATCTTAGACCAAGATATATAATAGACAACCTCCTGATAATGTTGAAGCGACCTCATAAGGTCGCCTGCAGGCAGACCACCGTGAGAACGTGTCTGCCGAGGAATATAATCTCTCACGAGAGAGGTCTGCGTTTCAGTGTACTCAGCACCAAGTACGCAACACTTCCTCGGCGAGCACGTAGTTTGTTGCTTGACCTCATCAGAAAAGCAGTCTGCTGGTAACAACCATTACGGACGTTACCTAAGTTTTATAACCTCTTATTGAGCGATGATGCTTCTGTCGCAATAGCTCTTTTGCTCTCTAATCATTAATCATTATAATCTATCTAAATATAAATTAAACCTATTTGTAATGTGACTGGTTTATTGATCCAGGAATTGAACGAAAAGATTGTGTTAATTAAATACTTCTGTGGTATAAAGAGGACCTATTTCCTATTATAATAGGAAACAATTTACTATCTGTTAATGTCCATAATTTAACAAAAATTTTCATCTCTAAACATCTACCCTGATTGTGTTTATTATTATTGAAGAATAAAATGTATGAAATATAATTGATGATTAAACGAACTTACCTGTAAGTGAAGTTCTATCACAATTATGTGAATACATTTTATTCGAAAATAATAATATAAGGTCCCTCCCATACCCAAAACCCATGAGTATAATACGAAAATTTTGTTAAATATTCTCTAAAGAATGAAGCTTGGCACGGACGTAGGCTGGGACAGCGTGTCCATCAGGGTGGTCAGTTTTAAAAAACAAAATAGATAAAAGTGCGAAATTGCCAGTACAATGAAAGTGTACCCTGATTGTGTTTATTATTATTTTCGAATAAAATGTATTCACATAATTGTGATAGAACTTCACTTACAGGTAAGTTCGTTTAATCATCAATTATAGTGCTAACTGCGAGTGTGAATCCTTAAAAACACACAATTTTAATATTTAAATCAACCCTACCTTAAGGTAAGAATTTAACCCCAAAACTTTGAAAGAAAGAGTCAAAACCTTTGTTATATTAAAGCTAGGTTAATATAACAAAGGTTTTGACTCTAATATTAAAGCTAGGTTTTTCAATTTCTTTAAGTGCCAAATTAGTTAATTAATTGAAGCTATACACCTTATGTCAACGCTAAATAACACCTCCCGCTATGTATCAATGAAAACCCAGTTTGACGTGACTTTTGTTAAGGTCCATATGCGATATGAAACTTCAAAAGTCTTACGTGAAAACAATTTTTGTATATCGATAGAGTACTGCATCAATGCAAATTCGTATTTTGTCTGCATTGGTTCTTTAGGAACTGTCACAATCTTACGTGAAGCCAAAACCATGGTTTGACATGAGTAATGTTCGTCAATGATAGAAATATTTCTTAGCCGATCGACCTGCTGTTTCAATAAACTATTGTGTATATATTCGTACCTAGGTCATGTTGGTATGTTTACTTATAACTATATAATTATATATGTATATAATTTTATTCGAAAAACGTAATTATCATAATTGTAATTGTAATAGGGAGAAAATTACCCCTTCGAAGTTAGTTAGTTAACATCTTCGGCTGCATCATCACTTACCATCAGGTGAAGTCGCAGTCAAGTACTAACTTGTAAAGTGTAAAAAAAAATTCTGTCTCCTGATTGGCTGAATTTGCTGTTCATTTTTGTTTTTCATCCAATGAAGAAGATTAAATCGAATTCGATTGTGTTACATAATTCAAATATATGCGTTTTTCCAAATTTCGCATTTAATCAAAATTGCTGCATGTTCACACCTTTACCTGTATATTTTTGTAACGAACGAATTTTGGAAAGGAAAATTTTAGCGATTTTCCCGTGACATCAATTTGACTCGCGATGTTTTCCTCAAACGACAAACGTGTGATGAATTGTAAATATCATCTCAGTAGTTTTGATACACGCTTCAGAAGGCTCGTGTATGTACTCACCCACGATTTGAAAAGATCTTTTAGTTTTTAGAATTCACGTAAGTATGAATTTTTAGTTTTTTAAGTTCTAATAGAGCAGTAGTGTACCTATGCCTTTTTGAAGGAAGGTTCTATTTCAAAACACATTAAAATTTATACAAAAAGCACAGTGATAAAAGAAAATATGGAGAGAAACCTGTATCATACACCAGGATCTCATACTCAAAGGTGTGTGAAACCTACCAACTGGTATTAAGCGAACGTGGTAGGCTATGGCAAAATATCTCCCATTATGAGAGAAGTTCGTACTCGATGGTATAAGTCTTTTTAGGGTTCCATACCAAAATGGTAAAAATGGAACCCTTATGGTAAGACTTTCTCCGTCCGTCCGTCTGTCCGTCCGTCCGTCACACTCGATTTTTTTTTGGAAAAGCATCCAGTCCATTAAATCCTTTCACAACTCCGTCGATGCCAGATAGGATGGGATTTTAGCAAGGTTGGTAGAAGGGATGGGATGGATTTTTAAAAGGGTCCAGCAGCAGGGTCAGTATTTTAACAGTCCACTGTGGTGGTATCTACCAGGATGAGTAGATACCACGAAATATAAGATATATATTCTGCCATAAAGCGTATCTGGCGACCATACTATAGCCGTAATGAAACTTAACAACTGAATGTCTCCACGCTCAAGGCGGGCGAGCGGGCCGGTAGGAGTGGGGGGTGTTAGGTTATTTTCGTTACGGAATTTCTGGATTCGGTCTCCACGCTCAAGGCCCGCGATAGAAGCTATCAGTAGCTTAAAACAAGCGCAACACAGTACGTCGTCTTAAATTGCAATGTAAAATACGTACTGTTTCTGACAAAGGCACGAGTATCACTCAACACCAGAAGAACGTCGTGCTCGCCAAGCCTTTCTTTGCCACAAAAAGTCGTATCCCAGGGACACAATTTTCACGAAATGGCTACCGCAACATATTTTATCAGGTAATTTAGGGTAATTTGAAACCCACCGCGAAACCGAGAATATATTCATGCGGCTGTAATAGCGTATAGATTATACCGCGGCCAAAGCGGCCCGCGATCAAAATAATATAACACAAACTATGCAGATACCACCGATATGAACTTAAGGATGAGCCCATCTGAACATAATATTACCGTAAACTCTCTTCATAGAAGAAAATGTAGGGCTAACTGTCAAATTCCCGTTAATACGCCACAATATAGATGTCTGTCCATAGATGGCGTTGGCTGTAAATGTATGGAGGAATTAGATTCGTTTGTGCGTTGCGAGTCGACTCGAAATTCTTACAAAAACCTGTACTAGCTCTACTGAGGGACAGTCGCTGTCATGCGGCTTCTAATAGATGGCGCTGGCTGTAAATGTATGGAGGAATTCGATTCGTTTGTGCGATGCGAGTCGACTCGAAATTCGTACAAAAACATGTTTTTTTTTTAATAAATAAATAAATATATAAATATATACAGCCAACGCCATCTATGGACAGTCACTGACATGCGGCTGTCAATAGATGGCGCTGGCTGTAAATGTATGGAGGCATTCGATTCGTTTGGGTTTGCTCCCATTTCGCCCGGTGCGTCTGCCAGGTACCGGGCAGGATGGCACGAAAAAATTCCCATCCTGCCCGTTGCGCACCGTGCAATCGTTTGCCGGGCAGGATGGGAATCTTTTCTGAAAAAAAATGTGCGATGCGAGTCGACTCGAAATTCGTATAAAAACCTGTACTAACCCAAAAATCATGAGAACTCACCAACGACATTGAGGCGTATCTGAAAGTTCCTCGTGGGGGAGTTTTTGAAGTCCACTCGACAGCGGTACACGCCCTCGTCGTCCACCTGCACCGCGTCCACCGTGAGGGCGGAGGGACGCGACATCGTCACGAAGTAGGCGCGCCGGCCGAACGCGAGCGGGTCCGACCAGTGCAGCGCCTTGTTGAAGCTGCGCCCGCGCACGTCGAAACTAGGGAAGAAAAAACAAGAAAATGTACATAAAAATCTTTTCAACACACTTGCTCATAAAGTGGCTCTAATTTCACCGCAATTAGGCACATAATGACACCTATAATCGCAAACTGTGACTCTTTCATTACTATTATTCACTAGTGAGTTAGACAGTTTTTTTTTAATTTCATCTAATAAATAAAATTATTTTTAGTGCTATTTTATTCACAAGTGTGTTGAAAAACGTCGTATGATACACGTGAGTATTGATGATTACCGTCCTCGGCTATCTGAAGACCCTCATAGAACGGCTCGGGTCTCAATGGCGCCTCAGCGGTAATCAAAAAAAGTAAATGAATAATTTTCATTGTACTTATAATTTTTATGATATCTCGTGAGGATAGAAGCATATCCCCTATTATTTTAAGAATTCTCGCCATTAAAACAGTCTTCAATGGTTTAGTAATCCAAGATAGGAGATGTTACTTTGCGGAATTCTATGATAATCCTTCTGAAATCTTCTCTCTAAATTTCGCTCCGATAGCGGAGCATCATCAAAGGATGTTGATATAATGTAAAGAACTCCTCAAGAGTCCAAAATTAGCCACAATAATAAGTATGACTTTATGAAAGTCAAAGAAACCTGTGTATTCGAACTAGGTCTCTATTCTTAGCTGTACCTGTGGAACGAACGAATTCAAAAATGTATGAGAATGACAATGAATGTATTCGATAACTAATGGGATAGATTTGCCATTCCCAATTTTTTTTTGTATTTTATTTTATTAGATGGACTGAGATATCTACCTGTTTGTATGAAATTCAGTCATAATTTATAGCTAGTTGCACTGAATATGAAGCTCTTACTTTCTTGTACTAACTTATACTAGCTAAACAATTTTATTTTATTTTACTTATTTATTTTATTCGTTGCCGATTTGTTGTGCAATAATTGAGCTAGTCCTTTGAGTTTGAAGTACTTACGTTCAACAGTCTAGGAAAGTACTAACTATAGCTATTGATGTCAGAACCAAACCAACGTATACCATTGCATTTTAATACTTAATGTTTTGTTGGCATTCTGCAACTTTCCATAAATTCTTGGATAACTTCCCAGCGGTTTATAATAAACCAATTAATGCGCTCAAGAAAACACACGCCTAAATACGAGGCCAAATAAGCAAATATCTTAAAGCGATTTAATTAATATGAAGCGCTCGGATCCCGGCTTAGGTTATACAGTTATACGTGTAGCATTGTATATTGTATAATACATTACCGTATAATTGCGCTTCGGTATATTTAATCGCGGGAGCATAGTGTAATGAAGCAAATATAGAGTAGGATCGCGATTCTTGGCTATGGATAAAAGCGGCTACAGAGTAAGGAGTTATGTGGTAAAGAGACTTATTTTTGCAGGACCTTACGAAGAGTCAGTAAATATTAGTCTTATAATATATATACAAAAGTATTTCGGAAACAGATATGGCCAGGAGCATAGATTATTACTATATGAATCCGAATAACACCACATGATCGAAATATGCACGAATTACAAATGATTTGGTATTTTGAATGTATAGAGAAAACGTAGGTCAGTGCATTCTTACAAACTGCGTCTTTCTGACCCCCCCCCCCCCCCCCAGAAAATGACGCAATATCTCAACACTGAAGCAACATATTAGCCATGATAAACAGTTAACAGTGCCGAGGTATTAACGGTTTTGTCCACTCGACGTGCATTTTCCAGTTCAAATTACAATTTATATGAAGTCCCAAAAATTTTGTTACAGTAACTTCATTAATGCTTTTATCTTCATAAGTAAACTTTTATCTTCACCTTGAACTGAGAAGAAGCCCTAAGCTCAGCACAATGCATGTACACAAAGATGGGATCGTGTTATCTGACCATGAGGAGCAACTATAGTGACCCTGTGATTTTGGAGATGACTACAGGAGTCCTTAAAAATACGACACTTTTTGACAAAACGCAGGGGTGGCCTGAGAAGAGTCCACACCTAACTAAGTCGGGTGCTAAAAATTTTAACTCGTTTATCTGGGGGCACGGTAGTACCTAAACTATCCAAAGAATAAGGCGCTTCCTACCTTTTCTCGTACCCTTCCCTAGCATCTTTTAAGCCGTCTATCGTCATAACTCTGGGGTCAAAACGTATTCATGGTTATAGTAATCGTTAGCAAATCCCTCCAATTGGCTGAAGTCACAGATATGGACTGAAGTAAATAAGGAAACCAATCAGCGGGCGGAATTCGTAAACGATTGCGATAACGATGAATACGTTTTCTTAAACAATCTAGGGGCTGATCTGAATAAAATACTTACATAATATCAAACTCAGAGTAGAATGTTTTTAATTAAAAGGATTGTGAAAGCCGAATAATACGGGTAAACACAAGTAGCTTAAGGGCCTAAAGGGCTAAAGGTGTGTAAGGGATTAATTTTAAGGGTGTGTATTAATTAGAATTCGGCATAAAGAATATTTATGACGCGTATAACAATTTACAAGGGAAGCCGAATGACCGCTAATTTGCTGCCACCATTAAGTATTTAGACAATCGGAGGGCATACTTTATAATATAAGTATAATAATATATAAGTATGTATAGTAATATATTTAACAAAAAACCGACTTTAACTCTCATCAAACTACTGTTAAATACATCCTTTCCAATTTTAAGACTTATAATATGGGTTAAGGGTTTTCTCATGGATACCATTATCAGAACTGGACTAAATTGAAATGGGACCACACAGGAAGTGACAACTTTCTTATAAAAAAGGAATCATCAAAATCGATTCCCCGGTCAAAAATTATGAGGTTACAAACAAAAAACATACCATTGAATTGAGAAACTTCTCCTTTTTTGAAGTCGGTTGAAAATTTTTTTTTTTTTCTGAAACGTCTGTCAAGTATAACATTTTCGCTCTCGTTGTTTGAGTACTAAATGTCTTGCGGCACACTAATTTCAGAGTTTATTGTTAATAGAGTAATTACAAAGGTGAGCGAGTACTGAAGAAAATAAAGAAAATTTTGTTAATGGACTTTATTATACTAACGCCCGGTAGGTCTAGTGGTTAAGATGATAAAATGCATATCACGAAGGTCTTGGGTTCTATGCCCGAACGAACGACCAAAACCAACAGAAGTATTTTTTGAGTGATGATATGAAGTAAATTAATCACTTAGTATGATCGATGATGAAACAACATAATCAAAGAATATTTTTTTTGTATCTACCTACTTATAGAAAATTATACACTAAATTTATTAAAACCAGGCCAAGTGCGAGTCGGACTTGTGTAAGATTATTTATGAAAACGGCAGAAAATGACGTTTGTTGTATGGGGCTCCTCTTAAATATTTATTATCACAGCAGTCCCCTGTATAATGAAGACAATAAATAACCAAGGATTGGATCGATCAGGCCAGGTCCACTTATCACGTGATCGAGAAACTACAGGTAGCCGTCTCAAGGTACTAATATCAGACGGCCGCCACGCGCCGGCTACTTTGCTCGCGTTAGTTCGTGTACGGTCTATTTCACGCGCTGCGTGCGAGGCAGCCTTAGTACGTCGAATGAGATAAAGTTACGCGATAGAAAGAGACCACAAGTTTGCGTTTGTTGCGTGTTGTTTGCGGAGGCGAAGCCAGACGCTATTGCTAACTGAATTGCACTTTTTGTGTCAGCGCTAGAGTCGCTATTTTTAAATCATCTTGCGGAGTAAGCCTTCTGTACCTTTAGGTACTATTATGTGTTCCGTGTCTGAGCGAAGGATAGGCCGGACAACTATAAATATATCATAGACATAATCACCTAACTAAACTATATTTTTATGGTTTTAAGAGGCCTGTGAACTACAATGTCTCCATTCATTCAAAATACCAAATCATTTGTAATTCGTGCATATTTGGATCATGTTGTGGTGTTATTCGGATTCATATAGTAATATTGTATGCTCCTGGCCATATTTGGTTTGGAAATACTTCTATAAAACGAAATAATAATCAATTTTGATCAAAATTCTTATAACTTTGGTCGAGTTCCGTAATATTTTTTTTATTTTTATTTTTATTATTAATGCACCATACATAAAACTTAACGAAACATAACAAGAAACATGATGTGCAAAGGATAGCTTATCCCTATAAACAAAAGAGATCTCTTCCAGCTACCCTGATGTGAGTAAGGTGACGAGAAAAGTGGGTTAGGTCAAGTGGCACATAAGTATTATTCTATACTGGAAACTAAATACTAAAATAAATAGATACTATATATATAAAAATATAATATATACAATACTTAAAAATACATACTTAATATGGATATCTACAAAATGAATACATAAATAATAAATGAATATAATAAACATAATAATAATGATGCTAATAATGATGAGTATTTTAGGATAGCGACAGATAGTGTTCCTTAACTCTCTTTTTAAAAGTATGAATCGATGGGCTATTTCTTATATGTTCTGGAAGTGAGTTCCACAGCCGTGTAGCTTGTACCACAAATGATTTTTTAAAGAAAACAGTATTATATGGGGGAATTTCTAACGGCTTTTTATAAACACAGGTCCGCACAGGTCTCGTTGGCGGAAGAGAAAGTTTAAAGCGGCTGTGAAGATAAGGAGGAGAAGAAGAATTAAGAATATTATAAAGAACAGTTAAAATGTGAACATTCCGGCGAAAGCGAATTGGAAGCCACTTTAGTTGTCGACGAAAGTTGGATACATGATCAAATTTGCGCAGTCCGTAAATAAAACGTATGCACAAATTTTGAAGCCTCTCGAGTTTGTCCAGTAGCTCTTCAGTGGCATCCAGGTAGCAGACATCCGCATAGTCTAAAATAGGAAGCAGCAGAGATTGAGCCAACATTATTTTTGTATTAAGCGGAAGAAAATTTTGCAGCCTTTTAAGCGAATGTATTGAGTAAAACATCCGTTTACTCACCTGGTTTATATGGGCGGACCAGCTTAAGTTCCCGTCCATAATTAAGCCTAAGTTCTTAACTGAGCATGTGTATAATATGGGAACACCATCGTAGTATAAGACAGGTAAAGTACTAAAATTAATGCGGTTTCTTAGCGGTTTGCTACCAATGACTAAGGCCTGTGATTTTTTGGGATTGACCAGCAAACCGTAAGATTCCGCCCAGTCCTTAATAGCATCAAGGTCTCTGTTCACTGCCATAATAGCAGAATCAAGATCTGACAAAGCTGCATGCCTATAGAGCTGCAAATCATCCGCATATAAGTGGTAGCGAGAAGAGATAATTTTTGTTATTTCATTAATGAAGATCGAGAAAAGAAGTGGAGAAAGTACACCACCTTGGGGAACGCCAGCCGAAAGGTTCGCCCAGTCCGAGTATGCCTCATCAGTGCGAATTCTCTGCCGGCGGCCATGGAGGTATGAGTGAAACCAATCAATCACAGAGGGAGACAGGTTAAGAGAGCGTAAGATACCAAGCAATATGTCAAAGTCCACTGAATTAAACGCGTTACTAAAATCCAACAGGGTGATAATAGTAATCTGTTGGTTATCCATAGCGAAGCGAATGTCATCAGTGACATTGAGTAAAGCTGTTACAGTACTGTGGGAAGGGCGGAAACCAGATTGAAATGGACTTAAGATATTATTTTTGTACAGATAAAATGACAGTTGCTTGAAAACAGCATTCTCAATAATCTTAGATAGGATAGGTAAGATCGAAATAGGGCGAAAGTGTGAAAAGGAGTTAGGGTTAGGTGATTTAGGTAGAGGGATGACATGCGCCATTTTCCAGTCAGAAGGATAGGTCTTATGTGCCAGAGAGTAGTTTAAAATGTGAGTGATAATAGGGAGTATAAGATCCAACACAAGCATCAGCATATCTCGGCTCATATCGTCGCTCCCAGCGGCCTTTGTTGTGATAGAAAGGATGCTTTTCTTAACGTCTGCCTCTGTGACTTCTTGGAAACAGAAAGGCTCGCACATTGGTTGAGTACGTAAAGACAGTTCTAGAAGAGTGCGAGATTTCTTGGCATCGGGAAGTGTGATAGGTGGAGTGGAAAAGTGTATATTTAATGCATTTAAATCAAGAGAGTAATTCGAGGAATCCAAAAATTATGAATGAAAACTTGTAACTTTCTTTATTAACTGGTATTTTTCTTTAACTGGACAATAAAAACTGTGCTCCTGAACTAATGCGACGTGAGATAGTGTTGTTTTTATTACAAAACAAATAAGCAGAAAACATGTCCTCTTTGACATAAAAATAAGCAAAACTAAATTCGTTTACAATTTCGTTTAACAAAAGTATTTCGGAACCAGATATATATGGCCAGGAGCATAGATTATTACTATATGAACCCGAATAACACCACAACATGATCGAAATTTGCACGAATTACAAATGATTTTGGTATTACGAATGTATGGGAGACACCGTGGGTCAGCAGACTTAAATGTACCTGAGATGTGTCAGCACTCAGCTATTTATGTATTATTTTCGAAATCTTCATTTTAAGTGATGTTTTCAAATATAATGTATTCGGCTAATATTTTCGAAGTCTCAGCTCACCATAAATCTACGCAGAGCTTTGTGCGGATCAAATCAGAGTTTGCGTTTGTCGGAAATAATTTGGCACACAAGTGAATCAAAAATGAATTTTTATTTCATCTTGTTTGGAACATTTGTTTGCCCAATCAGCTTGTGTGCTGTCGAGTTTGAAAATTAAGCCTTGAATAATATTCGTTTATCCATTTTAAGGTTATTTTTCCGTTGATTTTTTTGCATAGCGAATGGGAATATTTCATTTGTTGTTTGCTCACATAAATGACGGTAAATATACGCTTTGAACTTCTTTAGGGTTCCTTGCCTAAATGTAGGCAAGGAACCCTAAAGAAGTTCAAAGCTTACCGTATTTCTACCGAACACTAAACATTATTACTTATAAGCCTTCGCTATCTGTCTTTCAGTGAAGTCATGAACGATATTAGATATAAGCAGTAGGAATTTTCTCACAGAGTGTATAACAACAAATAATAAAAAAAAAAACTAAAATTTGAAAATTAAATCTCAATAAAATAAATAACCTTTCGTTTTCCGCGTTTCGTTGTTGCGTTAGTACGGAACTCGTTATATGCGGGTCTGACTCACACTTGGCCACTTTTTTATGAAGCGAAAGAAAGGAGAATGCCAGAAAATGGGCTAGATTTGCGTCACTCTCACGTATGCATGAAGAATCGTCTTTAAAATTTTATTATTGCGTATATTTATGTTAGTGAAATGTGAAAAGGGCTTCAAAAGTATTATAAAAAAAAGTAATTAAACGTTTCGAAACATGTGGAACCGCCATGCCACTTATAAAACTTAGAAAATTAACCACTTAGAAGATCAGATGATAACAATTTCCCTGTTAATATCTTACTTATCTTTTTTTTACATAATATTGAGAATATTTCTAATGTTTTACCGATGATTCGGTTGAAACGCAAGGTTTAGCCCAATTTTCATACAATAATCGCACATTCTCCTTTTCATGATTATATCTTTAACATAAATATTATAACTGTTGCTCATAATTTTGCTTACATCATAAGATATGAGAAAATGGTGTCTAATTTAATTTGCTAGATTTTAACCTAAGAAATTCCATAACAATTTTTTTTTCTTTCTTTTTTTTTAGTACTTGACTGCGATCTCACCTGATGGTAAGTGATGATGCAGTCGAAGATGCGTACTAGCTTGGAAGGGGTAAGTTATGTCACCCAACGGTTTCTACACAGCATCGTACCGAAACGCTAAATCGCTTGGCGATACGTTGGTCAATTTAGAAATTATAAAATTCCAAAGTGGCCCGTGGCGGGAATCGAACCCGCGACCTACCACTCGAATCCGAGAGTGCGTCCCCTGCGCCACTGAGGTCGTCAAAATTTGTTGCAGTGTAAAAGAATACCAAGTAGAATAGTAGTAGGTATTAAGTAAAGTGATATTCAACGGAGTGAAGTTAGCTACAAGCGAGAAAGGTAACTCAAGAAGCAATTCGATGTTAACTATCGCGGAAACGGAAACTAATTGACGTTCCTAATGAAATCTTAATGAGACCATGTAATTACGAAATTACTTAGCTTTTACCATATTGGATGGATCTGTATGTCACTTCACCGTACCTACTTACATAAATCTTTCAAAAACTTTGACTATGAAATTGTACCGTTAAAAATAAAATGCAAAATTCTTTTCAAAATAACCGACTTAAAATGCCACTACAAAGAGTAAAATAATTTTTCAGTGTAGGTACAGCAATTCGAAGTCGGGCGATTAATACGAAGGACTATACGAAAAGATTCCGACGAATTGAGAACCTCCTTTTTTTTTGAAGTCGGTTAAAAAGTTCAATGCAGTAGGTGTTTTTGTATCCCTTATTTCACGAAAGCAGGACTTCACAATAATTGGTGTAAGTAAGCGATAAGTTTCATTAAAAAAATTGAATAAAAACTTGACGACAATAATTTCTGATGCCTTTTAACTGTTTTCCTAAAGGCACCCAGGTTGTACTTGGTTAGGAGCACGGAGGCTGGAAGGGCCTTAAACACCTTAGCGGCCAAATGCGTAAGAAATACGTATTCATCACTATCTAAATCGTAAACAAATTCTAGCCGCTGATTGGCAGAATCTGTTGTTTGCATTTTACGATTACAATACGTTTCCTCACACAATCGCCTAGCGTATCTGAAACGTAGAAGTGACCCGTTTAGTAAGAGTTTGTTGAATATCAACCACATATAGATGATCTCGGTCTTAGCGTCTTGCCTTTCTAAAAAAAGTTCAAAGAAATTTAGTATATTGCAATAACAGCTACCGGTTATATTATAGTCCCGACGAAGGGACTTCGTTACCCTCGAGAGCCCAAAGGATGAATGAATGAATGAATGAATGAATGAATGAATGAATGAATGAATGAATGAATGAATGAATTAATATACTTTTATTGCACACTACAAAGTCAAACAAAGGACAACAAGAAAAAAGAAAGAAAAAGGATGTAACCCACGAGAGATACCAATGTATTCGTAAGGGTTCCTGAGCTCCCATTATGCATACGGGTAAGCCACCGACGGGGTTTTAGTGGGTAAAAATCCCATTCCTGCTCTGCACCGGAGGCAGAGAAAAGTAAAAAGGTAAAAAGCATATTTCAAGCACATCAGTTGCTTTTCTAGATTTTCCATAGGTGCATTTTACACCGTCTGAACCAGCATTCCGGCATTAAAGATTTTAGATTGCTCCCCGCCACTAAGCACGTCTTTTATCACCGCAGACGGAACCCCTGGAGGGTATTACCGTGAAATATAAGACGTATTCCCTCACTGCAAACAGTGTGGATAAAACTGGAGGCAACGTGATGTGGGAGCACTAGTGAGTTAAGTATATACTTAACTCACTAGTGCTCCTACTGCTGTACGTTTGGACACCGAACCCAATGAACGTTCTCTACAATTTAGCAAGATGAAAGTGACCGCAAATAAATGGTCAAGTGCGAGTCGGGTTCGCTGACTGATTGTTCCGTACTGTCTATCCAAATTCAGAAACGAGCAAAAAAAGTCACGATTATTGTATGGGGAAATCTGTGAAAATTTCAAGTGTCTGACTGTCACGATTCAAGAGATACAGCTTGATGACAGACGGATGGATGGACGGACGGACAGCGAAGTCTTAGTAATAAGATCCGCTTGATAAACTCCCTAGGGTGATACGCTCGCACGCTCAATAGTGCCAACCAAATAATTGTTTTGTGAACAAAAAATTGCTAAAACAAAGTTCTATGTAAGAACATAAACAAGTCGGGAAAGGGAGTGGGAAATAGGAACGGAAACCTTTTATCCTGAGAAAAACTGTGATACCTGTGATATTTCAAGATAACTGAAATTCACGCAAGCAAAGTCGCGGGTAACTCCTAAATAAAGTCTTTAGTCAATATTATCCGCTGGTCCGGTTTTGATATGTTCATCCCTCATTGTTGTACTGACAAAATCCTGGAAGAAAATAGGCAAAGTCGCGAGAAATGACATGGCCGGATTCTGCCCTGGAAAAAAAATTTTCATGGCCATCGACAAACAGTACGTCATATTAAAGCTTATAATTATGTCTTTACAATCGTTTAATTTTTATGATCTGAAAACTAGCGAGAGATATAATATCAGCATAACAACTTGCAAAAAAATTCGCCTAAATAATTTTAATAGCAATGATTTTTAATTAAAAAATGATGCATATTGGTTATGAACTCATTATTTTTTCATATTAAAAAGCTTAGAAAATGCGAGTAAACATTTTGAACAGCATTTATTTAATAAAAAAATCATTGCTATTAAATTATTTAGGCGCATTTTGTTGCAAGTTGTTATGCTGATATTATGTCTCTGGCTAGTTTTCAGATCATAAAAATTAAACGATTGTAAAGACATAATTATAAGCTTTAATAATATGACGTACTGTTTGTCGATGGCCATGAATATTTTTTTTCCAGGGCACAGCTCCATACAAGTTTCGGCCATGTCCTTTCTTAATAAAGTCTTAAGTCAATATTTTCCGCTGGTACCTGGTCTTGATATCATCCCTAGTATATTGCATTAGCAAAACCCTCAAAAAGAAAAATGATAAATTAAACCGCTTCATCTATACCCTTGGACCACAAAGTCAAACGAGGCCGTTAAGACTCGTGTAGTAAACCCCAATACAACGTCATTTCACGTCGCTCTGTGTGTCACACACGTACGCTTGAAGCTACTCGAGTTGGCTGAGAACACTGGAGGAATTGCAGTGATCTTTGGCACGGAATTATAGCATACTTTCGGGATACCAACACAGACGCAAATGTATTACTGCTAGCTGTTAACCGCTGCTCCACCCGCGTGAAGTTTTGGTTGGAATCTTTGATTTTCTCAAAATAAAAAGTAGCCTATGTTCCTCTCTGCCCTTTCAACTATATTTTTGTAAAAAAAATCACGTTGGTTTGATGCTCAATTGTGGTGTGATTGAAGGACAAACATACAAACAAACTCACACTTAAAATGTATAAAGTATGAATTCACCTGCAAATATAGAATGGATTCAGCTGAAATAAAAAATTACTCAAAATAACTACTCATATTTTATTTATAATGATTATATTAAAAGTATTATATTGGCTTTGTAAATGACATTAAAATTTAAATGTCTACCTAACAGATATTATATAACTATGCTACATAATGAGAATGATGAGACTCTGAGAGCCTCCAAATAATGCGAACCAACCCTTACAAAAATCTTTTAATTATATAAATGAACATGAGAAAAAGTTTTAAGGAAAACGTTACGTTAAAACGATAAAATTTGTCAAGGTAATTTGCTAATTGGATGGCAACGGATGCTTAATTAATTTATAAGTTACAAGTTGTATAGCTAAATTGCAAAATAAGTCAATCCGTCTGTATAAACCACTGATTATTAAACATAATATTAGCGTAGCGTATTTCGTCATTGGTCTAAACATTTCCGTAAAATTTCAACGTCTAGATTTTTTTTATACCACAGGCCTACACTTGTAAATAGATTCTTCAGGTGCAAAACAAGTTTCCAAACAGGTTTGAGCAGTACTATGACATTTCATAAGTGTGCACGTAAGTTCATGACTTGCACCACAAAGTATAGCTTTATAGGTAACGAAGCGAAGCGACAGGAAAGTTTTGCACCGAAAATTCAAGATGGCAAGAACGCGGAGTTGGCACGTGAACTGACGTGACACGTGATTGGCTACCTCGGCGCCTTTGAACTGACGACGTTGTATCACTTGTAAATCAATTACTTAGACGACGGATACCGATTTAAGTTAGTAAGACCAGGGGCCGTACCACCATCTCTTATAGCAGTATTATTTTAATATTGTTTTAAAATTCTCATACTGACATTGTATGAAAATGTCAAAACAATATTACAATAATACTGCTGTAAGAGATGGTGGTACGGCCTCAGGTAATAAAACAGGACGAATATGAAGTGATTAGCGGAAAAAATTGCACTAGGAAGCCTGCGTGAATTTAGATTTTTCACAAGGTTACCGCACCGTGTAGGTTACCACTTGGCTGTGATTACATCTGAAGAAAAGTGATAATACAGTCTAAGGAGAATTGCAATTGCATAGGAAATGCCTAATTATTACCTAAGCAATGCAATCCACTCTGATTTTGATGGCACTCTTGATTTGATGGCGCCCAAATTTTAGGTGGTGGAAAAGACAATGTAAGGGAAGTTATTCCAGACAGTTGCAGTGTGTATCAAGAACGAAGAAACGAACCAGTAGCGGTAGCGAACCTGCCATCTGCGTCGAAGGTCGTGGGTTCGATTCCCACTAATAGTAAATGTGATAACTACCGCTTACAAAATATCCTGATATATTTATTTAAAAAAAAACTATGTAGCCTTGAGTTCGATAAACGCGTGAGTGCATGCCTTGCGCTGGGCGAGGTAACGAACCGATAAGGCGAGGCACTCGTGTTCCGCCCCAGCGACATTTCAATATAGGAACAATGATACGCGCTCTCTTTGACAATACCCCCGATTCTGCACTTTGATTGAACACAATACACGGTAACTCCACACGCATTTCCTTGTACCATACACAAATATACCTATATAATATGGTTTACCTTACTCACGCACGTGTTTGTCAGATTTACCCAATCGTATTAGTACTATGCATGTACTATGTATTAAGTATTCTATCGTTTAACTTGTTTCTGACTTCCCCCCTTTTGAATATGTATTGAATTGAAGGAGGCGTTATTTCGCGGAAATCCATAATTATTAGGACAGATTAATTTGTTTACGATTTCGCATTGTGAACTCAACATATTCTGAGGATGTCCCGGTGTCGGGACGAAACGTGCGCCGAAGAAAGTGTTGGAAAATTGTGTGTGGTGTTTCATGTGGGCAGTGTTCCTGCATATTGTACCATACAGAATCTTTTCAAGTAGCGGATTATAGCAAAACAAATTAATCCGTCCTACTTCCCCCCTTTTTCTTATACCTCTATTAGTTCCTAATTCAAAACATTTGTTGCATGTGAGCCCACTTTAACTATATGTATTCTATTTTTTAGTATTTGTTGTTGTAGCAGCAATAGAAATACATCATCTGTGAAAATTTCAAGACTGTAGCTATTACGGTTCAAGAGTTACAGCCTTGTGACAGACGGACTGACTGACGATACAGTCTTACTAATAGAGCGGGACACTATTTTACCCTTCAGGTATGGAAACCTAAAAAAATTATGGCACCGGAATTTCCCTTAATCGGCAAAATAACAGGAAATAAGTATTTTATTACTGTACAAATAACAGGAAGCGTATCTAAACCAACTCTCAACAAAGAAAACCTTCCTATTGCGTGAGGCTCAAGGGGTGGATTAGAGAAATGCCTTTTTGCTCACAGCTCCTCTGGGCCTCACTCCGAGATTGTGAGCAGCTTTTTGTTATCTCAATCCAAAACTTTTGTGTCCATTCCTCCATTATTAATTTACATCAAAAGAAAAAGGAGGCTATCAGTAAATTTTAACCAACATCAAAAAACAAGAGAAGTTTGTTATTATTTTGACAATGCTGGACCAATTTTAATGTTTCTTTACTTTAAAAGAGAGCTGAAAAGAAAGCGCCTGTTGCTTGCCACTACTTCAGGTGTTACATAAGATTCATAAGCACAAAATTGTAGTGAGAACTTTCGAGAATCGTTGGATGCCGACCACAGAACGCTATCCTCTCAACAAGAACTTTTGAGAATCGTTAGATGCCAATCAAAGAACACTATCCTCTCAACAAGAACTTTTGACAAACGTTGAATGCCGACCATAGAAGGCCAGGCTCTCAACAAGAACGTTTGAGAATCGTTAGATGCCGACCAGATAACGCTATCCTCTCAACAAGAAGTTTTGAAAATCGTTGAATGCCGACCATAGAAGGTCAGGCTCTCAACAAGAATGTTTTAGAATCGTTAGATGCCGACCGCAGAACGCTATCCTCTCAACAAGAACTTTTGAGAATCGTTATATGCCAATCAGAGAACACTATCCTCTCAACAAGAACTTTTGACAATCGTTAAATGCCGACCAGATAACGCTATCCTCTCAACAAGAACTTTTGAAAATCGTTGAATGCCGACCATAGAAGGCCAGGCTCGCAACAAGCACGCTTGAGAATCGTTAGATGCCGACCACAGAACGCTATTTTCCTCAACAAGAACTTTAGAAAATCGTTCTAAGCCGACCATATAGAAGTCTATCCTCTAAACAAGAACTTGTGAGAATCGTTGGGTGCCGACCACAGAACACTCTCAACAAGAACGTTTGCGAATCGTTAGATGCCGACCAGATAACACTATCCTCTCAACAAGAACTTTTGAGAATTGTTGGATGTCAACCACACTCAACGCTATCCTCTCAACGCCTCGTCGTGTGAGACAAACCCCCACGTGAAGTAAAACGACGACCAAGCGTGTTTCGGGAAAGGGAAAAATGAAGGCTCTTTGATGTAGCGAACATGCGAATTTGCGAGGCGCGCTGAACCGTTCGCGCCGTGTCTACACCTCGTTAGCCTCGCTGTAGGGTTGGCACTGCGCTGTTTTAACAATGAATTCGGAATGGAATCATAAAGTGGACAAAAAAAAATGACAGGAATAAAAATAAAAATTGGTCAAGTGCGAGTCGGGCACGCGCATAAACGGTTCCGTGCTATCAATTCTATTTTTATTTTTTATTATTTATTTTATTTTATTACTATCAAGACTATGTCTCAAGTGTATTAAAGTAAACCAAACACGCAACTGCCCACCAAATTCAAAAACGAGCAAAAAAAAATCACGTTTGCTGTAACTAAGCCCCTGCATTTTTAGACTGAATGTATAATTAAATATTCACTGATCATTTGAAGTGTCTAGCTGTTACCCGTAATATAATAAACTAGCTACTGTAATGTCGAGCAAAACAAGCAAAAAAATCAGGTTTGTTGTATGGGTGCCCCCTTAAATATTAAGTATTTTATTCTATGTTTTAGTATTTGTTGTTACAGCGGCAACAGAAATACGTCATCCGTGAAAATTTCGAGTTTGTAGCTATCACGGTTCAACTAGCTACTAGCCCGTGGCCTGGTAGCTACAGGCGGACGGCGAAGTCTTAGTAATAGGGTCCTATTTACCCGTTGGGTACGGAACTCTAAAAAAAGTTGTACAAGTGGCAGCGTTTATACATAGAAGCCATCATGACGTGTACTGCAACCCAAGAAGGAAAAATAATAAAAAGAACAGTCTCCAGTCCCGGTACTCACTGTTTTACGTAAAATAATAAAAATTGACGATAAAATACGAAAAGCACTTAGCACTACGTTTCTATACGGTACAAAACTATTTTTATATTTCTTTTAAACGAATTAAAAATAGATGCATGTTAAATTCCACGCACGACTGAAGTTTACATGCATTTACCTACTGCACACTTTTTTTTGATATTGTAAATCCAGTCTTGACGACAGTCGTGCATGAAGCTGTAAGAGCGTTTCTCACGGTCGGTTGTATCACGAACTTGGAAGAAAAAATTTCGTGGAAGAAAAAAGTGGAAGAAGTTGGAATGCCGCCGCTATCGACGGTAAAGGAGGCAAAAGATTGTGGACTTTCACATTCACAAAGGTGTGGGGGGGCCATTTTCTTATATTATGTAATATTTATAATTCTCGTACTAAAGTTTACGATATTTTTTGGACTTGCTAGTGAAAATCAAGTATGATATCTTACGAAAGTTCAATTCCCAACTCTTTCATTCCCACAATCACAATAGCTCCGAAAAGTCGTGATATGTGTTCCTGGGTTCAAACTTAGAACCCCGAACGCAATCACTGCTGATACAACAAATGTTGTCTGGAAGAGATCGCTCGTAAGCGACAAGTCCACCTCTTTGTACTTGCCTATTTCTTTATCTTCTGTGTACTTGAACTTTAGTAAATAATTTTTTGGGTGTACAATAAAGCATATACAAACACACCAACTTTTTTGATAGAAATCAAATATTTTGTGGTAGAGTGGCAGCCCTGGATGCATCGGAGCGTGTCACAAAGTGGATTATCGTCTCCCTCAAATGATTGACACTCGATGCATTAACGGGCGCTCCTTAGGGGCGGAGCGCACTGGCAACTCCGGAGACATTCGACTTGTAACAGACAGCACGACGGAAGGTGTTCGATTGTACTGCTTTTAGTTCAAAATGGCTGTTCTTGCTCCTCAAATTCATACAACAGTGATACTATGTAGTTATCTCTTGGTGACTTTATTAAAGCGTCATTCAGTCGTAAGCCCTAGTTATTATCCCTTACGTAATAAGCTGTTTATATTAATTATAATACGCTTATTAGAATACGCAGTCTAATGAAAAATTTGAATTTGCATTGGAATATACTTGTCGTGTACTTTTCACTTGTTTCAAAACATAATATTATTATTGGCACAAAAAAACAGCACTTTTTACGTTTGTAAATTTGTGTTATTTTCTCAGAATTAAATTATTTTCCAAAAATTTCCTCTAAAACAGAAAATCTGAATCATTATTAAAATTCAAACTGCAATGAAATTTTAACGCAAGTTTTATGGAAAAGAAGTAATTTTGAAATAGAAAAATGGAAAGCATATGCTATTTGATTTGAGCAAGAAGCACACGCAGTATCATTTTGCGTAGTAGGCTTACTACGTACGCCATATTATGTGATTACTGGAAGGCTCTTTTTTTGTCTGCGAATGTTGCCGTCTCGTGACACAAGTCGCCAGTATGCTCGCGCCCTTATCCACTGTCACCCACAAAATGTCTACCAATATCGTGTCCCTACGCTCCGCAGTAGATAATGGCGATATTCAGCACGCCGCAAACGCCTCGCAATCCCGTCCGGTGTACTTCGGAAATACGCCGCAATGGGGTCTTACACTACTTTTGAATTTGATAAAAAATATTACTTTATTATAAACTAGGATAAAAATAATAACGTGCAGTGAAAGAAATATTAAAATCCAACGAAGATTTACAAAGTTACAGGCGTTTAAACTTTGGAGTGGGGGATCTTCTATCCCTTTCTCGCAAAACGAAAATTTGTATGAAGCCGCACGAACCTACTATGGCATTGGTACTTTGTGACGTCACAATTTCATGTTGCTATCTCTGTCTAATCACAAATCTTTAAATGCTTATAACTTTTTTGTTATTTGATCGATTTAATTAGTTCTTTCAGTGCACGTCATTATATTAATTCTACTTTATAATAAAGTAATAAAAAAATTGGAGTCAAATACCCTATTCCACTTAATATACTCTGAACCGCAAATATAAGCGGGAATATAGTTTGATGCGTTTGTTCATATCAAGAATGAAGCGATCAGCATCCGTAGCCGTGATACTTATCGATTCTATTTCTACAATCGCTATCGCTTTTAAAAAACTGAGCAATAATATCCCACCGATAAAAAGGGTCCCAAGCGATTTAGCTGTGCGGCGCGATGCTTTGTAGCAAACGATAGGCGTTATATTTACCACTTCCATGATAATTTTGATGTAGGCATGATAAGTATTAATTCTATTTTTACAATCGCCTATCGCTTTAAATATACTGAGCAATATGCCACTACGCCACCGCCAAAAAAGGACCGATTTAGCTGCGCAGTGCGATGCTTTGTAGCAAGCGATAACATTTTCAGCTACATTTCTGTAAAGAAAACATGTCTCTACATGTACGGGTTCTTCACGAAAATCGAGTCAACCCGCATCGCACAGACGAATCGAATTCCTCCATTTTACAGTTATCGCCATTTATTGACAGTCACTGACATGCGGCTGTAAATAGATGGCGCTGGCTGTAAATGTATGTAAATGTATGTATGTCTGCACTCCATTCGGCGATATTCAGCACTCACAAAATATGAGATTCCGTTTAGCAAATTTCGTAAATATGATGAATTTCCACTTAAGGGCGATGGGTACCATCCGGGCGCGAAAATTCAAATTTCATTTAGTTTTTCGCTCATAGTGGGCTAATTATACATCGAAGGCTAGTGGCAATGTGTTTTGCGGGCACAACGTTTATGCATCTACATGTTTTTAACAAAAACTCTACTCATTTACTTCATATTAGTTCCCGATAGCTCGAAATCTAGGAAACTGCAAAAAATTGTCTTTCGGGAACCAATATGACATGAGTGGGAACTTTCGAGCAAAGTTTCCATTAAAAACGTGGAGATGCATAAAAAGTAGGCCCGCAAAATGCATTGCCATAAATCTACAATGTGTAGTTAGTCTAATATTTGCGAAAAACTAAATAAAGTTTGAATTTCGCGGGCTGGTAGGGCCGCAACACCTTAACATTATTTTACGCTACTATTGGCAGAGACACAGCGCTGAGTATACGCAACATAGCTTAGCAAAGCAGAGTAAAAAAACAATGCCGAGTTTCTCGCTAGTTCTTCTCCGAGCCCACTCGAAATGCGTACAAAAACCCGTACTAACCCTTAAAAACTGTGGTGGTACATACTCTGTGTAAACTACAATCACCACAAAGGTAATAATTGGCCTCGGAAAATATTGGATTGAAAAACTGTAAAGTTTTCACAATAGATGGCGCTAAAGTTCTGCCCAAGAACGAAAAACAATTTCGTCGTGGTGGGACAGTACTTACAGCTCAGTTGGCATAAGAGCACCCAGCCGCGATAGCTGGGGGACGTGGGTTCGAGTCCCACCACGAGTGAAATGTTGATGCATATTTCAAAGATTCAAGATTCAAAGATTCAAATCATTTATTTCATATTGGCCACTACTTGTTAGCACTTATGAAGGTCAAGTAGGTACATATACTTATTAATAGTGACAACTATTTAACGACTTAAAAACTAAGTTTACGAGGGTTCCAACGCGCCCTGAACTGAGAAGAAGCCCACAACAAACTCAGCCGGGTATTATTTTTTTTTTTTGTTATCACTATTTCACAATATAATATAAAATTAGAACTAGGTATAAATTTGAATTAGAGCAGTTTACTCCCATGGATTGATTTCATTTAAGTAATCTTTTATGCTATAATATGCCTTATTTATAAGTTTCGGCTTGACAAAACCTTTGAACTTATTGAGCGACATGTCAAATACACTGGATGGCAGTTTATTATAAAATCTAATGCAATTGCATAAAAACGATCTACTTATTTTAGTAAGACGCGTGCTATGGACAACCAGTTTGTTTTTGCTTCTAAGGTTAATGTTATTGAGGTCACGTTTCCTACTAAATTTATTTATATTTTTGTGTACATATATTAAGTTCTCATAAATATACTGACTATGTACGGTCATGATATTAAATTCCTTAAATTTATTCCTGAGTGACTCTCTTGGACCTAATTTATAAATTGAACGAACAGCCCTTTTCTGCAGCACGAATACGGTGTTAATGTCAGCAGCATTACCCCACAACAGGATACCGTACGACATTATGCTGTGAAAATAGCTAAAATATACCAGTCTAGCAGTCTGAACGTCAGTCAGCTGCCGTATTAAATTTATAAGCACCACAAATGCTCGTTTTCACCAACATTTTAAGAGACAGTTGTTGTAAGTGAAATCTGTCACCTATCGGGCGTTTCTTAAAGTGTTGGTGAAAACGAGCGTACCTAAGTGTCGCTGTACTATCCCATAATTCCTTTTACTCGTATGTATAACCTCACTATAAATGTATAGAGGTAAGTATGTATAACACGATCGATTGTAACAGTGTACGGTGTACCAATAACATAACGTATGTATCGGCAATATCGCGTGAGAGATAATAATTTATACGGCCAGACGAATCGTTTTGCGAATGAATTCATATTTCATTGCTACGGGAACGGTTATATCCAATTTTTTTCGTGTTTCATCGCACATTTTTTCGATAGATACGAATAGTTTGCGGATAGTCGGATTACATGGTTTGAATTATAAAGAAGAATGACGAAAGGTGGCATCAAGTTTTTTCATGAACCAAAACCAAAGTATTTTAGGAAAATAAAATTGTGTTCTTTAAGAACCGTTGGCACTAGGATTTTAATATCCGGAATTTAATTTTCCATATAAAAAGTTACTTTCTTTTTAGTGCATATTTCCTGTCATACAGATTTTATTGAGAAGTGCAACATATTTGCCTATTACTTTGGAATTCGGATGTTAATTAAAAAAATAATAGACCGTAGTCTATTAAAAAAATAAAATTTGCATTAGAATCAGCTTGGTGCGGGATTCCATAAATCCATGGTCATTATCCTTTTGGGGACTCTAACCACTCCTAACTTTTAGTCCAGTGGTTACATCCCTTGCCTTCTTGCAAGGGATTGGATTTGGAGGGTTGAATTCTAGGCACTTTGACATCGTATGACTTTTTAGAGTTACCCTGCTAGCCAGAGTTTTCCACAGAGTTCTTGAAAGTGTGAGAAGCCTTCCAATAAGCAACTGATCATCACGGTGTACTATGACTTAAAATTTCTCTTTCTGAGGGGAGGCCGAAGTCCAGAAGTGGGTTAATCATGACAAACGATCAACCACAAATCATAGAATTAACAAAACTATGGAGACTCATTCAATCCAGCCTAAACTTGTGTGACATTCGGCACCATGATGAGTGCCAAGATTGGTTGTCAAATGTTCGTATACTGAGTTACTATTCTAGGGGACACCATCTTATACGCCACTTGACTGATTAAAAACAGTAACGCTAATTTTGTTGACGGGGTCAGTCCATATTGTTCCTAAGTCTGTGAAGATCAGTGAATGAGTTTTATATTGACAAGCAATCAACTAAGAAAGATACTAATAAACAGTTAAAACAAGTTGTTGATTTCCAACCTACATAAAATCAATTGACAAATTGTTTTTTTATTAACTACCCACAATATACCTCGGAAGTGACTTGCCGATAGCAAATAATGGAAAGCTTAGGTGTTACCCGGTAACTGGCTCCGATTTAGTTATAGTGACGTACTCGTACATATTACAAGTGTAATCTAAAAGATTTAAACTTAATCCGACTCCACTCTCGATATTTTGAAAACTCCTGAACTGATTATGATGGAACTTACACTGTTCCTTAAGCTGGACTTTACCTAATCCAACTTAAAAAAATTGCAATTCGTCTTATCTTTTTGAGACCTGTGTGTTTTTGCTCGCAGTTCTATATAATTTCCTAAAATGTGCGTGAAGTGTGGAATATCACCGGATCTCTATCTAAGTCTTTATTATTGTATGTTTTTCACTCTTTCACACCTCAACTACCGATTTTTTTGCACTGTAATTGGGAAAAGGCTGGAAAAATGGACTGCTTTGAAGTTTTAAGTACGGAAAAATCATCAGTTTATTCCGGTAAAGACTAAAATCAACGCCTTAATAAACGGGAAAAAACCTTTTATTTTAATTCAAAACATTTAAGAAAGTAATGTTATAAGCAATGAAAGATCAAAACTCTAGACAAGAAAACAAGAAACTTGTTTAATTTTAGAAACTAAAATATGCTGAAAAAGGCGCCGTATTAATTTTGGATTCAAGGCATATGCAATGATTAAAAATCTTCGCCGTTAAATACCCTACCGCGATGAAAAAGCCTCTACGATATCAGGTTCTTTCATACTTTGTAGTCAAGTGGCAATCACTAAGCGGCGACCTCGAAGTTAAGCTGAACGACTAGACTCTATTCGACTTAATCGATGCCTGAGTGATTCAGCACATCACTAGTTCAATGTATTCAATAGGCTTCGATGTGGGGACCAAGAGGTAGTAACCGCTTTGACTGAAGTGTGTGTTAAAACTTTAGAGATATAATATAGGTGAAACTTATTATGTATGTATATGTTAAGGCGATAGTTTGTATGTATGAAATTTGGAACCGAAAAAGTTTATTCCATTAGCTATTTTTAAATGTCACACATTGTATCGCGTCATATCGTGAACAACAATGTTAAAAATCGATTTTTACCAATGGGTCAGCCGGTAAAAACTGCTTGTTTTATTAACAAAAACAGCTTACACACGATATATATCGATTTAATTTTATTTATAAAACCAAGATTTTGACCAGGGGTCGGTTTGCGTAAAAACGTAACGTTTTCATCGATATAGTTAACAAATCCCCCCAGTTAGCCCCCCAATTTGCGGACGTAAACATGTTTTCTTACACAATCTCTCCAACAACTGTTTACTATATCATAGAAAAACGAGCCTTTAGTGCCAAAAATTGCACATAAATACAAAAAACTAAAGATACAAATCTGGAATTTGTACAATGGGAGTAGGTACACACTTACTGAACGTGTCTAAACTGTAAAATCATTATTGGATGAGTCTTTTGGATGAAGAAATCGGTTCACCAGCTCCTAGCCTACAATTGGAAGTATTGAACACGCTTTAAAGGCGCTCGATGGTGCGTGATCAGTGATCGTGTATAATATATACATGTATAATGTACATGTATAATGTACATGTATATTGTATATGTATAATTAACGAACGCCATTGTTAATGGGTTTGATTAATTGTTATTGAGCGCACTTGCGTGCAATATTATGGGCGGACGCGTTCAGTGGGTAATTTGCCATGGCCTTACTGAGGTTTACTATTCATAGTTACTATTGTAATATGTTTAATGTGTTTAGTATTTTGGACTCATCCGTCTTCAGCGCATTCGTATCGTAAACGTAGAGTCGTATCTCTACGATTTCGCATTGTGAAGTCAACATCTCCTGAGGATGTCCCGGTGTCGGGACGAAACGTGCGTCGAAGAAAGTGATAGAAAAAATTGTGTGTGGTGTTTCATGCGGATAGTGTTCCTGCATATTGCACCATACAGAATCCTTTCAAGTAGCGGATAATAGCAAAACAAATTAATCAGTCCTGCTAATTATGGATTTCCGCAAAATAACGCCTGCTTCCATTCAGCATTCTTAGCTATTTTGGCCACGACGCGGCGATAACAGCATCGAAAGATTAATCCTGGTTGGCAAACGTGGAAGGGAAAAGTTCAAGAGGCAGATCTCTAACCCGGTGGACAGACCAACTCAAGGAAACTGGCGCCAGTTTATTTTACGAAGCAGTCCACATGGCTGCAGACAGAACACGGTGGAAGAAGATAATTCACCGGAGGATTACGCGCCGTGGTTGATAGTCACTCTCTTCGATTGGTCCCTCATGACTGAGGAAGTCATGAGGGACCAACTGAAGAGACAGAGAGAGTTTCTGGACTGAAGTAATGAGGGACCAACCGAAGAGAGAGAGAGAGATTCTGGGCTCAAGTGGTTAAACTAGCGCAAGGCCCATGCTTCCATAGACACCGAAATTGTCTTAGTCGACATCACCTGAGGATGTCCCGGTGTCGGAACGAAACGTACGTCGAAAGTATTGTAAGAGTCGTGTGGTGGCATTGATTGCTTGGGAACTTGGTTTGTGTCAGTTTCAAATAAACAAGTTGTACTTCTCAATAAAATTTGTATGACAGGAAATTTGAAAAAAAAAATAACTTTTTGTATGCAAAATTAAAAACCGGATATGAAATAGTATGTTTCATTACAAGTGCGGAAAGGCTGTTATTGCAAAGAGTTCCGACAAATGTCTACCCGAGCCGAGGCGCAGCCGAAAGCGAGGGTTGACAGTCGGAACAAGTTGCAATGACGGTTCCGCACGTGTACTGAACGATTATTTTTAATACAGTTGCGAAAAAATGAAGCAATTTAATAAAATAATAAAAACACAATAAACTCAACTAACTTCACATTTTCTGAAAAACTATTTGCTTTTTTCTCTTCTTTCCACGCAATAAATTCGTCGTATGTAGATATGTAGCGACTTTTTGACTTTTCCGGTAAAATGTTCTCCGAAGCATTTTGTGCAACAAACAACTAACTCGCAAAGAAAATTTCTGAAAAATGGCGCCAACCGTAGAATATAAGCAGTTTTTTTTTTCTTCACCCATGATTAAAAAAAAAAAAAAAATTAGTCATAGACTAAATAATATTCGGGTACGCAAAGGGAACTATGCCCATACAGCCAAGTCTTCAGTAGAATTTTTTTTTCTTGATATGAAATGAAAATGAAATTTAATGAGATGAAATGAAACCTAACCAAACTCATTCAATCAAATCTGATATTGAAACAAATTAGTAGCTCATTTTTAGAAATATACGTATTTGCATGAATCATAAAAACTTCTATGATTTTTTTTAGTAAAAACTTCATGGTTGGTTTTGCTTTTTAATAGACATTATTTTGACAGTTGGGAAAGATAACGCACGAGTTCGGGAAAGGTAAAAAAAAGCACGAGTATGTAATAGCCCACATCCCGAACGCTATACGTCCCTGCAATACGCCACTTTTTGAGCAACTGTATTAAAAAACTAATTCCTAATGCCAATTTTTCTAAAAAACACAATTTTATTTTTCTAGAAATCTTGCTTTTTGTTCATGCGAAAACTTGATACCACCTTTGGTCATTCTTCTTTCATATAGATATCTTTAATAGTTACTGAAATAAAGGGTCGTAACAGACAGATAGACAGACACGCATACAGATAGACTATCTGTCACGGGAAGACAGACAGACGGACAACAAAGTGATTTTTATAAAGTGTCAGTTTTTTTGAGTTGTTGTTCTGTTGAGGTACAGAACCCTTAAAACTAATGGATGGGTCCCATCGATTATAGTTTGGCAACTTCGTGTGCAACCCTCCTGAAGAGTGACAGGCGGTGGGGGAGACAAGGAACTTAGATGTCAGCAGTTAGCGGGCGGTGTAGCGGGGAAGGGGACACTTCTCTGAATGTATACACGCGTTACCGCGTCCCCCGGCCGTCTGTCACCCCGCAGGAGGGTCGCGCACGAAGTTGCCAAACTATAGCTTTAGGGTACAGCCGCTATGCCCAGCAGTGGGACATACAAGGGTAGAGAACTACACTCACCTGTAGAGAGGCTTTCCACCGGCGTGCCTAAACCAGAGCACCATGTACACCCGGTCCTCGTGGGAGTCCGGCTCGATGTCGCACGGCAGCGAGGCGGTTCGCCCCACAACAGCCTCAACCTCCATAGTGGACACTGGAACAAAGTCCACTACATCTGAGTTGATTTGACCAGCTCGTGACGCAACACTCTTATATACTAGTAGGGCGCGTGGAGGTGCTGTTTTCCCGCCTATAAAAATCCCTTTAAAATTCCCCATACATTTTTTATGGAAAAAAATCCGCCATATTGGATTTTTTTTCTAGCCATCGAATAGACCTTTTTGTCCTGATCAGTTCTTGTCAAGAAACCACTCTTCCATCTTTTATACTTTCCGAGATATCGACGAAATTCGTATGGCGGCCATTTTGAATCCGCCATTTTGAATTTTTTATCAGCTAACTGCCAATTGGATGTTAGGTTTAAAACATGTAGATGCATAAACTCATTGCCATAAGCCTACGATGTATAGTTAGCTTACTATTTGCGGTTGAATTTCTTCGGTAGAAACCCCTTGAACTTAATTTTTCAAAGGGCGCTTTTTAAGGGCGGAAAGACACCGCCATATATCGAGCGATGGGTGAAATAAAAAAAACATGGAAATGGAGTTTTGTTTTAGGTGTTATTCCAAACTTTGTTTCTACCTAGTGTCCCACGACACTCGTGTCTTTTTGGGGTTTTGTACCCGAAGGTTAAAAAAGGAACCCTATTACTGAGACTTCGTCCATCCGTCGGTCACAAGGCTGTATCTCTTGAACTGTAATAGCTGCAAACTTGAAATTTTCACAGATGATAAATATTTCTATTGCTGCTATAACAACAAATACTAAAAAATATAATAAAATATATATTTATGAGGGCTCATATACAATTGGGAATGGGTCTTGATAGTACGGAACCCTCAGTGCGAAAGCTTGACTCGCACTTGACCATTTTTAGGGTTCCATACCAAAATGGTAAAAATGGAACCCTTATGGTGAGACTTTCTCCGTCCGTCCGTCCGTCTGTCACACTCGATTATTTCAATAACATAATTTCAATAAATTCAATAAAATAAATTCATAAAAAATTGAAAATCTATTTTATTTTTATTTAAAAAGGGGGGAAATCGTGGTCATCGAAATTTCAAAACGAGATAACAATATTGAGTGAGGTATCATATGAAAGGGCGTTACTTGTGTATTCTAAAACCAATTTTTATTTATTTTTATGCCTGATAGTTTTTGAGTTATTGGGCAAACTGTCGAAAAAAATACCGTCCCCCCCCCCCCTTATCTCCGAAGTTTACCAATCGAACATCTGAAATAATTATGATCAATAGAAGTAAAAGTATATTTTACAGGAAAAATAAAATCAACTCTGTTACTATTATACTTTTTTTGATAATAACAATAAACCGGCAAAAACAAAGTTATGTTTGCGGTTTGTCAACAAAAGTACCTACATGTAAATTATACTCGTAAATTCATGAATCAAAGTGATTCTTTTAATGTTTAACTTCTTTTATGGTATGGACCCTCGGTGCGCGAGTCCAACTCGCACTTGGCCGGTTTTTTTTAATTTGTAAAGCAATATGTGCAATGTGCATAATATATCGCACACATGGTAGCGTTAGCAATTTCCCCAAATGTCCGGGATAATAACTAACGCGGCGCCGATGAATCGCTCCCGGGACGCTGGCTCATATTTTACGGATCGCCAGTTCCGGAACACTTTTTCACATTACTATGCCCGTAAATAACAAATTTTACGGAACTAGTTACGATATGGAGGTATAGTGCTAATCCGATAAGCGATTCTAATTTTTTTAAAAGTTTTAATTTTTTTATTATTGATAGGCTTAGGATTAGGAACACTTGACTAAAATCATGTCTACACTGGAAGACATGAAGACAGGCTTATTTTCATTTGATTTGATGAGGACAGACGCTGTACAAACCTATGTGTAAGCCCATGTGTTCAGTCCTTATCCTATCCTATACCTTTAAACGAGCAATTCTTGTATATATATATATATATATATCTATATAATTTGGATCTCGGAAACGGCTCGACGATTTTCATGAAATTTAGTATACAGGGGGGGGGGCGATAAATCGATCTAGCTAGGATTCATTTTTAGAAAATATCGAATTTACCAAAAAAAATGACTCCTGCTGCCATCTATTAGCCAGTAGTTAAACTACCGAGCGATGCTCGGTCACCCAGATATTTATAATTAATCAATCGTCTCATTTATTCATTGATGATATCAAGGCCATAATATGTCAGGGCTGCAGAGCGAAGAACCTCCTCATAATTTTTTTTTCACAAAACACCCTTAATTGAGGTACTTTAGTTTAGCTACGATCTACGATTTGGATACATTAATAGATAGTTGTTACGGAAATCACTCACCAGGGGGCGCCACAATAAACGTTTCTTTATCATTTGGTAGCGAAATTTTCTAATGTGTCTAATAATGTTTCTAGTAAACTCCTAGTGTTTGAGATTGTTTGATATGTTCTAACGAGGCTCACACATTATATTTGGTGACGAGGACATTATATCTGATGATGCAACTTGGGATTGAGTGTTACTCAACAATCGTAACTATTAAAATACTTCGAGCTTGGACCAATTTTGTTTCGTTTAACTATTCATTATAACACATTTGATCTGATGACGAGGGTCCATGATGCCTTCCAACGCTGCATAGAGGAGATAGTAGATTTATTTTTATTTTGTAATTAGTAACTTAATTTTAACTTAAACTAATATTAAAAACTATAGCTAAGAATCTGTCTATTGACTTATCTTAGTCTCTATTGCAGTATTGTAGGCACTTTGTTCTTGTGTCCTTGGAAGTACTCCTCATAATGCGTGGTTACTTTAATTCGGAGAATTTGCTAACTTGTATAGATTAACTAACTTGTATAGGCTACTCTGTTAAACTCGATATACGAATAGAATGAAACATAAACGATTTTGACAGAGTGAGGCGCGTCTAGCTAGTTTAGCGTTTTTCGTTGTCCTAAAATTTTGGTTTGGCACCCACTTCAAAAACTAACTATACCTACCCAGATATTATTAGAAAATTATTTTGTCCTTTTCAGTAAGTTTGTTTTTTAAAGGCTCCCTTTTTTTAAAGAAAAAGATATTGAATTTAATGACATGGCCGGATTCTGCCCTCAAAAAAAATATTCATGGCCATTGACAAACAGTACGTCATATTAAAGCTTATAATTATGTCTTTACAATCGTTTAGTTTTTATGATCAGAAAACTAGCGAGAGACACAATATCAGCATAACAACCTGCAACAAAATGCGCCTATATATTTTTAATAGCAATGATTTATTATTAAAATATTGTTTTTCAAAATGTTTACTCGCATTTTCTAAGCTTTGCTATATGAAAAATTAATAAGTTCATAACCAATACGCATCATTTTTTAATAAAAAATCATTGCTATTAAAAATATATATGCGCATTTTGTTGCAAGTTGTTATGCTGATATTATGTCTCTCGCTAGTTTTCTAATCATAAAAACTAAACGATTGTAAACACATAATTATTAGCTTTAATATGACGTACTATTTGTCGATGGCCATGAATATTTTTTTTCCAGGGCACAGCTCCATACAAGTTTCGGCCATGTCCTTTGTGTTTGATTGTGATTTTTTATATCTTTGTGTTTGTATATCATATTTACCTATTTAATATCATCTTTTTACTTTGTCCTTTAAGAATAAAAGCCCTTCAATAATATTTTCATAATAATCGAATCAACAAATTGAATATGACGAATTCCACGAACAAACATTCATTCTGGATTTCATCTCGGGGATCAATCGTTTTGCATAAATTATTATTTATTCTTCGCAACCTCGAAATCATGCGATTGTTCGATTTTCGCCCTTCTGTTGAAAACATGATGAATACAAACAAGTTAAATTTCATTCCTTTAACATAAATCAATAAGTTTTTTTAAAGGAAAATGAGTCAAATACAGCTTTTTTAACCGACTTCAAAAAAAAAGGAGGTTCTCAATTCGTCGGATTTTTTTTTATGTATGTTCACCGATTACTCGAAGACGCGTAAACCGTTTTGAAAAATTCTTGTTTTGTTTGAATGGGTATGATTCCCAGATGGTCCTATTTTTTTTTTGGTCAGGATCTGATGATGGAATCCTGGAGAAGTCGAGGGAACTCTTCAAATTTTATATAGATACTTGAAACAATTTGGGAACTGTTTGAAAGAGTAATATTTTCCAGGTTTTCCTATGGTCATCAGGTCAGGATTTGATCATGGGATCTTGGTGAAATCGAGGGAACTCTTCAAATTTTGCTAATATACTTGAAGCGATTTGGGTATTTTTAATAGTTACTACTGCATTTCCTTGCAAATGCTGACTTAATGACTACAGTCATCAAGTCAGGTTCTGATGATAGGATCTCGGAAAAATTGAGGGAACTCTTCAGATTTTATAAGCACACTTCAAGCGATTTCGGCATTATTTTCAATGTCCTGTGCATTTGATGTTTTCCACTAAAAAGTAAAAAATAAAATGGAAAATTTATTCTTTAAAAAAAACCGACTTCAAATGCCACTACAAAGAGTGAAATAATTTTTCAATGTAGGTACACACCAATTCGAAGTCGGGGAATTCGTACAATCATAGTGTTTCGTATTAATAGCCCGACTTCGAATTTACGCACTACAAGTTAGTACTGCGATCACGTCAGATGGTAAGTGAGGATGCAGACAATGTTACAGTGCGACAAGGCTATCTTGGCGCGTGGCCAATATCGAAACTAACGCCGCTATCTTTTGATAATGTTTGATAGTTCGCTCTGTCGGTATATCGCTATTGTATGTTGAGTCGTTTTTGCTTACTATTAACTAAAATTAATTAAAATTGAAGTAAAATTGAATACATTTTATTTTCTAGCTGCCTTTGTTCTATACAGCGCCCTCCTGACAATGTCATTCAAGTGCCAAGAGCGCCTTGTCGGACTGTTCGTACTAACTTGGTAAGTAAGTATCCCCAAACGCTTTCTACACAATGAAGTTGTACATAAAACATACCTATACCTATTCATTTTTAGACCATGGACGAAATACTCGCTACCCGCGATGCAATAAAATAAGAAAATAAAAACCACCTGTTGCGCTCGACGGCAGATCAGCCAAGCAATGCGCGCCATTTTGTTTACCCATTTTATCGCCCCGTGTGCAGCGAGATATAGCGACCAGTATATTTACACGACAGCCCAAAAAAGGAGTGTAATGTTTTTAGAGTTCATGTATGTATGCATGTGAGTTTCTTTATTCCACCATAAGTTCTGAACGGCTGAATAGATTTGGACATATGCGGTATCGTTCGAAGAATTACATCATTCCGAGTAACATAGGCTATATTTTTATTTGGAAAAAGTCTTTTTACCACAGAGCATAGTCGTGTTTTTTAATTTTAAATTATTTATCTTGTCAGTTACGTATGATACAATTCGCTATCGGCAATCAAACGTCGCAACTGCAATCCTTTTAGGGTACACGATATTCTGTATTGTATTTTTCTTGTAAACAGAAATAAACGTTGTACCTGTTTGTTCAGTTCGGTACAGGTTAACTGAAAAGCTCGTATATAACTGAGCACACAGAAATACTACGATTGTGTACTTTTTTTGTGTTTTGTAAGAAATATTTCATTGCATATAGGGATGATGGAGGGAGCTATTTTCGAGGAAGAGATATTTCTACGTGATCAAATCAGAAATTAGGAGATCTATAGATTTTTTTACAAGAAATAAGTTAGTACTTGACTGCGATCTCACCTGATGGTAAGTATTGATGCAGCCGATGTAAACGTAGTAACTTAGAATGGGTTAGTAAACTCACCCCGACAGTTTCTAATACAGCATCGCACCGAAACGCTAAATCGCTTGGCGGTGCGTCTTTGCCAATGACTTTTATGGTCTTTGCTCTGGTGATAACTAGCCACGGTCGAAGCCTCCCACCAGACCAGACCTGAGCCAATAAGAAATTATAAAATTCCAAAGTGGCCCGTGGCGGGAATCGAACCCGGGACCTCCCACTCGAATCCAAGCGCGCGCTCCTGCGCCAGGGAGGTCGTCAAAGATGAATCAGAGTCACCGCCATAGCTCAACGTATCACAAAGCTGAAATGGCAATGGGTAGACGTTGGGGACCATAACAACACCCGTAGCCAAAGTACCTTATCAATCCTATTTCTATTGTAGAAAAAGAATAGATATTATGAATAAAGAATTGGCTTGGAAATTCAAAAAAATATATAGAAATGGCATCCGTTTGATAAGTTGACATGACTATTTTCTACACCACAAATACAGTGCGACAAGGCTATTCTGGCGCGTGGCCAAAGTCTGAACTAACGCCGCTATCTTGTGCTACTGTTTGATAGTTCGCTCTATCAGTATATCACTATTGTATGTTATGTTGTTTTTAACCGACTTCAAAAAAAGGAGGAGGTTCTCAATTCGTCAGAATCTTTTTTTTTGCTTACTATTAACTATTTTAAACTAAAATTGAAGTAAAATCGAGGAGATTTTATTTTATGGCTGCCTTTGTTGTGCAACAGCGGCCTCCTTCAAGTGCCAAGAGAGTCTTGTCGGACTGTAGAATCGATAAAGCAATATGGTTATGGTTGCTGCATAAGATGAGAGAATCTTCCTCCAAACCAACTCTTAACCAATATTTAGAAATGATATATTAAAATAAATAAACCTAAACTCTCCGTAGATATTAATATAACGTAAATTCTAATTAATCCTATGTAGGCTAATATTATAATATCTCATTTATGGGCGTCCTATATTACCAGCGTGACATTATTGTTTTCTAATTAAAATAATAATATAGTTACCCAAAATATAATTAACTGTATTAATTATTCATAGAACTTGATTAATAACTAATCCTATTTTGGGATTAAATGAGGCGTCATTATCAACCATTTTCTCTATTAAATAAAATTTTCCATGTCTCATGTTTTTACCAAACCTGAAACGGCTCCGACCGATTGTTATGAAATTTTCTGTGTATATTTGGTAGGTCTGATCCACTGATATGTTTCTCTGGATTTATGATTCCATACGCTTTACATTTCATTTTTTGTGTCGATTTGAAGCGCCTCCCTCGAGCGTCCACGGTACTAAATTGACATTTGTTGGAAGTGGACCATAGAGTGGACCGTCGTTTTGAATGTCATTCGATTTTAGTTCCATAGACGCTCACGCCAGGTTACGCAACAATCAGCGCCGAAATGGCGAAAATCAAGTATGTCTTCATTTTGACTTTGACAGTCAGCTATCCAGAGTATATTCTATATACTCTATGGAGATCAGTGGTCTGATATTAGCTCGTAAGCTATTTCTTTATATCCCTAATGGCGAAACAACGTTTGCCGGGTCAGCTAGTAATAGTTAGTAGGTATATGAACAAAATTACTGAAAAACTCGGTGTCCTAAATCATCTTGCCCGCATAGCTTATGTGTTTAATGTTCATATTCGGGATTTTAACGTACTATAGATTTATCAATCCACAAAGATGCGCCCCACTCTCTCAAAATCGCTTATGTTGTATTCGATTGGAATGGAGTTTGACATAGTGGGGCGCGTCATCGCGGATTGAAATATCTATAAACAGTTATTCAAGCGATTTTTACTGATCTTCTTTCTTTAAACGTCATGTATTTTTATCTTATGATCAGGAACTTTACTGCTGTTTTCAGGATCAAGTTTATATTTTAGTTTTTTTAAACACGACAAGTTAGTAGGTATTTGACAGCAACGTCATTTGATGGTAAGTCACGATGCAGCCGAAGATGTATTTGAGTTAGTAATTCCTAACGGTGGCTACTATTACACAGCATCGCACCGGATCGCTAAATCGGTGGTGTTGCATCTTTATCGGTAGAGTGATAACCAGCCACGGTTGAAGCGAATCCTGAACTTTACATTCATTTTTGTTGTAAAAATTCTTTCAAAATTCTTAGATGATGTTTTACGAAGACTCCCTGAAAATAATAATATGTCAATTTTCCATTATCAAAAGGAAAAAAAGTATCACGAAATAAGAACATAGGGAACAAACAAAAACGACTCTGTCACCTCAGAAGGTATAACATAACTTAACCGCCGTAAAGACCCGGCTCGGCCGTGCCCCCTAATAAAGGCAATAACTCAAATTTTTCTCATTTCTGATATAAAGGACAGGCATTCCGCATTTGACACGGCCGTAACTCCCGGTTATGCGATATTTTACGGCGAGTCATATGTTGGTGCTTAGATAAATAGAGGCTTAGCTTTTGCGAGAACAGACGTATAAATATCATCCAGGAATTTCCAAAGTAACGCGAGCAAACGAGCAGGCGGGTCATCTGATGGTAAGCGATCACCGCCGCCCATGGACATTAGCAGCACCAGAGGAACTGCAAATGCGTTGCCGGCTCTTAAGAAATTTGTTTATCCGCCCCTTGAATAAACCCATGTTATAGTTTTGAGGAGGTGTTATAGCTGAAAGCTTTCTCTATTCTTCTTCTTATTTCTTTATGTTCTGACATTCGTTGAGAGGAGCAAGATGCAAGCGAGCATTAAGTGCACCCAAAATGGAAGTCATCTGCGCCTAACGACGAAGTTGTATTCTGAGCAGAGTTTAACTTGTATAGTCGCGAAATGAAACGATTGGTCACCTTAGCCTCGATTTTCGCTTGCACTACAGCTTGGCAACTTCGTGCGGGACCCTCCTACGGGGTGACAGACGGCCGGGGGATGCGGATATATGCATGATGCAGAGAAGTGTCCCCTTCCCCGCTACACCGCCCGCTAACTGCTGACATCTAAGTTCCTTGCCTCCCCCACCGTCTGTCACCCCGCAGGAGGGTCCCGCACGAAGTTGCCAAGCTATAATACAGCAATCCATTATGTCAACATACCAAAACAATCGACTAGTGCAAACAAATCAATTTGAAAAATTGACGAACCTTTCCTGCCTATCATATTATGCAGCATTTTACGAGTTATTCACTGTTATCTACTGCGCTCTTCATTCTAATAACATTAGTCCCATTTAGATATGAAAATGAGGGAATATAAATCCTGTGTTTGAGTACACATTTAAAAATCTTGAAAATCCTTGGTTATTGGACAATAATGGTTATCGTGTACATTATATTTTTATTATGATTATAAGTGTTCATTTAATGAACCAAAATGTTACAATATTACGTACGAAACGATAATAAAATTGAAACGCTCCTACCTTACCGACACAAGTCGGTAAAATATCAGCCGAAACATATCAAGCACCCAATTACATTGCACGCTACAATCGTCCGTATTTTACAGCAATTTATGGCATAAAATTGCCTGCATAAAATTCAATGCCCGCCCGCCTAACTGCCGAAGGTTGTACGCAGTTATAGCTCTTACGTTCATAGTAGCAAGAGTTGAAGTCGCTTGTATCGTTGTTTATGCAGCCGATTGGTGTATGTTCCCGTTTCAATGCACTGGTCCCCGCTCGATGGATGTAGACAGAATGGAAACTATTTCTAATTTACCTTTTTAGTAAATACTAAAGCAAAAGTATGTCCTTGGAGAATCAAAAAGAATCCACTCAACGCTTACGGATATGCGTAGCTAAAAAAATAAGGAGTAATACTATGGGGGAATAGCAGAGACATAGCTATTATGATATTTTGTCCTCTGATCTACTGAAAAATATAAATATCATTAGGCAAGTTGCTTTAGTGATTTAGAGTGATTAATATTTGCACACCCGTCTGTGGGTAAAAACACATTGACTCCTTTGTTGTTTGTATTCCACCTGTATTTACGAGATTTTATGCAAATAAATTCATTTCATTTCATCTCATTTCATTTCAGATTTTAAATAAATTTTACCACACTTATAATATAAAGTCAAAAAATAGGTAAAGGCCAAAGTTTATATTGTTACTTCTTCACGCCGCAATTTCTGAACGGATTCAGCTGTTTGGAACGGAAATAGATTACACCCTGGATTAGCACATCGACCGGAAAAATCCATGTCACGGAGGTCACGTCAAAAGGAGACACGACCGAGGAAGAGGAGGTCACGTCAGAAGGAGACACGACCTAGGAAGAGGAGGTCACGTCAAAAGGAGACATGACCGAGGAAGAGGAGGTCACGTCAAAAGGAGACATGACCGAGGAAGAGGAGGTCACGTCAAAAGGAGACACGACAGAGGAAGAGGAGGTCACGTCAAAAGGAGACATGACCGAGGAAGAGGAGGTCACGTCAAAAGGAGACACGACCGAGGAAGAGGAGGTCACGTCAAAAGGGTACACGACCAAGGAAGAGGCGGTCACGTCAAAAGGGTACACGACCAAGGAAGAGGCGGTCACGTCAAAAGGAGACACATCCAGCGTCGCGATGCAATGTAGTAAAAGGAAGTGCATCGCGGAACCGATGCCTAAACAGCACCGTTTCCGGTGATGGCGCGTTTAAAGCCTCCCCCGGGAGCCGGCAACCCCCCGCTCCGCGTACTGTACGTTATAACTGTACATTAGGTACACGTTGTTCGTGATATTAGCACACATTTACACTCTGCCACTTAAGCCCGGTTGTTCCAAAATACGTTACGTAAAATAATCGGCCAAGTGCGAGTCGGAATCGTGCACGAAGGGTTCCGTACCTTTATCCTTGATTAATCCTATAAGAATTAATGTAATCAGTATCGAGCAAAATAAAATATTGGTTCGGACTTCTGCATCATCGACCAAATCACTTTTGTTGTATGAGTCCACTTTAATATTTATTTTATGCTGTTTTTTTAGCATATTTTGTTGTTACCTATAGTGGCAACAGAAATACATCATCTGTGTCAACTGTCTGACTATCATGGTTCAAGAGATATACCAGCGTGATAAAAGGACGAACAGACGGACGGGCGGATGGAAAGAAGGACGGGCGGCGCAGTCTTTGTAATAGGGTCACGTTTCACCCTTTGGGTATGGAAGGATGGTTTTTTAAAAAAAGAAAAATTCGAATAATTGCCGGACAAACCCTAAAAACAGCCCTTTTCTTTTTCCCATGCATTTTCTAACTAAAACGTAGAGTCAATTTGAGCTTTATTGCTACGGCAAAAAGTCCACATTAAATTACAAGCACTCACTGTTGCCTAAGCAATGTAGGTGTGTTCCTAAGAATTTTTTGCCCCTACTATAAAATAGGTAGGAGCAAAAAACTTCCACAATAAAATCTTTTCGACAGGACGAAGTCTGTCGGGTCCGCTAGTAAATAATAAATATGTTGGAACATTGGTAATGGTAAGTGATGATGCAGCTACAGAAGTTATCGCACTAACTTGGTAGAGGTTAGGAACATCTAATGGTTGCTACACTGCATCACACCGGAGCGGCAAATCGTTATAGGTAGGTGTGTCAGTTAATCCAACGTGCGTCTACTAAAATTTGTTAAAGGTACTCAATACTAAAAATATGCGAATATTTATGCAGTAACAGACTCAACCATCCTTAAACGGCTTACGAATGTCTGCTATTATGCTACAAAATTGCATATATTCACGCCGCCGCACCGCTATTTGGCGGCAATAATTACTCATTACAGTATTAAATGCCGTACAAGTTACGACGTCGTAAACTCAACCCATACGTACACTCCCGGTAAACGCCTAAGATGTACGTCAATCGGGTTAAAACGTTTTATACTTCAAAACCCTTACTAATTATTTTCTAAAAGTGCATTCAATATGGCTATGAAGATTTAGAACGCATCTTTTTCTGAAAAGTTTAAACAAACAGCAATCACATTTTCGTGCAACACACCGCGATTTGTCAGGAATTCTAAATCTACTCATAACTGCAAAAATGCAATGCCAGTTGTGACGTCATAAACTTATTTACAGCCTGTTGGTACTACAATGCCCAGCTTAATATCAGCGCAATCGAGTTTCTATATAGACCAAATATCTTGGATCCAAGAAAACTTTTTCAGGGCAAAGCTAATATTTTTTTCGTCGAATGAAGAACGAAGCTGAAGTCGAAAGTTATCGTTCAAACTTGAAAGGGCATTAGTAATAATAATCCTTAACGGTTGCTAGTTTGCTATACACTGTATAGCATGATGCTGTATAGTATACAGCATTAATAATAATAATCCTTAACGGTTGCTAGTTTGCTATACACTGTATAGCATGATGCTGTATAGTATACAGCATTAATAATAATAATCCTTAACGGTTGCTAGTTTGCTATACACTGTATAGCATGATGCTGTATAGTATACAGCATTAATAATAATAATCCTTAACGGTTGCTAGTTTGCTATACACTGTATAGCATGATGCTGTATAGTATACAGCATTAATAATAATAATCCTTAACGGTTGCTAGTTTGCTATACACTGTATAGCATGATGCTGTATAGTATACAGCATTAATAATAATAATCCTTAACGGTTGCTAGTTTGCTATACACTGTATAGCATGATGCTGTATAGTATACAGCATTAATAATAATAATCCTTAACGGTTGCTAGTTTGCTATACACTGTATAGCATGATGCTGTATAGTATACAGCATCATACCAGGACAACGAATTGCATGGCAACAAAGATGTTTTGCTTTTAGTGCAGTAACCTCACTAACCAGCACTGGCCGAAATCACGAGATCACACCTAATTAGGTCTCAGGTTGCCGGCCAACCAGGAAAAAACCATCTTTGCAGCTTAATTTTATTAGTTCTTCGGCAGCAAACAATCACATCTGTTAGAATCACATAATATATGGAGGCGAAGACAACAATTCGAGGTGGATTTGTCTCGAAAATGCTATCTAATTTAAGAAAATATACCAATCTTACTGATGATTTGCTGACTGCTTCAGCAATAGTTAATCTGTGTCATGACATAGCTAAAAACAGAGGCGGGCTATTTTGGGCTGTAACAGGCCCTTGTCGGGAATCAAACTCGGGATCGTCTCTCAACCCCTTTTTATGTCCCACAGCCGCGGGGTACGGATCTCCTCTCAAACTAAGAGGGGGTTGGCCATAGCCCACCTCACTGGCCAAGTGCGGGTTTGCGGGTTTCACACACCTTCGAGAACATTTTTGTGAACTCTCAGGCATGGAGGTTTCCTCGCGATGTTTTCCTTCACCGCTGACAAAGTGATATTTAGTTTCCTAAAAACGCACATAACCCGAAAAATTCAGAGGTAAGTGCCCAGGATTTGAACCCGCGACCTACTTAAGAGAGGTGAGAACCACTAAGCTATCACTGCTTTTTTCGGGATCGTCCTTACGTCCTTATGTGGGCCATCTGCGCCAGGGAGCTCGTCATTTATGGTAAACAATAGCGCATTTCTGCGCCACCGCACCGCGATTTGGCAGCAATAATTACTCATTACTGCATGAAATGCCGTACGAGTTACGATGTCGTAAACTCCGTCACAGCCCTTACGTACTGCAATGCCCACCTATGTAATACTATTATACCAAGGAACGTCATCGATCTCATATCCAGTACACGTTTAATTTTGATCCAAAATATTCAGCTGTTGGGGGTATAAAAAATCTCCACATTGGTCACCAAACATCAAAGGAACAATAATTTTCTAGGCAAGCGCGCTCCAACCTAGACCTCATCATTTCTTTCCGATAGACATGATTGTAGTCAAGGCCAAGCCTTTCAATAATAATTTGATTGATTTTTTTTATCAATAATAATTAAAAAAACTAATTGAGTCAAAATCGTAAGCAATTGAAAATTAAAATCAAATTAAAGTTGACAGCTCTATCAGAACGAGTGTGACAGACGGACGGACGGACGGACGGAGAAAGTCTCACCATAAGGGTTCCATTTTTACCATTTTGGTATGGAACCCTAAAAATCGTGACTTTATTAACTCAATCCACCCTTGAATGTAGAAGGTTGAAAATTTTGCATAGAAGTTTTAAAAAGGAGACAAGGAATAAGGCAGAATTTTTGGAATCGCCAAGTGAAGTAAGTGCGGGTTATCTAGTCAACAATAAAATACCTCCTAATATTAAAAGTATAACCATGCTTCTAAACGACTTTTGATAAAGTAAAGCAAATATCTGACTTTCCTTCATCTACATAATTATTGTTTAAAATGCTGATCACGTTCGAATGACGTCTCATTTCCACTAATAGACCTCATCTAGTTACTAATAAACATTTTAGTAAGTTTAATGAAATGACGTCTCATTGGTCTATTGTTCGATTCCCAGGTAATAAGGAAAATTCGTGACAGTTGGCGCTAATTTGACAAAAGGTTTTCCAATGGTATATCAATAAAATTGCATACCTACTCCAGTACCTACATATTATTACCTATTTAATCTAGGTTGTGATAAATTAAGAAAAAACTTACTAACGCATGAAGGGGTAAGTAATAGGGTTGCTACACAGCATAGCACCGGAACGCTACAGCACTTGGCGGCACTGTGCTGCGGCAGATTCCAAATCAAAATTAAATCAAAATGTTTATTCTTTCACATAGGCCTAACTTACAGGAACTTGCGATGTGACTCTACCACCACGTTCGGAAAGTAGCATTGCACCGAGAAGAACGGGTAAGAAACTTGGCACTTGCTTTTCTTAAAGAATAATAAGTTTACAATTTTGTTTTAAACAGTATATCACATTTTAATAAGCATCTTGTGAGCAGACGGAATATACACTTACTTCCAAGGGTCTTTGTCATTTAAAAATTCATTTGTTGACCCTTACAAGAAGATGTTTTTAGACAGTTTGTTTGAACCTATGTAAAGGTAAACCCAAATGTAAATTAATTTAGAAATCATAAAATTCCAATGTCTTATTTGAAGAAACCTGGACCTCCCGCTCCAATCCGAGCGTTGTATGTGCCAGGGAGACTTCAGTCAAGATTAGATATTGCGTCCCGTCACACTACCTAAGTAATTGGTCCCTTAAGTCTTCTAATTTCCACTAATAGAGATCTAGTTATCGTTGAACATTAATTTGGTAAGTTTAATTAAATAATTTGAACGCGCAACGAGTTTTTGCTCACATCGCTTCGCCCGAGGCGAAACTTTCGACGTTATTTTAACGATATTTGAAATTGAATTTGCAAATTTTAATTTTTCATCTTCGATAGATTGCTTTCGATCTACGATCCATTACGGTGTGCTTTTTTATCCCCCATCTCTCGATCTCACAAACTTGTCTAAAAATTGAATCCGTCTTTAACCCCCGATGCAAACATCACGGGTTGTTTACAAACAAAGATCATCGAGGCATCGTAGCTTCCGTAGTATTTAACAGAATCAAATTTGATTTTGATTTTCCCCGCTCATCACCTCAAAATGGCAAATTTTTATTTATTCTTATGCATTTTAAATTTTAATGCATTGAATGTATTTAATTTATCGTATATAATTTCCACAAAAAACCGCTCCCCCGTATTATCATAAAAACATCACACTTCTTTTTTGGACACTCGTGCAAGAGTATACCGACATCGTTTTACTCAGTCTAAGCACACGCAAAAACGACTAAAACTATTGAGCTGAAGCTATAAACGGCTCACAATCTCGCTGCTAAACCTTTTATATTATGTCTGCTACGAAAAGGCCCGGCTCTTTCAGCCCGAAAATCATTTCGGCCGACGTGGAACGGTATTGAAAAACAATCTGCATGCATGAACGTTTTTAAGAACGATGTTGAAGGAGAAAGCCGGCTAAGCGCGTGTTGGATAAACGCAAGATGGATTCCGTATCACCTCCAAGCGATACTGTTCAGCAACCGTTCTGTGGTTGCAGATATAAACTAAGTTTATACTTTGTTACTGTTACACAAACCTTTACCTAATTGAACGCCTATTATGTAGTCAGTACTTTCAGTAAGCTCGATTCTATGAATGAATATACTCAATGAATATACTACTATACAAATTACAATATTTTAATATGCAATATACAATATTTTATTGCCCACCACAAAGTCAAACAAAGGACAACACAAAAATTACAAAGAATAGGTACACAATTTGGCGGCCTTATCGCTACCTAGCGATCTCTTCCAGGCAACCAATGCTGTAAAGGATTTTTGTTGCAGATACTAGGGTGGTGCAAATACATAAAATTAATCTTAATTTATTCAAACTTTCGCAATCAAATACTTGAAGTTCAATTAAAAAAAAATAATATAAAATTATTTAGAAAATCGGCCCTTTATCCTTACCCGAGTAACATCTCTATATTCCATAGTAAGATGAAAAAGAAGTGTTCTATACATGTTAAAAAATTCTATATGTATATTCCGTCTAAATTTTTTTTCTATTATCTTTTTAGTAAGTAACTCTTTTTGATTAGTTTTTCCGGGTGGGAAACTACAGCTATTGTCCGAGAAGTAATCATGTATTTTTCAGTTTGAAAGACTTATATTTTCACCATCCCTAAAGAAAAAACCTTTATTGTGGAAAAAAAACAGTGATCGTTCAAGAGTTTTAATTTTCCTTTTGAGGTACGGAACCCTAAAAGCTCTGGGTTTTTTGCCTTGCAAGCGTTTTCCCTTGATTGTTGCGAGAGGTCAGTTTCTTGAAACGCTTTTGCGCTCACGAGCTTTTACGCAAATTGCGTCTGAACGTATATAGAACTTTTTGCTTAGAAAAAAGCGCTCATAGAAATCGGAATAAATTAGCGTAAAACGCTTATACAGGAGCTCTTTGTCGAGTCTACATCTCCGACGATGGTACAGTGTCAAAGCTAAACGTAGAGAGAAAGTTTCGTATATACCAACGTATAGTCAAATCATAAGTTCATTGATAAGCAGAAAGTGCTGTTGATTTTGCTAATTCAACTTATTAGGTACAGAAAATAGAAATAGAAAAATTTTTAAACAGACTTTCAAAAAAATTTTAAGTTCTAAATTACGATGAACTTCAGATTAATTAAGTTTAAAAAGATCTCATGGTCCATCAAACTGGCCTAGTGTGATTAGCTTCGCACATCTTCGAGAACATAATAGAAAACTCTTAAGATAACTCGTAGGCTTATCAAATTTGAAAAAAAATAGAACTCTTAGGTATCACACATTATTTCTCACGACATTTTCGTTCACATTATAACTAACTCACATAAGTAGGTGGTGTGAGAGACTTCTGACCTCCAATTAATAATTTAACTAAAACCTATTATTTTAATTCGTATGAAAAAATAAAATAAAAGATAGTGACAGAAAAGTGACCTATGAGTGACCTCAAGCTGTTTTATGACGAGGAACCACGCGACACGGCTGTCGCTGAGATTAAAATGAGCTAAACCGCGACATAACGGTGAGCAGACACGTATCGCGTACATAAAGATAGCGCCGTGGGCCGGGACCCGCCGGCAATTATTTATTCCGGCAACCAGCCACAAGACATAAGAACAAGCGATCCATGCACCAAGAGCATAAATAACGCACAAGCTGTAGTGATTTAAGCATCAAACTGACTTTCCTCGTATGTAGAAAAAATTGAGAGTTCTGTAAGGTGACCTATAAGTGACCTCATGCTGTTTTATAACGAGAAACTACGCGACAAGGTGATTGCTGAGATTAAAATGAGCTAAACCGCGACATAACGGTGAGCAGACACGTATCGCGCACATAAAGATAGCGCGGTGGGCCGGGACCCGCCGGCAATTATTTATTCCGGCAACCAGCCACAAGACATAAGAACAAGCGATTCAGCGCCAAGAACATAAATAACGCACAAGCTATAATGTTTTATAAACATCAAGCTAAATTTCAGCGTATGTAGAAGAATTTTAGATTTACAGATAGGTAAGATATAAGGTAAACGTACCAGTTGTGGTCGGCGTTCCAATAATGGTCACATGGATTTAAAGATTCTAAAATAAGGTTTACAAATGGTTTAAAGAGTATGGCAACAGTCAATGACAAACTACAGAAACTTCCTATTTGAAATATTGATGTTTGACTGGTCAACGTCATTCAGTTGCAAAATGGTGACCGTCAAAAGCAGACGCTGTGCCAAAATTATAAATAACTAAAGAAAATTCTTAGTGGGGTGAGTTAATATTCCTAGATTTTTTTGCCACAGCAAATAGAATTTGATTAACGCTAACCTGTTGTTAGGCACGTTATAATATTTGGAAGAGAGATCTTTGTAAAAGAGAGCTCATTCTTTTATACAATTTCGATAAAATGCTGTGTTCATTACTGGATCATTTAAGACTGCTCTTACTAGTAATGGTCAATGTGACCATAACTAGAATAATAGCAGTTTTATCACTTTTAATCGAATTTGAACTTTATAAATATAGTTCTTATGTTTTATATTTGTGAGACAGTTGTACACATAATGGCACCAGTAATGGACACTGAACATCATAACTGGTGTGACCATAACTAGGACATCTTAGCAGTGGTTTTAAGAAGTTTTATTATTTAAATATGGTTTTCAAGAAATGACTCCCAAAAAGTCCTACACGGCTCAACAAATGAGTCTTGCTATGGACGCAAGCTAACAAATATTACGAATTTGCCATCAACATCTTCAGGTTTTGCACAATACATGCAAAAAGAAAAGGGCATTGTGGTGCCGTCGCCATTGAAGAGAGCATTGTTTTGGCCAGAACCTATGACGCAAAAGAGAAGAAGAATATCTGAAGAAAAAATACCATCAGTAGTCACTAGTAAAGCATGGAAAGATTTTCACAACAAGAAAGAGACTGTAAAGAAATCAAAAGAAGAAGCAAAAGAGCAAAGAAAACAAAAACGAGTAGAAAAAAAGGAGTTTAAAGAAATTATGAAATGAAGTAAACTTAATGATCTTAAGAAATCTACAGGAAAACAAAGCTTTAAAAAAAGGAAACGAAGAAATTCTGTTACTTCGAGTGATACTCATACCAACACAACTTACGCAGAAAGTGAAGTGAGCGATTATAAACTAGAAGATGATATAAATTTAAACGACGAGGAAGAACCAGATGAAACCATGACAAAAGCTGAAAATTTTGTAGCTGATGAAATGGCAATTACGCATGAAAAATATGCGACAGAAACCCAACTGTTTAGCCTGCAGATCAATGAAAGATCCTGCACCAAGCTTTCAAAAGGATAATGATGAGAATCTTAAATCCGGGAAAACAGAGCAATATCACCTAATTCTTGTTTAAAAACTCCAATATCCCCTTCAATTGTTCTTGTAGAAGAGTTGCCACATATTGAGTCTATTACTACTATTGAAGGTCAACAAAAATTTATCGATTCTTGCGCGCTGTCTCCAAAACAGTTGCTTAAAAATCGTTTGAATATTAACGATTATGTTGTTATCGCTTGGAATGAGCGTTTTTATCCTGGCCAGATTATTTCTATATCCCAGGAAGGACTTCTTGTTTCTTGTATTGAAAAGAGCAATAGCTTTTGACGCTAACCAGCAATTAAAGATATTGAACTTTACAGTTGGGATAAAGTTGTGTGCCAAATAGAAATTCCTAAGTTTATAAAGAAAGGATGTTTTGGGATACCAGAAATGGATAATTTGTGATCTTGGAGTAGAGATTGTCTCGAGTGTGGACTACATGTCCTGACTTGACCAGGAGGTAGCTTTGGCTTAAGCTACCTCTGGTCAAGGTATTTTTTTTACAATAAAGTATTTTAGAAACTACCTTCATTCGATTTGAACATTAATGACCATTATTGGCTTTTCGTTACTGGAGCTGACCATGAGTGGATGACTATTACTGGAGTTTTAACTGACCATAATTGGTATAGAAATATTGAAAATTTAAATGTAATTTTTATGTTCCCTAATATATATTGACGGAACTTGGTAGCTCTCTAAGTAAAAACATACCGGTTTTCACCAGTATTGCGTCAGAAAAAACAGTTTTGTTAATAACTTTGTTGCCAAATCTTAAATAATGTCAAATATTTTCCTACTATTGACCATGACTGGCACTTTTACCTTAGGTGACTTCAAGCTGTTTTATGACGAGGAACAACGCGACACAGCGGTGGCTGAGATTTACATGAGCTAAACCGCGACATAACGGTGAGCAGACACATATCGCGCACATAAAGATAGCGCCGTGGGCCGGACCCGCCGGCAATTATTTATTCCGGCAACCAGCCACAAACCATATGCTCAAGCGATTTCTGCACTAAACATAAATACAGTGTATAAACTGCTCCTATGTAAAAAAGTTTGAGGTTATGATGAGCTGAACCGCGACATAACGGCGAACAGACACGTATTGAGCACATAAAGATAGCGCCGTGGGCCGGGACTCGTCGGCAATTATTTATTTCGGCAACTAGCCACAAGACATATGCTCAAGCGGTTTGTGCACCGAGCATAAATACTGTGTATAAACTGCTCCTATGTAGAAGAGTTTGAGGTTATGACGAGCTAAATCGTGACATAACGGTGAGCAGACACGAGATAGCACATTAGGGCCGGGACCCGCCGGCAATTATTTATTCCGGCAACCAGACACAAGGCATATGCTCAAGCGATTTGTGCACCGAGCATAAATACAGTGTATAAACTGCTCCTATGTAGAAGAGTTTGAGATTATAACGAGCTAAACTGCGACATAACGGTGAGCAGACACGTATCGCGCACATAAAGATAGCACATTAGGCCGGGACCCACCGGCAATTATTTATTCCGGCAACCAGACACAAGGCATATGCTCAAGCGATTTGTGCACCGAGCATAAATACAGTGTGTAAACTGCTCCTCTGTAGAAGAGTTTGAGATTATGACGAGCTAAATCGTGACATAACGGTGAGCAGACACGTATCGCGCACATAAAGATAGCGCAGTCGGCCGAGGACCACCGCCAAATATTTATTCCAGTAACCAGCCACAAGGCATATGCTTAAGCGATTTATGCACCAAGAATATATACAGTGCATAATAACTGCTCCTATGTAGAAAAAAATTATATTATAATGAGCTCTAATCGCAACATGACGGTAAACAGATACGTATCGCTTACATAAAGATGCTCAGCGGCGGCTCAGCGGTAATTATTTATTGCACCAAGAAGTCACAAGGCATAAGCTATCAACCTTAGAAGTAAAAATAAACTTATAGTTCATAAAACAAGACTAGAGAAAATAAATAAATCATTTAAAGGCAATGGGATACGCTTTTATAACAAACTCCCTAATGAAATATTAAACTTATCCCTCAATAAGTTCAAAGTCGCTGTAAAACGAAAGCTCATTAATAAAGCTTACTATAGTATTAAGGATTACTTACATGAATCAAATCCTTGGGGATGAATGAACTGCTGTAATTATACTAGCTCAATTAGTTTTAAAAGCTTTTGTGAAGTGGTGATAACAGAAAACAAAACCCGGCTGAGTTTGTTGTGGGCTTCTTCTCAGTGCAGGGCGCGTTGGAACCCTCGTAAACTTAGTTTTAAGTCGACTTGGAGTTATCGCCATACAAATGTGACAAATATCATAAGGACCATTTACAAGCGCCTATATATTAGGCCTATGTGAAATAAAGATATTTCATTTCATTTCATTTCATTAAGAAGAAGCGAATTTTTTTTCATGGGGGCATGAAGAAAGCAAAAAATTCCGCTATTAAGTCCTGGCTATCCTATCATATCGGTGAGAATGAAAATTGAAATGAGCTTAATTGCTACGTGAAGGTTAATAAACACGTATTGCTGCACAAAGAAAGCTCAGTGGGCTGGGATCCGGCGCCGATTTTCAGCCAACCAGTCACAGGGCATAACCTGGCGGTAGAGTCTTGACATTTCATGAGAGCTTATATCTAAGCCTATGTGATATAAAGAATTTCATTTCATTTCATTACATTTCATTTCATTTCATTTCATAAGATTAGGCGATTTATCCACCCTCACATTCGTCAAAGATTGTGACGTACTAATGACTATAACCTCTTTCTTTATTAATTAGCACAGATAAATCCAGATGTCGCTTATTACTTAGGCCACACAAGATTGAGCGAAAAAAGAAGGCGTCTGCTAAATTTGAGGATATATTTTATACTTAATGCGCTCTTCCTCATGACCTGAGCTGTTTTTTGCTTAGAAATGTTATTATTTCGAGCAGAATAGAGACTTCGGTACAGTCAGCATCATTTGTTACATCTGCGAGTTGAATAGAAAGAATTGAGTGCTTGTGCGTGACTACCTACCTGCTTCTCATAATGATTATACTTATTTTTTACGATATTTTTTATTCTAATACTGATTTCACAAAATTTTGATTTGCTTGTTAAATAATGATTGAGTCACCAATGATTTTACGATAAGAAATTGATTCATTCTGTGATAAGTAAATATAGCCCAGTAGTTCAGATGTCTGCCTTCTAATAACTGGGGGGTGAGTTCGAATCCCAGACATTAAAAAGAAAACAGTGGCACTCCTGGAGTACCGGCAGAAGTGAAAACTTTAAACAAAGAAATGTCGGTAATGGGGGGTCAATGGTTTTCCCCATCTCAAAAATTAAGAAGTTTTAACTTCAATAATAATTTTTATTGTGGCAACTCAAACATACTCGTATCACATGATTAACGACGAAACACAGCGTTAGAATATTGCATGCCAGAAAGTTCTTTGATGATATTATCGAACGTGTGTGAAGCCTGCTTACATACACGCACGCGTAGTTCTAGTGAGCTAGAGCTCAAAACCTTCTTATTCTGAAAAGAGGATTCCTACAAGACAATAGTGGGAAGTAAGAAAAAAGAGTAAAATCATTAATTATTACTGCTGCTACATAATATTAATTCAACCAAAATTTAATTACACCACTTGGTAGCTAAAGGATCAAAGAACCACATCCTGATTTTTTTGCTAACGAAAAAAAAGCTGGACATGGCCGAAACTTGTATGGAGCTGTGCCCTGGAAAAAAAATATTCATGGCCAGCGACAAACAGTACGTCATATTAAAGCTTATAATTATGTCTTTACAATAGTTTAATTTTTATAATCAGAAAACTTGCGAGAGACATAATATTAGCATAACAACTTTCATTAAAATGCGCCTAAATATTTAAACAGCAATGATTTTTTATAAAAATGACATGCGTATTGTTTATGAACTAATTATTTTTTTCATATAACAAAGTTTAGAAAATGCGAGTAAACATTTTGAATTGCAATTTTTGAATAAAAAATCATTGCTATTAAAAATATTAAGGCGCATTTTGTTGCAAGTTGTTATGCTAGTACTATGTCTCTCGCAAGTTTTCTGACTATAATAATTAAACTATTGTAAAGACATAATGATAAGCTTTAATATGACGTACTGTTTGTCAATGGCTATGAATATTTTTTCCGAGGGCAGAATTCGGCCATGTCATTTATAAACATTTCTATGGATCATCGAATTGAATTAAAAGAGGTTAAGATATGTATCAAACCTCAAAAGCTGCGCAATGGCTTTGAAGGGAAAATAAAAGAAAATAAACAAAATAAGCGGCAAATTAATAAACTATTCATCAGAGACGCCGAAGGGTGCAGACCTCAACCGTCGGGGTATATCTTATTTACATACGCGACCCTTTCGAGTTCAAAGGTTCTTTGCTCTTTTAATACAGCGATAACGCGCTCCGCTGGCCTCTGTACTGTATAAAAGTCGCCAGGGTTGACAGTTAAGAGGAAACAAGGGTAAAAAATTGGTCAAGTGCGCGTCTGGCTCGCGTTTGCGAGGGTTCCGTACTATCATTTCATCATCATCTCAACCCCTTTTTATGTCCCACTGCTGGGCACAGGTCTCCTCTCAGACTGAGAGGGATTTGGCCATAAGCCCACCACGCTGGCCAAGTGCGGGTTGGCGGGCTTCACACACCTTCGAGAACATTTTTGTAAACTCTTAGGCATGCAGGTTTCCTCACGATGTTTTCCTTCACCGTTAAGCAAGTGATATTTAGTTTCCTAATACGCACATAACTCGGAAAAGTCAGAGGTGCGTGCCCAGGATTCGAACCCGCGACCTCCTTATGAGAGGCAGAGGTCAGAACCACTGAGCTATCACTGCTTTAATCTATTAATAATCTAATAATCAATACCCTTTAATCTAATCAATACCCTTTCTCAATAGTATTATAGTAGTTTATGAAACGGATGCATACACTACTTTATCTACGCTCAAATTATCATAAATCCAAACCATAAAATCTTGCTAACGTTTGTCGTAAATCCTTCACTTTGTTGGTAAAAGATTGTGGGTCATTTTTGTTGCAATTACTAAAATGTCAGGTGGAGTTAAATTTTCTTTAGTAGGTTTCACTGCTAGACATTTTTCCGCGCTAAGTTTTGACTTAGTAACAAAAATAACACATTGAAATGTTAAAAGTTAGGTATGGCGCCAAAATTCAGTTGTAAACTGCGTATAGTCTGTTAAAAAAGTCATGAAACAAAAAAGAGTAGAAAAATATTTAAATACAAGTCAGATAAAGTATATTTTTAGTGGATAATTAAATAATCAAAAATTATACATAATTCTTTTCAATATTCTGTATGAACACACTTTTTAATCAGTCATATAAGGCAGAGAAAAATTATTGTTTCCGTGAAATAATCGTTGTCTATGGTCGATCATGGCGCATCCCATAACTACCAACTAAATGTTGTCTGTGGACTCCATAAATAAAAAACAAAATTTAGGATTCTCTCTTTTGGCTATGACGACCACAGAGAAAAGAAGTTATTCCCTGGTCTGTGATGACGACACATAAAAATACAGGAACCCAGAGCCGAGTATCGTAATGGAAATTATTCAATTATCTAGAGATATTTCCATAGTACAGTGATGTTATAATGAATAACTTTTTAATAATTATAGAAGTCTGTGAATAAAGTAGGTCAATATGTGACACATTTTGATTTCATAATTCGAACTTTAAGCAATGAGCGTAGATAAAAGTAATTATTTACTCCTGCCCAACAAATTCAAAAATGAGGGGGAAAAAACGTTTGTTTTATAGGAGCCCCATTAATTAATTATTCTATTTTATTTTATTTGTTAGTATTTGTTGTTACAGCGGCAACAGAAACACATCATCTGTGAAAATTTCAAGTGTCTTACTATCATGGTTCCAGAGATACAGCCTGGTGACAGATGGATGGATGGACGGAAGAAAGGACGGACGGTGAAGTCTTAGTAAAAGGGTTTCCTTTTTTTACCCTTTGGTTATGGAACCTTAAAAATACGCATGAAATAATCAGTTAATAGCCATTTATGCAACTGTTTGGAGTCATTTTAACTCAAGTGTTTACAATTTCCTGATACGAGGTTTACCGAACATCAAAGTATTATTATAGTACGAATGTTATAATGACTTTTATAAAAATACGTATATTATTCGCTGATTATGGTCCTACTGCTTGGTTCAAAATTCAAAATCTGGGGACACGATAGTGTCCCCGCCAAGACGAGCCAAGCGAAGCGCGAGGGCATCTGGGGACACGGTAGTGTCCCCGCCAAGACGAGCCAAGCGAAGCGCGAGGGCACTACCTATCTTTTCTCGAAGTGTTTCGCCGTATTTTTAAACCCTTATAACTTAGGCCTGAATTATTTCAGATAATCAAAATTCTCGGAAAATGATGTCGCCAGTGAACTTATTAAACCTATAAAGTTTCAATTTTATAGGTCTTATACTTTAGATTTTATTGACGTCTAAAAAACCCAAATTTCGTCACTGACTGACTGACTGACTGACTGACTCACTGATGATCATCAAAATTCCTAGGTACTTCCTGAAGACCTAGAAAGCTGAAATTTGGTATATAAGCTAGTATTAGCACACAACCAACAAAAAAATTCCAAAAGTTGGAAATTTAACCCCCCAACCCCTTAAAATAGGGGATGGAAGTTTGTATGAAATTACCGCAAATATTGATGCTAGAGGTCTCAAAATTGATATAGGGACTCTTTGTAATAAACAATTAAATACGTGTTTCAGGATTTTTAGTTAATCACCCCACATCCATAAAATTAGGGGGTTGGAAGTTCGTATGGGGTTTCCCATTCCTAGGTACTTCCTGAAGACCTAGAAAGCTGAAATTTGGTATATAAGCTAGTATTAGCTTACAACCAACAAAAAAATTCCAAAAGTTGGAAATTTACCCCCCCAACCCCTTAAAATAGGGGATGGAAGTTTGTATGAAATTACCGCAAATATTGATGCTAGAGGTCTCAAAATTGATATAAGGACTCTTTGTAATAAACAATTAAATACGTGTTTCAGAATTTTTAATTAATCACCCCACATCCATAAAATTAGGGGGTTGGAAGTTCATATGGGGTTTCCCATTCCTAGGTACTTCCTGAAGACCTAGAAAGCTGAAATTTGGTATATAAGCTAGTATTAGCACACAATCAACAAAAAAATTCCAAAAGTTGGAAATTTAACCCCCCAACCCCTTAAAATAGGGGATGGAAGTTTGTATGAAATTACCGCAAATATTGATGCTAGAGGTCTCAAAATTGATATAGAGACTCTTTGTAATAAACAATTAAATACGTGTTTCAGGATTTTTAGTTAATCACCCCATATCCATAAAATTAGGGGGTTGGAAGTTCGTATGGGGTTTCCCATTCCTAGGTACTTCCTGAAGACCTAGAAAGCTGAAATTTGGTATATAAGCTAGTATTAGCTTACAACCAACAAAAAAATTCCAAAAGTTGGAAATTTACCCCCCCAACCCCTTAAAATAGGGGATGGAAGTTTGTATGAAATTACCGCAAATATTTATGCTAGAGGTCTCAAAATTGATATAAGGACTCTTTGTAATAAACAATTAAATACGTGTTTCAGGATTTTTAGTTAATCACCCCACATCCATAAAATTAGGGGGTTGGAAGTTCGTATGGGGTTTCCCATTCCTAGGTACTTCCTGAAGACCTAGAAAGCTGAAATTTGGTATATAAGCTAGTATTAGCACACAACCAACAAAAAAATTCCAAAAGTTGGAAATTTACCCCCCCAACCCCTTAAAATAGGGGATGGAAGTTTGTATGAAATTACCGCAAATATTGATGCTAGAGGTCTCAAAATTGATATAGGGACTCTTTGTAATAAACAATTAAATACGTGTTTCAGGATTTTTAGTTAATCACCCACTCACTCACGTTAATCACTTGCAAGTTCAGAGCTGGGAATTTTGTTCTTGAAATATTGCTCCGGGTGATTTTGCAATGACCTTGGGCCATTAACGCCGACATCTATTTCCATGTAGATAGCGTAAGTAGGTAGGTAGTTGCTGAAATATTCTATTGTTTGTGATAGACGGACGGACGGACGGACGGAGGAAGTCTCAACATAAAGTTTGCATTTTTAACATTTTAATATACGAGTAGAACTCTAAAAAAAGGGCCACGCGCAGTCATACATTATAAAGTATAAATAATAGACACTGTAGGTATGCATCTTGTATTTGATAAATATTTTCCATGGAATTATAACGAAATTCTTACTATTTTCAAGTATATTTTATAAGTTAAGGCCAATACTCGTTAACTCGTTACTTAACCGTGATAGTTTTCCTTAGTTGAACTTCAATAGCACCCCAGACCAAACTAAAAAAGATAAACGAGAAGATAGGTAGTGTGGGCTATAAAAAAGGCACCTTTGATGCGCAAGAAATATAATACATATTCTACAAATAAGGAAAAAAATAAACTAGGTGAACCAAGGAGGGTTCCCTCATTTAAATGATAGAGGGGGGGGGGATACTTGATTCGGACAAATATCCACCTTGCAATGATATTCAAGAGATACACCAAAGAAAAGGAAATTAACCAAATAAAAAATATAGTCGTAAACAACTTACAAAAAGAAGTGAAATCCCAGCAAAAACATTTTCATGTAAAATGTTGCCAAGACGAGAACATGTGGCTCACACTATCAAAAAGTTATCAGATCAAATGTAGAGCAAGACTTCTAACTCTACACGCCCTAACTCTATAAATCCTAACTTTATAAACTCTACACTTTAGTCAAAATATATTATGTCTTGGCTGTTTCGTTACTGTCACATGGGTGTAAAGTAAAAATATTATTCACTGACTTTGTACTTTTCTGATATACAATACCTAGTTTCTGTAGTAACGATTATTTATTAGATAGGTATTGAGTCTCCTCAGAAACTGCACTTAGGTTTTACTAACTGCATTGGTTTCAAATACTTCATCACACTTTGCAAAAGTGTGTTCCTTTGCTTTAGAGGATATTTTTAATAAATGGAAGTTTTTTCCCATAACAATGGTGATACCATTTAATTTTAATGTGAAATTTCTTGAATTTTGCATGGTCCATTATGCCACTTGCAAAACTCTATTAGAAAAGTACTGAACAGTGAATAAATTCTTCACTTTACGCCCATGTGACGGTACCGAAACAGCCAAGACATAATATATTTTGACTAAATTGTAGAGTTTATAAAGTTAGGATTTATAGAGTTAGGGCGTGTAGAGTTAGAAGTCTTGCTCTACATTTGATCTGATAACTTTTTGATAGTGTGAGCCACATGTTCTCGTCTTGGCAACATTTTACATGAAAATGTTTTTGCTGGGATCTTTATTTCTGATAGGCCTAATATACAAGCTCTTGTAACAAGTCAGTATAATATTTGTCACATTTGTATGGCGCTAACTCCAAGTCGACTTAAGGCCTTACATTGAAAAAAACTCATTTCAGTTTTTATGAGTACTTCAGAAAAAGGGGGCGTGGCTTCAATATAGCACGCCGTTTGGCAATATGCGGCGAATTTCGGTACTTTTACGTACGAACACTAGCACAACGGCAGAAAGCGGTATTAATACGTAAAAAAAACTATCACTAATGCCTATAGATGGCGCGGAAAGAATACAATACTTTAAAAGTAGGTACGTGATTGAAGTTTAAGCTGATTGTGCAAATAATAATAAATTTGGTAGGTATATAGATATAATTTCACTCCACGAAGACGAATCGAATAAACATAAGCGATTTTGACAGACCGGGGCGCGTCGTAGGTACCTACTGATTTCCTTATTTTTAGGGTTCCATACCAAAATGGTAAAAATGGAACCCTTATGGTGAGACTTTCTCCATCCGTCCGTCCGTCCGTCCGTCCGTCCGTCCGTCTGTCACACTCGATTATTTCAGTAACTATCAAAGCTATCGACTTGAAATTTGGAATAGTTATAGGTAATAGTGACGCGACGTCATAACAATCGTAAAAATTTGAAAATTATTTTTATTTTTATTTAAAAAGGGGGGAAAACCGGGGCTTCGATTTTTCAAAATGAGATAACAATATTGAGTGGGGTATCATATGAAAGGGCGTTACTTGTGTAGTCTAAAACCGATTTTTATTTATTTTTATGTCCGATAGTTTTTGATTTATTGAGCAAACTGTCGAAAAAAAATACCGTTCCCCCCCTTATCTCCGAAGTTTACCAATCGAAAAATCTGAAATAATTATGATCAATAGAAATTAATGTATATTTTACAGGAAAAATAAAATCAACTCACTGACTAATATACTTTTTTGATAATAACAATAATCCGCCAAAAACAAAGTTACGTTTGCGGTTTGCCAACAAAAGTACCTACATGTAAATTTTACTCGTAAATTCATGAATAAAAGTGATTCTTTCAATGTTTTACTTCTTTTATGGTATGGAACCCTCGGTGCGCGAGTCCCACTCGCACTTGGCCGGTTTTTTTTACGCTATACAAGTTAGTACTTGACTGCGATCTCACCTGATGGTAAGTGATGATGCAGTAGAAGATGTTAGCGTACTAACTTGGAAGGGGTAAGTAAAGTCACCCCAACAGTTTCTACACAGCATCGTACAGGAACGCTAAATCGCTTGGCGGTACGTCTTTGCTGGTAGGGTGGTAACTAGCCACGGCCGAAGCCTCCCACCAGACCAAACCTGAGCCAATTTAGAAAAACCGGCCAAGTGCGAGTCGGACTCGCGCACCGAGGGTTCCATATTATAGAAGAAGTAAAACATTGAAAGAATCACTTTTGTTCATGATTTTACGAGTATAATTTACATGTAGGTACTTTTGTTGGCAAACCGCAAACGTAACTTTGTTTTTGGCGGTTTATTGTTATTATCAAAAAAAGTATAATAGTTACGGAGTTGATTTTATTTTTCCTGTAAAATATACGTTTATTTTTATTGATCATAATTATTTCAGATTTTTCGATTGGTAATCTTCGGAGATAAGGGGAACGGTATTTTTTTCGCCAGTTTGCCCAATAAATCAAAAACTATCAGGCATAAAAATAAATAAAAATCAGTTTTAGATACACAAGTAACGCCCTTTCATACGATACCCCACTCAATATTGTTATCTCATTTTGAAATTTTGCCGACCCGGTTTTCCCCCCTTTTTAAATAAAAATTAAAACAATTTTCAAATTTTTACGATTGTTATGACGTCGGGTCACTATTTCCTATAACTATTCTAAATTTCAAGTCGATAGCTTGAATAGTTACTGAAATAATCGAGTGTGACAGACGGACGGACGGACGGAGAAAGTCTCACCATAAGGGTTCCATTTTTACCATATTGGTATGGAACCCTAAAAATATAAAATTCCAAAGTGGCCCGTGGCGGGATCGAACCCGCGACCTCCCACTCGAATCCGAGCATGCGTCCCATGCGCCACGGAGGTCGTCGCATTGTCTTTATAATTTCGCATTGTCACTCGATTTACCGATTTATCGGTAGCCATGAAGTGGATTTTTGATTAGTTACAACAATTTGGCAAACAAACAAACATCGGGACATGTGAAACTAAATAAAAGCTTGTAATAATAATAATAAATTATCGTCTTCAACCTGCAGGGCAACAGGCGACGTCCTGTTTCCCCTTTTTATTGCATCGCGAGCAGCGAGGTATTTACTCATAGATCTTCGACCAACTAAATTTCTTAATTTTTATAATAATTAAAAATAATATTTCTTAATTTTCTCATTTTTTTATAAAATAATAAACCGAAGTTTTAATAAAATAGGTAAATGACAACATATAAAATTAAAATATTATCAAAGTACATATCAAAACCACGTGGGTTTCCTGCGCACATAATCGTTCAGCGACATACTAACAGATGGCGTGTTTGACAGTATATAATATAACCATTCAGCCGCTTAATAGAGGGCGTTATTTCAGCGGTTATTGCCACAGACCAAGGAATAACTTTCTATATTACGATCAGAAATCTACGGCTGCGAAATATACATTCACGCGCACGTCCGACTCTCGCATTAGCGCAGGACAGACTAACGCCTATGAGGCGTTTCAGAAAGACAATGATGTCAATATACATGCATCAAACGTCCGAAAGAGTTAACCATATGCTTATCACTTACGTAATTTGGGGGCGGAATAATGAGTTTTCACTTGAATAGGTTTTAATTGTATTGTGAATAATGTATAGTCCTGATTTCAAAAAAACTTCACGTCGATTTGAGTACTCATCAATAAGGACCCAAAAAAAAAAAAAGAACAGAAAACTGTTGAATCGTTTCCGATAAATCTGAATAAATATGAGAAGATTGGAGCAACTTTTGGGAAAATTTTCTATCGAGGAAAGTTTTTCCAATCGTGTTTCTGCGTCTTAACGTTTTGAGGTTAAAGATCCAAAATAAGGTAACTGTACCATATTACGGTACATTAAGGCATTTTCAACTCTGAGGGTGATTTTAAGAAAAATTACGAATGTGCTAGAACTGAAAACTGTTTTATTTTGTAGACAAGTTTTATCAGATGAATGTGGAATATAATTTTGCGCCGTAGCCTTTTAATTATATAAATAATCGTTATTTTGCGGAACCTCGTGTTTGTCTCTAATTCCGTACTAAAAATTTGCCTCATGACATAATTCCGGTAATCTTTGTCCATAACTCCGTGATATTTTTATTTAATTTTTATAAAGCATTACAAGTAAGTACTTGACTGCCATCATTGACCTGATGGTAAGTGTGAATACAGTCATGAATCCAAACGTACTAACTTGGAAGTGATAAGTAACCCCCAACGGTTCCTACACGGCATCGTACCGGAAAGCTAAATTGATTGGGCTTACGTCTATGCCGGTAGTGTGGTTACCACTGGCCTTTTGTGAATTTGTGTCAATTTAATAACCCCCTTTATTTTTTTATTTTTTTTACTATTACTTTCTACAGTGAATAGAAAAGTATATATTCTGTGAAAATTTTTAGCATCTACCTGTTACCGTTATCAATATCGAGCAAAAACAAGCAAAAAAATTACGTTTGTTGCATGGGAGCCCCCTTAATTTTTTTTTTGTATTTGTTGTTATAGCGGCAACAGAAAAAATACATCATCTGTGAAAATTTTAAGTGTCTATTATCATTAAACGCCATATCTATCATGGTTCAAGAGATACAGCCTGGTGACAGACGGACGGACGGTCGGACAGACGTATGGACGGACGGACGGACGGACAGCGAAGTCTTAGCAATAGGGTCCCGTTTTTACTTTTTGGGTACGGAACCCTAAAAAGATATTGCATGGCCCCCTCCTAAACTTAGTTTTATTACTTATTAGTCAAAGATAAGTCAGAAAACGTTTCATTTTCTCTCCGAATGCTATATTTCGGGTATACCAGAATAAGGGTCATAAGTAGAAAATAAGGTAAAAGTACGTAATTCCGACAGTGTCCCAGTACCCGATAACGAGTAAGATTTTTTATATTCATAGCTTTCTAGCAATAATAAATAAAAATTTGTGAATGGCAATACATTCTTGGTGATATTTTTTACAATTGTAATGGCAACGTTGACCAAAAAGTGTAAAGGCGTCATAACTGTGCAACAAACAAAGTGTGCTCTCCACAAAAAAATAAAATATTCAAATTTCTACTGCTGAACTGCAAGGCGACCCCGGAGGATTGGTTTGCTTGATACTCTGCTGCGTATAATGATACGGTAAGAGTTTTACTTTATTATAATATTTGAGTATATTATTTATCGATATATCTTAGTCTTTAAGGTGAATCGAATTGGAAAGTAAATATTTTTGCATGTTACATCTATTGGTACTGACAAATCCGTACTTGACCCAGTGCTCGACAAAATTTTAATATTTTTTGTCGGATATTGGTACACTTTAATTTGGTAGTAGTAGTTGTACCTAACCCGATATCGAATCTCTATTGCCTTGAAATAAGACTCATTTTCCCTTGAACTGCAGAATACACCCTGTCGGTTACTCCGTCGTATAGAAACAATTGCATCTATGCTCGTCATAGCTCTTATTGCGTTGAGTTAAGTCATATTTTTCTTTGACTCGACTTTAATTACCTTTAGGTACCTTGTTTGTTTTGTTACCTCGTGGATTTGATAGTTATTTTGCATTATTATTTTTTTATTGTAAACTAAAATGGATAAGTATATCGGGCTCGTCGTTATTATCATAGTTAAACAATGAATATTTGTAGAAAATAATTATTTATTATAAGGAAAGATTATTTCTTTTATTTCTCAAATGTAGGTGAGTAAAACTGATGAATTTAGAAGGAAGTTGTTGTTGTTGTTTTCGTATAGATGTCTAATGTCGGTTTACAGTCTTTTAATAGGAAAAATATTAAATTTGCCTATAAATATTCTTTCGAAAAAATAAACAAAAATGTAAACGTTTATAAACTCGTAAAAAAGGGATTAAAAGAAAACACACTCGGCAAAAACTAAAAAGTCGTATCTTTACTGCCCTCCTACAAATTTCCCAAGATTTATCTCAATTCACTCCGTGAATTCTATTTATCCTTCTTTCCCCACATAAGTGTACTTAACGAGGAATCAACTTGCAAAACTATGAGATAAAAATAAACGTATAATTTATGTAGGAAAAATGTATAAATTATACATAAGTACGTAACGTGTTTTTTCTCATTTCAGCTATAATCATGACTGAAAAGAAAAAGGCCATTTTAAATGCTATGGAGGCAGTTGACAAAGGGTCCTGAATATCAGCTGCTGCAAGGCAGTACGGTATCCCGCGAATGACTTTACATGAAAAACTACGTGGCTTCTCATCTGTTCTATGCTCCAAGGGACCACGAGGAAAACCATCAAAAATGGATTCCGCAAATGCGGTTTGTCACCATTTGATGCAAACGACGCTGATTATTCCAAGTGTGTAACAAGTCGGTCAAATAAAACAGCTAAACCGGACAATAATAACCAATGCAACCACATGCCGCCAGTCATTTAAAATACTTCGAATCCCAAATAAGTCCCGAAATCCTCAAAGCTGTTTACGCCAGCAAAACACTAACCTGGAAAGGGGATTAAAACTTAGAAGGTTTAGAAATTTTGATGTCAAAGATGCACGTCGCTCTGGTCGCCCTATTACGGATAAAATGGATGCCATTTTTGAAAAAGTTGAGCAAGATCGGCAAATCAGTAGTTACGACGAAGCTGAAGAACTGAGAATTGACCACAAAACAGTTTTGGCGCATTTGAAAAAAACTGGGTACACAAAAAAGCTAGATATTTGGGTACCTCACGAGCTCACTGAAAGAAACCTGATGAACGTGTACTCATTTGTGATTCTTTCTTACGACGTAAAGAAACTGAACCATTTTTGAAGAAGCTGATAACTGGTGATGAAAAGTGGATCACGTACGACAAGAATGTGCGAAAAAGGTCATGATCAAAGGCCGGTCAGGCTTCACAGACTGTGGCGAAACCAGGGATAACTCACAACAAGGTAATGCTGTGTGTGTGTGGTGGGATTGGAAGGGCATTATTCATTATGAGCTGTTATCACCAGGCAGGACCATCGATTCTGAACTCTACTGCGAACAACTGATGAGATTAAAGCTAGAAGTTGAGAGAAAGCGGCCGGAATTAATTAACAGAAGGGGTGTGGTTTTTCATCATGATAACGCTAGACCTCACACATCTTTAGCCACTCAGCAAAAATTAAGAGAGTTTGGCTGGGAGGTGTTAATGCATCCGTCGTATAGTCCTGAGCTTGCACCTTCAGATTTCCACCTGTTTCTGTCTCTTCAGAATTCTTTAGGCAGTGTCAGGTTAACATCTCTATAGGACTGCCAAAACCACTTGTTGCGGTATTTCGATCAGAAGGCCCAAAATTTCTATAGCAATGGGGTCATGTCCCTACCTACAAGATGGCAAAAAGTTATCGAACAAAATGGTAACTACATACTTTAGTTAAATAAAAAACTACACTGAATTTTTTTTTTGAATTTTCTTAAAAAATGCGAAGAAACTTTTTCCCCCAATCTTTTTTTTTTTTTGATTAAGTATTATGGGCAATGCAAATTCGTAATATTTTATAATTCCACCTTAGATGTTGGAAAAGGTAAGACGTATTTGTAACTTTTTAAAGAATTTTGATCTCATTTTATTCTGCCAAAAGTTTGAAGTTAATTAAAAACTCAGAAAGTAGCTGAAGTAAGCTGATTGTGAAGTATTTGAAACTTGTGAATTACAAACTACTAATAAAACATTGTTCAAATGTTGCTCGTTTTATTTCATAAATGTAGAATATATTGCCAATTTATTTTTTAGTTCATTTCAATTTATTTAAATTATCCTTTCCTTAAATAATTAGCATAAGCTCTATTTTCAATGCTCTTAATAATCTCGCAGAAATGCTACATTAATTTTATGTGAACTTTAATGTCGAGCAATAGAGTTCAATTTCGCGCTAACAAATGTCGGATTTTGGGACCAAAATCCGATTACTAGTACAAAGTTATCGGATACTGGTACAATTCGACCTTTTTTTATATTTTGTTGAATTATTGTGTATTATCGTTAATATTAATGTGAAAACATCATTACACAAAAATTAGAATAAATTCTGTATCTATTTCTGCCAATTTCGTTCCTATAAGATTGGTAGTTTAAGCATAATCGTCCTGCAAAGTCAGCGAAGTTCAAAACTTATCGGATATTGGGCCGTTTACCTTACGTGCACCTTATTGCGGTAGTCAAAAAAATGGTCTCTATTTCATATTTTTAATAAAAAAATAAAGTGAACTACAAGCTAATGTAGTTTTTATATGCTACATATATGGATATAACTGGTTATTATATGATTTAGAAAATAATATTCAAGTAATTATGTTGACGTACTAGTCTATTAATTCGAAAGTATGGCATAAAGTGTAATCATTTCAGACTCGATTATAGAAGTAAACATATATAAACTCATATACTGCAATTAGGTCACAGTAATCTGCAGTCATTACTAAACTTATTTACATTAAATATATACATGAATTTAACCCAGGTGAGAAAAAAAAGACGGAAACATTTCGAAAGGATTTTTCTTTATTGCGTGATACGCACGCAATTAGATTCACGGGCTCAGAACTGTGAACATAATTACGGTAGTGAGAAAATTCACAAATTCTTTAAAAATATACTTCATATCACCTCGAATTTACTATAAAACATACTATTGATAACTGCTAAGCAATAATTTCATAAATTTCGATAAATTTAACTTACCGGCATCACATCATATCCTTATGAAAATTACACTGTTGCCTTACGCTCACTAAGAACAGAAACGTATGAAACTACTAAGATAGCGACTTGATGCGTTCAGAAGCTCGGTATGGTTTTTAGAACTATTGTTTATCAAGTAAATCATGTTTTTTTGCTTGAACACAAAGTATAGTTTATGTAGCATTCTATAAAATTACGATTTTACTGATTGTTTTCTTATTTTTCGGCGAAAATCAAAATGTCACGGCATAATGTACTATTCCGGAATAGTGTACAGTTACCTTACATGACGTTCAAATTTGAAACTAATTGTCTCTATAGTTTTCAACTGAGAGGCCGGTCAAAATCGCATAAATAGGCCTTCTATGCCGTCTAAGTTTACGAGGGTTCCAACGCGCCCTGCACTGAGAAGAAGCCCACAACAAACTCAGCCGGGTTTTGTGTTCAACATCTCTAAACATGATTAGTGTGCTCCTTGATTGAGGTGTGTTCGTTCTGTATCGTTTAGTTTGTTAGTTAGTAACCCTCAATTTTTTTTCTATCAAATATTAATAAATAAGAAAATAAAAGCAAAATCTTATTTTTGAATTATTTTTACACAAGTAACCAACCTCTGTATCATGTCAACATACCATGCTCATTGCTAACTTGTGCAAAAAGGATATAGTCACTATGTTTTATGCAAATAACGACCTCCGTGGCGCAGGGAACGCACGCTAGGATTCGAGTGAGAGGTCGCGGGTTCGATTCCCACCACGCGCCACTTTGGAATTTCATAATTTCTAAATTGGCTCAGGTCTGGTCTGGTGGGAGGCTTTGGCCGTGGCTAGTTACCACCCTACCGGCAAAGACGTACCGCCAGGCGATTTAGCGTTCCGGTGCGATGCTGTGTAGAAACCGTTGGGTGACATAACTTACCCCTTCCAAGTTAGTACGCTAACAACTTCGACTGCATCATCACTTACCATCAGGTGAGATCGCAGTCAAGTACTAACTCGTATAGCGTAAAAAAAATTATACTTTACTTTTACTTTACTATAACTTTCACCAAAATCAATCCACGAAAACTAGAAATTCAAACAGAGACCCGTTAGAAAGCCGCAGCCCCAAAATCTGTATTGAAAAAAATAAATCGGCAAACACTGTTCCAATAAAGGTTTCCCAAACGTTAACAAATTGGGAAACTATCCACCACAGAAGGTCGGGGCCCACCTTTGATGGACGAAAATTGCTAATAAAACCAGCCCTTTAGATATTTATTTGAATGGGATTCCGTCGACTGCGAAATCGAATTGATCTATTCTAGTGTTATTAAACCCATTTTTGGGGCTCGTCTTACCTATTATTACCATTTGTGGTCAACGTAATTGTAGTTTTCTGCCCTTAATAAGATTTCGCTTGCGAGCTTTATTGTATAGCAAACGCCGCAATTCGAACTCAAACTCAAAATGATTTGCTTCAAATAGATCTAACTTTCTTCTTGGTAGAGTCTGACCTAAAGCAAGCGTAATTATGCGGAAATTCATAATTAGCAGAATAGATTAAATTGTTTTGCTATAATCCACTTAAAAATAATCTATATGGTCTCCAATATGCAGGAACTTCGCTCACATGAGACACAACACACAATTTTTCCAACTCTTTCTTCGATGCAAGTTTCGTCCCGACACCGAACATCCTCGGGAGATGTTGACTTCACAATGCGAAATCGTAGAGTCACAAAGAAAGTGTTAGAAGAATTGTGTATGGTGTTCCATGTGGGCCGTGTTCCTGAATATTAGACCATACCTACAGATTCTTTTGAAGCGGATTATAGCAAAACAATTTAATCTGTCCTACTGCCAAAAAGTTCGGAAAATCGTATCTGTTCTTGTTTGAACCGATTTTTGTTTATTTTATTTTAAACCTAGGATTAGTAATTAGTGATTTTTCTGTTTCATATTGCAACAAAGATGTTTAAAACAAGAATCGTTTGACGACTTCCCTGGCGCAGGCGACGCGCGCTCGGATTCGAGTTGAAAGTCGCGGGTTCGATTCCCGCCACGGGCCACTTTGGAATTTTATAATCTCTAAATTGACTCAGGTCTGGTCTGATGGGAGGCTTCGGCTGTGGCTAGTTACCACCCTACCAGCAAAGATGTACCGCCAAGCGATTTAGCGTTTCGGTGCGAAGTTGTGTAGAAACCGTTGGGGTGACTTAACTTACCCCTTCCAAGTTAGTACGTTAATCTTCAGCTGCATCTTCACTTACCATCAGGTGAGATCGCAGTCAAGTACTAACTTGTATAGTGTAAAAATATGGCAAGTACACAAGAGAATTTTGCAGACAGCATTTCCGAATAGGTATTTGTCGAAAGCGGCACCCAACTTCTGAAATTGGGTCGGGTAATAAAAATTTTGGTAGACCACTCGACTTGCCTCTCTTGAGGGCGGATCGTTTAAGCGGTCCCAGTTAGAATACTTGAGGTGCAACTCCACTCGGTTAAAAGTCAAAAATATTCGCAATTTCTTTGCGGAACCAAAGGCAATAAACGTTTACTGCCGAAAGTTTTACTGCTGTTTTCTGCCGACTTCTAAAAACAAAGGAGTAAGGAGATTACGTATCGATTCTAAACCTCTTCGAATGTGTGGAAACTTTTTAGTTTACGACATTCTTTAATTGATATTCGAACAAGTGTTTTTAATAATGACTTAGGTCATGTGACTTTCAATAAAATTTTCTTTGTACAAACAACGTTTTTGCTTCCATATCCTAGTTATCTAGATTATTTCATCAAAAGAATGAAATATCTTATAGTTTGCTATAAGAAAGTCATTTGTTTCTACCTAGCCACACCTCCCCTCCCCAATCAATCAAACTCCAATTTAACTCGAGATTTTATGAGTTCCATATCAAAAAAATAGTAAAACTGAAACTCTTGAATTGACTTTATGTTACACATTATTTTTTTAAATACGAATTGTTTGAATATTCGTATTTTTTTTTATTTTTCTTTTAATTCCATAGTGTATACAGGTTTGTAGAGCAGTTATTCACTATTTTCTAAGTGCGAATCGACTTTATAGTCGTAATATCTTGATGCACGTAGGGCAATACAATCAAGAAGCAGAAGAGCGCTTGCTGTCCGGCAAAACTACCGTAAAATCCGAAAGTGTGACAGAGAACGCAACAGGTGGTAGTCATATTTTCCCCCATTTTTTGCAACGCATTTTGTAATTTTAGCGCCACTATAAAAATAAGATCATGCGTGCGAGCTTAGATCACGCACTAAGGATTTCGTGCTATTGAGATTTTTTTAATATTTCTTAAATTAGCCCCCGTTTTGATGATTCTTCTCGTTGTGCTTTATTGAAAGGTTTTTTAGCTTAAGATTCGTCCCCTTTTTCGGGCGATTGTGGTGTACAAAAGTTGCTATGGCCTGTCAGGTCCTATGACCATAACATTGAACATTTAATACAGTTATGTACGCAAGAATAAAGAAATAAGCTATCTCAGCTTTAGTCCGAGGTTTCTGAAAATAAGCATATATAACGTAAAGTAGATTTACCTACAGAGCTTAACAGCTTACTCGTAAATACGGTTTAAAGTGAGCTTATTTCACAACATATCGCTTTTGCTATTAATCAATGCTATCGCCTCAGGCGCTGCGATATATAATGTCCTGAGCGTCAGCGCAAAAATGTATATTTATATTATAACACCATTGATACACTAAACACAAGATATTGTGCGCTTTGATGTGATAAACATGCAGGAAACTTGAGACCGTGTACAAGGAGTTATTAAGTATGAAGCTTGGTTCACAACATATTGTTATTAATCAATGGTAGAGTAAAAGTCATCGCAAAAATATATATTTAAATTCGCCCATCCGACAGCTTCCATCCTATTCCCGGACCTATAGAATACACAAAAATAAAACCGGCCAAGTGCGAGTCGGACAAGCGCATCAAGAATTCGGAAAAAGTAATACGATAAATTTTCCGAAAAAGTTTGTTTTTTAGGATAACTTTAAATACCGTAAAAGTATGATAGATTGAATAAAAGAGAGTCTTTAAGGGTTCCATTTTTTTCCTTTTGAGGTACGGAACCCTAATACTCATAAAAATAAGTCCCCAGGCATTTCCTTGCCTGGAGAGAAAACCTATTGCCATAGCACCGCTACAAAGGCAATTGGTGAAGCACTAGAGACGACTTTAAAAACTTAAGCAAACAATTAGAATTAAATTAGGCCATTGAGCAGTTGAATTTTTCATTAACATAACATAATAAAACACATTATCACAGAACACAGATTATAAAGAGTATAAGGGGTAAAAATCTTACGAATCTCTAGGGAACCGAGTATCTTCGTCTTAGTATATCAGTGTATAATACCTAGATATATTGTAGTGTATTTTGCATTAATACAGCAACGTCGATGACCCAGTTCTACTTTCAGTTGATAAACGATATAAATTATATACTAGTTCATGCCAGCGACTTTTGTCGCGTCCTTTTCTTTGAACGCACATACTCCTGACTACTAATATAAGAGCGAGGTCTCAACCAATAAACTATTACTACTTCCTTCATGTATACTTTTAATAAGGCAAATTACAGCTTTTTTCAAGCTAACATTGATAAATAAATAACCGGGTGACCGAGCTTCGCTCGGTAGTTTAACTACTGGCTAATAGATGGCAGCAGAAGTCATATTTTTATTATTTTTTTTTGGTAAATTCGACATTTTCTAAAAATGAATCCTAGCTAGATCGATTTATCGCCCCCAAAACCCCCTGTATACTAAATTTCATGAAAATCGTTGAAGCCGTTGCCGAGATCCAGATTATATAGAAATATATATATATATACAAGAATTGCTCGTTTAAAGGTATAGAAGATAGGATTATCTGAGTCAAACTTTTTTTACACTGCCTGCAAACACAACAATGCAGCCGAAGCTAGTATCGCATTCATTTGTAAGGGGCTATAGTTCGGTCGTTCAGAGAATGCGTTCCTGACACGTCGCGATTGAACTGACGACGTAACTTTGTAATGACGTTACAGTTACGATAAAAATATTATTGCTGGTTGTTTACCGTTTTAACAATTGATGAGCATTAACACAACATTATTATATCAATAATCAATTAATGTTATAATTTTGTGCCAAACTGAGTGTCAAATAACTTGGTAAACAGTATTTTTCTAAATCTAAACTGCGCTATTACGGTTAAGGTTATGCCAGCGCTTTATATTTGTAGTGCTGTGCTAACAATAGGTGTCAGGAACGCATTCTCTGAACGGCCGAACTATAGTTATCCCTAACGGTTGCAACACAGCATCGCGCCGGAACGCTAAATTGCTTATCAATCAGCCGCGGTCGAAGCCACCCACCAGACCTAACCAGAACCAATTTAGAAATCATAAAGTTCCAAACTTGCTCGTTCCAGGAATCGAACCCGCGTTCTCCCGCTCTAATCTGAGCGCGCTGTCAACTATGCCAAAGAGGTCTTCAATACTAGGTACGGACAAATAAAAATAAAAATCTTTTTTTTTTCACATAGGCCTGATTTTCAAGCTCTCATGAAAAGTCAAACTCTACCGCCAAGTTCGGGAAGCAATTTTGCGCTGAGAAGAACTGGAGAGAACTCGGCACTTGCTCTTTTAAAAATTCACATTTTATACAACTTTTCTTACGATTTCTCGGAGGAGACTGAAGAACAGAAATCATGTAAACGCATCCTGGCAAAAACATCTTTCGGAACATCTTACGGAACCCTAAAAAGTATCGGAAAGTAATTGAATTCCGTGCAATCATAATGGGTTTTGCAACAGTCGAAGTGTACTGATCCAATCTATTTTCCAATCCCCGCTCAGTTGGGCAATATATCAGAGCTAACGACGCCGCGCTAAGACCTAGGTCTCAGCCAACGCCTAACTGTGCTACTGACAGTTAAATCGAGGCACGCGAGTTAACACTTTAGAAACCCTAGAATCATTAGACCTGTGGTAAATCTAAGTCTTTGGAATACCGAGGGCTTACTGCGAAAACCGAATAAGTGCAGTGGCATTTGCTTTGAGGAGTCAAATTTTCGTGCTTATTTATTTTTCTTTTATAGCTAAATATGTCGAGATAAGCAAAATGTTTACTCTATGTTAGACGATACATGGCATTGCATTACCTTTTCCACAATTTTTGACATTGACAGACTATTATGACTCAGAAGCATTTTGGCTTAGCAAAGAAAACCTCAAGTGCAGTCCTTAATACCAAGTTAGAAAAAAATAAAAATTAGGTATGAGTTAGAGCATACACTTAGCACGTTTTACCTGCCATTTAAAATACTTTGGCGAATTAGCGGAAATTTTGAAATGTGCTCATTCTCACGGTCATATGGGTGGTGAGGACGAAGCTTAAGGTTATATTCCACGGGACAGAACCGGCGTGAAACAGCCTGTATGTTTTATTTAGTTAGTTACACGGTGGATGCGCGGCGCAGACGGCGCGAGTCGACAAAGGCAATCACAGTTGTTGTATTTTCCGATAATTCCGCTCTCTAACGAGACTTTGAAGCGCTCCGTCGCTTTACGAGCGTCGACTCTTTGTTGCGATGTTTTTAGTGTAATGTTTTATTTTGAGATCAAAATATATCCTTAAAGGTGTTTGGTCATGGAGTATTTTAAAAAGCATTGGTTTTTTAATTGTTAAGTTCAGTTAGCTCGCGCTTACGAGTTCACTGCCAATTAAAGGTATACGTGATTGCATGCGTGCCCATTCTGTTGACCAGTACTTATATTGGCATCTTACGAGCAGACGGTGGTATGATGATTATGCCCAAAATACAAGCAATTACTCTCAAGACTGTATATATTTTGTTGGGCATTGTCCTTTGTAGTACATTTTTTCAAAAATAAATAATTACAAGTTTGTTATAAATTATAACTATATAATATAAGTGTAGATAAGATGGAGCGCGCTTGCCTAGAAAATGCCTATTCACTCTTTCTTCTCTTGAAGGCACCCAAATTGTAATTGGCTGGGAACACAGAAGCTGGAAGTGTGCTCCACACATTAGGGATACGTATCAGAAACGCCCTAAAATGTATTTTGATTTACCTATTCATTATGCCCGAAAATATTCCGACGAATTGAGAACCTCCTTTTTTATGTCTTTTTTGTGATGTGTTTTTTTTTATATACGTGTTCCAAATTCAAAATAATTAAAAAGCTGAAAAAAATAAAAGTTTTTATGTAACAGTATTTATGGCCAGACTAGGTATAAGTATCTTGTTGCGATTCGTCTCACGGTGTTGCGATTGTTGTATCCAAAATCTAGTCACACACTTACTCTCAACACAGGACACATTTAACTGGGCATTGTCCTTTGTACAGTACACTTGAATGTGCATTCTCTTTAGAAGTAAAATATAAGTAACAAAATGATCCCAACGTGGGTAAAACCTGAACGAAACTTATGTTCCCGAGGGAGGGCCGCGTCCTCTAAGCAACACATCAACCTCTTTACGCCGACGCGGGACGTGCTCATAATCTCTTTGATTCCTGTCCCAGTTTCTGGAGATGCCTTTGCGAAATGCCGAGAGCCCTCAGGAATTATCGAAGGATAACCCGATTCGTAAAGATTTTATCGGATTATGATTTTGACTCCGCCCGAATGTAAATGCGGACTCAGATTTGACAATTATTTTCGGACTAGATGTCGCCCGTGGCTTCTCCCGCAAGAATTTCGGTTTTTACCAATGACGAAATACGCTACGCTAAGAGGACGGGATAGATGTGACGTATGTTGAAGCCAAAAATTTCTCAAATACGGCGCCGCGCGTCGTTTGTACCGCGGTCGCCATTCTACAGTTTTGGCCAATTAAAAATCCGGCTTCAGGGCAGAGCCTCAAATTGCGTTAGTAAGTGCTGATCCTTTAATATGTGTAATCAATGGTTATACATATCAAGTTATAATGAGTCAACCTTAAAAGATAGATATCTTTATTTATAACTCCTTCTGACTTACATACTTTTTGCGCAACTTTAACCCTTTACGCAGCCTACGCACCGGAAGCAAAAGGAACAAATCAAATCTAATTGAAACATGGTAATAAAAATCGATGTTATAATTAATGATAGAGTCCCGACATGATTTATCCCAACATGGGCGTGCAAAACTAGTTCTCGTAAAAATAAAAAAATAAAAATTATAATATTCTGTCAAAAATGAACCCAGCATACATCAATAAAATCAATGTCATATCACGCATTGCATTATCTTTTCCGCAATTTTCGATATTGAGAGAATAATGTGACTCAGAAGTACCTAACAAAAAGAGCAATATATCCGGGTTATAAGCTATCTATGTTCCAAATTTTAGCCAAATCGGTTCAGTAGCTGCGGCGTGAAAGAGTGAAAACGATCCATCCATCCATACCTTCAAACTTTTGCGTACTAATAGGATTATTGACCGAGAAAATTGACCTCTTATAATTACTTGGGTGGATTGTCTCTTTTTCGTCTGCCCATCTGTCATATTATATTCAATCTACAAACTCTACTATGTATAGAATAGCTGCGGCAAAAAGCTCTCGCTTTTAACATTTTACTACGGAAACATAATAAAACATTAGTAAAAGCAAGAGAAACAAACGAAATGAGATTTACTTCTATTGCTACGAGCATTTCCTCGCGAAGTGCTTTATTAAATTCTCGAGCTAGTCTTTAAATTTTATAATTAGCAAAGGGACTGAAGGACTGTGAAATATACGTACGTTCCCTGATTAACAGAATTACATTCATTATATTTTTTTATTCAATTCAAGTTTGCTTCAAGTAACTTGTTTGAAATCTCACTTGATGGTAAATGATGATGCATACGTACATGTTGAAATGGTTAAAACTATTATCTCTAACGATTAGCGATAAGTCTTTACTTACAGGATGGTAACCAGCCACGGCCGAAGCTCACCAGATTTTTATAATTCGACTAGCTGATGCCCGCGACTTCGTCCACGTGGGATAAAAACTATTCTATCTTTTAAGTTGGACCAAATGACAGATATTCACGAAGTTTGAACTAAATCGGTTCAGTAGTTTAGGAGTCCATTGAGGACAAACATTGTGACACGAGATTTATATATATTAAGAAGATTATTACAGTTACTTTTAAGTTACTTTTAAGTTATCAACGTGCATGATTGTTGTATATTTTAGTGGACTAATATAACTCAATTCAAATTTTCAAACACAAAAAAAATATTACTTAAACATTGCATAATATTTTTTGATTTATCGAGTACAATGTTAAAAAATATACCATTTCTCCTTATCGTCAAAGTTTATTAATCAAAAAATCTTTTATGAAATTAACAATTAACCTTTACAAACAAATTTTGTTTCGCGGTTCGTGACTCTTTTATACGATGAAGCCCTCGGTGCGCAAGTCTGACTACCACTTGGCCGATTTTTAAGACACAAATATGTATGGATGTTATATAGTAGGTAAACAAAATATTAGCACAACATCTAAAAAATAAAAATATAACCATTTTAATAGTATCCAGACGAAAGTTAAAATTAAAGCTGCGACTAGCTAATAAATCCTAAGAATTAATAAGGAAAACGTGTCGAACATAAAAACTGTTGACTACCAACCGTTATAGCGCCCCGCCGAAACTCGCTTGTAATACTTTAATTCGTACTAAATTCGTTCTCCTTCTCTAGAGTATTTTTACTATAGAAAGGCCTGCGCTTGACTATAATCATGTCTGATGGACAGCAATGATGAGGTCTAGGTTGGAGCGCGTTTGCCTAGAAAATGCCTATTAACTCTTCTCTTGAAGGCACCCAGGTTGTACTTGTCTGGGAGCACAGATGACAGAAGCTAGAAGGATGTTCCACACCTTAGCGGTGCGTATCAGAAACGTGGAAGAAAAACGTTTCGTTCGAGTTCGCTGGACACATAGGAGTCTTGCAGAATGAAATAAATAAATATTACACTAGAGTGATGTATTAAAATGTTTGCAACCGTCCAAATGAACTCTTACTCGAAGTATCTACTGACTATTGAAAAGTCATCGATGCATCATCAGACTCTCATCTAGACAGAAAATTACTAGTAAATGTAATTAATTCTATGTCAATTATCACTTTATCTTATATCTAGACCGCTATAAACTTGGCCCTCCCATGGTCTGCGGGACGTGGGGCGGGAGCTACTCAACCACTGATCTCTATTCTATGGATTAAACATTCTATACAATTCAGGCTAGGTTCACTGCGGATCCATAGAATAGGGATCAGTGCACTCAACTAATCACTGTCAGTGACTGACGTGAATTAAGCTACACACGATAGTATTAATCTTGCGACGTGGATAATGATACATACATAAGAAAATACCATATAGGCGAATTCTCAAGATGCGATTCATTACATCGTATCGTGTATAGCCAATCGCACACCCGCCCCGCGTCCCGCAGGCCATGGGAGGGCCAAGGTTATAGCGGTCAAGCTATAATTGAGTAGACATTATGAATAATGGCTTGATAATATTTATAATATCCGGATTTATAATTTTATCTGTAACGTATTGATAATGGTACGGAACCATTCGTGCGCGAGTCCGACTCGCACTTGGCCCATATTTTTTTGTACTGGGTTTGCGAGAATTGTAACGATTCACGATCATCCTTCCCGCCCTTCGTATCTGGAAGTCAATACACGATTCCCATTAAATTTGCGCGACTCAACGAAAAACAGCTCACGGCGGCGTCCTCCGTCCCTTCGCTCCCAACGAAAAAAAATACACTTACTTTGTTATCAGCGAAATTGATTTGGACAAAAAAGGTCCCACCTGGGGACCCGGCCGCCAGGACGCGTAATATCCACAACTCTTGTAAACCTCTATAAGGTTAGCCAATAACTAATTCTCGGGGGCTTTGCAAAATTTATATCGGCCTTATAAGTCCTGAGCGGAATAGAAATATTTCGATAACGGTTAAAAATGGATAGGGATGGATAGTGTGTTTTGTTACGTTTTGAGGGTTCCATACCAAAATGGTAAAAATGGAACCCTTATGGTGAGACTTTCTCCGTCCGTCCGTCCGTCTGTCACACTCGATTATTTCAGTAACTATCGAAGCTATCGACCTGAGGAATAGTTGTAGGTAATTGCGGCGCGCCACCATTGCATTGCAATCATAAAAAATTGAAAATCTATTTTATTTGTATTTGAAAAGGGCGAAAACCGGGTCGTCGAAATTTCAAAATGAGATAAAAATATTAAGTGAGGTATCATATGAAAGGGCGTTACTTGTGTATTCTAAAACCAATTTTTATTTATTTTTATGCCTGATAGTTTTCGATTTATTGGGCAAACTGTCGAGAAAAATACCGTTCCCCCCTTATCTCCGAAGTTTACCAATCAAAAAATCTGAAATAATTATGATCAATAGAAGTAAACGTATATTTTACAGTAAAAATAAAATCAACTCTCTAACTTTTATACTTTTTTTGATAATAACAATAAACCGCCAAAAACAAAGTTAGGTTTGCGGTTCGTCAACAAAAGTACCTACGTATATGTAAGATATAACTCGTAAATTCATGAACAAAAGTGATTCTTTTGATGTTTTACTTCCTTTATGGTATGGAACCCTCGGTGCGCGAGTCCGACTCGCAATTGGCCGGTTTTTTTTGGCTTCTATTCAGTTTGTGTCTCAGCCAATAAGCAAATGCAAATTCTATCTGAAAGAGGTGCATCTGGGCTCTGTCAGGACCCTTAATATCCATAACTCCTAATATGCATGACATAAATTCCTACATAACTCACACAAAACTCGTACAACGTTACTAGTTAGTTAACTAGAGTTTTGCAATATTAGTAACTTAAAAAATTGGCTTTTGCTCGGAACTTCACCAGCGGGATATTCGGTTTTTCTAAAAGTAAAGTAAGTTATAAGCTATCTACGTTCCAAACTTCACCGTTATCAGGAGGCCTACCACCGTGACCTAAAGTAATATTATTGTAATATTGTTTTAAAATTTCCATACTTTTTTTATTTTTTTTTTATTTTTTTTTATTGGTTCCGCCAACAACACTTGAGCATTACAATATAACAAGATAAATTGATACTGACATTGTATCGGTGGTATAGGCCCCCTGCTGTGCTATTCTGCGAAAATACTTAAAACAGCGACGGGCTGACATCTCTGCATCTATGAATTCGTCAGGTGTAACAGCGAGGCAATACGTCATGTTGCATCTGATTCTACAAATCATAGCTGTTTTGTTGGCGAATTGAAGCCAACCGCGGTATCGGCGCTGTTATTAGTGATGGACACAAATACAGATTGAATGCCGGTAAACTATTTCGATTCCAAAATTTAGGCCTTTGAATAGTTCTTCGATGATATTAATATATATTTTATCATTATAACATATGTTTAAATGTTAATATTCTAAGTACACGTAAAAGTGACATAAATTATGCACTATGAAGGCAGAATGCTAGAAACACCAGCGACGACGTTTATAAATCTATGGCTAGAAATCCATTATTATCTTTATTATCTTCTTGTCTTAAAAAATAATGTCAATGGTGTGTCACATCGACTCACTGTTAGACATTATGCATCGACCATTGATATATAATAATAAGGATTTCGGGTCAGCGCTAAAAAGTGTCAGAACCTAATGAAATCCAAAACTCGAAAAGAGTTCCAATCGCATTTAAGCAAAATTAGGATGTATAATAAAGTTTTTTGACATAAATTACAATGTTTTAGTTTGTTTATAAAAATGAAATGAAATTTATTTATTTATTTATTGGAACATTAACAACTGAACACAGTTTATCAAGAACGATGACAACTGTAAAAGTAGGTATGAAATACATTACAGTTATCACACCCACCTCCGAAACATAATGTAGCAACTTTTTACTATTAGTTATTACAAAGTTATAACTTAACTTTATTATAATGTACAGTCGGGGAATGAAAAGGTTCCGCTTCCACTACTATACTGCAAGAGTCCATTATGCCAACATACCAGTGCAAGAAACAATGCTGCTAACATTTAAATAAATATGACGTTTGCTATCAAATAAGGTTTTGCTTGTTTTTCTTCCCATCAATGCAATGACGAAATACGCTACGCTCAGAGGACAGGAAAGATGTGACGTATGTTAAAGCCAAAAATTTCTCAAATATGCAGTTTTGACAAATTAAAAATCCGGCTTCAGGGAGGAGCCTAAAATTGTATGCGTGACGTCAGTAAGTGCTGATACTTTAATACGTTTAATCAATGCATCAATGCAATGTTATAAAATGTATTAAACTGATTAAAACAGCAATAAAATTACAGAAGAAAAAGTTAGTGAAAACTACGAATAATTTTAATGACATTAATTTTTAATAACGGGTATAAACACCATATTTAGCTTCAATCACACATTATAACCTATTTCTCATGGAACCTACGAGAGCCTCCGTGCCTCTAGTGTCTTTCCTATAATGCCATTGAATGTAATGTATTTCTTATCACTCTTGGACAAACATCATATATTTGGGCGAAATGATTCGCTGACAAAAAGCCGTTTTCTTCATATTATTGCCTTCTCATGCCTGATTTTTGTGCGGCGTTAAGGATAGGACGGCGACTAGAATTATTGTGACGATGATCGACTAGTGCACCATCGTCGCATCGTCGCTATGTCTTCTTATCCAGAATTCCACACTATCTCTGGTCACATTTAGACATGTTGTAGCCAGCTTCACGTTCAGCAATAATTGCTGCTCTTTCTTCAACACTTCGTCGTGGCATTATAAAATAATTATAAAATAAAAGGAGAAATTATGATATTTTGCAATGATGACTGACCGGTTGACAATAGTTCTAACAGAAATAATAATGGCAGGTTGAACCAACAAGAAGGTTGCAGTTTTATTTTTATAGACACTTATTTCGTGAATTTCGTATTACACCTGGGGTCCATAGATTTATATGTCAACGGCATCGACGAAATAATGTAATGCTGTCAATCACAGAAAAAATAATAAGTAGCTGTCAATCATAATCGTATTTACATAATATTTACACTGTTCAAGTGCGAGTCGGGCTCGCGTACTGAGGGTTCCGTACTATCATTATAGTTTAGTTTACTTTAATACTATTGAGGATTACCTCAATTCAAACACAAGCAAAAAATTACGTACGTAGGTATGTTGACCCCTGTTGTTGTATGGAGACCCCATTAAATATAATATGTGTTTTATTTGAATAAAATAACTATTTATTTTTAAAGTGAATACCTATATTGTTCAATATTCTGTGAACATTTGATGCGTCTACCTGTACCGTTATTAATATTGAGCAAAAACAAGCAAAAAAATCACAAAAGTTTTGTATGGGAGCCCCCTTAAAATATTTATTTTATTCAATTTTTTAATATTTGTTTTTATAGCGGCAACGGAAATACATCATCTGTGAAAATTTCAAGTCTGTAGTTATCGCATTTCACGAGATACAACCTGGTGACAGACGGACGGACGGACGGTCAGACAGCGAAGTCGTAGTAATTTGGTACCGTTTTTATCCTATGGGTTCGGAACCCTAAAAAAGCAGCGAAGAATTCGCCAGGTGTAACAGCGCTGCAATATTTCATGATTGCATGCGATTCTACAAGTCTTAAACATCATAGCTGTCTTGTTGGCGAATTGATGCCAATCGCGGTATCGGCGCTGTTACTAGTGATGGACACAAAATATAGATTGAATGCCGGTAAAATATTTCGATTCCAAAATTTAAGCTTATTAATAGTTCTTCGAACAAATTATTATATATTTTACCATTAAAATATATGTTTCAATGTGAAACTGGCCGATATTTAAAAATACGTATTTAAAGTTGCGTATCCTATGAAGGCAGAAAGCTAGGAATCCATTACCTTCCTGTCTTAAAAAAAATTGTCAATGGTCTGTCACATACACCAAATTAGACGAATGTTAGTCTGTCAAGTCAATAGTTATCGTATTTACATACTTACATATTTATATAGTATTATTTTTAAAATTAATTGGTTCATGCCACTTATTAGTAGCAACTAGGAAAAGCCTCAAAATTCGTACATTCATTGGGTGTCCTATGGATTGGGTATCGTGCAAAGCTATAAGATTCGACCTATCTGCGCTCAAGATGGTACCACCTGGAACCATCACCTGGATTGAACCACGGAAGTAGATTGTGAAATGCTTTTATAGAAAGTACAAACTACAAAATTACTGCCAAGGCCCCCAAGTCATACTTTTTGATAAAATAATGGAAAGTTTCATAAAGGTATCAACTTAATTACGTAATTTTAATTACGTAAGTCCATACCTAGTTGAATTTACAATAAATCACTACCTTAATAAAAATTTAATTATTGCAGTTGGTCCGGCAAGGTCCGGTGGCAGAGTAAAATCAAGATATTCAGCAATATGGACCCAGAATTGCCCTAAGGAGACCTAAGCTACCTCTGCGATAGATTGTTTCCTTACAAAACAAGTATTACATGAAGCTCTATAACTTTGCCAAATAATTATTATAGGACACCAATTTTATAAGTCTTGTGTCTATAGATATTAGATATGTTTAAAGATCTTTCTGTATTTAGAATAAGTAAGTAAAGGGAAAGAAAAAATATTAATTAAGTTTGAATAAATTTTATTTCTTTCTAAAATTACAGAATTAAATAAATGATATAATATGTAAATTTCATTATACATTTCATTATACAATTTTCCCCTACCTTTAAACTTCCTACAATGGTACCCTTGGTACCTAGGTATATCTTAGCAGCAGCATTTATGTGAGCACATTATGCCTAAATGGTGAAGGAAGTCATGAATAAAAGCTCTTTAATCTACGATATGCCTAGGTACTCAAAGGTTTGTGAAGCTGACAGTCCACACTTGGCTAGGGATGGTATCGGCTATGACTTTATGTCCTTCCAATTATGAGAGAGTCTCGTGCTTCGTAGTAGGTCTGCTTAAGATGAGCTGAGATGAAATCACCAGGGAGCGTGTCTACCAAAATCTTTGTTGTAAGTATAGACGGAGTCGTTCCTATGATAGCAAGATATAATGTTCAAACCATTTTACGAGACGTTCAGGGACCGTTTAAATATTTTTATTTCCGTAATAAGGTACTCTTCATATTTCGAGCGTATAGATAAAAACTATGAATTCGTAAAAACTCATAGATTTATAATAGGTCGTCGCTTGCGGACCTCTATGTAAATTTTTTATCTTCACTCGCAATTGTATTCACACTTTAGGTTTCTAAAACAACATTGTCCTCAAGAAAAACACTTAAATTTGTTACTCAAACACTAATTTCGGTATTTTCCAGGACGAAACCACCAAACATCCACGAAAACCTCTACTTTTACTAGCTTTTCGTTTGACAGATAAAGTCTAAGGCTGGGATGCGGATGTACCGTCGATGGTATGTCATCAGAAGTTCCAGAATACCATTTTTCACACAAATAAGAAATGCTTAAGTTTTCTACATCTCCCGTTACCGCTAATGTAGCGCTAGTGTCGCTTAGGTGGTAGTCGAGATACAATTTGACATTGCATCTTCGGTATGACAGCTGCGTCAGGGATGGACATTAGAATTTCAGAATACCATTTTTCATACAAATCAGACAAATTGAAGTTTTCTACATCTCCCGTTACCGCCAATGCAGCGCTAGTGTCGCATGGATGGTTGTCGAGCGAACTGAAATTAATTGCAGAATACAATTTGGCATGCCTTCTTCGGCTTGGCAGCTGGCTGGCAGCTATTTCATTATGTAGAATAGCACTGCTGATCAGTAGTCGTGGCGTGAAAGAATATGAAACATACAGACACACAAACACATACTTACAAACAAACTTTCGCCTTTTAAATTGTATTCCTTCGTCGATGGATGTCCACTGCTGGGCATAGGGCCCAGGAATGGACGTTTTAGGTGGGGGAGAAAATTTGTAACTATCACAAGTATCGGATGGCAAAGCGTTAGTAATAGCATCGAATATATAATATTACTAAGAGGGTCCCGTTTTTTTTTTTTTTAGGTACGGAACACCAAAAATAGCAGAAGCGGATAGCTAGTTATGTAGCAATAACGATATCGAGGCCTGGTATTCGTTTTGGAGAACTCTCAAGGGCTCAGCAAAATTTATATCAAGCTCAAAGTCCAGCGTGGAATAAAAATATTGCCATTTGGCTGTACTGAAGGAGATTAGAGCGAACACCGCGCGACATAAACAAGCTGATATGCGATTCTGTGCGGATGCGCTCTCCAGGGGGCGCGCTATCTCACAAATATTACACTGTTATTTATTTACTGCGGCACCACTGTTTTATAGCGTTATGAAGATTAAAACTGATATTTGTGTTTCTTTTCAAATCTTAGAGTATCGTATCTTATCTCAACCACTTTTTATGTCCCACGACTAGGCACGGGTCTCCTCTCAGACTGAAAGGGGTTCGGCTAGCCAAGTGCGGGTTGACGGGCTTCACACACTTTCGAGAACATTTTTGTGAACTCTCAGGTAGGTATGCAGGTTTCCTCACGATGTTTTCCTTCACCGCTAAGCAAGTGATATTTAGTTTCCTAAAAACGCACATAGCTCGGAAAAGTCAGAGGCATGCCCAGGATTCGAACCCGCGACCTCCTTATGACAGGCAGAGGTCAGAACCACTGAGCTATCACTGCTCTATCGTATACCTTTCACGTATACCTTTCTCTAATATATACTTAGGTAAAATTCTGATTTCTGTATATATTACGTTCCCAATGACTTCTATGTACCTATACATAGAAGTCATTGTAAGTTCCGTAGGTCTAAGAGTAGGTCGTAAGCTATTTTTGTGTATCTCCAATGGCAAAACAAGGTTTGCAGGGTTAGATAGTAATTAAAGTGATATTAAGGTGAAGAGTTTGTTTTCTCGTTGGTTTTAATGCACTAATCTGAGGAACTACTGGTCCGAATGGAAAATCGAAATGTTGATTTTGTGTTGGATAATACATTTATCGAGAAAGGCTAAAAATAATATCTAATAAATAATTACTTGTCTGTTAACGATTATGTTAACTAACATAATCTGATAACGATCTTCATATTGAAAGAAAATGATAAAAAGAAATGAATAAAAAACTAAAACTATAAATCTTAATATTTACACAATAAATACACCGTCCAACTGATCATTTATGGGCATAGTGCCCAAGACGCTGGCGCTATTACCTCTTTGTATAGCTAAACTCAAAAAAGGCTAATAAATATGTACAGATACAATTCTTGATAATACAAATTGCCGGTAATATAATATAAATATGCAGAGATCTACGTAAAGTAACACAGCCGTTAGTAAAAGCCAGGTACTCAACAGGTTCGTAAATGTTTAAAATTTGAATTCTAAGTCCAGTCAACTACCGGTACTCAATAGAATTTGGTCAGAAATTTCAAGTAAGTATCACAAGTTTCTGTTAGAATAGCAACTTATATGTATAAAAGGGGTACGGCCTCGTCCGGCCTCCGGCATCTTTAGACTTTTAGACTTATTTCCAGTCCTCTTTTGAACCTAGTCTATAGACTCCAGCGAAGGAGTAAAGTTTACAAAGTTAATGTAAAAGCTGGGGAACATTCTGTGAGGAAATGACGAGGTCAAGAATGTGATTGCTTCTGAGAAATACTTTCATTACAAATTTATTGGACGTAATAAAATGTACTCGGTATGTACTAGAGCATTAAGCATTTATATTTTCTATTTATTTTCATTTGAACCGTTTAATGTACTATATGAGGGTTTTTATATTTATTTATTAGTATTTTATTATAGGTATTATGTATTTATGTATGTTTGTATATATAATATTTATGTATATAATTCTCATTGTAGATATAAATTTATATATATGTGTATAGGTAATAGTTACTTATATATTATTATGTTCATAATTTATTTTATATTTATGCTAAGTTTTCTTTTACATTTTTTTATTGTACCACCTGCCTCATAAGTTCCAAAAGCCGCTTCTTACCCCGATGGGTGCCTGGAAGAGATCGCTATGTAGCGATAAGGCCGCCATGTTGTACATTTGTTTTTCTGGTTATTGTATTTGTTTTTTTCTTTCTTCTTGTAATGGTGTACAATAAAGCATTTTCTATCTATCTATCTATCTATCTACTAGAGTTTACTCGCCATTGCATTTATATTTATTAGGCCAAGTATTTTTGTATTATATTTTAATATTAGTAGACAGCACCGAGAATAAATACGGACTGCAATCTTGTTTTCGTGCGATCTCGGCCGAAAAATGATGGCGAGATCTCACGAGTTCAGTTTAGTTTATTTGTGCTTTTTAAAGATATCTCAACCCCTTTTATGTCCCATTGCTGGACATGGGTCTCGTCTCAGACTGACAGGGGTTTGGCCATAGCCCACCACGCTGGCCAAGTGCGAGAAAACATTTTTGTGAGCTCTCAGGCATGCAGGTTTCCTCACGATGCTTTCCTTCACCGTTAAGCAAGTGATATTTAGTTTCCTAAAAAACGCACATAGCTCGGAAAGGTCAGAGGTGCGTGCCCAGGATTCGAGAGCTCAGAACCACTGAACTATCACTGCTTATGGATATAATGTTCTGTTTTATAAGCGAAAGTAGCTGACCCGCAAACGTTGTTTTGCCATTATATAAAATTTTAGGGGTATGAAAACAAACAAAAAACACGACCGCGTGTGGTAGAATAACTTTTTCAAAAAATTTAACCTATTGTTACTCGGGGACCAAAGTGCTGGAATGGCGACCCCGCACGGGAAAGCGCAGTGTTGGCAGACCTCCGACCAGATGGATTGACGACATTAAAAGAGTCGCAGGAAGGCGCTGGATACAAGTGGCGCAAGACCGTGCGGGCTGGAAATCATTGCAGGAGGCCTATGTCCAGCAGTGGACGTCCGTCGGCTGAAACGAACGAACGAACGAACGAACGTTACTCGGGGATTAACGGCCCATTATCCCGGTTTTTAGCGACTACGCCACTTTTCAAAGCAATTCAAAGTCATGAAAAAATTGTTTTTTTTTCACTGTTAAAAATACATATTAAAGATACATGCTTTATCTCTATAATGGCCTCATGAAAACACGATAAGTTAAACTTGCCTCGATCATAAAAATTTTTGAAAACAGGTCGTTTTTGTTCATTTTTTTAATGGTATTTCCAAAGCTTTGGACTAAATTTCATAAAAATTATACGTAAAGTAAGCTCATTGTATTGCCTATCCATTGCGCAGACAGATATTAAATAAAAAAATTGCTGCAAAATTTCGCCTAACAGAAGTCATAAAATGGTCTAACGCACCGAATAAACGATGTACTCAGTGGCTCACGAGCCTCCATACGAGACGGACCTGCGCAAGTTTTCACGACTCACGCTCCTTTCGCGCTAAAATTATTTATTTTTTAAATGCGCTGGAAAAAAAAACTATCTGACAGGAAGCGAAGGAGAATTTAAAAAAATTATATAGTAAGTGTTTCTTGAGTTTATCAAAATACCTAGTCCTCAAAAGCTCCGAAGAAACTCTGATACGAACTAAGAAAATTATGGTAGGTAGTGTAAATTCCACCACGTGCAAATACCATCACGCGTAACCACAGTTTAAATACTGTTACTGTTTATCTGTTCAACTAAAATAACTCGTTTTTTACTTTTTACACGACTGCTCAAAAAAAGGAGTGTAATGTTTTTAGGGTTCATGTATGTATGTACGTATGTATGTGTGTATGTATGTATGTATGTATGTATGTATGTATGTATGTATGTATGTATGTATGTATGTATGTATGTATGTATGTATGTATGTATGTATGTATGTATGTATGTATGTATGTATGTATGTATGTATGTATGTATGTATGTATGTATGTTTCTTTATTCCTCCATAACTTCTGAACGGCTGAACAGATTTGGATATATGGGGTATCGTTAGAATCCTTGGATCCTCCCGAGTAACAAAGACTATATTTTTTTGGAAAAATCAATATGGCGGATGTGAGGCGCCATTTTCAAAAGTGGAAAAAAAATTTTTTCTTCAACTATCATAATATGGGTATCAAAATGAAGGTATTGGAGAGTAGTAACAGAAAATACCTTCACATAACTGCTGACCATCAGTAAAAAACATAAAATAAAAATAAGTAATTAAAAAATGAATGAAAAACATAAAAAAAAACCGGCCAAGTGCGAGTCGGAGTCGCGCACCGCTTCCATACTATAAAAGAAGTAAAACATTAAAAGAATCACTTTTGTTCAAGAATTTACGAGTATAATTTACATGTACCTAGGTACTTTTGTTGGCGAACCGCAAACCTAACTTTGTTTTCGGCGGTTTATTGCTATTATCAAAAAAATTATAAAAGTTAGGGAGTTGAGTTTATTTTTCCTGTAAAATATACGTTAATTTCTATTGATCATACTTATTTTAGATTTTTCGATTGATAAACATTGGAGATAAGGGGGGGGGGGCTGGTATGTTTTTCGACAGTTTGCTCAATAAATCAAAAACTATCGGGCATAAAAATAAATAAAAATCGGTTTTAGAATATACAAGTAACGTCCTTTCATACCCCACTCAATATTGTTATCTCATTTTGAAAATTCAAAGCCCTGGTTTTCCCCCCTTTTTAAATAAAAATAAAATCAATTTGCAATGTTTTATAATTGCATTGGCGTTGGGTCACTATTACCTAAAACTATTTCAAATTTCAAGTCGATAGCTTTGATAGTTGCTGAAATAATCGAGTGTGACAGACGGACGGACGGCCGACGGACGGACGGGCGGACGGAGAAAATCTCACCATAAGGGTTCCATTTTTACCAAATTTGTATGGAACCCTAAAAACACGAGTGCCCTGTTATAAAACGAACTAAAAAGTAAAAAACGAGTTATTACTTCGTTTTATAACAGGGCATTCGTGTTTTTTAATTGTTGAAACTGAAATTATTTTTTTTAGAAGGCTTCTATTTCGATGAACGGTCTCATTTACAACATTGGAGATCACACAATGATTGGAGATAAATGTCGACTCGACATATGTAAGGATACTCAATGCCAAACCATATGAAAATCAAAATGTAAGCGTTGAAAAAATTGAGTGTCGCAATCACATATTACGCAACTTTTGTAAAAAACTACGCAGACTGGCAGCAGAAACAAATGCCCTGAGACATCGAAAAACACTTACCAACATAAGAATTATGATAATGAGAAAAGCTATCGTGAAATATATAAAACTAGCAGTGCCCGCGGACTCCGTTCCGCGTTAGAAATATTTTTGTCCCACGTAAGGCCCGGTTTCCACGAAAGCGGAGCGAAGCGGAGCTGTGTTTGGATAACTAACCAGATTTCATCATTTAGACATCCCTCAGTTTCAAAAATATCAAAATGACGAAATCTGATTTGTTACTGAAATACAGCTCCGCTCCGCTTCGCTGTGGTGGAAAACGGGCCTTATACCCAAAGCCCACAGCGCTGGACGCGAGGCATTCAGATAAATGAATGATAAATGCCTATCCTATCGCCACGCAACAACCGAAGCGGCTGCGGCGCGCTCCTGCATACCGCGCGTTTTTGTTTTGCTAATATCTTTGAAGATATTTATTTAAACTGTATAGAGTAAGGGGCAGAACTATTCTACATTAAATTTCCGTTCTAAAAAACATATTTACAAAGATATAAATTAATACCATATGGGCTAAATAAGCTTCACAAAAATTATTTATTTTTAATCCACAATTTTAAAGTAAAAGCAGTTATTGCGAGTTACCCATAGGAGATAGGCATATGCTATTGCGGACTTTTTTGCAGATTTTGATACTGATTTGATGATTTTGATTTTGTTTTGTTCTATCCTCAATCGCAGCGTACGCGATGAAAGCAATTTTTTTGCGACTTGGATTGCATTATTCAAGTTTTAGTAACAATGCAAAGTTTATTTTTGAAATTATTATAGCCTATGACACTCCACGATAATGTATTGGTGAATGAATTTTGAAAATCGGTTCAGTAGATCCAGAGATTACCCCTTACAACGTCACAAACTCACAAACATCGTTACGCTACCTTTTTATAATATTAGTATAGATATCACAAAATATCTGGGAACCCTAAAAACGTTGCCATATCAGTTCTGCACAACGATATTGTTAAACTCAATGCCGCACTCTTATGGTGATCACAGAATGTGTCAAAACTACTACTGTGAAAAGAAAGATGCGGACGGTAGCAAAGAAGATTAAAAAAAATATAAAACTCTTCATTTCCCTAATATGTACAAGAAAAATTTCTACAGATCCTGCTACTTTAGTAATACATAATTATTATAAATAAATACCTCGGTTGATATTATCGTTTACCATAAAAAAGTCAAAATATACGTAAAAAACGCAACTTCCAGCATATATTTCGTGAAGCGAATTATAATGACAAATAGTCCAACTGTAACAGCACACTACTGCACAGTACTGTGACGCAAATATTTATGAATAGGTTCACGGAGTTCATTCTAACTTCTCGGCTCTCGACAATGGTCGCTAGGTATCGTAGAGCGAGTCTGAGTGTGCGACAAATACCTAAAGTGCTGGGATATAGTCGCCTTAAGGATGTAAGGATTCTAACGATACCTCATATTATGTCCAAATCTTTTTAGCCACTTCAGAAATTATGGTGGAATAAACTCACAAAAATGTATAGGTACATACATACATGAACTCTAAAAACGTTACATTCATTTTTTGGGCAGTCGTGTAAATAGTTTAAGGCCTATTCTCAAACTACTGAATGTAATCAAAAAACATTATAAAAATCGGTTAAGCTATTTCGATAAGATAAAATCACGAGGATTCACATATATTAGAAGACACCTGCACTAATTTGTTATCATACGTTCATCATCATCATCATCATATCAGCCTGTGTACGTCCACTGTTGAACATAGGCCTTCCCAAGCGAGCGCCACCACATCCTGTCCTCAGCCTTCCTCATCCAGCCGCTTCCCGCCACCGGCTTTATATCGTCGGTTCAGCGCCTGGAGGTCACCCCACACTACGCTTACTTGTATGCAGTCTCCACTCCAGGGTCTGGCTGGCTCCAACGGCCATCGCCCCTACGAAACGCGTAACCTACTGCCACTTCAGCTTGCTAATGGTTTTGGTTATGTCGGTGACATTGGTCCTCCTGCGTATCTTCTGCGAAGCCCCTAACGTAGCCCTTTCTATAGCACGCTGCAGAGCGATCTTGAATATGATAAGTTCATTCAAGAAACATGTTCGCAAAATTCACTGTTCCAAAATGCTTCGCCTTCAGGATCTAATCTCAACAGTATATATAACAGTAATGAAATTATCTGAGCCAGTCATAAGGTGGTTGATTTGTAATTCTGTGTACGTATGTAGGAAATCTCCAGGGATGTTGTGTCCCAATAAAGTTATTGCAAATTATTTGAGTTACCTACCTACATGTGAATACTGGTAACTGTAAATTATGGATATACAAGTCTATATGAGTACTCTCTCCCTCTCTCAAGTCTCATATATCATAAACTATGGCGCACCAGTTTGTGTCAAAAGTCAAAGTCAAAATATCTTTATTTCACATAGGCCTAACATACAGGCTCTTGCGAACGTCGATATGTCATTTCTTGCATAAGAATGGTGATAACTACAAGTCGACTTAAAACTAAGTTTACTAGGGTTCCAAACGCGCCCTGCCGCTGAGAAGAAGCCCACAACAAACTCAGCCGGGTATTTTTTTATGTTATCACCATTTAACAAAATAAGTATATATACTAAGAATAGGCTAGCAAGAATAGGCTAGCTGTGTTCAACCTGCAGTACAATAGTTGGCATGCTTCACACACTTTTATGAACATTAATTAATGAGCGTTTGTGGCTGTTGAATATCATAATGACAATACAAAACTATTAATTTAATAAATCCTCATTGACCTGTTGATTGTATTAGATTGTCTGTTTAAATGTTGATTACTCAATCACAACACTAGTAATCCAGCTGTAATTTAGAATTTAGACAGGTTAATATTGTAGGCTAACATATAAGCTACGTATTATCCCAAAAAGAATCACGGATTTTGAGTGTTTTTTAGTTTTTCCAACTATTAATATTCACTAAGAGCGTGAGGTGTATGAACAGATCTGTAAAGATAGTCCAATAAAAATATAAGAACAAGTATATAAGTTCAGTAAGAGACAATACCCCGCGGGCGCTTTCCGTGTTCGGAATCAAATATAAGCCTCTCCCGTCCCCGCCCGTGCCACGAAGAGCACGTTATAATCTCTCGGAGATGCGCCGCAATTTGTATCTTACGGGTATACGTACCTACGCGAATCGGAGAGCTTTGTATGAATTTTTAAAAGCCCTCAGGAATTATAGGCCACGCCAGTATACGAGATTAGGTTGGTTTATTGCATACTGCCGCGATATACGTATCGTTAGCCAATTATGAGATTGTACAAATACAACTAAGTGATTGTGATTGTAAAAATACAACTAACACCTTTTTAACGATTATGGCTAGTTTGTATTATACGAGTATATTATACGGCTTTTTCGTTGTACCAATATTTCTGCCAAAAATGTACGTTGCTTCGTAGAGATCTGGGTACCAGAGTTAATATTAAAGGTCATGAATTCGCACTAATAATAAAGAAGTTCAAATTAAAACGGGGCCAAAGCCAATTTTCCATATAAAATTGTGAGGTGGTTTCGTTGTTTATTAGTCCAGGTCCAGGTTTATACATTAGTCCAAGGTATAATCATTTTTCTTTTAAACTATTTTCGTAGAATTATAAGTATGTTAAATGGGTCAGTTTTCAGTTTATATTTTTTAATATGTTAAAAAGTAAGCAGCACTAAAGGAAGTATCATATTGTATCCTAATCACACTCTGGTCTAAGATTAAATACCACAATTTCGCTAACTGTGCCGCGAAAGTGTTTTAAACTTTTATTGCGGCTGTTACGGCAGTCAGCAAAGAAACTGTAAAAGGATTATTCATTGTTCCCGATTCAGAATCCATGTGTTTTTGCTGAATGTGCAAGAATAGTCGAACTTAAGGCTATTATACATTCGTCTTCATCAGCTATTTTTGAAACTGCTTATTATTTATCTTTTTCTAAATTTTTGATCAATATAATAGTCATTAGTTATACAATAAAGCCTTGGCTTGGATGCCTGGCGGCGTTTAGTATTAATATATAATGAGTAATGAGTTAAACAAGAAAATAATAATCACCAATCGGTACGGATACACTTTGGATTAGTATAGATTATTAGACTATTTACAACTTTCAAAGCGTTGTCAAATCCTGTACTATACGCAACTTTGCGCCATGTAACGCGTCCTAAACCCTATAATGTCCAAAATGCCTCAACAGTCATTCCAATAACGGCGTATAGCCCAACAAACACTATTACCTGTAAATAGCCACTCAAGGTAAATTGGGGAATCTACGTAAGAGCATTTGAGCAACAGTCACACTGCGAGTGGTTCGGGAGCGGGCCGGGGCTCGAGCGTCCTTCCATCTGCGTGATTTTAAATTTCATATAAATCTTATCCATACAAATAGACGAAATAAAATGAAATTCTATACTGACTCGTGCCGGAAAACGGACTGGGGACCGCCTGTTTAAATAGAACTAAAGCCACGGTGATCTTGAATTAATATTCAAATAGTGTTAATCCCACTTCTGCTTCGAAAAAGTATTGTTGTTTTAATATAAATACTAGTTCAAGATAGAGAGAGACATTATCTTCTTTGTATCCCTAAAAATGATTTTTGACTTCGTCTAAACTTTAACTTAGAAATAACTGTGATTGTAAACATCCTGCTAATACTATATAATTATTCGGGTAAAAAGACACGTTTTACCCAAATGCGCAACGCAAACGAGTGCTTATTAAAATAAATTATCTCTAACCTTAAAATAAAATAATATTTGTTCAGGTATTCAGCAAGAATAATTCATGATATAGGTACATATTCGATATTTCGAGTTGATTTATACGTTCTACTATTTTTTTAAATAATATATAGGTTTGCTCTTGACTACAATCAAGTCTAATGGACAACAATGATGAAGTCTACGATGGATGGTACGCAGATTATTATACTTGGCTGGGAACACGGAAGCTGGAAGGGTGTTTGCATTGTAAGGTTGATTGAAAACGGAACGGGTCGAATCGATCCGCTTCAACCTTACAAAAACGGAATGAGGTTTTCGGTGAATGTCAGCAGATGTTGGATGAACGTTGTCAGAGACTTATACTTACAGAGATAAAGAAAACAAGAACACAGCACTTAATAAATTTAATTAGTTATAAATATTTCACATCTACAACACGAAGAGTCCTTATATCGAAATGAATTATAAAACTACCCGGCGGTTCCAATCTGTGATATAATGTCGAGGCGATAATTTATATCATTAGGTTCGAATGCTCCTGTGTTTTCCCGAAATCAACACGTAAGGAAACCAATCAAGATAACTCTAGTTTAATAAACGAACACCGATATCACAGATTGTCACGGATTACTTATGTTACTTGGTACCGCACCCACAGGAGTGGAAATGCGTGTTGAACGAAGTTACAGATTGGCGATGCTAGCTCACGGTAGATTACTCTAGGTGTAGGTAAGTGCAACTAGATTATCTAAACAAAAAGGCACGTACGGCCTGTAAGTACGCACAGTATACCACCAAGGAAACGCGTGATTTTCGAAATCAATGTTCTTAAATATACACGGGAATCGACTATTTCCGCACGCTCGACACTCCGAACTAGTTATTAATACGGATGTTTCTACTCACGGCACGATGGGAAATTTATGCGAAATTTGTGAGATATCACCGTCACTCTTCACGGGCTTCCGTCGGCAGTTCCCAGGATCCAGGAATGGCAGGGTGTTCGGCCATCCGAACAGAAGGTTAAGCGCGGTCACCGCGAGGACGTGAATCTCCGGAACCCTTCGTGCCCCTTTACATCAGGACGTTCAAATGGTTCAAGTACGGACGAGGCGATCGAGTCGTAAACCCAGGTAGAATAAAAAGGTGATTGTATGGCTACGGTTCATCGATATAAGACCGAGATCACCAAGATAAATCACAAAAATAAAAACAAACCCCGCTGAAAAGAACAAAAAATTGTTTTCATTAGAACAAAACCCTACAAGTTACCACACTAAACGGAACCTAGCACAAAATTACTCGACTAAAGTGAACTCACCGAATCAGTGTGTGTACTGGATTCGCCCCGTTTTCCCTCCCAGGATATTTACATGGAAAACTGTAAAGAATAGAACCCTGGTTAGAACACTTATACACGAGCATTCAAGAACACAAACTTTCTTCTGCACTGCAAATCAACACTCACTCACCATATCAAAAGAAGGTTCACAACATATTATTTTTAAGTTTTGTTGAACACATGCCCTTGAAATTTCGGGCGAAGCTGTACTCCGGTGTAACAAAAAAATATCTCTTCACATTTCCGTGGTCTACACCGAAGTGTCGGTTCCCGGTCAACCGCACGTTCGGCTCGCACCCCTTTGACCAATCAGAGAGCGCGCCAAGAATTTGCACCTTTTATGGTAAGGAATTTGCACGCTGTGCTTCGCTCCTTTTATGGTAAGAAACGGCGTCGTGTTGGTTACCTATCAGTTATGCTCTGTCTCCTTCATACGATGAGAAAGAGATAGGAATGTGAAGGAAATATAACCCCGCCATCTAGCGGCATCACTCTAAACAACGAACACCGAGACTGAATCGACGCACTATCCATATCTCACTCGTTGCCGGTCGTGACTCGAGATTAAACTATGTCGTCGACTGAACCAATGTTTATCCTCATCACGAGAGGGCGTAATTTCATAACATCGACATATGTACGAAAATTAAAGACCACAACGTGACAATACCCCCCTACCAGCGAAAACCCAGCTGCCCTCAGCTGGTCATCAAAGAAAAACCTATACTGCCAAGATTACTTAAAAAAATTCCTCTCAATCCATAAGTTAATGAAATTATTAAATAAAAATTAACCGTTGGCAATACGAAACAAACTAAATTTTCTTAACTATCCAAAAAAGTTTCTGCAAAAGTATGAAGGATTCTAAATGACAAAATCTACTAAAATCACCAAATAAATTAACAACAAAAGTTAGATCAAAATTTCACCAAAACTGAATCATAACACAATCTACAAAATTTGGAAAACAATGCATCTTCAGTCGTCTGCACAATTTCTAGGTGGTTCAAAACGGAACGGAACAGAATAACTGTGCGCACTTTGCCATAATAAACCCCGTCCGGGGAACAAATTCCGCTACAGCTCAAAATTAGGTCAGACCATTCAAGGCACTGAACCCATACACAAAATGTAGGCTCTATACTTAGGCTTTCCGTAGACCTAAGTACGAATATCCTACCACAAAATTATACTCAGCGTCTACTGCAATATCTGCATCAACTGAAGTATATCGGAATGACTCCGAGCCTCACCTACTAGAGGAAAAATATTGACCCGAAGCACTAAACCCGCAAAACCACACCTAGACGCTTGATGCGAGATGTCTGTGTTTTCAAAATCGGAGAACAATTTTTTCGAAATCATACATCACCTTATATACACTTTCATTTCTTTCATAATATTTCGTACATCCCTTTCATCTCTTTCATCCTTCCACATCCGAACCGAAAGTAGCACACCATAACCAAAAGTGACTACCTTTACCTAACACTTCGATGTTAAAATACTCTGAAACGTATTTAACGCCTTAAAATTGTCTCATAACAGCAGGCACTCTAAGCAAATTAATGTGCACAAAAACCAAAGCGACTGAATTTGCTCATAGAAGTTTGAATTTCGAAACAGATTTATAGTTTACTAAATTTTCCTAAATTGATTTTAAATGTGTGACGCAAAACGAAGTCAAAATTTTCAAACAACAAACATTGACACAACAAATGACTACCCAAAACACAAAATAACAAAACCCTGCTCGTATTAGTATGGTCCTACTTACTCCACCTAACACTCACATTCGAAAAATTCAAAACTTGGGATCATTGGTGTCATAATGCAGAATTATTTTCAGAATGTTTATACCGAAATGCAAAATTTTATCATTTTACTGATATATGAATGGCAAACTTTAATTTCTTGAAAGTTTCATCGAAATTTCTGAATCATTATTAATATTCGTTAGTGGTATATTGTTTACATTATACTAACTGACAGAATTGTTTTAATTAACAGTTACAAAAAATGTATTAAAGCTAAAAAAATTCAAAATTTTACATAAGTAACGTCTTTTCAAAATCATACATAACGTTCTATAATGGCTGTGTCCAACATGTACAAAACTCTAATTACATAACCACAAAATGTTGAAGCAAAAAAAATTAAATGTTTTATTAAAGTATTACTAAAAGGTTTCAAAAATTTTATAAGTTAACAATAAGGCTAAATATACTTAATTTATGCTTCGCCCCTGAAAGTGTAAATATTACAATATGACGTTACTTAATGAAAAAAAATATACTAAATACAAACAATGCCTAAATATAATGTTTAATTTTACAATAAAATTATGTTTTCCACGAAAATCCTAAAAATTAACTATAAAATACGCGCAACCAAAAATTTAGTGGTATACTGACGCACCTACAAAATTCGACCTCGACTTGACAACACTCCTCCAACAACTATATATAATTAATTCCTAAACATCTAACAGGTAAACTCGATATTATTTTATTTTATTTGATGTGACGTGACTAAATTTAACAAATTTTGTAAAATAAATCAAAAGAAATGACCAAAAGGAAAATCGTACTTAAGATTACACCAACCTATGATCTAAATTGTCCGAAAATTCGAGAAAAAATATGAAAAATCCGCGAAATAAACACTAAAAATACTAAAATCATACGGAACTACTAAAATCATAACGTAAGGGCGCCATTTGTAAAGGCACACCCGTAAAGTCAAAACTACTTTTACCAAAAATTCTTAAAGCAAAAAAAAAACAAATTTTCTCTTTTTTTTTTTTTTTTTTAAACCTACAAAATCCAAAACGTTAGGGCGCCATTTGTAAGGTTGATTGAAAACGGAACGGGTCGAATCGATCCGCTTCAACCTTACAAAAACGGAATGAGGTTTTCGGTGAATGTCAGCAGATGTTGGATGAACGTTGTCAGAGACTTATACTTACAGAGATAAAGAAAACAAGAACACAGCACTTAATAAATTTAATTAGTTATAAATATTTCACATCTACAACACGAAGAGTCCTTATATCGAAATGAATTATAAAACTACCCGGCGGTTCCAATCTGTGATATAATGTCGAGGCGATAATTTATATCATTAGGTTCGAATGCTCCTGTGTTTTCCCGAAATCAACACGTAAGGAAACCAATCAAGATAACTCTAGTTTAATAAACGAACACCGATATCACAGATTGTCACGGATTACTTATGTTACTTGGTACCGCACCCACAGGAGTGGAAATGCGTGTTGAACGAAGTTACAGATTGGCGATGCTAGCTCACGGTAGATTACTCTAGGGGTAGGTAAGTGCAACTAGATTATCTAAACAAAAAGGCACGTACGGCCTGTAAGTACGCACAGTATACCACCAAGGAAACGCGTGATTTTCGAAATCAATGTTCTTAAATATACACGGGAATCGACTATTTCCGCACGCTCGACACTCCGAACTAGTTATTAATACGGATGTTTCTACTCACGGCACGATGGGAAATTTATGCGAAATTTGTGAGATATCACCGTCACTCTTCACGGGCTTCCGTCGGCAGTTCCCAGGATCCAGGAATGGCAGGGTGTTCGGCCATCCGAACAGAAGGTTAAGCGCGGTCACCGCGAGGACGTGAATCTCCGGAACCCTTCGTGCCCCTTTACATCAGGACGTTCAAATGGTTCAAGTACGGACGAGGCGATCGAGTCGTAAACCCAGGTAGAATCAAAAGGTGATTGTATGGCTACGGTTCATCGATATAAGATCGAGATCACCAAGATAAATCACAAAAATAAAAACAAACCCCGCTGAAAAGAACAAAAAATTGTTTTCATTAGAACAAAACCCTACAAGTTACCACACTAAACGGAACCTAGCACAAAATTACTCGACTAAAGTGAACTCACCGAATCAGTGTGTGTACTGGATTCGCCCCGTTTTCCCTCCCAGGATATTTACATGGAAAACTGTAAAGAATAGAACCCTGGTTAGAACACTTATACACGAGCATTCAAGAACACAAACTTTCTTCTGCACTGCAAATCAACACTCACTCACCATATCAAAAGAAGGTTCACAACATATTATTTTTAAGTTTTGTTGAACACATGCCCTTGAAATTTCGGGCGAAGCTGTACTCCGGTGTAACAAAAAAATATCTCTTCACATTTCCGTGGTCTACACCGAAGTGTCGGTTCCCGGTCAACCGCACGTTCGGCTCGCACCCCTTTGACCAATCAGAGAGCGCGCCAAGAATTTGCACCTTTTATGGTAAGGAATTTGCACGCTGTGCTTCGCTCCTTTTATGGTAAGAAACGGCGTCGTGTTGGTTACCTATCAGTTATGCTCTGTCTCCTTCATACGATGAGAAAGAGATATGGATGCTCTGTCTCCTTCATACGATGAGAAAGAGATAGGAATGTGAAGGAAATATAACCCCGCCATCTAGCGGCATCACTCTAAACAACGAACACCGAGACTGAATCGACGCACTATCCATATCTCACTCGTTGCCGGTCGTGACTCGAGATTAAACTATGTCGTCGACTGAACCAATGTTTATCCTCATCACGAGAGGGCGTAATTTCATAACATCGACATATGTACGAAAATTAAAGACCACAACGTGACAGCATATCAGTTTCCCTTCACTTTGCTCCCGTTCCGCCCTCGCTCCGATTTGTGTGTGTCCTGCGCTCTGCTTTAGGGCGAGAATTTTCAGAGACAGCAATCAGGGATGAAAGTTATCACCCGTGGCTCGGCCGGCCATTATTATGCTAATCGGATGAGAACGTTTACTCTGGCGGGGTGTTCCTCTCCCAGTTCAGCGCTAAGCTTTTCTGTTGCCTTTGGATGCTGCGGAATTATTTTATGCGGTCCATTACCGGATGCGGAGAGATCTTGATAGACAGAATTGTTTAATAGCTTGGTTGAGTGAAAAATTAATTTTAAAACTCAAAAAAATCTTCTTTGAATAATTGCGATAGGGTAGGATCGTGTGGCCTACATGTCTGAGAGTCCATGCTCTCAAAGGTGTGTAAAACCCGCCAACCCGCATTTGTCAAGCGTCGTGGACTTTGGCTAAACCCTTCTCATTCGCGGGGCAATAAAATGGATCAAAACCAAATTATTTTAAATCGCACTGAATTCGGACTGTGGAAAAAATCATGCCACTTCCTCACTCCATTTGGTACGAGAACTATTTATTTTCATAATATAGCAGATTATTTTGTATTTGTAGATATTTAACCGACATCAAAAAAGGAGGAGGTTCTCAATTCGTCGGAATCTTTCTTTTTTTTTATGTATGTTCACCGATTACTCGAAGACGCGTAAACCGATTTGGAAAATTCTTTTTTTGTTTGAAAGGGTATACTTCCCAAATGGTCGCATTTTTTTTGGTCAGGATCTGATCATGGAATCTTGGTGAAATCGAGGGAACTCTTCAAATTTTAGAATAGAATAGAATAGAATAGAAAATCTTTATTTGTCAACACAACACATATGGAAATACTTAACCTAAAAATGTCTTAACCTATAAAACTTAACGATAATAATATTATGATATAAGTAGGTAGATCCTAAATGTGTCGTGCCAACAAAAAGGTCCTGACTCAGCTTCTTGTTGTGGGTACCAACGTATCCACAACGCTGATATTCTGTCAGTTACCTGCTGAGGGAAGCGGGCTTAAATAATGTAGCTGCTTAATAATAATAATAATTTATATTTTTAGAAATAGAGAATGGAAAAGCTAGGTATAATTTTGCTAATATACTTGAAGCGATTTGGGTATTTTTAATAGTTACGGCAATTCGTACAATCATAGTCCTTCGCTTTAATCGCCCGACTTCGAATTGGTGTACCTACATTGAAAAATTATTTCACTCTTTGTAGTGGCATTTGAAGTCGGTTTTTTTTAAAAGAATTTTTCATTTTATTTCTCAACGGAAGATAATAATTCGATTAGTATAATCTAATTGCATTATATTAATAGCAGCCCAATTCTCTTATCGGATCGTATACGTGTTATGACAGTCGCTAATGAGACTCCAACTATTTTAGTTATAACTGTGGTTAGTCTCTCAATAGAATATAATGTTAGAAGCAGGCCAAAATTTGGCCCACACAAGAAAGATTGGAATCATAATGGTCGCCTAGAGTTTGTAAGTGTCCTTGAGACCTATAGGAAGACTTATATCTTATAAAAAAATGAAAACCTATAATTTTACATAGGGGTTACTTACTCGTACAAGCTCATATGATAGAGCTTGGGAGAATAAAGATCATCCTGAGGATCATTTTTAACCGACTTCAAATAATTTAAAAATTAAAAAACACGACTGCCCTGTTGTAAAACGACTGTTTCCAAAAAAATATAGCCAATGTTACTCGCAATGATGTCAGAATTGTAACGACCCTTTATATGTCCAAATCTATTCAGCCGTTAAGAAGTTATGGTGGAATAAAGAAACTCACATACATACATACATGAATCTTAAAAACATAATACTCTTTTTTGGGCATTCATGTGAAACCAGTACATGCATTTGATAGAAGAGTGAATATGATAGCATTTTCAACAACAAGTTCTTGTGTCTGAGTACTCAATGCCCCCGCATTGATATCAATTACAATATGCCAGAGGCTTACAATAATACATGAAACTGTGCGTACCTAATCCCTCTGTGTGGCATAATACCGCGGCAGGGATTCGATACGTTGGAGCGGTGTACCTAGCTAATACTAGTATGTAGTATTGTAGTAGTCATTGTGGGGGATATTAGTTAGCGAAAACTGTTCCCAAAGTTTCAAAGAAACCCAAGCTGTATGTGCTGGATGCTAATACGTTGTGGTGTTGTGGAGTTCGAGGTCGCAGGTTCGATTCACGCCACTGGTCAGTAGAATTTGGTCTGATGGGAGGCTTCGGCCGTTGCTAGTTACCAATATACAAAAAACGACACACCGCAAAGCGATTGAGAATTCCGGCACCATTCTGTGTAGAAGAAACCGTTGGAGGTATAAACAGGTCCTTTTTATGTATATGCTTTTTTGTACTTATTTGTTGTTATAGCGTCAACAGAAATGCATCTATTAATATATATATAGCTGCTCGTGCTGATTGGCCACTGACTCATTGATCACCTCTCCTGAACAATTTTGTATAGAAAATTTTTTTTTCAACAACCATTTCGTATACAAGGGAAAAATTCATTCGGAGGAAAAATACGGAGAGAGCTGATGATTGAGGATTTCGAAGACGGGTCAAGAGCACAGCCAGGGTATTGAAGTTAGGTGAGGGGTGCTCGACCAAATGTCACTCGAAACATCATCCAATTGGCAGTTAGCTGAAAAAAAGTTCAAAATGGCGGATTCAAGATGGCCGCCATACAAACTTCATCGGTGTCCAGCTCGAAAAGTATAATAGATAGAAGAGTGGTTTCTTGACAAGAAGTGATCAGGACTAAAAGGTCTACTCGATGAATTGAAAAAAAGTTCAAAATGGCGGAATTTATTTTTCCATAGAAAATGTATGAGGAATATTGAAGAGACCAAGAGTTGTAAAACATGAAGTGCTTTGATGCGGTTTTTTGGAAGACTACCAGAGAAAATATGGAATGAGGTGATGATTGAGGATTTTAAAGACAGTCAAGGAGCATGGGCAAGGTATTATAGTTAGGTGGGGACTGCTGAAACAAAAAATACTCCGAACTTCACGCAATTGGCAGTGAGCTGAAAAAAAAACAAAATGGTGGATTCAAGAGGTGATCAGGATCTCAAGTTCTACGGGATGCATGGAGATAAATTCACTGTGGCGGAATTTATCTTTCCATGGAAAATGTACATACTATGAGAAGAGATAGTGATCTAGGATTTGGATGATGATTGAGAAGCACTGTCATGGTTTTAAAGATAGTTAAGGGCTGTTCGAACAAAAAAATACGCTGAACCTCATCTGATGAGGTTCAGCATATTATTTTGATCGAACTGCCCTTAACTATCTTTAAAACCATGACAGTGCTCCTTGGTAATTTTTTTAGCTCACTGCCAATCGGATTTCAATGGGCGATGGAGATGTCGGCGATACCTTAATGGGCGGGAAGACAGCACGCGGGCCACATGTGGCCCGCGCACACACGCGCCCTACTAGTTACTATATATATAGCTACTCGTGCTGATTCACTGACTGACTCACTGATTGATCACCTCTCCTGAACAATTTTGTATGAAAAATTTTTTTTTCACGGATGAGGTGAGGATGAAAAATACGGAGAGAGCTGATGATTGAGGATTTCGAAGACGGGTGTAGAGCACGGGGAGGGTATTAAAGATAGGTGGGGGGTGCTCGACCAAATGTCATTCGAAATATCATGCAATTGGCAGTAAGCTAAAAATAAATTCAAAATGGCGGATTCAAAATGGCCGCCATACGAATTTCGCCGATATCTCGGAAAGTATAAAAGATGGAAGAATGGTTTCTTGACAAGAAGTGATCAGGACCCGAAGGTCTATTTGATGGATAGAAAAAAAAATTCAAAATGGCGGAATTTATTTTTCCATAGAAAATGTATGGGGAATGTTGAAGAGACTAACAGTTGGTAATTATGCAAGGTTGTGATGCGGTTTTTCGGAGAGTTACTAGAGAAAAATATGGAGAGAGCTGATGATTGAGGATTTCGGAGACGGGTGAAGAGCACAGGCAGGGTATCGAAGATAGGTGGGGGGTGCTCGACCAAATGTAACTCGAAACGCCATCCAATTGGCAGTTAGCTGAAAAAAAAATCAAAATGGCGGATTCAAGATGGCCGCCATACAAATTTTGTGTTTTTATATCTCGGAAAGTATAAAAGATAAGAGAGTGATTTCTTTGCAAGACGTAATTAGAATCTCAAGGTCTACGGGATGAATGAAAAAAAATCAAAGTGGTTTGAATTTATTTTTCCATGGAAAATGTGAATGCTACAATAAACCCAAAGGCCTATGAAAAACTATGAAAAGTATGAGAAGAGATGATGGTCTACGATTTGGATGATGATTGAGGAGCACGGTCATGGATTTAAAGATAGTTAAGGGCTGTTTGAATAAAAAATACACTGAACCTCATCTGATGAGGTTTAGTGTATTTTTTATTCAAACAGCCCTTAACTATCTTTAAATCCATGACCGTGCTCCGAGGTAATTCTTTTAGCCCATTGCCAATCGGATTCCAACTGGCGATGGAGATGACGGCGATTCTTTTATAGGTGAGAAGACAACCCGCGGGCCACATGTGGCCCGCGCTCCCACGCGCCCTACTAGTTTTTTTATAAGAATGCAAGACGCTAAGAGCGGTGGCATCCTTATGAAGTTGACATCCAACAAACTTGCACGAAATGTTTTTCTTCCACGTTTCTGATACGAACCGCTAAGGTGTGGAACGCCTTTCCAGCCAATCTGGGTGCTTTCAAGAGAAGAGTAAATAGGCATTTTCCATCAAATATGATTACCGTCAAGCGCAAACCTATCTACAATACTAAAAAAAAAATTTTACGAAATGATTAAAGTATATCCATAGTGTCTGCAAAAACAGCTAAATTCGCTATTATTTAACCCCAACACTAAACTTAGCATTAATCCGGAGAAAAATAAATTTCAGTTTATATTAAGTTTTCTAGCTGCGTCCGACGCGACGTCGTCTCGGGCCACTTTAGTTTATCTACACTTTAATGCCGGCGGGAATAAAGGCTTATCTCATAAGGAAACCAGATACACCGAAATAGCGGCAGCGTGGAGCCAATTTCGGTAAAGACGAAATACTTTTAGTGATAAATGATAATACTCTTATCCCATGCTTATATACAACTAGCTGACCTGGCAAACGTTGTTTTGCCCTTAGGGGTAGTAAAAAAAAAAAATAGATAAATTGAGATTTAAACTATCCTATCTCTCAAGTTGGATCGAACTGCACATGGTGTGCGAATTTTATTAAAATCGGTTAAGTGATTTAGGAGTCCATTGAGGACAAACATTGTGACACGAGATTTATATATATTAAGATTAACCTCAATTGTTTTGCTATTTTTCACAAAAATGTTTTATCACCTACATGACAACACCAACCTTGGCAAAAAAATTCTCTGAGTAGATACGTTTCGCTCTCACACCAAAACAGCATGTTGCCTCGACAAAGTGATTCTATAAAGTTGCTTTTTTAAAAAAGCGAAGTGCAGTCCGAGTAACAACACAGTTTTGTGGCTATTTGATGGCATTTTTAATCACAAAATACACATAGTTTAACACTGCACGCCTGGATAAATTGCTATTATTTTTAGCACTAATAAAATGCAGTTTAGTTTTCTTTTCTAGCTACGACGCTCAGGGGGCGGTGTCATTTCGGGCCACTAGTTTATCTACAGTTTAATGCTTCCGAGAATAAAGACTTATCTCATAAGGAAACCAGATACTCCGAAATAGCGGTAGTAGGAAGCGAATTTTGGTGTAAAGACGAAATACTTACAGTGATACTAGCTGACCTGGCAAACGTTGTTTTGCCCTTAGGGTTAATAAAAAAATAGATAAATTGAGATTTAAACTATCCTATCTCTCAAGTTGGATCGAACTGCACATGGTGTGCGAATTTTATTATAATCGGTTAAGTGATTTAGGAGTCCATTGAGGACAAAAAAAAAAAAAAAAAACTATAGTACGTAATACAAATAATGTTAAAAATTATATACATATATTATGGTCTTAAATCGATAAAATTCAATTGTACATTAATGTAAAATAAATTGACTGTTAAGAAATAATAATTAATCTGTTGTAATTTGTAAGGTGGTAGTAGTAATAAAGGCTTTTTTATTTTTATTTTTTATTTTTATTTATTTTATTTTATTTTGAGGACAAACATTGTGACACGAGATTTATATATATTAAGATAGATATTTCAATAAACGAGAACGCCACTCTGTCAAAATTGCTTATCAGCAGGACAGATTAATTTGTATAAATTTAAATATTATGCATCAAAATTTCACTCGCAGCGGGACTCGAACCCACGTACCCTAGCTATCGCGGCTAGGAGCTCTTCCTCTGAGCTACGCGAGACTGTCTCACCACGACGAAATTCGGATGCATATTGTTTTTCGTTCTTAGGCAGATTAATTTGTTTTGCTATAATCCGCTACTTGAAAAGATTCTGAATGCAGGAACACTACCCACATGAAACACAACACATAATTTTCCAACACTTTCTTCGACGCACGTTTCGTCCCAACACCGGGACATCCTCAGGAAATATTGACTTCACAGTGCGAAATTTAGAGTTCTACGATTATAGCAAAACAAATTAATCTGTCCTGCTAATTATGGTTTTCCGCAATATAACGCCTTCTTCCATTCAAAATTGCTTATTATATGTTTCATTCGATTTGTAGGTACGTAGTTTGACATTTACTCTTCTCTTGAAAGTACATTTTAGGCCCATTAACGCCCCCTTCTAGGTGTCCAATGCCCACAAGGGGGCGTCATCGCCCACTTTGAGAATCACTGAAGGTCATTAGATACAATTTTTATACAAGTATTAAAAAGCAAGTAAAGCTGAACTCTGCGGCTGTGTGAGCATCGCCTGCAGTGAACTAATTAAATTACTTCTTGTTGCTTTTAAAATTCACAATTAGCGAGAAACGGCGCGGGAATACGTTCTCACGGTAACTTCTACACTTTTATTACTTTAATTTAAGTAGTAAGTTCTGTACGTGACCGTGACAGCACATTGGTGGTATTCTCCTCACTGATCGGGAGTTGAGGGTTCGAATCCAAGCACGCACTTCAAAATAACTTTTGTGAGTTTTTGGATAGAACGAAATTCAGGAAAATGTATGCGATAAAATCGATCGCGTAAACAAAAACAAGTGAAATATTGCCTTTTAGACGGCTACCTGTAGTGGTGTCGATCACGTGACTAGTGAGCATGGCCTGACTGTAGGTACTTAAACTTTGCTCTGCAGCACATCTAACTATAAGCTACACCACTCGCGACGGCTCATAACACGCATCCTTTCAAATAAAAAAAACCGGCCAATTGCGAGTCGGACTCGCCCACCGAGGGTTCCATACCATAAAAGAAGTTAAACATTAAAACACTCACTTTGGGTTATGAATTTACGAGTATAATTTACATGTAGGTACTTTTGTTGGCAAACCGCAAACATAACTTTGTTTTTGCCGGTTTATTGTTATTATCAAAAAAAGTATAAGAGTTAGAGAGTTGATTTTATTTTTCCTGTAAAATATACGTTTTCTTCTATTGATCATAATTATTTCAGATTTTTCGAAATAATTATGATCAATAAAATAAATAAAAATCGGCATAAAAATAAATAAAAATCGGTTTTAGAATACACAAGTAACGCCCTTTCATATGATACCCCACTCAATATTGTTATTTCATTTTGAAAATTCGAAGCCGCGGTTTTCCCCCCTTTTTAAATAAAAATAAAAACAATTTTCAATGTTTTATGATTGCAATGGCGTTGGGTCGCTATTACCTAAAACTATTCTAAATTTCAAGTCGCTAGCTTTGATAGTTACTGAAATAATCGAATGTGACAGACGGACGGACGGACGGACGGACTCACCATAAGGGTTCCATTTTTACCAAATTGGTATGGAACCCTAAAAACATATACGGCGTAGAAGCCGTATTTAAGCTATCTTTAGTGAAGTTTTGTTTAAAAACAATAAAGACAATTAGTTTTAAATTTAAACGTCATGTATTTTGGGTCTTTAATCTAAAATCGTTGAGAAGCAGAAACACGATTGGATAAAATTTTCTCGATAGAAAGTTCTCCCAAAAGTTGCTTAAAAATCTCAGTTTTTTTTCAGTTTTATCGGAACTTACAATTGGATGTAATTGTAATTTTAGTTTTAATGTATCGGTAATAATAATATCTAAAAACGTTGAGAAACAGATTTTTGATAATTGGCTTAGTTTTTGAGTAATTAGGCAAAAAGTATAGGTTTTTCAGGTATATTCTTCCGCGTCGCTGCATGTCGCACCCATCAACGTATCCGTGAGAGTGACAAAGACAAAAATAAATTCAATAAATCCCCTTAAATGCGTTTCCACCAGTCCTAAGCTATGTGCATAAATGATTGATGGATATCAAACGCATCCATAGCAAAGTAGCATAGCACATTTCTGGTGGAAAAGCAGACTAATTCTGGCCATAGCGCGCTACTGATTGAAAGTTGGCAAGATGCAACTTCAGCGATGAATTAATTCCGCTGATTTAAGATTTCCATGGAAATACTACTAACAATCTCTCGCAAAAATAATATTTGGTAGGGCTCTAAATTGGGAATTTGAATTTCGGACTTCCCTCCCTCCCTTATCAATAGAGAAACCTCAGTGCAAAATTTCAGCTTTCTCTAGAACCATGAGTTTAGTTTAGTTTATTTATAAGTGAGTACCTAAATAAATAAATGATCTGGGATTTTACTTTTAATTTAAAAAGCACTTACAATTTACACAGTTTTAATAAAAGCAAAATAATTATTTTCCTTTGAGTTTAACAAATCACCCAATCAGTTTCGAAAACGATTTTATTTTTGGACAAACAAAACACAAAACTCATAAAATCGCTTAGCAATAATCGAGGTAAAAGGTTCCCATAAAACCCAAATTTGTATCCAAAAAAATTGTAATTCATCCAAAGATTACGAATCAGGGGAAAAGTTAAAATTAAAGCGAGGCACCGCCACGGGAACAAACAAATAAATTACGCAAAAAAATTAATAAAGAAAACGCGTTGAGCGCTAAATACCGTTCCGTAGCGTTTCCGGAATTCTTGGGGCATAAAGCATAAAACAAATATGGTTTGAAAGCCGCCGCTGCCAACGGACGTAAAATATTCACATAATTCTTGCCTGTTTGTACGAAATAAGTGCTGACAACCCTGTGGATCGGAGGTCTGATTTCTAATCGGTGTATGTGGGGTTTCAACCCCAGCTTTCCGTTTATCTTTATGAAAGAGTAGATAAATAGCTACATATGCTTCGATGATGTTAGAGGAAAGGAATTAAAAAAAAGTTTCATTCAGTTTTTTTTAACGAGCAAGTGCCAAGTTCGTTGCCCATTCTTCTCGGTCCAAAACAGCTTCTAAACGTGGCGATCGAGTTTGATATTTCATAAGTTAGGCCTATGTGAAAGAATAACCATTTTAATTTGATTTGTGGGACAGGTCAGTTTTGTGGCAGCTAAATAACGCTTTGCCCACTTTCTTGAATGTTCTTCTCAATCTTAATATACTTATATAAATCCCGTGTCACAATGTTTGTCCGCGATGGACTCCTAAACTACTGAACCGATTTAGTTCAAACTTCGTGAATATCTGTCATTTGGTCCAATTTAAAAGATAGAATAGTTTTTATCCCACGTGGACGAAGTCGCGGGCATCTGCTAGTTTATAATAGTTTTCCGAACGTAGCGTTGGAGTATGACATAAAATAAGTGCCTGTAAGTTAGGCCTATGTGAAATAATAAAAAACTCTTTGATTTTGGTTTTGCACAAAACAGCCGTGTTGTGTACAATCATAGGCTTCAAAATCTATGGACGACGGGTGTTTTACAAAATTCACGAAAAAAGTGTCCCGAGAAAACCTATATAAACGAGGGTCCATGAGTATTTTTTATAAACAAAGTAAAACATTGTAATTTATGTCTTAAACCATATATATATTTCTATACAGCCTAATTTTGACTGACGAGACTGAAGTGCGATTGTATGTCTTTTCGCGTTTTGTATGTCATTCGGTTCGGGCATTTTATAACGCTGACCCCAAATCCTTAGTGTATAAATCAATGTGTACAATACAAAAAATATTTATGAAAAAAAAATATTATTGTTTTTAGGTATGGAAAAACGTATCGTCTAGTAAGTAGATAAAACAATAATGGCTGTAATTCTGTTATTTAATAAAATACGTGTCCTAAATGAGCTATAAATAATAATCACTACCAGAGTCGCAATTTGCTTGTAGTAGATAATCCTCTATAATATTAATTTTTACGCCAGACCCTCGTAAAATAATAATGTTCCCCGTTAGGACTATTTTAAGAAGCGTTCGAGGGCAGAGTTTCTGCCCTTATACTATTTATAAAATAGGATTAAATATTCTATATAATTAATTATCTGTAAAATTGTATTAAGATCTACAACTAGACTCCAGCCTCCACAAATAAACTCACCGCCACTCTCTTGAAGTTGTTTGTGTCCAAGTAGATATAGCCATATAGCTGACTATCAGATGCCCGCGGCAACGCTCACGTACCTTATTAGCGGGTAAGCGTGATTAACTCAAAGCTTTACGATATACGTAGTAGTTCCTGATTTAATTGTTAAAATGGCTTATGAGACACGTTAACACTATTGCGACCTCCTCTATGGCGGGGGCTGCGGCTACTATATGCCGAGCGGGCCAAGGGACGCAAATATGAATCTCTTGACAAAATTTTCATATTTGCGCCTTTTGGTGTGGAGACTCTGGGGCCGTGGGGCCTGGGGGCTCGAGCTCTTTTTGAAGAAATTTCAAAGAGAGTTATCGAGTCTACCGGGGATCCAAGAGCTGGCAGCTACCTTGGCCAACGTATTAGTTTGGCCATCCAAAGAGGCAATGCTGCCAGTATCTTGGGTACCATGCCTCGTTGCGATGGAATCGATGAGGTTTTAAATTTATAACCTAGTTTATAGTCTGTTATTTTTATTTTAAATTTTTCGTTAATACTGGTTTAAAACTATGTTCGTCCTTAGAAGTTGAATTTCTAGAAAAACTTTATTAGCAGACGCTTAGCTGTCTGCCAAATTTCAGCCTAATCATTCTTGTACCTTAAGTTCTACATGGATTAATCAGACAGTCAGTCAGTAACTTTTTTATGATCATCCTCGACGTAACAGCCAACGGTAGACCCGACCGACATTTCATCTTGCTTTCCTATACTGCAGGGCTTTTAGTTGGGTCTGCGCTAGGCGAATCGAGCACAAACCGAGCACGAGCGGAGCCGTTTCGGCTTCGTCGTTGTAAGTCGTTCGAGGCTTGTAAGTCGGTCCACACTCGAAGAAATGTGTTCCAGCTTGGTTCCAGCTCGTGCTTGGTTCGTGCTCGGTTCACCTAGCGTAGACCCACCAGGAAAGGGCGCACAATACAACTGGCTGGAATCATGGTTTGTGTATAAGTTAAGAAAGGCTTCAGCGTGTTCTTTTTGGCCTAGCTTTTACATCAAGATCATGAACTTTGTGCCAGCGTTCTTGACTGAGGAACGCCACTGCACCTTTTTATTATATACTATAGAGAAAATTAGGAAGAGAGCTTTGATACGGTCACTTTACACTGATACAAAATATAATATCTTCGCTAAAATTTCCAGCCAGCTCTCCGCAGCAGAACCGAAGTAAAACATAAAATTTTCCATTTCTCTCGGCACGTGGCGCAAATTGTATTATCCATTGCTGCACTTCTATACTATAGAACGTGCAATTTCGATTGTATTACTTTTAAAATCAAGGTAGATTTTTAGAGCTCCGTATGCAATACAAAAGAAAACGGACCCAGTTTTCACTGCCTTTTTTCTTAGGAATGAATGGGGGTGGCCTATGATTTTTTGAAGCTGGAATGAACTGAAAATGTTTGTCGTGGATTAGCTAAACCATCCGATGACTTTATCATCTGCGCCCAAAACCTTCGGGGTACTGACATTTAGCAAAAAACCAGGTATTACATCTGAATTATAAAAATAAATCCAAAACTTGGTGAATTTGTTGTTTGAATAAAAAGACTCCATAACCGTCCCGCCAAAACTATTAACAGAAAGCTGAGATTTTGCACAGCGGTTCCCTTAATGTTGTAGACAAGGGATAAGGAAGAATTTTTAAAAACTAATACGGATCACTGAGCGAAGTACGGATCGATGAAAAATATAACAAGCTTGTAAAAAATGCGACAGAATAGACCGTCTCCGAAAGCGGTAAAAAAAATAACTCAGAATTATTGGCAAAACGCGTCGCTATGCTAACGGGGAGATAAAAATGAAACCGCTATTACCGCCACACGGACGGACAAGTCCCATTAAAATTTTACCGTACATAAATCCCTGGAAATATATGGCACCTAAGTTTCATTTGCATTTCAAATGTGCCCTAAATGTCGCTAAAATAATAATGGGCCGTATTAAAGTTATAGCCGCGTATACTCGCTCTGTGACAGGCGTGCGGGAGTTATCCAATCTAGCAACAGAATTAAGAACATTATCATCACCAACAGCCAAAACATCGACAAACATCAGCCATCGCCCGACAACCGTAATGCCAATTATTGTAAGTAAAACATAGATTTGTAAAGATCGCGCTCCGACTAGATAGTGCCGTACAAGTCCGCGAGGCGTAAGCTGAGCTTTGCATTTGTGTGAGTGATCACTAAAAGTAGAGTCAGACAAAAAACTTTTAAAAATAAATTTTATTCGTAAAAGATAAATACAATTCAAATATGAAAAAATATTAAAATTCTTCTACATCGGACATTGCATCTACATCATTTTCCTTATCATCATTTTCACTCTCGTCTGATGTGTCGTCTGTGTTAATAATGAATCGTTCCGATAAATCATCAAGAACAGCGTCGTGGCCTTTAAACTTATTTTCTTCTTTTACTGCGTGATCGCATACATTTTTCCATTCTTGTGCAGTGATACTGCCAACTTTTTCTGTCACTAACCTCATTATTACATCCATATTCATTGACACGTTTTTAGATTGCACAAAATTTCTTTCACTTGGCTATTTAAAGGTTTTCTTATTCTTTGTTTACTTGTGTTAGCCGCCATTTTTCACTAACGAATCTAGTCTAGCACAAAATAAAATACTAAGAAACACGTCACGCTGCTACCAGTACAAGAGGTGAAGTGCGGAAGGTGCGCGGAGAAGTTGCGTCATGCGATGGACGCACCGCGCCTCAGGCCGATTGTCAAAAAGCAGTAAAAACCGGTTTATACCAAGCAAGGGACGCGCCGCGCTTTAGGCCAATGTTACACCTACACTATCTATGTACACTCACACTAATGCAAAGCTCAGCTTACGCATCGCGGACTGTACCTAACAACGAAAGCTCCGTGAGTGCGGCAACTTAGACAAAGTATTTTTGGCCGCACTTTTGAAGTCAAGGGCGACCTCTTGGACCTCTATGAAGTAAAAGATATTTTACACATTTCTTTTACTTTATTGTAAACTCCAACTTTACAAAACACACACAAACCAAACACAGGCTCTACTAACTCTACAAAGCGTAAGTGCGGCCTCTGCAGATGGAGCACTGCTCGCACTACTGGGCTGAAACCCTTCTTTACCAACTACTTCATTTTTCCTCTACCATATCTAACAAACTGGAACCTTTGGAACACCGTAGAGACGTTATATGTGTGTGTGTTCTATCGGTTGTTAATTGCGTAGTGCTCTGAGAAGATTCCACCTTCCACTTTCTCTGAGCATACACTTTGGCTAAGAAATACGTTCCATCCCACAGACTTGTATACTAAAGACAGGGCGAACAGCGCGGAAAAATGACGCCAGTTTAAGGGAGCAAGAATGACTATTTTGCACCCCCTCCGACAGTAGTCAGTATAGGTAGATAGATAAAGACTTCTTTCTTTTTTTTTAATTAATAATAATATTGCAGGCAAGGTGACCACAGACACATAGATAAAAAAAATATAAAAAAATAAACATGTATTTCGCAGGAGCTTCGACAGATGGCGCTACATTTTCTTGTATGAAGAACGTTTACGTAAAAGGTTCAGATGGGCCTATCATGACTATTTTTATCTATTTTCCATCCCTACCATCTGGATGGGTGGCAATCCTCGACCACCCGGTTTGCCAGATCCTTATTACTAGTAGCTGGTTCCATAATTTACACGTATGCTACGTGTAAATTATGGAACCAGCTACCAGCATCAGTGTTCCCTCAAAGCTTTAACATGGGGTTATTCAAGGGACGGATAAACAAACTCCTATGCCAATCTGGCAGTGCATTTGCAATTCCCCTGGTGCTGCAAATGGCCGATAAGGAAATACGAAATTACAAGCTTCGCCCCTTTCTCGCTTTCGCTTTGATGTAATCATGATAACAAGGGAAATTCTTGCGCTAGGTTTTTTCTTATGCTTAAATTATGGCTCAATAACAACTCTCAACTGTCCTAATTATGATTTTCATGGTCTCAAGCGAAAACACTCAGTTTTGCCCGGTAATCTGCACAAGACGCCTAAAAAACCTTATTGCTAAGGAAATGCGTAGTAGTGTTCATTTGTTTCTTATTATTATTGAATTGTGTTGTCGTAACTAGGCCATACTTACCCAAGTTTTGTTAGAAAACCTTTTGTTAACAGCCCCTATAGTTACGTATCACAAAATACTGATTCCTTTTTAATTCACCAATTACAGTTTTTCGGACAATAATAAATGTTTATTAATGAAAGACAGATTATAAAAATATTAAAAACCAGTTAGTTGGGGATTGGTGTAATACAATACTTTATTTTTTATTGGCAAAAGTAAGTCGAAAACGCTTGTTACTAAAACCGAACTAGAAAATAAACAAGAATATTTTTATTCAAAGAATACCAGACAAACTTATCGCCTATTAGCATTCGAAAAGTTGTTTTTCTCGGGATTATTAGCGTCTGAGAGTGTATTTTGCGAGAGAAAATACGAGAAAATAACAAAAAACCCGGCTAACATTGTTACATTCGGCCTAGTTTTTGGCGTAGCCCGCTGCGATTTGCTGTGTGCTACGAAACTTGTAGGAAGAATTATTTTGCTTGTTAGTGAGTTTAGTTTTGAAGAAATTTTGTCTTATCATTTTGATTTTTTTTTATTGGAAAAGACGACTGGGGAGTCTATGAAGAGTAAATTGAGCCCCGTTAGCCGTAATTTTGGGCATCCGGAGTTTGATTCCCGACTCAGACGAATTGGTCTTCTATACTCGTAGAGTCGCCCCTTTTCAACCAACGTAAATTATCTTTATGAATCCAACGTAGAAAAGAGATAAGTAAGGAGTTTTAGAACTCCTACAGGATTATTACACGAAATGTGGATCGTTCAACTGGTATTGAAAATAAATAGTCAATCCTACAAAGGATTTCTGGAGATACGAGTACTTTGTGACCACAGCTTTTCAAAAGACCATCTTCAAACGAAAAAGATTTAAAGTGATGGACAGAAGTTTGGAGAAGGTATTGCTTTGAAAAATATCTATGTTGAATAGAAAAATTGTGAATGTTGCCTAATAATTTAAATTTGTCTTTCAAAAAGACATTAGTAGACTAAGTTACGTCCAAAGAGAGACGTCCATTCAAGTCACTAAATACAAAAACAAAAACCTGAATCTAAATCCTAGGTAGATAGAAAGGAATCGAACCTAGGTCCTCGCTCTCCCTCGCCAGCTGACAGAGAACATTCTCGAAGAACAGCAGCAGCAGCACTAGCGCGCCTTTCCCGCCAAAAGCGTCCGCCATCTTGTTCACACTAGCGACGCCATTTTGTGAAACGCTCCGTCATGATACTGTTCACTCACTTTAAGCGTACATTGTTAGACTATCTGAAACAAAAGAATACAGCTTAAATATATAAAACTTGGACACTAAGGTACATTTGCATAGATAGCTGGTCACGGAATGACCTACGCCATACCAAGTGCGTGTTGGTAGACTTCACACACCTTTGAGAATATGATGGTGAACTCTCAGCCCTCCCCATGTTGTTTTTCTTCAACGTTAAGGAAGTTATATTTAGTTTCAATAACGTAATTGACTTCTACGAATATGAAGTGTGAACTAGGGATTCGAACTCCCGATCCTCTGACGAGAGGCAGAGTTATTAATGCTTTTTTCGGAAACGACTAACATTTCTTAGTCATTTTATCTTGTGTTACATTGCGAAAACGCATAGTTATGCAGAAAAGGCATAGTTATGCATATGACTTAATATGCAATTTTGCATTATCAAGCCAACATCGTCCAAAGATACTCCGGTGTCGGAGAAAAACATGTGTTGTCACAACTGTGTATTTAGGAAAGAAACTCTACAGTTAAAATAATTTTTTTTTTTTTTAAATTGAACCGACTTCAAAACCACAAATAGGCACTCAAAAGCGAAAAATAAATTAATATAATTATTATAACCGCTACTACCCACTCATCTATTTTGAAGTCGGTGCCAGCCAATTCAAATAGATAAGTAAATATTTATAATAGTGCAAAACTACATCCATAGTATGTAGTAGTAGTAAGCTTCGCTGGCACCGACTTCAAAATAGATGAGTGGGGTAGTAGCGGTTATAATAATTATATTAATTTATTTTTCGCTTTTGAGTGCCTATTTGTGGTTTTGAAGTCGGTTCAATTTTTTTAAAAAATAATTTATTTTACCCTTTTTAGTGCTATAAAGTTTTTAAAGACAAGCTTTTATGATCTAGTTGCCACGTTTTAACCAAATTTAAAACGGACTATCACAATAAAATGCTTGTACAAAAAAAATCATGTCTCTCCTATCCACTGTTGAGGAGTTTCCTTGCCAGAAATTAACCCCGAGTGCATCAGCCATGCCATGATAGAATTTGGAACAGACTATGATGGTTAAATGCATTTACAAAATCTCATGTCTGTACTATTCATCATTGAGGAGATCCCTCGTCGAAAGTCAACCCTGGATGCATCAGCTTAGTTATGGTGGAATTTAGAACATGCTATTAAAGTTAAATCCATTTACAAAAAGAATCATCTAAATCCGTTTTGCCGAACTCGAGATAATCGCGAACAAACTTAAATACAAATATGTCGATCAAACTAAGAACCTCTTATTTTTTCAAGTCGGTTAATATACTAAAACCTTCTCCAGAATGTAACAAATACTTTCCTGAAAACCGCATCAAAATCGGTTCAGCCAAACGTGAAATAATCGCGGACAAACATACATACATACATACATACATACATACATACATACACCCACACATACATACATACGGGTCGAATACAGAACCTCTTTCTTTTTTTGAAGTCGGTTAATGATAAACGCGATAGTTTATAAGACTATATGGATGTATATTAGATGTTTGTTATTCTTTCACGCTAAAACTACTATATAAACGGGATGGAAAATATAGATTATACCCTAGATATACACAACACACATAGGCTACTTTTATCTATAAAAAAAATCATGGTTCCCGCGGGATTCGTGAAAAATTCTCACGGGCTGATCCCGGACGTTCGCTAGTGTTCTACACACCTAATGGTCATTGTAACGAGTATTTTGTAATAGTTAGCAAGCCGTAGGACGCCTGTCACTCAACCCCGTCCGTCATTAAGATAGTCCTTCGGACAGTGAGACGTACTTAATTGAGACCTGAACTCGACGCAGCAGCGACCTAATGAGGTAAAAGTCAAAGCTTCTGAATGAACAGCTTTACTCAACTATTTCACTATACCACATCGCTGTCCGTCCGTCCGTCTGTCACCAGGCTGTATCTCTTGAACCGTGATAGCTCCAGACTTGAAATTTTCACAGATGGTGTATTTCTGTTGCCTCTATAACAACAAATATAATCGCTCTAGCCTCTTAAAATCATGTAGTTAAAGATATTTTACGTAACGCAAACATTCTTCTACTCGTAAGCTATTGCTAATGCTATTGACACGGACAAATACGGCACTAACTTTACAATACAGTCATTTAGCCACAACTTCTCACAAGCGGTATAGTTAAACTTTATAATATTGTCGCTTTTTTAACCGACTTCAAAAAAAGGAGGAGGTTCTCAATTCGTCGGAATCTTTTTTTTTTTTTTTTTTTTTTTTTTTTTTCTATGTATGTTCACCGATTACTCGAAGACGCGTGGACCGATTTGAAAAATTCTTTTTTTGTTATAGAGGGATTTGTTTCCAGGTGGTCCCATTTTAATCAGGTCAGGATCTGATGATGGGATCCTGGAGAAATCGAGGGAACTCTTCAAATTTTATATGGACACATGAAACTATTTGAGTATTATTAGAAAGAGTAATATTTTCCAAGTTGTCTTATGGTCATCAGGTCAGGATCTGATCATGGGATCATGGTGAAATCGAGGGAACTCTTCAAATTTTGATAGTATACTTAAAGCGAGTTGGGTATTTTTTATAGTTACTGGTGCATATGCTAGCAGATACTGATTTGATGACTAAAGTCATCAAGTCAGGGTCTGATGATGTGATCTTGGTGAAATCGAGGGAACTCTTCAAATTTTGCTAGCATACTTGAAGCGAGTTGGGTATTTTTTATAGTTACTGGTGCATTTGCTAGCAGATACTGATTTGATGACTAAAGTCATCAAGTCAGGGTCTGATGATGGGATCTTGGTGAATTTTAGGTATCTCTTCAGAGTTTATAAACACACTTCAAGCGATTTGCGTATTTTTACAACGCCTTGTGCATTTTATTGTTTTCCACTAAAAAGTATAAAATAAAAATGGGAAATGCTTTCCAAAAAACCAACTTCAAATGCCACTACAAAGAGTGAAATAATTTTTATTTAAATTTTAGGTACCTACACCAATTCGAAGTCGGGCAATGTTTCATACAATCCCTAATAGTCCTTCTTACTTACTTGATGTGCGAAGAAATGACGAAGTCATAGACAATCGCCCGACTTCGAATTGGTGTAGGTACCTAAAATTTAAATAAAAATTATTTCACTCTTTGTAGTGGCATTTGAAGTTGGTTTTTTGGAAAGCATTTCCCATTTTTGGTAGATGGCATGACATCATGCGATTTTCAAAAGTATATTCTTGATAATTACAGCCTCTCTAACTATACTAGATATCGATTATTATCTTTGTGCGATCGCTAACAATTCAAAACATATAAAGAGGATGTCAATTTTTATCGATAAGTCAAGTGAGCTAGGCACAACCTAATCTAATGGATATACCTTTACCATATATTTTTAGTTTTCGAAGCGTTAGCGATCGCAACAAGAGAATCGATATGTAACATGGCTAGCCATGGCGATACTCCAGGTGCATTTAATCAACAAACGTTAAAAATAAAATAGGAGCCTTTTCACCAGCAAATGGTTTTATTGAAAAATAACTATGCTCTGTTTATTCAGTCGAATGTCCCCGATTTTTATTATAACAGTCTCTACAAACATTGGCCCCGTACGTACGGGGTGCGGGGCGATTGCGGGGCACGTACGGGGCGAATGCGGGGTGCTTGAATGCGAACAGCGCGAATATATGTTAATGCCCCCTATCACTGGTCGACAGCAGAGGGCTATTTGCATTGTATTGAATACCAGAGTGAAAACGCGTGGCCCCAGTGACAGCGGGCGCTTAATATAAGACAGGAAAATAATAAGTGGGAACCCAATATCATTCCTCCTTTCCTCCTCAATTCCTCCCAAAATTCCTGATAATCCCAATAATTTCAATCTGAATGCTCACGTTCCGCCTTATCGACACATATACAGTCCGACAAGGCTCTCTTGGCACTTGAATGACATTGAGAGGAGGACGCTGTTATAGAACAAGGGCACCCAGAAAATAAAATCTCCCCAATTATACTTCAATTTTAGTTTAAAATAGTTAATAGTATGCAAAAACAACGCAAAATACAATAGCGATATTCCGACAGAGCAAACTATCAAACAGTATCACAAGATAACGGCGTTAGTACCGATTTTGGCCACGCGCCAAAATAGGCTTGTCGTACTGTAATGTCACAAAGCACACTCTTGCGCCACTTCCAGAAAACGTAAACTTACCTCTCTGATCTGTGTTGGGAAAGGCAAAAGCTATTTAATATTTTGCATAATTTATTGCTATTTTAGGTAAGAGTTTCAGAATCAATTGCAATTTGAAGCTTGAATGCACGTAAACTTAAACTAAAAACATAAACGCGACTCCGCCCCCATGAATTGACTTATCCCATGGGAACCGTGGAGTTTTCCTGGAAGAAAAGTAGCCTATGCGCTAATCCAAGGTATAAGCAATTTCTATTCCACATTTCATCCAAATCGTTTCTGTAATTGCGGCGTGAAATAGTAGCAAGCACATACATAGTGGTTGAGTGGTTAGCGTGCCGGTGTTCAAGACGCCGCCATCTCTGAGATTCCGGGTTCGATCCTCGGTCGGGGCAATGTAGAAAAATAAGTTTTCTACATTGTCTCGGGTCTGGGTGTTGTGGTACCTTCGTTGTTTCTGATTTCCTTAACACAAGTGCAAAAGCTACTTACTAAGGGATCGGAGCAGTGTATGTGATGTTGTCCACTATATATTTATATATACATATACACATTTACGCATATACAAACTGCCTGTAAAAACTTGTACGTAGGCAATTATTGGCAACAGCACAAGAGGTCGCGGTGCCATTTTTGGCCGCACTAGTTCGATCTTCTCTTCTACCTTTATTCCACTAGTTTAATCTCTACTACCTTTATTTTTTTAAGAAACGTTTATCTCACACAATCAATAGTTTGGTGCGGTTAAATATAAAATGGAGTCGTATTTTTATAAGTGATCTCCACTCAAGTCCGTGGCCGGCGCGCTACGGGTACCCGAATGATAAATATTAAATGGTTATAATTCCCGCGAGCCACATTAATGTTTTATCGCCGTATGAGCCCTCGGGTCGGCCATCGGCAAAAGTTTTACAACGATATCTTAATGGTGGGCCCTATTTTATTGATTTTCATTTTTTATGTATCTTGAGATAATTTTCATTTAATCTTATGATATAAAACGTTGCCCTTCAAACTCTGCTTCATAGAACTGCTTCACTGTAGAATAAATAACATCGCGGTGATTCGCGGTCCTATAACCAGTTAAAACTTCATGAGTAGTAATTTTATAAATGTTTTAAAAGGTTCGTATTTCTATTTCCTTTTATTTAAACTTTTTATGATTAAGTGCTTCTTGAACATGAACTTCCTAAAGTGATAGTTTTTGATTTATTGGGCAAAATATCAAAAAAAATACCGTTCTCCCCTCCTCCTTATCTCCGAAGTTTATCGATCTAAAAATCTGAAATAAAAAAATCTACTTTCTAACTTCTCTAACTAGTATACTTTTTTTATATTAGCAATAAACCTAAAAACAAAGTTATAGGTAAAAGTTATATATATTGCGTTTCGCCAATTCAAAAGTACCTACTTGTAAATTATAATACTCGTAACTTCAATGGAAAAAGTGATCACGTTTTACTTCTTTTATAGTATGGAACCCTTGGTGCGCGAGTCCGACTCGCACTTGGCCTGTTTTTTTTTATTTCCATCCTATTGGACTTGTGAAATTTAATACACACGGCACATATTTAAATTAATACACACGGCTAAATTCAGAGATAAGATAATAATATCAGCATAATTTACAGTTAGATTAAAGATAGTCACAGAACAGATTAAAACTACCAACCGAGTGGTTGTAACTTGTTGGGTACATCAGTGGAATATGACCATAAAAGTTTCCACGTATCATACCCGGGGGACGCTTTATGTGCCAATAAAATATCATCTAACGCCCATCCCATCAGGGAATTATCTGATTAACCATTTATCTATACCGACATTGAAATTGCGATTCAGGATAACTAGCTAATAGTTTTTAACCGCACCTTCGATGGTTTAAATACCTGTTACAAGAGGCCGCCCTCGGCTTTAAAAGTGCGGCAAAAAATACTTTGTCTAAGTTGACAAACCCGAGCTGTCGCTACAAATTTCAAATTGAAACTCACACTACAAAATAAAAGTTGCCGCACTCATATCACGGAACTGTCGTTGTTAGGTTAGGTTATATTATTTATCCTAGTCGGAGCGCGAGCGATGACATATTATAAATCTATGACCTATTATGATAATTAGTAAGATACTTCATAGGTCTTTAAGTTCATCATAAGTTTTCAAAATTCAAAAATTTTTATTCTTTCACATAGGCCTAACTTACAGGCACTTGCGAAACGTTAGACTCTACCGCCTCATTCTGTAGCACTGCACCGAGAAGAACGGGCAAGAAACTCGGCAAGTATTTATCATATGTATGAGTTAGGTAGTATTTTATTTATATTTTAGTGTTAAATAGCTAGAAGTAATTTTTAAAAGCAAAAATTTGATCGTTAAAAAAATTTCGTCTCTTTGAATGTCTTTGTTATCAATTTCATTCTAGTTTTATGCAATGTACCGATAGTAAGCAACTAATGTTTACCTTTAAATGGATTTACTATGTGCATAAATTATTAAATTCATATGTATTTATTTTAAGATTTAATTTAAAAACGAACTGGCAAACTCAAATAAACTTTATGTTTACGCCAAAGAAAATGCACTGTTCAATGACACAGGTAAGAAAAATTATTTGCGGATATTAATTTTATTACTGCTCTGAGAAGGGAAGAAATGAAAGTTTATCACGTTTTATCAGAGCAGTGTTGTTTTCCGCTGGCACTCCCGCCGCGCCCCAATAGCATGCCATATCTCAGAAGTTCATACGCGCTGTATGCACGCTGGTTGGTTAACGGGATTGTGAGACCAAAACGCAGTGTAGGATTAAAAATACCATTAAATTTTATACACCAACTACCCTATACGGCCTTAAACACTTTTTATGGCTTTGAACTCTTAAATAAACATTTCATTTCGATATCAAACAGCAGCAACCGAACTCCTGGCGAAACCGAATCTTATACCTTTAAACGAGCAATTCTTGTATATATATATATTTCTATATAATCTGGATCTCGGAAACGGCTTGAACGATTTTCATGAAATTTAGTATACAGGGGGTTTTGGGGGCGATAAATCGATCTAATTAGGATCATTTTTAAAAAATGACGAATTTACCAAACAAATAAAAATATGACGACTGCTGCCATCTATTGGCCACCGAGCAAAGCTCGGTCACCCAGATATTGAGATAAAACGTGCCGCCCAAACCATTTTAAATATCGATTCTCTGTCCACATTCCCATGCTCTCTTCAAAACGTTAGCGATTGTAGAAATAGAATCGATTTGTATCGATGTGACTTCGTAACGTTATGACTACACTTACAAAACTTTGTTCAGAAGTAGGTTGTAGCATAATATCTGCGAATGGAAAAAAATTAAAAAACCGGCTAAGTGCGAGCCAGACTCGCGCACCGAGTGTTTGATATTCCAAAAGAATTAGTAACCGTTAAGATTCACATATTATGTCAACAAACCGTAAAACTAAGTTTGTTGGAAGCGGTTTATTGAGTAGGTATAATAGTTAGAGAGATGGTTCTTTTTTTAATTTTTCTTGTAAAATATAAATTAATCGCTATTGATCATAATTATTTCAAATTACTAGATTGGTACACTTCAGGGATAAGGAACGTACGTTTTTTTTTCGGCATTTTGGCGTTTCAGTGCGATGCTGTGTAACAACTGTTAGAAGTTACACAATCTTTCTTACTTAAAACAACAAATATCTGGGTGACCGCTTGTGAGCTTCGCTTCGGTGAGCTTCGCTCGGTAGTTTAACTACTGGCTGATAGATGGCAGCAGAAATGCTTCGCTCGGTAGTTTAACTACTGGCTAATAGGTGGCAGCAGAAGTCATATTTTTTTTTTGGTAAATTCGACATTTTCTAAAAATGAATCCTAGCTAGATCGATTTATCGCCCCCAAAACCCCCTGTATACTAAATTTCATGAAAATCGTTGAAGCCGTTGCCGAGATCCAGATTATATAGAAATATATATACAATAATTGCTTGTTTAAAGGTATAGGATACGATAGGAACTTCAGCTGCATCATCACTTACCATCAAGTTATATTGCAGTCTCGTAGGTATAAACTTGTAGTGTAGAAAAAAAGTGAGGCAAAAAATTGTTTCGCTCATTTCTTCCCAGGTTTTCCTCGCCACAGGTGGCTAATGCACAGAGCTCCTTTCTTTTCCTTTAATTTACATCGTGATCATAAAAGGAGGCTATATTCAATTTACACCTTATTACACCCTCTTTTATGCTATATTTCTTATACAATGAATGCTAGGAAATAATATACAGGATTACGTAATAAACTGGCCAAGTGCGAGATGGATTTTTTCTGCTTTTTTTAACTGTTGAGGTATATATTTAATAGTTGTTATCATTGTATCAATTTTCAGACAACTAATTATAGTAATTGTGCGAAGAGTACTGATCACGCAGATGAAAATATAATTTTTACAGTCCACCGCTTCCATTTTACGATACTAAAATACTCGCACCAGAACTTGTAGGTATCTTATTTTGGGGTAAAGCTTCTGATATTGATATCATGTTTTTAACTATAAAAGAGGACTTTTTTCCCTTTAATATATAATACCAAGCTACTCACAGCAGAATTCGTTGGCAACAACTCGTCTAAAAAATAATCCATGTACAAAAGGTAGATTATAAAATAAAAATGCAGTGAGATATTATTTCCAAAGTTCCGCTTTGTTTGGCGAAGCTGAACTAAAACATATGGGACAGATTTGAGGCTCAGTGAGAAATGTAGCGGGATACGGAAATACCTATTTGTTAGCAGCCGTGACAAAGTTGCGGGGCTTGTATAAATGTTATCCGACTGCATTGTATTGTGTTGAATATGTTATTTAGATATAAAAATCTCTACTATTTTATCTCTCTAGCTGGTATTTTACAAAGGTATTTTTCACAGCGTTATGTTCTACGGTATCTTATTATGGGGTAATACTGCAGACATTGATCCACCATATTTCTGCTATATAGACTGTTTCTTTTTCCGAATGTTTTCTTGATCAGGATGTTGTTAATTTTTGATGATTTTTTACTTCTTGAAAACTTCTGGATTTCAAGAAAACTGTACTTCCATACGTTCTATTGACATTTTAACTTTAATTGCATTGATCAAGTTTCAACTTGAATTTTTTTATATCTCCAAAAGACTGTATAGTATAGACCTTACAGTATTAAACATCAATTTCAAGAAGATAATTCTTGCCGTTTCTGAGAGAAAAGACCGTAATTAGGTAAAGTGGACATATTGGCACTTGGATGATAAAATGATCCCATTAGTGTTCTTGGTTTTTTTGTTTTAGGCAAAGAGATTTAGTAAAATAGGTAAAATAAAAAACACTCGCAGGCGTTTAGAATTTATTTCTAGCGTATCTAACGCGGAATAACTGTAACAAACGAAACGGGGAAATATTCTAAAGTCTCTCTTTGTTTCACAAAGCCGAACGCAGCAATATAACCTGCAGAATAGACTCAAAGGTCTAGCGAAACGGTGCAATACGCGAGAGAAATATTTAGATGATTTTCAGTACATTTTACGTATTGTATCGAAATGATATGGCCAGATTCTGCCCTCAAAAAAAATATTCATGGCCATTGACAAACAGTACGTCATATTTAGAGTCAATTGACCCACGGTGTCTCCCATACAAACGTAATACCAAAATCATTTGTATTTCGTGCAATTTTCGATCATGTTGTGGTGTTATTCGGGTTCATATAGTAATAATCTATGCTCCTGGCCATATTTGGTTCCGAAATACTTTTGTTAAACGAAAATGTAAACGAATTTAGTTTTGCTTATTTTTATCTCAAAGAGGACATGTTTTCTACTTATTTGTTTTGTAATAAAAACAACACTATCTCACGCCGCATTAGTTCAGGAGCACAGTTTTTATTGTCCAGCTAAAGAAGAACACCAGTTAATAAAGAAAGTTACAAGTTTTCATTCATAATTTTTGGTATTACGAAACTCGACTAAAGTTATAAAAATTTTGATCAAAATTGATTATTATTTCGTTTTAAAGAAGTATTTCCGAACCAAATATGGCCAGGAGCATAGATTATTACTATATGAATCCGAATAGCACCACAACATGATCCAAATATGCACGAATTACTAATGATTTGTTATTTTGAATGAATGGAGACATTGTAGTTCACAGGCCCCTTAAAGCTTATAATTATGTCTTTACAATCGTTTAGTTTTTATGATCAGAAAACTAGCGAGAGACATAATATCAGCATAACAACTTGCAACATAATGCGCCTATATATTTTTAATAGCAATGATTTTTTATTAAAAAATTGTTTTTCAAAATGTTTACTCGCATTTTCTAAGCTTTGTAATATGAAAAATTAATAAGTTCATAACCAATACGCATCATTTTTTAATAAAAAAATCATTGCCATTAAAAATATATATGCGCATTTTGTTGCAAGATGTTATGCTGATATTATGTGTCTCGCTAGTTTTCTGATCATAAAAACTAAACGATTGTAAAGACATAATTATAAGCTTTAATATGACGTACTGTTTGTCGATGGCCATGAATATTTCTTTTCCAGGGCACAGCTCCATACAAGTTTCGGCCATGTCCTTTTAGTCAAAGATCACTGATTACATTAGTAAAGTCCTGTACTTTATTTAGATTCATAATTTAGAACTTGCATTATTTTTTGTATTTTCAAAAAGAAATTTAAATAAAACCAGCCAAGTGCTAGTCGTACTCGCGCACCGATAAAGTAATTATTAATGCCAAAAAAAGAATAATAGATATACAGAAGTAATTTTATTTTTCCCGTAAACTATACATTAATTAATTTATTTATTTAATCCGTCGTGACAGACAGACTGACAGACAGACGTAAAACAAAATGATCTTATAAGGGCTCCGCTTTTGGATTTCAGGTACGGAACCCCAAAAATGACAGTTGTTATCTACATACACATTAATATCCATAAATATAATATATTGGAAAACACTCAAACACTAGAAAACCTTCATCCTCATCACACAAACATCCATCAATCCATTTGTGGGAATCGAACCCACGTACCCCGACGCAAACGGCAGGATCGCTACCGCTACGCCATTAGGTGGGCTAAATATGGCAAAACAACGTTTGCCGGGTCCTATAAAACTCCGATATTGTCATTGCAAGTGGTCGCAATGAGAGATTTTTAATTTCGTGGGTTTATAAATCGCTGCCTGCATGCGGTCTGCGGAGGTTCAAAAATGGCAATTTCGGAAACCGTTATTGCTCATTGCCTATTCATTTCGTTCATTCATTTTGAGTGAATATTTCGGTAGGAACGCACGGTGTGTTTATGTGCAGTTTATACTTTTGAGTTCTTTTGGCTCTATGGCTTATGGGTATCTTGGACTCTGACCAATACTAAATTAATATAATATAATATTTAGGTATTCATCAAACATAGATTATGTGTGTTTGTGTAGGTGTGTATAAATATGTGTGTGTGTGTGTGTGTGTGTGTATGTGTGTGTGTGTGAAAAAGTGTGTAAAAATTAAAAGATGTATCATAATATATTGTCCTATATCTAATTTAATAATAATAATAAGTAAGTGTAGAGACATAACTGCGTAACTTTCTGTCTAGGAAACTTCTGCGGCTGAACTATTATCGGTCTTGCGAGCAGTGTGCGGTTGGCATCACACCTCTGGGGGGCTATTTACGTAGCGTTTTCACACACTGTGTGATGTGTAACAAGAAAAAGGAAAAAAATTAACACTGGAAAATTAACTTTACCATGATTGGTTTACAGTGTAAAATTATATGTATTTAAATATAGGAAATACAATGCTCGACTTTGACGCGCTCCTAAATATAATCTCACAATTGTCGACCATTTTGCGTTTTGAACTACATTAAATTTTACGCTTTATGTCAATAGTCTTAAAATTAATTTTACATTTTTCGCAAAAAAAGTTTTGATTGCAATATCGTCCGCTTATATACGTAAATGTCATACCTTTTTAAACATTTCACATAACCAAATGTAACTAACGTGTTACGTGAAAGCAAAAAGTAATCTTAGTCAATATAAAGTAATTCCCTGGTCTGTGCTTTCCAAGAAGTCAATAACGAATACAATTTGATCATGACAAGTATTTTTTTTTTTTACTTGTCTAAACTATTAATTGTTTTTCTTGGTGTGATATTTCAGCGATAAACATTTACTGTGTTAAAGCTACGAATATTCCAATGCGCCCCGCTATGAAAATAACCCACAAAAATCTCAGCCCGATATAATTTTATAGTCATCCCTTAAAATTCTTTCTTTTAAAATTCAACCAAAAACTTTTAAATTACGGATAAAATTCTTCCTTGAAGCGAGAAAATTTCGTTTTAATTCTCAATTTTGTACCCATTGTTAGAAATATGAAAAAAAATAATGAAAAGTTACTTACGCTACGTCCAAATTATATATTCATTCTAAACTTTTCTTCGCAAAACTTTTGTTTTATACAAATGGGTAAACAAGCTGCCCTTTCAAGAGCAGTTTGCAGGATTCACACACCTTGAAACTTTTAACATTAAGAAGTACCTACTATTAGGCATGCAAGTTTTCTCAAGATATTTTCTTTAACGCTTAAACAGATGATGTTATTTTAATTCAGAGATGCTTTTTAGTTTACTTTAATATTAATTGTTAGTTCTAATACTTTATTCATTTTGATGACTTCTTCGGGATAATTCGTCCCGGCTTCGAGTCCCTAACTTTTTTGAATCAGATATGGGAGTGGTTTTCTGGATTCCGTACCACAAAAAAAAACTAAAAACTATTAATAGACCAAAAATGACCATCTCGAGCTCATCTATCGAAACCTACAGGTTTCTGTTGACCTTATTCTTCTAGAAGTTTGCTGAATTAAAAACCAACACCCTGTATAATAATATCCAGTATTCTGTGGACTCTTACTCGTTAACTCTTAACATTGTAGTTCCTTTGGGAGCTTTTTGCATAAAAGCTCTTTTCCTCACTTAAGAGTCCTGTGAACTACCATGCCTCCCATACAAACGTAATACCAAAATCATTTGTAATTCGTGTATATTTCGATCATTTTGTGGTGTTAATCGGGTTCCTATAGTAATAATCTATGCTCCTGGCCATATCTGGTTCCAAAATACTGTTGTAAAACGAAATTGTAAAAGAATTTAGATTTGCTTATTTTTATGTCAAAGAGGACATGTTTTCTGCTTATTTGTTTTGTAATAAAAACAACATTATCTCACGTCGCATTAGTTCAGTAGCACAGTTTTTATTGTCCAGCTAAAGAAAAACACCAATTTACAAGTTTTCATTCATAATTATTGGTATTACGGAACTCGACCAAAGTTATAAAAATTTTGATCAAAATTGATTATTATTTTATTTTAAAGAAATATTTCCGAACCAAATATGGCCAGGAGCATAGATTATTACTATATGAATCCGAATAACACCACAACATGATCGAAATATTCACGAATTACAAGTAATTTGGTATTTTGCATTAACGGAGACATCGTAGTTCACAGGCCTCTTAATTTGATAAAACAGTACAACGTTATCCATATCGTCTATCGCATAATAAAACACCTAAAATATTAATCTAAGGCACGACATCCCAGTGGTTTAGACATGTGCTTTCAAAATGGCGAGTTTAGGATTCGAATCCCATGTATATAATATACCTCTTGCTTTTCAGAGATTTGAGCGTTTCTGATAACTTCATAATTAACAGGACAGATTAATTTGTTTTGCTATAATCCGCTACATAACAAATAATAAAAACAAATTAATCTGTCCTGCTAATTATGGATTTCCGCAAAATAACGCCTGCTTCCATTCAATTTTTAACTTCATAATATTAATACCACAGTCAATGATCGTGTTTGAACCAGCCAACTGCCAAATCACACTTAGATTAGAGTTTCTTAAAAACTTGTTCTTTCAACTGACATAAATAATATAGCATAGCCCTACTGAGATCGGTTGATTATTATTACAGACAGGTAGGTACATTGATGCCAATAGACAGAACATAGTACTAGTTAACTGATTGGGCGCCGTGCATAGAGGTCCAAGAGGCTGCCCTTGACTTCAAAAGTGCGGCAAAAAATACTTTGTCTGAGTTAACAAACCCGAGCCGTCGCTACACAATTCTTCTCGCACACTAGCATCCGCGCACCATACAAACAAACTGACACACTCACACTACAAGAAAAAGTTGCCGCACTCACGGAGCTGTCGTTGTTAGGTAGGGCTCTATCTAAATGTTTGTTGATATCACTATTCCATACGATGAGAATGTCATGAAAGCGGAGAAGGAAAAAGAAATAAAATACTTAGATCTCGCTCATGAGATTACCGCCATAAGGAATGTGGACTCAATGGTTATTGCTCTTTTAGTTGTTCCATAGCAAAGTCTTATAGAGCAAAGCTTCGATCAACATCTTGAGGAGCTTTCGCTCGGCTGTTGGATCAAGGGCCGCATACAGAAGGCAGTAATCCTAGAGACGGCACACATAGGTTCCTTACTCTGGAACCCTAACCTGAGGTAGCATGGGCCCCAAAAACCTCGCAGCCACTTGGGACAACTTTTATGCTGCATTTTAAGTACGCACCTTGTTAGAAATATTTTACTTAAATGTTAATGAATAAGGGGACGTTAAATCAATGAAAAACGAAAACTATTTTGTTAAGTATTCTTCTCAATATCGAGTTACTTAAATAAAAAATTAAAAAAATTTAAACACTTATTCTCGCCCCCCATACCAGAGCATCATAAGACAATGTTGGCTCAGCAAAGCGTATTTGTAAAGATAATCATAAATCAATAAAATGTGAAGGTTTGCATGAATAGACTTAAGCGCTATCAATAATGATCCATGTTCAATAGGCTCAGCACATCGTGTAGACATCGAATAAAATTATAGAGTTTCAGGTCTCAAACGGAGGTCGAATTAATCATCATGACTATAAAACAACATCGCAGACGACGATCAGATAAATTGGCTACACTCAAGCTTCACGTAGATCGTAAAAGTTCGCTTCCGTAGCCAATAACCAGGATAATAAACCAGCATTACAGCTTACCTAATAAAAGAGCAACTCTCCTTCGAAAACAGTCCAAAGTTCACTAAAAAAACAATCAAAATCCACACATAAATATACGTATTTAATTAATCCATAAACGAATTAAATCACAGGCGGAATCAAAATAAAACTCGAGCGCGGAAAAAGTTTCGTAGCGATCGCTGAAAATTTCGCGAAAATTCACGGAGCGAGCCGTCCGCCCCCCACAGCATACCGCGGCGCACTGGAATAAAATAAACCTTTACACCTTCATACCGTAGTATTACCCGGCCGGTTCTGAACTTCAGGCTGTGGCTTCCTGAAAAGGAGCTTCAAGGATTCCTTCAAACCGGGCGGTTAGTATTATGTACGCGGTACGGTATGAACGCTCGTTAGTACATAGTTCCGAAGCCGGTGGGCTATTTTATCGAAGTGCTTAAACAAAAGCTGAAAGTTTCTTCTATGAACTACCATTTTAACTCTCTCTCTCTGCTAGCTTTACATTTTTCTACAAAGTAGCAAAATAAGGTATAAGTTTTGAGGATTTTATGCTTATCTATAACAATGAACATCTTTGCTCGAGATGCGATGCGTCCTAGGCCTTTACATAGAAATGCTTGTTATCCTAAGACATCAATTATTAAGTCTTATAATGCCCAGTAATTTCTCTATCTATAGTGCCCTCCAAACACCCTACAAACCATAACACAGTCAGGCTTTTAAATGACTGTTTTGTAGCAAAATATCTGTCACTGCGGTAATATCCATCTAGGCGAATTTCACAAAAAAAACATGTACAACTAGTTGTTTATTTACGGTAAATTGAAATTCTACATCAATTTGATATCTATTGGAGGCCAGACCATCAGTGCATATCGATAAAATCACAAGCAATTGCTGCGTATTTTAAGTTTTTCTGGCACGAGATCAAAAACAATTTTTAGCACGCTCGCCACCTATTAGTTTCCAGCCTTCACAGAACAATTTTTATTAAATTCGATGACAGAGCATGTCAAATACATAAATAAATTCAGGTTTGAGGCTCGGTTTCCACCAAAGCGTAGCGAAGCGGAGTTGTGTTTAGTTGTGCGGAGGTTACCAACCAGATTTAGTCATTTCGACATCTCCTCTCCCTCAGTTTCGGAGATGGCAAAATGATGAAATCAGATTGTTGGAAACCGGGCCTTATATACTTAGCGGCATTAACTACCTCAAATAATTTTATGAGCCATTATGATGGTCTACAAATTGATTTTCATCGATCTTATTGACTCTATAAATGTCTCTCTATAAAAGTTAGGCGATTTACATGAAAAAAAGATTTTTCGAGTTTTAATTTCGTAGGAAAATTATTAAAAATGAATTACGTTCCCCTATTCTTTCACTTGTCTTGCACTTTATTATTATTTATGCTCTTACATAATTTGCGAACAAATTATTTCTTAAACAATATTCTTCTGTTTTTCAAGCACCCCCTCACAGTTGCCCACCGTCTCTTGAACTATTATGTAAACTGGCTTTATATTTTTTCTAACGCGCTATAAAGATCTACAATCACTTATACGTACAAGGTGCGCTTTCACAAGCTTAATGAGCCGTGAAGTCTAGAAAAAATTTGCTCCGGTGCGCCTTTCAGGATGTTTTATGTGTATGTACACTCGACCGCAAATAATTTGGTTTAGAGTACGCTTGACGTTATATACCCAAAATAATCACTACACGAACAAGACTCTGGACCATAATTGCTGCGCATACTAAAAGTTCGAAATATCTTTACACGGCAAATTATTGCTCATTGAAGTACACTTTATACTACTACACTAAGTATCTTTACATAACATAACACTCGTAGTATCTCTACATCACCTCTACGCACAGTCATCGTCATAACGCTCGTAGTAGCGTACCTCTACACCACCTATACGCTCTAGGCGTCTCTACGCTCGTAGTATTTCTATATGACATAACCATCGTAGTATCTCTATGACACCTCTACGCTCTAAGCGTCTCTACGCTCGTAGTATTTCTACATGACATAACGCTCGTAGTACCTCTACGACACATCTGCGCTCGTAGTACCTCTACGCCAACTCGACGCTCGTAGCACCTCTACGTCACCTCTACGCTCTACGCATCTACACTCATAGTATTTTTACACAGTATTGGGACTCGATTCGGTTTCGCTATACAATCAAACAAAAAAAACATTTCTAGGAAACCTGCATGCCTGAGAATCCACTTAATTGTCCTCCAAGGCTTGCAAAGCTTGTCTGAGAAACCAATAAATTGTTCTTTAAATCGTGCAAAGCTTGCTAACCTACACTTGTGGTCGTAGTGGGCTAGAGTCAAACCATTCTGAGAAGTAATCTTTCCCAATTGTGGGTTTTAAAAAGCAGTTAAGAGGACTCCTTAATCATAAAAATGGAAACTGAGCAACAAAAAACGGTATGTCACTCTCAAAATGTTGGTTATATTTGCCACTGAGTGTACATTACAGCAACTTTCGCACTTTGGATCGTGCATTGACGGTTTCCGAAGAAAGAACATTAGCGATGCTTTTGGGAAAACACTAATTATATTCGCCTTTTTCGTGAGCGTGCGTCAAGAGCGATAAAAGAAGCTTCCCCTATTCAAACTTACTTTTATCACTCTTATCGAGCAATATTTATTACTACGAGTCAGTCAGGTCCGTTCAGCTATAAAAGCTCAAAGCTAGATGAAATGTATTCAAAGTCTGTATTATTCAGTTTATCATTTTGATCAAATTTTCCAGATATATAAAACACCTAGCGGACGAAATTCGTAAAATAAGTAGGTATATTTACTTGTTGAATATTTATTACTATTTAATACCTTTAAGTACTCGTAATATCTGATAATTCATAAGTGCTATAAATAAGGCCGATATGAAATAAATCATTTGAATTTTAATTTTGACGCCCACGGCTGCATCCGCGTGTATTTCGGTTTTTCACAAATCCTGCGGGAGCCGTAGCTTTTTCCGGGATAAAAAGTAGCTTATGTATGTTTTGGGGTGTAATAGTTTTTTAAAAAAAAATAATAATTTGTCAGTAGTTGCGTTACGGAGTAACAAATATACATACATACACACTTACACTAAATACAACCAAAATAAAAACTACAAAATATAAGTGTTATTGAAATAATGTACGAACGCTAAATTCTTTCTAAACCCCTTTTCAATACAAAAAAATATTTCCCTTAAAACGAAATTTTCTAATCCTTTACTGATATTTAGTAACTAGAACATGCTTAAAATGCACATAACACCGTAAATTTACAGGTTCTGATATTTGAACCCTCAACCCAAAAAGGTACGTCCCCATTACTGGGCCATCAGTGCTTATAATGAAGACCTCACTGCACACGAAACTCGTAAAACCAAAAATATCTGTTGCAGACGCCATGTTGGTTTATTTTTATAAAACCCAAATTAGCCCTAACTGGGAATAGAACCGAAATAAACATTGTATCCAATCGATAAAGGAATTTGTTTATTTTACTATTCAAACGATCTAGTCTGTATAGTTTCTTAGTTTTATGTTTATATCAAGTTCAACTGGAATCCCATTGCGCCGCACGCTGTGTACGATTACGCAGTAGCAATAGCTGCTATAGGTTACTGATTTGACTCGAAAATCAATTAAGATATCAGGTTTACCAAATTAAAGATTTTTATCGGTAAGTAGAAGATTGTCTGCGGCGATATACAGTTTTAATTCACATTTGTTTTAAAATCATGAGAAAAAGCAAAAAAATAAGAACTGATTTAGGCGACTCGGTGCGCTGTGATATTAAGCTGAAATTTGAGAGTTCTATGACAGCATGACTTATTTTGGGGTCTTATGATTCCTAAATTGGGTCAGAAGATAGGCTTATTACCGACAAAGAAACTTAGCGTCACCGACTTAGCGTTTCCGATGCGATGCAATGCTGATATTATCATATTACCCCTTCCTTACTTCCTTGGACGTCACTATTGTTTCTTGATATCACGTCACAGGAGATTCAATTTACGTTTGGGTTGAAATACTACAACATCTTTAACTGAATTTTCATTTAGCAATAATATTTTTTTATTATTGTATTAAAAAATATCTTCGCGCTCGCGTGAAAGTGAGATACTAACGCCACAATGGAATTCCGCCTTAACCAGGAAACAAGGTACACTCCCAAGTGACGTTTTAGAAATCCGTTGAAGCATCCAGGTTTATGATTTTTATCGATATTCGCATAATGAAAACGTCGATAAAAAACATATCGACGAGATACGAGTAGACATATTGTATTGGAAATAAAAATGTTAAATGTGTCAATTAGTACTGATTTCCCAAATAGGCGTGTACTGCCGTAGCAGGGGACGCTAAATGATCGACGAGCGCTTGTGATTACACGCTCCAGTTGCAGTGCCCATGGCACAAGTCATAGGCGGAAGCGGTTCTGTGCAGTTACCACCCAAACAGGTGTGTAGGGACGCTAAATGATCGAAGAGCGCTCGTGATTACAGGCTCCACTTCAGCGGCCACGGTACAAGTCATAGGTGGAAGCGGTTCTCTGTAGTTAGCACTCAAACACTGCCTGTACTGCCGCCACAGGGAACGCTATATGTATAATGGACGAGCGCTCGTAATTCGCTTCATGTTATAGACGGGAGCGGTTCTATACAGAATTCACCTGAAATCCAAACAGTCGTGTACTGCCGCTATCACAGAGGACGCAAAATGATCTAACGATCTCCTAACGACCCTGACTTGAACAAAAGCGGCTGTTTTCTACAACACGCTTGAATGACGGTTTTTTTTTTTTCAAACAACTAGCAAACCCGGCGAACTCCGTTTCGCCACCTTCCTTTTATGTAACATTTTTTATTTTCAATTTTTTTTTTTAATTTTTCCTGAATTTTCTTTGCTATAAACCTCACGGAGCCCGAGACCTTTCCAACGAATGCAAAACCGTGAAAATCGGTTCGTGCGTTCTAGAGTTATAGCGTCAGGAAGGAAAACCCGACTTATTTTTATATACTCGTAGTAGATAATCTTTTTTAAGAAATCCTCGCTTGCTACAGTATAATACTTTGAAAAAAATGTTGCTCGTCGCTTATGAATTGCGCAATAAAACGTTGGAAAAACATTCGTCGTTGTTTGTCTGGAACACGCTGTATATATTCAAAATAACGTATATTCGACAATAATAATATGAAACAGATTATTTTAATTATATTTCGATTCCCGTTGCGCGGCGCGGCGTGTTATTGAAAACAATTATAAAGTTACATTAATTATAATTTAATTGTATTCATTAATTTTACCGTAGTTTGCGCCTCGATGGTTTTTAAATCAAAATTCAATAGGTACAGTCTTACTCATATTTTAAAATGCGTTTTTTTTTAATATACGAAACTAGAGGTCGCCCGCGGCTACGCTTATGTAATGCATCTGAGCAGCAACCGTTACGGGTTAATTTATTAATTACCTTTAGCGGTGCAGAGGACAATTATAGGAATTAAGAAAATTTCCCTCCTGGCGGGTGTTGTGCCTGGAGACCGCTTGTGATCCGCTGAGCGTGTGACGTCAGAAGTTGTATTTATAGAACGCTCATCGAATGCTCTGTCAGCGTGTGCTATTGCGCTGGTTACGCCATCTGTCGTTAGCTATCGAAGACCGCTACATACCTATCAAAATTGGCACTACCTATATAATTTTTACGGCTTCGCTTAAGGCGAAATCAACGACTGTGCCCGCGAAATTCAAAATTTTCGTGATTTTTTGCAATTTGTACGCTAATTACATATTAGGTATAGACTTATGGCAGTCAATTTGCGGAATTGGCGGCATCATCTTTACATGTTTATATCAAAATCTTTGCATAAAAATGTCTATCCTAGGAAAATAGTTCGAGTATCGAGTTTTAAGTGGGTAACTCGCAAATCTCGAACTAATTTCCTTAACTAGACACTTTCAAGCAGGGGTTTGACAACACGTGAAGATGATATTGGGATTGCCGCAATTTGACTGACATAAGCCTATTATGTCTTATTAGCTTAAAAATCGCGAAAAACCACAAAAAATTTGAATTTCGCGGGCTCACCCGTGGTGTGCTCCTTAAGTTGATTGGAGTCAAGTCGAGTAAGCCCCTTCACGCACGGGTCGTAAGAGTAGTAACATATCGCTACGACGCTAAGCGTACAAGAACCAGCTGTAATGCTAGTACAAGTTTTACACAAACGCATGCGACTGTCTGTGAACCGATAGATGGCGTTGGCTGTAAATGTATGAAGTCACTCGATTCGTTTATGCTATGCGAGTCGACTCGATAATCGTACAAAAACCTGTGGGCGATCGGCTAAAAATGTATCAATCATTAAAGAACTGTATCAATGTCAAAACATGATTTGCAAGAGTTGTGATTGGTCAATACCCGTGTTTTGACAGTTATTTAATCCCTATTGCTTGCTCATACTCGTAGTTTAGAAACCACCATTTTATATTTATTTTTCTGAGTTCGTCTACCCTAAACCTTATGCTAAAATATTTTAAGTCAGTTTTCCCAATGTTTTAGGGAAATTTATCGCCGAGTGCTTTGCATATTTTTTGTATTTAGTATTTCTAAATGACGTTAAGGCTGCGTTTCCACTAGAGATTTACATCTCAGTCATACGTAACTAAGTTCTTACTGGTGCTTAAACTTGGTAATTGTAATATGACCTCACTAAAGCAGGGTGGTGACGTAGCGTTGATGACAGACAGAGATTGAAAAAATATAATGATTAATTTTTTTATTCCAACCAATAATAATAGCTGATTGGCTAAATCAGTAGTAACGTAAAAATATATTGATTTTTGGATAATTTATAACGAAACTTCATCAATTATACGAATTGCAAAAACACACACAATGAAGTTGCTGCCCTCACGGTGCGGTTATTGTTAGGTAGAGCAGCATCTAGTCGGAGCGCTAGCGACATCCTTTTATAAACCTATGATTTATGTGGTGATAACAGTTTCACAACTTAAAACTAATTCAGTGAGAGGTCAGAGAAAAATTGGTACAAGCTATGAAAAATAACCTACTCGTATATTGTCGATGATTGGACAAACAGTTTGACGACTTTCCTGCAGCAATTGAAGTACTATATTAACGGGAAAATCCCGGATTCTATCTGGTACTGCTTTCCTTAGGATTTAAAATTTCTAAATCGCTATGTCTGTGGTCTGATTGCGTAAAAAAATTAAAAAATCCTTTCTCCCGATTGGCCAACATTTCGATAACTATCCAAGGATACTATAATTATAATATTCAAGATATTTTACGTCAAAAATAATCCTTAGCTCAGCACTTATCCGGTGGAAACGCACCTTTAACTAGGGGCATAAATTAGAGGTATCAATGTGTGTATATAAGTAAAAGCAGCAAGCTCATAAACTCGTAAATCTGTGCAGCATCAGGATTTAGTTGAAGTTTTTCTCACAAAAATCATAAATTACATATAGGAGTACGTTGCACCCACATTTAGAACGGTTAATTTTTGCAATTTTTTTAAACTTAGTTTGCTTTTATGAGTACGTTTTACGCGAACTTATAGAGTTTTTGCGTTGAATTATTTTGTTAGGACAGATGTTTTAGCGTACATACTTCTTATGATATTATTATTATAAGTAATTAGTCGGAGAATTTTAATAGAATTATTTAAACATTTTTCTTTTACGAGAATACATTATTTATTTATTAATTATTCAAAATACATCAGATTTTTTTTACAAACAACGTGAAATGTCCCCACATAAACCACATGGGGTTTTTTGCGCAGGGGCATAGGTAATATTGGTAATATGTATCTTACCTTCAATTGTTACATAACACATTATACGATATTTTATGTATGTTTACATGACATATAATGTCGTGGGTATTTCACATTTTAAAAGTAAAAAAATTCTTTACGGTTGGTCTACAGTTTATTTTATTTATTATTGACAGGCTCGTAAAGCTTCAGTTTCACGATCAGAGATTAACAGACAGATGATCGGACGCTCTGACGCCTCTGACGCTCTTAAAATACGTAACCCAAGAAGATAAGAAGAACCTCTGAAATGTAGATATACAACTTCTGATTCAAGCCTTGTCTCGCAAATCTTATAGAAAGAATATGCTCAAGAAAAGTCTCATTCATAAACAGTCATTCTAAGAACCAAAGATTATACTTTTTATACTGAAACTTATCATGGATCTCGCTACTTTTAGGATTTTCTAAGAATAAAATATTAACCCAAAAACTGTTTTCTAAACGACGTTTTTTGTCATTTTATTGCCAAAAATTTCCATGTTTCTTTAGGTACTTTAAAATATGTAAACAAACAGCTGTAGCTGTCTATTTGTACGATTGCGATTGAATCTATTAGTTAGACCTATATGAAATAAAGTATACATTCCAAGTTACCGCACTTACTATAGCCCGGAAGTTTTGCAATCGGAAAAGAAGAGTTCTTAATACTACGCCACGGATACATAATAGTACCTATCGGCCATCGCCACTGATCTCCATAGAGTATATAGAATATACTCTGGATAGCTAACTATCAACGTAAAAATGAAGACACTTGATTTTCGTCATTTCGGCGCTGATTGTTGCGTAACCTGGCGTGAGCGTCTATGGAACTAAAATCAAATGACATTCAAAACGACGGTCCACTTCCAACAAATGTCAATTTAGTACCGTGGACGCTCGGGGGAGGCGCTTCAAATCGGCACAAAAAATGAAATGTCAAACTTAAGGAATCATGAATCCAAAGATACATATCAGTGGCCATCGCACACAGATGGATCTCGAATCCTGGTCTTCCCAACATTTACCGTATAGGTTATCATTTGAAATGATCTAAGAAAGCCCCATAAAAAATTCTGCACTCTCAGAATCACGTGGCGGGGTCGACGGAGGATTTATTTTATTTGTTTAGGAGCGGGAACATTTAGCAGCGCTTTAATACGCTCCCGGTCTGACATCGACATGGGGTATGCGCATATATTTAGTACGGAAGTAAACAAACCCGCGAGCTATCATAGCCTATCGGTTCAATAAGGTTAGTTCAGGTTTTTGTAGGATTTTCGAGTCGAATGCTTCACAAAACGAATCGGATTCCTCCATAGGTACATTTAAAGCTAGCGCCATCTATTGAAAGCCGCATGACAGTGACTTTCCCTCAGTATTTTTAGTACAAGTTTTTGTAGGAATTTCGAGTCGACTCGCATCACAAAACGAAACGAATTCCTACATACATTTACAGCCAGCGCCATCTATTGGAAGCCGCATGACAGTGACTGTCCCTAAGTAGGGCTAGTACAGGTTTTTGTAAAAATTTCGAGTCGACTCGCATCACAAAACGAATCGAATTCCTCCATACATTTAAAGCCAGCGCCATCTATTGGAAGCCGCATGACAGTGACTGTCCCTCAGTAGGGCTAGTACAGGTTTTTGTAAGAATTTCGAGTCGACTCGCATCACAAAACGAATCGAATTCCTCCATACATTTAAAGCCAGCGCCATCTATTGGAAGCCGCATGACAGTGACTATCCCTCAGTAGGGCTAGTACAGGTATTTGTAGGAATTCCGAGTCGACTCGCATCACAAAACGAATCGAATTCCTCCATACATTTAAAGCTAGCGCCATCTATTGGTAGCCGCAGGACAGCGACTGTCCCTCAGTAGGGCTAGTACAGGTTTTTGTAAGAATTTCGAGTCGACTCGCATCACGAAACGAATCGAATTCCTCCATACATTTAAAGCCAGCGCCATCTATTGAAAGCCGCAACACAGTGACTGTCCCTCAGTAGTTTTAATACAGGTTCTTGTACACGAGTCGACTCACTTCGAATTAGCCGAACGGATTTCTCCATACATCCACAGCCAGCGCCCCAAGCGGACAACCGCCGAAAGCTTAGTTCATGTTTCCGCTTGAGACGAATGCAAGTACTTGAGCAAATATGGCGTACATCTCCGTAGGAAGAAATCCGTTCCGTTTATTAGAAGTTTATATGTATATACAGTAGACATACACACGACCGCCGAAGCACAAAAATGTCTCGAGTTTATTGGTGTCAAAAATGTTCTTTGACACCAACGACGTCAAAGGTAAGCCGACCGCAGTATTGTTATTAGTCCGCAAGTGCGTTTCGACAGGGACGCTTTCCGTCATATCTTGGCATAATATTAGCGAGAAGTTAAACACATGGCGCTACTTTTTTCTTGTATGAGAAGGTATAATATTATGTGCTCGTAAAATGTTCAGATGGGCCCATCCTTAGATTCATATCGGTGACTGACAGTAAAAAGAGGGGGTTAACTGTGTTTTTCAACTGTCTGTTTCCACGACAGAACCAGTGGCAGGAGTACGGGAGCATTCTCATTCGACGCTCTATGTCTATCTAGACATGAATTCCACATACCCATAGTTTCGCCAGTTCGAAAGATTGCGAACATAAAAAGGCGAAAGCTTTTAAAAGAAGCACCTAAAATTCAGCAATAACAATAATTCGGAGGGGTATAAATTCCCCGGGACTATCGGCACAGTAAACCCCGCGATCCCTGGAATCCGGGGCGCGCGGGAAATCTATCGGGCACACAATATACGGCCCGGTACAAACCGTCCCGCTCTCGGCTTGTAAAGGATACTATACTAAAGAAGTTTCAATACAACATTTATACAGAATCCTATTGATATTACTAGCGAATCGAGCAAACGATGTTTTGCCATTTAGGGGTACCTACCACTGAAAAATATTTTACGATCTATTCTCAGACCTACCGTATGTTGACAAAAAATTTGATAAGACAAGACGCCGCAAGACGCCGGGAGAAGTGGTATCCTTATGTGGTTGATGTCCAGCAAGCTCGAACGAAACGATTTTCTTCCACGTTTCTGATACGTACCGCTAAGGTGTGGAACACCCTTCCAGCTTCTGTGTTCCCAGCCAAGTACAACCTGAGTGCCTTCAAGAGAAAAGTGAATAGGCATTTTCTAGGCAAGCGCACTCCTTCCTAGACCTCATCATTTCTGTTCATCAGATATTATGATTGTAGTCAAGCACAAGCCTATCCATAATAAAAAAAACCTAAGTCCGCTCGTAGCGAAGTCCGTAGCCACTGCACCAAAGAGGTCGCCAAAAATGAGGTACTATTTAGGTATTCTGTGGTAAGGATCAGTATTCCAATCATGAGAGTATCTACACTAAATGCCAATGTTCGGCTGCCGACTGGCGAAGCCTTTCCCTTTTCATTTCCTCCCAACACTAGTACAAACAAATGCCTACGAGTGCGGCCACAGACACAGCGGATTCGTCATCTTTGCACTCGTCTTATAAAGCTCATGAACTTAGCTAGCATGACTCCTTTAGTGCCCTATGAAAAATCGCAGCATTTAACCGAACGAGAGGACTAAATGGTTGGTAAACTCTAAGATCCGGTTCCTACCAAAGTGGAGGGGAGCAGAGACAAGAGGAGTTGCTCTAAAAAGCTGTCTCGCTATTTCCACTAATGCGAGGAGATGGGTAGTGAACAGGAGATGTGAGCAGTGCGTAGCGGAGACGTAATCTGTGCGTAGCGTCAATCGAATGACGTTTTCGGGTGTACGAGGTGCGGGGAAATGACGGCGGAAAACAAGCGGCGCCGGTCGACCGCTCGATTATAAACATCTCCGCTCTGCCGCGCCGCTAGCTCGCAAAATTCTATAGAAAAACTAGCTGATGCCCGCGACTTCGTCCACGTGGGATAAAAACTATTCTATCTTTTAAGTTGGACCAAATGACAGATATTCACGAAGTTTGAAGTAAATCGTTTCAGTAGTTTAGGAGTCCATTGAGGACAAACATTGTGACACGAGATTTATATATATTAAGAATAGGACACCGAAGCTAAGCGTAGAAGAGATGTGGAAATAACGAAATTTGATTGGTGATTGGTCATTCAAAACACATCTCCTGTTTGGTAGAAACTGGGTCTAATTCTTACTCTAGTTGTCAGGTTGTTATCGTACCTAATCGAAAAAAAAATCAAAACAACGTTAACGACGTCATCCGGAGGTCTCTTGCTACCGCCCACGTGCCAGCTGTATTAGAACCAACTGGTCTGGCGCGTGGTGATGGCAAGAGACCCGATGGGATGACGCTTGTTCCCTGGCGTTTAGGGAGGTCGCTTGTTTGGGACGCAACTTGTGCTGACACCCTGGCTGCGTCCCACATTGAGGCGACCTCCTCTATGGCGGGGGCTGCGGCTACTAGTGCCGAACGGGCCAAGGGACGCAAATATGAATCTCTTGACAAGATTTTCATATTTGCGCCTTTTGGTGTGGAGACTCTGGGGCCGTGGGGCCCGGGGGCTCGAGCTCTTTTTGAAGAAATTTCAAAGAGAGTTATCGAGTCTACCGGGGATCCAAGAGCTGGCAGCTACCTTGGCCAACGTATTAGTTTGGCCATCCAAAGAGGCAATGCTGCCAGTATCTTGGGTACCATGCCCCGTTGCGATGGAATCGACGAGGTTTTAAATTTATAACCTAGTTTATAGTCTGTTATTTTTATTTTAAATCTTTTTATGTACATATATTTAAGTATTAGTTATTAACGTTTTTAAAACAACGTTTAAATTTTTTCCATCTAATCGGCGCAGAAGATGGCGATGGATTACGTTTTCGCTACCCGCTGTTACTAACACCGCACCTTTCTTTATGTTCAAACCCTCAATTTCCTTTTTCCAATCTGTGATATTGAATTGCTTTTCGTGGACCATAATGGAACACTTATTTCATGTGCGAAATACATGTAACACGTATTTACTATTTATCCGGCTGTAGTACTCGATTACTTCTCTCAAGCCCTTTTGACTGACCGCTACAGGTCTCCTCTTAAGAGTCTACTGACCCACGATGTCTCCCATACAAACGTAATACCAAAATCATTTGTAATTCGTGCAAATTTCAATCATGTTGTGGTGTTATTCGGGTTCATATAGTAAAAATCTATGCTCCTGGCCATATTTGGTTCCGAAATACTATTGTTGAACGAAATTGTAAACGAATTTAGTTTTGCTTATTTTTATGTCAAAGAGGACATGTTTTCTGCTTATTTGTTTTGTAATAAAAACAACACTATCTCTCGTCGCATTAGTTCAGGAGCACAGTTTTTATTGTCCAGATAAAGAAAAACACCAGTTAATAAAGAAAGTTACAAGTTTTCATTCATAATTTTTGGTATTACGGAACTTGACCAAAGTTATAAAAATTTTGATCAAAATTGATTATTATTTCGTTTTAAAGAAATATTTCCGAACCAAATATGGCCAGGAGCATAGATTATTACTATATGAATCCGAAAACACCACAACATGATCCAAATATGCACGAATTACTAATGATTTGGTATTTTGAACGAATGGAGACATTGTAGTTCACAGGCCCCTTAAGATAAAAGGGCCAGGTAAACTTGAAAAGGTATGAACCTACAAGTAGCGAAGAAGTACATGGCGCGAAATCGGCAATGTGTCTGAAGGAGACAAAGTTCACGATACCAGGGTAGGTAGAAAGGCTTCAAGAACATAGCACCCACCGCTCAGTGGTTTTATCAGGACCCCATGAGCCGGAAAGAGATTCTTTTTCTTAGTCGTTTACTCTTGGCAGAGTGGTTTTATTATACTTTTTACGATGTTCAAAGACTTGCAACTGCTGCTTTAACGATAGCTCTCCTACGGCTCCTGTTGGCGGCATTGCGGGAGCACCTATGATAATAACATCAAGATGAGCCCATCCGAACATTTTACGTAAACCTTCTTCATACAAGAAACTGTAGAGCCATGTGTCGAAACTCCTGCGAAATACTGCGTAGGCTTACAGCTTACTACTGACGCCGGAGGGGGTTTTGCTCCCATAAACTGGCGACATTTTTTCGCGCGGTCCGCCGGGTCTATAGTATAGGTGTCTTTGGGGAGCACTCAATAATAGAGGAACTTAAAGCACTAAGGCTCGGTTGCTTGACTTGACTTTAACCAAAACGTTATAGTTAAATATGGTTGTCTGACTCTTATGTCTTTCGAAATAAGAGTCAGACCGCCATATTTAACTATAACGTTTCGGTTAAAGTCAAGTCAAGCAACCGAGCCTTAAAGGAAAATAGGAAAGAGATAGATGGGAGATAAAGCAACGCGACATTTTATGAAAAGAGCAAGTACCGAGTTTCTTGCCAACTTCTTCTTCTCGGTGCAAACCTGCTTTCCGAACCTGGCTAAGTCTTGACATTTCATGAGAGCTTATATCTAAGCCTATGTGAAATAAAGAATTTCATTTCATTTCATTTCGTGACAGAAAGAGTGCACAAGCCGCAACGTTTTGGTTAATATCGAAGTAGGTATAAAGCGCTGTTGCGAATCGAATTGCACTTTATTGTGACAGCGCTAGAGTCGTTATTTATTTAAATCATTTGTCGGTGTGAATCTTCTGTACCGTGAGGTAGGACTGTATCTTCTGTACCGCTGTCAGCTACATTTCGTGTTTTTTTTTTTACGCTGTACAAGTTAGTACTTGACTGCGATCTCACCTGATGGTAAGTGATGATGCAGTCGAAGATGTTAGCGTACTAACTTGGGAGGGGTAAGTTATGTCACCCCAACGGTTTCTACACAGCATCGTACCGGAACGTTAAATCGCTTGGCGGTAAGTCTTTGCTGGTAGGTAACCAGCCACGGCCAAAGCCTGCCACCAGACCAGACCTGAGCCAAATTAGAAATTAGGTATAAAATTCCAAAGTGGCCCGTGGCGGGAATCGAACCCGCGACCTCCCACTCGAATCCGAGCGTGCGTCTCCTGCGCCACGGAGGTCGTCAAATATATTGAAATCAAAACATTTAATGCGAACTCCTATCTAAACAAGGAAGTTTTAAAGCCTCGAGATTTTTTCCAGTATCTAGTTGCTCCCATAACCTTCAGAGAGAGTCTTAACCAACAGACCAACACTGCTTTTCAGGATTTAATTAAAGCAAAGCAAACATAAAGACAGTACCCGTATCTATAGGTAGGTTCGAAACTCTTCAATAAATATAGAAACTCTTCAATAAATAAATGTAATAATATAGGCATCTATCGAAGGAACCAACTCGGCGCCATATGCGAAAAGTTTCTTATTTACTCTTGAGTCACGAGCCGACTGCGTGGGTGTGCCATTTGCCACGTGGATGGAGTACCGCGGAGAAATGTAAAAACTCCAATGAAGCATGAAATGATGAATTCGCAATACTTAACAATACTTGCAGAAATCCACGAGAACCGGGCTAGGCTAACACCAGGCATTTTTTACATACATAAGGTTAGCATTTAGCTGCAATTTCACCTGATGGTAATTGACAATTTGGCCGAAGATGTTATCATTGTTTTTTTCTTGTTTTTAACTACCTACGTAAATAGGCTAGCGCTTGACTGTGATTACACCTGATGGAAAGTGATAATACAGTTCTAAGGTGGAACGCGCTTGCCTATCAGATTCCTACTCACTCTTAAATTTGAAGGCGCCCAGTTTGTAAATGGCAGGAAAGACAGTGCCTGGGAGGGTATTCCAGGCCTACTATCTACACAATTTTGTACTAACTTGGAAGGAGTAAGCAACCCCGAAAATCTATGATAATCGATATTTATAAAGGCTAGGAAAATGCCAGACAGTATCAATATTTTTACACACAGCAAGTACTAACTTGTGTCTGCAATCTCACCTTGAAGCCGAAAATGAAACCGTACGAACTTGGAAGGAATAAGCAACCCCGGTTTCTACACAGCATCACGCCGGAACGTTAAATCTTAGGTGCGTCTTTGCTGGTAGGGTGGTAACTATCTACGGCTAAAGCCTCTAAGTATAATAAAATTGGGTTTAGGAGTGTGTATAACTATAGCTTGGCAACTTCGTGCGTGACCCTCCTGCGGGGTGACAGACGGTGGGGGAGGCAAGGAACTTAGATGTCAGCGGTTAGCGGGCGGTTAGCGGGGAAGGGGACACTTCTCTGTATGTATGCGTTACCGCGTCCTCCGGCCGTCTGTCACCCCGCACGAAGTTGCCAAGCTATAATGAAATTGTTATCCTATGGTTTGCCGTACCTACGAAATGTTTTTTTAACCTAAATATGGAAAAACTTTACGGAAATCTTGTATGGTACAGTTGATAACCACATTCTTAATTAATATTTGACTTTTTCACTTCACACTTTTCACTTAGCTATCGCTGCTCGCATTGCTTCATCAAGATTCCGCCATAGTCCGCAAAAGTGGCGACTACGTCCACTTCGCCGCCGCTATCTTCTTTCATGCAATCGTACCACCCGTAAACAGAAATAGCGCGCAAGTGGCGCCGCCAGCCCAATGCTGCCAACTGCGCGACCGCAGACGAAGCACGCCAGTCAAGGACGACAACAATCAACATAGGATTGTATTGTCTTAGTACATTTTTCGCTGTAATACGGACGTTAGTTGTAGGTTGTACGGAACCCAGCTTCGTGAATGCGTCTCTCGCTTGCCGTGTTTACCTCCTCATCTCTTTGTCACATATTTCTGACGAACACACCTTAATTTATTTTTCAATAATATTATAAGCGATACAAAAGGAAAATCCAAAGGAGAAACTGCTCGGAAATAATAACAGAATGTATCAAACAAAATAAACAACTGAGTGATTGACGGCTTTTTCGGCTTTACCTGTTTATTATTTTCGAAGTAGGTACTTATCAAATATCCACGGATTTTCTACTTGATAGAAATCTGTTTACTCGTAAGAAAAACCTACCTACTTTCTTCTTTGACGACCGAATGGCGTAGCGGTAGCGAACTCGCTGTCTGCGTCGGAGATCGTGGGTTCGATTCCCACTACTGGAAAATGTTTGTGTGATAAGCATGAGTGTTTTCTAATGTCTGGGTGTTTTTCAATATATTATATTTATGTACATATTAATATGGATGTATATTTATAATTTATCTAGTACCCATAACACAAGTTATCGCTTACTTTGGGGCTAAATTGCGATGTGTGTAATGTAATATGTCCTGATAATATAATTATTTATTTATTTATTTACTTGTAAATTATTCCTTTGTGCGTAAATTACGTGTACGGACTCTATGGTATTAAGAAGGAGTGCAGAAAGCTAAGCTAAGCTAAATATGCACCTCGAGTAAAGAGCAGTTTGAGACACTAAATATAAATGCTCTGTCGAACCTATAGGCTTCACGGTATCAGCAGGCTTGCTAGCCAACAGTTGCTGTCATCATTTTATTGCCCCGCGGGTAGCGAGATATTTTGCTGACTTTAAAAGTGTACGCTCGTAACTTTATAATTCATTTAAAACATTGTTCAATAACTGAATTGATCTTACTCCCCATCATTTTCGAACTCCAGATTTTGGTAGTAAATAAGTTGTTGTTTCCAGTCATCGATATACCATAGTATATCGATGTTTCCAGTGCTTATTTATTGTATACAAAAAACCGTGAAATGAATTGCACAATAGGCGATTGTGTAAGAAAATGGTAAGAAAAACGTATTCATCGCTACGTAATCGTAAACAAATTCTTCCCGCTCATTGGCTGGAAAAAATGTAAACAGCGGAAACCAATCAGAAGGCCTAATTTGTTTACAAATTTAACGTTATCGACGAATAAGTTTAAACTAAAGTTTAGCGATACGCACATAAGGCCGTATCATGTAAGGCCGTATTCAGTTTTGTATTTTGTCTTCCTCACTCTCACCAATACATTGGTGGGTGCGACAAACAGCATTGCGGAAGAATATGATAGAAAAACGACGCTAAAAGAATCGTTTATCCCGTTATATATCATTTTTCGAACATGTAAGTTTTAAAACTATTTGTTTTCCTTAATTGAAAAAAAAACTATCCATTATAGTGAACACTGTTTTTTTTTAATTAAGGTCTGGTAGGGGGTCCATCAACAGGTTTACGAGCGGGGTTTGATCCGCCTGTAAATTTGACGTTTCGCTCCTGAATACAAATGTGAACTTTTCATTTTCGCTACGAGCCATTGGAACAGCGGAAAGTAGTCGGGACTCGGGAGTTTCCTTTTAAACTATAACTAGCCTAGTATTTGCTCGCAGCTTTGTAAGCATCGATTTAGTTTTTTAAAACTTCGGTGGTAAATGTAGCCTGTGAAATTACTAATATTATGAAACCAGAAATTAATTAATATTGTAAGTCGAAAACAACACAACATCACAATATCTCAAACAGTGGTCGTTTAGGTGTGCTAAAATGTTAGTGTATGCAACGAACGACAATGCCGGAATGCAAAGTGTTCGACAGGAACCGATTGTAACTCGCCGGACGCATTATAATTACAATATTAAGCTTAAAAAGTAGTTGTGCTTACGAAATTTTCCTGAGTATACTCGATTGCACATGCAGTAAGCAGTTGTATAGTTCCCAAAAGATTGCCATTTTTCTAAGAGCAGATGTAAAGCTGGCGGCTTTTCCTGCTCTTTAATGCACAAAATTGATACCAATTTGCAAACCCAAAGTGTTTTTCTATAATTAAGCTCAATGCGTCAAAAATACATTGATACGTATATCAGGAGAATACTCAGTAGTCGTTAATTGATAAAATGTAGGTGTATGCAACGAACGACAATGGTGGACTACAAAGCGTTCGACAGGAACCGAACATAACTCGCCGCTTGCATTATCATTGCGATTGCAAGCGAGGGAAATGTTTTGCACCATCGAGTGTTTTCTTAGTACATGTCGGCGGAAGCGCCGCTGACTAAAAGTAATTGTGTTGACTTGAATAGATTTTTCTATTTTGAGTTGTCATTTAGATGATTACAAATCATTTAAACGATAGCTGATAGAAATTTGGTATCAAAAATAAAGGTAAAGGTTTTTAAGGTAAAAGGTATAAAGGTATAAAGGTTGGTAATGGTAAACGGAAATGGTAAGGTTTTCTATTGAAGGTAATTTAATAAAGGTAATTTTCAGGTAAATCCATGAACGATTTAAAGATTGAGTGTTAGACGCCGCCGAGTTTTCTTGCTGGTTCTTTCTCGCTAGGTTGCGGCATTCCGAACCAGTGTAATTTCGTTAAATAATTTTACATTGTTGAAACTTCCTTACAACGCCATCTGGCGGTATTATGTCATGATTCTAGTTGTTTAACGGATGCGCGCGCAATCGTGACGTAGTATCGCGCCACCTTCGGTAAGTCGAAGTGGGGACGATTCGTTGTTACTTTAGAGCCGGCGCGAGGCGGCCGAAAACACTTTTGCAATCACACTTTTGCAATGGCGCTTGTGCCGTCAACATCTCTTAGTATTGACAAAGTTTATACCTAAGTTATAATAATTTATTATTTCTTAATTTTCATTAATAATTAATTTTAATCACTATTTTAGCTTAGAAAGTCGCAGTGTGGCCGATGCGGCTTGACAATTTATTTTAAATTAGTGCAACGTTACATTATCGTTCTTTGTTGACGGCCTTCGCGCCGATAGCAGCGGTGGGATAAGTGAATCTATGTTCCTCGTAACTTGTAAGTCTTAATAATTTTAATTTCTGTTTACATGTGCGGCGGATTATCCGTTGATGTGCGCTGAAAATCGGGCCACGCATTGCAAGTTTCTACGCGTTAAAAAACGTGGCAGCATTCCCACTAAAGGGAGGGACTGTATTATCTGCATCTGTGCGTATAAGGATCTACGCTTAGACCAGCTGAGGAAAGTTATTTATATGCCAGGACTACCCGGTGAGATCAAACCAAATTTATTAATTTATATTAATAAACAAGAAACAAGATAATTTTGAAATATTGTTAAGACACACGAGAAGTTATAAAAAGCTTGTCGCTAATTGAGGGTAGTCGTAAAAAAAAAAACAAACGAAAAAAGCAAACGAAAAAAAAAATTTCATAATTCTCGAGCTCAGTACCTACTCAGTACATCCAATATAGACAGTTCGATCTGAGATCACATTTAGATTTCAGACCAGACAAATACTGTTTACAATGAGTTTCGCCTTTTAAATTTTACTTTGTTTACAGCTGTTACCTGCCTGCGTGAGTGTAATTGTTGGGAACCAGTTTATGAATCTATCAATGCTGGGCCTCTGGTTTAGCTGAAACATGTTTTGACTTTTTATTATTGCAGTGGTTGAAATTCATTATTTTCAAGTGAAAAATCTATTTTATGTGTAGCAGAAATTAATATTTTATTTTTATTTTACAGAAATTAGTCACTGTTTTTGCAGAAATATTATTTCAGGTTGACGCTTTTCTCGATGGACGAACATTGTTTTATCATCTGTTGAGAAATGACAATTTAAAGGTTAAAAAGGTGAACGCTGTGGCTTCTGTATTTCGAAACGAAATCGTTTAGTAGAAAAAGGAGTAAACAAAATTAAGCTGTAATAATAATTATGTGAAATCAATCCACGGAGATTGATTTATTTCATTGTATTGGTATGATTTGTGTTTTATTTCTCCTACCTACAGTGAATCTATTCGTGATTTCATTGTATTGATATGATTTTATTATGAAAAAGTGTTGGTGTAATTTATTTATACTAAAATTTTTACCTATCCAAAACATCCTTCCTACGCTGGCTGGCCACCATGCGTATCCTTAAACCTGGTCTATTTTGGCTAGATCCCAGGATGGGTGATGCCTTTTACTTTGGCTAGATCCCAGGATGGGTGACGCCTTTTACTTTGGCTAGATCCCAGGATGGGTGATGCCTTTGCTTGTTTTGGCTAGATCCCAGGATGGGAGATGCCTTTGCTTGTTTTGGCTAGATCCCAGGATGGGAGATGCCTTTGCTTGTTTTGGCTAGATCCCAGGATGGGAGATGCCTTTGCTCGTTTTGCTAGATCCCAGGATGGGTGACGCTTTTTATGTTGTGCGAATTATTATGTAGCATGTTAACGTTGTCAGCATGTTTATAAAAAAAAAAAAAAAACAGCGCAAGGGTCGCGCTGGAATCAGAATGGCCGTGTCGGCGGAAGCGCCGCTGACTAAAAGTAATTGTGTTGACTTGAATAGATTTTTCTATTTTGAGTTGTCATTTAGATGATTACAAATCATTTAAACGATAGCTGATAGAAATTTGGTATCAAAAATAAAGGTAAAGGTTTTTAAGGTAAAAGGTATAAAGGTATAAAGGTTGGTAATGGTAAACGGAAATGGTAAGGTTTTCTATTGAAGGTAATTTAATAAAGGTAATTTTCAGGTAAATCCATGAACGATTTAAAGATTGAGTGTTAGACGCCGCCGAGTTTTCTTGCTGGTTCTTTCTCGCTAGGTTGCGGCATTCCGAACCAGTGTAATTTCGTTAAATAATTTTACATTGTTGAAACTTCCTTACAACGCCATCTGGCGGTATTATGTCATGATTCTAGTTGTTTAACGGATGCGCGCGCAATCGTGACGTAGTATCGCGCCACCTTCGGTAAGTCGAAGTGGGGACGATTCGTTGTTACTTTAGAGCCGGCGCGAGTCGGCCGAACACACTTTTGCAATCACACTTTTGCAATGGCGCTTGTGCCGTCAACATCTCTTAGTATTGACAAAGTCCATACCTAAGTTATAATAATTTATTATTTATTAATTTTCATTAATTAATTTTCATTAATAATTAATTTTAATCACTATTTTAGCTTAGAAAGTCGCAGTGTGGCCGATGCGGCTTGACAATTTATTTTAAATTAGTGCAACGTTACATTATCGTTCTTTGTTGACGGCCTCGCGCCGATATACACATTCATATTGGTTTCAACTCGATCTCACGTTTATTGTCCAATAAGGGAGCCATTTTCTAAGAGGACTGTCAAAGTCTCACGTGCAATGGCTTTACTTACGCTCTAAGCCACAAAACTGAAGCATCATAAAGTTCCAAACACAGGTCTAGTAATTCCTTGACAAAATACTCCATTTCTAAACAATGTATTGATACGCATGTTAGTGGTCATTAAGTAGTGATAAAATGTAGGTGTATGCAACAAACGATAATGGCGGAGTGCAAAGTGTTCGACAGGAACCGAACATAACTCCCCACCCGCATTATCATTGCGATTGCAAGCGAGGGAAATGTTTTGCACCCTCGAGCGTTTTCTTAGTACACATTTTTATTTGTCTGAACTCGATCTCACGTTTATAGTCCGATAAGGTAGCCATTTTCTGAGAGGACTGGTAAAATCTCACATGCAATGCCTTTACTTACGCTATAAGCCACAAAACTGAAGCATTATAATTTATAAAGTTCCAAACAAAGGTCGAGTAATTCCTTGACAAAATACTCCATTTCTAAACAATGTAATGATACGCATGTTAGTGGTCATTAAGTAGTGTTAAAATGTAGGTGTATGCAACAAACGATAATGGCGGAGTGCAAAGTGTTCGACAGGAACCGAACATAACTCCCCACCCGCATTATCATTGCGATTGCAAGCGAGGGAAATGTTTTGCACTTGCGAGCGTTTTCTAAGTACCCACATTTATATAATTGTCTCTATTTTAGTGCGAAATGTACAGACAAAGTACGATGTGATGGTCGTTTGCGAGACTTTTTTCTACTATGTTTTGGAATCGTACCTAAATAACGTATCGCACTGGTTCACAGTTTATAATTAACTGTTTAATTAAAAAAGACGTGCGTTGAGTTTGCACTACCGAACGTTCTAGAATCTAGAAGAAAACATCTAAATAAAGGTTACTATACCTAATTTATTTCATTTTTATTTTATTTATAAAGGAAAACTTACAGCTAAATTTTACAGACTAGTCATACATCTAATTATCTTACAACTAATAACAAGTTTTCACAAGTGGGTAGAGGTAAAAGATAGAAAGAAGTTTGAATATCAAGTGGTAGCAGTTAATAGAAGGTTGGTAGAAGAAGTTAATGGAAGTGGAAGTGTTAAAAGTGAGTTATCGAGAAGGGACTAAAGAAATAGAATCGAAATAGTTTTTTACCATAAATTGGCGAACACTATTTATACCGCCGTGAAATAGATCACGAGATTAAACGTTTTCTATAATAATTAAAGAATTTCTTAATTGCATGGATAGTTATATACGCTTTTGTCTGCTCACGAGATATCATAGAAATTATTTTATTAATTTATTTACTGAAAAATAAATTATATATTTACTTAGTGAAATTTAAAAAAAGTGTTTGTCTGTTCTTTTCGGTGCGAAACTGCTTTCTAAACTTAGCAGTAGAGTTTTGACTTCAAATTAGAGCCTGAAATGTTAAAGAATAAAGATTTTTCATTTACATTTCTATTTTCAAACTATCATTATATTATTATTTTAATCGATTAACGGGTGATTTTGTTTTATGCCTGTTAAAAACTAGCAAAAAGCTTCAAAGACAATCTTAATCTATTCTTCACAGACCAATCAGACACGGAAGGCATAAACTGGTTGAATTATCACACCGCTTGCGCAGAGTACAAAAATCCTTTGTCGGGTTGAGTATACGCTTTTATAACGTGATCCCGAAGGCAGTTTTGGACCTACCTATACATAGGTTCAAACAAGCTGTCAAAAATCATCTTCTAAGTAAGGGTTACTATACAATAAATGAATTTTTAAATGACAAAGACCCTTGGATCTAAGTGTATATTCCGTCTGCTCACAATATGCTTATTATAATGTGATATATTGTTTAAAACAAAATTGTAAAAAAATATTATTTTTAAAAAAAAGCAAGTGCCGAGTTTCTTGCCCGTTCTTCTCGGTGCAGTGCTACTTTCCGAACGAGGCGGTAGAGTCTTAACGTAAGTTAGGCCTATGTGAAAGAATAAAATTTTTGAATTTTGAATTTTTTGAATTCTTATTTCCAGCATAATGTCAAGAAATAACGCTCACCGGAGCGAAAATATTGGATTTTCCAGTGAATTCTTTATCTGCCGACAAAGGCTGAGGGTGGCAACAGAAAGACGGCGCATCTGTAATTATATATCGATTGCTCGCGGGCCACCTGTGCACATTTTATTATTCATGTCGATTTGACGTCAAACACCATTTTCCAAGTTACGAATTGGGTTTTTCTGGTCTTATATAAAGGTGTTTTCCTTAACTAAAGTAAATAATAATGCCTCCGCTGAGATTTTCCACAGGTGCGGGAATTGTTATAGTGCACAATTAAGTGCAAGTATAGGTGCACTCTATCCTTCTCTTTCATAATCAGAGAGACCGACGGCTTAACGTGCTGTCGGAATCACGGGGGTGAAACCCGCCAATTTTCAAACTCCGGGCTAGTACTAAGAATTTCCGGATAGAAAAACCCGCAAAGTCAAATTTTATTGGCCCGACCCGAAATCGAACCCACGATCTTGTGGTCTGCAGTCGACCATGCTCACTAGACCTACAGGCATTTTCTTTAATACGTAGGTACTGTATAGTTTGTGTATCATGCTTTTTGTCTCGTTTGTATAAGGCCTATGTCCAACAGTGGACGTCCATAGGCTATGTGATCAAACACTTATCTACTGATATCCGATATCCGACAGCCGTTATGTCGGTTCCAACTTCCATGTATCGCCCCGTGTAGCTACCTATTTGACAACCGATAAAAACTGTCCCCGATAATTGGGCTGTGTCGATGTCCCTTATCATTTATCTACATCATAAGAAGAACTTCTTTGCAATCTTTAACTTTTCCAAGAATTTCGGTCGGGTGATGAGAAATCAGTCAGGTGATTTTAATATCAGTTTGGGCTATCAAAAAATACGAGGAATTATAGAGATATTATTTCAAATTTGCTTTAATTCTTGTATTTCTTTAACCTTTTGATAAAATTAAGGACCTTACGTCTTTTTTTACGCTATACAAGTTAGTACTTGACTGCGATCTCACCTGATGGTAAGTGATGATGCAGCCGAAGATGTAAGCGTACTAACTTGGAAGGGGTAAGTTATGTCACCCCAACGGTTTCTACACAGCATCGGACCGGAACGCTACATCGCTTGGCGGTAGGGTCTTTTGCTGGTAGGGTGGTAACTAGCCACGGCCAAAGCCTCCCACCAGACCAGACCTGAGCCTATTTAGAAATTATAAAATTCCAAAGTGGCCCGTGGCGGGAATCAAACCCGCGACCTCCCACTCGAATCCGACCGTGCGCCACGGAGGTCGTCAAAACCTTTAACAATATCAGTAGGAAACAATCACTGCACATGGGGAAACTATAAGGGCACAAGTTGGTTATGGTGCCACACCGTTTTACAAACGCCCTTTGTGGGGTTGAGTGTACGCTTCTACAATAATATTATGATCCCGAAGTCAGTTTTGGACTTACCTTTGCACAGGTTTAAAGACATTCTTAAAAACAAATTGGGGCTACTTACTATACCATTGAAGAATTTTTTATGACAAATATTCTTGGAATGATTGTAATATGCTTTCATCTCCTCACGAGACATCTTAAAAATATATTATATTTTTTCATTTCATACTTTATTAGAAAAATTGTATTTAAAATGGCATTTTTTTAAAAGAGCAAGTGCCGAGTTTCTTGCCAGTTCTTCTCAGTGCAAATCTGCTTTCCTAACCTGGCAGTAGAGTTTTCACTTTAAAGCCTATTATTTAGGCTGATATGAAAAACAAAGATTTTCATTTCCATTTTATTGCCTCACGTGCAGCGACAGTTTAACAAAAGCATAAACAATCTACGAACATCAATATAACTGAACAAACGTGTGGTAAAACTGTAACAGGCAAATTCCCCATTGCAATGTACATTGTGTTGCACTGGCGGAATTATAAACACGTGTGCACACGACGTGCGCCCATTGGCATATAAATCTATGGACCCCGGGTGTAATACAAAATTCACGAGGGTCAATCAATCAATCAACCTATAGTCGTCCACTGCTGGACATAGGCCTTTCCGAGAGCGCGCCACCACACACGGTCCTCCGCCTTCCTCATCCACCCGCTACCAGCGACCTTTTTCAGGTCGTCGGTCCAGCGGTCCAGCGGGTCACGAGGGTACATGTGTATTTTTATAAACAAACGAAAACATTGTAATTTATGTCTTAAATCACTTTAATAAAGCCTAATTTTGCTTAAGTGTGATTGGAACTCTTTACGCGTTTTGGATTTCTTTAGGTTCGGACAGTTTTTAGCGCTGTCCCGAAATCCTTATACTCGTATTATAAATCAATGCGTGCGCCCATTACTGAGGTGACATGCATTGTGTGGCGCAGGTGTGGCCGCGGCCTAATGCCTCGCGGAATAAATACATTGAATATACATATTACAATACAGTATTGTCAGTATTGTCAGTAGAGTGCTCTAGAACAGTGTAAAGCACGTGTTTTACACTGTTCTAGAGCACTCTATTTCTCTATGCTCTTGAGGAGTTCGGTGTTTTCAGCAAGTTTTCAGCCAATTTAAAAAATGGAGGAGGTTCTTTGGAATAGAACCCTTATGGTGAGATTTTCTCCGTCCGTCCGTCCGTCTGTCACACTCGATTATTTTTTATGTTTGTTACTTCATAACTCAACTGGGTTAATCGATTTTGATGATTCTTTTTTTATTAAAAAGCTGATGCTTCCCGTGTTCCATTTCAATTTAGTCCAGCTGTGATACTAGTATCCATGAGAAAACCATATAAGTCTTAAACTTTAATTGGAAACGATGTATTCATCACATGTTTGATGAGAGTTAAAGTCTGTTTTTTTGTTAATTAATTAACGTATAATAGTCACTGAAAGGATTTTTCCGACATATTAATTGTCAATCCAGGTTACCTTTGAGGTACCTTCCTATTTTTATTAAGAACTATCTGACCAGTAAACTTTTTATTTTTGACCTTTCTTGGACCTATCTGACCTGGTTTACGCTGTTTTGATATACAAAATAATATGTGCGTACTTAAATCTAATACCTGTTCTAGAAACATTAATATCAGAAGTGTTCATTAGAATATTGTGTAGAGTAGTTTAGTGTTGAATAGTGTAGCACTGAACAGACTGCGCTCAGTTAATCTCAGCGCCGGAGCTCGAGAAGGCTCGAGATTAGCTCTAATTTGTATCTGCTTGTGCGAGATTATGGATTGCCAAGGCGGGCGTTAATTTGCCGAAACAAGGAATATTTTATCATCAATATCCCTCTTGCGAAACTTAGCGGAACTTGGAATTTCCATATATGGTCCTATGTCCAGGAGTGGACATCTATTGGCTGAAACGAACACCAAACAGACTGAATCTTTTAATACTTTTAGCAGGACAGATTAAGGTGTTTCGGCCCTACCAGCACGCATGATTCAAATTTTATTTAGTTTTGCGCAAACATTAGACTAACTACACATTCATAGGTTTATGGCAATGAATTTTGTGGGAATAATATGTATTCATCTCCATTTTTAGGGTTCCATACCAAAATGGTAAAAATGGAACCCTTAAGGTGAGACTTTCTCCGTCCGTCCGTCCGTCCGTCCGTCCGTCTGTCACACTCGATTATTTCAGTAACTATTCAAGTTATCGACTTGAAATTTAGAATAAGTATAGGTAATAGTGACCCGACGTCATAACAATCGTAAAAATTTGAAAATTGTTTTTATTTTTATTTAAAAAGGGGGGAAAACCGGGTCGACAAAATTTCAAAATGAGATAACAATATTGCGTGGGGTATCACAAGTAACGACCTTTCATATGATACCCCACGCAATATTGTAACTAAACTGTAACTAAACTAATTTTTATTTATTATCTAAAACTATTTTTTATTTATTTTTATATCTGATAGTTTTTGATTTATTGGGCAAACTTTAAAAAAATATACCGTTCCCCCCCTTATCTCCGAAGTTTACCAATCGAAAAATCGGAAATAACTATGATCTATAGAAGTTAACGTATATTTTACAGGAAAAATAAAATCAACTCGCTTACTAATATACTTTTTTTGATTATAAAAATAATCCGCCAAAAACAAAGTTACGTTTGCGGTTTGCCAACAAAAGTACCTACATGTAAATTATACTCGTAAATTCATGAACAAAAGTGATTCTTTCAATGTTTTACTTTTTTTATGGTATGGAACCCTCGGTGCGCGAGTCCGACTCGCACTTGGCCGGTTTTTTTAATAGAAACTTTGACCGAAAATTCGATATTGGTTCCCAAAAGATAATTATTTGCAGTTTCTCAGATTTCGAGATATAGGGAACCAATATGAAGTATATGAGAGTTGAGCAGAGTTTTTTAAACAATTGAATGCATAAATGTTGCGAATGCTTAACTCATTGCCATAAGCTTACGATGTTATATGATAAGCCCACTTTTAGCGAGAAACTAAACAAAATTTGAATTTTCGCGCCCGGGTGGTACCCATCCCCCTTAATTTGTTTTGCTATAATCCGCTATTTGAAAAGAATTTGTATGATCCAATACGCAGGAACACCGTATGCACAATCCCACATGAAGCACAACATACAATTCTTCGAACACTTTCTTTGACGCACGTTTCGTCCCGACACCGCGATATCCTCAGGAGTTCTTGAACACTGAAACACATAAATGATTATAGTGTTCTATGTATATGGTATGGGTTCTATGGGTATTTTCCTTTATTTTGGGGCAAATTTTTGTGGAGTGAAAAAGTTGCTATACTCGCGGCAAAAGTGCATGATATAATCAGCCACTTAGCTAGTACTAATGTACTATATTTGTACATATGAACAGTGCACAGTGTACTCTGTGTAGGTCGTTCCCAGTAGCAGAGCCTGTAAGGCGTTACCCGTTAACTGCTAATTGGAGTTCCACTCGTAACTGTTATTGCTGCAGTTCTGTTGTTCCGAGCTTTGGGGTCGCGCAGGGCGATTCGCACCGCGTTACTTGAATCGGACGGAAGGACATGCAAGTTACAACAAACTGTTTTTACACGACTGCCCAAAAAGGAGTGTAATGTTTTAGGGTTCATGTAAGTATGTATGTGAGTTTCTTTATTCCACCATAACTTTTAAACTGCTTAAACGATTTAGTCATATTTAGAATCCTTACATCATTCTGAGTAACATAGGCTTTATTTTTTTTGAAAAAGTTGTTTAATCACAGGGCAGTTTTAAATTTTTTTTTTAATTATTTACTTGTTGCTTTTCTGTGCCTACTAATTCGCCAGCAATCCGCATCCCTATCCTTAGTAATATTATAAATGCGAAAGTAACTCTGTCAGTCTGACTGTCTATCGTAACTTTCATGCTTAAATTACCGAACAAATCTTGATAAAATTTCAAACATAAATGAGAGTGGAGTTTGGGCAAGGACAAAGGTCATATTTTTTAGAAACGGGAACGGGAACATTTTTAGTGCCGGGGAAATCCACGATTCCCACAGGATTTGTAAAAACCAAAATTCACGCGGGCAGAGCCGCAGGCAACAGCTAGTATCTATAGCCATACAAACAATAAGAAGACCAGGCGGTTGTAGCCATACGCCTTATCTATTCCATACTAAAATTAATCTTAGAGAATAACCTTAGTAAGCTCAGAGAACAAAATTCAAAAAATGCATAGGAATGACAGTTATCTACGCGGAAGACACGTGATCTATTTTGCGTTATGATAGACCTATACCCTGGAAGCGGCGGACCGCGAGAAAAATGTCGCCTCTACCGGTGTCAAAGATGATTGTTTTGACACCGGCAGCGAACTCTACCTCAGCATTACTGTTGTTGACAAAAAAAGCATTTTTGGCACCGATAAACTGGCGGCATTTTTTCGCGCTGCTCGCCCTGTCCAGGGTATTATAATGTCTATTGACATAAGCCAACCTCGCGACAGCAGCGGTCATAAAACGTGGTCTGCCTACTGCTCTCTCTCTCTCTCTCTCTCTCAAATTTTCTTATTTTTAGTTTTCGGGCGTCGGGAGTTTTTATTTATTTTTAATTTATTTTAATACAAGCATAATAAAGTAAGGAAATAATTTGCTCGTTGAATGGTGGGTGACCCATATTTTACTGTGGGGCGCCATCTGTCAGATAAGAGGTCCAAGATGGGTCCCCGATAAGCCATTTGGCGATTTGTGGTCATTTACATGAGTCAGCGGACCGCGGGATGAATTGCGGTCCTTTTAGGGGTGTCAAAAGCCCCGAATCTACGATTTTTTTGACGTGGACAGAAACTTTATTGAGACATCCCTCTTTCCAGTGTACCCCAGTCGCCTCTTTCTTTTCCTGTGTAGCGCCTTTTTCTTATTACATGCAACTTTTATGTCACTTTCATTCATTCATTCATTTCATTTGTTTCATGTGTAAGACCCTTCTTACACAGTTCATACACCAGTCATAGTAATCGTATTTCTATATGATCTATTGATTTAAATTTGGAATTGAATGAAAAATGACACTACAAAATGTATGGGAATGTCATACGACCTCCCAGAATGTCATAATGGGATGTTGAGCACCTCCCTGGCGCAGAGGCGCGCGCTCGTATTCGAGTGGGAGGTCGCGGGTTCGATTCCCGCCACGGGCCACTTTGGAATTTTATAATTTCTAAATTGGCTTAAGTCTGGTCTGGTGGGAGGCTTCGGCTGTGGCTAATTACCACCCTACCAGCAACGACGCACCGCCAAGCGATTTAGCGTTCCGGTGCAATGTTATGTAGAAACCGTTGGGGTGAGTTAACTTACCCCTTCAAAGTTAGTACGATAACATCTTCGGCTGCATCATCACTTACCATCAATTGAGATCGCAGTCAAGTACTAACTTGTATAATGAACAACAACAAGAGAAAACAATTGTTATGGGAGTAGGAAAAATCCTCATAGGACACCGCCGACTTCATTGGGGATGGTGCCCAATGACCTGAGGACTAAAAAAAACCTCCTCTGTTCTATCATTCTTTGATAGGCACCGAGTTACAGAATACGTGCGCAGGTGTCTGGTGAGAGGCTTCGGCTGAGGCTAGTTACCACATTACCAGCAAAGAAACAGTTATTGGGATGAGTTTACTTACCCCTTCCAAGTTAGTACGTTAACATCTTAGGCTGCATCATCACTTACAATCCGGTGAGATCGCAGTTAACTTCTACCTTGAAAAGTAAAAAAACTCTCAGGTAAGAACAGTGAGATCATTTATAATTTCTCCAATGCAGCGGGTCACGTAGTATCGCCTCGGCAAAGATTAGCTAATCTGGTCTCCCGGCGCAAGATTTACGCCGCTGTTGCTGTTAGCGAATGCTTAATTACATGTTTAAACTTCAACGGGAATAAATCCGGATTTTCAGTCTTCGCTTACGAGCTGTTAAATATTTAAGACGCTCGAGCTAAGATTATGCGCCTGGTACACTTATTTTTGCTGACTTCCGTAAACACTTGTTATGTTTACTGGTAGTAGGACGTTTCTTGCGGAGTTCGTTCGGTTACCAAGTACCAACGCAGGCCCATAGTCTATGAGCCTCATGAGAAGGCTAAGAATCACTCAGCGGGCGATGGAGATAGAGCTTTCTTTTTACGCGATACAATTTAGTACTTGACTGCGATCTCACTTGATGGTAAGTGATGATGCAGCCGAAGATGTTAACGTACTAACTTGGAAGGGGTAAGTTATGTCACCCCAACGGTTTCTACACAGCATCGTACCGGAACGCTAAATCGCTTGGCGGTGCGTCGTTGCTGGTAACTAGCCACGGCCAAAGCCTCCCACCAGACCAGACCTGAGCCAATTTAGAAATTATAAAATTCCAAAGTGGCCCGTGGCGGGAATCGAACCCGCGACCTCCCACTCGGATCCGAGCGTGCGTCCCCTGCGCCACGGAGGTCGTCAAGAGCTATGCTCGGAGTTTCTCTACGTGATCAAAACAGAAATGAGGAAATGAGTAGACGAACCAGAATCACCGACATAGCTCAACGTATCGCGAAGCTGAAGTGGCAATGGGCGGGGTACATAGCTCGTAGAACCGACAGACGTTGGGGACCCAAAGTGCTGGAATGACGACCCGCACGGGAAAACGCAGTGTTGGTAGGCCTCCGACCAGACTGACATTAAAAGAGTCGCGGGAATGCGCTGGTTTACATCCCACACGGTTTTTTCGCTACTTATAGCGCAGAACCGTGCGGGTTGGAAATCATTGCAGGACACAGATTTTATTGCAGGAGGCCTTTGTCCAGCTGTGGACGTCTGTCGGCTGAAACGAACGAAAGAACGAACATCTTTCTTGCGTCATCATTGAGATATGATATAGATTTTACCGCTACTTATGTTGTAACTTCTGAAACGATCACATTTTTTTTTGATGATGGATGAAGCACATAGCGTTCCTCATTCTTTGGAAGTATGTCTCCGTCCTGTGTGTCACTATGACAGCTATAGAAGAGGTCGTCACCCCGTCGGTTGCGCCGGTAATGCGTCCCGGACGCCGCACAGGCCTATCAGGAAGACCGATCTTGCTCCAACGTCCCTAATATTTCCGACTCGGGCCGTTCCTAAGTAAAATATGGCTCGAAATGGGCCGATTATTTCCTGGTACCACGAGGTTATTAGGTTTGTACAATGTAGTACTGACGTTCGTTGGTATGTTACTTATGAGATTACGCTGACCTTTTTTTTTAATCAAATGTAAGTTTTGAGGGACCGAATGCATTATATTACCTAGTAGTTAAGGTATGATCTCATTAGGACCCGTATTCTCCTGACCTTACCAGTGTATTCACTGTACACCTTTTGTTAAGTAGTATATTTAACAGTTATATGTCGTGGTTTTGTAGTAGTTTAGAGAAGTGGAGTGTTGCAGGATCTTTAGCGAGTGATAATTCCTCGCAGCAGCTTGTCTCAAAAACTGTGCTTTAGTTGCTTTATTCTAAGTCAAAGGATTCGTTCTGAATAACAGAAAAATGCCTGAGGTGACTGGTTCCATTAAAATAGAACCTAATCCTATGTAGAGATCAATGCAAGGATGCTCTATCCATTTCGTCTGCATTGATCCTAAGCCGACAGCGACAAAAAATTTACACAGTGAGGATTCCGTTTTCTTGAAATACGTGCTACTAAGGTATCGATTGGTCCGACACCTTAGAAGCACGTATTTCTACATATGGACTAGCGAGACCTACCTTAGTAGCACGTATTTCTATCTATGGTCTAGCGAGAACTACCTTAGTAACAAGTATTTCTACCTATGGTCTAACGAGACCTACCTTAGAAGCACGTATTTCTACCTTAGATGGTCTAGCGAGACCTACCTTAGTAGCACGTATTTGTACCTATGGTCTAGCGAGAACTACCTTAGTAGCACGTATTTCTATCTATGGTCTAGCGAGAACTACCTTAGTAACAAGTATTTCTTTATTTTCAACCTATGGTCTAACGAGACCTACCTTAGAAGCACGTATTTCTACCTATGGTCTAGCGAGACCTACCTTAGTAGCACGTATTTCTACCTATGGTCTAGCGAGACCTACCTTAGTAGCACGTATTTCTATCTATGGTCTAGCGAGAACTACCTTAGTAACAAGTATTTCTACCTATGGTCTAACGAGACCTACCTTAGAAGCACGTATTTCTACCTATGGTCTAGCGAGACCTACCTTAGTAGCACGTATTTCTACCTATGGTCTAGCGAGAACTACCTTAGTAACAAGTATTTCTACCTATGGTTTAGCCGTCTAGCGAGACCTACCTTAGTAGCACGTATTTCTACCTAGCGAGACCTACTTGGACTCCTCAGCAACACTCCAAGATATCAGCAACCTGAGAGACCTCCTTGGATTCTGGAGTGAGCTCGTTTGACAGGAGAGATCCAACTAGGAAACGCATAGGCGACTCCACGCGCAACGGGCGAAGCAATTGCTCAATTGCGGAAAAGTTGAATATAAAAAGGGTTCAATTTAATATACTCGTACGGAACCCTAAAAATCAGTAAACAAATTGCGGAAAGCATTATATTTCTGTTATTTTACGCAACTTCCTCTGAGTTCCACCTGTAGCGTAGCGGAGCGGAGTGTAGCGTAGCGGAGCGGAGTGTAGTGTAGCGGAGCGGAGCGCTAAGTGCGGGGCGCAATTTAAAGAATAAACGTAATAATGAAGTTCCTCCATCAATCACTGGCGCCATCTGTCCGACAGCGGAAGTTTTACTGCGCGGCATTCATAGTCGACTCCCGAAGACTGCGTGTTTGTTTTCGTGTGCGGAAAGTCGCAGTTTCTCCGTACGCGCAATTCTGACTGGGTCTGTCTTCATCCTTATGTCATGATTATGTAGCTTTTATGTAGGTAGTAAAATAATAAATCAGTTTTACAATGGCAAAAAAAAAAAAAAGCAAAACCACCACCCACCACCACCACTACCACTACATAATCATGACACCTTATACATTTCCTTTTCTTCCTTTTCTCACTTTTCTCTTGACCTCATTATTATGGCTGTATCGCTACTATCCTTTTTGGCTTAGCAGCATGCGAGTTCTAGTTTACGGGCTTCTACATCAATTTACTATTTAATCCTCTTGTAGTACACCGTGTTCTAGTTCTAAAAATTAAAATAACAAGCGTCGCACGTGATTAGCCCGTCATAAGCTCCTCAAAAGTCAAATCTCTCTGGCAATTCACGTGCTGCTATAAATTGTGTGCCAAATTGTCCTTTTGGAATCATGAAAGAAAGTGACATGTTGTTTAAAACAGAGTATGTAATATGTATATTGTATGTATATTATGCCCTATTTTATATTTTTAGACTACAAGTTAGTACTTGTCAGTGAATTCATCTGAGGGTTAGTGGCGACTGTTGAAGATAAAGATACTATCATACTATACTATCTTGGACCAACATCTAATGGTTTCTACATAGCATTGCACCGCGCCGGAACGTTAAATAGCTTGGCCAAACTTAGCGGTACGCCTGTACATCTTTGTTGGTTGTACTATAGTAATAGGTGCTTATTACAAAAACAAGGACAAAGTTAGGAGCTTCCTACACATAGCAACCAAATCCAAAGTGTATTTACGTTACCTGGTAAGTTTCGTTCAGTAAATGTATTCAAGTTGGTTATTCTGGATCAGCTAACAACAGCTTTACCCGAACTTCGCTCAGCGCTAGTTATTTCACGCTTTTCCTTATTTACTTGATAAGTTTATTAGAGGTAAAATGCATTAATCGCTTACCGGGTGAAATACTTCTCATTCAGAAAAGAATAAAGAAGAGTAGGTACTTATTTAGATTTATCATGTTTCATTCAAATAATATCTGGGTGACTGAACTTCGCTGGGTAGTTTAACCACTGGCCAATAGATGGCAGCAGGAGTCATATTTTTATTTATTTATTTTGGTAAATTCGACATTTTCTAAAAATGGATCTATCGCCCCCAAAACCCCCTGTATACTAAATTTCATGAAAATTGTTCGAGCCGTTTCCGAGATCCAGATTATATAGAAATACATATTATATATACGTACAAGAATTGCTCGTTTAAAGGTATGTTTACGAAAAATCACAATCCAATCCAATCGTAACGATATAAACAGTCCCAGTCCGATTGGTTGCAAGTCAGCACACTGCGTGAGTCATAGTTTCACTTCCATACCTAAAGGTTAGGTGCGAATTCCTCCATACATTTACAGCCAGCGCCATCTATTGACATCCGCATGTCAGCGACTGTCCATAGATGGCGTTGGCTGTAAATGTATGGAGGAATTCGATTCGTTTGTGCGATGCGAGTCGATTCGAAATTCGTACTAACCCAACTGTACCTATCGGTGGGGTTAGTACAAGTTTTTGGACTGATTCAAATCCCGATTACCGATCCGATATTATATTCCGATATTATCTACGATACCAATCTTACACCATGGTAGGTACTGATGGTATACCATGGCAAACCTACGACAAACGTAATTCGGGCACAGATTACCATCAGTTCCTCACCTTTTGCCATAATAATGGCATTTTGCGTGACGCTAAAAAAGATAGAAATTGAACGAAATACAAAAATGTATGAAAATGATTGCGCAATCTTATTAATTTTTTTGAATTTCGTTCGAAAGCGATGCAATAATAAAAAAAACCGGCCAAGTGCGAGTCGGACTCGCGCACCGAGGGTTCCATACCATAAGAGAAGAAAAACATTAAAAGAACCACTTTAGTTCATGAATTTACGAGTATAATTTACATGTAGGTATTTTTGTTGGCGAACCGCAAACGTAATTTTGTTTTTGGTGGTTTATTGTTATTATCAAAAAAAGTATAATAGTTAGGGAGTTCATTTTATTTTTCCTGTAAAATGTACATTAATGTCTATTGATCATAATTATTTCAGATTTTTCGATTGATAAACTTCGGAGATAAGGGGGGGAACGGTATTTTTTTCGACAGTTTGCTCAATAAATCAAAAACTATCAACCATAAAAATAAATAAAAATCGGTTTTAGAATACACAAGTAACGCCCTTTCATATGATACCCCACTCAATATTGTTATTTCATTTTGAAAATTCGAAGCCCCCGTTTTCCCCCCTTTTTAAATAAAAATAAAAACAATTTTCAAACTATTACGATTGCTATGATGTCGGGTCACTAATACCTATAACTATTCTAAATTTCAAGTCGATAGCTTGGATAGTTACTGAAATAATCGAGTGTGACAGACGGACGGACGGACGGTCGGAGAAAGTCTCACCATAAAGGTTCCATTTTTACCAAATTGGTATGGAACCCTAAAACGCAGAGACTGGACACAATAATTACGGCTAAAGTAGAACTTCTTACCTTACGGTAGTGTAAAGTTCAATCCACGAGGACGCGCCCCACCCTCCTCCTTACGACTCCTAACTCCTTATGATTTGCGCAAAACATGCGCGATTGTGAAGGAAGGGGCGCGTTTTCGTGGATTGAACTCAAAGATAAAAATAGTCAAGTTAAGCCCATCCGACCATTTAACGTAAACGTTCTTCATACAAGAAAATGTAGCGCCATCTGTCGAAACTCCTGCGAAATACATGTTTATTTTTTTATATTTTTTTTATCTGTGTGTCTGTGGTCACCTTGCCTGCAATATTATTATTAATTAGAAAAAAAAACAAATAGTTCTTCACCTATCTACATAGACTGACTACTGCCAGGGAGGGTGAAAAATAGTCATTTTTGCTCCCTTAAACTGGCGACATTTTTTCGCGCTGTTCGCTCTGCCTTTAGTATACAAGTCTGTGATTGAACTACATACATTAACGGTGGAAGACAAAAGTACAGTGTATACAATAAAGTACAAATACAAGTGTTAATAAAATAGCAGATAGGTATTCAACACTCTTAGCGCCAAACGCCAATAACTTCATTAATCCGCAGCTGTCAAACTTAAAAGCGGCTAAGTACCGGCGACAAGCGCCTAACTGATGAAAACATCTTAAAAGCCCATCCTTATCGGATCTGTCTTCTTTTGTCGCTGTTACTTGTTAATTTCATTTCTGTTTTGACGTTGAATTCGAATGCAAATTGTTTTGACAGGTGTTCGTAAACCATTTCTAGCGAGATTTATCAATATCAAAAACATATAAAAAAGACGTGTGGCACTCGGAGACTGCCGCGGTAAGGCTATTGCATATCATTTTTATCAACTTCTAACACCCCCCACTCCGTGGGGGTTTTAGGTTATTTTCGTTGCGGAATTTCTGGATTCGTACTCCACGCTCTAGGCCCGCGATAGTAGCTATGCAATAGCTTAAAAATTCCAAAACTTCAAATTTATAAAATTATTTACAGTATCTTTGTCGTAACCAAAATATACCTAAATAGTAGAAAATTATTTATTTCATATAGGCCTAGCATACAAAGGATCTTATGACAAGTCATTTCATTTAACAGTTAATATACTAACATATCCGATCCATGCCTCCTAGTACCGTCTTCAGCTGCATTGTCACTTATCTTCAAGTGCGATTACGATGAACTCACGATGTGTGCCTCGGCGCTGGCTCGACCCACATTATCGATTAATATCGTATTGACCTTTATCACTATTTAATAGCTATATGTAGGTATTTCATGACTATATTCATAAGTGTTTGTAAAATGAGCCTGAATGAAATAAATCAATTTTGAATCTTTGAATCTTGAAGTGCCTGAAAGCTGGACCTAAGTGAAATAAAAATATTTTAAGTATAAATAAATTGTATGGAAGCAGACGTTGGATGCGGAAATCCATAATTAATTAGCAATATCGTAGAGTCTCTACGATTTCGCATTGTGAAGTCAACATTTCCTAACGATGTCCCGGTGTCGGGACGAAACGTGCGTTGAAGAAATTGTTGGAAGAATTGTGTGTGGTGTTTTATGTGGACAGTGTTCCTGCATATTATATTATTTTCAAGTAGCGGATTATACCAAAACAAGTTGATCTGTCCTGCTAAGATTAATTTTCTTTCTTTCTTTTCTTTTATTACCTAAATACTAGTGTCCGACCGAAAGTTCGGTTTCGGTTTCGGTTTCAAGATCAAGTTTCGGCGGCAGTTTCGGTTTCGGCCTAAACTGGCCGAAACTTTTACCGAAACCGAAACTGATTTCGGAAGTAGTCGTGCACGCTCGCCTAACTGCGTTTCTCGCGGCAACACTATGGCAGACGCTGGCGGCCCTGTTCGGGAATTGTCGGGCGCTGTTCGGATAGCTCCGTAGCAATAAAACTTAGTGAGCTATCGTCCGACGTAAACATTCTAATGTGTAAAATGCATCAAATTTCAGAATTTTAAGGAATTTTATACTTGACCACATGAGTTTCGGTTTCGGTTTCGGATTCGGCCGAAACTGAAGCCAGGGCCGAATATTCGGTTTCGGTTTCGGTTTCGGCCGGAAAACCAGTTTCGGTCGGACTCTTCTAAATACCTGTCTGCATTGGAAAAGCCGTAACGTCCCGGCCGGCCCGCGGGGCGGTACTCCGAGAGGCTCGTATGTTATAAACCGTTTTACGCGCGGATCTCCATCAATTTAACGGCGGAACCATTAGGGCCCATAAACTGCGTTTAACGTTTCATTTTACGTTTGAGCACGAGCGTTAGATGAGGTTATCATCATACGTACATATCTTATGAAGTGCTAGCTTACAGTGCGACAACAAAGAGTATATAATCACTACGTTTTATGCGACAAGGCTTTTGTGGCGCTTGAATGACATTGTCACGAGGGCGCCAGCGTAAGACAAAGGCAGCCAGCAAATAAATTTTCCTCAATTTTAGGGAGTAAGTATATTAAAAATGTCAGTGCTGAAAAAATCGAGTGAGTTTTATCTTATTTTAACGGATTGAGTACTATATTCTGACTGAATTCTAGTATCAGGAAAGTAGGTGTATGGAAAGGCTGTAATTTAAAAAAAATGAAATTCAGATTATTTTATTATAATCATGGTCACTGCAAATTTATAGATAATAATTATACTCAAACTACACAAGGCTTATTTATTATTTTATTAGGAATTTACTTTACTATTCTTTAAGCATATGAATATTTTACAAAGCCCCATTTACAATTGCTGATCAAGTGGGTGAGTATCAAAATTTCCTCCATCATCGTCTTTACTACTACCATCATTAATGTCACTTCTTTCTTCTTCTGAACATACTTCTATGATGTTTTATCCAAATATCCATCTTTTAAACGGTACACAGCAACTGTGCCACTCATCTGTAGAAATAGCCTTGAATTATTTGAATTATTTTATGGTGTTCATCATTTGACTTTATATAGTTTCATGAATAAACTCAAAACAAGTTACGAGTGCAAATAACAATCGCCCGCCATGCAGATATAATATTATCATTTCTTTCCGTTAGAATCTCTCTGTTGCATTTCTAAATCGAAAACCAATCTTTTTAATATGCTGTCTAAGAATTTCTCGTCTACCTAAAACCGACATAAAACACCGGTATCAAAAGCATCCATCATAAGTTTGTTATTTCTTGTTTTTCTCTTCTTCTATCTATTTCAACGCCTGATGTTTTTTGAAAGTTTCCTTCATTTTAAATTCTTACTACATTGCGTAAAGAAACGCCTGAAGAACTAAGAAACATTATATTGCACATTCTAGAAATAGGTAACGTATTTAGTCCGATCGGGTGGGACTTTTCGATTCCCGAGTATGGTAACATTTACCTGTGGCAGCGGCAACTCGATCATTTACTCTTTTGAATGGAATTATTGGGGCCCTTAGCTCTTTCTCCTACATAAAAAATCTCTTTAACTTTTAGCACTATTTCTCTAACACCACCTTTAAGTGCTTTTGGCATGTTTTTGAATAAATAATAAGCAAAAACAACACAATATTTTGTGTTGTTATGACAGCGATATGTTGACAGAGCGAACTTTCAAACTTAAGATGACATTAAAGTTTCCGATTTTTGCCGCGCGCCTCAATAGCCTTGTCGCACTGTACAAATTTGGAGAGAATTTTTTTTGTATCGTCCCAAGCTTCATTACTTATTCTGAGGTCCCAAGCATGTCGAATGTCAACTACGTAGAAATGTTATAAAATGTAAGTACAGTCCATAGGTACAGTTTGACAAGGCTCTCTTGTGACTTGAATGACATTGACAGGAGGGCGTTGTTATCATGGCTGTAACATAAAGGATGAGCACAGTGGTCGAATTGAACTTTTTCACGAACCGGAACGCTGTACCTTTAGTGCTTCTATTATTTTTTTGGACTTTATTACGAACCGGATTTTCACAACCGGAACGGTGATTTCACGAACCGGAACGCCGTTACGGTGCGTTCCGGTCCAATTCGAGCTTGGACGATCTAATTCGAGCACTCATGAGCACTTAATGACGTCACGCATATATTTTTAGGCTCCGCCCTGAAGTCGGATTCTTAATTTGTCAAAACTGTAAAATGGCGCTTATGTATAGGACCGGCAGTGGTATGTGCTGTCAGCGATACCGGAATATACGAAGCGGGACGCCATATTTGAGAAATTTTTGGCTTCAACATACGTCAAATCTTTCCCGTCCTCTTAGCGTAGCGTATTTCGTCATTCGTCATTGGTCATAAAAAATATTTCGTCATAAAATTTCCTTAATTTTACTTCAATTTTAGTTTTATTTTAGTTTTAATACTAAGCAAAAACAAAACAACATTCAATAGCGATATACCGAAGAGTGAACTATCAAACAGTATCATACTTTAGTATATAGTTTATATAGTTCCAATTTTGGCCACGCGCCAAGATAGCCTTGTCGTGCTTTGTCTAACAAACTTCGAATAAACTGTCGTGTCAAGAGATGAAGGTTCCATTATTTTTATTTCATTTCAAGTAGGTACGGAACTCTAAAAAAGAATGTTGATAATATTGAAAATCCGCTATCAATCAGCTGTGCTATTTCTACAAAATGAAATAGCTGCCAGACAGCTGCCAACCCGAATATGGCATGCAAAATTGTACCTACTCTATTACAACTGACAAATTCATAGATGCAGAGATGTACGCTCGTCGCTGTTTTGCAGAATAGCACGGCAGATGTACAAATCCCGACAAAATTATTTTTAATTTAAGCCTAAGCAATAATAATTTAATTTGATCCCACGGTCCCCCGACTAAGGTAATCCCTTCGGAACGTCTGTCCAAAATAATATTTTGAGATAAAAGAAATCGGGGAATTATTTTGAGAAAATCGCTGCCTATTACCTTGCCGTCTGAACCTTTTCTTACAAGGATAATTCTGCTGTTTTAATAACCTTATTTTGGGAGTAGTAGAGTTTATTTTCGGATGTTAGGGTTGTTTTTTAAAGTGGTTCATCTCATAATTGACTCGTATAATTAACTTGGACGAGTTCGGAAGTAGGCAGGGGCGGACAGATGCGTAAAATTATCCAATTAAAAGTATTAACGGGCATTTGCATTTAGCTGCTTTTCTATTACTGGTGGCAAGGTACAGCAGTTTTTAACCGACTTCTCAAAAGTAGAAGGTTCTACATTCGTATACGTATATATTTTTTTGCATATGTTTAGAACCGTTTAAAAAATTCTTTGTTAGTTCGAAAGGGTCATAATAAGAAGGAGTCCAATTAATTGTGGAAATCGTAGAAAAATTATAAAATTTTGCCCCACTTCCAGGTTTATTTATTTATCCAACAACTTCAAGGTTAATACTTAGGTACAAGGTTTACTTCAAGATTTCCGATTAAGCTAAATTTTTCCATTCTTATCTTTTCAATATACAAACAATTATTAATAGCACCTATAACATAGGCTTATTAATCTATGGACGGCGCGTGTAATACAAAATTCACGAAAAAAGTGTCCCGAAAAACCTTCATAAACGAGGGTACATGAGTATTTTTATAAACAAACTAAAACATTGTAATTTATGTCTTAAACCTTTACACTATACAGCCTAATTTTCATCCACGAGACTGAAGTGCAATCTTATGTCTTTTCGCGTTTTGTATGTCATTCGGCTCGGACACTTTTTAGCGCTGACCCACAATCCTTAGTTTATAAATCAATGACCTATAAGTAAAAAGTTTTACATGTTCCGACAATAGAACCACGCTGAAATCTACCAAAAAAGCGTATAAAAGTGTAAGTGTAGTCTAAGGTAGGGTACCTAGGTACTAGGTAGGTAGGTACATTGTAAATTAAAAAGCTTGGCGCGCGTTGTGTTTTTTCCTATTCCCCTTTATTGCCACAGTAAATAACATTAGGGGTTTATGAGGCGTATAAAGAGTAACGCACGCTCTTGAATTTTTAATTTCCGATCCTCCGATACGGGATGCCGTGAAATATTCATCTCTTACAACATCATGCTCAGGAGCTTTTGATCGTTTCTTACATCTCAACATTTGGATGTCGATTAAAAATATTAAGATACCCTCTTTTATATATAATATCATTGGTTGCCTGGTAGAAATCGCTATGTATGTATAAGGCCGCCAAATTGTACTCCTAAATGACATGGCCGGATTCTGCCCTCGGAAAAAAATATTCATGGCCATTGACAAACAGTACGTCATAGTTTAATTTTTATGATCAGAAAACAGGCGAGAGACACAATATCAGCATAACAACTTGTAACAAAATGCGCCTAAATATTTTTAATAGCGATGATTTATTTATTAAAAAATTGCTATTCAAAATGTTTAATCGCATTTTTTAAGCTTTATTATATGAAGAAATAATTAGTTCATAACCAATACGCATCATTTTTAAAAAATAACATTGCTATTAAAAATATTTAGGCGCATTTTGCTGAAAGTTTTTATGCTGATATTTTTTTTCCAGTGCACGGCTCCATACAAGTTTCGGCCATGTCCCAATTGTTTGTGTTAGTTTATTTCTTTCTTTTTTATATTTTTATTCTGTTGTGTGCAATAAAGAGTTTATATCTATCTACCTCTTTGCCCACATGTGTTTCACCTAGGTTAGTTATAAATCCTCAGAAACCATAGATTTTTCCGAATCCTTAGTCGCTCATTCGATAATGTAGCAAAATTAAAAATATTATGATGTATGGTATCAACCTAATTGATCAAGTGACTTATCGAAGACAAGTGTCGATTTTTTGAAATTTGTTCCATAGTTATAGGTAACGCAGCCAGAGTTGAGGCGTACGTAAACTTTCTGAAGAGAAACGCTTTTGTCTCGCTACACACTTTCTTTATAAACTGGCCTGCAAAAGTAAGTATCACACTTTTCAAATTAAAAGTGATACTTACTTTTGCAGGCCAGTGTATTTATAATTTAGCAAGAGCGAGTTATAAAATGTTTTCGATATTTGAATGAGAATGATTTACGACCGTTTTTACAAACACTTTAAACGCCTACTTAAGGGGCGTGTGAACTACAATGTCACCATTCATTCAAAATACCAAATCATTAGTAATTCGTGCATATTTGGATCATGTTGTGGTGTCATTCGGATTCATATAGTAATAATCTATCTAGTAGTTTCTTAAAGTGTTGGTGAAAACGGCCGACAGTGTTCTCTGCTTTCCGAATATGCGATAGTCTGACATTTCATAAATGCATGTTAAAGTGAATATAATATATGAACCTAATGAGCTAATTACATGAACCTCAATGAACCTATTAAAAAAGAGCGCTTATTTCTGATACAAAGTAAGTACCTAAGGTAAAAGAAAGTATAAACTACCAAGGCATATCAATTTGTTTAAAGTGCAGGAACTAGAAAGTGCCTAAGGCAGCTAGCCACGTCCTGTCGCTATCAGTTGTCTAGTTTTTTTTCTTTAATATATATATAGCTGCTTGTGCTGATTCAACACTGACTCACTGACTCATTGATCACCTCTCCTGAACAATTTTGTATGAAAAAATTTTTTTTGAAGGATGATGTCATATAGAGAGGAAAAATTCATGAGGAGGAAAAATACGGAGAGAGCTGATGATTAAGGATATCGGAGACGAGTGAAGAGCACAGCCAAGGGTATTGCAGATAGGTGGGGAGTGCTCGACCAAATGTCACTCGAAATGTCATCCAATTGGCAGTTACCTGAAAAAAAATTCAAAATGGCGGATTCAAAATGGCCGCCATACGAATTTCGTCGATATCTCGGAAAGTTTAAAAGATGGAAGAACGGTTTTTTGACAAGAGTTGATCAGGACCCAATGGTCTATTCGATGGATAGAAAAAAAAATCCAATATGGCGGAAATTTTTTTTACCATAGAAAATGTACGAGGAATATTGAAGAGACCAAGAGTTGTAAAACATGAAGTGCTTTGATGCGGTGTTTTGGAAGACTACCAGAGAAAAATATGGAATGAGGTGGCGATTGAGGATTTTAAAGACAGTCAAGGAGCATGGGCAAGGTATTATAGTTAGGTGGGGACTGCTGAAACAAAAAATACTCGGAACTTCACGCAATTGGCAGTGAGCTGAAAAAATCCAAAATGGCGGATTCAAGATGGCCGCCATACAAATTTCGTGTTGTTCTATCTCGGAAAGTATAAAGGATAAGAGAGTGGTTTCTTAGCAAGAGGTGATCAGGATCTCAAGTAGAACAAGTAGAACGGGATGCATGGAAAATAATTCACTGTTGCGAAATTTATCTTTCCATGGAAAATGTATATAATATGAAAAGAGACAATGATCTAGGATTTGGATGATGATTGAGGAGCACTGTCATGGTTTTAAAGTAAGTTAAGGGCAGTTCGAACAAAAAAATACGCTGAACCTCATCGGATGAGGTTCAGCGTATTTTTTGTTCGAACTGCCCTTAACTTACTTTAAAACCATGACAGTGCTCCTTGGCAATTTTTTCAGCTTACTGCTAATCGGATTCCAATGGGCGATGGAGATGACGGCGATACCGTTATGGGCGGGAAGACTGCACGCGGGCCACATGTGGCCCGCGCACCCACGCGCCCTACTAGTTTAAACTTATATACCTACTGATCAGAAGTTAGCAAAGACTTTCATTTACAAGGTTTTGCCTAGAACGTTATTTACAAATTCCGCAGAAACAGTTGTTTTTTTTTCGCGATAAAGTAGCGTGTGTGTTAATCCAAAACATAATCTATTTCTAATAAATATTTTAGCCAAATCGCTTCAGTAGTTGTGGTTTAAACTTAAACTAGAAAAAAATGACGCTTTAGCGAAAAATTAATGTTCATTCAAAAGTCATTGTATTTTTTTAGGGTTCCGTATTTTAATATTTATGCGCCAACAATACGAGTATATTACATACATAATGTGTATAGAGGCATACCTATAGAGAATACTTACCTATTGTATAAACTAGCAGACCCTGCAAACGTTGTTTCACCATACAAATTATTTCTGAATTAAGTATGAAAAACAGTTTATGTGTCGAAATACCCTACCTCAACCAAAATAAATTCCTAAAGATCGGTCAAGCCGTTTTAGAGAAGTTTGGTTACAAATCTCTCTTCGATACTCGAGAATTTTACATACCTAAGTAGGAAGTTAGAAGATCTTATAATTTTGTTTTAAACTCGACTTTACGACTCTACGCTCTAGAATTTTTAAAATGCAAGTCGGACTTACAGAAAGGTCGAAATAGCCGTTTCCATGCTTTTACTTAATTAACAAAAAATATTAACTTAGGAGCAATGTCATCTGTTTCTTTAAGTACACAATTTCTTAATTAAGCAAGTTAGGGCCAGTCGCCACTCGGTAGGGACCCGACTAAAGTCTACTCACTGCTATCGTGCGTCGTAACTTTTTATAACGAACTGTACAGTCGACTACAAAATATAACCTTTCATTAGAAACATTGGGAAATAAATCTAATTAGAAATGAAAATCTGATCGACAAATTGATAACGTTGCTTTTATATAGAAGACAACAGTCGTATTAAAATTTTTTTGAATTTCGGTATGTACTACCTATTCGTGGTCCGTGGAATTTGCAATCGTCCGTCAACTCAAGAGATCTTTTCAATGATATTTGGTAAAATTCCACTTCCAATTCTAGGTAAGATTTGTTCACATAACTTTATAAGCAGTTATGACTTTGTTTAGTTACAGGTAATTAAATGACAGCAATGATAGCAAAAGCAGTTGTAATAATATTATGATCTATACTTACATTGTCTATTTCGACAAAATGAGTGCAAGTCTCAAATCTGAATAAAAACAACAAAATTCAAATTGCAATTCGAATCGAATTAAACATGTATAAGACATTGAGGATCTCCAAAATTAAACCACAAATTGTTTCTCTGAAATAACAAAGAAACGACATTTAAAGTTCACTATATCTCGAGTCCTCAATCACATTCTTTCTATGAGTTTTTATTACGATAACAATGCACAAAACAATTTCAGCGCCATTTTAAATCATCGACACAGATCACTAATCATAGGTACCTATGCGACAGACAGCTGATACGCGAAGCGCGGCAAATTCAAATGAATGAAATGTCACTCATTTCATTACATCTCCCCCCCTAAGAGCGAAAATTCTAAGCAATATATCTGTAAAATGTACTTATAAGTCATCTTCATATTCATTATCATCTCCTTCATCTTCTTCAGCCTCTGTTATGACAGGTTGCAATTTTGTTATATGAAATAATGTTGATTCTGTTTTTCTGTTGCCTGTATCAATCCTATAAATGGAATTCGATATTTTCTCTATTATCTTGAAAGGGCCTATTTTTAATTCGTCTAATTTCTTTCTATTCAGTCTATTTCCATTTTCTACATATACACTGTCTCCTACATTAAATTCTTGCATTTTTCTATTTCTATCAAATATTTTCTTGTTATACTCATGAGTTTTTTTGTATTCTCTAATGCCAATCTTCTATCAGCAATCCACTTGTCTTCCTTTTCCATCGTTTTGAATTCATTTGGTAGAATACTGACATTTGTACCATCCAGTAAATATTTTGGTGCAAAACCTGTAACGGAGTGTTCTGTTTCATTATATTTTTGTATACATTCTCTTGCCGGTGTTGTCCATGTTCTCTTATTATTTTTCTCATTCATTTTACACCTTATTTTATTTACTATTGTTTGGTTTAATCTTTCATTCAAGCCGTTCGAGAATGGTGTATTCACGGCTGTAAAAATTAGTTTAATATTATTTTCCTGCAAAAATTGTTTAAATTCTCTTGAATTTATGCCCGGATATTGATCTGTCAGGATAATTCCAATCTCATCTGTCTCTAGTACTTTCTTTGTTAAATTTATAAAGTCACATGCATTCTGGGTTTTCGAAGTCGCAATAAATGCATATCTTGTGTAGTGATCTACTAAAAGGTGTAGATATTTCTTTGTAGACCTAGATCCTCCAAATCCACCAATAGTATCCATTGACATTATTTCAAATGGTTTGGTGGCTGGTCCCAGTTGTGACAGTAATCCAATTTTTTTTTTGACGTCTTGATTTATTTTTTATGCATATTTCACATGTTTTACAAATATTTATGATATTTTTTGTTAGGTTTATAGCCGTATATATTGAACTTATTTTTTTCTGCAGTTGTCTGATCCCAATATGGCATAAATCTTCATGCACCTTTTTTATAAGTTTTTTACTAAATTCTTCTGAGAGGATAATCTTTTCCTGTTTCTTTAATTTTTTATAATAGATATTATTTTTTAGTATTAAATTTTGTTTCTTTTCTCTTATTGTTTCATTTTTCTCTTGGTCTCCAACTATATCTTTTATTTGTATTAAATTAACTATTCTCAATGTTTCCTCTCTGTTATCTTCTGGTTCTAATACAGGGTTTCGGCTCAAACAGTCTGCTTCTACATTTTCTTTACCAGGTATATATTTTACGGTAAAGTCATACTGAGATAGGTAGTATGTGAGATCACCCAATTCTTCATCTGTCCTGCATTTAATGTTCATGTTCTCTAGAGGTTTGTGATCTGAGTAAATGGTGAATTGTTTTCCGATGAGCCAGTGCTGCCAATATTTAACAGCTTCTTTCATAGCAAGACATTCTAAATATATAGCCTTTTTCCGTTTTTGATGTTCATTCAATTTTTTTGAGAAATATGCCACCGGTTTGTCTTTACCATCTAGTTGTGTCTGTTTTAATATTGCTCCAATGCCCTCCAAAGATGCATCGGTAAAGATTTTGATTGGTAAGTCTTTGTCGAATATTTCCAAGACCGGTTGCGAACATAAATATCTTTTTATCAGATTGAATGCTTCTTCACATTTCTCTGACCATACAAATTTCTCGTTTTTTCGTAATAAATTGTGTAATGGATCTAAGATAATTGCACTTCTTGGTATATAGTCATGGTAGAAGTTTATTTTTCCCAAAAATTGTCTGATGTTCTTTTGCGTCTTAGGAGTTGGAACGTTCCTTATTGAAATCAAATTGTCTTTTAGTGGTCTTACTGAATTGTTCTGAATTATATGGCCGAGGTATTTTACCGAGTCTGAAGCAAAGGTACATTTCTTAAACTTCAGTCTAAAGCCTTCTTTAATAATTATTGCCTCTAATACATTTCTAATGTGCCTTATGTTCTTCAAAGGTAGACGAGTATATCAAAATATCATCCATATAGTTAACAGAGTATCCTGTGAGATTGTGTTTTCTTAGAATATTGCTTAAGATTCTCTGGAAAATTGCTGGTGATGTTTTCAAGCCAAAAGGGAGGCAGGTCCACTGGAAGTGGCCATCTTGTGTGACAAATCCTGTTTTACTTCTGTCTTCCACCCGTAATGGTATTGCCCAAAATGCTGAGTTTATATCTAGTGTAGTAAAATACTTGCAATTTCTAGTTTTAATAATTAGATCATCTATCAAAGGAAATGGTTGAGCTTGTGGTATAACTATTTTGTTTAACTCTCTGAAATCTACACATAAACGGGATTTTCTATTTTCACCTTTTTTAAACGCCAATGTCACTGGAGCAGCGAAAGGACTGTATGATTCTTCTATTAAATTGTTCTTTAGTAGCATCGATATTTGCTCTTCAATTTCTAATCTATCTTGTATTGTACATCTGTATGGTCTTTTACTACAATATTTATTTACTTGTAAATCTATGCGAGCTTCATAATCTTTAACTGAACCTATATCATACTTGTCCTTAGCAAATATTGTTTTATATTCCTTTATAATTTTCTCTATCTCAATTTTCTTTTGATTATCTAAATGGTCTGTCATACTTATAAATTCCTCTGTTTCTATGTGTTCATTGAAATTTACTGTATATTTTTTTATATTATTATCTTCATTTCTGTTATCTTTAGACATCCTGTCTATTTTATTTGTTATTTTCTTTTGTTCTATCTGCAAGTTCTCATTTTGGGTTAATCTGAATTTCTTTATCATATCTAATCCGATTATGAAATCATCAAAATCTTCATTTTCTACTATGTATACATCCACCTCTTCTTCTAAATCAAATATTTTAATTTTTATTGTTATCAAGCCATCCATCTTCTTCACACCATTAACCGTTTTCATGTATGCTATGTTCACATCATCTTTTTTTTCTTTTACTTTTATTAATCTTGAATTTATTATAGAAATCTGTGAGCCTGAATCATAAATACCACTCACTTCTAGTTTATTTTCTAATAAAAGCTTGATTTTGATTAATGGTGTGCTTACTAGTTTTTTTTTCAGTATTTATGTCTACTTCAATTATGGAGTTATTGTTTACATTTTTAGTTTTAAGAACTTTTTCAGGTTCATTTTTATTTTTCTTGAACCAACATGACTCCTCCGGATGATATCTAATTCCTTTGTCCAAAGACTCACAAGTCTTACATGACTTCTTCTCATAAGTTTTATTTTTATTATAAAATGTACTGCTCTTTATGTTAGTTGAGTTTTTCTTATACATCGTGCCTTCATATTTTCTTATCTCGTTGAACAAGTCAGTAGTGTTGTTGAGTTCATCCCTGTTTAACTTATTTAAGATAAATCCAGGTAAACCAGTTGCAATAAGATCTATCATTGTTTTGGAATCTATAGATTTGTTTATATCTAATAAAAGCCGTTCTTTTTTTATGGCATAATCAATTAACTGTCCTTCTTTATACCTAAATGCGAGAGCATATGTGACTATGTCCCATCCTTGGTTTTTAAAAGTTTCTAAAAACTTGTCTTTCCATTCACTCCATTTAGAATTTATTGTTAGTTTTATGATCATCGAGCTATACCAATCCAAACAAGGTTTATCTAAAAATAACCTCAAAATATCTATTTTTGTCTCATCTTTTGTTATATTAAAGCGCGCACACTCTTTTTCAAAAATTTCTATCCATTGCATCGCATTAGGATTTTTGCTTGTGAATTTTTCAATAATAAATTTTTCTGAGATATGTTTTAAGTTATGTTGATTTTCTTTCTTAGTTGTAGTTTCTATTAATTGTTCCAAGATTTGTTGCAAAGTGTCATTTTTGTCCTTTGCTTGTGTTGTGCTCACTTCATCTAAATATTGATCTAAAAATTGCATATTACCTTCCTCATCTACATATGTCTTCTTTAGATTTTCATCCAACTTTATCCATACTTTTCTACTCTGGTGTCTTTTTTTAATGCTATTTTTTACTTTTGCGAAAGTGTTCGTTTTAACAATATATGTATGATGACTCACCGGCTTCAGTTCCTCGGGTAAAACATAACATTTTCCTTCTTCAGTACATATTGAAGTTATGGCTAATACATTTGATTTGCCATCATTTGAGGCTATCATCGTAAACTCAAACTGAAGCCGGTCCATATTCTCTTAGTTCACAAAAATGTCGTTTTATAAGACATTGAGGATCTCCAAAATTAAACCACAAATTGTTTCTCTGAAATAACAAAGAAACGACATTTAAAGTTCACTATATCTCGAGTCCTCAATCACATTCTTTCTATGAGTTTTTATTACGATAACAATGCACAAAACAATTTCAGCGTCCCTCGCCATTTTAAATCCTCGACACAGATCACTAATCATAGGTACAGACAGCTGATACGCGAAGCGCGGCAAATTCAAATGAATGAAATGTCACTCATTTCATTACACATGTATACCTATATAGCACATAAATTATCTAAAAAGATTGAAAACAATAATTTGGACACGCCAAACCTCAAGCTAAATATAAAATGCTTCTTCCTGTACATAAAATATATCCCATTTTTCGTCTCGCGGGTACACTCAAATCCTAATGGCTAAACGGGATTAAAGCGGCTAATTATTTGCCCCCCCCCCCACGCCTCCCCCTCCCCTTAGCTGCGGGTGCTTTCGCCGATTCCCGTCAAGAGCGCATTTATTACGGCAAGGAGATTGTCGACAAACTTGATGTTGAATGGCTGGAATCATTCCGACAATCATTATTGTTGTGCGTTTGTTTTAGTTTTACTAGCTGTTATCCACTGCTCCGCCCGCTTGAACTTTGGTATTTCGCTAACTCCGTGGAAACGATACATTTTTCCGGGATAAAAAGTAGCCTATGTGTTAATCCTGGTTATAAGCTGTCTATGTTCCAAATGACATGGCCGGATTCTGCCCTCGGAAAAAAATATTCATGGCCATTGACAAACAGTAGGTCATATTAAAGCTTATAATTATGTCTTTACAATCGTTTAACTTTTATGATCAGAAAACAGGCGAGAGACATAATATCACCATAACAACTTGCAACAAAATGCACCTAAATATTTTTAATAGCAATGATTTTTTTCAGTATTAGCGGCGTGAAAGAGTTACAAAGTTCCATCCATCCATCCATACTTACAAACTTTCGCGGTTATTATATAGGTAGGTACTAGCAAAGTACTGTATCCAAAGACACCTATAGGTACTATAGACCCGGCGGACCGCGCGAAAAAATGTCGCCAGTTTATGGGTGCAAAACCCCCTCCACCGTCAGTAGTAAGCTGTAAGCCTACGCAGTATTTCGCAGTGAGTTTCGACACATGGCTCTACATTTTCTTGTATGAAGAAGGTTTACGTAAAATGTTCGGATGGGCTCATCTTGATGTTATTATCATAGACTGTATCGAATTGAAGTCGGAGTAAAGGTATAAAAATATCTCAATATAGTAACCTTCCAAAAAACTTACTATTATTAAAAAAACTGACTGTTTATTTAATTTAAACTACTTACTATTGAAATTTTTTTTGAATTTTATCCGAGGAATAAAAAAACTAGTTGAGCATTTTAAGCACAGACACTCGAACAAATGAACTCAAAGCGCTCTCGAAATAATTAGCGGGCGAAGTCGGGCTATCGAGCTGGAGTGTAACGACAATGGACCCCGTAATAAATACCTACTTGAGAGAAACGCTCTCTTGGGCGGCATTATGCCGCATAATTAGCCGATCCAGGCTCCATTGAACATTCAATATATCGTGAGATTTAAAGGTTTTGTGGTTTTAATTGTGTTGAGGATCTCAGGCAGTGGTCGAATTGAACTTTTCCACGAACCGGAACGCTGTACCTTCAGTGCTTCTATTATTTTTTTGGACTTTTTTACGAACCGGAACGCTATGCCTTCACAGTACCTACTCATATTCAATTCGGAGGGTACAGATACATTTTTAGTAGTGCTCCTGCCAAGAAGATCTAAATTATTTAAAAACCAGAGTTTGAAACGCTCTGAGAATAATTTTCACGAAACGGAACGCTGATTTCACGAACCGGAACGGTGATTTCACGAACCGGAACGCCGTTCCGGTGCGTTCCGGTCCAATTCGAGCACTGATCTCAGGCGGAAGAGTATATTGGAAGATACCTACTGGAAGAGTATTATAGGAATTGACGACTGAATTGCGTAGTACCTAGTTATCGGTCGTAAATTCGATTCCCCCAACTGAAAAATATTTGTGTGATGATCACGAATGTTTTCCAATGTCTGGGTGTTTTTCTACTTCTATTGTATTTATGTACCTATACTAAACATTAGGAATACTTATTTATTAATTATGAAGTACCTACCCATAGCTACAAGCTATCGTTAGCGTTATAGTTAGCTTACTTGTAGCTATGGGCACTCGGGGCTCGAAAGCCACGAAATTAAATAATATAAGTAATCGGTCAAGTGCGAGTCTGACTCGCACACGAAGGATTCCGTACGTTATCTATAATATCTGGGTGACCGAGCTTCGCTCGGTAGTTTAACTACTGGCCAATAGATGGCAGCAGAAGTCATATTTTTTATTTTTTTTGATAAATTCGACATTTTCTAAAAATGAATCCTAGCTAGATCGATTTATCGCCCCCAAAACCACCTGCATACTAAATTTCATGAAAATCGTTCGAGCCGTTTCCGAGATTATATAGAAATATATACAAGAATTGCTCGTTTAAAGGTATAGAATAACGTAGCGAGGTGATGATGCAGAAGCCAGAATTTACCTACTACTAGTACTACTACTATACTATACCAGTAGAGAAGTAGTGGGTCTACTGAATCAACGACCAAAACCGAGCAAAAAATTAAGTATGTTGTATGGAAGCCCCCTTTAATCCTCATTTTATTATATTTTTTTAGAATTTGTTGTCATAACGGCAACGGAAATCCTTACATCATCTGTGAAAATTTCAAATGCGTAACTGTCACGGTTCAAGAGATGCACCCTGGTGACAGACGGACGGACAGATGGACGGACGGTGATGTCTTATAACAGGCTCCCGTTTTTACCGTTTGGGTATGGAACCTTATAAATAATGAGAGCTATCAGCTACCGCTACTTTATTACTTATTTATTACTTTATACTTTATTAATATTTATTAATTACTACTTATTGATTCGTCACTTGATTTTTTTTTTTCATTTTTTTGTTTTTAATTTCCCTCCATTCCATTCCACGCAATGACTAAATACGCTACGCTAAGAGGACAGTAACTATGTGACGTTTGTTGAAACCAAAAATTTCTCAAATATGGCGTCGCGAGTCATACATTTCGGTACCGCTGACAGCACATACCGCTGTTGGTCGCATACACTAGCGCCATTTTACAGATTTGACAACTAAAAAATCCGGCTTCAGGGCGAAGCCTAAAAATATATGCGTGACGTCACTAAGGGCTCATCCTTTATGTTACATCCATGATTCCACGCATGTCATACTATGATCCAGGACTCTGGGCTTTCCAATTCAAAACGTCACCATGGCAACAGATATCGAAACACTGTGCCAAGAAACACGATTTTCCTTTCCAATACAATATCATTACAAAAACAAAGAAACACCTCGTAAACATGTCGAAATCCAAGAAAAACGTAGTCTGGGAGGACAGGGAGGTGCTATTCGATTTGCCTTTCAAGTGAGATTTTACTGTTATTTTTATTTCTCGAAAATCTTACATAACTCCCAATTACTGTATGATTTTATTATGATATACCTACTGGAACTGCCTGCTTGGTCTATGTCAACTTTGACGACCTCCCTGGCACAGTGGTCAGGATGCGGTTAGGATGACCAGGTTTCGATTCCCACGCCGAACTTTAGAATTATTTCAACACACTTGCTCATAAAGTGGGTCTAATTTCACGGCAATTAGGCACATAATGATAAACCTATAATCGTAAATTGTGGCTTTTTCATTACTATTATTCACTAGTGAGTTAGGCAGTTTATTTTTTTAATTTTATCTGCTTAATAAAATTATTTATAGTATTATTTTATTTACAAGTGTGTTGAAAAACGTCTTATGATACACGTGAGTATTGATGATTACCGTCCTCGGCTATCTTAGACCCTCAGCTAACGGCTCGCGGGTCTCAATGGCGCCTCAGCGGTAGTAATCACCAACTTCACTCACTTGTACCATAAACTATTATTATAATTTCTAGTTTTAAAAAGCTCAAGCTAAAATTTAATGTATTTTAATATTTCAACATAATAGGAAATACAATGCTCGACGCCGCATGTCAACGACTGCCCATAGATGGCACTGGTTGTAAATATTTGGAGGAGTCCTATTCGTTTGTACGATGCGAGTCCACTCGAAATTTATGCAAAAACATGTACTAACCCCTCAAGTCTTGTGAGTCGTACTCATAGGAGGCTTCGGCCGTGGCTAGTTAGCACCTTACCAACAAAGAATTGGTAGGAAACAATGCTTAAGGTGTTGCGGCCCTACTAGCCAGCGAAATTCAAATTTTATTTTGTTTTTCGCAAATATTAGACTAACTACACATTGTAGATTTATGGCAATGCATTTTGCGAGCCTACTTTTTATGCATTTACATGTTTTTAATAGAAACTTTGCTCGAAAGTTCCCACTCATCTCATATTGGTTCCCGAAAGATAATTTTTTGCAGTTTCCCAAATTTCGAGCTATCGGGAACCAATATGAAGTAAATGGGTATTGTTGGGCAGAGTTTTTATTAGATGCATAAATGTTGTGCCCGCAAAACTCATTGCCATTAGCCTTCGATGTATAATAAGCCCACTATGAGCGAAAAACTAAATAAAATTTGAATTTTCCCGCCCGGATGGTACCCATCGCCCTTAAGCCTGCACGATGCTGTGTAGAAACAGATCAACAGAAGCTGTGTAGAAAACCATGATAACCGATGGTTATTTACTCCTTCCAAAATAACGATAACATATTCGGCTGCATCGTCACTAACCACCGGATGAAACTACACACTAAGCCGTCGAGCGTTGGTGGGCTGATGATGTTTGAATATTTCGCAGCTACCTTAGGTTGAGGCTGGGGGAGAAAGTGTTCGACAGGATAGAGCCAATAGAAGATACGAAAGGCAACAGCGGGATGAAGGGCCGCCTAGTTGTCACCAACCTTCGAGTTATCTGGCACTCGCTCTCTTCGCCTAGGATTAACCTGTGTAAGTATTTAATATCTGGGTGACCGAACTTCTCTCGGTATTTTTCCTGTTTGCCAATAGATGGCAGCAGGAGTCATAATTTTTTTTGTTGATAAATTTGACATTTTCTAAAAATGAATCCTAGCTAGATCGATTTATCGCCCCCAAAACCCCCTGTATACTAAATTTCATGAAAATCGTTCAAACCGTTTCCGAGATTCAAATTATATAAAAATATAATATATAAGTACGTACTGATAATAATACATACGTAATACTGAATACAAGAATTGCTCGTTTAAAGGTATAGGATTTATTCAGAAAAATTCGCGCTTGCTACGCTTGCAGCACTATGTCTTTATGTTGCATAATGCCTTTCATACCGTATGATATGAAACTACTTTCTAAAATTGACGATAGAGTTTAAGTTTCATAACCACTTTTTTATTTTTGAACAATTATTATTATTATCCGTAAACTTTATCTGATAAAAATATACAGAAGCTAAGGGATAGGAACTAGAAAGTCGTGGAAATAAAGAGAGAATACCTGGATATGCTGGTAAAAACTCTGTTAATTACCTAGGTGTTCCTCAAAAGAAAACAACAGCGAGAGTATGAACTGCATGGCGACATTTATAAACAACTCCTACGAGTTAACTTGATATCAATTATAATGCAACTCATTGCAATTTCGGCCTTAAGGGCCCTACTCAAAGCACGACCTGCAGAGCCTGCTTGCAGTTACTGCCGCAGAGAATGTTCCTCCACAAAGCACTGCAAATCATGGCGAAATTAACGACTCTGCCCGCGAAATTTAAAATTTTCGTGGATTTTTGCAATTTTTACGCTAATTGCACATCAGAGGTTTATATGGCAGTCAATTTGCGGGAATGGCGGTATCATCTTTACATGATTATATCAAAATCTTTGCATAAAAATGTGTATCCTAGGAAATTAGTCCGAGTATCGAGTTTTATGTGAGTAACTCGCAAATCTCGGACTAATTTCTTTAACTCCACACTTTCGCGCAGAGTTTTTTATATAAACACGTGCAGATGATATTGGGATTATCGCAATTTGACTGTGATAAGCCTATTATGTCTTATCAGCTTCAAAATCGCGAAAAACCACAACAGATTTGAATTTCGCGGGCACACCCGTGGTGTGCTCCTTAAACGCGGCCTACGTTGTTGTGTTCACTTGTGTTCTTGCCTAAATTCGTCAGTTTTTATAAATGGTGCCTACATGATTCAAACAACAAAAAATAGCATTGGTTTTGAGTACTTGTAGCGTTCAAAAGAAAAAAAGGAAGCACTGGTGTAAAAAATGGTTACTACTGCGACATTGAGTCACGCCAATTTATTGAAAGAATTAGAACCTGATGACTATAAGAACTATCTAAGAATAGATGAATCAGTCTTTGAAGATTTATTGCGAATGTATAAATTAAATATCTGGGTGACCGAGCTTCGCTCGGTAGTATTACTATTCACCAATAGATGGCAGCAGAGGCACATTTTTTTTATTTACATTTACTGTTATAGTTTTACCTACTTTTCGCCAATAGATGTCGGATAGAAATATATATAAATATATACAAGAATTGCTCGTTTAAAGGTATGGGATATAAAATTTATTGTATAAGTTTAAACAAAACGACGGCCTAAATCGGCCCGACCGAGTTACACATGTCCCTGATTGCAGTTTACTATAGATAGTCGGGCTGGCAGAATGACACTGCAGCCCTGCGGCAGAGTGAACAATTAAAATATCGGCCCTGCATGCATACATACAATAAGATCGGCAGTGGCACTGCAAGCAGGGCCCAGCAGGCAGTGCTTTGAGTAGGGCCCTTTATACTTATCCTATTTAATACAGTGAACCATCGATATACCATAGGACTATAAACCATAGGAGTTCTAATTGGTATATCGATGCAGTGAACACTGAACAGTGGTCAGTGAACTGTTTCAGGTACCTACATACATACTTATCTATGGTGAACTGCTTATTTTCATTTTTCCGGCTAGGTACCTATCCGCTATGAACTTTCGTGTGTCCATAGACTATAAACATAGGCTCTATGGCCGGCGGTCTTTGTTCTTTTTTTTAAGCTATCATCATGGTCCGGGTACTTGGCTATTTGTAACATGACCTCGTTTATTTTCCAGCCATCGGCCTTAACTGCGTCATATCGACAAGCACTAAAGTGGTGAACTCAGGCCTCCGAGGAGCGACGCAGGCGCTGTATGTCCTGGCTGGGTACAATGCAAACAGATACGAGTTCGTGTTCACCAACCTGGCGCCCAACTGCGTCAGGCATTACACTTCTGTTGTGGGGGTTCACAAGTAAGAAAAGATTCGCCTTTGTACGTGGAGAGATGACAAAACTATGGAGATGCCTCATTCATTCACTCTATTATAAACTTCAAATATCAATATCAAATAATACTTATATTATGTCTTTTGTCTTTTAGCGCAGTCTAAAATTTCCATTTTAAATGTTTGGCAAGGAACAATGGGACGTACCTATGCCTCGTCTCAAGCCTACCACCAAGCTGGGCACAGGGGGCCTACCACCGTGACCTAAGTCCTAAAGTAATATTATTGCATTATTATTTTAAAATTTTCATATTGACATTGTATGAAAATTTCGTGGTAGGCCCCTCTTCTCTCAGTATGAGAGGGGTTTGGCAATGGACCACCCCACTGACCAAGTGCGGGTTGGCGGCTTTTGGACACCGTTCGCGTTGTGGTGAACTTTCCGGCATGCAGGATGACCTGACGCCATTAGCAGATTTTTTGCTACAAAACTTAGTATGCAAGCTAGTTAATTCGCCAGAAATAAAGATTGATAGATTAGTTATATTCTATGCATAAATGTTATCTAATAATTATATAAAACTATTATTTCTCTAGAGCATATGCAGCGTCACGAATGTACCGAGACTTGAAGCTTAGGGGGCCATTCATACATAATAAGCAGTTACGAGTATTGCCTCTCGAAAAGGTATAAAATCACGTAATTATTATAACAATGTTTTAATATTCAGGCTGGCAACATTTTTAATAAGAAATGGCAACCCTCTAATCGGTTCTACGTTCGGATACTTTGGACGTAACATTTTTCATTTTTTTTTCAGATTAGTCGCGTAGAACACGGCATTTGGAATTTATCTAGTGAATCTGGCAATTTGGGTACCATGGTGATAAGCAACGTGAGGATTGTCTGGTACGCTGACATGAACGATGCTTTCAATGTTTCTATGCCGTACATAACCATTGAAAGTGTAAGAGTTTTTTCATCATTCATCACCGTTAATGATTATCAACTTAGAAAATTTTAAAAATAATGCTGTCCCTCTCAAAATGGTAACTGAAGAAAAGGATAGGAATACTTCTAAGGCCAGTGCTATCTATCCCTTTTCACAGACGCTGTTGTGAAAAGGATAGTAATTGATTACGCACCGCGCCTGTGCACGATGAATCAGCGGGCAACTGCCGGGCCCATCAGAGCAGTCCAGCGGATTCTCACAGGCAGCGGCGGTGGCGGGTCGAAAAAGGCCCGCCAAAAAATTTTATTAGGCGTTTTGCACTGGGTTTAATCCCGCGGCACAGAGTGACTTACTACTAGGTACTTACCGGCGCATGGAGACAGCCAGCACGTGGAATCCGGGGAGTGTGTTCGTGTAGGATGAAATGTGGTGTGTGGTGCCTGCTGTGTTAAATGCAAATAGGAACACACTCGCCCTCCTTGAGGGATCTTTCGCGGCGGCGGTACGAATTCGCGGGTAGCGAAGCGGCTCCGCGGCGGCGTGATTTCCAGGTGGCGCGGGAGCACAAAAAACAGTATTCCGGATAGCCAAAGGGGCCCGCGGCGTTAGAATGACGCGGCGGACAACACAGCAAACGAAGTAGCACAAGAAATCGGGCTCGTAAGAAGGCGAGATGCGGCGTGGCGGGCGACTTCACGCGGGCGAACGCGGCACGCACAGTCAATCGACTCCGTCGGGATTTTGCACCGGACTGGCGAGCCAACGCGGCCGGGGCGCGCGCGGGCGCTGGCCGCAAACCGCTCGCGGGAGAGGGGCGTGCAGTGATAGCCGATCGACGCGATACGGTCTAGCGTAAACCGGAGAGTGCTAGCATAAAGCGCAAACACCCCCGCCAGTGGACCCAAGGATTTGGGGTCCACTAACCAATGGGCAAGCGGGATAAGGAAGAGACGGCTCGCTGCAAAACCGAATCTCCGACCATTACCTCGGCAACTCTGGGAACCCCATCGGATCCATATATCAATTTAAGAATGCGTCCACGACGCCAGCACAAAGGCAACAAATTAGACTCCTTAACTAGGACAAGATCACCAACCTTAGGTGGGTCGGTCTTGTCGGACCACTTAACGCGCTGCTGCAAGAGATGCAAATATTCTAAATACCAACGATGCCAGAAATTTTGGGTCATCTGCTGTAGCAATTCGAAACGAGACAACCGTGAGACCTTCACGTCCCTGAAGGGGTACTCGGGCAGGGCGTTAAGGGGTTCACCAATTAGGAAATGACCGGGGGTTAAAACTTCCAGGTCATTGGGATCGGACGATAAGGGGCAGAGTGGCCGAGAATTGAGGACAGCCTCAATCTTACAAAAAACGGTAGCGAGCTCTTCAAAAGTCAAAATGGTTTCACCTATCACGCGTCGGAGATGCGTCTTTGAGACCTTGACGACGGCTTCAAAGATCCCGCCCCAGTGGGGACAAGCTGGCGGGTCAAAGGTCCAAGTTATCCCCATCTTGGACATTGCCGTGCCGAGGCCTATCTTATTTTCATTCAAAAATTGGACGACTTCCTTCAAATGTCTATCGGCACCTTTATAGTTGGTCCCACAATCCGATCGGATCAGGTGCGGATATCCTCGGCGTGAAACGAAGCGGCCTAGCGTGGCTACAAAGGCTTCGGTGCTGAGGGCACTCACCAGTTCTAAGTGTACGGCCTTGGTAGCCAGGCAAACAAAAACGCAAAGGTAGGCCTTGAGGGAACGAGCATTGCGGAGGCTGGAGCTCTTGACGAAGAACGGCCCCGCAAAATCCGTCCCGACCGCCGAAAAAGGGCGCGAGGCCACGACACGGTCGGTGGGGAGGTCCCCCATAATGGGCTGCATGGTGCTGGCCTTCAGGCGGTAGCACGGAATGCACTTAAAAATGACGCTTCGGATGGAGCGTCGTCCCGATAAAATCCAAAATTCGCGCTGCAATATGGCCGAAAGGGCGTTGCAGCCAGCGTGGGCATTTTTGACGTGGTAATGCGTCACCAGCAATTTTACAAAAGCGCTATTGTTCGGAAGCAATAAGGGATGACGTGCCCCATAGGGTAAGTCAGAATTCCGGAGGCGTCCACCAACGCGTATCAATCCGGCGTCATCCAGGAAGAGGTTTAAGCGGGCGAGCGAGCCCTTCAAAGGTAAACCTCGCTTCAGTGTCTCAATAGCGGACTCAAAATGCTCCAGTTGAACCAAACGTATCCAAAAGGTCCGGGCCTCCTGTCTCTCCAGGGGCGACAAGACCGGGTTCGACATTTTGTCGCGTGGGTTCCGAGCGTTGTGGGTGAAGCGCTGAATCCAAGCCGTCACCCCAATCAATTTATCAAGGGAACTGTAGCGTTCCTGAAGATAGCTCAGCGAATTGGCTGGCTTATCTTCCACAACTCCGACTCGCAAGCCAGGTAACACATCGGGCTCGGAGAACCTACTCTGAGGCCAGGCGGACTCATTCCGAGTCAGCCAGTCAGGGCCCCACCAAAGAGAGTGGTTGACAAGGTCGGAAGCTTCACATCCGCGGGAAGCACAATCTGCAGGGTTCAGGTCCCCTGGCACATGTCTCCAGGTCAACGGGGTTTCCGAATTCTGGATTTGGGAAACCCGGTTGGCAACAAAGACTTCCAAGTTGTGGGGAGCGGCTCGCAACCAACAAAGGACAATTTCGCTGTCCGACCAGGCGTACACGTCCGTCAGGTCAACGATCGATAGGAGGGACGTACGCACATGGTTGAGAAGGCGCACCAAAAGAGCGGCTCCAGACAACTCCAATTTGGGTATCGTCAAACGTGACCGAATTGGGGCCACTTTACTTTTCGCCAAGACAAGGTGGGTTGCGACCTCGCCGGTGTCACTGACAGTTCGCAAATAGACCACGGCTGCGTACCCCTTTTCGGACGCATCACAAAAGCCGTGGAGACTGGCGTGGCACCTTCCGGGCGGTAGGAAGCAACGAGGCATCGAAATCCGATTAACATTCGGAAGTGAGGCCACAAGGGAGAGCCACTCCTGTAATAACCTCCCTTGAAGGGGCTCGTCCCAGCTGACTTCAGCCAACCAGAGCTTCTGCAGGAAGCATTTGGCCAAAAATATTACGGGGGTGATCCACCCATTTGGATCAAAGGTACGTGCCACCGTGGACAAGACCGTACGTTTGGTCCAAGTCTTAGGGGGGATCCAGTTTGACCCGGTAAGTAAAAATGTCCTGCACGGGCTGGTATTGTATACCCAATACTGTCAGCAAATTAGGATTTTCGGGATTTTCGAAAATGTGTGGATCCTGCTGATCTTCTCCCGGCAAGTCCCTTAAGACAAGCGGGGAGCTCGAGAGCCATTTACTCAGCTCGTATCCACCCGACTTCAGGATGGCAATCAACTCATCCCGCAAAATCAAGGCTTCCTCAACACTGGAAGCTCCAGTACAAATGTCGTCCATGTAGACTGACGACTCCAAAATGGCTGAGGCGCGAGGATACTTCAGTCGTTCCCGGTCGGCCAACTCCAGTAATGACCGGATGGCAATGTAGGGGCTGGACCGAAGGCCATAGGTGGTCGTATTCAGCTCGAACACTCGTATGGGGTCACTCGGACTCTCGCGCCATAATATCAGCTGGTACCTCCGATCATCACGATGCACCACGGTTTGGCGGAACATCATGCGGATGTCGGCCACAAAGACCACCTGGTGCTGCCGAAACGTCGTGAGGATGTCGGAGATATCCTTGATCAACTTGGGACCGGAGTGTAGACACTGGTTGAGAGACACTCCGTTGGACGTTGGAACAGAGCCATCAAAAACCACACGGATTTTCCCATTCGGGTTTTTCAAAATGGCGTGGTGGCAAAGGAAGTAATGCTCGTTCGAACGCCAATCAAAGTTGGACGGCGACATGTGACCAAGGTCTTCATATTCCCGCATGAAGGCCACATACTTGCTACGGAAGACCGGGTCCCGTTTCATGCGCCGTTCCATTGATAGGAGCCTCTTCTCAGCGAGGGCCCGCGATTGACCTAGGTGGGGTCGTGCCGCCAGGAGTGGCAAACGGGTTACAAAGCGTCCGTCCGTACGGCGCCCCGTGTTATTCCTATAAAAGGACTCACACTCCTGTTCAAGGGGGCTAACCCGAGCGGCCTGAGGCGGCTCTTCAACCTCCCAAAATCGCTGGACAACATCGGTCAGCGACAAGCCTGCGACCTGGATGGGGTCAGGCTCCGGGGAGGGGCTAGACCATAAAACCGGACCGAAGAAGCTATTGCCAAAAATAGTGGGCAAAGCGCAAAGGCCATTGGTCTGCAGGGCCCTAGCTCCCCCAGTTATGATAAGACCCAGCACGTCGGAACCCAAAAGAAGGTCCATAGGACCGGGTTCGGACCAGTGGGGGTCAGCAGGGGCTAAACCTGACGTACAGCGCACTGCGGCGTCGTTTACCCGAACTTGCGGAAGGGGACCTAAAATGTTATCCATGACGGTCACCATAATCAAAACCCGCAGGTTTCCACGAATAGGACTAAACATTAACTCAGCCTCTCCCTTGTGCGATGCGGGCGTGGCGCCACCGATACCGATGACACGACACTCGCGCGGTCTCCAAGGGAGCCCTAGCCTTCCCACCAAGTAAGAGGAAGCTATGGAGCGTTGGCTACCCAGGTCCAAAAGGCAACGAACGGTCATAGATTCACCATTAGGGTTATACACCTTCACTGAGGCCGTCGGCAAAAGTATGGTCTGACATACTGTCTGCTGTAGGTTCAGAGTCTCAGGGGAGGTGGCCACGGTGGGAGCTAGGGTGGCGGATACCTAGCGCGGCGAGGGTTCACCAGCGGGATCCCACTGACGGGGGTGCTCCGGCTGGGGCGGCGCTAGAGAGGTGGAGGGCATTCCGTACGGAGAGGTGACGAACATGCCGTACGGAGACCACGCCCCCATCCGGGGCCGCACCATGCGGCTAGCGTCCGGCACCCGGTAGGGATTGCCTCGACCTATGGTGGGTGGATGGCGCTCCAGTCGCGGCCACTCGTGTAGTGGCGGCGAGAACCGACGCGGGACGACGCTCAATGGGGCAGCCGCGATATCCCCGTCGTAATGACGCGAGGGGGATGTGACCGTGACGCGGGGTGGTGAAGCCCTCCTCCGGGGGGCGGAACCCCTACCTCCACTAGGAGGTTGGTGGTCCACCGGAGAACGCCTAACGGGACTGGCCGGGTGGCCAGGACTAGCGCCCCCGCCCATGGGGGGGTGCGCGATCGAGCGCCCCCGCCCATGGGGGGGTGCGCGACCCAACGTCCCGGCGACCGGAACCACTCCGGTTAGCGCACAAGATGGCCGAATGGGCACCGCCGCAATGTGGGCAGGGCCGCTGGCGCGGGCAGTCTCTTACGAGATGCTGGCCCAGGCACGAGAAGCACCACTGGCGTGTCGCCACGTAATCTCTCCGGGCCGCAACCGGTTTGGCCAGGAAGTGCGAACAAGAGGAGACCTGGTGGCCGGGGTGCCGACAATAGGCACAGGGGGGGGCGTCGTAGCCACAGCCCCGCTGAACTGTGACACCCGGCGACCCTCTCTGGCGTCGGCTCCACGGCCTCGCCGGTTGGGGCCGGTCCCCGCCGAAGGGCCAGTCCTTGCCCCACCCCCTCGGACATGCTCGGACCTCCCAGGGGCCACTCGAGGGCCGGTAACTCCGGAGTTATCGGCCTGGAGGCACTCCTGCTCCAAAAACTTCAGGAGGTCGGAGAAAGGGGGCAGGTAGGTTGCACCGTCCCCTCCGAAGCGCTGCTCGAAGCGGAGCTTAAGCTCCGACGGCAGGCGGGAGAGCACTATGTGCAACAACAAGAAGGACCACTGGTCGACGGGGAGATCCAATCGACGGAGAGCATTGGTGGCCACAATGCAAGGGTTTAGCAAGGCCTCTCTGAGGCCGGCCACCCCGGTGACGGCGGGCAAGGCGAGTAGCTGGGCTACATGTGCGTCGGCCAACCGGCGCACATTTTCGTAGCGCCTGGCCAGCAATTCCCGGGCCGTGGTGTAGCTCTCCTCCGAGAGGTCGAGGTGCCGCACCAAATCCAGGGCCTCGCCCTGTAGCGAGGACAGTAAGTATGTCAGCTTCTGGGTGGGGGACAGGTCCTTCCTGGCGTGGACCAGACTGTCAAATAACGCCAGGAAGCCCATCCACTCTTGAAGCTGCCCACCGAATTTGGGCAGCTCGATCGTGGGCAGTTTCCCGAGTAATGCCGGCTGTGTGGGCGGTCGGCTGGGGGAGTCTCGAAAAGCGCCACTTCGACGCCTTTCATCAGCGGCGGTCCGGACCCCATGGGCGGCCTCCACCACCGAGTCCATCAGTTCGAAGAACTGGTCGTAATCGGCCTGAGCCGTCCTCAGTACCTCCTGTTCGGGACCGAGGGTGAGCAGGTCTTGAAAGGCCTGCTCCACAGAGGCCTGCCGAGTCCGCACCTGGTCCGCTCGGTGTAATAGGGCGGCGGTTCTATCTTCGCGGCCTATCAAACCCGCGGCGGACGTCGCCCAGCGAAGCTCAGACTGTATCTGTACAGCTAGCTTTTTTATGTTCGCGGACATTCTAACAAATTAAATGTAAACAAAATGTAAAAATAAAGCAACAATAATAAATTGAAAAGGCGGCCGGCAAGTCGGCGGGCGGCGCGAGTGCAAGCACTAATAAAATTAAAGTAATAGTAAACAAGTCGTATCGCGGTCGTACCGTAGTCGCAATGAACAAAGCGGCGCGACCGTAGTAGATACGCGTGTTAAATTACGGCGAGCGGGCGGTACCGGCACGCAAGCAAAACTTAAAATAAAGATTAAACTTATAATTATAATAAGCGGAACGCGGCCGAAACGCGGCGTTAACGCAGCGGAACTGGCGGCGATTGCGGAATTTCCGCTAACAGCGCGGCGAACGACGCGGCGCGTGGCGGAAAGCGGGATTTATGCCAGCGGCGCAGAAAATGAACGGCGCGGCGGGCAAAACCAGAGCAAAACGCAAAGCGAGGTGTAGACAAACCGCGCTCGTTGCTACCAAAAATGATTACGCACCGCGCCTGTGCACGATGAATCAGCGGGCAACTGCCGGGCCCATCAGAGCAGTCCAGCGGATTCTCACAGGCAGCGGCGGTGGCGGGTCGAAAAAGGCCCGCCAGTAATATTTTTAGACAAGCTTAAAGTTCCTATCACTAGATTAAGCACCAATATCATATTGCTTGTCAAATCTAGTTGATATTATTTTTTTCTTTTTTATTCTCAGATTACAATCCGAGACTCAAAGTTCGGAGATGCTCTAGTAATTGTTATACGTTCAACTTGCGGTGGATATGTTTTGGGATTCAGAGCTGACCCGTTAGATAGGTTAGCTCCTTTGTTGAAAGAATTGCAGACCCTACATCAAGCGTATACTGAGAAACCTATACTTGGAGTAGAAATGAATTGGGGAAATGAGGTACCTACTTCTTGTTTTACATATTTACTAATTTTTTGTTTTACCTATTTTATTTTTAGTAAAGTTTAAATATCGTTAAGATAAATCGTAGTTACTATAATGTTAATATTATGATAGTACAAATAACAATAAAAATTTCAGCTGTTGAAGTCAGCCCGTTACTTTAATTAAACGATATAGGTATGCGAGTTTGTTGCGGGCTTCTTGTCAGTGGCAGAGTGCGTAGGAACTTACTATTTTTCAAGTCGTGAAATAGTTTTCACCATAACATTATTATAAATTTACTGGGTCTCTTTATGTGCCTGTAAATTATGCCTATTATGAAAAAATGTAGATTTGATTAGAAAAACCTTATTCACTATATAAAGGAAACAGATTGTTTTCATGAAAAATATTGAAACCCAAAAATAAAACAGGGAAAACCAAATCATTAATGAAAGTTTGATGAAGTCGTTGTATATAGACGTTTATCAGTAATGAATGCATGTGTACCAATATTCTAAGTTAAAGAATAGGCATATTACAATTAAACCATAAAGAAGTCCTAGATGTTAACTAGCACAACTTTTATGGATTTCTACTAGTGACATTATTTCCAGGTGTCAAGACCAGTACAAGATGAACTAGAAGACCTTGAGGAAATCGGGGAGCCGAGAGGAGAAATGGGTCCAAGTTTGTATTTAGCATCACAACAAGCCCATAATAAAGATGACACAGATGCGCAACCAGTTTTCAGCTCTTATCTGGGTTTGGCTATTGAACCACTAAAAGAAGGTTTCACTTTAAAAAGCTTATTTGAAGTTCAAACTTCGTCTTAAAAAACAATGGAGGAAAATTGCTGAAAGATTAAGCTTTGCTTAATTTTACCCTTATTTTAATTTAAAAAATAAACGAAAATGCCAAACAAGTGTCTTTATTTTCCTTTAATACTTTACTTGAATACCTGTGACGGTTTCTGTACTTTGGCTAGACGAAAAATATTAATTTTTAATGACTGCAGTAAATCTACGCGTCGGTGTTTCATAAAATGAATTAAAAAAATAGATCTTGAACACGACAACTTTACTACAACTATCCGAATTTATTTGACGTTTAAGGTGCCACTGTCAAATGTCAAAGTGACATTTAACTTATTGACAAATGACTATTTTACAAGTTGGGACAAGTCACAAGATTTTTATTTTTAAACTTAATTTTTGTTTACATTTACACTGTAATTCCTAAATATTTTAAAATTAGAGTTTTAAGACACCTGTGTGATGTGTGTGTGTATGTTGTAATATTATTATTTTGCTCTCTTATTTAATTTATATGGTTTTAAAAGATTGTATGCTTCAAAATAGAAAACAATAGATGTATCAAGTTGGACAATGAATAAAGACCGCACCAACCGCACTCAGTGCGGTGCATCTGGTCTGGTAAGTACGATAATCCTATGTAAGTTCGTATTTTGAGCAAAATAGCATTTTTTGGAGAAAATTTTCTACAAGAAAATATATTTTACATGTCTGGGTTTTAAAAAGTTAAACTTAAAAACCAGCTTAAATTAAATAATATTAAACAAGTAAAAACAATAACAAAAAACACGACTGCCCTGTGGTAAAATGACTTTTTCCAGAAAAACATAGCCTATGTTACTCAGAATGATGTAAGGATTCTTACGATACCCCATATGTCTAAATCTATTCAGCCGTTCAGAAGTTATGGTAGAATACAGAAACATTAATACATACATACATACATACATGAACCCTAAAAACATGACACTCCTTTTTTGGGCAGTTGTGTAAAAATAGGCAACAGTCGACATATTACCTATTCACAATATACTTACTATAAATTTTTAGAAAATCAAACAAAATATAACTCGTTTTAATTAAGAATAGGTCCCTCATTCTATTCACTATTGTTTCAATGCGAAACGCATTACAGAAATAACTCTAATGATACAGGTAACAAACTAGTTGCGAGTTTGCTACAGTCTGTTTGTAATGAGCATACTTATTCCGCATGCAAATTATATTGAGGGTGCTCTAATGACATGCTTTTTATTAATTACTTGTACAGCAAAGACCCAATGACGAAATACGCTACACTAAGAGGACGGGAAAGATGTGACGTATGTTGAAGTCAAAAATTACTCAAATATGGCGTCACGCGTCGTACATTTCAGTACCGCTGATAGCACATACTGCTGTCGGTCGCATACATTAGCACCATTTTACGTTTTGTATGTGTGACGTCAGTCGGTGCTGATCCTTTAATATGTTTAATTAATGTAAAGACCTAGGAAACAAATAAGGACAGGCCCCATCTACAAAATTAGTGTGACTATTTTTAATCTATCAAGTATCCTAGAGTACGTCGCTCAGGAGTCTGATGACGTAAAAAAAATATATATTCATCATTCTTGCAATCGTTTACAAATTCGGCCAACTGATTGGTTCCCTGATTTACAACATCCAATCGAAGAGCACAACTTGTAAACGATTACGATGACAATCAATAGGGGTTTCTTACACAATCAGACCCCAGTCTGTACATGAACATTTGACAACAAATGTTGGTGCTCAACATGGCGCCGCTTGTCAGCTAAGTTTAGGCTAGAATGAATGAAATGCCATCTCCGTAGTTTTGTTATCTCTATGTTGTACTGACATTATTCTGACATAAATTATCTTTTTCAAAAAAAATATGTTACATAAGTCAACTGGCAAATGAGTCAGTGTAATGAATTTGTAAATAAAGTCTTATCTTTAATTGGAATAATATATGTAATGAAATGAGTGACATTTCATTCATTTGAATTTGCCGCGCTTCGCGTATCAGCTGTCGCGTATCTATGATATTGATCTGTGTCGATGATTTAAAATGGCGAGGGACGCTGAAATTGTTGTGTGCATTTTTGTCGTAATAAAAACTCATAGAAAGAATGTGATTGAGGACTCGAGATATAGTGAACTTTAAGTGTCGTTTCTTTGTTATTTCAGGTGAGATAGAAGTGTAATTGTCGTAACTTGATAATAACTAGATAATTGTAAAATAAAACAAAACTTGTAATAAAACAAAACTTTGTTATTTCAGGGAAACAATTTGTGTTTAATTTTGGAGATCTTCAATGTCTTATAAAACGACATTTTTGTGAACTAAAAGAAGATGGACCGGCTTCAATTTGAGTTTACAATAATAGCCTCAAATGATGGCAAATCAAATGTATTAGCTATAACCTCAATATCTACTGAAGAAGGAAAATGTTATGTTTTACCCGAGGAACTGAAGCCGGTGAGTCATCATACATATATTGTTAAAACGAACACTTTCACAAAAGTAAAAAATAGCATTAAAAAAAGACACCAGAGTAGAAAAGTATGGATAAAGTTGGATGAAAATCTAAAGAAGACATATGTAGATGAGGAAGGTAATATGCAATTTTTAGATCAATATTTAGATGAAGTGAGCACAACACAAGCAAAGGACAAAAATGACACTTTGCAACAAATCTTGGAACAATTAATAGAAACTACAACTAAGAAAGAAAGTCAACATAACTTAAAACATATCTCAGAAAAATTTATTATTGAAAAATTCACAAGCAAAAATCCTAATGCGATGCAATGGATAGAAATTTTTGAAAAAGAGTGTGCGCGCTTTAATATAACAAAAGATGAGACAAAAATAGATATTTTGAGGTTATTTTTAGATAAACCTTGTTTGGATTGGTATAGCTCGATGATCATAAAACTAACAATAAATTCTGAATGGAGTGAATGGAAAGACAAGTTTTTAGAAACTTTTAAAAACCAAGGATGGGACATAGTCACATATGCTCTCGCATTTAGGTATAAAGAAGGACAGTTAATTGATTATGCCATAAAAAAAGAACGGCTTTTATTAGATATAAACAAATCTATAGATTCCAAAACAATGATAGATCTTATTGCAACTGGTTTACCTGGATTTATCTTAAATAAGTTAAACAGGGATGAACTCAACAACACTACTGACTTGTTCAACGAGATAAGAAAATATGAAGGCACGATGTATAAGAAAAACTCAACTAACATAAAGAGCAGTACATTTTATAATAAAAATAAAACTTATGAGAAGAAGTCATGTAAGACTTGTGAGTCTTTGGACAAAGGGATTAGATATCATCCGGAGGAGTCATGTTGGTTCAAGAAAAATAAAAATGAACCTGAAAAAGATCTTAAAACCAAAAATGTAAACAATAACTCCATAATTGAAGTAGACATAAATACTGAGAAAAAAAACTAGTAAGCACACCATTAATCAAAATCAAGCTTTTATTAGAAAATAAACTAGAAGTGAGTGGTATTTATGATTCAGGCTCACAGATTTCTATAATAAATTCAAGATTAATAAAAGTAAAAGAAAAAAAAGATGATGTGAACATAGCATACATGAGAACGGTTAATGGTGTGAAGAAGATGGATGGCTTGATAACAATAAAAATTAAAATATTTGATTTAGAAGAAGAGGTGGATGTATACATAGTAGAAAATGAAGATTTTGATGATTTCATAATCGGATTAGATATGATAAAGAAATTCAGATTAACCCAAAATGAGAACTTGCAGATAGAACAAAAGAAAATAACAAATAAAATAGACAGGATGTCTAAAGATAACAGAAATGAAGATAATAATATAAAAAAATATACAGTAAATTTCAATGAACACATACAAACAGAGGAATTTATAAGTATGACAGACCATTTAGATAATCAAAAGAAAATTGAGATAGAGAAAATTATAAAGGAATATAAAACAATATTTGCTAAGGACAAGTATGATATAGGTTCAGTTAAAGATTATGAAGCTCGCATAGATTTACAAGTAAATAAATATTGTAGTAAAAGACCATACAGATGTACAATACAAGATAGATTAGAAATTGAAGAGCAAATATCGATGTTACTAAAGAACAATTTAATAGAAGAATCATACAGTCCTTTCGCTGCTCCAGTGACATTGGCGTTTAAAAAAGGTGAAAATAGAAAATCCCGTTTATGTGTAGATTTCAGAGAGTTAAACAAAATAGTTATACCACAAGCTCAACCATTTCCTTTGATAGATGATCTAATTATTAAAACTAGAAATTGCAAGTATTTTACTACACTAGATATAAACTCAGCATTTTGGGCAATACCATTACGGGTGGAAGACAGAAGTAAAACAGGATTTGTCACACAAGATGGCCACTTCCAGTGGACCTGCCTCCCTTTTGGCTTGAAAACATCACCAGCAATTTTCCAGAGAATCTTAAGCAATATTCTAAGAAAACACAATCTCACAGGATACTCTGTTAACTATATCGATGATATTTTGATATACTCGTCTACCTTTGAAGAACATATAAGGCACATTAGAAATGTATTAGAGGCAATAATTAAAGAAGGCTTTAGACTGAAGTTTAAGAAATGTACCTTTGCTTCAGACTCAGTAAAATACCTCGGCCATATAATTCAGAACAATTCAGTAAGACCACTAAAAGACAATTTGATTTCAATAAGGAACTTTCCAACTCCTAAGACGCAAAAGAACATCAGACAATTTTTGGGAAAAATAAACTTCTACCATGACTATATACCAAGAAGTGCAATTATTTTAGATCCATTACACAATTTATTACGAAAAAACGAGAAATTTGTATGGTCAGAGAAATGTGAAGAAGCATTCAATCTGATAAAAAGATATTTATGTTCGCAACCGGTCTTGGAAATATTCGACAAAGACTTACCAATCAAAATCTTTACCGATGCATCTTTGGAGGGCATTGGAGCAATATTAAAACAGACACAACTAGATGGTAAAGACAAACCGGTGGCATATTTCTCAAAAAAATTGAATGAACATCAAAAACGGAAAAAGGCTATATATTTAGAATGTCTTGCTATGAAAGAAGCTGTTAAATATTGGCAGCACTGGCTCATCGGAAAACAATTCACCATTTACTCAGATCACAAACCTCTAGAGAACATGAACATTAAATGCAGGACAGATGAAGAATTGGGTGATCTCACATACTACCTATCTCAGTATGACTTTACCGTAAAATATATACCTGGTAAAGAAAATGTAGAAGCAGACTGTTTGAGCCGAAACCCTGTATTAGAACCAGAAGATAACAGAGAGGAAACATTGAGAATAGTTAATTTAATACAAATAAAAGATATAGTTGAAGACCAAGAGAAAAATGAAACAATACGAGAAAAGAAACAAAATTTAATACTAAAAAATAATATCTATTATAAAAAAATAAAGAAACAGGAAAAGATTATCCTCTCAGAAGAATTTAGTAAAAAACTTATAAAAAAGGTGCATGAAGATTTATGCCATATTGGGATCAGACAACTGCAGAAAAAAATAAGTTCAATATATACGGCTATAAACCTAACAAAAAATATCATAAATATTTGTAAAACATGTGAAATATGCATAAAAAATAAATCAAGATGTCAAAAAAAAATTGGATTAATGTCACAACTGGGACCAGCTACCAAACCATTTGAAATAATGTCAATGGATACTATTGGTGGATTTGGAGGATCTAGGTCTACAAAGAAATATCTACACCTTTTAGTAGATCACTACACAAGATATGCATTTATTGCGACTTCGAAAACCCAGAATGCATGTGACTTTATAAATTTAACAAAGAAAGTACTAGAGACAGATGAGATTGGAATTATCCTGACAGATCAATATCCGGGCATAAATTCAAGAGAATTTAAACAATTTTTGCAGGAAAATAATATTAAACTAATTTTTACAGCCGTGAATACACCATTCTCGAACGGCTTGAATGAAAGATTAAACCAAACAATAGTAAATAAAATAAGGTGTAAAATGAATGAGAAAAATAATAAGAGAACATGGACAACACTGGCAAGAGAATGTATACAAAAATATAATGAAACAGAACACTCCGTTACAGGTTTTGCACCAAAATATTTACTGGATGGTACAAATGTCAGTATTCTACCAAATGAATTCAAAACGATGGAAAAGGAAGACAAGTGGATTGCTGATAGAAGATTGGCATTAGAGAATACAATAAAATCTCATGAGTATAACAAGAAAATATTTGATAGAAATAGAAAAATGCAAGAATTTAATGTAGGAGACAGTGTATATGTAGAAAATGGAAATAGACTGAATAGAAAGAAATTAGACGAATTAAAAATAGGCCCTTTCAAAATAATAGAGAAAATATCGAATTCCATTTATAGGATTGATACAGGCAACAGAAAAACAGAATCAACATTATTTCATATAACAAAATTGCAACCTGTCATAACAGAGGCTGAAGAAGATGAAGGAGATGATAATGAATATGAAGATGACTTATAAGTACATTTTACAGATATATTGCTTAGAATTTTCGCTCTTAGGGGGGGAGATGTAATGAAATGAGTGACATTTCATTCATTTGAATTTGCCGCGCTTCGCGTATCAGCTGTCGCGTATCTATGATATTGATCTGTGTCGATGATTTAAAATGGCGAGGGACGCTGAAATTGTTGTGTGCATTTTTGTCGTAATAAAAACTCATAGAAAGAATGTGATTGAGGACTCGAGATATAGTGAACTTTAAGTGTCGTTTCTTTGTTATTTCAGGTGAGATAGAAGTGTAATTGTCGTAACTTGATAATAACTAGATAATTGTAAAATAAAACAAAACTTGTAATAAAACAAAACTTTGTTATTTCAGGGAAACAATTTGTGTTTAATTTTGGAGATCTTCAATGTCTTATATATATATATCTTCCTCATAGCATTACTCCTATCAACTGAGCTACTTTTTTATTTATTTAAAATAAATTATATTGCAGCGACGATCAGCCATAGTTGAGCGCCGCCGCCTTCGCGAGGAATGGTCAGCACTTAAGGAGATTCCTCACAATTTGCAGGTAAGACAACACCTAGAAACAAAGGCAAAGAAACTGCAAATCATTGGGAAGAAGAATCATATCTGATGGATAGCAATGATGGGGTCTAAGATGGTGTCTTGCCTAGAAAATGCCTACACACTCTTCTCTTGAAGGCACCTAGATACCACATAAGGATGCCACTTCTCTCACCCTCTTGTGGTTCTGTGGCCCTAGTATCTTTAGTTCTGTGTCGTGGTTGTGAATGGATACTTATTTGGTATTGCACAATTTATAAGCTAACTAGCTGATCCGGCAAAAGTTGTTTTGTTGTATAAAATATATATATTTTTTTACGCTTTAAAAGTTAGTACTTGACTGCGTTCTCACCTAATGGTAAGTGATGATGCAGCCGAAGATGTTAACGTACTAACTTGGAAGGGGTAAGTTATGTCACCCCAACAGTTTCTACACAGCATCGTACCGGAACGCTAAATCGCTTGGCGGTACGTCATTGCTGGTAGGGTGGTAACTAGCCACGTTAGCTAGTAGCCATTTCTCACTAAAATAGTTTATGGCCTATTCACAGTAATTTACACAACAAAAAAAATTATTGTGATTTGTAAAACAGGATGTGAATGAAGTCCTGCGAGGAGTGGTGGTGCTAGTGGACGTTGGTTCGGAGTCTCGAGCTCTGCCCCTCAGGGCTGCGCTGAGGGCCCTGGGAGCGACCGTGGCGTCTGCGTGGAGCCCTCTAGTCACTCACTTAGTTTGGTCTCAAGGTATGTTTAACTTGTCCTTTCTATACTAATATTAATATCTGGGTGACCGAGCTTTGCTCGGTAGTATATCTATCGACCAATAGATGGCAGCAGTAGTCAAATTTTTTTTTTGTAATTGCGACATTTTCTAAAAATGAAGCCTAGCTAGATCGATTTATCGCCCCCAAAACCCCCGTGTATACTAAATTTCATGAAAATCGTTCGAGCCGTTTCCGAGATTCGGATTATATAGATATATATATATATATATATATATACAAGATTTGCTCGTTTAAAGGTATAGGATAAAGCTTTGTTTGTTTGTACGTGCTAATCTCAGGAACTACTGATTCGATTAGAAAAATTCTTGCACTGTTATAGCTTGACCGCTATAAACTTGGCCCTGCCATGGTCTGCGGGACGCGGGGCGGGTGTGCGATTGGCTATACACGATACGATGTAAAACTCGCATCTTGAGAATTCGCCTATGGTATTTTCTTGAGTATTGACATTATCCACGTCGCAAGATTAATATTATCGTGTGTAGCGTAATTCATGTCAGTCACTGACAGCTGATTAGTTGAGCGCACCGATCCCTATTCTGTGGATCCACAGTGAACCTAGCCTGAACTGTGTCAGTGAAATCAGTAGTTGAGGGCCAAGTTTATAGCGGTCTAGGTATAGATAGTACGGTAATTGAGAAAGGTTAAAGGCTACTATTTATCACTTTTTTATCACATTGCTGGCAGTGGTCGAATTGAACTTTTTCACGAACCGGAACGCTATCCCTTCAGAGTACTCCTATTCATTTTTTTTTAAATATTAGGTCTTTTAACTATGAGGAGAAAGTATTTTTTATCTATTGGAAGAGCCACAACTTTGCAATAAAATGTACGATCTCAATTATTTAAAAACCAGTGTTCGAAACGCTCTGAGAATAATTTTCACGAAACGGAACGCTGATTTCACGAACCGGAACGGTGATTTCATGAACCGGAACGCCGTTCCGGTGCGTTCCGGTCCAATTCGAGCACTGATTGCTGGGCTATAAAATGCTGTTCACGCGGGCGAAATATCTGTATATTATCTTACAGATTCTGGTTAAGCGCGATGGGTACCATCCGGGCGCGAAAATTCAAATTTCAATTAGTTTTTCGTTCATAGTGGGCTAATTATACATCGAAGGCTAATGGCAATGAGTTTTGCGGGCACAACATTTATACATCTACATGTTTTTAACAAAAAGTATGCTCAACAATACTCATTTACTTCATATTGGTTCCCGATAGCTCGAAATCTGGGAAACTGCAAAAATTATCTTTCGGGAACCAATATGAGATGAGTGGGAACTTTCGAGCAAAGTTTCTATCAAAAACATGTACATGCATAAAAAGTAGGCCCGCAAAATGCATTGCCATAAATCTACAATGTGTAGTTAGTCTAATATTTGCGAAAAAGTAAATAAAATTTGAATTTCGCGGGCTGGTAGGGCCGTAACTTAATTTGTTATGTTCTGGGTGACTGAAGTGGTTTTGGATATCAGGCGGCTGCAGGAGCACCCGCGCTCGGGCCAGGGCTCTGGCCTGCCGCCTGGTGTCCCCGCTGTGGGTGGACGCCTGCGCGGCGGAGGGCCGGAAGCTGTCCGAGAGGATCTTCCCCGCCGCCAGCAGAGCCTCGGACCTGCCCTCGCCCGCCACTCTGAGGAAGTTCCTCGTGAGTCTTTCCATTTAGTCTAGGATCCACCTATACAACGACCTTCACCGAGCTGTTTATTGGATGAAAACTATTTTATATCCAATTAAATATGTCAATAAATATATCGCAAGTGGGTTGCCTAAAAAATTCAGTCAGGGTATGATTAATTTAAAAAAAAAAGCCATTGTAACATGGACTCCTATTTGTTACAGTTTAGTTGACATCGTAGTTCAAATTGGATGGATGTTGTAAATAGTGCTTTTTGTCAGAAATACTTTCCTGGCTGAGGAAAGTATTATATATATATCGCAAGTTGGTTGCTTATTTTAGGCAACCAACTTGCGATATATTTATTACATATTTAATAGGATATAAAATAGCTTTCATCCAATAAACAGCTCGGTGAAGGTCGACCTTACTTGGGATCCCCTACTAATTCTTCAGTTTCCAACACAACCAACCATGTTTTGACGACCTCCCTGGCGCAAGGGACGCGCGCTCGGATTCGAGTGGGAGGTCGCGGGTTCGATTCCCGCCACGGGCCACTTTGGAATTTTAAAATTTCTAAATTGGCTCAGGTCTGGTCTGGTGGGAAGCTTCGGCCGCAGCTAATTACCACCCTACCAGCAAAGACGTACCGACAAGCGATCGGGCGAGCAAGAAACCGTTGGGGATGACATAACTTACCCCTTCCAAGTTAGTACACTAACATCTTCGACTGCATCATCACTTATCATCAGGTGAGAACTGAGATCGCAGTCAAGTAGGTACTAACTTGTATAGTGTAAAAAAAATGTAGTATGAAGACCAAGGATATGTTTCAACATCACACATAGCTTAGAATTTTCAGTCTGAGAGGAGACTCGTGCCCAGCGGTGGGACATAAAAAGGGGTTGAGATGAAATATCTATTGGTTATTGCGTACTTTTTCCAGAAAAAGGCTGAAGCGGAAAACATTCCTCTGCACAACCTGCTGTCTGAGAGTCAGGACGGAGAGAAGCAAGCGAGGCCGCGCCTGCGCCTGTCCAGCGAGACATCGCGTGACACATCGCGTGACGAGTCGCGTGACGCCACTGGTAATTATTGCGAGCATAGATCACCAAGATACGTTACGTTCATAGTAAATTGCGTTTTAAATCTGTGCCGAACTGGCCACTCTCTGATAAATAGAACAAAAGATACGAAACAGCACGCAAACGAAAGAGACAACAATAATGCTTGCGCTCGACGCAGACTAACTACGAAACTTACAATTGTAGGGTTTTTGGGTCTTCACAACATGCGCGCTTGTCACATATATCCTTTTTATCTATATACATATTTAAAAGAATGAGGCATTTTGGTTGTTCCACGGATTCCGTCTACACTATAGGTCGTAGAGATCTGAAATTTGGTGCCTAGGTAGATATTAGGTCATAAATTCGTACTAAGACGGGGATTCCAGAAATTCAAATGTTAAGGGGTAAAAATCGTACATTAAAGGAATTTTCCCATACAAAAGTGAGTTTTTTTCTTTTTTCCAGGAATTCCCGAAAAACTAAAAGTCCTAGAGAACTGAAATTTTGTGCCTAGGTAGATATTAGGTCATGAATTCGTACTAAGACGGGGATTCCAGAAATTCAAATTCTAAGGGGTAAAAATCGTACATTTAAGGGATTTTCCCATACAAAAGTGATTTTTTTTTCGTTGTTCCAGGAATTCCCGAAGAACTAAAAGTCGTAGAGATCTGAAATTTGGTAGCTAGGTTTTTATTAGGTAACAAAATCAATTCGTACTCAGATTTCTCGGGGATTTTTGAAACACAAATTTTGAAGTTTTAAAATTTCGAACTTTTTTGTTACTGGGATTGCTCTGAAAATCGATATTTGAGGATCGCAACAAGCATGGAGAAGGAATTTATGGTCAAAATTTAGAAAAGTGGCCGCCATTTTGAACTTTTTTGTTACTGGGCCGATTGCTTTGAAAATCGATATTTGAGTATCGCAGCAGAATTAAAAAAAGTGGCCGCCATTTTGAACTTTTTTGTTACTGGGTCGATTGCTGTGAAAATCGATATTTGAGTATCGCAACAAGCATGGAGTAGGAATTTGTGGTCAAAATTTAGAAAAGTGGCCGCCATTTTGAACTTTTTTGTTACTGGGCCGATTGCTCTGAAAATCGATATTTGCGCATCGCAACAAGCATGGAGAAGGAATTTGTGGTCAGAATTAAAAAAAAGTGGCCGCCATTTTGAACTTTTTAGATACTGGGCCGATTTCTTTGAAAATCGATATCTGAGCATCCCAGCAAGCACAGAACGAATTTATGGTCAAAATTTAAAAAAGTGGCCGCCATTTTGAACTTTTTTGTTACTGGGCCGATTGCTTTGAAAATCGGTATCTGACCATAGTAGCAAGTAAGCATGGACGGACGGACATACGGGCAGACAGCGTAGTCTTAGTTCCCGTGTTTCACCCTTTAGGTACGGAACCCTAATTGAACTAAGTATATTAAACTTTTTGTAAAGATCTCATATTTCAAAATCGATAAGTGACTTTAGCAGCAATTACAAAGAAAGAATTTGTCGTCAAAATTACTAAAATAAATGGCAGGAATTTTGGTATTTAAACGTCTGAGGTTTTAAAGCAGAGGTTAATCGTGAGCGAAGCCGCGGGCGTCCGCTAGTATATTATATATCATTGATAGCGAGCCTTTACTTACTTATACACAACGTGTAGATTACTTGCCCTAATTAGCCAAAAGCCTAAAGTGGGGCCTAAAGCAGCGATAGCTCAGTGGTTCTGACCTCTGCGTCTCATAAGGAGGTCGCAGGTTCGAATCCTGGGCACGCACCTCTGACTTTTCCGAGTTATGTGCGTTTTTAGGAAACTAAATATCACTTGTTGAACGGTAAAGGAAAACTTCGTGAGGAAACCTGCATGTCTGAGAGTTCACAAAAATGTTCTCGAAGGTGTGTGAAGCCCGCCAACCCGCACTTTGCCAGTGTGGTGGGCTATAACCAAACCCCTCTCAGTCTAAGAGGAGACCCGTGCCCAGCAGTGGGACATAAAATATGGTTGAGATGATGATAATAGTAGGGAATGATGTATGAAAAAATATCACAAGAAGTGTAGCTCATATCCTGAAGGAACTATACTAGGGAGCTCGATAATGTACCATAAATTTTTAGTGACATCTCTAAAAACAGATGATTCAATATCAATGAACTCTGAATAATGAAAATGATATGAGGTTTCTTGATGGTCACAGTTAGGATTACTTGTATACAAGGTGTGGGTTAATTCGTATAGAGTGCCTGTAGCTAACCTTTTAACTTGATCCTAGAAACACATTAACATGATGAGAAGTCCCAATTATTTTATTTTCAATACCAAAAAATATTTTTTCATTTAGAAAAATAAAATTTAGCAACCCTAACTGTCTTCTAACTAACTATCTTCGGCTATTTGTATAATATTATATTATACTATACCAATACGTTTGAATATCCATTCGACCATTGATAAAAACTTAAAAACCCTTGCCACGCCGTGATCAGTGTGCGGTGGCCTTAGTATCCAAGAATTTAGTCTTGCTGTCGAGTTTTAAGTGAGTAACCCACAAATTAGATTCTCGGACTAATCGACGAAAAGTGAATCATTAAAATAAAATGAAAAATTAACCTTACGTCTATTGACATAGAGTGTATAATTAAATGTACTTCCTATTACTTCCCTGGACACATCGAAACAAAGATTTTTATATCAACACCTGAAGATGATCCTCTCTTATCCTGATATCAATCTGTTCTGTATGCCAAATTTCAGCCAGATCCGTCAAGTGGCTTCATTTGTGAGTTGATATATCGGTAAATCAGTCAGTCAGTCAGTCATCTTTTTCTTTTACAGATGTAGAATCCCGCGTGAACACAGCGGCAAGGCGTAGACCCGCAGACCCCGTAAAAAGTAAACCCATTAAATCTAAAAGAAAACTGTTTACGCAGAAGGAGACATCTATTTTATCGACTGATGAAATTGGTGAGAAGTTTAATGATTTTTTACACCATTTGAGGAACTTGTTAGCTAACTGGAGATAGCGCCATCTCTAGAGCGATAAGTGAAATCACGCATGAAAATATAAAACAGTTTTGTTTTAGCCTTTAGGTGTTATTGTATTATAGATTAGGTTGGTATTAGTATTAATATCTGGGTGACGGAGCTTCGCTCGGTAGTATTTATTACTACTGGCCAAACGATGGCAGCAGGAGTTATATTATTTTTATTTCTTTTTGGTAAATTCGACATTTTCTAAAAATGATTTCTAGCTAGATCTATTTATCGCCCCCAAAACCCTCTGTATACTAAATTTCACGAAAATCGTTCGAGCCGTTTCCGAGATTCAGATTATATAGAAATATATATACAAGAATTGCTCGTTTAAATGTATAGGATTTATTGGTAGTATTAATAGTACCAAACTATGTTTCTACCGACTGTTCCAAAACATTTGCGTCTTTTTTTTACCCTTTTTTACTGCCATGACTGTTACATTGATTTTTTTTTCAGATGAAGACACAACGACTGGCCCGAAAAAGATTGAGACACAACCATCGAGAGTGACCCAACGTGACAGAAAAGACTTGGCGAAAGCGGAGCAGATGGCCAGGCGGTTATTGGGGGCAACCAAGGACGCACAAACACACAAACAGACCCCTGCATCTCAAGGCCGCAATAAAGTCCCAAGAATAGTAAGCTCTTTAAAAAACTCTCTCTTTCCCTCTCTGTCTCATCTCTTCTAGGTGACCCTCCGTTACCTAAAAGAGATAGCTGCATTTTTTTTTTCTTGTTTAGTTCTTTCTTAATTTTGCTTGATGCAATAAAAAATTGATCTATCTATCTATCTTATCTCTACTAGCCCCCTCCGTCTTTTCCCCTACCTATCCCTTTTATTTGCATCTACCTTTCTCTGCTCCTATTAATCCTTCTCGCCCACTCCATTTCTGTCTTTCCCTATCTATCTACATCTCCCCCTTTCTCTCTTTTATTCTCGTTCTCCCTCTAACCTCGCCCCCTTGTCTCTCTTTCATAATTATATTTAAAATTAGCTGATCTGCATCTGCACAATAATTACGTACTCTAGATAGTTTAGAATCTAGATTCTAGATCCTTGATTTAGGCTGGTCATTGATCGATCAGTCAGTGGTTGACTCAGGGTTTTTTTATGAAAATAACAGATTTCCCCAATATTCCAGGTACTGACAGGCATGTCGTGCCAGGAACGCCGCGAGGCGTGGCAAGCCATCAGAGAAATAAACGGGAAGGTGCAAAAAAACGTTGATAGAAAAACAACACACATTGTTATGGGCTTGTGCCAAAAAGAAAATAATCCGCCCAGCACAAGTACGTCCGAGAAAACGACAAGCACAGAGTCAAAAGATCCCAAAACCATTACAATGTGTAACAAATGCAACAGTCCACAGACTATACTCAAGAAACTGTTCAGAAAAAAGGTCACCGTCGAGACCTGTCCGAAAAAGGACAAAAATGTCATCTGTAAGTGTCATTATGACGAGATATCTGGCATCAAAAATATTTCTGACGTCACTTGCGGTGACAACATCGTCTTTCCTGTTGAATTAAGATGTGATGAAAGAATAAATCTCGATACAAACCTAAATGCAGGAAATAGTAATATACAGGAAAATGATCAGAGTTTTGATATTTTGGGACAAAATCTTTTGGGCACCGATACAGAGAATTGCGATGTGTTGGGTCCCACAGTTGAGGTGGTCACAGAAAATCGACGGAATAACTATTTGAATGCGGAAAAACCGAGGACTTTGAACGCTCTTCTCGGCGCTCTTTTGGGCACCGATACAGAGAATTGCGATGTGTTGGGTCCCACAGTTGAGGTGGTCACAGAAAATCGACGGAATAACTATTTGAATGCGGAAAACCCGAGGACTTTGAACGCTCTTCTCGGCGCTCTTTTGGGCACCGATACAGAGAATTGCGATGTGTTGGGTCCCACAGTTGAGGTGGTCACAGAAAATCGACGGAATAACAATTTGAATGCGGAAAAACCGAGGACTTTGAACGCTCTTCTCGGCGCGGCTCGAGGTTGCCATATCTTGACGTCACAATGGCTAAAAGATTCATTGAAAGAAAAAAAGTTTCTGTACCATATTGGATACGAGGTCAAACATTTTAAGAAGTTATCGCAGGTATGTTATTTTATATATTCGTCTTAACTGAATCCCTTTTTATATCCTTTTTAGCCTTGTCTTACTGAGGGTTTTAGCGAAAGACCGCCAGGCCAAGTGCGGGTTGGTGGACTTCACACACCTTTGATGATATTGCGGTGAACTCTCAGGCGCACAGGTTTTATCACAATAACCTAAAAGCAAGTGATATATATATAGTTTCCTAAAGGGCTAGTAAATGAAAAGTCATATCTAAAAGATTTTGTCACAACTATAGCTTGACCGCTATAAACTTGGCCCTCCCATGGTCTGCGGGACGCGGGGCGGGTGTGCGATTGGCTATACACGATACGATGTAATGACTCGCATCTTGAGATTTCGCCTATGGTATTTTCTTAAGTATGTATCACTACCCACGTCGCAATATTAATATCATCGTGTGTAGCGTAATTCACGTCAGTCTCTGACAGCTGATTAGTAGAGTGCACTGATCCCTATTCTATGGATCCACAGTGAACCTAGCTTGAATTGTATAAAATGTTTAATCCATAGAATAGAGATCAGTGATTGAGTAGCTCCCGCCTTGCGTCCCGCAGACCATGGGAGGGCCAAGTTTATAGCTGTCTAGCTATAAAACTTGTCATCAAGTAATTTACTGTTGCGACAAGAGATGGTACTGTTATAGCTACTCACTTTCATCCAAGTTTCACTTGTATCGCGCATAGTCTTTCTTCTACTATATAAAAATAAGTCGGGTTTTCCTTCCTGGCGCTATAACTCCAGAACGCACGAACCGATTTCCACGGTTTTGCATTCGTTGAAAAGGTCTCGGGCTCCGTGAGGTTTATATAAAACGGAGCCATCTGGTGGCGAAACGAAGTTCGCCAGGTTTGCTAGTTTTGTATAAAAACTTATCATCAAAACGTTTTATACTGTTTTTTTTTTTACAGAAAGCCCGAGCCGAGCGTTCAGCGTTAAACAAGATGAACGCAGACTACGCGTACGACGTATTCAACGGTATGCGTGTAAAAATATCACCAGACGCCGACCAAAAAGACGCTGTCGCACAGTTACTGTCACTCTGTGGCGCAGTTGTCACTGATGACGTCACACCAACCGACAGACATGGCGGCAGTAAGTCTCAAAATGGCGCCAAAGTGACATTCCGCCATCTTCAATCTCGAACACAAAATGTCGACGAAATTCAACATGGCGGCGTTTCTGATTTGACAATCGGCCAAAATAAAGGGGAGGTTAATTCGAAATGGGTCTTCGATAGTGTTGTGGCGGCTAGAATGAGGACTACCCGTCGGTATGTTAATGACTAGATAGAGGTGTTTTAACCCCTATTTTATAGCCTACCAAGGCAACTGTGGACATCGAAGAATTTTGACAACATTACGGAACTAAAACTTACAATATTTCCCTCAACTGAGCAAGTGATGTTTAGTTGTGGTAATACTTATAAAGTTATATAAAAACTACCAAATCGCTCTTGGCCTGTATTTGTTGTTATTAAAACGAATTGTTCTACGACTTTTTTTTTACTCGATATTTTGAGAAATATCTACTTGTTCCTACTCTATAATGTAACATCGGCAAGTGGCAATAGCGCGGCGCGTGAAATCGCGGTGCGAAACCGCAATAGTGTAATGTCACTTTACAGAAATAACATTTTTTTGTACGAAATAAATTAATATTGAATTTTGAATAGTGGTAGAACAAAAGTTGTTAGTGTTAATGTAAACAACTACAGGCCGAGAGCGATTTGGTATTTTTCTTATTACCTGTATAATATTTGTGTAATTGTATTTTTTTTTTTAATTTATTTTACGGCTCTGGATACCAGTCCTTTAAGGCCTTGTAAATGTATTATGTATTTAGGACCACAGATCTTATAGCTTGCCAAAAAAAGGTGTAGAAAAAATGGAGGCACCACTGTCTATACATGGTGAAAAATAAATGGTTTTAGATGTGAGGCGAGGTGAATCGCTATTCGCAGTACTTTTAATTTTTGCAATTTATTTTGTAGTAAAATAAAAAATTTATTTTTCGAGAAATTTTGTTTTCTAAAATTCGCAAACCAGTAGTACCGCACAAGTACCGCACGCCGCGCTCGCGGCGTGAGTTTTACTACTCTACACGCCACGTACCGCGTAGTCACTACTATTGGTTATCACATTTTCGAGTTTATCTCGATTATTTTTTTTGCAATAAAAATAAAATTGCTTACTTTTCCGAAACATGTAGGTAATTCGATAGTACTGCTGATATTGATTCACCCTGCTTAAGATCAAAAACCATAAATTTTTCACCTTGTATAAAGTCGACTGAAATTAAAAATAATCTTGACAATTTATTTTTTAACGCAGGAACAATGATAATTATTATGATTTGCCAAGCAGGGGCCGTACCACCAGGCATCTCTTATAGCAGTATTATTGTAATATTGTTTTGAGATTTTCATACAATGTCAGTATGATAAAATTAAAACAATATTACAATAATACGTCGCCATTTTGGACGTTAACATTTTAATATTTATTTAATTATTTTTTAACGTAATTAATTTAAACATTAAATATGTTTCAAAATGATTTTATAATTTGACATTTATATTCATATGTATTTTTATATGAATTTAACTTTTTATGTTATAATAATAAGTATATACATAGGGTGTTCAGTTATTTTAACTCTGACAGTCTAAAGGCAACGAATATATAATATCCCACCAAAAACATTCTGTAAAAAACTAGCCAAAGTCAAAATGGAGCTGCTTATTTATCTCTAAAAAGTACTGAAATCTAGACAAAGTCGTGCCAAGTCTAAGGTTCCTTACTGCGATTTCTTTATTATTATAGTTAATGTTGTGTGACTTGGCCGTAAAGAAGGGACATTCACACCCTCCCGTCAAAGTATTACCCCAGAGCGCCGAGCGCGACGCGTCGGGTGGTACTCGTGGGCGCTGTCTCGCGAGTGCGTTATTTCAATAGGTTTGCAACAAATTCATAACTTTATCATCATAGGGCTACTGATTGTAAATAAAAGCATACCTTTTTAAATGACAATTTTTTTACATTAATTTAATAAAGAAATCATATAGGTAAGGAACTGTAATGAATTATTTTTTTGTAGTGATTTTGATAAGTATCCCATTATATCCTATTTGTCTAATATGATTAATATGGAAGCTTGTGGGTTTGGATATTTGTAACTCTTTCGTGCCGCAACTAGGTAGGTACTGTACCGATTTGGCTGCAAATTGGAATGGCGATAGAGTAACTTGGATTAACACATCTTTACGCTCTTATCCCGAATAATCCATATAGTTCCTATGGAATTTGTGAAACTCCATAATTCATGTGGGTGAAGCCGCGGAAGAAAGCTATGTACTTATGAAAATAAATAATATATATTTCTGTTATAATTTTATTCTTAGAAATTAAAAAAATTATAGATGCAATGCAACACAATGCAATATAATTAGTTTTCATGAAATAACTAAACAAAGCATTGCATTTGTACCGCAATTCAAATGTTTTACAGTGGGCTGCAAGTTGTCACCGTGGCATTTGTGCATCGGTCGCGTCGTTGCCACGTACACCTCGAGTTTTGCCAGCCCTACGGGCTACGATGACATTTACTCACACATACAAATGGAATGCTTATAGGGCCGGCATTTTAGTAGTAGTGTAGGTAGTTAAGTCACGTCCTTTGTACTGAGTGTCACCGGCCTGCTAAAGGATAGAAAGAGAGCATACTTAACGTGAACTCAACGGGTCTGCCCGCGAAATTCAAAATTTTCGTGGTTTTTTGCAATTTGTACGATAATTAGACATGATAGGCTTATGGCAATCAATTTGCGAGAGTGGCAGTATCATCTTTACATGATTATATCAAAATCTTTGCATAAAAATGTGTATCCTAGGAAATTAATCCGAATATCGAGTTTTATGTAAGTAACTCGCAAATCTTGGACTATTTTCTTTAACTCGACACTTTCGGGCAGAGATTTTTATATAAACACGTGAAGAAGATATTGGGATTATCGCAATTTGACGGCCATAAGCCTATTATATCTTATTAGCTTAAAAATCGCGAAAAACCACGAAAAATTTGAATTTCGCGGGCACAGCCGTGGTGTGCTCCTTAATTTTGAGTGATAAGCGGTTGAAAGAAAGAGTACGTTGACAGCTGTCACAGTATGGTGCGGGTGACAGATGAGATGACAATAGCAATAGGGAAAGGACTAGAATGAGACAGACTAACGGCCGAAATTAATAACCTATTTATCTTCTATTTGCCCTACTAGAGATATCAATTTGACATAAGCTCCATACAAGTTATGTCAGATTTCTATCTCTAGTAAGGGAAACCGTGGATAGATAGGATATTGGGAATGGCCGTTAAACAGTAACTATGCTGTCATTTGCACTATGCTTCAGCATGAATACAATAGCGTTATTTATAAGGAATTTGTAATTATTGTAATATTACATAAATTATTATAATAAATTATAAATTATTTTTTATAAAGATTTTGATTTATATGTACCTACTCATACAAATGTTTGAATTTTGTATTTAGTTTTTAGTTTTCTTTCTAATTAGATTTAGCATCCAATACTAGAGGGCGCCTGTGACCTGTCTCGCGTAACCATTACGTTTTTGCCCCTGGGATTGAAAAAGACGAAAATTCGATACGAAAATTTAAATCAGTCACTCCCAAGGGCATCATACTTAATTAATAGGTGTATTCTGTTGGTATTCTGTATGTATATTTCTCAACCCGATTCTTCCAATGGTTTGAGCTATGCGTTAGTTTACAATTACTTGTAAGTAACTGTATACGGACTACCTGCATGCCACACGGCTCCCCCTGCGTCCAGTTTTGACATCTCGAGGAAACAGTCATTTTCAGGATATTATAGTAGCCAATTTACCAAGTGTCAACTAAATCGGTTCAGTAGTTCGTATAGAAGGCATGTACAAACTTTCGCCTTTTTGTTAATTCGATATTAATGACATTGTAGGATGATATTAGTAGGTAAATAAAAACAAAATATGTTTTTAAATATTTTACTATCATAATTTCAACTCAAAAATAAAAGATTTACAAAAAAACATAATTTTGGCTTCAACATACGTCACATATATCTTGTCCTCTTAGCGTAGCGTACTTCGTCATTGGTAATGACAATAATGAATTATCATAAACATTTGTACATAGCTAAATATAGAACAATAAGAACTTGACAAAGAGGTAAGGAACTTGATTGCATTGCATAGGTATAGGATACTCATTTGTGATTGAATTTTCACTGACCACAAGCCTACTTAAATGGCAAGTTATACCTTACCTAGCAAATAATTATGGACCATCATGGATTTAACATTAATTTTGTCAGTGATGTATAAAAAATAAATAAAAACAAAGGCAGCGAGGCATATAAGCTTATTCTCAGTTCAGGGCGCGTTGGAACCCTCGTAAACTTAGTTTTTAAGTCGTTAAATAGTTATCACTATTAATAAGTATATGTACCTACTGGACCTTTCATAAGTGCTAACAAGTAGTGGCCTATATGAAATAAATGATTTGAATCTTTGAATCTTTATTAGCGCCTCTTGTGGGTGGAAAGCTCAGAATCAGCAGCAGTTTACATTAAAACCTCAACAACTTCCGTTCTACAACTTTTTACATGACTGCCCAAAACAGGAGTGTAATGTTTAGGGTATGTGTGTTTCTTTGTTCCACCATAACTTCTGAACGGCTGAATAGATTTGGACACATGGGTTATCGTTGGAATCCTCACATGATTCCGAGTAACATAGGCTATATATTTTTTGGAAAAAGTTTACTACAGGGTACTTAGTCGTGTTTTTTAATTTTTGAATTATTTACTTGTTATTTACTCGATATTTTGAGAAATATCAAATATTCTATATTTTACAGAGATACTTGTACTACTTGTTCCTACTCTGTAATGTAACGAATAAAATAAATTACCTAACACCATTATGAAAAGTCGTAGAAGATTAGTTGTTAGTGTTGATGTAAACTAATACAGACCAAGAGCGACTTGGTATTTTTGTATTTTTGTATTTTTATAAAACCCTGTAAAAATATCTACCACAGACTAAAGATTTAAAGAATAAGTTTATAGTGATCAAACAGATACTGAGCCTTCAGGTGTATTCACTCCATAAGGCAGAAAAAAAAAATAATCGATTACCGAAATGATCTCAAATTAACGTTTAACCATCAAACCATTTACAGCTCTGCGCGATCGTAATGAGTTCGGTTGTCGTAAAATTTTACTTAACTGGTTTTTGGGTAACCTTTTTCCGAAGTAGTCGTAAGAGGTAGTGGAAAGTTTTCGGGAGTAAATTCAAAATATCTTTATTTCACATAGGCCTAACATACAGGCTCTTGCGAACGTCGGTATGACATTTCTTGCATAAGAATGGTGATACCTACAAGTCGACTTAAAACTAAGTTTACCAGGGTTCCAAACGCGCCCTGCATCTGAGAAGAAGCCCACAACAAACTCAGCCGGGTATTTTTTATGTTATCACCATTTAACAAAATAAGTATGTATAAATACTAAAAATAGGCTAGCAACGACAACAGAGCAATCTACCACTTATCAGTCAATTCTAAGGGTTTGTGTCGCTAATATAGTCCTTAATAGTATAGACATTTTAATCCACGACGATTTTAAGACGCGCCCACTCTGTCAAAATCGCTGTGTTCCATTCAATGACGAAATACACTACGCTAAGAGGACGGGAAACATGTGATGTATGTTGAAGCCAAAAATTTCTCAAATATAGCGTCGCGTGTTGTACATTTCGGTACCGCTGACAGCACATACCGCAGTCAGTGGCTTACATTAGCGCCATTTTACAGTTTTGACAAATTAAAAATCCTGCTTTAGGCCGGAGCCTAAAAATGTATGCGTGACGTCATATGTTTAATCAATGGTTCCATTCGATTCGTATGGAGTTTGACAGCACTCTATCAAACTCCATGGAAAGGAGAATGACCAAAGGTGGTATCAAGTTTGCGCATGAACCAAAACCAAAATAGTGTAGGAAAGTTAAATAGTGGTTTGTAAGAACTATTGGCACTAAGAATTTGTTTTTCATATCCGGAATTTAATTTTGCATACAAAAAGTTACTTTCTTTCCGATGCACAATTCGTATCATACTGATTTTACTAAGAAGTACAACTTGTTTGTTTGCCTATAACTAATAACCTAGATTTCGGATATTATTAAAAAAAAAAGTAATAAGTGTGGGAGTTAATGTGGAGACCGTAGTCTATAAAAAATAAAGTTTGGGTTTGATTCAGCTTGATACGAGAATCCATAAAGTAATTCTTTGATATCTGTACTATTGATTTATGAGATGTTTTTTGACAGTGACTCGAAACCTATGTAAAGGTAAGTAATCAAGCAACTCCCCAAAATCATCCACAAGCTCTCTGGTTACATGCATTCAAAGCATTTCAATTTTTATTTATCGCCATTTCGTGTAGGGTGGCCTGAATAGCAGACTTTTTCGGACTTCCTAATACTGTTGTCTTCAGGAGGACTCGAATCTTGGACCCACCACGCTGCCCGGATGCTGGTCGACGGGTCGAATATACTGACTGCTTCGTATCCTGAAATCAATAATAATAAAGCTTTAAAACAACTTGTGGGTGATATTTTTTTTGCGGCTAAAATTTGTTAAGAACTTTGCCGACCTCCAGCGGCACAGTGACGCGCGCTCGGATTGAGTGGGAGGTCGCGGGTTCGATTTCACCAAGACCTACTTTAGAATTTTATAATTGATAAATTAGCTCAGGTCTGGTCTGGTGGGAGGCTTCGGCCGTGGCTAGTTTCAACCCTACCAGCAAAGACGTAACGCAAAGCGATTTAGCTTTGCGGCGTGATGCTTTGTACAAACCTTTAAAAGCTTGTTTACCCCTTCCATGTTATATGTATAGTACGATGTCCATCTTCAGCTGCATCATCATTTACCATCAGGTGAGATCGCAGTCAAGTACTAATTTGTTAAGGTTCCTAACCACCTAGGTAATTTGAAATTTCTAATTAGTGGTATGGTTAAAATCACAGAGAAAAGAAGACCATAAAGTAATTCCCTGGTCTGTGGTTAAAATAACTAAACCCTAACTAGTATCGATGACAGATTATGTCATGAAGTCATCGCAGGTATATCTTAGAGGTATATTCATACCGTTCACAAAAGCATACTACGATAGAAGTACACTTCGCACGGTTTTTTGCCCATATCTCGACCACTGACCAGCTAAATTTCACCAAAAACTATACAGCTCCTCGGGTTAGTACTATCAATCGATAGAAAAAAACACGAATTCGATAGGTTGTTTGCAAGTTGAGTTATCGCTCCGACTAACTTGCTTGCTTGCTTGTCGTCGTTTTTTGAGGTTTTCTCGTGACTGAAAACACTAATTTTGATGCGGTTTTCGCCAGTAGACGTGAAATTCCAAGCACAAACTTCTATCAGTTATACTTATGGGTCTAGCGATTAACCCTGATCCGTCAGGTCAAAAAAACTGTTTTCGAAATTCAACCAAAAGCAATATATTCATTCGGAAACGTTGTGAATATGATGTTTACAAAACTGTGCGGAACCCTTTGCCATAGAGTTGTCGGAAAACAGAACTTTCACGTGTCGTTAACTTTTATCGTAATTTATAACTTAACGTAAGATAACGTACACACGTACGGACGTAACTAGTAACTACTCTACTTTCTTTCTAAGGGCACGACCACACTTGCGACTGTAAGGTCCAATTTATTTATTGAAGTGAATTTTTTTTAGGATTTTTTCAGGGTGCAAAAAACATTGACTCGCTTCACTGTTACCCGACGTTAACCGACTTCTGTTTAAGTTTTCATTTCTGTTAATCATTCATAATCTCGATCTTAGTAAGGTGAAATTTTGTGGAAGTTTCCTTCATGATGTAGACAAGGGATAAGGGGATATTATTTATACCCATGCGAGTAGCCAGACGAAGCAAACGCTGATGAATGCATTTTGTAATTTTTAGTATAGATTACATATTACTTTTGTCGTCTTATCTAAAGCTTTTTTTAAAAGGCAGACAAGTCAATGAGACATATGTCTAACCCGGCCTCTACACACCTCGCGAAGTTGACCGAAGTGGGACCGAAGTTGAACGAAGCGAGCCGTGTGGAGGTGTACTTCGTCTAACTTCGCTAACTTCGACTCACTTCGGACTCACTTCGGGCAACTTCCATTTGTTGTTGGTTTTTGCGCCTAAATCAAGGACGTCAAAGCGTTCTCGCGAAGTTCACTCAGTAGTGTGGTGACCTACTTCGACTTCGGTAAACTTTTCCGAGTACTTCGCCGAGGAACTTCGCGAGCAGTGTGGACGGGCGGTAAGACTTTTTGTCGCGCGTCGTTCCGTTGGTGCGATCTCACGCTAATGCGTCATACGATTGTAAGCAATTGATAGTGAACTCTACTTTCGTTTTATTACAAAACAAAAACCTCACCTCTTCCGCTCTTGTCCAATGAAGCCAATATGGCGTCCTCTTCCCTCGCGCTCAGGCACGTGGCGCTGTGTAGCTCCGTCCCGCTCTCGCGCGCTGACAATGGAATAATTCCCAAAGGGTTGCCATAATGACGAAGTTATCCTGCCAATTTTACTTAAAAATGCATTAGTAACTTGAATATATATGTTTATCTCAAATATTATACATATTATTGGATTTCACTAGGTTTTTCCCACCCCTTAGCCGCGGATAGATTTTGTCCTGTATAAAAATAATTGCGATACGAAATTAGCTTAATCGATGGATTAGTGTTAGAAGTTAGAACAACAATCAAAGTTTCACAAAGAACCATTATTAATTTTTATTTAATAGGTAGATCTAATCTAAACATGAACTTCCCTCCACGTGTTTACACTCACACGTTGAAAGAAAGATGTAGTGGAGGGGTGTTCATTTTTAAATTAGTTTAAACAAAATCCACGGGATTGGAGATTATCCCATTCTTGTCTCCATTTTTGGCCAAACCAGCTTTCAAGGAAGTTTGCTATAGCATTTAGCTCTTCTCTCCTTCTTTATTCCCGATCCAGGATCCTTTTCATTTCAGGATTATCTCATCTTGTGAACCGGAGACTTTCCTGCCAAAAAGAATTAAAATTTATAAGCATTATTAAAAGTAAATTAGGTAACTAAGAATAAGAACGTACCATTTTTCGGGTGGGCAAGTAAGTATGTTGTACGGGAGCCCCCTTAAATATTTATTTTATTCTAGTTTTTAGTATTTGTTGTTATAGCGGCAACAGAAATACATCATCTGTGAAACTTTGAAGTCTGTAGTCAGACAGACGGACGGACTGACGTACGAACAGCGGTCTCAGTAATAGGGTTCCTTTTTTACCCTTTGGGTACGGAACCCTAAAAAGTAGTTCTTATTTAATAATGAAATGAAAATCAATGTGTAATAGAAAGGCTCGCTGGTATGATCTAATTGTTATTTCTACAATCACGCGAGCTTAGCAGTTTATAGTGTCAGGACAGTTATACAGACATTGCAGCGAGTCAGTGAGTGTTATAGTAAGCAAAGATTTAAATCGCTAGATGAGCTCTAAGCCTACATTGCGTACATCGAAAACGTCTACAAACGTGCTGTAGTGTGTGATTGTGTGACAGAGCAAGTGCAAAATGTCCTTTAACCGCCCGTCCACACTGCACATAGTTCCTCGGCGAAGTACTCAGAAAAGTTTACCAAGTCGAAGTCAAGTAGGTCGCCACACTACTCGGTGAACTTCGCGAGAACGCGTTGTCGTCCTTTGACTCGGGCGCGGAAGTTGCCCGAAGTGAGTCCGAAGTGGGTCGAAGTTGGCGAAGTTAGACGAAGTGCCCCTCCACACTGCTCGCCCCGTTCAACTTCGGTCCCACTTCGGTCAATTTCGTGAGTAGTGTAGAGGCCAGGTAACGTTGTCCGCGCGTACGACGAGAACAGTACGAGCACGAACATTTTCAGAGTTAGCACGCTAACCCAGAGTAAGTTGTCAAAATTGTCCAATGAGAGACGTTGATTCTAGGGTTAAAAAGACTTAGTGGGCTCATCTAGCGATTTAAATCTTTGATATAGTAAGTTAGTAAACAGAGGGGAGGCGCGGACCTTGACATGAAACCACCGAAGCGTCCATGTTTCACTTTTAAGCTCAACATTACTTATTAGCTTATTACTGCACGTGGGCAAATTAACCGGAGGGGAAAGGCGGTTATCCTTTGCCTTGTTTTGAGCTGTCTACCGTCTAGGTGGTCTAGGTATGCTTGATCAATATATTTTTTTGCTGTGGCGAGTAATTTAAATTTTTAATGTAAGTAGGAATTTGTTTTTATTGTCTTTTTTATTATAGTCGCGAAAGTTTGTTTTTGTGTGTAGCATTAAATACACACAGAAACAAACTTTCTTGTCAGGTGTCCGGATAAAGTTGGGATAAAGCCGGACATAGGCGTTTTGATTGCGTGTCCGGTCAAAACATACGGTGTCAGGCTTGTCCGGCTATTATTGTCATGCTTTTTTTCATTTCGCAAACGAGCGACCGCCGAACAAGATTTCTGGTTATTGGAAAAAGATTGATTTTATATTTAAAAAAATCTGTCGAATACCAACCTAAATATTGAGACATCAAATTCTGATGGTTTCACTTGGGAATTGGGACTATGAAAAATCGAATTTCAACCGCGTGGAGCTGCGGGCAACAACTGGTTTTGGATATTTTGAATTTCGTAGGTATAGAGCCGTGTTGTTTTATATTATTGTAATGTTTATTGTATAAAAATCCGGTTTATTGCATGGCAGCCAATAGACATATATTCGCGATCGTCACAAAAAGCTGTCGAAAGCCCAAATGGAACCAAATCCAAAAAATGTATGGGAATGGCAGTTGTCTGCCCGGAAGCCACGTGATCAACGTAGCGATCAATCAGCGTTAATCTTTGTGCGATATCGCAAAAATATGTCATCTATAGGTATGACTGTCGCTCTTGGGAACCCTAAAAATCCAAATCTAAAATACTCGATTAAACACGTCAAAAGATATTTTCCTCAAACCTTATCAAATAAAATTCGCCGGAAATCGCCGACTAGTTTTAAAACAAATAAAACAATTTGTTAAAACGACCGCTCTACGCCCGGTGAATACTAAAACTTGCTTTATTATGAAGTCCGAACAAAGTCTTTGTCCATTTTGTTATTGTTTCACGACTAATTTCAAACATTATGGCCAAGTGCGAGCCGTGCTTATTATTCTTGTCTACTGATGTAGATAAATTGATTTACGTGTAAAATACTTAGGTCATGGCTAGTCATCTATTTTGTATAAAGAGCCATTGCAAATGACATCATACGGAAACAAAAACTTATTTTCTATGTATGTAAAACTGCAAGATTATAATATTCGGAAGTTTTCCTTTGCTTTGTCCTTGATATTTTATCCTAGTAAAAGTAGAAGTTTCATTAATGTATGAGTACTTGGCTAGGTACTGGGCTATGAACGGTATGTACTTGGGTATAACCTTACCAAAATCAGTTTTTACCTGCATAGGTATTTTCTTTAAAAATGGCTTTTTTCGGTTGTACAAAACAAGTATTTCTGCTTATAATTGCAACACTTTTAACAAAGATTCATCATGGCGGTAACCGGTAAATGTCAACATTATGAATTGACATTTGACTTTGACAGAAATGTCAAGATTGTGTTGTGGTTTACGTCATTCGGTTTACGTCAAATCGTACGACGCCAGCGACGCCAGATTGAAAATCGATAATATAAATAGTGAAAAAAAATATTTCTGTACAACGAAAATTTTTCCCGTGAACAACAGATTTTTCTTAATTTTTTTTAAGATAACGTATAAGACCTAGCCCAATTAGAAACACCTCCTTTGCTCAAAAATACGCATTTTGTCCATATCGGTTCCCGATAGCTCCAAATCTGGGAAACAGAAAAAAATTATCTTTCGGGAACTAATATGAAGACAGACGGACAGACGAACTGACAGCGGAGTCAGAGGGCTGGTTTTTGAGAGATAGTTAAGTCAACCAATGGTTAAAATTGGTGCAAATTAACCATTGGTTGACTTAACTCTATGTCTCAAAAAAGCGGCCCTTAGTAATAGCACCGAATATATAATATTACCAACGTATAATAAGGTCTAGATATTTCCTGTGGGTACGGAAACCTGTTGACCATTCGAATGATGAATGTGTGTCACTCGAGTGTAAAAACGGCGCGGATCGATAGAGTCGGTCGGCCATTCTTCGGTGTGACTATCTTAGATCAACAAAGGATATCGATAGACCGCGCCGCTGTTTGCCTTGCGCATGCGCACGCGCAGGAAAAACGACGCCCGCGCCACTACCTACCCACTACCCAGTACCCAGTACCCGGTGCGTGACGAAAATATTACGCGCCGAAACAACAACCAACAGGAATTATTGTTGAAATGATGTATCAGTAGGCTTTGTCCACAAGTTCAAAGTCGCTCAGCGTGCTATGGAGAGGGCTATGCTGGGTGTTTCTCTGAGGAATAAAATCCGCAACGAGGGCATCCGTTTGAGACCCAAAGTAACCGATATAGCCCAGCGGATTAGCGGGCTATGCTGGGTGTTTTTCTGAGGGATAAAATCCGCAACGAGGGCATCCGTTTGAGACCCAAAGTAACCGATATAGCCCAGCGGATTAGCGGGCTATGCTGGGTGTTTTTCTGAGGGATAAAATCCGCAACGAGGGCATCCGTTGGAGACCCAAAGTAACCGATATAGCCCAGCGGATTAGCGGGCTATGCTGGGTGTTTCTCTGAGGGATAAAATCCGCAACGAGGGCATCCGTTTGAGACCCAAAGTAACCGATATAGCCCAGCGGATAAGCGGGCTATGCTGGGTGTTTTTCTGAGGGATAAAAGCCGCAACGAGGGCATCCGTTGGAGACCCAAAGTAACCGATATAGCCCAGCGGATTAGCGGGCTATGCTGGGTGTTTTTCTGAGGGATAAAAGCCGCAACGAGGGCATCCGTTGGAGACCCAAAGTAACCGATATAGCCCAGCGGATTAGCGGGCTATGCTGGGTGTTTCTCTGAGGGATAAAATCCGGAACGAGGACATCCGTAGGCGAACCAAAGTAACCGATACAGCCCAGCGGATTAGCGGGCTATGCTGGGTGTTTATCTGAGGGATAAAATCCGCAACGAGGGCATTCGTTTGAGACCCAAAGTAACCGATATAGCCCAGCGGATTAGCGGGCTATGCTGGGTGTTTTTCTGAGGGATAAAAGCCGCAACGAGGGCATCCGTTGGAGACCCAAAGTAACCGATATAGCCCAGCGGATTAGCGGGCTATGCTGGGTGTTTATCTGAGGGATAAAATCCGCAACGAGGACAGTCGTTGGAGAACCAAAGTAACTGATATAGCCCAGCGGATTAGCGGGCTATGCTGGGTGTTTATCTGAGGGATAAAATCCGCAACGAGGACATCCGTTGGAGAACCAAAGTAACCGATATAGCCCAGCAGATTAGCGGGCTATGCTGGGTGTTTTTCTGAGGGATAAAAGCCGCAACGAGGGCATCCGTTGGAGACCCAAAGTAACCGATACAGCCCAGCGGATTAGCGGGCTATGCTGGGTGTTTATCTGAGGGATAAAATCCGCAACGAGGACAGTCGTTGGAGAACCAAAGTAACTGATATAGCCCAGCGGATTAGCGGGCTATGCTGGGTGTTTATCTGAGGGATAAAATCCGCAACGAGGACATCCGTTGGAGAACCAAAGTAACCGATATAGCCCAGCAGATTAGCGGGCTATGCTGGGTGTTTATCTGAGGGATAAAATCCGCAACGAGGACATCCGTTGGAGAACCAAAATAACTGATATAGCCCAGCGGATTAGCGGGCTATGCTGGGTGTTTATCTGAGGGATAAAATCCGCAACGAGGACATCCGTTGGAGAACCAAAGAAACCGATATAGTCCATCGGATAAGCGGGCTATGCTGGGTGTTTCTCTGAGGGATAAAATCCGCAACGAGGACATCCGTAGGAGAATCAAAGTAACCGATATAGCCCAGCGGATTAGCGGGCTATGCTGGGTGTTTCTCTGAGGGATAAAATCCGCAACGAGGACATCCGTTGGAGAACCAAAATAACTGATATAGCCCAGCGGATTAGCGGGCTATGCTGGGTGTTTATCTGAGGGATAAAATCCGCAACGAGGACATCCGTTGGAGAACCAAAGAAACCGATATAGCCCAGCGGATAAGCGGGCTATGCTGGGTGTTTCTCTGAGGGATAAAATCCGCAACGAGGACATCCGTAGGAGAATCAAAGTAACCGATATAGCCCAGCGGATTAGCGGGCTATGCTGGGTGTTTCTCTGAGGGATAAAATCCGCAACGAGGACATCCGTAGGAGAACCAAAGTAACCGATATAGCCCAGCGGATTAGCGGGCTATGCTGGGTGTTTATCTGAGGGATAAAATCCGCAACGAGGACATCCGTTGGAGAACCAAAATAACTGATATAGCCCAGCGGATTAGCGGGCTATGCTGGGTGTTTATCTGAGGGATAAAATCCGCAACGAGGACATCCGTTGGAGAACCAAAGAAACCGATATAGCCCAGCGGATAAGCGGGCTATGCTGGGTGTTTCTCTGAGGGATGAAATCCGCAGCGAGGACATCCGTAGGAGAATCAAAGTAACCGATATAGCCCAGCGGATTAGCAAGCTGAAGTGGCAGTGGGCGGGTCACATCTGTCGCAGAACCGACGGCTGTTGGGGCAGACGTGTTCTTGAGTGACGACCTCCTGCCCGCTGGACCGACGACATGAAAAGGTCGCTGGTAGCGGGTGGATGAGGAAGGCGGAGGACCGTGTGTGGTGGCGCGCTCTCGGAGAGGCCTATGTCCAGCAGTGGACGTCGAAAAACGAGCAAAAACGTTTGTTGTATGGGATCTTCATTTTATTATATTTTTTAGCACTTGTTGTTATAGCAACAACGGAAATACCTACATCATTCTGTGAAAATTTCAAGTGTACATCACGGTTCAAGAAATGCATTCTTGAGTTGTAACAGACGGACGGACGTGCAGACGGACAGCGAAGTCTTAGTATTTAGGTCCCGTTTTCACGGTTTTTACCCTTTGGGTACCGAACCCTAAAAACCATGGCCCATGGGTGACGCGAGCAAAGCCGCAAGCGCCCGCCAATAGTAGTGCTGATATTCTTGCCGATTCTTCTCGGGCGTGAACTTTCCTAAATTGGCACTAGACTTTTGAAATTCATGGGAGCCTGTAAGTAACGCCCTGTCTATATCTGTGCCCTGTGGTTAGGCCTATGTGAAAGAATAAATATCCACACTTTCAATAGATAAGCAAAGCTTTTAAAAAGTCATAACCTTGCCCAGGAAATGATAATTTCATCGTCTTACCTAACTCTATGGGTAATAGAGATACAAACTCGTTATTTTACCGTTGGGGCGCACGGCGCTGTACTATATAGCCTGCAGGCTATAGCCTGTACGTGTGTATGTACAGACTACAGAGAGCGGGCAGTGTACTCTGTACAACTGAATGTACACGACACGATCTGGCTCGGATAAGTTTAGTTAGCCGTGTAGTACCGCAAGCCAGCTGTTTTAACTGTTGTAATTCAAATCACAACGGTACTTCTTAAGGAGCAAACCACGGGTGCCCGCGAAATTAAAATTTTTTGTGGTTTTTCGCGATTTTTAAGCTGATAAGACGTAATAGGCTTTTGGAAGTCAAATTGCGATAATCCCAAGATCATCTTCACGTATTGATATAAAAATCTCTGCTTGAAAGTGTCGAGTTAAAGAATTTAATCCGAGATTTCCGAGTTGCTCACTTAAAACTCTTTACTCGGACTAATTTCCTGGGATAGACATGTTTATGCAAAAAGTTTGATATTAACATGTAAAGAAGTAACTGCCATTCTCGCAAAATGACTGCCATAAGCCTATTATGTGTAATTAGCGTACAAATTGCAAAAAACCACGAAAATTTTGAATTTCGCGGGCAGACCTGTTGAGTTCGCCTTAAGGTGCTCTGCGCGCTTGGCGATCTGCGCGCCTGGTACCTCATGCACTTATGACGTCGAATCACTGCTGAAGTAAAGAGGGACAAAAAGAGGGAAGAGGGGCCAAAAGAGGGCAAAAGGGACCAAAAGAGGTAAGAGGGACCTATGAGGGGACTGGAATCCTTGACCACTGAAATCTGAGTCATACATAATAACTAGCAAACCTGGCGAACTCCGTTTCGCCACCAGATGGCTTTCCCGCTAAAAAGATTTTCCCGCTTTTCTGTTGAAATTTTTCCTGAATTTTCTTTGCTATAAACCTCACGGAGCCCGAGACCTTTCCAACGAATGCAAAACCGTGGAAATCGGTTCGTGCGTTCTGGAGTTATAGCGTCAGGAAGGAAAACCCGACTTATTTTTATATAGTAGAAAATATCATATTATGACATATTTCGAATGGAAGGATGAAACGGAATCAAACGAAATAGCAAAAATGTATATGACAACGACAGTTGTTTGTGGGGAAATCACGTGATTTTACAATCGAATATCATCCTTCTCATACATTTTTAAATTTTGTTTCATTTCGTTACATCCATGGAATCGAAATGTCTTAAAAGGCTATGGTTATTGGTTAAAAATACCACATAATATCATAAGTAAGTAATTCCAGTCCACGTCCATGCTTTTGTATGTGAATCATCTTTTCCTTCCGTCTGATTCACTAACGATATACAAGTTAATATGTTACGTCTTCTTTTATTTCAAAATTTATATATTCGTACATTCCCTCATCATTGCTTTCCATAAGGCATTTCGCATGATTATTATCAAACGTATAGCAATAGAGCTTTTATCACTGAAAATAATCCCAGCAAAAACATTTTCATGTAAAATGTTGCCAAGACGAGAACATGTGGCTCACACTATCAAAAAGTTATCAGATCTTATGTAGAGCAAGACTTCTAACTCTACACGCCCTAACTCTATAAATCCTAACTTTATAAACTCTACACTTTAGTCAAAATATATTATGTCTTGGCTGTTTTGTTACTGTCACATGGGTGTAAAGTAAAAATATTATTCACTGACTTTGTACTTTTCTGATATACAATACCTAGTTTCTGTAGTAACGATTATTTATTAGATAGGTTGATCATCAGTGAGTCAGTCAGTCAGTCAGTCAGTCAGTCAGTCAGTGACGAAATTTGGATTTTTTAGACGTCAATAAAATCTAAAGTATAAGACCTATAAAATTGAAACTTTATAGGTTTAATAAGTTCACTGGCGACATCATTTTCCGAGAATTTTGATTATCTGAAATAATTCAGGCCTAAGTTATAAGGGTTTAAAAAAACGGCGAAACACTTCGAGAAAAGATAGGTAGTGCCCTCGCGCTTCGCTTGGATCGTCTTGGCTAAGGTACAGTTATTACAAGCCTATCCAGTATCTACAATTGACACTATATCTACAATCTACATTAGAAATACCTATCACCTAGGGCCTCCGATCATGCCTCCAATATACTCTATGGGTGCCATACCAGTAGGCATGGTAGGTAAGGGTGCGTTACCACTGAGCATAGTTGTGAATGCCGAAATGAATGTCAGTAATAATACACTAATGGAGAAATGAATGAAACACGAATGGCGATTCATGATCAAGTAGCGTGGGTACACTCGCAACGCAGATATGTAAAATAATATCCATTAATCTCCGCTTCAGTGGGAACCATTTTTTTCAACTCCGCTTCAACTTGTGGCGTACCCAATATTATGATGTCGCACAGCACAAATCGCAGTGTACAAGCGTGGATTCACTCGCTGATTCACGGATCTGTCTGTCTCCGCTTGAGCCCATATCTGATATCACGTGTTTATTTACACGATTTGTAACGTACCCTAACATTAAAATAAGATAACTACAGCTTTTGCCCGTAGCTTCACCCGTGTGAATTTCGGGTTGTCCCCTGTTACCCCAAAAAATGTGTTCACCCTTGTTATAAATCTATGTCCATTCCAAATTTCGGTCAAATCGGTCACACAAAAAAATACACATCTCCGCCTTAGAAACATTAGTGTCTCCGCTCTTCGCATCTCCGCACCAATGGCAATGCACCCTAACGTTTATAAGATAAGACAAAAACATGGGTGTGCGAGCAGTTAGTGTTATACCATAGGTTATACCTAGCTGTTGATACAGTTTCACAACCGGTTGTGGCCGTACACCGACCGACCGCGGCGTCTACAGTTTTGCTCGACCCGCACCGAAATGTTTCACCACCTTATAGCATGCACCTAATACCTACCTTTGAATCTGTTGATTCTCTTCTCAACTAATATCAGCCCGTTCTAACCATATAACACGTCTATTCTAACTGCAAGCTACATAACGTCGATTCTGAGATGAGACGCGTGCCCAGGAGTTTAGACAACAACCTCCTCCTCAGCTCAGGCAGGCAAGGAGAGTAATGCTCGTTTTCACCAACATTTTAACCCCTTAGGTGACAGTTGTCGCACGTGTAGTGAAAACGAGCATCAGAGACATGTTTTTCTTGAAGGTGTTTTCTACTCTCAAACTAAGGAGGTCGAATCTATATCTTAGCCTTTCCCATGATCAAGGTCTCGCCCTGATTATGTCAGTCTCGTTTTGCTGGGTTATGGGACTTGTACGGGAAATACCTAGTTGAGATAGAGATGGTATACATCAAAGAACCCATCAGCACCTTCTTTGATGTGTAAAATAAGAACAAGTTTCATTGTCTAAACCTCTTTAAAATTTTGGATACCTAAAAATAGAATATGTGTTTTGATTTATTGGTCCAAATAAACAATGGCCTGCTTAGCGATTAACTCTGAACAACCCATAATTCAAGTCCCAAGCATAGTACCTACTTATAAAAATATAAGATCCCATATCTTCAAGATTAATAATATCGAATTCCGAAAGAAACTTTCACAATAACGTTTTTTGCAGAGACAGCTAGATGGGTATTCGGCACCTATTGCCGCAGTCAATTATTGTTATAATTATATTCGGCCCATCTATCCATTTTGACAAATTTTTTGAATTTTGTTCTATTTGAGCAATCAGCAATGGATGGATTTCTATGACGATCGCAGACACTTCATAAGGCTGCAGCTTGCAGGGTTCTAATCTACACCACGCTTCGCTCCACCAAAGTCCACATTCCATAATATTTGATGCAGCTCTATACTCGTCTCAATCAATCAATCATCAATGTTTTTATTGAAGTACGAGAGTAGAGACGTTTATGTAAAACGCACTTTTACAATAAGGCCAATAGTTTTTATACCTGTTTTTTTTTTATTTGTCCTCTACTTAGTCTGCAATAAAAAATCAGTAACAGGGTTCTTTTTACCTTTGTGGATGTTTATTGTTTAGATATAATATAGGTAGGTATATACTACATACCTATAGAAGGTTTTAAGTTTTAACCTCCATTGTAATACAGCAAATTCATTCAGCCGACAGAATTTTCGAATGGTTGGTAGGACCTACGTATTTTTTATCTACCTAGAGTTTCTACAAACCAACATAAAAACGAATCATGTTGAAAACTATTTCTACATTTTTGTATGAACGCATTTACTGAAGACAGAGTTTTTGTTTTGTCACTGGAAAAGTGGAAACATATCATTTGTCTCCACTTGTCTTGTTTCCACTCCGCTTGTCTCCGCATCAGTGGTAACGCAGCCTTAACAATCGAACTTTTACACCGTGAATGGTAGCGACTAGCGACGTCAACGAACGTAGACTAACCCAAAAGTTATGAGTGAACTTTTCGTTTACTGAATTATAAGTAATTAATTATTATCCATCAAACGTTATCTTTATTAAGTGTAATTACCTACCTAATGACTACAAGAAAGTAATGTTAGTAGTTTACAAACTAAGCAATATTTTTAATACTATTCGTGAAATACTATCGAAATGAAGAAAAAAGTGCTAAGTATAAAGTACAAGGTTCCGCGAAAAAGTTTACAGTATAAACGGTTTTGTTCACGTCACAGAGTAACTACAGACAAAGAATGTGAGTTACCTACCTAACGGTTTTTCACACAGAGTAGGTAGATTATGTTATTATTGTAAACTTATTAAAATACTATTGAATAATTACAAGCAATATCAATAACTAACTTTGGACAAAAGCTTCCAATATCGATATAGCAGTTTTCTAAAACTTTTTCAACTAAGAACTTTGGAGTGCTAGTTAACGGTGTTCTAGGTAGTTGGCATACAAGCCTTATGTTTGAAATTAAGTTTTAAAGTGTTACCTACCTGGAAGGAAGTAGGTACATATAAATGCCACGTGCAAACTCGTCCGGAGTCGGGTCCAGCTCTCGAGTCGTCCACAAGGCACAAAGGCACCGGCGCAGACCGCATGCAGGCCGGGATTGGTGCAATTTGATATAAAACACAACGGTTACACCGAATCACGCCCTATGCGTGGTCATTGCAGTGATGAGTGAACGAACTTGAGACCGGCCGGGTAACGGGACAGCGCGCTCGGATGCTGCTCGTAGCGGCTCTTCGAAGGCCGGGCCCGTTTGGATAGGCCGGGACTGGTGCAATATCGCTGTCGACCGAATATTGCGCCGGTCACGACCCAGCCACCCGGGCCCGCGACGGTCGCTCCTCGGTCCACCTCACATCAGCAGAGTCGATAAAACACTGTGAACAAACTCGCGAGCGGTCCGCGGAGTCGCACGGTACGTGCTGCGCGCGCGACGGTCGGTTCCGGAGTGCGGCGCTGCGGGGAGGGCGCCGGCGACGCGCGCGCAGCTGTCGCGCTCCTCCCCCCTCCACGCGCACCCCTCGGCCCTTTATCGTTCTGGGAAATGGTTCCTTAACTTCCCGGCTGAGTTGTTAGGATAAGAATTCTCCTCTGTTCCCGGGAGATTTTACCCATAATTTTGCCAAAATTAGACCTGACTGACAGGATAAAGCTTAAATCTGATTCTGCAGGCTGGCACTGCAAAACGGCTATTTACAAAAATGATCACTCTAAATGGTAGAAAGTAAGAAGTGAAATACACTGTCGACACACTTACCAAATACGGATAAACTCAAAAACTTTTATGATATTTCGATAAATTCATACTGACCCTTATGCCTGTCTAAGTGTCTACCATAGTAGGTAAATTTAAGCCCGGGAGTTTAGGATTGGTTTCAACAATAAAATGGTAAAGTCTGCATACGTAAAAGTTGTGCTCCTTGACACGTTAGTACGTATTTGCGACGTGTACGCGTGACGTGCGCGTACGTTGTATAGATAAGTAGTATATAATCACCGATCGAAGCTTTTTGCGTTGATCACCTCGAAAGTGTGCACTTATGATAATTATTGTAGATACAAGGTCACTCTATAACAGTCTATAATATAAATTACATGCCATTGATTGATGAAGTTTGTAACTTACTTGGGTTCAAATTGTTAAAGCCATGGTTATGAATCCAATAACAAGCCATAAGATGGAAGTTGTTGTTAAAAATGTCAGTAGCTAAGAATTTTTAAAGGTTTTTTATCTCTTTACCTCGATTAGCAAGTTAACAAACTGCACTCCTAGCCCTATATTGTCGGCCTATATTGTTACTCTATTGAAGCATTTGTAAATAGTGACCATGCAAATACTATTCCCTTTGCTCTTCTTTGAATAAAAAAATAAAAATGAGTGGGTTCGATGCACTTTTAAATAATAATTGTGTTTGGATCATCTTAGTAGATTTACAAATTAAAATTTGTATGAAATCTAAACTTTCACATTTACTCATTCTGTTAAAAGGATTTCAATCTTCCTGATTTAGAGGAAGTAATTAAAATTAGTCTTATATTAAGTAATTAAAGCTTTCACTCAAAACATACATCCGAAGTTTGTATTTTAAATTAGCAAATGTTTGCCACATTTTATCTCATTGAATCTCAGTCACATAAACTTGTTTTCAACTAAATCAAATGCATAATTGAATTATTTGTAACATAGGTGCCTACAGGTTTTATGCTTAACTAATCGAGATTGACGTAGGTTACAAACCTGCGTCAATCTTTAACACATAATCGTTAACAAATAACAATGTTAAATTATTTTTAATAAAACTCGCAAGAATGTCTGACTTTATTAACCTTGATAAATCTATTTTAATAAATCGTGTTAGCTTACAACTTGCAAATGCATGGTTTTTTAGCCACCTAGAGCTCGTGTGATACGAATCCTTGGTTGGCATCTCTTTCTAGCATCTTAGGTGGTAAGAAGTATTTGGGTAGCGTTCAGGATGCTGACAGCATGGCAATTTGATCGCGCGATGAATACGCAAGTGATTCCCGTACTCCCGCCCGTGGGTTCATCGGGGCTGTGTAGATAAAAGCTGACATCTCCAATTTTTAAGTTATGCCTGTATCCATGTAAGTCGCCCTAGAGCTTTTGACACTGTTTTAGCTGTGCAGGAAATCATTATGAAGAAATTGGGTATTTCATATAGCTTTCGGCTCAATTATTTTAATTGTTTGATCGTTTCCTCTTTGGCTCCTTAAATAAATTATAAACTATCTAACTATGAAAAATCACACACTTTCCATGTGCTCGCAATGTGATTAAAAAAGTGAAAAAGAACAAGTGAACCCTCTTCACGTAATTATCAGGGCTATTAAGAGGTGAAATGACATGATATTATTATTTACATACATAGTTAGTCAGTTATATTTTTTTTGCAAATCGGCTTGTAGGAACCACTTTGTCTCCATGTCGTCATTGTAGAGTCAGTGAAAATTACTAGGTATAATGTCATTACCAAATTAAAATTAATTAATTAAAAAAAAATAAGCAAAACGGATTCTCTCGTTGGCAACCCCAAACGAATCGCCGAATATTTCGTCCCGCTCCTACCTGCGTGACGCGACCAAAAACACAGAGCTTAGCACCAGAGAGTACTATTTGGTTGGAAGGACCTTTGCCCACTCGTGAGATAAACGAAACAAACACCACGTGCTGACAAAACATACCTATTTTGTATGAAAAAATAGATCTCCAATAAAATTGTATTTTCCTGTTATCTGTGTAATTTTTTTATCCCCTACTATTTATAGATTAAGAAGTGTTACATAGGTACTTCTGTTACTGTACTTGACTAAATAGGTATAAGTTTTTTTTTTTTCAAATTTACCTACGCAGATACCTATTTAAAGGTTTTTAATTTTTGCCAACGTGGATTTTGGTTTTCTTAAAATCCGCGGGAACCGCAGGTTTTTCCGGTGCCTATAATAAGTACCAAATCACGTCAATAAATAACAATCTGTAAAGTACCTATCCTGAGCTGTAGTCACCCTACCATAATGCATAAGCTTTTCTACTTGATGAAATGGAATGGAACGTGTAGCCGGGCGGATTTGATGAAATGGAATGGAACGTGTAGCCGGGCAGATTTGATGAAATGGAATGGAACGTGTAGCCGGGCAGATTTGATGAAATGGAATGGAACGTGTAGCCGGGCAGATTTGATGAAATGGAATGGAACGTGTAGCCGGGCGCATTCCATAAAGATAGTCCTACCCTACCACCTCTTGAGTTACCAAACTAGTTAAGTATCTTCTTATCTTCTTGATGACGCTTATCTCTCTGCTCCCAGAATCAAATGAAACAAACTGCTGTTGGTCCTTGCGGCAACTTGACCTCTTTCGGGCGGAAAATGTTCCGTCCTGGTTGTGGGTAATGGGTTCGTTCGTGTACTGGGCTGGATATCGATACATTATATGCATAGGAGTTTCCTCCTCCACATTGGAGTGTTCCCATGCAATGTTACGGAGCTTGAGATTCATCTTCACCTTCTTAGGGACGCGGCTCTAGAGCTCCTTTGTTCCCAAGTCTGATTGCTGCATCTCCTCGGCAGGGGGCTACATGACCTTCTGAAGGCAAAGAATATGCTTTTCTAACAGTTGACTTCTTGTTTGTAGGAGCACCAATACAGTATGTGCAAAGGACTTTCCTCCGTCTCGATCGGTACAGAGTCTGCATAGGCCTGTGTTACGTTTCCCGAAGCTTGAGGTTAATCATGTGTTTGTTCAGACCACAATGCCTTGTCAGTGGCCTGGCAAGAATCTTATGTGTTTTCCAACCTAGACAGTCGTAGCAGTCTCGGAGGGCGCCTTCTTGTCTAAAGACTCTTATTAGCTCTTTCGAGAAAACACTCCAGGGAAGATCATTCTTTTTTTTACACTATTCAAGTTTGTACTTGCGAGCAGCCGAGGATGTTGTCGTACTAGCTTGGAAGGGGTAAGTAAACTCACCCCAATGGTTTTCACACAAAGCATCGCGCCGGTAACAGCAGTGATAGCGCAGTGGTTCTGACCTCTGCCTCTCATAAGGAGGTCGCGGGTTCGAATGCTCGGCATGCACCTCTGACTTTTCCGAGTTATGTGCGTTTTTAGGAAACTAAATATCACTTGCTTAGCGGTGAAGGAAAACATCGTGAGGAAAACTTCATGCCTGAGACTTCACAAAAAGGTTCTCGACGGTGTGTGAAGCCCGCCAACCCGCACTTGGCCAGCGTGGTGGGCTATGGGCAACCCCCTTTCAGTCTGAGAGGAGACCCGTGCCCAGCAGTGGGATATAATAAGGGGTTGAGAGAGAGAGAGAGATCGCACCGGAACACTAAATCGCTTGGCGGTGCGTGTTTGCTGAAAATTCATTCAAATAAATGATCTTCTCTGGAGTGTTTTATCATAAACCACTCATAAACCAAACTATGTAAGTTTATGGCAAATCGCGTAAACAAATTACGCGATTTATAGGTGAAAGGTTCGTGAACCTAACCTTAAAGTGAAGCATAACTTTAATCCCGCTAGAAAGTTGTGATTCCGTAAGTAAAAGTTGTTAAGTTCACGCTACGGGTATAATGTGCTATGCCCTTGTTCAAGATATAAGTAAGTTTTCTCTCGAGCATTTTTAACCGACTTCAAAGACTAAGATACCCATATTATTTTAAGCACGTAAGATAAGTGTAATCCTAATCTTAAATAGATAGTGTATCCTTGTAGGTACACACACATTTCTTAAATATCTTGTTCTGGTACTAAATAAATAAATAAGTAGGTATTTGGTCATACGATTCCCGAATATAACAAAGGCAGCCAGAAAATAAAATAATATACCTACTCAATTTTACCTATATTTTAGTTAATATTATGCAAAAACAACACAACATACAATAGCGATACACCGACCGAAGATAGCCTCGTCGCACTGTAATGCTGTGTAGCAAGTACAGTGCGACAAGGCTATCTTGGCGCGTGGCCAAAATCGGTACTAACGCCGCTATCTTGTGATACTGTTTGATAGTCCGCTCTGTCAGTATATCGCTATTGTATGTTGTGTTGTTTTTGCGTACTATCAACTATTTTAAACAAAAATTGAAGTAGATAAAATTGAGGAGATTTTATTTTCTGGATGCCCTTGTTCTACAACAGCGCCCTCATTCATGTGCCAAGAGAGCCTTGTCGGACTGTATATGAACCGTTAGGCACCCCTGTCAAGTATGTATCTACGACAGCCTCTTTGGGTGCATCTTAACTCACCATCAAGTGAGATATTGCCGTCCGCTAAAAACACAACTTTGTCAAGCGTGAAAAATGCGCGCGAGACACTCGCAACTAGCAGGCCTACTTGATATTTTATTGCATCGTGGGCAGCGAGATATTTTGCCAAGTATTATACGTAAGTGTTACCTACAACAAATGGTATATCGATGTACAACAACCATTATTGTAGTTGTTGGTTAATCTATATATCCATGTACCTACCTCCCCAAAAAAGTAGGTAAGTACACCGACCTTTACTTTCTTTCACTGGCTTAATACAATTTACATCTTTTATTGTTTATTGAAGTCAGGTAAAATTTTCAAACTTACGTACCTAGGTAGGTACAAGGTCTACCTGCTTATTGAGGAATTGGGATCAAAATAAATAGCTAGGGTTGCCTGTTTTAAAATTAAACTCGAGTCGAGGTTCGCTCCAGCAGGGCCCCAACTGTTCCAACCATCGCAAAACAACATCAACACAGACTTTATGTAGTCTCAATCTTCAATCAAGTCTTTATGTGTATCAACTACTAAAAATAATTACCTAATAAATTAACTTATTATATTGATTAATTTGAAGTACTTAATTCAAGAAGGCTATGATGAAGGGACGGACTTGCAAGCTTTTCTTTTTTTCTGCTTTAGGTATCTACCTACTCTTCTTCAAATCCATCAAAGTTTATTCGGAATACGCATAGGAGGCCTTTGGCATCTCTAACTTACTCGTTGGTGGTACAGTGCGACAAGGCTATTTTGGCGCGTGGCCAAAGTCTGAACTAACGCCGCTATCTTGTGCTACTATTGATAGTTCGCTCTGTCAGTATATCACTAGTGTATGTTATGTTGTTTTTGCTTACTATTAACTATTTTAAACTAAAATTGAAGTAAAATTGAGGAGATTTTATTTTATGGCTGCCTTTGTTTTGCAACAGCGCCCTCCTTCAAGTGCCAAGAGAGCCTTGTCGGACTGTATGTAGGTATGTACTTAGGTATGTAGTTATGTAGGTACTAATTTTCGCGGGATGAAAAGTAGCATATGAAACTTACCAAGTTACCGCGCAAACAGGTGCCGACAAAAGCAAAAACTTGTATATTAAGTTTTCGGTAACGGTAACAGCTTGTCACAAGTTCAATGGCTTTTTCCTCATGTTAAGATATCACTTCAAGAATACTGAATACGTTTTACCTTGCGTGATTAAAAAAACAAACAAACTTCCATTACAGAATGGATTCTCTTTACTGATCGGCTCGGGTAGGAGATCCCTGCCCAGTGGTGGGACATTAGAAAGGTGTTGAGACGACTGTTGACAACCCTTCATACAACCTAGATCTATAAACACAATAGAATACAATATTTCGGAGCTACGGCTTTTTGCAACCGACTCGAGCGGCGAATTTCGTTCAATTTAGAACAAAAGAAGGGCGCTGGATGCTTTTGCAAATTGGGATTTGAATCCCCACGCCATTTTTAATCCTTTGCTAGCGGGAATAAGGTTTAAAGTTAATATCTCCAGCGAGCGTCAAAGGCCACGTCGAGGTATCAGTTCTAAGAAAGCATAAAGTAGGTTCCACTTCATTCCGACGAAATTTTTGCACACAAGTTTTATAAATTCTAAATAACTAAAGAGATAAACCGTTTCTGGATGATTCTAGTCTAGTGTGTATTTAATATACACAATACAAAAAGCCCCCTTTTCACGATCTCCTTAGCTCAGATCGCGGGCTCGGATTCCATTGCGACTTGCCAGTTCGTGGGACTACTACTGCTACCTACTACTTTCAAGAAATTTTATTCCAAATTTTATTTCCAAACTATGATAACAACATCAAGATGAGCCCATCCGCACATTTTACGTAAACCTTCTTCATACAAGAAAATGTAGAGCCATGTGTCGAAACTCCTGCGAAATACTGCGTAGGCTTACAGCTTACTACTGACGCCGGAGGGGGTTTTGCTCCCATAAACTGGCGACATTTTTTCTCGCGCGGTCCGCCGGGTCTATAGTATAGGTGTCTTTGTTTCCAAATTATAATTTCTAATTTGGATTAGCCAGGGACCTTCGCATGCAGAGAAGTGTCCTCTTCCCCGCTACACCGCCCGCTAATCGCTGACATCTAAGTTCCTTGCCTCCCCCACCGTCTGTCACCCCGCAGGAGGGTCCCGCACGAAGTTGCCAAGCTATAGCACTATGACCGCAAAGACTCAACACCAAGCGATTTAGCTTTCCAGTGCGATAATGTACGTATAACCCGTACGCAGAAGCATTTCCGATGACCTCCCCTCCCACGTCATAGTACCGCGACACGCGCTCGTCTGACATGCGCGGGTTGTGGTTTTGTGGTCGTATGAAGTGGGAGGGGAAGTGATCGGCAAAGCTTCTGTGAACGGTAGTAGGCACTCCCTAGTCCAGTATTTCCCAATTAGTGGTACGCCCCCCGATGCAACTTTAGTTGATGCAACTTGAAGTTGATGAAGTTGATGCAACTTCACGTACCCCAGGGGTACGTGAAGTTGCATCAAGGGATACCTACGTGCGGCTATCAGTAAAAACAAGAACAATTTCCAATGTCAATTAGTAGGTAATAACTTCAATAAGTATCAAACAGTCGATCATTGTTCTACATTGTAACAAGTAATTTTCTTATCACAAGTAATAATAATAGTAACTCAGTTAAATTAAAATGTAGGTACGTATAATTATTAGTAACTCTAGCTATTTTAGGATCTTTCTACCTACTAGGTTGAGGCATATCTTCTACCTAGGTATCTAGCTCCATTCCAGACATACCTGAAACCTTTTTTATCCCATTGCTAGGGACGGGTTTATCCTGATAGAATGAGAGAGGTTTGAGCATAGACATAGCACCAGCGGGCTGGCCAAGTGCGGGTTGGCGGGTCTCGCACACTTTTGGGGCCATTGTGGTGAATTATCAGGCATGCAGGCTTCCTCACTCTGCTTTCCTCCATATTTAGCTAGTGATTCTTCTTCTTGTTAGGGTTCCATACCAATTTGGTAAAAATGGAACCCTTATGGTGAGACTTTCTCCGTCCGTCCGTCCGTCCGTCCGTCCGTCCGTCCGTCCGTCCGTCCGTCCGTCCGTCCGTGCGTCTGTCACACTCGATTATTTCAGTAACTATCGAAGCTATCGACTTGAAATTTAGAATAGTTTTAGGTGATAGTGACCCAACGCCATTGCAATCATAAAACATTGAAAATTGTTTTTATTTTTATTTAAAAAGGGGGGAAAACCAGTGTTTCAAATTTTCAAAATGAAATAACAATATTGAGTGGGGTATCATATGAAAGGGCGTTAGTTGTGTATTCTAAAACCGATTTTTATTTATTTTTATGCCTTATAGTTTTTGATTTATTGAGCAAACTGTTGAAAAAAATACCGTTCCCCCCCTTATCTCCGAAGTTTATCAATCGAAAAATCTGAAATAATTATGATCAATAGATATTTATGTATATTTTACAGAAAAAATAAAATCAAATCCCTAACTATTATACTTTTTTTGATAATAATAATAAACCACCAAAAACAAAGTTACGTTTGCGGTTCGCAAACAAAGGTACCTATATATAAATTATACTCGTAAATTCATGAACAAAAGTGATTCTTTTATAGTATGGAACCCTCGGTGCGCGAGTCCGACTCGCACTTGGCCGGTTTTTTTTCTCTTGCGACTCCAGGTTCCCGTGGTTCCCGTCAACCTCGACCATTCCCGATCTATCGTGACGGAGGATCCAATATGAATTTCCCCAGAAGGTTGCTTCTTTATTTATTTATTCAAAGCGCCACTTATAGAATCACATTTAATACATTTAATAAATCACATGTAATTCATATCATACAACAGACCCTTGATTGTGTTGAAAAACGTATTCATCGTTATCGTAATCGGTTAGAATCTCTGCCACCCGCAGATTGGTTCCCTGATTTACGTCAGCCGAAAGGGGGGCAGAATTTGCACACGATTACGATAACGATGAATACGTTATTCTTAGGCAATCAGAGCCTTGTTGTGTGATCTAAGGTTGCTACCCTTGTGCACCAGCTCTGGACAGGAACAGGGGCCTGATTGCGTAAGAAAAACGTGTTCATCGTTATCGCAATCGTTTGCAAATTCTGCCCCCCAATTGGTTGACGGATATCAGGGAACCAATTAGCGGGCAGAATTTTATAAACGATTACGATAGCGATGAATACGTTTCTCTTACACAATCTATAGGGTAGGGGCAGATCATGTGCAATGGCGTTTCCGTCGCCTTTTTACAGAATCTGCACATATCTGTGCAATACCCCTCAATTTCAGGTTGTTTATAATATGTTGATTCCTCACTTAAACTTATCAAGTGATTATCTATTCCGAAAATTAATCCTCAATCCCCTTAAATATATCTAACACAGAAAGTACTTTAGTAAGTATAACTATAAAGTATATATGGACAGTCCGAACTAGCCATTGCGAGTAGATTAAATATTACAAAGTAGCAAGTGTTATCAAATTTCGCCAGTAAGCATCGTTCGATGTGCTTATAACCACCAAACCAAGTCTAAACATCCTCCGCCCACGTTCACAGCCTTCTTAAACCCTGTCCGTACGCTCCGATCTGTCTGCTCAGTTGTTGTCAGCGACCACAAGCGACTTAGTTTGCGCGTCCAGCTTAATTATGTATAATAAATCAGTCTTCTTATTTTTCGCACTGCCGCTGGACGGACGGCCTAAGAAAGGACGCTGGTAGCAGGTGGATGAGAAAGAAGGAGGACCGTGTGTGGTGGCGCGCTCTCGGATAGGTCTATGTCCATTGTCCAGCAGTGGACTGATTGAGTGGTCTATAAGCTGATTAAGTAAGTAAGTTACTTTTTAAGCGTACAGTTACAGACATAAACATTGCCAGACATTAACTGTTACAACATTATCCCAATTTTTTTTGGAATAAATAATATTTATCTATGTCGAAAAATAAAGGCACTGAATATGGCGGCACATGCCTGCTCTCACGTAATATTGCGAATAGGTATTTCTATTCTAAATTCTAAACTCTTTAACTTTCATGGGGTTTGAATCTTTATCAAATAACGATTTCAATTTTCAACTCTATAGTTTCAGTCAATAATTTCTCTTTAATGACATAAATGTTCAGACAGCAGTCACGTCAGACATTAGTGAAACAACGTTCACATGCAAGAAAATGGTAACCCGCGCTCTACATTACTCGCAAAGTTGACCGAAGTGGGACCGAAGTTGAACGGAGCGAGCAGTGTGGAAGGTCACTTCGTCTAACTTCCCCAACTTTTCTTAGTACTTCGGTAAACTTTCTGACCCCGGCTCTACACGCTCGTGTACGCTACGCGAGCGTGTGGAGCCGGGGTGAGTACTTCGCCGAGGAACTTCGCGAGTAGTGTAGAGGCCGGGTAAAAGTAGGTAATAAAAGGATCACAAGGTACGCGCGTGTGAAGCTGAATCGGAGCGTGTGGATGTAGCTTTGCACTGTACAGCTTCAGATAAAATTCTGCTGATCTACTCTTACTAGGAGAGACCAGCGATACAGGATACACTTGCCATTTAGATAGCAGGTAATTGATATTGTCGCGTTCATTAACAAAATGCTTACCACATGAATTGAAGGTACTTAGGTAGGAAAGTTTTGGGTGGTATGATAAACAAGCATGACGCGCAGTGTGAACGGAATACGAATTGTTTTTTTTAATAAAACTGCAATTAAGTACTTTGATTTTTAGGTTTCCATACTAAAATGGTCATAAGAAGGCTCAGAGTCACTCAGCGGGGATGGAAAGCTATATATTATAGAGAAAATTGATCGCGTAGGCTACTCGCAAAATACATTGCTAGGTTTGTAGTGACGTATAATTTATTCAGTTCACTATTTGCGAAAAACTAAAAATTTGAATTTTCGCGCGCGCCCGTATTACACCCATCCCCAAAGTTTGGTCATAAGTGAACAAAGACGACTTGTGACATCCCTATGACTTATGCTTATGACTCTGAGCATATAATAATATGCTCGGAGTTTCTCTGCGCGATCAATTCAGACATGAGGAATTCCGTAGAAGAATCAGAGTCACCGACATAGCTCAACGTATCGCGAAGCTGAAGTGGCAATGGGCGGAACACATAGCTCGTAGGACCGACGGACGATGGGGACCCAAAGTGCTGACTCCGCACGGGAAAGCGCAGTGTTGGCAGACCTCCGACCAGTGTGCTGATTCTGTATCGTTCACTTAGTTAGTTAGTAACCCAAACTGGGTTATTAACTAAGAAAACGGAGGCAAAAATCCTATTTTTGTATTATTTTTGTTCAAGATAGCAACTAGCATGGTATACTGATATGATACCATACCGACCTAGGTTGGTAATTTGTGCAAAAATCGGATTTTTGCCTTCGTTTTCTTAGTTAATAACCCAGTTAGGGTTACTAACTAACTAAGTGAACGATACAGAATAATCGCGGGAAGGCGCTGGATACAAGTAGCGCAGGACCGAGGGTGGTCGGCCATATGGCCGAAGCTAACCAGACTGAGCCTAAGTATTTAGAATTATTTATGAAATTCTAAAGAGGGCCCCGTGGCGGGAAGCGAATTCGTGACCGCCTCTATATACTATTCGTATTCGAGAGCTCACCAGTCACCACAGCACCAAGAGAGTTATGGAACCATGAGAGAGTTAAAACCATGGACTACACCACAACCTTGTAAATTGGTTGCCTTAGAAGTAAGAACTAACTTAGCAGGTACCTACTAGGCTACTTAGATAAATACTAAGTATCATTGGGTAGGTAATCCGTAACATCCACCATTACTAGCACTTTTAGCTGACCCACACTGGTGATCCAGAGAAAGAAACCCCTCCCTTATCTCTTGTTTATGTCATAAGTCGTCTTTGTTCACTTATGACTAAACTTTGGGGATGGGTGTCATACAAGCGCGCGCGAAAATTCAAATTTTATTTAGTTTTACGCAAATAGTGGACTAAATAAATTATACGTCACTATAAACATAGCAATGTATTTTGCGAGCAGCCTATGATGTTATAGTAATTAGCCTTCTACTAGCGAAAAACTTAAACAAAATTTCAATTTCGTGGGCGGTAATGAATGAGTGAGTGAGTTAGAATAGATTTTATCAACTTCAATTGTACCTCGAATTGTACAGAATTATGTGTATGGTAAATCGTTACTCGTTTCTTTTCTCAATTAGTAATATTATATGTATATTCGTTGATCTAGGTGAGTTTTATAATACGTTTTTCTTCGTTAAAATCCCATCAAGCTGACCTGTTATTAACTCGTCTATTAATAGAGCGGCATATTTAATAAGCGGTAGTCGTGTTTCGTATGCAGATGGAGTGGCGTAGTTTCCGAACGAATCAATCTTTGAACAAAGAACAAAAAGCGCCAAAGGTGGGACGCCATGTTGACGCGTGCGCGCGCAGCTGCGCCTGCATCTGCCGCGATGGCCGCCTGCGCCCCGCGCGCATGGAAATGTCCAATACAATCAGAACTTTCTTTCTTACCTTCTTCGCGCTCGGAATCTCTTTCCGATGTTTTGATGACCTGTCTGGCGCAGTGGCGGCGCTCGCATTCGAGTGAGAGGTCGCGGGTTCGATTCCCGCCACAAAATTACGAATTACGCAATTTAGAAATGGAATTTTAAAATTTCTTTGGAATTTTATAATTTCTAAATTGGCTCAGGTCTGGTCTGGTCTGGTGGGAGGCTTCGGCCGTGAACAGTTACCAGTTACCACCCTACTAGCAAAGACGCACCGCCAAGCGATTTAGCGTCCCGGTGCGATGCCGTGTAGAAACCGTTGGGGTGAGTTTACTTACCCCTTCCAAGTTGGTACGTTAACATCTTCGGCTGCATCCAAGCTGTATCATCACTTACCATAAAGTGAGATCGCAGTCAAATACTAACTTGTATAGTGTAAAAAAGTGGTATATTTTCTTAAATGGACATTACACACTTAGCTTGTGTTATGGGTACCTACCTAATATAGATAACTGATAACAATAACTACCTAATAATATTTTATACACAAAAATACAAATATACCTACACACTTGGAAACATTCATGCTCATCACATAAATATTTTCTTGTTGTGGAAATCGAATCCACGACTACCGACACTAAAAACTTCAATTCATGATAATATTGTCATAAGTCTTAAATTCCACATGGGCACAAGCCTCGTGCCTCATAAGTCATACCAACGACAGCTCGCAGGTAGATCGTAACTTTGCAGCTCGGGCCGGTTTTTTGAGACATAGTTAAGTCAACCAATGGTTAAAAATTTTAACAAATTGTTAAATTTTCGTAGAAATCGTTTTTTGAGACATAGTTAGGCTAACTAATGGTCAAAAGCCCAACCATTTGTTAGAATATTTAACCACAGCACAGACGAGGGTTATGCAGATGGCGATAGTTAACTTTTGTTATAACATCTGTTCTTTTCAACTGTTTTTTGCTTTAAAAAACATTTTGTGAACATTATTCGTTGAAGTGAGATCAAGACTAGAAGAATTCGTGTGTTTGCCGTTTTCATAATGAACAATATCATCAAGATACTTCGAGAGTTCAGAGAGTTCATCTGATGATGAATTATTAACGGAATTCGTCCTAATGAGAAGACCCAAAGTGTTCAGACCGCGTAATTCGCCTCTGGACCATTGGGATGATGTCGATTTTTTTAAAAGATATCGATTATCCACAATCTTTTACCAACATTACCCACAATCTTTTACCAACAAAGTGAAGGATTTACGACAAACGTTAGCAAGATTTTATGGTTTGGATTTATGATAATTTGAGCGTAGATAAAGTAGTGTCTGAAACTCTACATAATTAGGTATTAAAACACTCGTGTGATACTATTAAAAAACTCGCCTGCGGCTCGTTTTTTATACTCACACTCATGTTTTAATACGGGTGGTATTATGCATCCGTTTCATAAACTACTATTAAAATCACCACGTAAATCCACAGACCACAACAAACATTCAAACCAATTCAAACTTCAAAGCTACGATCACGCTAGGATGTAACGATAATGTCATCTGTCAAATGTCAACGTCATTACACTGGAATCTTTAAGTATTGCCATATAAATAATGACTCCCTACGAAAAATTATCTCAATTTCGGAAAAAAAAGTGTTCTTAGCAATGGCAATAGTATGACCATTTGTTAGTGCTAACTATAGTTAAAATGGCGATCAAAAAACGAAACCGTGGTTTAACCATTTGTTAGCGTCTTAACTATAGTAAACTTAACTAATAGTCAACTCTGTGTTGACTATGTCTCAAAAAACCGGCCCGACCACAGAACATTATCTAAAACTATACAAGCTTTGAGAATAGCCGCGAAGAAAGTTGAGCGAGCATTTTTACTCGTACTCTTCGCGGTCATTTGATATAATATGAGAGCGGCAAATATTATGTGGTTCTAAATGAAAATTAAATTAAATTGTTGAAAATTTTAAGTAACTATCGTGACGCTTTCAAATAAACGAAATACTGAAAGAAATCAAGGAAACACCACAAATATATTATATTATTATACTCGCGCCGCGATATTGCTGACTAAGGATAGCAAAATATTTTTTTGGTTTAAACATAACCATGGAATTCCGAAAATGAATATAATATTATACTTGAATCTTACTTTCATTTTTTAATTTTCCATGTTTAAATATTTGGACAATTCTATTCGACCGGAGCGTACACCATACATCGAATATATCCAATCGTTGATTATTATGCCATTATAACCTTGGAAGAAAGCCTATTTTTTGTGTTTTTTTGTTATTGTTACGAACAGTTGGTAAATTGTCTCAGGACTTACCTTCGGACTCTTTGACTTTAGATAATATCTAAGGTACCAACACTCGGCGTCAAAAAAATCGCACCTTTCAATAAATCTACTTCAAACAACTTTAAACCTTATTTGACATCAATTATGACGGTCATGTTGGATATCATTTGAAAGGCGATGAAATGGAGAGCACAAAAACAATTCAATTTATTATTTTTCTTTTATTGGAAAAGCACAAAAAAAAGAAGTATATAAAACAGTAAAAATCCTTAATTAAGCCTTAATTTAAAACAGATTAATTACACAAAAAAGAATACAAAAATGATCTTAAAACTAATCTAAAATCTAGTGTTACCCCCCCTTGCCCTGATGACGGCTTCCATACGATCCCTCATGGATCTTACCAATTTTAAAATTTCTTCTTGAGGGATAGTGTCCCATTCCTCAATAACGGCATCTTTGAGTTCCTGGAGAGTCGTAGGAGCGGGATCACGAGACCGAACCTTGCGTTTTAAATGGTCCCATAGGTGCTCAATCGGGTTCAGGTCTGGACTTCTCGCTGGCCACTGCAAGACAGAGATCCCAACATCTTGAAGGTAGTCGCGCACAATAATTGCAGTGTGAGCGCGAGCGTTGTCATGCATCAACGTGAACCCCTCGCCAACAAAACTGGCATAGGGGACCACATGGTCTTCCAGGATCTCTGTGATGTACCGGTGAGCAGTCAGCGACCCTTGCCCGCGAGCACCTCAAGCCCGGGAGACGCAAACAAGGTCGGCTTTGCCGTCGGCAGACATGCCGCCCCAGAACATACAAGAACCGCCTCCATATTCCACCGTCTCCTGGATGCAGGCTTGGGCGAAACGTTCACCCTGTCTTCTGTACACTCTTTTGCGTCTGTCGTTGCAGAAAAGGCACACTCTCGTCTCGTCTGAGAAGAGAACAGCTTTCCATTGTTCGAGGGTCCAATTGACGTGTTCGCGAGCGAATTGCAAGCGGGCTCGCCGATGCTCTGCGGTCAATTTTGGACCCGTAGCAGCTCTTCGCGCCGCTATTTTCCTCTCCCCCAGCCTTCGTCTAACCGTAGACACACTCACGGTTCTTCTGTTAGCTGTCTGGAGCTGCTGTCGCAACTCAACAGCATTTAAGAAGCGATTTCTCAAAGATGTCGATACGATGAATCGGTCGTCTCTCTCCGAGGTGCAGCGACGTCTACCAGACCCATGTCTTCGGACGTAGCCACCGGTCTCCAGGAAACGCTGGTATACTCTTCGAACCGAAAAACGGCTCAAGTTGAGTTGCCGAGCGACATCACACTGCCGCATGCCTGATTGCAGTAGTGCAATCACTTGGGCGGTCTCATCGACAGTGGTATCCATCTTCAAGGGTATTTTTCTTGGGAATGAGCTTCTCGTCTGTCCACTTCAACGGTTGGATAGCGAATGATCCCGATTGCGTCTGGGTCGTCCACGCGGACCCCTGAGGGTCCCGGGGTAATTGTTCGGGGCGATGGCCCCTTCCAATAGTAGCAACGCCGCCTGCATTTACAGGCGGGGCGCTGGGTGGGACCATTGCTGGTCCTTGGTGTCAGTCCGGTGACTCCGCCGCGCTGCGATACGAGCCCGCGTGATGTCGCGAGCGATCTGCGAGCGCAGCGGAGTGAGGGTAAATCCTGGTTGTAGCTTGCAACCCGCCGCTCAGCGAGGTCGTGCCCGCCAGTGGTGTCCCGGTGGGCGCCCGTCAGCCAGCGGCGAGGAAGCGCTGTGGTCTCAATCCGACGTCAGGTCACGTGGCAGACCCCTGATATCCGGCGGCCGCCGATGGTATGGCGCGATGCCCCGCAGATGCTGGGACCGCGCTCCGTCGGCGCGCGCGAACATCGAGGTGCTCAGGCGGCGAACGTGGTCGTCGAGGCTCTCCATGCGCAGGTCCCTGGAGATGACCTGGTTCCGTACGAAGCGTGGCGCTCCGGTGATGGTGCGGAGCGCGAGCGACTGCTGCGCCCGCAGCGACTTGCGGCCCGGCTCGCTGACCAGCGCGAACCAGGCTGGGGCCGCGTATGTGAGTCGCGTGCGGACGTATGCCTTATACAGGCACAGCTTCGCACGGAGAGGCAGGTGGGACGCCAGCACGGGGCGCAGGAGGCCTCGCACGGCGCGCGACTGCGCGACCACGTTCTTCACGTGGGGCCGCATCGAGAGCTTCCTATCGATGGTCACGCCGAGGTATTTAGCCGTCGGGGTCCATTCGACAGGTTCTCCCAGAAGCGACACCCGGGGCGGCAGGGTGACAGTCCGCCCGATGGAAATCGCCTGAGTCTTCGCCACGTTGACCTTCAGTCTCCAGTCCTTCAGCCATGTGGGAAGTGCGTCCAGTGCACGCTGCATCTTGATGGCTGCGTGTGGGGCGTTCAACGAGGTGGTAACAAGTGCAGCGTCGTCGGCGTAGAGCGCCAGCATGGCGTGATCCCGATTGAACCTGTTTGACCCTTTTATAACTGCAAAAGGTAGCGCAACTAGCGGCTGTTTAAGGAGCAAAATTGTAAGTGTTTTCTTCTTCTTTTTTTGTGCTCTTCCAGTAAAAGAAAAATAATCAATTGAATTGTTTTTGTACACTCCATTTCATCACCTTTCAAATGATATGCAACATGACCCTCATTATTGATGTCAAATAAGGTCTAAAGTTGTTTGAAGTAGATTTTTTGAAAGGTGCGATTTTTTTGACGCCGAGTGTATTTCATAATATTTTACTCTATACTTGAATAAGCTCTGTAGTCTTTAGCTAGGTAGGTACGGGATTTGCACCCACTGAAAACCAAAGATAATTGATTATGTAGATGATGTGTAGATGATCTTTGCTGGAAACTGTCTGTTTCGCCGATGGACCTGCTGGCGGGAGTACGGGATTGCGGTATCACATCTCAATCTCATCATCATTCCCAAAAGCCCTTATAAAAATATTATCCAGATTAATGCTAAACCGAATTTTTGTAAGAAGATTTTTCCTGTTCTCTGAGCCTACTTTTGTTGGATGGGTGAAATTAGAGCTCGAATTAGTTCGGATGCCCATGTTCTGAGTTTACGATTTTACGATTTTTTACTTTTAGGGTGAACAAAAATCATGAATTTATCACCACGTTACACGTTATACCGTTTATAAAACGATGGTTCGGGAACCAGAGGCAATAGAGATTTTCGAAAAAAGTTTTTATGAAAAAGTTGTGAAAAACATGCTGCTGTTATACTTTTGCATTTGCGCAATAATCATTTCCATAAGCCTTCAATATGTAGTATCTATTAAGTTTACCTACTATTTGTGGAAAACTAAATAAAATTTGAATTTCGCGATATAATTTTATAGAACCACCAGTAGAATAGCCTCTGATCTGACGCTCAAAAAGTCCTACGCGGTAGCGGGTAGAGCATTCGTAAATTCAGTCGATAGTGATTTCTACAGTTCGGTCTGACGTTTGTGTAGGTGACGCGTACACTGACAAACTGACAACGTGAAATGTGGGGACAACATTTCTATAGTGAGAGAGGGAAATAAACTAGGCTTTGATAGTAGTCCACAGTGGGGGGGGCTCCCCGAAATGATAAGAGCTTTTGTTAAGGGGATTCATTGAATTTATTTTTGTCTTTGTCACTCTCACGGATACGTTGATGGGTGCGACATGCAGCGTCGCGGAAGAATATAACAGAAAAACGACCTTTCACCTAATTTTACTCAAAAACTAAGCCAGTTATCAAAAATCTGTTTCTCAACGTTTTTAGATATTATTATTACCGACACCACCGACACATTAAAACAAAAATTACAATTACATCCATTGTAGTTTCCGATAAAAATGAGAAACACTGAGATTTTGGGGCAAATTTTGGGATAACTTTCTATCGAGAAAATTTTATCCGATCGTGTTTCTGCTTCTCAACGATTCAAGATTAAAGACCCAAAATACATGACGTTTAAATTTTAAAGTAATTGTCTTTATAGTTTTTAAATTAAACCTAACTAAAGATAGCTAAAATACGGCTTTTACGCCGTTAAGAAGGTTTACGAGTACTTTATACATAACTACATTGATCTTTACTTATTTACTTTCGCGAAAATCCACAAATCACGCGTGATTTTTGAAAAACTTAGCTATAAAACTGGTAAAACTCGGCAAATGAATCAGTTTTAACTTCCAAAGGGCTCTGACCCTCAGTCCCCAGTGCGCGCTAAGGCACCTGTCTCCAATCACAGGACTTTTAATTGCTTTACAACTCAAAACTCCCACATTTTCATGTTGAACAACTTCTTTTGACACGTCCACTGACAAACGAGGCCTTCAAGTTAAAGTGACTCTTTAACTTTAGTTTTGACACTATTTAATTATTGCATTTTGTTTTTATTAACGGGAAATATTTAGATAGTAATATTAATTATTGTGGGTAACGGTTGTCAGTTGTCCAAGTGTTGAAGTGCGAGAAAAAGTAGTTTCGCACCGAAAAGACTTGACAAGAAACTCGGCACTATTTTTAACTTTTTTTGGTTTGTAATAGTATGTTTCATTACAAGTGCGGAAAGGCTGTTATTGCAAAGAGTTCCGACAAATGTCTACCCGAGCCGAGGCGCAGCCGAAAGCGAGGGTTGACAGTCGGAACAAGTTGCAATGACGGTTCCGCACGTGTACTGAACGATTATTTTTAATACAGTTGCGAAAAAATGAATCAATTTAATAAAATAATAAAAACACAATAAACTCAACTAACTTAACATTTTCTGAAAAACTATTTGCTTTTTTCTCTTCTCTCCACGCAATAAATTCGTCGTATGTAGATATGTAGCGACTTTTTGACTTTTCCGGTAAAATGTTCTCCGAAGCATTTTGTGCAACAAACAACTAAACTCGCAAAGAAAATTTCTGAAAAATGGCGCCAACCGTAGAATATATATAGCAGTTTTTTTTTCTTCGCCCATTCTGGTGATTTAAAAAAAAAATAAAAAAAAAATTTGGTCATAGACTAAATAATATTCTGGTACGCAAAGGGAACTATGCCCATACAGCCAAGTCTTCAGTAGAGTTTTTTTTATATATTAATTAAATTTATTAGATATAAATAAATTTATTAGATATTGTAACAAATTAGTAGCTTCTTTTTAGTATTATACGTATTTGCATGAATCATAAAAACTTCTATGAATTTTTTTAGTAAAAACTTCATGGTTGGTTTTTTTTTTTAATAGACATTATTTTGACAGTTGGGAAAGATAACGCACGAGTTCGGGAAAGGTAAAAAAAAAAGCACGAGTATGTAATAGCCCACATCCCGAACGCTATACGTCCCTGCAATACGCCACTTTTTGAGCAACTGTATTAAAAAACATTTTTTAACTTTGTTTTGTTACTAAACTTACTCCTGAGTCGGGCACTACTAAGGTACCTAGATTATATTTTATATTACTTAGGTCCACTTGCGCGAAACGAGAGATAAATATTTACATTTTTAACCCTAGAGTCAACGTCTCTCATTGGATAATTTTGATAACTTACTTACTTACTTACTTACTTACTTAGTGAAGTATGAACGTGTTAACTCTAAGTTAAAACACTAACCCGGGCTGATGCAAGTGGGCCTTAAGTACTAAGGTAGGTATTAATCTTTAACCCACGCAAAATTCGAATTTTCGGCTATCCTACGGGAACGTCGGATGTTTCCGGGATATACGTACGGGCACACTAAGACGCACATATATACAAATGTTTTCCCTTTATAAAATTATAGCATTAAGCGATGAAGAACACTGAAAAGAGACCGACAGAAAGTTTCCTCGTGACACGCATCTTATTACTAACCCATAGGTACTGCTAGGAAAAGCACGACAAGGAATTTCAAACGTATTCGTGTAACTAGAAATACGACATAATTATAAGCACGTATAAGGCCCGGTTTCCACCAAAGCGAAGCGGAGCGGAGCTGTATTTGAGTAACGAATCAGATGTCGTCATTTTGTCATCTCCGAAACTGAGGAGAGAGGAGATGTCGAAATGATGAAATTTGGTTGGTTAATCAAACACAGCTCCACTCTGCTCCGCTTTGGTGGAAACCGGGCCTTATGCGGGATAAACGGGCCGGGACAAAAATATTTTTAACGCGGAACGGAGACCGCGGGCAATGCTAGTACGACATAATTTTGATATGCACGATATGCGTGATATCGCGATAAGCGATACAAACCCTTGGAATTGACTGATAAGTGGTAGATTGCTCTGTTGTCGCTGCTAGCCTATTTTTAGTATTTATACTTATTTTGTTAAATGGTGATAACATAAAAAAATACCCGGCTGAGTTTGTTGTGGGCTTCTTCTCAGCGGCAGGGCGCGTTTGGAACCCTCGTAAACTAAGTTTTAAGTCGACTTGTAGTTATCACCATTCTTATGCAAGAAATGTCATACCGACGTTTGCAAGAGCCTGTATGAAATAAAGATATTTTGATTTGATTTGATTTTGATTTCTAACTCGACAGAACGAACGGCAGATGATGTCTTTGGATGTCGCCGGTGTGTAGTCGGTACATCGCTGATGATAGCGATGATGATGCTGCTGTGTCGGCTGGTGAGTGGTGCATCCAGCGCTGGCCGCAATCTGCCGGGCGACAGCTGGCGGCACAGCTGTGCACCTCGCACCGCACGCCTGTACCGACAGCAGAACAAATTACACCTTCGTATAGGTAGTATAGTATTATATTATCTGTGGTATAGGTTCAGCCGTTTGACGAACTAAAAATAGGCTTTAGATTACTCATGTATATGCGATTTCTAACATTGCATTGCATCGCTTTCGAACGAAATTAAACAAAGTATGGGAATTATCGCAAAAAAGCAATATTTTTTTAATTCATTCTCCTAATATGTAGTGTAGTAGCTAGAGCTATTGCCACAGATATGGATATTGCTAATCTTTCCATAATTTGCGGAAGCTAAATTCAACACGCAAGGTACATCGAAATAGTTTAGGTGAATTCTCTGTATAGTTTCTGAAATTAGAACTGTTTCGATAATAAAAATATGTGTTTTAGTTGAGCAATAGAATATGTGATAGTTGTTATGCTATAAATGCGAAAATGGAATATGGATACCTATAAGTAAAGGTTCTGAAATTGTAATTATTTCGCTCTTAAGCGGATACATTGATTTTATTTTCGTCCTTCTCACTATTATGAATATGTTGGTGGGTTAGGTTAGGTTAACACATATATTACCCCCCCGATGGATTCCAATCTTGACGCGATGGGGGGGCTCAGTAGCCGTGGTTGGGCCCCACGGTGAAGCCAAAAGGAATCCAGGAGGGGACGCTCGGAGTGGGCCTGGTAATGGGCCCGCTCTGGATGCGTCCAAGAGGGGTGCGGGGGACAGAGTTTTCTGTCTCCTGCAGCCAGGAGGGGTCGCGGGAGGAGAGGCGTGTCGGTGTGTCGTTGCCGCTCGCCCTGTCTCCCGCGACCAAACGGTGGCGCACCGTTAGATGCGTCGGCGGCGGGGCCGCAGGGGAAGAGGAGTGTCGGTGTGTCGTTGCCGTTCTCCCTGTCCTCTGCGGCCGTTTGGTGGTTTGCGGCGGAGCCAAAGATCAGATCCGCCGCGGGGCATGGGAGGTCGATGCCTGTGAATTGCAGGAGCAAGCTTCGCAGGTATCGGCTTACCCGTGCCCACGGCCCCTGGGTGGCGGTCCCGGGGGGGTCCGTCGCCTTACGGATGGGCGCCGAGGAGGTAAGGCCCGCTTAGGTGTTTCTGGCGGGCCTTGCTGTTGGAGGGGAGCTCCATGCTCCACCTCGTGGAGGGGCTGCGCAAGCGGCCAGGCACCGGCGGGTTCGCGGAGGTTTGCGCAAGCGTTCCCGTGTTCCCGTCATATGGTGCGAGGAGGAAACACCGTGGGGTTTAGCCGGTAAGAGTCCGGCATAACCCAGCCGCTCCCCCGGGCGACTGGGTATCCATGAGGATTCCCCACGATAAAAAAAAAAAAAAAAAAAAAAAAGGTTAACACATATTATGCTGTTTTTAATCCCAGAAAATCCATCCACGGGATTTGTAAAACCCCGAAATTCACGCGGGCGAAGCCGCGGGCAAAACTAGTTTATAATAATTGTTTACAATATTAATAGTGTATGACTAAACCATGTAGATTGTAGGCAATATGCCATGATTCGACTGATCGGTGGTTAACGATGGGTTAACGCGACTAGACTTTTTGAATAGAGGATGCAGCTCCTACAGAATGTCACTCGGCTTACTTTATTGTGGGGTTTTCCCTGTGCATTTAAATATGAAACTCTTGTATTCTTAGTTTCAAGTCAGTCGACTTGAAACAACCAACACCTCATAATTTTTGACGTGACAACGTCTTATAAATTGGTTTGCCGGGTGACACTTCAAGAAACTGCGTTACGCTCCGCTCACGTTATGCGCTCACAATGAGAGCGAGTGAGAGGCACGAGTCCCTTCCACTCGGGCATGGTTAGCCCGCCTAAGAGCGAGAGAGACAGACATAATATTCATCCTTCTTCCTACTATACGAATGAATATTCACATTAAAATTATTTTACCACTCAAAGTCGTTGTCACGTAAAACTTTCGCCCGTATACCGACTTTACAGGCAACCAATTTTTTTTACAATTTGTCATTCGTTCGTTCGTTTCAGCCGACGCGACGGACGTCCACTGCTGGACAAAGGCCTCCTGCAAAGATTTCCAGCCCAAACGATACTGCGCTACCTGTATCCAGCGCCTTCCCGCGACTCTTTGATATCGTCAGTCGATCTGGTCCGACCAGATGGACCAATTGGTCATTGTACCTTAGAAATTTCGTTGTGTACCTACCTAAGAGTAGGTGGTGGAAACCGGGCCTTATACGTGCTTATAATTATGTCGTATTTCTACACGAATACGTTTGAAATTCCTTGTCGTGCCTTTCCTTGTTGTACTGAGTAATTTGATTTTGAGATGACTTCGGTAGATAACGTCTAAAAACAAATTCCTCTTTGAGGAATAATAAATTACGAGGTGACATAAACTAGTAATTTTCTTGCGGACGCTACTTCGCGATGCGCCTCGCTCGATATTCTTTCCATTCACTATAGTATTTGCTATAGAGCCTGCTGCGTCGTGAAATTGTGCGCTTTACTCAACCTTTTAATAATAATATACTCGTAACAGCATTCACACAGCAACACTCTGGATTTAGTTTCCTTGAACGCACATAAGTGCGAGGTTTCGAGGCCTGGGTCCCCTGATGACTGCTGGACCAATGGGTCATCAAGGCTGCTGCGGAAACCAGATATTCTGAAATCAATTTGGACGATAGTGATATGCTTCCATCTCCTCACGAGATATCTTAGAAATATGGTTTCATACTATGTACTAAAAATTGTATATTGAGATATTTTTTGAAAAGAGCAAAGTACCGAGTTTTTTGCCAGTTCTCGGTGCAAACCTGCTTTCCGAACCTGGGCAGTAGAGTCTTGACATTAATTCATGAGAGCTTATATCTAAGCCTATGTTAAATAAAGAATTTACTTACCCTACCAGCAAAGACGTGCCGCCAAACGAATTAGCGTTCCGGTGCGATGCTGTGTAGAAACCTTTGGGGTGACTTTACTTACTCTGTCCAAGTTAGTACGTTAACATCTTCGGCTGCATCATCACTTACCATCAGGTGAGATCGCAGTCAAGTACTAACTTGTATAGTGTAAAAAAAAATTCATTTCATTTCAAGGTGTATTTATAGACTTGCGAAGAACCATCGTAGAGATACGATGTTTTGCGATCTCGCATTGTCTCGCAAGTCAACATATCCTGAGGATGTCCCGGTGTCGGGATGAATTACTTTCAGGTAGCGGATTATAGCAAAAAAATTAATTCAATACAGTACAAGTTTTTAACTTGAAGTAATAATTGTTATAATACGTCTGCATAGTATTTCACCGTTCCGAAGGTATTGATTTATTTAATTTTATACCAGACAAAGCTTTCGGGCAAAGTGAAGCAAAAATCTCGTGAGATGTAACCATATCTCGACGCGGTATGCAACAGCGCAGCCTCCAGCGTCGAGTACTCACACCACAGAAGTGGAAATGAGCACGAATTTCGTAGCAAGCCTGTCATGTTTAATTCAATTTTATCTGGTTTATATATATTTGACAAAAAAACAATCATGAAATTATCAATCAAAGCACATTAATTCTGTTATGAGAAGATTTAATTGAATACATTTTTACATTGAATATTACGGCTCCACCCGGGTAAATTTTAGTTTTTTACAAATCTTGCGGGAAGGGGAACCATGGAGCTCGTATGTTTTTAAAGTGAAACTTTTATAAAATCGTTCCAAGCATGCCGAAAGTCGCAATACAGCCGTGCCGCGGCCGGGAGTCATGTCAATTGTATAGTAATTGTACGCGCCATCTCTATTTATGGGGTAGGTACTTGCAAGTTAATTTTTGTCTTACACAGTTTTACTGTCACAACTAATACTTTTTAATCTTAGCACTTGTCATCTAGTAATAAACTGTTGCGTCCAGAGATGGCGATATTTTTTTTTTTTGGTAAATTCGACATTTTCTAAAATGAATCCTAGCTAGATCGATTTATCGCCCCCAAAACTCCCCTGTATACTTACTAAATTTCATGAAAATCGTTCGAGCCGTTTCCGAGATCCAGATTATATAGAAATATAATATACAAGAATTGCTCGTTTAAAGGAAAGGAAGAAAGAAAGGAGGTAAGATTAAATAAAAAAATCCAAGAACCTTTTTAATATCATATAAAAAATACTCATGTTTCCCACTCCCGCGGTCTCGGCAATTACTCTTTGGGCCCGCACGCTGAGAGGCGAGACCTCAGACCGGTCGCATCCGGGCCGACCGTTACTTGGCTACACATCGACCCACGTGCCGCCGCGACTGCAGCCAGCCCAGGTCCACTTATCACGTGATCGAGAAAATACAGGTAGCCGTCTCGACGTACTAATTTCAGATGGCTGCCACGCGCCGAATACAGTCCGACAAGGCTCTCTTGGCACTTGAAGAAGGGCGCTGTTGCAAAACAAAGGCAGCCATAAAATAAAATCACCTCAATTTTACTTCAATTCTAGTTTAAAATAGTTAATAGTAAGCAAAAACTAACATACAATAGTGATATACTGACAGAGCGAACTATCAAACAGTAGCACAAGATAGCGACGTTAGTTCAGACTTTGGCCACGCGCCAAAATAGCCTTGTCGCACTGTACTTTGCTCGCAAATTCTTGTACGGTCTATTTCACGCGCTGCGTGCGCCCGATGACGAGGTAGCCCTAGTACGTCGAACCCGATAAAGTTACGCGATAGAAAGAGAAGTTTTTTTAGGAGGCGTGGCCAGGCGCTATTGCGAACTGAATTGCACTTTTTCTTGTCAGCGCTAAGGTCGCTATTTATTTAAATCATCTTGCCGAGTGAGCCTTCTGTACTTTTAGTACTATTATGTATTCCATGCCGCAGCTCCGAGTCTTGGTCATCAGCACAACCTTGGTCATCAGACAACAGCCTGCGGACGTCCATAGTTGGACTCATAGGTCTTCCCAAGCGCGCGTCACCATGTCTATATCTCCACACCCTGTTCTCGGCCTTCCTCATCCAACTTTATCACTCTAAGATCGTGTCGGATCTTCCACATCTTCAACTTTTGAGGTGTAAGTATAAAGTAAGTACTCGTTAGCCGTAGATAAAGGATCTTAGTTGAGTGTTCTCGCAACTTCTTAGTTATAAATAACTTGTAATGTTTTTTTGTTTTAAATTGTTGACGGATGAAAAATGCCGAATCGAAAACTTACTAATTCTACCTACTCACAGTTTGGAGCATGTTTGGAGGGAGATTAGCTTAGCTTAGCTAGGGTTAACACATAGACAAGAAAACTTAAAAAACGGGAGTTTTAAAATTTCAAACTAGGTAGGTTATCATTTCAAATATTTTTATTTATTTTTATTCTTAGTTACCTACTTTTATTTGTACCTTGTTTGACACTTTTCGACCTCCCAAGCGCAGTGGCGTGGCGCGGAATTGGATTCGGGAAGGAAGGTCGCGGGTTCGATTTCAATCGAGACTCGCAAAATACTTTGCAATTTTATATTTTTAAAATTTGTTTAGGTCTGGTCTGGTGGTTTTGTAGTGGTCGGCTTCGGCCGTGGCTAGTTACCTCCCTAACAATAAAGACGCAATTTAGGTACAATTTATCTGTATCTGAGATTGCATCAACTACCAATTTGTGTGTGTGAATAAATAAAAAATCTCCACCATCCACCATCTCATCTCTATCCAACTAATATACAAATGCGAAGTTTGTATTTTGTAAGTATGGATGGATGCATGGATGGATGGATGAATGGGGTTTTTGTTACTTTTTCTTGCAACTACTGGACCGATTTGGCTGAAATTTGGAACATAGGTAGCTTACTTATCGGATACCCGGATTAACTTACTTTTTATCCCGGAAAAATTTATCGTACCCATGGAATTAGCGAAAAACCGAAATTCACGCGGGAAGTGCCGCGGACAACAGCTATTCGTTCAATAAATAAAAATCTTTCGTAACTTTTTACCCAACTGCAAGAAGGGTTATGTTTTTGTACTATCTGCCAGTTGAATAATTACAGTAACTGACAACCATACTCTTTCGTTTTGAGTTTATGACTGAGATGGCCGTTGAGTAGAAAATAATTTGAGATGGTAGGTAGTTGGTACTCTAAAGTCTAAACAAAGCTCAGATATCAAAGAGTTCATTCTCGGATGTAATCTAAGATGTATACATTATACAGGCAAACTTACCAATAGTGATTAGGTGATACATTATGACTTTTAATATGTAACAACTAGCTTACAATGTTATATTAATTGTATGTGTGAGTATAATGGCGCTGAAGTTACTGCAGTCATACCAACGAATAATAATATTAGGTAGGTACTAACGGTCATACTAAGTAAAAAAACTTGAAGCTGAAGCGCTGAAGTCAAGTAACCGATTAGCTGTAGCGATATACTCGTATGTATAATAGGTACCTACTACCTATACACTTTCTCATACATTTTTTGATTTTCGTTCGATTGCGTTGAACATTCGACAGCTTCGCCGAGAATATAAAGCAACGACTGCTAAACCAATTTATAAATATGATACTCGCTGACCCAGCAAACTTTGTTTTGTCACGTAAATGATTGCCCACTTGCGCCAACCCGTGACGCTAAACCGTAGTAGGTAAGTTATCAAAATTGTCCCATTAGAGGCGTTGAATGACTCTAGGGCTAGGCCAATCTCTAGACTTAAAAGTTTCAGAACGAGTCGAGCCGTTTCGGAGAAATTTGGTACCTACCTAACAAACAAGAGACACCAGACAAGTTTATATATTAAGTATATTAGTTGCTGGCTGACCTGGCAGATGCTGTTTTGACATTAGAGATATAAAAAGTAGCTTACAACCTACTCTCAGACCTACTGAAAATACACAGAAAAATGGAAATTACACTTGTTCTATCATAACAATCGGTTCAGCCGTTTCGGCGGATTTTGGTAAAAAAAAATTGTCACGAGATAAAAGAAAATAGAGAAAGAAAGATGGAAATTATCAAAATCACATAGTGGCCCGTAGAAGTCGTTCAAAAACAATTTGGTACTTCTTAAATCGAGATTCTTTCATTTGTTTGTTCGTACAGATATTTTTACAGCGGGGTAATTCCGCCGGGCAAATTGAGCCCCGGAAACCGTAACAAAAGATTTTGGGTCCTTTTGTCGGTGTGTCTGTGCCATAGACCGGAGTATATGGTTCCTCGAATCGCAGGTAGAGACACAAAGCGTTATGATTTATCGGCGGGGCTGCAATTGAAAATGTGATTTGTGGAGAAAGTAACGATTGTTAGAGTGCAGGAGTACTGTTATTGCTGCATAATGGAGTGATGTCTTTTATTCAGAAATACTTCCCAACTTATCTATTTTTATTGCAAACTAGCAGACTTGTTGACTAGGACTGTCCCCGACTTCGTTCTATTTTTGAAATTTCTTGTTTGTTTTTCCAAAATTTATTGTTTTGTTAACTTTTTTTTCCCGTTCAGCTAAAAATTGTTTAGAAATGACATAGGTATTTTATGGTGGTAGGAATCTTCTGCCGGAGTTCGTCCGGTACACCTACCGTCTCAGGGCAATGTAAGTAGTTCTACCGTCCTAAAGCAGATTATATTTAGTTTGATTAATATTTTAATACCTATCCCTAGGATAACCTCCTGGGAACATTGCATTCTTTATAGTTAATTCATCAGCGTGGTAGGTCAAACCCAAAAGCTTTGCACTCTACACTAATTGTACTATTTGAATTACGAATTGTATGGTCTGTGGTATGGTGTATGGAGGACTGTGAATTTATACTAACACGTGGTAGGCTAGACTCAACCCCCTTTTATTCCAACAGATTACAGACCCCTGTTCTCAGTAGTGGGAGTTGGGACATAAAGTGTTGAGAGTTAGAACGAGGTTAACCACGTGACTTATCGAAAACGAATGGCATGTATCAAAAGCTTCGCCTCACTTACTCGTTATACTTATTTGAATAACGACTTGTAAGTATTTGTATGTAATAGAAATAGAAATAGAAAAATTATTTATTTCATATAGGCCTCGCATATACCTAAAGGCTCTTATGATACGTCGTTTTGTTTTACATGGTAACTTTAATGGTGATAACCATTCACGACTTAAAACCAAAGACTTGTACTTACCTACATATTTTTTATAGAAGTCTTTGCTTAAAACTAAGTTTACGAGGGTTCAGAAACGCGCCCTGCCGCTGAGAAAAAGGCAGAATTAATTATGCAGAACTGTAAGAAAAACGTGAAATGTACCAAGAAGTAAGTTAAGTAGGTACAGTTGCGTCGTGAGTAGGTAGTGTAGTAGGTAGGTACATATTGTACCGATGAGTCACAGAATCAGTCGACGACAGTACCGTTCCGTTTCTATACTCACACTCCAAGCGGCCTCACCTCTGACACGCAGGGCTGTCACACCTAGGTATAATAGTCTAGGATCCCGCTATACAACGACCTTCACCGAGCTGCTTATTGGATGAAAACTATTTTATATCCAATTAAATATGTCAATAAATATATCGCAAGTGGGTTGCCTAAAAAATTTCAGTCCAGGGTATCATTAATTAAGAATTAAAAAAAAAAACCATTGTAACATGGACTCCAATTTGTTACAGTTTAGTTGACATCGTAGTTCAAATTAGATTGGATGTTATAAATAGTGCTTTTTGCCAGAAATACTTTCCTGGCTGAGGAAAGTATTTCTTCTCTATATTTTTTGGCAAAAGAAAGTTAACGGATAATAAAATCGTAGGTTTTATGCACAATTATGCACAATTGAAATTTGTGACCTGAATCGCTCATCCAATCTAATTTGAACTAAAATGTCAACGGAACTCTAACAAATAGTAGTTCATGTTACAATGGATTTTTTTTTAATTCTTAATTAATCATATCCTGGACTGAAATTTTTTAGGCAACCCACTTGCGATATATTTATTGACATATTTAATTAATTGGATATAAAATAGTTTTCATCCAATAAGCAGCTCGGTGAAGGTCGTTGTATAGCGGGATCCTAGACCATAAGCTTTTGTGTGTACACGAGCCTTTGGCCGCAACTATAATGCCGGAACCAGACTGTGCTATTTGTTATTCGTTATGCGGCTACGCTGTATTTGTCCAAATATGTGTTTATGTGAGCAAACAACAAACATGCTATCCACACTTGGTGCTATGTGCCAAATATTGCCAATACGTGTGTCCTTTGAAGTGTGCTAAAAGCATACGTCAGTACATAGTATCTCTATGGCTAAAAACCGACAAGAGGCCGGATACGCATATTTGTTATTCGCGCTTATGCGTTATTTGTGCAAATAAAGCAAATATAGACAAATGAACCGCCCTCACTTGGTCGTATGCGGCCGAATAAGGCGCATAACGAATAACAAATAACGCAGTGTGGTGCCGCCATCACACCGCCACTGGCATATTTCCTGTAGTTTTCATACATTTTATGGTGGCGCCTAGGGTTGCCAGGTCGCCTAACCTGGCATTAGGTACACCATACCTAATCATTACCATTAACAAAAGCCGGGCATTTGGGCAAAAATGCCGGACACTATATTATTGAGGATTTTGAGTCACTATTAAGTAATAGGTACGACAAAAAATTGTATGTATCTCTACTAAATCAAACTTTTTTATTATTATTATGTGGACTAACTACAGCTACGGGAGCGACAAAGCCTACGCTCGGCGCTGGCTTGCGAAATGTGAAAAGCCTAACAAATTACTTACTTCCGCCAAGCACGGAATCAAAAAGCTTAACTATGTCTGACTTTATCCGGACGCCTAAAAGGCTTAATTTTTTTTTTAAAGCAATGAGGCGGATCGTGCTAAAGATACCTATTCATCATGAAAATTCCATACACTAAGGGAGGATCTTAGAAAATTCAGTCCCTAAGGGAGAAAATAGGAAGGTTGCTGAGCTGCTTGTTTTGTATTTTATTAATTTATTGCTTAAATAGGTAATTCAATGCGTGACAACCCTAGTCAAGTGTAACTCGTTTAGATCTACAAATGCTAGTTAGTAAGTTTATGCGGCAAATTAGCCTACAATGTAGCTAGGCCGGTCAAAAGACAGTTACAGAAACTATTATTCCTTAAATATTGACCATTTTCATTTAATTTCACGTATTCTTCACAGCAGTATAGTATCAAGATTCACATAAATTATGTCTACCAGACAGATAAGTATTTTTCTCAGAAAAGAACAGACGAGCAACTCAGCACTTGCGCTTTTTAAAATTGAATCTTGCTCACAATTATTTAATTTTTATTATTATTATTTCAAAAAGGCAATATGGGTACCATCCGGGCGCGAAAATTCAAATTTTTATTTAGTGTTTCGCTCATAGTGGGCTAATTATACATCGAAGGCTAATGGCAATGAGTTTTGCGGGCACAACACTTATGTATCTACATACATGTTTTTAATAAAAACTCTGCTCAACAACACTCATTTACTTACTTCATATTGGTTCCCGATAGCTCGAAATCAAAATTATCTTTCGGGAACCAATATGAGATGAGTGGAAACTTTCGAGCAAATTTTCTATTAAAAACACGTAGATGCATAAAAAGTAGGCCCGCAAAATGCATTGCCATAAATCTACAATGTGTAGTGAGTCTAATATTCGCGAAAAACTAAATAAAATTTGAATTTCGCGGGCTGGTAGGGCCGCAACACCTTAACGGGTCTGCACGCGAAATTTTTTACTAATTAGTTTTTTTGCTATTTGTGAACCAATTTAAGACATACATACGACATAGGCTTGGTAGTGAAATAAATGCAGCCATTCCGAAATTTTTACACAGCATACCTTATTACTATTCCTCATTAGCATACAAATTGAGAAGAAAAAATCAAATTAAATTTGAATTCCTCTGCCAGACCCCGTTAGATTCGCCTTAAATGAACAGTAGATTCCTTGTCAACAAAAAACAGTTAAATGACAATTTCAAAAGTTCCCGCTTGTAATACATATGATACTTCCGAAAACTTAGAAAACCCGTTCTTCCTTCAAAATGTTCACTGAAAACCCGAAATTATTATAATTAATCCTCAAACTTGGAGTAAAACATCACAAATTCATAACCATGTTGGTATCTTGTTATAGCTATAATATCAATACGTTTTTTACTAATGTTGGTCGTGACGTGTAAAAAGAGCACTGAGGATCACACGATTCGTTAATATGAGTTATTTATTATCTCATACCTATACATATTATAAGGATGAATGAGTCTGGGCGGTGCTGGTCTTGCATTCTGCGTCGGAGGTCGTGAGTTCGGTTCCCAGAACTTTAACAAAAATGCAAAAACACAAAATGCCACCTCGCGCGCTCATTGGTTAAATAGAATGGTCAGTACCCACCAGGTTTTCTTGTTAAATATTTCTGTCCCTTTTCCAGAATCACTCCTATTACTTATAACTTACCATAAATACTATCATACTAAATTACTTTGATAAAGTTTCTTACTTTCTTTTTAAGGGGCCGTCCATTAATCATGCTCGATGAGTGGGGCGAGAGGGGGGGGGGCAGGGGGCAGGGGGAACATATGGGTCGTATACATAGTTAGTTCAATCCTCGAAGACGCGGCTAAAACGTAGTGATTATATACTCTTTGGACGTTGAACTACCTGTATTAATGATGTCGTCCGCCAGTGTTCTGTCTACGTGACAGCGCACTAGGCGAGGTAAGACAGCTGCGAAATACGCGAAGAATAGGAGATCAACTCGAGAAGCAGTGAATAGCGCACCTGGACGCGCTCTATAGAAACGAGCGAACGCACATACAGACAAAAACTGGTTCACTTACCCGCGCACAATGCGGGAGCGAGGGATAAAGATTCCGTCCGGCGATATACTTACCTCAGTACGCAACTACCTGGCCTGAAAAGGGATTTGTGAGACGGATGAGAGGATAAGGGCGATGGGTACCATCCGGGCGCGAAAATTCAAATTTTATTTAGTTTTTCGCTCATAGTGAGCTAATTATACATCGAAGGCTAATGGCAATGTGTTTTGCGGGCACAACGTTTATGCATCTAAGTACATGTTTTTAACAAAAACTCTGCTCAACAATACTCATTTACTTCTTGGTTCCCGATAGCTCGAAATCTGGGAAACACCAAAAAATTATCTTTCGGGAACCAATATGAGATGAGTGGGAACTTTCGAGCAAAGTTTCTATGAAAAACGTGTAGATGCATAAAAAGTAGGCCCGCAAAATGCATTGCCATAAATCTACAATGTATAGTTAGTCAAATATTTGCGAAAAACTAAATAAAATTTGAATTTCGCGGGCTGGTAGGGCCGCAACACCTTAAACGGACTCAGTACCTATCTTCGAGTACAACCTAATTACGTTTATATTATTATAATTAGTTATTTTCTTGAAATGAAACGAAATGAAGCGGTGTGATTCCTTGTTCCTGCACTGCAAAGGTCTGGAATACCCTACCAGGCACTGCCTTTAAAAAAAAAACAAACGCTCCAATCATCACTTTCCATCAAGCGTGATCACAGTCAAGCACTAGCCTATAATAGTTAAAAAAAATTCAGAAAATGTATGGCAATGAGGCACTAGACTTGGCGGACGGCGCGAAAAAATGACACCAGTTTACCGGTCCCAAAAATGTTTGTTTTGTCATCAGCTACGAAAAATGTTAACGCAATTTCTTCGGATCAAAGAGCTTACAAAATAGATAAAAATAGTCAAGATAGGCCCCATCCGAACATTTTACGTAAACGTTCTTCATACAAGAAAATGTAGCGCCATCTGTCGAAACTCCTGCGAAATACATGTTTATTTTTTTATTTATGTATCTGTGGTCACCTTGCCTGTAATATTATTATTAATAAAAAAAAAAATTGTTAGGTCTTTATCTATCTACCTATACCTACTGACTACTGACGGGGGAGGTTTGCTCCCATAAACTGGCGACATTGTTTCGCGCCGTTCGCCCTGTCTTTAGTATACAAGTCTGTGGCTTACAACTTTTTATATTATCCTCAAGTTTCTTATCGGTGCTGATTCCCTGTCCATTAGCAGGGCCTGGTGCATAATGTCATATCTTCGGCTGCATCGTCACTTACCATCACGTGACATTAACGACAGTTTTCACCAACACGCCGATAGGTGCCAGTTTTCACTTACAACACTGTCACCTAAGGACTTAGGCGTTTCTAAGTGTTAGTGAAAACGGTTGTCAGTCGACTAATTTTTAGTGCGTAATACGTAGGTATAGGTAACTGGTGGTATAACATAGATTGTATGTACTGTACAACAAAATGTAATGTAAAACTCCATCAAAACATTACGTAGGTACGTACAATAACGGTGAATATCAAATCATGCATACGACTTACGAGTACAACCAAAGAGCCCTTCACAGTTCATTATAATATAACTTTATGCTCTCTGAATGGGCTCGTTAACAGTTACAACACCCTTTTAACCGTTTTTAAGAAATAAGGGGTTCTATCACCATACTCGCTAATGCATTGATACACCTATTTGCATTATTTTGTTTGTATACAGCAATAGAAGTCATTGGTATACAGTACTAGCTTACACAGGGTAGGTAGGTAATGAAAATGACTAGTATAGGCAAAGACTTCTATGTAGGTATCCCTATAGTATAGGCAAAGATTTAAATCGCTAGATGGGCCCTAAACCTCCAAAAACGTCCACGTTTTTGTCTTGTGTGACACGTTGTCACTCTCTTTGACACATTAGTGAAACTATAGCATGTTGAGAGCACTCACTCAACATATTTGTGGACGTTTTTGATGTGCGCAATGTAGGCTTAGGGCCCATCCAGCGATTTAAATCTTTGAGTATAGGTCCTAATCTGACCTATCGAATGTAGACGAAAATTTTCATAAAATCGATCAAGCCATTTCGAAGGAATTTTTTGTCACAAACCACGTGACACGTCGAGAATTTTATACATTAGACTAGCTGACACGACAAACATTGTTTTGCCACTAGGGATAGAAAAAACTGCTTACAGAACTTACAACCTACTCTCAGACTTACCGAAAATTTCATAACAATCGGTTGAGCCGCTTCTTAGCAGTTTGGTAATACACGAGACACGAGAATTTTAATAAGGGAAGATAAAAAAGGTTTTACTCGAAATCAGAAAGTACCTACCCAATAAATCCTACAAATTGTCCCTTCCAAAACGTATTACATCTAGCACCTGACGGCGACCTTGAAGCCCCGTGGCCTTGAGGCTAAGCCCTAGGGCTCGACAAAGCTCCCGGGCCGTTAAACGGGTCCTGAATGCTCCGGAAGTAGCCCCTTGCCCCTTGCTCTCGCCCTTATGTGAGACCTCGCTAAATCTCAACGGTTTAACATGAGATTAACAACGTAATTATAACGAATTCACCATCTGTTATGTTTATGGAAATCGTATTTTATAGGACGGTCAATGATGGTGCATGGTAAAATGTGCGTGACGCAATCAATTTAAGAAATGTTTATTGTAATTTGTAAGTACTTAGGTAGGTATTGTTTCTTGTAGTAGGTACACAATCAGCAAAACAAGATGTAAAGGTACTCGTAATATTGGGAACCTACTATTATTTAAGCAGTGATAACTCAGTGGTTCTGACCTCTGCCTCTCATAAGGAGGTCGCGGATTCGAATGCTGGGCACGCACCTCTGACTTTTCCGAGATAGGTACGAGTATGTGCGTTTTTAGGAAACTAAATATCACTTGCTTAACGGTGAAGAAAAACATCGTGAAGAAACCTGCATGAAACAATGAGAAGGTACCTGAGAATTCACAAAAATATTCTCGAAGATGTGTGAAGCCCGCCAACCCGCACTTGCCCAGCGTGGTGGTCTATGGCCAAACCCCTCTGTCTGAGAGGAGACCCGTGCCAAGCAGTGGGACATAAAAAAGGGGTTGGAGACTTTGAGAGATTATTACTTATCATTTCCATCAGGTGGTACACCATTCATATCAGATATTATTTAGGTACAGAGTTTTTGGCTTGGTCTTATAACTTGCTCAACTTGGCGGTAAAGGTTTGACTTTTTATAAGAGAAAGCTCGTTTTCACCAACAATTTAAGGGACACGTAAGCCCTTAGGTGACAGATGTTGTAACTTGTAAGTGAAAACTGTCACCTATCGGCTAAAGTAAAGGCATCAGGGTGGATGGCATGTTTAATAATATTTCGGAAAAAGTACCCACCTTCTTGTACTTATTAATTAAACTATTCAAGCAATTCCTACCTATCCATTATCCTCTAGGGTATAAAGTGTACACTAGTTAGGTAGGTACTATACACTCTTCAATGCCATTATCAGCAGCTTAGCCCCACGGGCCCCATTCAAAAAGCTGAATAGATTTTTTTTTTACAAAATACCGAGTCTAGCCAGAAGTTAAAATGAAATAAAGTTTTAGTTTTTATCACAATAGTGTATAGCCCCCATTTTTCTTTTGTAAGCACTAATTGTGTACCTACACAATTAGTGCCTAAATAACAATAGTAAAATGGGAGAAACAGTCAAAACAAAATTGTGGATTTTTTCAATGGTTTGACGACTATACGTCCTTTTATTCTTTTACCTACCCTAAGTATTTATTATCCCTAGGACTTTGTCCAAAATACTTTTATAATTTAGGTTTATAGAATAGAATTATTGGAATCATAGATTTTTGGGGATTAAAAGTAGGTAGCCCACGTGTTAACGGGTTTTTAACCGACTTCAAAAAAAGGAGGAGGTTCTCAATTCGTCGGCATCTTTTTTTTTATGTATGTTCACCGATTACTCGAAGACGTGTAAACCGATTTGGAAAATTCTTTTTTTGTTTGAAAGAGTATACTTCCAAGATGGTCCCATTTTTTTTTGGTCAGGATCTGATGATGGGATCCTGGAGAAGTCGAGGGAACTTTTCAAATTTTATATGGACACTTGAAACAATTTGGGTATTATTTGAAAGAGTAATATTTTCCAAGTTGTCCTATAGTCATCAGGTCAGGATCTGATTATGGGATCTTGGTGAAATCGAGGGAACTCTTCAAATTTTGCTAATATACTTGAAGCGATTTGGGTATTTTTTATAGTGACTAGTGCATTTGCTTGCAGATGCTGACTTAATGACTATAGTCATCAAGTCAGGTTCTGATGATAGGATCTCGGTAAAATTGAGGGAACTCTTCAGATTTTATAAGCTACACTTCAAGCGATTTGGACATTTTTTTCAATGCCCTGTGCATTTGTTGTTTTCCACTAAAAAGTAAAAAATAAAATGGAAAATTCTTTAAAAAAAAAACCGACTTCAAATGCCACTACAAAGAGTGAAATAATTTTTCAATGTAGGTACACCAATTCGAAGTCGGGCAATTCGTACAATCATAGTCCTTCATATTAATCGAAGTTTTAAAGTTGTAAAGAATTTGCCCTAAGTGGTTTGTTACCAAGAGGACGTACCTAAATAATACAATAAATAGGTAAATAATTTGAATAACCACAGACAGCTATAACGTAGCACACTTGGCAACAAATCACAATCGAGCGGTTCGGATCCCCTGGATTCATTCCGCACACTGACAAAGCCCCTCGGCCTTGACCATGACATAAGATCGGGTTTCTTTTGATCCTGTCGGAGGGCGCGAATCGCGATACACGTGGATTACATTTTTGTAGAGCTTAAGTTGTATAGCTAGTTAGGTAATTATAAGCAAACTGCAAACGGCCGGCAACATTTTATTTTTGCTGAAGTAAAATGTGTGTGAAATGTCCGTTCGTCCGTCTGTCACACTTGATTATTTCAGTAACTACTACAGTGCGACAATACTATTTTGGCGCGTGGCCAAAGTCTGAACTAACGCCGCTATCTTGTGCTACTGTTTGATAGTTCGATTTGTCGGTATATCACTATTGTATGTCGTGTTGTTGGACTGTAAAGCTATCGACCTTTTGGAATAGTTGTAGGTAATTGCGGCGCGCCGTCATTGCAATCATAAAAAATTGAAAGTTTTTTTATTTTTATTTAAAAAGGGGGAAAACCGGGTCGTCGAAATTTCAAAATGAGATAACAATATTGAGTGGGGTATCATATGAAAGGGCGTCACACACATAAAATCAACTCACTAACTAATATACTTTTTGTGATATTAACAATAAACCTCTAAAAACAAAGTTAGGTTTGCGGTTCGCCAACAAAAGTATCTACTTGTAAATTATACTCGTAAATTCAAGGGACAAAGGTGATTCATTTAACAATTTACTTCTTTGATAGTATGTAACCGTCGGTGCGCGAGTCCGACTCGCACTTGGCCGGTTTTTTTTTTATTCACAAGCAACCAATAGCGCCATCTGAAAAAATTCTATAGGTGGCTGCTGAGCGAACTACAGCGGCGTGGCCTTACTGTTGGTGGCAAATTAAGCATTTTTGGCACCGATAAAGTGGCGACATTTCTTATGTACTTTCTCTAAAAACTCTGAACACTATGTGTAAAATCCAAATCGAACTCCTTGTGAGAATCCTATCATAATAATTGGTTGTCGTTTTTTGTCAAGTAATTGATCTATTTTCACCCAGACGTGCAGCTTACTATTAGTGTATGAATTTTCGATTAACTTTTTCATAATCAAAGATGCATTTAAGGTGTTGCGGCCCTACCAGCCCGCGAAACTCAAATTTTATTTAGTTTTTCGCAAATATTAGAGTAACTACACATTGTAGATTTATGGCAATGCATTTTGCGGGCCTACTTCTTATGCATCTACACGTTTTTAATAGAAACTTTGCTTGAAAATTCTCACTCATCTCATATTGGTTCCCGAAAGATAATTTTTTGCAGTTTCCCAGATTTCGAGCTATCGGGAACCAATATGAAGTAAATGAGTATTGTTGAGCAGAGTTTTTGTTAAAAACATGTAGATGCATAAACGTTGTGCCCGCAAAACACATTGCCATAAGCCTTCGATGTATAATTAGCCCACTATGAGCGAAAAACTAAATAAAATTTGAATTTTCGCGCCCGGATGGTACCCATCGCCCTTAGTAACTTATTTTTATTTGGTTGCCTTGCGAATGTGATACCAACCCTTAAATCAGTAACATAGACAAATGAAAGACCAAGATCAGTGTTGCCACCGTTTATTAGAATTTTACTAAAAAAATTGAATAAAAAATATTGTATTTCATCAACACGTTATTTTAGCAATGAACAATATACAGTTGTAGAAAACGTCCCCGCCCTTCGTCGATGTGTGCTACGATTATTATTATTATGACATTATTATTTTTTACTTTATTTCACGTATATAAAATGTTGTTCGTAAGGCGGCCGCAGTTTGGTTGTCGCTCGATTGCGGTTGCGGTGGTCGCTCGGTTGCGGTTGTTGTGGTTGTGGTTAGTGCGGGACGGCGCTATGTGTTCAGTCTCACTCGCTGCCCTTAAACTAATCTTCGTCTTCGCCGCTGTCAGATTCTGAAAAAAAAAAACATTTATTAATACAAAAAAATAACACGTCATTCGACACAATCTGTCCTCGAGATTATATTAATTTGGCCGCTATCTCCACAAATCGGATGTCATTTTCGTAAATGGTAACTCAAAAAAATTGTACGACTTTTTTTCAAATCACTGTCCGCCATCTTGGATCTGAAAACTGGACGTCACTAAGTATAGTAAACAGCTCCACTAGATAGAGCCCTACCTAACACCAACAGCTCCGTGAGCGGGGGGATACCTTTTAATTGTAATGTGTGTGGTGTATCAATTTGTAATTAATTATAAGGTGCGCGGATGCTAAATCGTGTAGGGACGGCTTGGGTTAGTCAACTTCGACTCAGTATTTATTGCCGCACGTTTATAGGCGCCAGTAGCCTCATGGATCACCTGCATAAATATTCTGTAACTCTGCGACTATCAGAAAATTATAGCCACATTCGTTATACATTGCAGGTTTGATACGAAAATGTTTTAATATTTCATAGTAAACCTTCAATGGAAAAAAAATATATGCCAGTGGCTATCATTCTTTAATAGAATTTTGACGACCTCCGTGGCGCAGGGGACGCACGATTCGAGTGGGAGGTCGCGGGTTCGATTCCCGCCACTTTGGGCCACTTTGGAATTTTATAATTTTTTAATTGGCTTAGGTCTGGTCTGGTGGGAGGCTTTGGCCGTGGCTAGTTACCACCCTACCAGCAAAGACGTACCGCCAAGCGATTAAGCGTTCCGGGACGATGCTGTGTAGAAACCGTTGGGGTGACATAACTTACCCTGTCCAAGTTAGTACGCTAACATCTTCGGCTGCATCATCACTTACCATCAGGTGAGATCGCAGTCAAGTACTAACTTGTATAGGCATAAAAAAAAGCCACCGAGTTACAGAATACGTGTGCTGATGTTGAATAATCACACGAAAATCCAGACCTAATTATAGCTTTAACTACTGCTGGTTGCTGGTTCCAAAGTTTGGACGTGCGCAGTAAGAAGCATCCGTCAAATCAGGTCGTCGTAGATCGCCCAGCCATCCAGGTGGTAGAGAGAGGTCAGCCAGAAGTGCCGAGAAGAGGTACATACCCTCCTCGGCGTTCTGGAGCCAGTCCACGAAGCGCTTCATCTGGTCCAGGAACATCATCTTGCCCTTGCTGGAGTTGGGGTCGCGGTACCACTTGAGGATCACCTCCTCGGACAGCACGTTGCTCTTGTACAGCATCAGCACCAGCTTGCTGAACGCGCGCATGAAGCTCATGTTCTCGTAGCAGTACTCCTGGACCTGGAGCAATGCGAGGGGATTCATGAGTCAAATGGAGGATTTATACAGAAAAAGGTCTAGTCATTGCAAATTTTATGAAGGCCAGGGACAAATTCAGCGGAGCTATTATTATCTATCACCCGTAATATTTATTCAGCTCTTAAATGTTTAATCTAAACGATATTTTCTAGACTCAAAAATGGAAACGGACCAAGATCAAGTAAGGGAGGCCTGTCGTAACGGGCATTAAAAAACCATGGGAGGTCGAAGATTACCCAGATTATATAATATACAAGTTCCACAAAAATTTGTCCATAGCCTTTGACAGCTCAGATTGCCATATCGACAGTGCGCTGCGGTAAACCAAGCGAGCATCGACGCGAACGAAAGACTCGCCCGCGCCGCGCTCGAATAGATAAAACCACAACGCTCCGACTCGTCATCAGGTTTCATCATTGCTGTACTAAAACATTTGTTGCTTTTTAAATTGCCTAGTCATTCATCAGTTCACTAATTCTACGGTCAAAGAACCACGCAATACCTTGTGCCGCGTCTATTGAACAAAATACCATATGCTGTTCGAAGCTCCATAACAAAGAACAATATCAAATACAAACTAAAGGACCTTATGTTTAAAAACCCAAACATATTTTCCTAATTAATATATTTCATTTACCTAACCACTAAAAACAATAATAATAAAAACTTATAATATAATTAAGAATAACTTAAATTTCTATACCTTAAATTAAAATAAATATATCCATTTACGATATCATAATATTATATTATATACACGTCTAACATCAGGATCTGGGACACCTTGTATGTGCCTGCAACTACAACTGCTTATCGCACTCGTGCGAAACAAAATGATCGCAAAATATGTGGGTAGGCAGTGTGCCTACCCACATATTTTGTAATTAGTAATTTAACGTATCTTAATCTAGCCTGTAAGAATTTTTATATAGAGGAATGTGCAGTACCCAGACAAGCCGTATAGGCTTAAGGGTGCGAAGAAATCGATGTATATATTCTTTTAGATTTAAGGAATAAATAAAAATAAAAATAAAAATAAAAAAATAAAAATTGGCCGCAGAAGTCTATATTAGGTTTAAAATTAATGTCAAGCATTATTGCCGCTACGTAACTTGGAAAGATGTGATGTTGACCATAATAGAGTTATGCCCAGCATTGCTTTCTCTATTGCACGTAAGCTACTTAAACTGGTAGGTGACTGAAGACATACCAAACTTGCAACAGTTGTTTAGTGATGACCAGGATCACACTGGTGAGAGAATCGAGGAGTCTTCCCACAAGTCGTACCTTGGTCAGTAGCGCGCTCTCAGCCTTGGCCGACTGCGCGAAGGCGGCCAGCAGCGGGGTGTAGTGCCGCAAGTGCTTGGCCGCCTGCTCGGCCAGCAGTTCCTCCTTCTTGTTCCACTCGCCGCGCGACATCACGCACTGCCAGATCTGGAATGATCCTCACAAGTCGTACCTTGGTCAGTAGCGCGCTCTCAGCCTTGGCCGACTGCGCGAAGGCGGCCAGCAGCGGGGTGTAGTGCCGCAAGTGCTTGGCCGCCTGCTCGGCCAGCAGTTCCTCCTTCTTGTTCCACTCGCCGCGCGACATCACGCACTGCCAGATCTGGAATGATCCTCACAAGTCGTACCTTGGTCAGTAGCGCGCTCTCAGCCTTGGCCGACTGCGCGAAGGCGGCCAGCAGCGGGGTGTAGTGCCGCAAGTGCTTGGCCGCCTGCTCGGCCAGCAGTTCCTCCTTCTTGTTCCACTCGCCGCGCGACATCACGCACTGCCAGATCTGGAATGATCCTCACAAGTCGTACCTTGGTCAGTAGCGCGCTCTCAGCCTTGGCCGACTGCGCGAAGGCGGCCAGCAGCGGGGTGTAGTGCCGCAAGTGCTTGGCCGCCTGCTCGGCCAGCAAGTTCCTCCTTCTTGTTCCACTCGCCGCGCGACATCACGCACTGCCAGATCTGGAATGATCCTCACAAGTCGTACCTTGGTCAGTAGCGCGCTCTCAGCCTTGGCCGACTGCGCGAAGGCGGCCAGCAGCGGGGTGTAGTGCCGCAAGTGCTTGGCCGCCTGCTCGGCCAGCAGTTCCTCCTTCTTGTTCCACTCGCCGCGCGACATCACGCACTGCCAGATCTGGAATGATCCTCACAAGTCGTACCTTGGTCAGTAGCGCGCTCTCAGCCTTGGCCGACTGCGCGAAGGCGGCCAGCAGCGGGGTGTAGTGCCGCAAGTGCTTGGCCGCCTGCTCGGCCAGCAGTTCCTCCTTCTTGTTCCACTCGCCACGCGACATCACGCACTGCCAGATCTGGAATGGATACGTCAGTGTCATTAAACAAACGGTAAAGATTCAGCGGAGATAGGTGCCGGTTTTTTAGTGTGACAACCGGTACAGATCCTGAGCGTTTCACAAAGAACACAAGCAGTGTTTGTGTCAAAACTACGCCTGGCGCCGTACCACCGTCTCATGAAGCAGTAATGTTGCAATTTTGTTTTGACATTTTCATACTATTTTTGTGAATGAAATACAGACTTCATAGTATACACTTTATTTTCTTTATTACAAGTACTAGCGTATTACATAAAACTCATTATCGCTTATAATTTGACATACACATGTCTTATTTCTTGTATTACGATGCAATGAGTACTTTACATAGTTTTTTTATTCATATCAGTACAATATCAATTATATAGTTTTTGCTTTTGTGCTCCTCAAAACAATTCCATAATCTTTCTGCCATCGCCTACTAGATTTTTCATTGGTTTTTACTGGAGACGTTCTCATTGGTCGGCAGTAAACATTGTCACAGACAATCAAAAATATTCATAGGATTACCACAGAATATAAAATAATGCCTTTTTTGAGCAGTCGTGTAATTAAATCATGACACTATAATATGTTTGTATGAAAATATTAAAACAATACTGCAGCATTACTACTTTAAGAGATACGGCTCCAGGTCAGCTTGTACTTAAAAATAATCTTAATAACAATGATCCACAGCTCAAGATCTGATACGGAAAATAGCTCAGATTGCCATGTCGACAGCGCGCTGCGGTACACCAAGCGAGCGACGGAACGACCGAAATACTCGGCCGCGCCGCGCTCGAAAAGTTGACGCCACAACGCTCCGACTCGTCATCAGGTTTCATCATTGCGAGGTGTTATGATTGGCGTGATATCTCGCTGCCCACGCGGCAGTAAAATGGGGAAATAGAACGGCGCCTGTTGCCTGCCGTGACGCAACTGGCGGCCTGTTTCCACATTTGATTACACCGCGGGCAACGAGAAATTAAACCAACTATCATGTAACACAAATGCAAAATTTAAAGCTACAATTAAAAGGTTTCATAAAAAATACAAAAATGCTCTCTTAAACCGATTTTTTTATCTTTGTTTTTTTTTTTGTGTGGGAAAGAAAGATAGTAACACAGAATTTTCAAAAGCCGTACTACGGATGATAGGACTTCAGCGTGAGAAACAGATAGGACTACAGCGTGAGAGCATTTCGGCATTTATTTATAACCACGTGTACAGTGCGACAAGGCTATTTTGGCGCGTGGCCAAAGTCTGAACCAACGCTGCTATATTGTGCTACTGTTTGATAGTTCGCTCTGTCAGTATATCACTATTGTATGTTATGTTGTTTTTGCTTACTATTAATTATTTTAAACTAAAATTGAAGTAAAATTAAGGAGATTTTAGTTTATGGCTGCCTTTGTTTTGCAACAGCGCCCTCCTTCAAGTGCCAAGAGAGCCTTGTCGGACTGTATGTACAGATACTCACAATGGCGACGATCTCGTGGTCGGGTATGGAGTGCCGCTGCGCCATCTCGCGCAGGTCGGCGATGAGGTCGCGGATCGGCCGCTCGTCCGCGAGCTGCTCCAGCAGGGCTTGCGTCAGCTCCCTGCGCGCCTCCTGCACACGACACGTCGCGTGAGAGCTCCGCACAGAGACAAGGCACGTGAGAAAGAGGTCGCAAGTGTGAGATAGTTTTGCACTACCAACATACGCTCCGTGAGAAATAACTTCTACGCAGCTCATACGTCACGTGAGACAGGGCACGTGAGATGGGTGACCCGAACGTGAGAACTAATTACGCGTCTGTTGTTTAGAGAAACATCACGTGAGATGGAGGACCCGAGCGTGAGAATTAATTACACGCCTTTCGTACACAGAAACGCTGAGCGAGATGAAATATCGTGAAAAATAACTTCTTTCCATACTTTGAGCACCTTTAATGCCAAAACTACACTCAGTGGCCTTGTGCTGACCATTACTTTATTATGAAAAACACTCAAATACAAATTTCCTCTTCTCACGATACATTCCTTTCCGTTTGAAGCAACTTTTTATTAAATCGCGTCATATTCTACTCCAATAAATAGAAGTATGCTTTCACTAATTGTTGAAATTGTACATCATTTTCCACTAACAATAAACAGTACTGTTGCAACACCGTACTAACGACGCTGTCGCCAACAAAGCGACGCGCCGGCACATCGCTGCGTCACTCTCCCAAAACACGACGAGTGGGTTTCTAACAGGACAAAAACCACTGCTAATGTTAAGGGAATCCTACAACTATAACAAACTTAATTATCATAGTTTAGTTAGCACTTGAAAATCGAATACCATTTTTGCATGGTTAAGTTACAACTTACAGTTCATAAAAAAAAAAGAAATGAGCCAAATTATTCGCTTTTTACACTTCATTTGAGACACGTATTGCAGGAGAGCATTAAAAATTAGTCCGCCATCTTGGATGTACCGCCATGTTGGATTTAGAATGACGTCACACAGCGAACCATGCATTTTCATCCAAACTAAAGTGTACACAAGTTGCAGTTCAGTCCAATCTGCTTGAAAATAAGTTGCAAGATTCCACCCAAACAAACATACAACTTGTACATTAATTACTCTTATTAGCTGAAAGCCTAAAGTAGGGGACGATGTATAAATGCATGAAAAAATATCACAAAGTGTAGCACATATCATGAGGTAACTATAGGGTGTTGAAAAATGTACCATAAATTTTAAGTGACATCCCTAAAAACAGCTGGTTGAATATCAATGAACTGAGAATAATGAAAATTGCATGAGGTTTGTCGATAGCACAGTTAGGGTTGCTAAATTTTATTTTCCTAAATGAAATAATATCTTTTGTATTGAAAATAAAATGAAATAATTGGGACTTCTAATCATGTTAATGTGTTTCTAGGGACAAGTTAAAAGGTTTGTTGCGGGCACTATATACGAATGAACCCACACCTTGTGTATATTGCAAACTAAATAAGTTAGTAAAATCAAAATCTTTATTTTTCACATAGGCCTAAATAATAGGCTCTTAAGAAAAGTCACTCTACCGCCAGGTTCGGAAAGCAGGTATGCACCGAGAAGAACTGGCAAGAAACACGGCACTTGCTCTTTCAAAAATGTCATTTATATACAATTTATCTTATATAATATGAAAAATTATTACATTATTGTTAGGATATCTCGAGAGGAGATGTAAATATATCCCTATCGTTCCAAGAATCCTTATTTTTGAAAAATTCGTTAATTTGCATTACAATACAAATATAGTTTGCAATACAATACCTATACCTCTAGTATCTGCAACAAAAATCCTTAACAGCATTGGTTGCCTGTAAGAGATCGCTAGGTAGCGATAAGGCCGCCAAATTGTGTACCTATTCTTTGTAATTTTTGTGTTGTCCTTTGTTTGACTTTGTGGTGTGCAATAAAAGTATATTCATTCATTCATTCATACAATTTTGCAATACAAATATAGTTTGAATATCAGCAGCTTTGCCCCATAATAGAATGCCATATGATGTAAAATCTGTACCTGCGAGGCCTGCGCTCGATGCAGGCGCAGTAGCTCCGCGAGGCCGCGCGACGCGAACGACGACGCGAGCACCTCCTCGCTGCGTCGGTTCAGCGGCAGGAACTCCAGTAGCCTGGACATAGATTTACACAAATAAATAATCAGTATTATCAATATAACAGGGTCATATAATTTTTTTTTTGTTTTTTAATAAATAAATTTCATTTATTTATTTTTATTATTTATAATATAAAAAAACCAGCACACCGCCCTTCCCCCACGCTTGAAATTTTGACGACCCGGTTTTCCCCCCTTTATAAATAAAAATAAAAACTATTTTTCATTTCTTATGACCGCAATGGCGTAGGGTCACTATTGTCTATGTCTATTCCAAATTTCAGGTCGATAGCTATTATAGTTACTGAAATAATGGAGTGTGACAGACGGACGGAAAAAGTCTCACCATAAGACTTCCATTTTTAACATTTTGGTATGGAACCCTAATAATTGGTCAAGTGCAAGTCGGGCTCGCGCACTGAGGGTTCCGTACTATCAAGCCCCATTCTCAATTATAATATTAAACTAAACTAAACACCCCTGCCTACCAAATTAAAAAACGAAAATCACGTTTGTTGTATGGGAGCCACATTAAATATTAATTTTATTTTAGTTTTTAGTATTTTTTGCTGTAGCGGCGGCAACAGAAATACATCATCTGTGAAAATTTCAAATCTGTAGCTGTCACGCTTCAAGAGATACAGTCTGGTGACAGTCGTCTACATTAAAACTAACAACTTTTGCTCTACGATTTTTGAAAATTCAGTATTAATTTATTTCATCCAAAAAAAAATAATGAATAATGTTATTATATTACTGGGGTTGCATAAACTTGTCAAAGTGCTTTTTTAGTGGCAAGTAAACATCCTAAATTTGCATTAAATTATGCGTAACAACGAAGGAAAATGTCATTAGGCGACCTACAACGCTGAAAGATCTCTATAACGCTTCAAAATACTTGAGAAGCCTGTCAACCGTCACTATTCCAAAGTCTCGAAAGTTGTGATGATGATGAGGATGATGATGAATGTCGCAACACGTATGACCCCGCCGCCAACGAGACGAGGCGCCAGTACCGCGGTGCGTCTCTCTGCCACAACACGACGAGTGGGTTTCTATGTTGCACAAAAACCACTGCGATAGTAACTTGTGGCATAGGTTCTTAAACAATTAATAATTGTTTATTGAATATTGAATGGAAGCAGGCGTTATTTTGCAGAAATCCATAATTAGTAGGACTGATTAATTTGTTTTGCTATAATCCGCCACTTGAAATAATTCTGTATGGTACAATATGCAGGAACACTGCCACTAGTTCGTCAAAGCCAAGCGTTAGTCGCACGGCGATGTAGTAACGTTGTAAAGCGGGTGGTGGGCAACGTCTAAGTGAGTAAAGCTGAGGCCACTAGGCTAGAGCGTGGGACTACGCCCAACGTTGGACGTCGACAGACTGATGCGAGTACATTGGCTACACACCTGCCCTCCAGCTGGCCCTTCTTGAGCGCGGTGACCAGCGTGTTGACGCCGCGCTCCGCCTTCACGGTGGCGAACACCTCCAGCACGAAGTCCAGCGCCAGGTTGTCCTTCAGCAGGTGTTTGTTGACATGAGTACACTGGCTACACACCTGCCCTCCAGCTGGCCCTTCTTGAGCGCGGTGACCAGCGTGTTGACGCCGCGCTCCGCCTTCACGGTGGCGAACACCTCCAGCACGAAGTCCAGCGCCAGGTTGTCCTTCAGCAGGTGTTTGTTGACATGAGTACACTGGCTACACACCTGCCCTCCAGCTGGCCCTTCTTGAGCGCGGTGACCAGCGTGTTGACGCCGCGCTCCGCCTTCACGGTGGCGAACACCTCCAGCACGAAGTCCAGCGCCAGGTTGTCCTTCAGCAGGTGTTTGTTGACATGAGTACACTGGCTACACACCTGCCCTCCAGCTGGCCCTTCTTGAGCGCGGTGACCAGCGTGTTGACGCCGCGCTCCGCCTTCACGGTGGCGAACACCTCCAGCACGAAGTCCAGCGCCAGGTTGTCCTTCAGCAGGTGTTTGTTGACATGAGTACACTGGCTACACACCTGCCCTCCAGCTGGCCCTTCTTGAGCGCGGTGACCAGCGTGTTGACGCCGCGCTCCGCCTTCACGGTGGCGAACACCTCCAGCACGAAGTCCAGCGCCAGGTTGTCCTTCAGCAGGTGTTTGTTGACATGAGTACACTGGCTACACACCTGCCCTCCAGCTGGCCCTTCTTGAGCGCGGTGACCAGCGTGTTGACGCCGCGCTCCGCCTTCACGGTGGCGAACACCTCCAGCACGAAGTCCAGCGCCAGGTTGTCCTTCAGCAGGTGTTTGTTGACATGAGTACACTGGCTACACACCTGCCCTCCAGCTGGCCCTTCTTGAGCGCGGTGACCAGCGTGTTGACGCCGCGCTCCGCCTTCACGGTGGCGAACACCTCCAGCACGAAGTCCAGCGCCAGGTTGTCCTTCAGCAGGTGTTTGTTGACATGAGTACACTGGCTACACACCTGCCCTCCAGCTGGCCCTTCTTGAGCGCGGTGACCAGCGTGTTGACGCCGCGCTCCGCCTTCACGGTGGCGAACACCTCCAGCACGAAGTCCAGCGCCAGGTTGTCCTTCAGCAGGTGTTTGTTGACATGAGTACACTGGCTACACACCTGCCCTCCAGCTGGCCCTTCTTGAGCGCGGTGACCAGCGTGTTGACGCCGCGCTCCGCCTTCACGGTGGCGAACACCTCCAGCACGAAGTCCAGCGCCAGGTTGTCCTTCAGCAGGTGTTTGTTGACATGAGTACACTGGCTACACACCTGCCCTCCAGCTGGCCCTTCTTGAGCGCGGTGACCAGCGTGTTGACGCCGCGCTCCGCCTTCACGGTGGCGAACACCTCCAGCACGAAGTCCAGCGCCAGGTTGTCCTTCAGCAGGTGTTTGTTGACATGAGTACACTGGCTACACACCTGCCCTCCAGCTGGCCCTTCTTGAGCGCGGTGACCAGCGTGTTGACGCCGCGCTCCGCCTTCACGGTGGCGAACACCTCCAGCACGAAGTCCAGCGCCAGGTTGTCCTTCAGCAGGTGTTTGTTGACATGAGTACACTGGCTACACACCTGCCCTCCAGCTGGCCCTTCTTGAGCGCGGTGACCAGCGTGTTGACGCCGCGCTCCGCCTTCACGGTGGCGAACACCTCCAGCACGAAGTCCAGCGCCAGGTTGTCCTTCAGCAGGTGTTTGTTGACATGAGTACACTGGCTACACACCTGCCCTCCAGCTGGCCCTTCTTGAGCGCGGTGACCAGCGTGTTGACGCCGCGCTCCGCCTTCACGGTGGCGAACACCTCCAGCACGAAGTCCAGCGCCAGGTTGTCCTTCAGCAGGTGTTTGTTGACATGAGTACACTGGCTACACACCTGCCCTCCAGCTGGCCCTTCTTGAGCGCGGTGACCAGCGTGTTGACGCCGCGCTCCGCCTTCACGGTGGCGAACACCTCCAGCACGAAGTCCAGCGCCAGGTTGTCCTTCAGCAGGTGTTTGTTGACATGAGTACACTGGCTACACACCTGCCCTCCAGCTGGCCCTTCTTGAGCGCGGTGACCAGCGTGTTGACGCCGCGCTCCGCCTTCACGGTGGCGAACACCTCCAGCACGAAGTCCAGCGCCAGGTTGTCCTTCAGCAGGTGTTTGTTGACATGAGTACACTGGCTACACACCTGCCCTCCAGCTGGCCCTTCTTGAGCGCGGTGACCAGCGTGTTGACGCCGCGCTCCGCCTTCACGGTGGCGAACACCTCCAGCACGAAGTCCAGCGCCAGGTTGTCCTTCAGCAGGTGTTTGTTGACATGAGTACACTGGCTACACACCTGCCCTCCAGCTGGCCCTTCTTGAGCGCGGTGACCAGCGTGTTGACGCCGCGCTCCGCCTTCACGGTGGCGAACACCTCCAGCACGAAGTCCAGCGCCAGGTTGTCCTTCAGCAGGTGTTTGTTGACATGAGTACACTGGCTACACACCTGCCCTCCAGCTGGCCCTTCTTGAGCGCGGTGACCAGCGTGTTGACGCCGCGCTCCGCCTTCACGGTGGCGAACACCTCCAGCACGAAGTCCAGCGCCAGGTTGTCCTTCAGCAGGTGTTTGTTGACATGAGTACACTGGCTACACACCTGCCCTCCAGCTGGCCCTTCTTGAGCGCGGTGACCAGCGTGTTGACGCCGCGCTCCGCCTTCACGGTGGCGAACACCTCCAGCACGAAGTCCAGCGCCAGGTTGTCCTTCAGCAGGTGTTTGTTGACATGAGTACACTGGCTACACACCTGCCCTCCAGCTGGCCCTTCTTGAGCGCGGTGACCAGCGTGTTGACGCCGCGCTCCGCCTTCACGGTGGCGAACACCTCCAGCACGAAGTCCAGCGCCAGGTTGTCCTTCAGCAGGTGTTTGTTGACATGAGTACACTGGCTACACACCTGCCCTCCAGCTGGCCCTTCTTGAGCGCGGTGACCAGCGTGTTGACGCCGCGCTCCGCCTTCACGGTGGCGAACACCTCCAGCACGAAGTCCAGCGCCAGGTTGTCCTTCAGCAGGTGTTTGTTGACATGAGTACACTGGCTACACACCTGCCCTCCAGCTGGCCCTTCTTGAGCGCGGTGACCAGCGTGTTGACGCCGCGCTCCGCCTTCACGGTGGCGAACACCTCCAGCACGAAGTCCAGCGCCAGGTTGTCCTTCAGCAGGTGTTTGTTGACATGAGTACACTGGCTACACACCTGCCCTCCAGCTGGCCCTTCTTGAGCGCGGTGACCAGCGTGTTGACGCCGCGCTCCGCCTTCACGGTGGCGAACACCTCCAGCACGAAGTCCAGCGCCAGGTTGTCCTTCAGCAGGTGTTTGTTGACATGAGTACACTGGCTACACACCTGCCCTCCAGCTGGCCCTTCTTGAGCGCGGTGACCAGCGTGTTGACGCCGCGCTCCGCCTTCACGGTGGCGAACACCTCCAGCACGAAGTCCAGCGCCAGGTTGTCCTTCAGCAGGTGTTTGTTGACATGAGTACACTGGCTACACACCTGCCCTCCAGCTGGCCCTTCTTGAGCGCGGTGACCAGCGTGTTGACGCCGCGCTCCGCCTTCACGGTGGCGAACACCTCCAGCACGAAGTCCAGCGCCAGGTTGTCCTTCAGCAGGTGTTTGTTGACATGAGTACACTGGCTACACACCTGCCCTCCAGCTGGCCCTTCTTGAGCGCGGTGACCAGCGTGTTGACGCCGCGCTCCGCCTTCACGGTGGCGAACACCTCCAGCACGAAGTCCAGCGCCAGGTTGTCCTTCAGCAGGTGTTTGTTGACATGAGTACACTGGCTACACACCTGCCCTCCAGCTGGCCCTTCTTGAGCGCGGTGACCAGCGTGTTGACGCCGCGCTCCGCCTTCACGGTGGCGAACACCTCCAGCACGAAGTCCAGCGCCAGGTTGTCCTTCAGCAGGTGTTTGTTGACATGAGTACACTGGCTACACACCTGCCCTCCAGCTGGCCCTTCTTGAGCGCGGTGACCAGCGTGTTGACGCCGCGCTCCGCCTTCACGGTGGCGAACACCTCCAGCACGAAGTCCAGCGCCAGGTTGTCCTTCAGCAGGTGTTTGTTGACATGAGTACACTGGCTACACACCTGCCCTCCAGCTGGCCCTTCTTGAGCGCGGTGACCAGCGTGTTGACGCCGCGCTCCGCCTTCACGGTGGCGAACACCTCCAGCACGAAGTCCAGCGCCAGGTTGTCCTTCAGCAGGTGTTTGTTGACATGAGTACACTGGCTACACACCTGCCCTCCAGCTGGCCCTTCTTGAGCGCGGTGACCAGCGTGTTGACGCCGCGCTCCGCCTTCACGGTGGCGAACACCTCCAGCACGAAGTCCAGCGCCAGGTTGTCCTTCAGCAGGTGTTTGTTGACATGAGTACACTGGCTACACACCTGCCCTCCAGCTGGCCCTTCTTGAGCGCGGTGACCAGCGTGTTGACGCCGCGCTCCGCCTTCACGGTGGCGAACACCTCCAGCACGAAGTCCAGCGCCAGGTTGTCCTTCAGCAGGTGTTTGTTGACATGAGTACACTGGCTACACACCTGCCCTCCAGCTGGCCCTTCTTGAGCGCGGTGACCAGCGTGTTGACGCCGCGCTCCGCCTTCACGGTGGCGAACACCTCCAGCACGAAGTCCAGCGCCAGGTTGTCCTTCAGCAGGTGTTTGTTGACATGAGTACACTGGCTACACACCTGCCCTCCAGCTGGCCCTTCTTGAGCGCGGTGACCAGCGTGTTGACGCCGCGCTCCGCCTTCACGGTGGCGAACACCTCCAGCACGAAGTCCAGCGCCAGGTTGTCCTTCAGCAGGTGTTTGTTGACATGTGAATACGCACCGCGCCTGTGCACGATGAATCAGCGGGCAACTGCCGGGCCCATCAGAGCAGTCCAGCGGATTCTCACAGGCAGCGGCGGTGGCGGGTCGAAAAAGGCCCGCCAAAAAATTTTATTAGGCGTTTTGCACTGGGTTTAATCCCGCGGCACAGAGTGACTTACTACTAGGTACTTACCGGCGCATGGAGACAGCCAGCACGTGGGATCCGGGGAGTGTGTTCGTGTAGGATGAAATGTGGTGTGTGGTGCCTGCTGTGTTAAATGCAAATAGGAACACACTCGCCCTCCTTGAGGGATCTTTCGCGGCGGCGGTACGAATTCGCGGGTAGCGAAGCGGCTCCGCGGCGGCGTGATTTCCAGGTGGCGCGGGAGCACAAAAAACAGTATTCCGGATAGCCAAAGGGGCCCGCGGCGTTAGAATGACGCGGCGGACAACACAGCAAACGAAGTAGCACAAGAAATCGGGCTCGTAAGAAGGCGAGATGCGGCGTGGCGGGCGACTTCACGCGGGCGAACGCGGCACGCACAGTCAATCGACTCCGTCGGGATTTAGCACCGAACTCGGAGTGGCGGCGTGGCCGGCAAACAACACGCGGGCGACGCGGAACAAAATGGTACGCGATAAATAGCTCCTCACAAATAATAAGACAGCGCGGTGCGGCGTGGCGGGCGACTTTACGCGGGCGAACGCGGCACACACACCGACCGACTCCGTCGGGATTTTGCTCCGGACTGGGCGAGCCAACGCGGCCGGGGCGCGCGCGGGCGCTGATCGCAAACCGCTCGCGGGAGAGGGGCGTGCAGGCCGTCGACGCGATAGGCCTAGCATAAACCGGAATGCTAGCGTAAAGCGCAAACACCCCCGCCAGTGGACCCAAGGATTTGGGGTCCACTAACCAATGGGCAAGCGGGATAAGGAAGAGACGGCTCGCTGCAAAACCGAATCTCCGACCATTACCTCGGCAACTCTGGGAACCCCATCGGATCCATATATCAATTTAAGAATGCGTCCACGACGCCAGCACAAAGGCAACAAATTAGACTCCTTAACTAGGACAAGATCACCAACCTTAGGTGGGTCGGTCCTGTCGGACCACTTAACGCGCTGCTGCAAGAGATGCAAATATTCTAAATACCAACGATGCCAGAAATTTTGGGTCATCTGCTGTAGCAATTCGAAACGAGACAACCGTGAGACCTTCACGTCCCTGAAGGGGTACTCGGGCAGGGCGTTAAGGGGTTCACCGATTAAGAAATGACCGGGGGTTAAAACTTCCAGGTCATTGGGATCGGACGATAAGGGGCAGAGTGGCCGAGAATTGAGTACAGCCTCAATCTTACAAAAAACGGTAGCGAGCTCTTCAAATGTCAAAATGGTTTCACCTATCACGCGTCGGAGATGCGTCTTTGAGACCTTGACGACGGCTTCAAAGATCCCGCCCCAGTGGGGACAAGCTGGCGGGTCAAAGGTCCAAGTTATCCCCATCTTGGACATTGCCGTGCCGAGGCCTATCTTATTTTCATTCAAAAATTGGACGACTTCCTTCAAATGTCTATCGGCACCTTTATAGTTGGTCCCACAATCCGATCGGATCAGGTGCGGATAACCTCGGCGTGAAACGAAGCGGCCTAGCGTGGCTACAAAGGCTTCGGTGCTGAGGGCACTCACCAGTTCTAAGTGTACGGCCTTGGTAGCCAGGCAAACAAAAACGCAAAGGTAGGCCTTGAGGGAACGAGCATTGCGGAGGCTGGAGCTCTTGACGAAGAACGGCCCCGCAAAATCCGTCCCGACCGCCGAAAAAGGGCGCGAGGCCACGACACGGTCGGTGGGGAGGTCCCCCATAATGGGCTGCATGGTGCTGGCCTTCAGGCGGTAGCACGGAATGCACTTGAAAATGACGCTTCGGATGGAGCGTCGTCCCGATAAAATCCAAAATTCGCGCTGCAATATGGCCGAAAGGGCGTTGCAGCCAGCGTGGGCATTTTTGACGTGGTAATGCGTCACCAACAATTTTACAAAAGCGCTATTGTTCGGAAGCAATAAGGGATGACGTGCTCCATAGGGTAAATCAGAATTCCGGAGGCGTCCACCAACGCGTATCAATCCGGTGTCATCCAGGAAGAGGTTTAAGCGGGCGAGCGAGCCCTTCAAAGGTAAACCTCGCTTCAGTGTCTCAATAGCGGACTCAAAATGCTCCAGTTGAACCAAACGTATCCAAAAGGTCCGGGCCTCCTGTCTCTCCAGGGGCGACAAGACCGGGTTCGACATTTTGTCGCGTGGGTTCCGAGCGTTGTGGGTGAAGCGCTGAATCCAAGCCGTCACCCCAATCAATTTATCAAGGGAACTGTAGCGTTCCTGAAGATAGCTCAGCGAATTGGCTGGCTTATCTTCCACAACTCCGACTCGCAAGCCAGGTAACACATCGGGCTCGGAGAACCTACTCTGAGGCCAGGCGGACTCATTCCGAGTCAGCCAGTCAGGGCCCCACCAAAGAGAGTGGTTGACAAGGTCGGAAGCTTCACATCCGCGGGAAGCACAATCTGCAGGGTTCAGGTCCCCTGGCACATGTCTCCAGGTCAACGGGGTTTCCGAATTCTGGATTTGGGAAACCCGGTTGGCAACAAAGACTTCCAAGTTGTGGGGAGCGGCTCGCAACCAACAAAGGACAATTTCGCTGTCCGACCAGGCGTACACGTCCGTCAGGTCAACGATCGATAGGAGGGACGTACGCACATGGTTGAGAAGGCGCACCAAAAGAGCGGCTCCAGACAACTCCAATTTGGGTATCGTCAAGCGTGACCGAATTGGGGCCACTTTACTTTTCGCCAAGACAAGATGGGTTGCGACCTCGCCGGTGTCACTGACAGTTCGCAAATAGACCACGGCTGCGTACCCTTTTTCGGACGCATCACAAAAGCCGTGGAGACTGGCGTGGCACCTTCCGGGCGGTAGGAAGCAACGAGGCATCGAAATCCGATTAACATTCGGAAGTGAGGCCACGAGGGAGAGCCACTCCTGTAATAACCTCCCTTGAAGGGGCTCGTCCCAGCTGACTTCAGCCAACCAGAGCTTCTGCAGGAAGCATTTGGCCAAAAATATTACGGGGGTGATCCACCCATTTGGATCAAAGGTACGTGCCACCGTGGACAAGACCGTACGTTTGGTCCAAGTCTTAGGGGGGGATCCAGTTTGACCCGGTAAGTAAAAATGTCCTGCACGGGCTGGTATTGTATACCCAATACTGTCAGCAAATTAGGATTTTCGGGATTTTCGAAAATGTGTGGATCCTGCTGATCTTCTCCCGGCAAGTCCCTTAAGACAAGCGGGGAGCTCGAGAGCCATTTACTCAGCTCGTATCCACCCGACTTCAGGATGGCAATCAACTCATCCCGCAAAATCAAGGCTTCCTCAACACTGGAAGCTCCAGTACAAATGTCGTCCATGTAGACTGACGACTCCAAAATGGCTGAGGCGCGAGGATACTTCAGTCGTTCCCGGTCGGCCAACTCCAGTAATGACCGGATGGCAATGTAGGGGCTGGACCGAAGGCCATAGGTGGTCGTATTCAGCTCGAACACTCGTATGGGGTCACTCGGACTCTCGCGCCATAATATCAGCTGGTACCTCCGATCATCACGATGCACCACGGTTTGGCGGAACATCATGCGGATGTCGGCCACAAAGACCACCTGGTGCTGCCGAAACGTCGTGAGGATGTCGGAGATATCCTTGATCAACTTGGGACCGGAGTGTAGGCACTGGTTGAGAGACACTCCGTTGGACGTTGGAACAGAGCCATCAAAAACCACACGGATTTTCCCATTCGGGTTTTTCAAAACGGCGTGGTGGCAAAGGAAGTAATGCTCGTTCGAACGCCAATCAAAGTTGGACGGCGACATGTGACCAAGGTCTTCATATTCCCGCATGAAGGCCACATACTTGCTACGGAAGACCGGGTCCCGTTTCATGCGCCGTTCCATTGATAGGAGCCTCTTCTCAGCGAGGGCCCGCGATTGACCTAGGTGGGGTCGTGCCGCCAGGAGTGGCAAACGGGTTACAAAGCGTCCGGCACCCGGTAGGGATTGCCTCGACCTATGGTGGGTGGATGGCGCTCCAGTCGCGGCCACTCGTGTAGTGGCGGCGAAAACCGACGCGGGACGACGCTCAATGGGGCAGCCGCGATATCCCCGTCGTAGTGACGCGAGGGGGATGTGACCGTGACGCGGGGTGGTGAAGCCCTCCTCCGGGGGGCGGAACCCCTACCTCCACTAGGAGGTTGGTGGTCCACCGGAGAACGCCTAACGGGACTGGCCGGGTGGCCAGGACTAGCGCCCCCGCCCATGGGGGGTGCGCGATCGAGCGCCCCCGCCCATGGGGGGGGTGCGCGACCCAACGTCCCGGCGACCGGAACCACTCCGGTTAGCGCACAAGATGGCCGAATGGGCACCGCCGCAATGTGGGCAGGGCCGCTGGCGCGGGCAGTCTCTTACGAGATGCTGGCCCAGGCACGAGAAGCACCACTGGCGTGTCGCCACGTAATCTCTCCGGGCCGCAACCGGTTTGGCCAGGAAGTGCGGACACGAGGAGACCTGGTGGCCGGGGTGCCGACAATAGGCACAGGGGGCGGGCTTCGTGGCCACGGCCCCGCTGTACTGTGACACCCGGCGACCCTCTCTGGCGTCGGCTCCACGGCCTCGCCGGTTGGGGCCGGTCCCCGCCGAAGGGCCAGTCCTTGCCCCACCCCCTCGGGCATGCTCGGACCTCCCAGGGGCCACTCGAGGGCCGGTAACTCCAGAGTTATCGGCCTGGAGGCACTCCTGCTCCAAAAACTTCAGGAGGTCGGAGAAAGGGGGCAGGTAGGTTGCACCGTCCCCTCCGAAGCGCTGCTCGAAGCGGAGCTTAAGCTCCGACGGCAGGCGGGAGAGCACTATGTGCAACAACAAGAAGGACCACTGGTCGACGGGGAGATCCAATCGACGGAGAGCATTGGTGGCCACAATGCAAGGGTTTAGCAAGGCCTCTCTGAGGCCGGCCACCCCGGTGACGGCGGGCAAGGCGAGTAGCTGGGCTACATGTGCGTCGGCCAACCGGCGCACATTTTCGTAGCGCCTGGCCAGCAATTCCCGGGCCGTGGTGTAGCTCTCCTCCGAGAGGTCGAGGTGCCGCACCACGTCCAGGGCCTCGCCCTGTAGCGAGGACAGTAAGTATGTCAGCTTCTGGGTGGGGGACAGGTCCTTCCTGGCGTGGACCAGACTGTCAAATAACGCCAGGAAGCCCATCCACTCTTGAAGCTGCCCACCGAATTTGGGCAGCTCGATCGTGGGCAGTTTCCCGAGTAATGCCGGCTGTGTGGGCGGTCGGCTGGGGGAGTCTCGAAAAGCGCCACTTCGACGCCTTTCATCAGCGGCGGTCCGGACCCCATGGGCGGCCTCCACCACCGAGTCCATCAGTTCGAAGAACTGGTCGTAATCGGCCTGAGCCGTCCTCAGTACCTCCTGTTCGGGACCGAGGGTGAGCAGGTCTTGAAAGGCCTGCTCCACGGAGGCCTGCCGAGTCCGCACCTGGTCCGCTCGGTGTAATAGGGCGGCGGTTCTATCTTCGCGGCCTATCAAACCCGCGGCGGACGTCGCCCAGCGAAGCTCAGACTGTATCTGTACAGCTAGCTTTTTTATGTTCGCGGACATTCTAACAAATTAAATGTAAACAAAATGTAAAAATAAAGCAACAATAATAAATTGAAAAGGCGGCCGGCAAGTCGGCGGGCGGCGCGAGTGCAAGCACTAATAAAATTAAAGTAATAGTAAACAAGTCGTATCGCGGTCGTACCGTAGTCGCAATGAACAAAGCGGCGCGACCGTAGTAGATACGCGTGTTAAATTACGGCGAGCGGGCGGTACCGGCACGCAAGCAAAACTTAAAATAAAAATTAAACTTATAATTATAATAATCGGAACGCGGCCGAAACGCGGCGTTGACGCGGCGGAACTGGCGGCGATTGCGGAATTTCCGCTAACAGCGCGGCGAACGACGCGGCGCGTGGCGGAAAGCGGGATTTATGCCAGCGGCGCAGAAAATGAACGGCGCGGCGGGCAAAACCAGCGCAAAACGCAAAGCGAGGTGTAGACAAACCACGCTCACTGCTACCAAAAATGAATACGCACCGCGCCTGTGCACGATGAATCAGCGGGCAACTGCCGGGCCCATCAGAGCAGTCCAGCGGATTCTCACAGGCAGCGGCGGTGGCGGGTCGAAAAAGGCCCGCCAAAAAATTTTATTAGGCGTTTTGCACTGGGTTTAATCCCGCGGCACAGAGTGACTTACTACTAGGTACTTACCGGCGCATGGAGACAGCCAGCACGTGGGATCCGGGGAGTGTGTTCGTGTAGGATGAAATGTGGTGTGTGGTGCCTGCTGTGTTAAATGCAAATAGGAACACACTCGCCCTCCTTGAGGGATCTTTCGCGGCGGCGGTACGAATTCGCGGGTAGCGAAGCGGCTCCGCGGCGGCGTGATTTCCAGGTGGCGCGGGAGCACAAAAAACAGTATTCCGGATAGCCAAAGGGGCCCGCGGCGTTAGAATGACGCGGCGGACAACACAGCAAACGAAGTAGCACAAGAAATCGGGCTCGTAAGAAGGCGAGATGCGGCGTGGCGGGCGACTTCACGCGGGCGAACGCGGCACGCACAGTCAATCGACTCCGTCGGGATTTAGCACCGAACTCGGAGTGGCGGCGTGGCCGGCAAACAACACGCGGGCGACGCGGAACAAAATGGTACGCGATAAATAGCTCCTCACAAATAATAAGACAGCGCGGTGCGGCGTGGCGGGCGACTTTACGCGGGCGAACGCGGCACACACACCGACCGACTCCGTCGGGATTTTGCTCCGGACTGGGCGAGCCAACGCGGCCGGGGCGCGCGCGGGCGCTGATCGCAAACCGCTCGCGGGAGAGGGGCGTGCAGGCCGTCGACGCGATAGGCCTAGCATAAACCGGAATGCTAGCGTAAAGCGCAAACAACATGAGTACACTGGCTACACACCTGCCCTCCAGCTGGCCCTTCTTGAGCGCGGTGACCAGCGTGTTGACGCCGCGCTCCGCCTTCACGGTGGCGAACACCTCCAGCACGAAGTCCAGCGCCAGGTTGTCCTTCAGCAGGTGTTTGTTGACATGAGTACACTGGCTACACACCTGCCCTCCAGCTGGCCCTTCTTGAGCGCGGTGACCAGCGTGTTGACGCCGCGCTCCGCCTTCACGGTGGCGAACACCTCCAGCACGAAGTCCAGCGCCAGGTTGTCCTTCAGCAGGTGTTTGTTGACATGAGTACACTGGCTACACACCTGCCCTCCAGCTGGCCCTTCTTGAGCGCGGTGACCAGCGTGTTGACGCCGCGCTCCGCCTTCACGGTGGCGAACACCTCCAGCACGAAGTCCAGCGCCAGGTTGTCCTTCAGCAGGTGTTTGTTGACATGAGTACACTGGCTACACACCTGCCCTCCAGCTGGCCCTTCTTGAGCGCGGTGACCAGCGTGTTGACGCCGCGCTCCGCCTTCACGGTGGCGAACACCTCCAGCACGAAGTCCAGCGCCAGGTTGTCCTTCAGCAGGTGTTTGTTGACATGAGTACACTGGCTACACACCTGCCCTCCAGCTGGCCCTTCTTGAGCGCGGTGACCAGCGTGTTGACGCCGCGCTCCGCCTTCACGGTGGCGAACACCTCCAGCACGAAGTCCAGCGCCAGGTTGTCCTTCAGCAGGTGTTTGTTGACATGAGTACACTGGCTACACACCTGCCCTCCAGCTGGCCCTTCTTGAGCGCGGTGACCAGCGTGTTGACGCCGCGCTCCGCCTTCACGGTGGCGAACACCTCCAGCACGAAGTCCAGCGCCAGGTTGTCCTTCAGCAGGTGTTTGTTGACATGAGTACACTGGCTACACACCTGCCCTCCAGCTGGCCCTTCTTGAGCGCGGTGACCAGCGTGTTGACGCCGCGCTCCGCCTTCACGGTGGCGAACACCTCCAGCACGAAGTCCAGCGCCAGGTTGTCCTTCAGCAGGTGTTTGTTGACATGAGTACACTGGCTACACACCTGCCCTCCAGCTGGCCCTTCTTGAGCGCGGTGACCAGCGTGTTGACGCCGCGCTCCGCCTTCACGGTGGCGAACACCTCCAGCACGAAGTCCAGCGCCAGGTTGTCCTTCAGCAGGTGTTTGTTGACATGAGTACACTGGCTACACACCTGCCCTCCAGCTGGCCCTTCTTGAGCGCGGTGACCAGCGTGTTGACGCCGCGCTCCGCCTTCACGGTGGCGAACACCTCCAGCACGAAGTCCAGCGCCAGGTTGTCCTTCAGCAGGTGTTTGTTGACATGAGTACACTGGCTACACACCTGCCCTCCAGCTGGCCCTTCTTGAGCGCGGTGACCAGCGTGTTGACGCCGCGCTCCGCCTTCACGGTGGCGAACACCTCCAGCACGAAGTCCAGCGCCAGGTTGTCCTTCAGCAGGTGTTTGTTGACATGAGTACACTGGCTACACACCTGCCCTCCAGCTGGCCCTTCTTGAGCGCGGTGACCAGCGTGTTGACGCCGCGCTCCGCCTTCACGGTGGCGAACACCTCCAGCACGAAGTCCAGCGCCAGGTTGTCCTTCAGCAGGTGTTTGTTGACATGAGTACACTGGCTACACACCTGCCCTCCAGCTGGCCCTTCTTGAGCGCGGTGACCAGCGTGTTGACGCCGCGCTCCGCCTTCACGGTGGCGAACACCTCCAGCACGAAGTCCAGCGCCAGGTTGTCCTTCAGCAGGTGTTTGTTGACATGAGTACACTGGCTACACACCTGCCCTCCAGCTGGCCCTTCTTGAGCGCGGTGACCAGCGTGTTGACGCCGCGCTCCGCCTTCACGGTGGCGAACACCTCCAGCACGAAGTCCAGCGCCAGGTTGTCCTTCAGCAGGTGTTTGTTGACATGAGTACACTGGCTACACACCTGCCCTCCAGCTGGCCCTTCTTGAGCGCGGTGACCAGCGTGTTGACGCCGCGCTCCGCCTTCACGGTGGCGAACACCTCCAGCACGAAGTCCAGCGCCAGGTTGTCCTTCAGCAGGTGTTTGTTGACATGAGTACACTGGCTACACACCTGCCCTCCAGCTGGCCCTTCTTGAGCGCGGTGACCAGCGTGTTGACGCCGCGCTCCGCCTTCACGGTGGCGAACACCTCCAGCACGAAGTCCAGCGCCAGGTTGTCCTTCAGCAGGTGTTTGTTGACATGAGTACACTGGCTACACACCTGCCCTCCAGCTGGCCCTTCTTGAGCGCGGTGACCAGCGTGTTGACGCCGCGCTCCGCCTTCACGGTGGCGAACACCTCCAGCACGAAGTCCAGCGCCAGGTTGTCCTTCAGCAGGTGTTTGTTGACATGAGTACACTGGCTACACACCTGCCCTCCAGCTGGCCCTTCTTGAGCGCGGTGACCAGCGTGTTGACGCCGCGCTCCGCCTTCACGGTGGCGAACACCTCCAGCACGAAGTCCAGCGCCAGGTTGTCCTTCAGCAGGTGTTTGTTGACATGAGTACACTGGCTACACACCTGCCCTCCAGCTGGCCCTTCTTGAGCGCGGTGACCAGCGTGTTGACGCCGCGCTCCGCCTTCACGGTGGCGAACACCTCCAGCACGAAGTCCAGCGCCAGGTTGTCCTTCAGCAGGTGTTTGTTGACATGAGTACACTGGCTACACACCTGCCCTCCAGCTGGCCCTTCTTGAGCGCGGTGACCAGCGTGTTGACGCCGCGCTCCGCCTTCACGGTGGCGAACACCTCCAGCACGAAGTCCAGCGCCAGGTTGTCCTTCAGCAGGTGTTTGTTGACATGAGTACACTGGCTACACACCTGCCCTCCAGCTGGCCCTTCTTGAGCGCGGTGACCAGCGTGTTGACGCCGCGCTCCGCCTTCACGGTGGCGAACACCTCCAGCACGAAGTCCAGCGCCAGGTTGTCCTTCAGCAGGTGTTTGTTGACATGAGTACACTGGCTACACACCTGCCCTCCAGCTGGCCCTTCTTGAGCGCGGTGACCAGCGTGTTGACGCCGCGCTCCGCCTTCACGGTGGCGAACACCTCCAGCACGAAGTCCAGCGCCAGGTTGTCCTTCAGCAGGTGTTTGTTGACATGAGTACACTGGCTACACACCTGCCCTCCAGCTGGCCCTTCTTGAGCGCGGTGACCAGCGTGTTGACGCCGCGCTCCGCCTTCACGGTGGCGAACACCTCCAGCACGAAGTCCAGCGCCAGGTTGTCCTTCAGCAGGTGTTTGTTGACATGAGTACACTGGCTACACACCTGCCCTCCAGCTGGCCCTTCTTGAGCGCGGTGACCAGCGTGTTGACGCCGCGCTCCGCCTTCACGGTGGCGAACACCTCCAGCACGAAGTCCAGCGCCAGGTTGTCCTTCAGCAGGTGTTTGTTGACATGAGTACACTGGCTACACACCTGCCCTCCAGCTGGCCCTTCTTGAGCGCGGTGACCAGCGTGTTGACGCCGCGCTCCGCCTTCACGGTGGCGAACACCTCCAGCACGAAGTCCAGCGCCAGGTTGTCCTTCAGCAGGTGTTTGTTGACATGAGTACACTGGCTACACACCTGCCCTCCAGCTGGCCCTTCTTGAGCGCGGTGACCAGCGTGTTGACGCCGCGCTCCGCCTTCACGGTGGCGAACACCTCCAGCACGAAGTCCAGCGCCAGGTTGTCCTTCAGCAGGTGTTTGTTGACATGAGTACACTGGCTACACACCTGCCCTCCAGCTGGCCCTTCTTGAGCGCGGTGACCAGCGTGTTGACGCCGCGCTCCGCCTTCACGGTGGCGAACACCTCCAGCACGAAGTCCAGCGCCAGGTTGTCCTTCAGCAGGTGTTTGTTGACATGAGTACACTGGCTACACACCTGCCCTCCAGCTGGCCCTTCTTGAGCGCGGTGACCAGCGTGTTGACGCCGCGCTCCGCCTTCACGGTGGCGAACACCTCCAGCACGAAGTCCAGCGCCAGGTTGTCCTTCAGCAGGTGTTTGTTGACATGAGTACACTGGCTACACACCTGCCCTCCAGCTGGCCCTTCTTGAGCGCGGTGACCAGCGTGTTGACGCCGCGCTCCGCCTTCACGGTGGCGAACACCTCCAGCACGAAGTCCAGCGCCAGGTTGTCCTTCAGCAGGTGTTTGTTGACATGAGTACACTGGCTACACACCTGCCCTCCAGCTGGCCCTTCTTGAGCGCGGTGACCAGCGTGTTGACGCCGCGCTCCGCCTTCACGGTGGCGAACACCTCCAGCACGAAGTCCAGCGCCAGGTTGTCCTTCAGCAGGTGTTTGTTGACATGAGTACACTGGCTACACACCTGCCCTCCAGCTGGCCCTTCTTGAGCGCGGTGACCAGCGTGTTGACGCCGCGCTCCGCCTTCACGGTGGCGAACACCTCCAGCACGAAGTCCAGCGCCAGGTTGTCCTTCAGCAGGTGTTTGTTGACATGAGTACACTGGCTACACACCTGCCCTCCAGCTGGCCCTTCTTGAGCGCGGTGACCAGCGTGTTGACGCCGCGCTCCGCCTTCACGGTGGCGAACACCTCCAGCACGAAGTCCAGCGCCAGGTTGTCCTTCAGCAGGTGTTTGTTGACATGAGTACACTGGCTACACACCTGCCCTCCAGCTGGCCCTTCTTGAGCGCGGTGACCAGCGTGTTGACGCCGCGCTCCGCCTTCACGGTGGCGAACACCTCCAGCACGAAGTCCAGCGCCAGGTTGTCCTTCAGCAGGTGTTTGTTGACATGAGTACACTGGCTACACACCTGCCCTCCAGCTGGCCCTTCTTGAGCGCGGTGACCAGCGTGTTGACGCCGCGCTCCGCCTTCACGGTGGCGAACACCTCCAGCACGAAGTCCAGCGCCAGGTTGTCCTTCAGCAGGTGTTTGTTGACATGAGTACACTGGCTACACACCTGCCCTCCAGCTGGCCCTTCTTGAGCGCGGTGACCAGCGTGTTGACGCCGCGCTCCGCCTTCACGGTGGCGAACACCTCCAGCACGAAGTCCAGCGCCAGGTTGTCCTTCAGCAGGTGTTTGTTGACATGTGAATACGCACCGCGCCTGTGCACGATGAATCAGCGGGCAACTGCCGGGCCCATCAGAGCAGTCCAGCGGATTCTCACAGGCAGCGGCGGTGGCGGGTCGAAAAAGGCCCGCCAAAAAATTTTATTAGGCGTTTTGCACTGGGTTTAATCCCGCGGCACAGAGTGACTTACTACTAGGTACTTACCGGCGCATGGAGACAGCCAGCACGTGGGATCCGGGGAGTGTGTTCGTGTAGGATGAAATGTGGTGTGTGGTGCCTGCTGTGTTAAATGCAAATAGGAACACACTCGCCCTCCTTGAGGGATCTTTCGCGGCGGCGGTACGAATTCGCGGGTAGCGAAGCGGCTCCGCGGCGGCGTGATTTCCAGGTGGCGCGGGAGCACAAAAAACAGTATTCCGGATAGCCAAAGGGGCCCGCGGCGTTAGAATGACGCGGCGGACAACACAGCAAACGAAGTAGCACAAGAAATCGGGCTCGTAAGAAGGCGAGATGCGGCGTGGCGGGCGACTTCACGCGGGCGAACGCGGCACGCACAGTCAATCGACTCCGTCGGGATTTAGCACCGAACTCGGAGTGGCGGCGTGGCCGGCAAACAACACGCGGGCGACGCGGAACAAAATGGTACGCGATAAATAGCTCCTCACAAATAATAAGACAGCGCGGTGCGGCGTGGCGGGCGACTTTACGCGGGCGAACGCGGCACACACACCGACCGACTCCGTCGGGATTTTGCTCCGGACTGGGCGAGCCAACGCGGCCGGGGCGCGCGCGGGCGCTGATCGCAAACCGCTCGCGGGAGAGGGGCGTGCAGGCCGTCGACGCGATAGGCCTAGCATAAACCGGAATGCTAGCGTAAAGCGCAAACACCCCCGCCAGTGGACCCAAGGATTTGGGGTCCACTAACCAATGGGCAAGCGGGATAAGGAAGAGACGGCTCGCTGCAAAACCGAATCTCCGACCATTACCTCGGCAACTCTGGGAACCCCATCGGATCCATATATCAATTTAAGAATGCGTCCACGACGCCAGCACAAAGGCAACAAATTAGACTCCTTAACTAGGACAAGATCACCAACCTTAGGTGGGTCGGTCCTGTCGGACCACTTAACGCGCTGCTGCAAGAGATGCAAATATTCTAAATACCAACGATGCCAGAAATTTTGGGTCATCTGCTGTAGCAATTCGAAACGAGACAACCGTGAGACCTTCACGTCCCTGAAGGGGTACTCGGGCAGGGCGTTAAGGGGTTCACCGATTAAGAAATGACCGGGGGTTAAAACTTCCAGGTCATTGGGATCGGACGATAAGGGGCAGAGTGGCCGAGAATTGAGTACAGCCTCAATCTTACAAAAAACGGTAGCGAGCTCTTCAAATGTCAAAATGGTTTCACCTATCACGCGTCGGAGATGCGTCTTTGAGACCTTGACGACGGCTTCAAAGATCCCGCCCCAGTGGGGACAAGCTGGCGGGTCAAAGGTCCAAGTTATCCCCATCTTGGACATTGCCGTGCCGAGGCCTATCTTATTTTCATTCAAAAATTGGACGACTTCCTTCAAATGTCTATCGGCACCTTTATAGTTGGTCCCACAATCCGATCGGATCAGGTGCGGATAACCTCGGCGTGAAACGAAGCGGCCTAGCGTGGCTACAAAGGCTTCGGTGCTGAGGGCACTCACCAGTTCTAAGTGTACGGCCTTGGTAGCCAGGCAAACAAAAACGCAAAGGTAGGCCTTGAGGGAACGAGCATTGCGGAGGCTGGAGCTCTTGACGAAGAACGGCCCCGCAAAATCCGTCCCGACCGCCGAAAAAGGGCGCGAGGCCACGACACGGTCGGTGGGGAGGTCCCCCATAATGGGCTGCATGGTGCTGGCCTTCAGGCGGTAGCACGGAATGCACTTGAAAATGACGCTTCGGATGGAGCGTCGTCCCGATAAAATCCAAAATTCGCGCTGCAATATGGCCGAAAGGGCGTTGCAGCCAGCGTGGGCATTTTTGACGTGGTAATGCGTCACCAACAATTTTACAAAAGCGCTATTGTTCGGAAGCAATAAGGGATGACGTGCTCCATAGGGTAAATCAGAATTCCGGAGGCGTCCACCAACGCGTATCAATCCGGTGTCATCCAGGAAGAGGTTTAAGCGGGCGAGCGAGCCCTTCAAAGGTAAACCTCGCTTCAGTGTCTCAATAGCGGACTCAAAATGCTCCAGTTGAACCAAACGTATCCAAAAGGTCCGGGCCTCCTGTCTCTCCAGGGGCGACAAGACCGGGTTCGACATTTTGTCGCGTGGGTTCCGAGCGTTGTGGGTGAAGCGCTGAATCCAAGCCGTCACCCCAATCAATTTATCAAGGGAACTGTAGCGTTCCTGAAGATAGCTCAGCGAATTGGCTGGCTTATCTTCCACAACTCCGACTCGCAAGCCAGGTAACACATCGGGCTCGGAGAACCTACTCTGAGGCCAGGCGGACTCATTCCGAGTCAGCCAGTCAGGGCCCCACCAAAGAGAGTGGTTGACAAGGTCGGAAGCTTCACATCCGCGGGAAGCACAATCTGCAGGGTTCAGGTCCCCTGGCACATGTCTCCAGGTCAACGGGGTTTCCGAATTCTGGATTTGGGAAACCCGGTTGGCAACAAAGACTTCCAAGTTGTGGGGAGCGGCTCGCAACCAACAAAGGACAATTTCGCTGTCCGACCAGGCGTACACGTCCGTCAGGTCAACGATCGATAGGAGGGACGTACGCACATGGTTGAGAAGGCGCACCAAAAGAGCGGCTCCAGACAACTCCAATTTGGGTATCGTCAAGCGTGACCGAATTGGGGCCACTTTACTTTTCGCCAAGACAAGATGGGTTGCGACCTCGCCGGTGTCACTGACAGTTCGCAAATAGACCACGGCTGCGTACCCTTTTTCGGACGCATCACAAAAGCCGTGGAGACTGGCGTGGCACCTTCCGGGCGGTAGGAAGCAACGAGGCATCGAAATCCGATTAACATTCGGAAGTGAGGCCACGAGGGAGAGCCACTCCTGTAATAACCTCCCTTGAAGGGGCTCGTCCCAGCTGACTTCAGCCAACCAGAGCTTCTGCAGGAAGCATTTGGCCAAAAATATTACGGGGGTGATCCACCCATTTGGATCAAAGGTACGTGCCACCGTGGACAAGACCGTACGTTTGGTCCAAGTCTTAGGGGGGGGATCCAGTTTGACCCGGTAAGTAAAAATGTCCTGCACGGGCTGGTATTGTATACCCAATACTGTCAGCAAATTAGGATTTTCGGGATTTTCGAAAATGTGTGGATCCTGCTGATCTTCTCCCGGCAAGTCCCTTAAGTGGAAATGTGGTCAGAGAGACTTTTAAACATTAGGTATTTTAGAAAACTATTGCTGTCGCTCTGCGACGTTGCCGTGTCCGGTCCGGCAGCCCTGTCCATGTGTGTGTAAGTTGACAAAGTGTGCGTGTCCGCGATGCGCGTTGCCGCTCCGCAGTCCGCACTCGTTCCTGCTATTTTCTGGTGTTCGCATCATTCTTTACTTACGCATTGACGAAAAGTGATTGATCTCTAATGGTTTTGGCTTGTTTATTGGAATTGTTCTCCCTGCTACGCTATTGATTTAATATTGACCAACAAAAATATTGAATCGTGAGCGTGGCAGCAATTCAAAGTACTTACTGCAAGAAAAAGCAGCAGTACCTACTTAAACTCCGAAAGTATTAGTATTGAAAAAGAAACTTCCTGACTGAGTGACTGACATATTATCAACACACAGCCCAAACCGCTGGGTCTAGAGACTCTAAATTTGGCACACAGGTTCTTTATGAGGTCTAGAGGTGCACTAAGAAAGGATTTTTCAAAATTCATTCCCTAATTGGGTGTGCATCGGGGCTCTAAATTTTGTATTTTACCAAGCTTAAATACTCCTTCACGCCGCAACCATTAAACCCATTTGGCTCAAATTTGGAAAGGACTGTATATAAACTGTATCCTGGAATAACACATAAGCTACTTTTTATGCCGAAAAATCCATGGCTCCTTCGGGAACAGTAAAAAACAGATATTCAACCGGATGAAACACTCTTTCACGGCGTAACTACAAAACAGATTTGGCTGAAATTTAGCACGGAGATAGATTTTATTCTGGATTAATACAAAAGCTACTTTTTATCCCGAAAAATTCATGGTTTCTATGATAGAAGTGAAAGACAAATATCCACGCAGAAAAAATATTCCTTCACGCCGTAATGACTGAACTGATTTGGCTGAAATGCGGAATGAAGATAGATTATATCCCGGATTAATGAAAAAGCTACTTTTTATCCCGAAAAAATTCCATGGTTTCCGCGGGAATACTCAAAAACAGATATTCACGCAGGAAAATATTATTTCACGCTGTAATTACTGTACTGATGCGACTGAAATTCGGAAAAGAGATAGATTTTATCCCGAATTAATACACAGGCTACTTTTTATCCCGGAAAACTCAATGGCTTCTATGATAGTAGTATAAAACAGAAATTTCTCGCGGTAAAATATTCCTTCATAGCGTAATAACTAAACTGATTTGAAATTTGGAAAAAAGAAAGATTTTACACTGGTATAACAAATCGGCTACTATTTATCCCGGAAAAATTCATAGTTTCTAAAATAATAGTGAAAATCACATATTCATGCGAGAGAAATACTACTTCGCGCCGTAACTACTGAACCGATTTGGCTGAAATTTGGAATGTAGAAAGATTATATCCTAGAGTAATAACATCAACTACTTTTTTCTCGGGGAAATCTATTGTTTCTATGCATTTTCTTTGATAATAGTAAAAAAAAGGTCAAGAGAGAGTTGGGCTTGTGCACTGAGGGTTCCGTACCATCACGACCCATTCTCTATACTATTAAAGTAAACTTAACACTCGTGCCCACTTAATCAAAAACGAGCATAAATATCACGTTTGTTGTATGGGAGCCCCCTTAATTTTTTATTTTATTTTAATTTAATTATTTATTTCTACAGTAAGCATATAACTAAATATTTTGTGAAAATTTGATGCGTTTACCTGTTAGCGTTATCAAGGTCGAGCAAAAACAAGCAAAAAAATCACGTTGTATGGGAGCCCCCTTAAATATATATTTAATTCCATTTTTTAGTATTTGTTGTTAGCGGCAACGAAAATACACCATCTATGATAATTTCAAGTCTGTAGCTATCACGATTCAAGAAATACAACCTAGTGACAGACGGATGGACGGACAGCGATCAGAAGTCTCGCTAATAGGGTTCCTTTTTTACCCTTTGGGTACGGAACCCTAAAAACAGATATTCATGGATCTATTTATATAACATACAAACTTTCAACTTTATTATATTACTATGATGGTACGGAACCCTACGTACGCAAGTCCGTCTCGCACTTGGCCAGTTTTTTATAGACACGACATACGGACACACAACAAAGTGATTCCTATAAGGGTTCCTTTTTCCTTTTAAGATACAGTACCCTGAAAATGTAAATGCTTTTATCGATAGCTGTTAACAACACTAGTTTATCGATATTATTATCAACTACTACGCATCACTTCAATCTGTGTACGTATGATCAGACCGTCCCGCGTCCCCGCCCGCAAATTCGTGCAATAAGGACAACTGCAGATCCGACACAATAGGCCCTTGTAAAATGTTATATTTCGGGGTTTTGTTCTCGACTATTTCCTCCTCCAAAACTGGACCAATTTAAAAGATATTTCGTAAACTGAATATAGAGAATATATACTGTGTCGCTATGTTTTTCTTTTTTCGGTAATAGTTGTCAAATTCGTACACTAGGCATCTGTTAACAGCGAGTCTAAATAGGCAATTTTGAGCATTTTCTAAGGCTTCTAGTGCTTATAAAGATAATGTATTATCAAAAAAGAAAACATAGAAACATAGAAAAGATTGATATTTATTTTACTGTAAAAAATCATTGCTTTAAGTTCATAAACCAGAAAGAAAACAGACGAGAACGTTTGTATGGAGAAAAGACCACTATCGTTTCCTCTTAAGACAAGCGGGGAGCTCGAGAGCCATTTACTCAGCTCGTATCCACCCGACTTCAGGATGGCAATCAACTCATCCCGCAAAATCAAGGCTTCCTCAACACTGGAAGCTCCAGTACAAATGTCGTCCATGTAGACTGACGACTCCAAAATGGCTGAGGCGCGAGGATACTTCAGTCGTTCCCGGTCGGCCAACTCCAGTAATGACCGGATGGCAATGTAGGGGCTGGACCGAAGGCCATAGGTGGTCGTATTCAGCTCGAACACTCGTATGGGGTCACTCGGACTCTCGCGCCATAATATCAGCTGGTACCTCCGATCATCACGATGCACCACGGTTTGGCGGAACATCATGCGGATGTCGGCCACAAAGACCACCTGGTGCTGCCGAAACGTCGTGAGGATGTCGGAGATATCCTTGATCAACTTGGGACCGGAGTGTAGGCACTGGTTGAGAGACACTCCGTTGGACGTTGGAACAGAGCCATCAAAAACCACACGGATTTTCCCATTCGGGTTTTTCAAAACGGCGTGGTGGCAAAGGAAGTAATGCTCGTTCGAACGCCAATCAAAGTTGGACGGCGACATGTGACCAAGGTCTTCATATTCCCGCATGAAGGCCACATACTTGCTACGGAAGACCGGGTCCCGTTTCATGCGCCGTTCCATTGATAGGAGCCTCTTCTCAGCGAGGGCCCGCGATTGACCTAGGTGGGGTCGTGCCGCCAGGAGTGGCAAACGGGTTACAAAGCGTCCGGCACCCGGTAGGGATTGCCTCGACCTATGGTGGGTGGATGGCGCTCCAGTCGCGGCCACTCGTGTAGTGGCGGCGAAAACCGACGCGGGACGACGCTCAATGGGGCAGCCGCGATATCCCCGTCGTAGTGACGCGAGGGGGATGTGACCGTGACGCGGGGTGGTGAAGCCCTCCTCCGGGGGGCGGAACCCCTACCTCCACTAGGAGGTTGGTGGTCCACCGGAGAACGCCTAACGGGACTGGCCGGGTGGCCAGGACTAGCGCCCCCGCCCATGGGGGGGGTGCGCGATCGAGCGCCCCCGCCCATGGGGGGGGTGCGCGACCCAACGTCCCGGCGACCGGAACCACTCCGGTTAGCGCACAAGATGGCCGAATGGGCACCGCCGCAATGTGGGCAGGGCCGCTGGCGCGGGCAGTCTCTTACGAGATGCTGGCCCAGGCACGAGAAGCACCACTGGCGTGTCGCCACGTAATCTCTCCGGGCCGCAACCGGTTTGGCCAGGAAGTGCGGACACGAGGAGACCTGGTGGCCGGGGTGCCGACAATAGGCACAGGGGGGGGGCTTCGTGGCCACGGCCCCGCTGTACTGTGACACCCGGCGACCCTCTCTGGCGTCGGCTCCACGGCCTCGCCGGTTGGGGCCGGTCCCCGCCGAAGGGCCAGTCCTTGCCCCACCCCCTCGGGCATGCTCGGACCTCCCAGGGGCCACTCGAGGGCCGGTAACTCCAGAGTTATCGGCCTGGAGGCACTCCTGCTCCAAAAACTTCAGGAGGTCGGAGAAAGGGGGCAGGTAGGTTGCACCGTCCCCTCCGAAGCGCTGCTCGAAGCGGAGCTTAAGCTCCGACGGCAGGCGGGAGAGCACTATGTGCAACAACAAGAAGGACCACTGGTCGACGGGGAGATCCAATCGACGGAGAGCATTGGTGGCCACAATGCAAGGGTTTAGCAAGGCCTCTCTGAGGCCGGCCACCCCGGTGACGGCGGGCAAGGCGAGTAGCTGGGCTACATGTGCGTCGGCCAACCGGCGCACATTTTCGTAGCGCCTGGCCAGCAATTCCCGGGCCGTGGTGTAGCTCTCCTCCGAGAGGTCGAGGTGCCGCACCACGTCCAGGGCCTCGCCCTGTAGCGAGGACAGTAAGTATGTCAGCTTCTGGGTGGGGGACAGGTCCTTCCTGGCGTGGACCAGACTGTCAAATAACGCCAGGAAGCCCATCCACTCTTGAAGCTGCCCACCGAATTTGGGCAGCTCGATCGTGGGCAGTTTCCCGAGTAATGCCGGCTGTGTGGGCGGTCGGCTGGGGGAGTCTCGAAAAGCGCCACTTCGACGCCTTTCATCAGCGGCGGTCCGGACCCCATGGGCGGCCTCCACCACCGAGTCCATCAGTTCGAAGAACTGGTCGTAATCGGCCTGAGCCGTCCTCAGTACCTCCTGTTCGGGACCGAGGGTGAGCAGGTCTTGAAAGGCCTGCTCCACGGAGGCCTGCCGAGTCCGCACCTGGTCCGCTCGGTGTAATAGGGCGGCGGTTCTATCTTCGCGGCCTATCAAACCCGCGGCGGACGTCGCCCAGCGAAGCTCAGACTGTATCTGTACAGCTAGCTTTTTTATGTTCGCGGACATTCTAACAAATTAAATGTAAACAAAATGTAAAAATAAAGCAACAATAATAAATTGAAAAGGCGGCCGGCAAGTCGGCGGGCGGCGCGAGTGCAAGCACTAATAAAATTAAAGTAATAGTAAACAAGTCGTATCGCGGTCGTACCGTAGTCGCAATGAACAAAGCGGCGCGACCGTAGTAGATACGCGTGTTAAATTACGGCGAGCGGGCGGTACCGGCACGCAAGCAAAACTTAAAATAAAAATTAAACTTATAATTATAATAATCGGAACGCGGCCGAAACGCGGCGTTGACGCGGCGGAACTGGCGGCGATTGCGGAATTTCCGCTAACAGCGCGGCGAACGACGCGGCGCGTGGCGGAAAGCGGGATTTATGCCAGCGGCGCAGAAAATGAACGGCGCGGCGGGCAAAACCAGCGCAAAACGCAAAGCGAGGTGTAGACAAACCACGCTCACTGCTACCAAAAATGAATACGCACCGCGCCTGTGCACGATGAATCAGCGGGCAACTGCCGGGCCCATCAGAGCAGTCCAGCGGATTCTCACAGGCAGCGGCGGTGGCGGGTCGAAAAAGGCCCGCCAAAAAATTTTATTAGGCGTTTTGCACTGGGTTTAATCCCGCGGCACAGAGTGACTTACTACTAGGTACTTACCGGCGCATGGAGACAGCCAGCACGTGGGATCCGGGGAGTGTGTTCGTGTAGGATGAAATGTGGTGTGTGGTGCCTGCTGTGTTAAATGCAAATAGGAACACACTCGCCCTCCTTGAGGGATCTTTCGCGGCGGCGGTACGAATTCGCGGGTAGCGAAGCGGCTCCGCGGCGGCGTGATTTCCAGGTGGCGCGGGAGCACAAAAAACAGTATTCCGGATAGCCAAAGGGGCCCGCGGCGTTAGAATGACGCGGCGGACAACACAGCAAACGAAGTAGCACAAGAAATCGGGCTCGTAAGAAGGCGAGATGCGGCGTGGCGGGCGACTTCACGCGGGCGAACGCGGCACGCACAGTCAATCGACTCCGTCGGGATTTAGCACCGAACTCGGAGTGGCGGCGTGGCCGGCAAACAACACGCGGGCGACGCGGAACAAAATGGTACGCGATAAATAGCTCCTCACAAATAATAAGACAGCGCGGTGCGGCGTGGCGGGCGACTTTACGCGGGCGAACGCGGCACACACACCGACCGACTCCGTCGGGATTTTGCTCCGGACTGGGCGAGCCAACGCGGCCGGGGCGCGCGCGGGCGCTGATCGCAAACCGCTCGCGGGAGAGGGGCGTGCAGGCCGTCGACGCGATAGGCCTAGCATAAACCGGAATGCTAGCGTAAAGCGCAAACAACATGAGTACACTGGCTACACACCTGCCCTCCAGCTGGCCCTTCTTGAGCGCGGTGACCAGCGTGTTGACGCCGCGCTCCGCCTTCACGGTGGCGAACACCTCCAGCACGAAGTCCAGCGCCAGGTTGTCCTTCAGCAGGTGTTTGTTGACATGAGTACACTGGCTACACACCTGCCCTCCAGCTGGCCCTTCTTGAGCGCGGTGACCAGCGTGTTGACGCCGCGCTCCGCCTTCACGGTGGCGAACACCTCCAGCACGAAGTCCAGCGCCAGGTTGTCCTTCAGCAGGTGTTTGTTGACATGAGTACACTGGCTACACACCTGCCCTCCAGCTGGCCCTTCTTGAGCGCGGTGACCAGCGTGTTGACGCCGCGCTCCGCCTTCACGGTGGCGAACACCTCCAGCACGAAGTCCAGCGCCAGGTTGTCCTTCAGCAGGTGTTTGTTGACATGAGTACACTGGCTACACACCTGCCCTCCAGCTGGCCCTTCTTGAGCGCGGTGACCAGCGTGTTGACGCCGCGCTCCGCCTTCACGGTGGCGAACACCTCCAGCACGAAGTCCAGCGCCAGGTTGTCCTTCAGCAGGTGTTTGTTGACATGAGTACACTGGCTACACACCTGCCCTCCAGCTGGCCCTTCTTGAGCGCGGTGACCAGCGTGTTGACGCCGCGCTCCGCCTTCACGGTGGCGAACACCTCCAGCACGAAGTCCAGCGCCAGGTTGTCCTTCAGCAGGTGTTTGTTGACATGAGTACACTGGCTACACACCTGCCCTCCAGCTGGCCCTTCTTGAGCGCGGTGACCAGCGTGTTGACGCCGCGCTCCGCCTTCACGGTGGCGAACACCTCCAGCACGAAGTCCAGCGCCAGGTTGTCCTTCAGCAGGTGTTTGTTGACATGAGTACACTGGCTACACACCTGCCCTCCAGCTGGCCCTTCTTGAGCGCGGTGACCAGCGTGTTGACGCCGCGCTCCGCCTTCACGGTGGCGAACACCTCCAGCACGAAGTCCAGCGCCAGGTTGTCCTTCAGCAGGTGTTTGTTGACATGAGTACACTGGCTACACACCTGCCCTCCAGCTGGCCCTTCTTGAGCGCGGTGACCAGCGTGTTGACGCCGCGCTCCGCCTTCACGGTGGCGAACACCTCCAGCACGAAGTCCAGCGCCAGGTTGTCCTTCAGCAGGTGTTTGTTGACATGAGTACACTGGCTACACACCTGCCCTCCAGCTGGCCCTTCTTGAGCGCGGTGACCAGCGTGTTGACGCCGCGCTCCGCCTTCACGGTGGCGAACACCTCCAGCACGAAGTCCAGCGCCAGGTTGTCCTTCAGCAGGTGTTTGTTGACATGAGTACACTGGCTACACACCTGCCCTCCAGCTGGCCCTTCTTGAGCGCGGTGACCAGCGTGTTGACGCCGCGCTCCGCCTTCACGGTGGCGAACACCTCCAGCACGAAGTCCAGCGCCAGGTTGTCCTTCAGCAGGTGTTTGTTGACATGAGTACACTGGCTACACACCTGCCCTCCAGCTGGCCCTTCTTGAGCGCGGTGACCAGCGTGTTGACGCCGCGCTCCGCCTTCACGGTGGCGAACACCTCCAGCACGAAGTCCAGCGCCAGGTTGTCCTTCAGCAGGTGTTTGTTGACATGAGTACACTGGCTACACACCTGCCCTCCAGCTGGCCCTTCTTGAGCGCGGTGACCAGCGTGTTGACGCCGCGCTCCGCCTTCACGGTGGCGAACACCTCCAGCACGAAGTCCAGCGCCAGGTTGTCCTTCAGCAGGTGTTTGTTGACATGAGTACACTGGCTACACACCTGCCCTCCAGCTGGCCCTTCTTGAGCGCGGTGACCAGCGTGTTGACGCCGCGCTCCGCCTTCACGGTGGCGAACACCTCCAGCACGAAGTCCAGCGCCAGGTTGTCCTTCAGCAGGTGTTTGTTGACATGAGTACACTGGCTACACACCTGCCCTCCAGCTGGCCCTTCTTGAGCGCGGTGACCAGCGTGTTGACGCCGCGCTCCGCCTTCACGGTGGCGAACACCTCCAGCACGAAGTCCAGCGCCAGGTTGTCCTTCAGCAGGTGTTTGTTGACATGAGTACACTGGCTACACACCTGCCCTCCAGCTGGCCCTTCTTGAGCGCGGTGACCAGCGTGTTGACGCCGCGCTCCGCCTTCACGGTGGCGAACACCTCCAGCACGAAGTCCAGCGCCAGGTTGTCCTTCAGCAGGTGTTTGTTGACATGAGTACACTGGCTACACACCTGCCCTCCAGCTGGCCCTTCTTGAGCGCGGTGACCAGCGTGTTGACGCCGCGCTCCGCCTTCACGGTGGCGAACACCTCCAGCACGAAGTCCAGCGCCAGGTTGTCCTTCAGCAGGTGTTTGTTGACATGAGTACACTGGCTACACACCTGCCCTCCAGCTGGCCCTTCTTGAGCGCGGTGACCAGCGTGTTGACGCCGCGCTCCGCCTTCACGGTGGCGAACACCTCCAGCACGAAGTCCAGCGCCAGGTTGTCCTTCAGCAGGTGTTTGTTGACATGAGTACACTGGCTACACACCTGCCCTCCAGCTGGCCCTTCTTGAGCGCGGTGACCAGCGTGTTGACGCCGCGCTCCGCCTTCACGGTGGCGAACACCTCCAGCACGAAGTCCAGCGCCAGGTTGTCCTTCAGCAGGTGTTTGTTGACATGAGTACACTGGCTACACACCTGCCCTCCAGCTGGCCCTTCTTGAGCGCGGTGACCAGCGTGTTGACGCCGCGCTCCGCCTTCACGGTGGCGAACACCTCCAGCACGAAGTCCAGCGCCAGGTTGTCCTTCAGCAGGTGTTTGTTGACATGAGTACACTGGCTACACACCTGCCCTCCAGCTGGCCCTTCTTGAGCGCGGTGACCAGCGTGTTGACGCCGCGCTCCGCCTTCACGGTGGCGAACACCTCCAGCACGAAGTCCAGCGCCAGGTTGTCCTTCAGCAGGTGTTTGTTGACATGAGTACACTGGCTACACACCTGCCCTCCAGCTGGCCCTTCTTGAGCGCGGTGACCAGCGTGTTGACGCCGCGCTCCGCCTTCACGGTGGCGAACACCTCCAGCACGAAGTCCAGCGCCAGGTTGTCCTTCAGCAGGTGTTTGTTGACATGAGTACACTGGCTACACACCTGCCCTCCAGCTGGCCCTTCTTGAGCGCGGTGACCAGCGTGTTGACGCCGCGCTCCGCCTTCACGGTGGCGAACACCTCCAGCACGAAGTCCAGCGCCAGGTTGTCCTTCAGCAGGTGTTTGTTGACATGAGTACACTGGCTACACACCTGCCCTCCAGCTGGCCCTTCTTGAGCGCGGTGACCAGCGTGTTGACGCCGCGCTCCGCCTTCACGGTGGCGAACACCTCCAGCACGAAGTCCAGCGCCAGGTTGTCCTTCAGCAGGTGTTTGTTGACATGAGTACACTGGCTACACACCTGCCCTCCAGCTGGCCCTTCTTGAGCGCGGTGACCAGCGTGTTGACGCCGCGCTCCGCCTTCACGGTGGCGAACACCTCCAGCACGAAGTCCAGCGCCAGGTTGTCCTTCAGCAGGTGTTTGTTGACATGAGTACACTGGCTACACACCTGCCCTCCAGCTGGCCCTTCTTGAGCGCGGTGACCAGCGTGTTGACGCCGCGCTCCGCCTTCACGGTGGCGAACACCTCCAGCACGAAGTCCAGCGCCAGGTTGTCCTTCAGCAGGTGTTTGTTGACATGAGTACACTGGCTACACACCTGCCCTCCAGCTGGCCCTTCTTGAGCGCGGTGACCAGCGTGTTGACGCCGCGCTCCGCCTTCACGGTGGCGAACACCTCCAGCACGAAGTCCAGCGCCAGGTTGTCCTTCAGCAGGTGTTTGTTGACATGAGTACACTGGCTACACACCTGCCCTCCAGCTGGCCCTTCTTGAGCGCGGTGACCAGCGTGTTGACGCCGCGCTCCGCCTTCACGGTGGCGAACACCTCCAGCACGAAGTCCAGCGCCAGGTTGTCCTTCAGCAGGTGTTTGTTGACATGAGTACACTGGCTACACACCTGCCCTCCAGCTGGCCCTTCTTGAGCGCGGTGACCAGCGTGTTGACGCCGCGCTCCGCCTTCACGGTGGCGAACACCTCCAGCACGAAGTCCAGCGCCAGGTTGTCCTTCAGCAGGTGTTTGTTGACATGAGTACACTGGCTACACACCTGCCCTCCAGCTGGCCCTTCTTGAGCGCGGTGACCAGCGTGTTGACGCCGCGCTCCGCCTTCACGGTGGCGAACACCTCCAGCACGAAGTCCAGCGCCAGGTTGTCCTTCAGCAGGTGTTTGTTGACATGAGTACACTGGCTACACACCTGCCCTCCAGCTGGCCCTTCTTGAGCGCGGTGACCAGCGTGTTGACGCCGCGCTCCGCCTTCACGGTGGCGAACACCTCCAGCACGAAGTCCAGCGCCAGGTTGTCCTTCAGCAGGTGTTTGTTGACATGAGTACACTGGCTACACACCTGCCCTCCAGCTGGCCCTTCTTGAGCGCGGTGACCAGCGTGTTGACGCCGCGCTCCGCCTTCACGGTGGCGAACACCTCCAGCACGAAGTCCAGCGCCAGGTTGTCCTTCAGCAGGTGCTCGTTCACCAGCACCAGCAGCACCGACGGCGGCACGCAGCCGTTACCTGACCAACGGATAACAATATTTACCATCGAGATAAGAGAACTAAGGCGGCGCATTCATTCATTCTAGCCTAGCCTTGCGTGACATGCAGTGTCATGTTGAGCCCCAAGATTTGCTGTCCACGCATGCGCTACTTTACAGGTTAAAAATAGTCACGCTTATTTTGTAGACGTGGCCCATACATCTTGCTTCCTAGATCTGTGCTATTTACCAACTACTCTATGAAACCATGCCATGTCTAAGAATTACTCTGTAGCTCTTTACTCTTATTTTTTGATGTAATTTGACCGCACTACATAGTTTTGGGGTAGCAATATAAGTTTGTTCCGCAGCCAGTGATGGGAAGCGCCATAGACAGCGCGTCCGCGGACGAGGTTGCGCAGTCGCTGTGGCACCACTTCGACACCAGCGCGGCCAGGAGACGCGCGCGCTGGCTCTAATTGTGTGCACTACACCTACAATTTACTATAGCCCCAAGTTCACCACGAATTTCACCCACGATTAATATAAGCCCACTGGCACCAAACAGCAGGTTAGATATTAACATTTTTTTTAAATCATAATTTTCATCTTTAATCAAAGTCTCATCGATAGTTTTAAAACTAGTTTCAGAGTTGATAACTAGCAATTAGTAGTCTGATAGCTATTTCAATATCATGCAGCCCTACCTGTACAGTAGTTAATGGTTTCTAAATTCTAACAATGCCAGACCAGGTTTAATTATCACGTGATCGAAGAAACTACAGGTAGCCGTCACGACGGACTGATTACAGACGGCCGCCGAGCGCTGGCTAGGTGCACGCGTTAGTTCTTGTATTATACGATCTACTTCACGAGCTGCGTGCGCCTGACTGCGAGGCAACCTTAGTACGTCGAATGAGATAAAGTTACGCGATAGAAAGAGACCACAACTGTGCGTTTGTTGCGTGTTGCTTGCACAGGCGGAGCCATGCGCTATTGCGAACTGAATTGCACTGTTTGAGTCCGCGCTAGAGTCGCTATTTCTTTAAATCATCTTGCGGAGTGAACCTTCTGTACCGTTAAGATCTATTATGTGTTTCGTGGTAATGCTCGAATGCATATTATATCAATCAAGGCCTTGGTCTCACAATCCTATGATCCTAATAGTCTAGGATCCCGCTATACGACCTTCACCGAGCTGCTTATTGGATAAAAACTATTTTATATCCAATTAAATATGTCAATAAATATATCGCAAGTGGGTTGCCTAAAAAATTTCAGTCCAGGGTAGATTAATTAAGAATTAAAAAAAAAACCATTGTAACATGGACTCCTATTTGTTACAGTTTAGTTGACATCGTAGTTCAAATTAGATTGAATGTTATAAATAGTGCTTTTTGCCAGATATAATTTCCTAGCTGAGGAAAGTAATTCTGTTCTATATTTTTTGGCAAAAGAAAGTTAACGGATGATGAAATCGTAGGTTTTATGCATAATTATGCACAATTGCAATTTGCGACCTGAATCGCTCATCCGATCTAATTTGAACTAAGATGTCAACGGAACTCTAACAAATAGGAGTTCATGTTATAATGGATTTTTTTTTAATTTTTAATTAATCATATCCTGGACTGAAATTTTTTAGGCAACCCACTTGCGATATATTTATTGACATATTTAATTGGATATAAAATAGTTTTCATCCAATAAGCAGCTCGGTGAAGGTCGTTGTATAGCGGGATCCTAGACCATTATATGTTATTAAAACTCAGTGCACAAGTTTCTAACGGCATGATAATGCTTCACAAATGCACTCACCAATCCAGAGTGCAGTCATCCGGGCCAGCTTGATGCGTTGCAGCGGTTCGAACCCCTTCAGGTACACGAGGACCTTCTTCATCTCCTCCTCGAACATCTTCTCCAGGTACTTGTACCGCCGCATCAGCTTCACGAACACCTGCAATGTTCACCGCTCCTCGTCAACACACTGGAGAACATTCTTCAATGTGAGAACCTAGTTGAAGTGGAATCAGCATTTAAAACGAACGAGAATGTGTTTATCCACACACGAGTGTTCAGGACTCTAGCCATTTTTTTCATCATTCAGAATTTCTATGAGAATCGTGTTCAATCACAAATTAAAATTAAAATACATGTCGCCCCTGACTATCTAATATTATATGAGATGCAACTCCACCCTCCCCACTTCCAAATAAAGACCATCAATATATATGTATATGCTGGCAGGACACTTTTTGGGCTTTAGTAACCAAAAATTAAAATTTGAGAAATGCCAAATTTAAAGCATGGGTCCCGAGATTATAACGTAAAACGCTGCGGTACGCGGCATGCGGCGTGGGACACATAATTGTATGAAAGTTCTCCTCGTATGTATGGAAGCACACAGCGCTGATTTTCAGTTGGACGCAGCGTTGCGCATTATGACTGCGAGACCAAGCCTGAAGACGGATTGTGAGAGTTTCTACACTCCCGTGCTAGTTGCGACAACTGGTGGCTCTTATATCGGCCCGCATTGGCTGTTGTAGGTAATTGGGTGATACGCACATTTTCGAAGTTACGCATCGTCTCCATGTCCTCGCTGGCGTCGAAGATGCAAGTGCTCGTCTTCGGCGTCTCGCCGTCCATCGACACCGAGCCGCCGGGCACTGTGGACAAGCACCGATCATTACTGTTCCTTGTACACACACACACAAATCTGTTTCACGCCGGTTTGTTATCAGATATAAAACGAACGAAATGCGCTTGTCAACATAGCATGTTCAGGACTCTAGCCTAATTGTATCATCATACAGAATACGTTATAATATGAAGTATATTGTTGTAAACCTACAATGACGTCCTACGCATCTCTAGTAAAACACCAGGGTCTTCACAGTGACGTCGTATATTTAAGAAACGGTATACTACTCACGAAGATGACCTCGCCATAGCGGCGGTAGTCGAGCTTGGAGCCGGCCCCGTCTAGGAACTTGTAGGCCGCCTCCAGGTCGAGTGCGGGTCCCCGCGGCGGGGCGGCGTGGGAACAGCGGAAGCTACTCACGCAAGAGGCCGCTGGCGATGAGCACGTCGAATATGACCTCGCCATAGCGGCGGTAGTCGAGCTTGGAGCCGGCCCCGTCTAGGAACTTGTAGGCCGCCTCCAGGTCGAGTGCGGGTCCCCGCGGCGGGGCGGCGTGGGAACAGCGGGAGCTACTCACGCAAGAGGCCGCCGGCGATGAGCACGTCGAATATGACCTCGCCATAGCGGCGGTAGTCGAGCTTGGAGCCGGCCCCGTCTAGGAACTTGTAGACCGCCTCCAGGTCGAGTGCGGGTCCCCGCGGCGGGGCGGCGTGGGAACAGCGGAAGCTACTCACGCAAGAGGCCGCCGGCGATGAGCACGTCGAATATGACCTCGCCATAGCGGCGGTAGTCGAGCTTGGAGCCGGCCCCGTCTAGGAACTTGTAGGCCGCCTCCAGGTCGAGTGCGGGTCCCCGCGGCGGGGCGGCGTGGGAACAGCGGAAGCTACTCACGCAAGAGGCCGCCGGCGATGAGCACGTCGAATATGACCTCGCCATAGCGGCGGTAGTCGAGCTTGGAGCCGGCCCCGTCTAGGAACTTGTAGGCCGCCTCCAGGTCGAGTGCGGGTCCCCGCGGCGGGGCGGCGTGGGAACAGCGGAAGCTACTCACGCAAGAGGCCGCCGGCGATGAGCACGTCGAATATGACCTCGCCATAGCGGCGGTAGTCGAGCTTGGAGCCGGCCCCGTCTAGGAACTTGTAGACCGCCTCCAGGTCGAGTGCGGGTCCCCGCGGCGGGGCGGCGTGGGAACAGCGGAAGCTACTCACGCAAGAGGCCGCCGGCGATGAGCACGTCGAATATGACCTCGCCATAGCGGCGGTAGTCGAGCTTGGAGCCGGCCCCGTCTAGGAACTTGTAGGCCGCCTCCAGGTCGAGTGCGGGTCCCCGCGGCGGGGCGGCGTGGGAACAGCGGAAGCTACTCACGCAAGAGGCCGCCGGCGATGAGCACGTCGAATATGACCTCGCCATAGCGGCGGTAGTCGAGCTTGGAGCCGGCCCCGTCTAGGAACTTGTAGGCCGCCTCCAGGTCGAGTGCGGGTCCCCGCGGCGGGGCGGCGTGGGAACAGCGGAAGCTACTCACGCAAGAGGCCGCCGGCGATGAGCACGTCGAATATGACCTCGCCATAGCGGCGGTAGTCGAGCTTGGAGCCGGCCCCGTCTAGGAACTTGTAGGCCGCCTCCAGGTCGAGTGCGGGTCCCCGCGGCGGGGCGGCGTGGGAACAGCGGAAGCTACTCACGCAAGAGGCCGCCGGCGATGAGCACGTCGAATATGACCTCGCCATAGCGGCGGTAGTCGAGCTTGGAGCCGGCCCCGTCTAGGAACTTGTAGGCCGCCTCCAGGTCGAGTGCGGGTCCCCGCGGCGGGGCGGCGTGGGAACAGCGGAAGCTACTCACGCAAGAGGCCGCCGGCGATGAGCACGTCGAATATGACCTCGCCATAGCGGCGGTAGTCGAGCTTGGAGCCGGCCCCGTCTAGGAACTTGTAGGCCGCCTCCAGGTCGAGTGCGGGTCCCCGCGGCGGGGCGGCGTGGGAACAGCGGAAGCTACTCACGCAAGAGGCCGCCGGCGATGAGCACGTCGAATATGACCTCGCCATAGCGGCGGTAGTCGAGCTTGGAGCCGGCCCCGTCTAGGAACTTGTAGGCCGCCTCCAGGTCGAGTGCGGGTCCCCGCGGCGGGGCGGCGTGGGAACAGCGGAAGCTACTCACGCAAGAGGCCGCCGGCGATGAGCACGTCGAATATGACCTCGCCATAGCGGCGGTAGTCGAGCTTGGAGCCGGCCCCGTCTAGGAACTTGTAGGCCGCCTCCAGGTCGAGTGCGGGTCCCCGCGGCGGGGCGGCGTGGGAACAGCGGAAGCTACTCACGCAAGAGGCCGCCGGCGATGAGCACGTCGAATATGACCTCGCCATAGCGGCGGTAGTCGAGCTTGGAGCCGGCCCCGTCTAGGAACTTGTAGGCCGCCTCCAGGTCGAGTGCGGGTCCCCGCGGCGGGGCGGCGTGGCAACAGCGGAAGCTACTCACGCAAGAGGCCGCCGGCGATGAGCACGTCGAATATGACCTCGCCATAGCGGCGGTAGTCGAGCTTGGAGCCGGCCCCGTCTAGGAACTTGTAGGCCGCCTCCAGGTCGCCGCCGGCGCGCTCGAGCCCCACGACCAGGGCGTCGCGGAACCCGTTCGGGTCGTACTTCTCTTTCTCATCTGCAACAACAGATTACATTATGAGGAAGCCTCTTCCTTACTAAAAAGCTGGAGCATTAAGTTCAACATTCCGGTGTGACAGATATTCCTTTACCATCTAAAGATAGATGTGATCATGTGCATAATACAAGTGACACTTATGAACCTAGATGGGGATATATGTATATCAACATATTCCCATGTAGATTGTAGATTGATATAGGAATGGACCATTAAAGAGCGCTAATAAAGCGGAAATTCAGGCGTTAGCAATCAAAAGGCAAAAAAAATATGTAGGGCGCTTAGGGTTTTGGCATAACATGAAGGCTAAAGCTAAAGAACATGGTAGACGACAACTTTACAAGGCGATGGAAATACCGAAGCATATCATTTGTTCTAGCCCAGCACATATGCATAAAATGCCTGGGGATATCCATACTAGATCCGAAGGATACCAGTTTATTTCACCAACTGCTCCTATTCCTGATAACAACCAACAATGGCTGGGAGTTGTAAATGGTGAACTCACGATATTATGACAAAGACCCTTGGAAGTAAGTGTATATTCAGTCTGCTCACAAGATGCTTATCATAATTTGATGTAGGTACTGTCTAAACGATTAAGCAGGAAAGCTGACCCTGGCATAAGCCGGGATGAAGGCTAAGAAGAAGAAGAAGAAGAAGATGTAGGTACTGTCTAAAATTTTAAACGATTATTTTTTAAAAGAGCAAGTGCCGAGTTTCTTGCCCGTTCTTCTCGGTGCAATACGGCTTTCCGAACGTGGCGCTCGAGTCTGACAGGCCTATGAGAATAAACATTTTGATTTTGATCGAGAGAGATTGTGTTACCAGGGACTATTGCACCTCGAAGCCACAATCAGCAAAGACAAAAAATAGCTAGCAAATTATTATTTTCGTTCTTGAAATCCACACAATTCCCTCAGCAATATAACACACGGGTATCGTATCCCATTTCTGTGCGAAGTTTCTCACGTTATTTCAGCACATTCAGCAAGCGAAGTCCCCCAACGTTCGTGTAATGTCCGCCTCACATCTGTCGTCCGCATGGCGACCCGTCTCGCTACCCGACCGGCTCGAATAACACGACGTGTTATTATATTATGGGCAATACAATACTTGAACTTAATGTTTAATACGTATTTTGTGTCTGTTGTCAACTCGCAAATTGAAGGTACCTACTACAAAGGTTAACCACGGTCCTTTTTTTTTACGGGGGGGAAATCTCCACTGAGATATCCAATTAAGATTATGTGGGATTTTTACCCACTAAAACCCCCTCGGACATCCTCAGCGCTCATGTTGGGAGCCTCCGGGATCTCATACGAACGCACCGGAGGCTCCCTTGCGCAGCGCCCGTTGGGCTCACCTCTGGCTGACCGTTAACATTTGCCACTCTCAGGCAAGGTTAGGGTCAACCACAAGGACCCAGGCTTTTAAGGGGCCTGGGATTGTTATCTGCGGCGTCTGCGAGAGGGATCAGATCTCTCTCGATCCCTCTCCGCAGCCTCCTTCTTTGTCATAACAACCTCGCAAAAGGCGGATGCTACTTTCCACGCCTCTTCCCCTGTCAACCACGGTCCTAGTTGTCAATATATATCCCATATCTTGTCTATCCATGGTTTGCTAGAGATCACAGATCTAGGAAACAATATGGATGGGCCCCGTCTACAAAATAAGCGTGACTATTTTTAATCTGTAAAATGGGCGCCTCCTTAGTTCTCTTTTCTCTATGCTACTCGTAGCCATAGCATGAGAAATTTGACATAATTTGTATAACTTTCTTTGGTATCTCTCTGAGACCAAAGAATGGTAAGGAATGAGTAGGGCACATAAATAAGAGTGATACAATGAAAAATTCTCTAACTGACCAATTATACCTATGTACAAATAAATATTATATCGTATATTGCCACTTGACACCCTGTCGGCCATGTACACAACATTCTGTTTTTGGCATGGCATTAGTATGCCATGTTGGCCTTGGCCTTACTGAAGCTATTCATTACAAGTGCAACTACGACTCGAAGCATAGACTACATAGTCTTCTGTATACATATATGAAAAAGGTGATTGAAACCATTGACTGAAACACATAACATACAACTGGATGTAAAAGCTTTTCATAACAAACTAAGAAGTTTTGAAGTGAAAGCTTCCATAGACGCATCACGCAATGGTCATTATTGTGACTGGAAAAACACTTTTTACTTGCGTAATTGTTACCGTAACCGACACCTCTTAGATGGGAAAAACCATTGAACTAGCATCACTGTCGCCGTAACCAACACCTGTGAGCTTTCACTTCTGGGGTCTGATTGCGTAAGAAAAATGTATTCATCGTTATCGTCATCGTTGGCAAATGCTGCCCCCCGATTGATTGACGTAAATTGGGAAAGGGAACCAATCAGAATTTGTCATCGATTACGAAAACAATGAACACGTTTTTCATATCTGTGTACGCAATCTAGGGGCTGACCTTCAACTCGTGGTGTGCCGTGTAAATATTCGGGAAAACAGCAGGATATATTGTAAACGAAACTTCGAGCTAGTTCAATATGGTACTACAATATAATAAGTTACTGTCTCCTACCGTAAGGTCATCGCCAAATACCCATTGAAAGTTCAAAGGTCAAAAGTTACGACGCGCGTCTCTAGGGTCGAAGATTTTTCAAATGAACTTTGACATCTGAGCGCGCTGGCAAAGCAATGAACCCCGGGGCATACAAGTTGATTGCACTCGAGGTATTATCGATTTGGATATTGGTTGAACGAGATTGAACTAAATAGAACTTATATTTAAATCGTGAGGGCTGTCTAATGGCGGTTCCCAATATTCGATCCTATGAGGTCCATAACTTTTATGGACCAGGGGCCTAATTGCGAAAGACGAGACGATATTATAATCGTTTGCAAATTCTGCTCCTCGATTGGCTGACGGAAATCAGGGAACCAATCAGCGTGCAAAGTTTATAAACGATTACGATAATATGAATAAGTTTTTCTTACACAATCTGGGGGAAGATTTCTATCTTTTTTTTTTACGTTATACAAGTTAGTACTTGACTGCGATCTCACCTGATGGTAAGTGATGATGCAGCCGAAGATGTTAGCGTACTAACTTGGAAGGGGTAAGTAATGTCACCCCAACGGTTTCTACTCAGCATCGTACCGGAACGCTAAATCGCTTGACGGTACGTCTTTGCTGGTAGGGTGGTAACTAGCCACGGCCAAGGCCTACCACCAGACCAGACCTAAGCCAATTTAGAAATTATAAAATTCCAAAGTGGCCCATGGCGGGAATCGAACCCGCGACGTCCCACTCGAATCCGAGCGTGCGTCCCCTGCGGCACGGAGGTCGTCAAATCTATAGTAAGGTAAACCATAAATAAGATCGAATATTAGGAACTGCCGTAAATCTGCAATCGTTTTAAAAAGGCTGATATTATAGGTACAATTAAGTCTTCCAGACAAAGATTATTGATCAATCATCTTTGCTCCAGACTACTAATTGGTTTTTGTTACGTTTGGCCAGGAATTACATAACAATATCGCACCTTGGAAGGTAAAGTAAAAATATCCAGAAATCTACATTTCTCTGTAAAGCCATGGACATTTAAATATTTAAGAACTTTAGACAACACTCGATAGATTAAAACCTAAAAATATGTCATCTGAATTTAGTTTGATTACATTATTCGGAAATATATAAAACTAATAAACGCTTGCATGTTTTGTTTTCAAGGTGCATTATGGTTATAATTGTAACAATGAAAACCCCTTTTGCAACGCGGATGTTGAAATACTCTGCGTAGTATATATTTAGTTTGTTATTATCAGGCTTGCAAATACTAAATTACTAAATTGTTCTAGACACAAAGTAAATACTAGAGCCGACACGTGCGATCTACCACTGAAGTGCGCGTAAACAATAAATATGAATACAAACGACAAATAAATGTAAATTGTTGTACATTGCCAATGCGCAGAGCTAAATCTGGTGTAGACAAGGCGGATCGGCTTGCCTTTACAATGTTAGCAATATACAATGACTTCTATGTAGAAGTCATTGGCAATATACGTGTAAATTACAAGCCATGAACCAGGAAAATTAAGTACGGTAGAGGACAGGGGTGCAGGGTAACTTTGAAGGGGTAAGTAAAGTCACCCCAACAGTATACACAGCATCGTACCGGAACGCTAAATCGCTTGGCGATACATCTTTGCTGGTAGGGTGGTAACTAGCCACGGTCGAAGCCTCCCACCAGACCAGACCTGAGCCAATATAGAAATTATAAAATTCTAAAGTGGCCCGTGGCGGGAATCCAACCCGCGACATCCCACTCGAATCCGAGCGCGCATCCCCTGCGCCAGGGAGGTCATCAGGGTGTTTTCAGCAACCTATAATCTGGGTGCCCACACAAGAGTTAATAGGTATTTATTTGTCTTGACAAATAAATACCTATTAACTCCCAGGCTCGCTTCCCAGCCTAGCATCATTGCTTTCGATCAGGCGCGATTGTCGAAAACCATTATAACAAAAACAGTGTCTATTGTCAAACGATTCACCGCAAGCCTATAGGTAGGCAGATAGTTTTTATAGCAAGTATCAGGTTATCTAACAAGGAAGCGTTCGTGAAAAGCCGATCTCAATGCCATTGCCTCGCGACAACACCTTGCCATTATGTTAATGGCGGTGTGGATATTCTAGCGGGAAAACGACATGGCGCCCATACCAAACATGGCGACTATTGACTCTAAAGATTACTGCTTGACTGCAATCTCTTCGGATATTGTTACATGATGACCAAATACCAATATTGACTGGCGGCTGCTAACTTGCTACACAGATTCTCTAAAAGATCTATGAAGCACTAAATTTGGTATTCTTAATTCACGCTCCCCGTATCCCCTTAGGTCCACTTCCACGAAACGGGTGTTAAATATTTAAATTTTTACACCAGAGTCAACGTCTCTAATTGGACAATTTTGATAACTTTGGGTTAGCGTGTTAACTGAGTTAACACACTAACCAGGGTTGACGCAAGTGGGCCTTAGGGATTGAATATTTGAAAAATCTTTCTTAGCCTACGTCATAAAATCTAGAAAGAGCTATCATGATAGATCAGTCATTCACCTCTGTTCATTTATTTATGGGCAGGTTTTTTTTAATAAGTAATAGCTGTCATCAGTCTACTAATATTGACGTCCCACAGCTGGGCAGAGAGGCCTCTTGCTTATTCAGCGAGTTGGCAACAAGCTTCTAGTAAAATTCGAATTCGAAGGTCATTGAATATTAATTTGCATTCACTATCAGTTTATCGATAACTGATCAAAACAGAGCAGACTACGAAGAGCCGGTTTTTGAGATAAAGTTAAGTCAGCCAATGGTTAAAATTTGTAATAAATATCCTAGCAAAAACATTTTCATGTAAAATGTTGCCAAGACGAGAACATGTGGCTCACACTATCAAAAAGTTATCAGATCTCATGTAGAGCAAGACTTCTAACTCTACACGCCCTAACTCTATAAATCCTAACTTTATAAACTCTACACTTTAGTCAAAATATATTATGTCTTGGCTGTTTCGTTACTGTCACATGGGTGTAAAGTAAAAATATTATTCACTGACTTTGTACTTTTCTGATATACAATACCTAGTTTCTGTAGTAACGATTATTTATTAGATAGGTATTGAGTCTCCTCAGAAACTGCACTTAGGTTTTACTAACTGCATTGGTTTCAAATACTTCATCACACTTTGCAAAAGTGTGTTCCTTTGCTTTAGAGGATATTTTTAATAAATGGAAGTTTTTTCCCATAACAATGGTGATACCATTTAATTTTAATGTGAAATTTCTTGAATTTTGCATGGTCCATTATGCCACTTGCAAAACTCTATTAGAGAAGTGCTGAACAGTGAATAAATTCTTCACTTTACGCCCATGTGACGGTACCGAAACAGTCAAGACATAATATATTTTGACTAAAGTGTAGAGTTTATAAAGTTAGGATTTATAGAGTTAGGGCGTGTAGAGTTAGAAGTCTTGCTCTACATGAGATCTGATAACTTTTTGATAGTGTGAGCCACATGTTCTCGTCTTGGCAACATTTTACATGAAAATGTTTTTGCTAGGATTGTTTATTACAAAGAGTCCCTATATCAATTTTGAGACCTCTAGCATCAATATTTGCGGTAATTTCATACAAACTTCCATCCCATATTTTAAGGGGTTGGGGGGTTAAATTTCCAACTTTTGGAATTTTTTTGTTGGTTGTGTGCTAATACTAGCTTATATACCAAATTTCAGCTTTCTAGGTCTTCAGGAAGTACCTAGGAATTTTGATGATCATCAGTGAGTCAGTCAGTCAGTCAGTGACGAAATTTGGGTTTTTTAGACGTCAATAAAATCTAAAGTATAAGACCTAAAAAATTGAAACTTTATAGGTTTAATAAGTTCACTGGCGACATCATTTTCCGAGAATTTTGATTATCTGTAATAATTCAGGCCTAAGTTATAAGGGTTTAAAAATACGGCGAAACACTTCGAGAAAAGATAGGTAGTGCCCTCGCGCTTCGCTTGGCTCGTCTTGGCGGGGACACTACCGTGTCCCCAGATCAACCTATGGTTCATATTCACCCAAGGGCCAAGTTGTAACCACTACTTAACTGTCTCAAAAAATTAGCCATTAATATGCTGGGTGAGACTCGGTTTTAACGAAAATACCTAATTAAAATCCTCCAGTCAAAGATTTAGATCGATTCTATGAGCTAATAGAAGGTCATTGGATCGATTAGTTATGTCGTACCTAGTCAAGATATGAAAAGATATTACTATGGTTAATCTGTGACAGGCTCCTGAAGCTTAAAATAACAGTGCTACAGACTGTAAAATCGCGTAAATTAATTTATTAAATAGGAACCTGAAAATCGACCTCTCCACTGGCTCCATTCAAATCGAATTGAATGGTCGTAGTAGTTTAATAATAGCCAATATAAACCAATAATAACTTTAAAGTTATTAATAAAATATCCTATTATCAGCTATTCTACATTTGGCATTCACATAGCGATTTCTACCATTGTATTGTATAGGTATACGGGACGCGTATTAGGCCACGGCCTCGACAACAGTCGATGGGCGGAAGCGTTCAGCGGAAGCGAGAAAACAAAAAATGCATGATGGGCGGAATATAAAGAAAGATATTCGCAGTCGCAGAAGATGAAAAGGAAAACATGTCTCTTAGCAGGACAGATACTATTGTTGCTATAATCCGACACGTATACTTCACAATGTGAAATCTAAGACTACGATTGTACATACGATTGTATGTACGATATGTATATTATTATACATACAATGTAATATGTATACATTGTATGTATAATAATAATTAAATAACGCTTGCTTCTATTCACCATGTCTAATTGTCTATTGACAAAATCAAATACATACAAGGCGGTGGATGCCTATTTTGTTAGTTTTACTAATACAAGAAAATGTTGTCGCTCGGAAATTTTGAAAACATTTTGTAACTCTCGTCGCTCCCGCTGCCGCTCGCCTCTGTCGCGGAGGCCTCGGCCTTGCAGCTAGATCGTACCTATCTAATGTTTAGTACAGTTTTCAAAGCGCCGCCGCCGGGGGATTTGCCAAACGGGAAAGTAGGGCTTGGAATTGACCCAATTCTGCTACTTTCAGTGATATTGATCTTACGCATTTAATACTACTTCACCGCGACGTCACCAACTGACTTCCTATCTCGACTCTACCTGTGACCTGCCTGACAAAATCTAATATATAAAATTATCTCGCAAATCCGGTACCAAGCTCCTCCGGCTCGACCGATTGTTATGAAATTTTTAGTGTATAATCACTAGGTCTGAGAGCAGGTTGTTATCAATTTTTTTATAACCCTAAATGGCAAAACAACGTTTGCCGGGTCAGCTAGTCGACTTGTGAAGATTAAAATTTTTATTTTTCACATAGGCCCAATAAAAAGGCTCTTATGAAAAGTCAAAATTATTCCGCCAAGTTCCGAAAGCATGTTTGCATTAAGAAGAACTGGCAAGAAACCCAGCACTTTATATTGAGACATACAATGTGTCAATCTTTCCAAGAATCCTTATCATGATTTATTGTTACCCAAGGTAAAAGCTAAGTGAGCTTGTTGTGGGCTCTTCTCAGAGATCAGGATGTGGGGTAGGAATGCTCATAACTATAATGTTAAGCTGATAAATATTATCACCATCAACTCATACAAATATACACATTTCTATATTTTAAAAATGCATTGGCTAATCGATAAACAAATTATAAGTATATGTACATACTAATTTACCTTTAGAATGGTTACCAACTTCATCAGGAATTCTAAAGAATTTGCTATGGGTTTTTCCAAGAGAGTGGGGTTCTATTTTTAAACGACTTCAAAAAAAGGAGGAGATTATTCACCATCAACAATACAAAATATTGTTTGCTGCCTATGCATACATCAATCAAATAACCTAATATTATAATAACTGTGTTTAATTTAAAACATGCTTTTAAATTAAACACAGTTAATTAGTTGTTGAAACTTCAAATATAAGTACCACATTGCATTGGTTGGCAAGTTGAGTGACCTAGTTAATGAGGTTTCTGCCACCTAAGGACATCTCTGTGCCTCACTAACAAACTAAATCACTGCCAAATAAGAATAACTGAAAAACAAGGTTGATAAACATTAATATCTATTCAACTTGAGGAAAACCCCTCCCATAAGCAACTACAATAGAAACTATTTATTGGACTAATTTGTTGTCAGTAGACAATGATTGAGATAGTCAATGTATGAAGAAAAGTTGGTTTAAAAACAACAAATAAGTACATATCAATGAAAATCAAAGCTTATTTAAGGGCGATGGGTACCATCCGGGCACGAAAATCAAATTTTATTTAGTTTTTCGCTCATAGTGGGCTAATTATACATCGAAGGATAATGGCAATGTGTTTTGCGGGCACAACGTTTATGCATCTACATGTTTTTAACAAAAACTCTGCTCAACAATACTCATTTACTTCATATTGGTTCCCGATAGCTCGAAATCTGGGAAACAGCAAAAAATTATCTTTCGGGAACCAATAGGAGATTTGGGAACTTTCGAGCAAAGTTTCTATTAAAAACGTGTAGATTCATAAAAAGTAGGCCCGCAAAATGCATTGCCATAAATCTACAATGTGTAGTTAGTCTAATATTTGCGAAAAACTAAATAAAATTTGAATTTCGCGGGCTGGTAGGGCCGCAACACCTTAAGAAATAGATACATTTTCCACCATGCAATGCATAAATATAAATATATTTCTGTATAATCTGAATCTCGGAAATGGCTCCAACGATTTTCATAAAATTTAGTATACAGGGGGTTTTGGGGGCGATAAAACGATCTAACTAGAATTCATTTTTAGAAAATGTCACCCAGATATTTTTATATAAATTACTAATCTAGTAGATTTATACTTGCATGAATTCGAGCTGTAGGAATTTCAATTTGCCACAGTTGGTAGTCTAGTAAACCACAAATTCAGATAACTAAGGGCTGGATAATTGAGGTTCTACGGTTATTTCTAGGCTTGTTTTTCGAATTAGGTATATCAGTGTTTGTTTATTATGTATGAAAAGGAAAATAAAACAAATCACACATGTAAATCATGAAAAGGATTCAAATTTGTAGAGCTGTGGTCTATATGAGGCTCACAAGTCCATTACAGCAATACATAAATACATCAGCTGACTTGGGTAATCCTGTGCGAGTTTAGATAAATTCTGCCTTATGATTTAAGACTTATTTCGTGGTTAGAAATCAATATCGGCACATAAAATCATCGTGTTATATCGTGGTATGTACCCGTTCTAAACACAACAATAAATTCTTCCTTATTACTTGTGTTCATTATGAAGGAATCCTCAGTAGAAAATTTCAGCTTTCTAAGTCCATGGCTTATATTGGACCAAGAGTAATATTATATTTATACTACAAATTCAAAATTAATGCATCATTTGTTTCTACTGATGATAAAAGTTCATTGACCTTTTAGTTCGACAAACATTACTCTAAAATTGATATTGAATTATTGTTTTCTTAATCACTTGCAGCAATAAAGTCGCCTTTGCAAACCATTGATTGATATTGTATTTTGTTTTGTGTTTCTTTATTTGTAATGTTTGGGTAAAATAAAGTTTCTTCTTCTTCTTCACTAATTAAGTGCATTAACAAAACTATTTTTTCCTTCAAGTTTATACACAGATTAAATGTTTTTGGACAAGGTGGTTATCAGATTCAACCGAAAAAAGAAATAAGCAGCAATAGAAAATCATTACTTGTTTCGCCTTTAAATCGAACAACTGAATAACAATGAAATTGTATTGTAGTTTGTTAGGTTAAGCGTGACGATTAAGTTAGAGAAATCTCAGAGTAAGCGAAATTAACGAGGTGTTCATTGTGCTATAGTCCACTTCATAATTGTATCATTACTGAAATGAGCAAAACAAACATTTTTTTTAGGAAAAATTAAATGAACTCACCTCTTTTTCTGGTCTTGATCCGTTGACCCGATAATACTGGTTTTTCTACCTTTTGACTCATACAATATATCGCTGCAACAAAACACGTGGCAATTAGTTTGACGGTATGGCAGGGCCCGTTATAAAGTACGATACGTCTGAGGGTCATCGCCCTGACTACCCTATAAGCATGAAACATAACTACTATTCTACGTTAGACGAAACAATACAAAATGCTTCAGGCGACGCCTACTCACTAGACAAGATTCGGGAGCGCCAAAAAACACAAGGGACCGCGTAATTTCTCTATTTAAACGAGATAACACCGTAATGCTTTGCGTATGACTCAGCAAGGACTATGGGAAAATCTCGTGATTCTACTTTAGCACGGAATACAACTTTCCAACAGCAAAGGGACAACGATCGACCCAATTTATTCGCAGTGTAGAAACTAGCTATATGCACTGATACTCACATTATTACAGGTTATGTAGGAGCCTTTTACTCCTTTTGCGGGTTCTCTCGGACTGCGCCTGTTCAGAAAAGAAAGAAACGCTGCTGCGGTCTCTATTCCTTCGAGAACTAGAGACAACGTGTATGGAGTCACCGGATATCCGGTATATAGGTCACGAATATTGATTCAAAATTGTATGCCTCAATATTCCTCTTATTTATGAATATTTAATTTACTGCCGAAAGAAAGTAGCTGAGGAAATTGAAAGAAACAATATAAATGTAAAGGGCTTTGATTTCAATAATTTATTTCTTTGTTTTGAGGCTATAGATTAGAATAGCATTCCAAATAACAAGATAACTTCAAATAAAAAAACGATTGTAAATGTTGTGAAATAAATCTTAAAATTTATTATTTTATTTTTAAAGATGGCACGATAACTTATAAATTTTGTAAAACTTTATTAAAAAATCTCAGTTTGAAAGGAAAACATATGACTAAAAATGGCAGATATAGATTTCCATAGATAATAATGTTTTTTTCTTAATCCTCAGTTGCTCGGCTACAGAATCCCACAGATTTGACAAGATTTACATGAGATTTTTATTTGTATTTCGATGTACCTACAACAAGTCCTTTCCATTGATTAAAAATATTAAAGAATCAGCACTTACTGACGTCTTGCATTATCTGTCAAAACTGTAAAATGGCACTAATACGACCTACAGCGGTATAAAATATGCTACGAAATATGCTACGCTAAGAGGACGGGAACAATATGTTGAAACCAAAAAATTCTCAAATATGGCGTCGCGTGTCATACATTTCGGTACCCGTACCGCTGACAGCCAACTGACAGCACATAGCCCATACAACCGTTGTTACTTGTTGGTCGCATACATTACTCATTAGTAGCGCCATTCGCCATTTTACAGATTTGACAACTTAAAAATTCGGCGGGTGGAGCCAAAAAATATATGCCAAGCGCTCATCCTTTATGTTACATCCATGGATACAACTAGCCGTAACAAATACCATTAGCATTAGATATTAGATAGCACTTAGCAATTTTTAAATTATATTTATGTTACTAAAATACCTTTTTCGGTAAACTAGACATTTCCTGACGTCGATTTTTTGACAATAATGACATTTGGATTTTGACAAATAAGACGAAACTTTTAAGGTTATGTTAAAGTGTAATAACACCACCTATTTATAATTTTTCTTACGATTTTATGGGATTTAAATGCTTTAACATTATAGATCACAGAACCAATGCCAGCGCATTGACAAAAAAAATATTAATATTACGAAATTTTGAACATGGCAAATACTATACTATCTAAGGTAAATTTCAGTTTACTCTTTATTTCTAGCGTATATTGTACTTTATTACTGCGAAAAACTTGATAATATGGTCTTATGCAACTTTTCTGTACAATTTTATTGATTCTTTACAATTTTATAAAATTTTTCGATTAATTTTTTGATAAGGTACTCTAGTGCCCCGTTGTAGTCGTTTGCGCACGTATTTTACTGTCAGAGGGCACGAATCGTTGACACCATGGTATGGGGATAAAGTCTTAAGTAGTGGGTTCTCACTGCACTTAGAATACTATGTAAACTTTTTGGTACAACTAATGTTTTATCGTGTTACTTTCTTGCAGTTAAATCCTCTATGGAAGCCCACACAAGTGACACTTCTGCCCTCCCGTACAACCACATCAAAGCATTATAACCCGAAGTTCAGGACACACAGAGCCAAGAAGTATTTTAAGGTGGACTTGCCAGACATGAACGAGGACGAGAATAAGTTCTCTGAAGAGAAAATGCGGCAAAAAATGAAGGAGAGAGGCGTTCTGCCCCCGCGCCCGTGGATGGAACGGCCCTTTTATATAGGAGCTACAGGTAGACACATATACCCATAAATACTACTCCAACCGTAATAATTCATATCAGGGTAAGGGTTTTAAAATGGGTAGGAAAAAACATGACATTTATTATATCTTTAACCATCTTAAAAGCTTGGTCGTTGGTTGGAACATTGACTGCAGCCAGAAGGCCATGTGATCCTATTATTACATCTAAGTAATAACAGGTAATTTTGTGGCTTAAATTTATGGTATCAATATTTATATCCCCTGTTACTATAATGTGGGATTGTGTGGTAGTACAGCAGTACAGTTGGGATAGGTATGCGGAGATGGTGCGAGCCATTATGAAGCGACACATTCTAGACAACTGGGAGAGGCAAAATACCACGAAGGCCTGAAGAAAGCTCTCTACCGGAAGTAATGCGTCAGCGGTTCTCGGTAGATTGTTCGGCGACAGGGAGGAGGTTTTTTAGTCCACCATTTTTTAGGCACCATTCCCAATGGAGTCAGGCATTACCAGTAGGTATCCAATGAGGCTTTTTCCACCTCTCATAACAAAAAAAAAGCAGTATTGTAGCAATAGCTGCAATCTCGGTCAGTGACCACACTAACGTAATTTCTTTATGATGTTTTCTTTACCAATAGCTGATAGTAGAGGTGAACTACTTCACCATCATTGTCAAAATGATGTTACAATTTTCAGGAGGCATTTTTGAACCCTATGTACCACCAGAGGGCGATGGCAAAGCTTCCCTTGTCTCCACATCCCGCGCTAAACAAACTGTACAGCTTCTGGAGAAGAAATCCAAGTCCATGATGGCGATTCGGAAAGTCAAGTCGTTTGATGAAGATTTTGATGTCAAAGAGTTCTGCCAGCTCGCCCAAAACATCTATATAAAGGCCCATGAGAGTTTAGTCAATGGTATGTAACTTTTTGTTGATCTACTGGTTTGTTTAAATATAGATCAAGAAGTTCTAATGGTTTTGAATAGTTCATGCAATGTTTTATAACTTATAAGCCATCTGAACACTGAAACTTGCTGAAGCCTCCAGACCTGTGCCAATTTTCTTCTTTGTCGTGGCGCACTCGACAGAGCGGTCGTGGTCATCAAATTAGGAGCTGCCACTGTTCGATGTTATTGTCCTCACGAGCATACGCCACCTCTCCCTGCTTGCTGTCATTCTGGTACACTCATGCAAGGGACCACCAACAGCAGTCTTTATTTGGTCAATCCATCGCATGTAAATTGCATGTAAATTGCATGTATTGTGTGCCAATTTAGAAATTATTAATTCAAAAGCGGCCCGTGGCGAAAATGGGGTCTTACACTACTTTTGAATTTGATAAAAAATATTACTTTATTATAAACTAGGATAAAAATAATAACGTGCAGTGAAATAAATATTAAAATCCAACGAAGATTTACAAAGTTACAGGCGTTTAAACTTTGGAGTGGGGGGATCTTCTATCCCTTTCTCGCAAAACGAAAATTTGTATGAAGCCGCACGAAGCTACTATGGCATTGGTACGGTGTGACGTCACAATGTCTCTGTTGCTATCTCTGTCTAATCACAAATCTTTAAATGCTTATAACTTTTTTGTTATTTGATCGATTTAATTAGTTCTTTCAGTGCACGTCATTATTTTAATTCTACTTTATAATAAAGTAATAAAAAAATTGGAGTCAAATACCCTATTGTACTCGCGACCTTCCTCTAGAATCCAAGCTTGCTACTGTACCAGGTTGTCGGAGATGCTCTGGAAGGATTGTGGAGGGTCTTGCTAATAAATAAAGCTTGTAAGGTTAGCCTTTATATATCATACGGCCAAAAGGCCTAGTTGCGGGAACTGGCGCGTGAACGTCAAATACTCGATATTATTTTATCTATGCTCCGCTCTCTTTTGGTTCGCCCGGTCTATGACCTTGACCGCTGCGCGACATGTGTACCGCGTGACTGTGTTCTTTTTTTATTGTAATTATTCTGAACTTGCATTAAACACATTTCGCGTGTTTACTTTGCTCATAAGCTTCATATTACACTTTTCCTAGGTGACCGTCATGCGCTGCGCACGTACGTGACGGAGAAGGCGTACCCGGAGTTCCGGCACAACACGCGCGGCAAGACGCTGCGCTGGCGCTTCCTGGAGTCGCTGGAGCCGCCGCGCGTCGTGCACGCGCGCTGCACCGACGTCATCAGCAAGGAGAACATCTTCGGACAGGTATACTAGCAGAGTTTGTTGTGAGCTTCTTCTCAGTGGCAGGGCGTGTTGGAACTCTCGTGAAACGGCTGGACCGATTCTCATGAAATTTTTTGGCTATGTTGGTCTCTCTGGTGTTGGTATTGTAGCTCTGACGATAGGTCGTTAGCTATTTTTCATACCCTAAATGGCAAAACAACGTTTGCCGTGTCAGCTACACTTCTAATATATAAAATTCTTGTGTCGGAGTGTTTTTGTAACCAAACTCCGCCGAAACTGCTCGATCGAGTCTCATGAAATTTTTTATCTACAACTCGGTTACAATATCTGTGGACCTCGCTGGAATGCGTACCCCCTTCCCGTTCTCCTTTCACCTCCCCGCGCTTGCCCCGGCGCCATTGTTTTGCGCACAATATCAGAGCGCTGACACGACACGACGTGACGTCATCGAGCCAGGTCAACAGATATTGTAACCCGGTTTTACGTTCGGTTGATCTGAGATTAGATCGTAACTCGTAAGTTATTTGCTATAATCTAAAAATGGCAAAACAAGGTTTTTAGTAACAAAATAAAATCTGTCAAAGTGGCGCGAGTTTTCCACGACTACCCTCAGTGACAGCGGTCGCCTGCCCGCAGATCACGGTGCGCTTCCACAGCCGCCAGCAGCTGGCGGTGTACGACCGCTTCGGGCGGCTGCTGCACGGCAGCGAGCTGCTCGCCAAGGACGTGCTGGAGTACGTGGTGTTCGAGAAGCACCTCTCCAACCTGTACGGCGCGTGGCGCGTGCACGACAAGATCATCCCCGACTGGACGCCGCCCAAGGAGCCCTCCCGACTCACCAGGTATAACAGCGGCAGCACGGTATACATAATACAGCAGGCTCACTCCGCAAGATGATTTAAAGAAATAGCGACTCTAGCGCTGACACAAATAGTGCAAAGGACATGGCCAATTTTTTTATGGGCGTTCGTAACTTAGTGTACACAAATGATTTTTGGTGTTATAAATTCGTGATTATAGGCACATTAAATTGGTATAATTATGAAACTCACAGAACTTGTCATTACAACAAACTAGACATAAACGTGTACAGTCCGACAAGGCTCTCTTGGCACTTGAATAACATTGAGAGGAGGGCGCTGTTATAGAACAAAAGCATCTATAAAATAAAATCTCCTCAATTTTACTCGAATTTTAGTTTAAGACGAATGGTCAAGCAAATGACCTTGGGCGTTTGGACGCGGAGCTACCGCCATCTATTTATGATAGTAGTTCACGGTAGCGTGCAACTGCATTCGGTTGTCAAGCTATTACATCTTACCGCTAGATGGCGCATTTAGCGATTTATTTCGCAGAGTTGGGCAGAGTAATAACGAAGAGAATACCTACATTTTTTTTTCGAATTGTAAATAAATATACATAGAATACCTACCTTATTTTTATTTTATCCCCGTTATTTTATCCCCGTTTAACCCCTATAACATGTATGTCCCGTATTATATGTATCTTGAATACGGCTCAAACGATTTCATGAAATTTGGACTGGGGGTGGTTTCGGGTGCGATAAATATATCTAGCTAGGTTACAAAAAAGCAAATATTACAAAACATTGATTAAAAAACAGGGTGGTCTTTAGTTGGTGACCCGTAGCGGAGGGGGGTGGGAGGGAGGTAAAGGGGAGGGTGGAGTGGGGGGGTCTATCCCCCCAAGCCAAACCCGTAGAATCTTAATAGTTTTCGAGAAATAAATATTTAAAGTTCAAAAATTTTGAGGTTAATTATGATAACTTAAATAATTACTTTGACAGATAGCTCTAAAATAGGGACCAATTCGGAATTGTGACGTCTCCGGCGCTGCGGGAAGTGCAGCCCCTTCGCCCTTGCGTAGCAAAGCACAGGCACCCATGACCCACACTCACCTCCGCAGCCTCCGGCTCGCCCGGGGGATGCACTCCCTCCGCGCCTCCGGTTTAAAAAAAACACTCTAGGGGTAGGACAAACAAGCCTGCGTGGTGTCGGGGTAAGGCAATTCGATTTCTTGACATGTTCATTTTTAGGGTTCCATACCAATTTGGTAAAAATGGAACCCTTATGGTGAGACTTTCTCCGTCCGTCCGTCCGTCTGTCACACTCGATTATTTCAGTAACTATTCAAGCTATCGATCTGAAATTTAGAATAGTTATAGATAATAGTGACGCGACGTCATAGCAATCGTAAAAATTTGAAAATTGTTTTTATTTTTCTTTTAAAAGGGGGGAAAACCGGGTCGCCGAAATTTCAAAATGAGATGACAATATTGAGTGGGGTATCATATGAAAGGGCGTTACTTGTGTATCCTAAAACCAATTTTTATTTATTTTTATGCCTGATAGTTTTTGATTTATTGGGCAAACTGTCGAAAAAAATACCGTTCCCCCCCCTTATCTCCGAAGTTTAGCATTCGAAAAATCTGAAATAAATATGATCAATAGAAGTTAACGTATATTTTACAGGAAAAATAAATTCAACCGTCTAACTATTATACTTTTTTTGCTAATAACAATAATCCGCCGAAAACAAAGTTAGGTTTGCGGTTTGCCAACAAAAGTACTTATATGTAAATTTAACTCGTAAAATCATGAACAAAAGTGATTCTTTTAATGTTTAACTTCTTTTATGGTATGGAACCCTCGGTGCGCGAGTCCGACTCGCACTTGGCCGGTTTTTTTTATTAATTCCCGGTAATTTGAGTGATTTATCAAAGAAAATGATAATATAAAGTGAATTACATAAAAAAATTGCGTGGAAATACAAAATACATTGGGGGTCCCCAACTAAAGTTGAGCCAAAAAACAAACGCAAACACAATATTTCTTTATTTACATAAAATTTTTAGTTTTCACCTTGTTTCACATTTGCACAGCTCACCAAAAGAAGAAATAATATATTTTTCACTTTTTTTCGAAATCGAACCCTAGTGTTTCGAGTAGTTTGAACACAACAATCGACATGTACAACGGTACCAAAATGTCAAAATTTACAAAAAATACTCTGTGATGTCAAATCATAACACACGCGCGCACTGCCAAAATGCCTGTGCGCGGAACGGCAACGCGGCATGAGTTGCGCCGAACGGCAACGTTGGATCCGTAACTAAACGCCTGATTAATTTTGTGAGCAAATACTTTATTAGTGGAGTTTGATTTACAGTAGGCACCAAAGAGCTTTTATGATATAACTTCTATTTTGCAATACTGTTTGTCACAAATGGACGTTGAATAACAAGATACAAAATAAAGAAACATGTATGCAAAGATTCATGATAAACGGATTAGCCAAACCAAAAAAAAATCCATCTTAAGATATTCATCTTACGCAAGTCATAGCACTTTCTAAATTGTATTTTCTGATTAGTGAGTAAAGATCACCAAAAATATCGACGACAACAAGATACTTCAAGATACGCTTTATAATAACACAAAATTGCTGTAGTTCTCCAATCTGTAATTTAGTTGAAAAACATCGCCTAAAAGACGTCTAAAAACGCATTTTGCTTTACCATTCGTCTTAAAATAGTTAATAGTAAGCAAAAATAACACAAAATACAAAAGCTATACACCGACAGAGACCTGAGCGAACTATCAAACAATATCACAAGATAGTTAGTACCGATTTTGGCCACTTGCCAGGATAGCCTTGTCGCACTGTAAGAGTATATATTATGACTAGCTGTTGCCCGCGGCTCCGCCCGCGTGCAGTTCGTTTTTTTTACAAAAATGTTTCCCGTGGAATTTCTTAATTTTTCCCAAGATAAATGAGTGGTCCCTGGGTTCGATGGACCCGTAAAGGAGTCTTCTTCCAATCTCTCCTGTCAACGTGCTATCTTCTTTCACACAATTTACCTATATCTTCTTTGGTCTTCCTCTTCCTCCTACTTATACTTTTATGGTCGAAAAAGGTTTTTTTTTACGCTATACAAGTTAGTATTTGACTGCGATCTCACCTGATGGTAAGTGATGATGCAGCCGAAGATGTTAGCGTACTACTTTGGAAGGGGTAAGTTATGTCACCCCAACGGTTTCTACACAGCATCGTACCGGAACGCTAAATCGCTTAGCGGTACGTCTTTGCTGGTAGGGTGGTAACGACAATATTACTTTACTCTATGGGTGGTAACTAGCCACGGCCAAAGCCAGACCTGAGCAAATTTAGAAATTATAAAATTCCAAAGTGGCCCGTGGCGGGAATCGAACCCGCGACCTCCCACTTGAATCCGAGCGTGCGTCCCATGCGCCACGGAGGTCGTCAAAATCAAAATCAAAAAAATTTACGTAAATCGTTTAGATGCATGCGGCATGTTTAGTCAACTCTACTCAGGATCCTTATCGGTGGTGTAACATTATAGTAGTTTATGAAACGGATGCATAATGGGGGGTATTAAAACATGAGTGTGAGTTTAAAAAACGAGCCGCAGGCGAGTTTTTTAATAGTATCACACGAGTGTTTTAATACCTAATTATGTAGAGTTTCATACACTACTTTATCTACGCTCAAATTATCATAAATCCAAACCATAAAATCTTGCTAACGTTTGTCGTAAATCCTTCACTTTGTTGGTAAAAGATTGTGGGTCATTTTTGTTGCAATTACTAAAATGTCAGGTGGAGTTAAATTTTCTTTAGTACGTTTCACTGCTAGACATTTTTCCGCGCTAAGTTTTGACTAAATAACAAAAATAACACATTGAAATGTTAAAAGTTAGGTATGGCGCCAAAATTCAGTTGCAAACTGCGTATAGTCTGTTAAAAAAGTCATGAAACAAAAAAGAGTAGAAAAATATTTATACAAGTCAGATAAACTATATTTTTAGTGGATAATTAAATAATCAAAAATTATACATAATTCTTTTCAATATTCTGTATGAACACACTTTTTAATCAGTCATATAAGGCAGGGAAAAATTATTGTTTCCGTGAATTAATTGTTGTCTATGGTCGATCATGACTACCAACTAAATGTTGTCTGTGGACTCCTTATATAAAAAAAAAAAAACAAAATTGAGGATTGGCTCTACACTCTCTTTTGGCTATGACGACCACAGAGAAAAGAAAGTTATTCCCTGGTCTGTGATGACGACACACAAAAATACAGGAACCCAGAGCCGCGTATCGTAATAGAAATTATTCAACAATCTAGAGATATTTCCATAGTACAGCGATGTTATAATGAATAACTTTTTAATAATTATAGAAGTCTGTGAATAAAGTAGGTCAATATGTGACACATTTTGATTTCATAATTCGAACTTTAAGCAATGAGCGTAGATAAATTTTTTTATGAAAGTATCGTGTAGTTCAGCTTTTTAGTCAATTTTTCATGTACAGGATACAACCGGAACCCGAACCTGAATTGGTGCAAGTCGAGGAAGAAGCGCCGAAGGAACAGCCAGCGATAGCAGACAAGTAGACTGTAGTTAGGGTATTGCAGTATAGTTGAATAATAATAATAAACCAAAAATATTAACAATATTTTGTAGTTTTATTTTCACTACATTTTTATACTTACCTTTTTAATAATAAAATTTAAATTCACTCCATACGAATCGAATAAAACATAAGCCATTTTTACAGAGTGGGGCGCGTCTTCGTAGAGTGAAATTTCTATACGATAATTAGATATAATATTATGACAGTCAAATACGGTACAAATCTTAGCTTCTTTAAGTTAAAAGGAGAAAATGCAGTTCAGAAAATACATTTCCTATGAAAAGATATTTTGGATATTTTATTTAATAAAACGAAATGAATGTCATACAAGTTTTTATTTCGTATAACCAAATAACTCTGACCTCTCATTTCATACTATACCTATTTACAATAAATTATATTTTTTACAGACAATTTATACTTATATGTATAGTTGCCATGATCCTCAATGGGATATTATCTAACACATTCGCAAAATCATACAACAATTAGTACCTACTTGACAACTGTAGTAGAATTACTGTTCTTATAAATATAATGACTTATTAAAGATCTGTCTTGATATATTAATATTTACAAATACAAATGGCTATATTATATGATAATATTTCAACAGAATTTATAATAAAATAGATTACAAAAAAGATCTTCAAGTACAGTAACAATTCTTCTTGTAGCTATAGCTATAATGTTCTTATATGTATATAGTTTGTACATTTAAAGATCTATGTAGGTGATTTAACGTATCCATAATTTGTTATTTGATAAATGCAAAACTATTATGTCCCGCAAAATTTCTAGTACGCTCTGAATTAAACTTCAGTTCATTGCTTTAGTTCAGAATCCAAAGTTTATTTTATTTGTTTCTTTACAATAATTTAATCACAATTCTATCACCATCTTCGGAAAATTGATAAGAGAAGAACCACCAACGAATTCAGAACGTAACAGAAGTTTTTACAAGATTCTTCTATACAATACAATTAATCAAGTCTTTCTCAAACTACCTTCATGCTTAATTTTATTGATGAAATTTTTACAAATGAATGAGATTGCTTTAACTTTTTACAATAACTTATCATAAGTTTATACTTATAGGTATTTAAATAATTTATACAACCATTTCATTCAGATTTTCGTTATAATGGTACAGTTATCTGAAATCAAACTACACTCAAAATAATTTCTGACAATAGTCCTACTCATTCTTTCAGGTCGTTTTCTCTTGGCCATGTAACTCCTAAAACTTGTAGCGCCATATAGGTCTTACGCTTGTCGCGGTTGCCTTGTGCGTCAGTTTTTTTTTATTGTAGATAGGCTTACGCTTAGCGACAATCATGCCTAATGTAAAGCAATGATGAGGTCTAGGTTGGAGCGCGCTTGCCTAGAAAATGTCTATTCACACTTCTCTTGAAGGCACCCAGATTGTGTTTGGCTGACAACACGGAGTCTGGAAGGGCGGCCCTCACTTTAGCGGTTTAAATTAGAAACGCGGAAGAAAAAGTAAGTCTTGTATGCCAATTGCCATAATACCGTATTCCGTCCATGTTACAGCTGCCGGCACGTAACTTGGCAATAACTTGGCGGGGGGAACAAGGTAGCGGGATCGAAGTTCGCTATTGGTTGGTCATTTGATGTTGTCTCTCTCGCAGTTCGTTGCACGAAGTGTACGATGGGCAATCTTTACCCCACCAAGCTAAAACCTTGCAAAGTTACGTGCGCCGCGGCTCCTGTATCAAACCCAAATGCACACCAAGGCACAGTCAGCGTTTTGGCCAAGGCACGTCACGAGTTGAGCGCGTGTCTTCGCGAGGGCCGATCAACAGCAGTTTCCTCAAGGCGCCATTTTAAACACCAACAAGATTTTCCCTCTCCCTCTCCTGCAAGTGCTTCCTCTCGCTCTTTGTCCCAATGATCTTTTAGCGGTACAGAGGGCAATAGGGAAATTTCCCTCCAGGCAGGTGTTGAGCCTGGGGATCGCTAGTGATCCGAGCGTGTGACGTCAGAATTTGTATTTATAGAACGCTCGTCGAATGCTCTGTCAGCGTGTGCTATTGCGCTGGTGACGCCATCTATCATCAGCTATCGAAGACCGCTACAATCTCATTTCCCCATGTGAGGCTCTGTCTTCAAAGCTGCTCCGGCTCTTGTGCCAGGCGTGTGCGGTCTACCGTAGTTTGCTCGCGAGATCTCGATAAGCTGGGCCATACACTGAGTCTCAGTCGGTCCTGCCGCGCGCGGCGGGTCTCAGACGAGCGTGGGCGCGGCGCGCTGCGGCGGCTTGGGCGGCAGCGGCGGCGGCGTGCGCGGCTGCAGCCGCTGGCGCTGGGTCTCGCGCAGGTTGTCCAGGAAATCTGCAATTAATCGACACTCAATTAGTCGTTGTTTATTTATTTGACATTTACCAGCTTACTGCCCTGCGGCAACGGACGGACCACGTCGTTGTGGCCACGTGGCTGCCGGGGATGCTCGACGTGCTGGACACGCTCTGCGGCATCGGACAGACCACGGCATCGGTACCGACCTGGCGGGTGGTGGTGCAGCGGGTGTCCGGGGCGCAGCGCCGCGCGCACGCGGGCACTCTGCCCCTCCGCGCTGCCGGGGATGCTCGACGTGCTGGACACGCTCTGCGGCATCGGACAGACCACGGCATCGGTACCGACCTGGCGGGTGGTGGTGCAGCGGGTGTCCGGGGCGCAGCGCCGCGCGCACGCGGGCACTCTGCCCCTCCGCGCTGCCGGGGATGCTCGACGTGCTGGACACGCTCTGCGGCATCGGACAGACCACGGCATCGGTACCGACCTGGCGGGTGGTGGTGCAGCGGGTGTCCGGGGCGCAGCGCCGCGCGCACGCGGGCGCTCTGCCCCTCCGCGCTGCCGGGGATGCTCGACGTGCTGGACACGCTCTGCGGCATCGGACAGACCACGGCATCGGTACCGACCTGGCGGGTGGTGGTGCAGCGGGTGTCCGGGGCGCAGCGCCGCGCGCACGCGGGCACTCTGCCCCTCCGCGCTGCCGGGGATGCTCGACGTGCTGGACACGCTCTGCGGCATCGGACAGACCACGGCATCGGTACCGACCTGGCGGGTGGTGGTGCAGCGGGTGTCCGGGGCGCAGCGCCGCGCGCACGCGGGCACTCTGCCCCTCCGCGCTGCCGGGGATGCTCGACGTGCTGGACACGCTCTGCGGCATCGGACAGACCACGTCGTCGTGGCTACGCCTGGTACCGACCTGGCGGGTGGTGGTGCAGCGGGTGTCCGGGGCGCAGCGCCGCGCGCACGCGGGCACTCTGCCCCTCCGCGCTGCCGGGGATGCTCGACGTGCTGGACACGCTCTGCGGCATCGGACAGACCACGTCGTCGTGGCTACGCCTGGTACCGACCTGGCGGGTGGTGGTGCAGCGGGTGTCCGGGGCGCAGCGCCGCGCGCACGCGGGCACTCTGCCCCTCCGCGCTGCCGGGGATGCTCGACGTGCTGGACACGCTCTGCGGCATCGGACAGACCACGTCGTCGTGGCTACGCCTGGTACCGACCTGGCGGGTGGTGGTGCAGCGGGTGTCCGGGGCGCAGCGCCGCGCGCACGCGGGCACTCTGCCCCTCCGCGCTGCCGGGGATGCTCGACGTGCTGGACACGCTCTGCGGCATCGGACAGACCACGTCGTCGTGGCTACGCCTGGTACCGACCTGGCGGGTGGTGGTGCAGCGGTTGTCCGGGGCGCAGCGCCGCGCGCACGCGGGCGCTCTGCCCCTCCGCGCTGCCGGGGATGCTCGACGTGCTGGACACGCTCTGCGGCATCGGACAGACCACGTCGTCGTGGCTACGCCTGGTACCGACCTGGCGGGTGGTGGTGCAGCGGTTGTCCGGGGCGCAGCGCCGCGCGCACGCGGGCGCTCTGCCCCTCCGCGCTGCCGGGGATGCTCGACGTGCTGGACACGCTCTGCGGCATCGGACAGACCACGGCATCGGTACCGACCTGGCGGGTGGTGGTGCAGCGGGTGTCCGGGGCGCAGCGCCGCGCGCACGCGGGCGCTCTGCCCCTCCGCGCTGCCGGGGATGCTCGACGTGCTGGACACGCTCTGCGGCATCGGACAGACCACTTTTTTTTTTTTTTTTTTTTTTTTTATAATGGATAGATAGGCTTGCGCTTGACTACAATCATATCTGATGAACAGAAATGATGAGGTCTAGGATGGAGCGCGCTTGCCTAGAAAATGCCTATTCACTCTTCTCTTGAAGGCACTCAGGTTGTACTTGGCTGGGAACACAGAAGCTGGAAGGGTGTTCCACACCTTAGCGGTACGTATCAGAAACGTAGATGAAAAACGTTTCGTTCGAGCTTGCTGGACGTCAACCACATAAGGATGCCACTTCTCCCGGCGTCTTGCGGTTCTATGGTAGAAAGGTGAAGGAGGTACTAAATTGTGGAGTTCTTGAGCACACTCCCCAAAGTATATCCTGTAAAAAACCGCTAAACAGGCAACCTTGCGTCGGTGTTCTAGACTGAGCAATTTTGCCCGTGTTAACGATTCCTTGCCGATTATTTTGCGTGCGCGGCGATCAACCGAGTCCAATGCATCGAGCTGATATTTTGCAGATCCATCCCAGAGGTGGCTGCAGTACTCCATGCCGGAACGAACCTGAGCTTCATACAGTGTCAAAAGCTGTTCGGGCGTGAAGTACCGCTTAACCTTGTTCAGGATGCCTAGTTTTTTGGCAGCTGTTTTCGCCTTAGCTTCGATGCATTTCCCAAAATTGAGATTGGGGGAGATATTAATACCCAAGAGATCGATGTGATCGCCGATCGGAACGGATACACTTTGAAAAGTGGGAGCCAAGGTGAAGGGGCTCTTTTTTGCGGTGAATAGACACGCTTGCGTTTTGGTAGCGTTAAACTTGACTAGATTAGCGTCACCCCACTCAGACACTTCTCTTAAAGTCAAGTTAACGCGATCTACCAATGCCTCTCTTAGTTCGAGAATCTCAGCACCGCTGGCTTTAGAACTAGACATGTATCTCTCCGAGACAGTGCTGTCATCTGCATAACCAAACAAACCTGGTTTGAGCAGATCATTGATATGCAGCAGGAAAAGCGTCGCGGAGAGAACAGATCCCTGAGGTACACCGGCATTGATAGCCATTAGGTCCGAAGAGTGACCGTCGACGACCACTCGAAAAGACCGTTCCCTCAGGAAATCAGATATCCAGTTACAGAAGCCAGCGGGTATTCCATACGCAGGGAGTTTGCTGAGTAGGCTGCCGTGCCAGACTCGGTCAAAAGCCTTAGAGATGTCAAGTGAGACAGCAAGCGCCTCACCGTATCTCTCTATGGCTTCGCCCCATGTGTGCGTAGCATACACAAGAAGATCGCCAGTGCTTCGGTTCGAACGGAAGCCATACTGACGGTCCGACAAAAGGTCATTTTCTTCTAGGTATGCTAGGAGCTTACGATTGAGTACACGTTCCATACTTTTACAAAGAATGGACGTGATGGCAATCGGTCTATAATTGGCCGGGTCGGCACGACAACCCTTCTTGGGCACCGGCTGCACGTTGGCAACCTTCCAAGAAAGTGGGACTCGAGCAGTAGAAAGAGAGAGGCGAAACAAGCGCGTTAATATAACCACGTCGTCGTGGCTACGCCTGGTACCGACCTGGCGGGTGGTGGTGCAGCGGGTGTCCGGGGCGCAGCGCCGCGCGCACGCGGGCGCTCTGCCCCTCCGCGCTGCCGGGGATGCTCGACGTGCTGGACACGCTCTGCGGCATCGGACAGACCACGTCGTCGTGGCTACGCCTGGTACCGACCTGGCGGGTGGTGGTGCAGCGGGTGTCCGGGGCGCAGCGCCGCGCGCACGCGGGCGCTCTGCCCCTCCGCGCTGCCGGGGATGCTCGACGTGCTGGACACGCTCTGCGGCATCGGACAGACCACGTCGTCGTGGCTACGCCTGGTACCGACCTGGCGGGTGGTGGTGCAGCGGGTGTCCGGGGCGCAGCGCCGCGCGCACGCGGGCGCTCTGCCCCTCCGCGCTGCCGGGGATGCTCGACGTGCTGGACACGCTCTGCGGCATCGGACAGACCACGTCGTCGTGGCTACGCCTGGTACCGACCTGGCGGGTGGTGGTGCAGCGGGTGTCCGGGGCGCAGCGCCGCGCGCACGCGGGCGCTCTGCCCCTCCGCGCTGCCGGGGATGCTCGACGTGCTGGACACGCTCTGCGGCATCGGACAGACCACGTCGTCGTGGCTACGCCTGGTACCGACCTGGCGGGTGGTGGTGCAGCGGGTGTCCGGGGCGCAGCGCCGCGCGCACGCGGGCGCTCTGCCCCTCCGCGCTGCCGGGGATGCTCGACGTGCTGGACACGCTCTGCGGCATCGGACAGACCACGTCGTCGTGGCTACGCCTGGTACCGACCTGGCGGGTGGTGGTGCAGCGGGTGTCCGGGGCGCAGCGCCGCGCGCACGCGGGCGCTCTGCCCCTCCGCGCTGCCGGGGATGCTCGACGTGCTGGACACGCTCTGCGGCATCGGACAGACCACGTCGTCGTGGCTACGCCTGGTACCGACCTGGCGGGTGGTGGTGCAGCGGGTGTCCGGGGCGCAGCGCCGCGCGCACGCGGGCGCTCTGCCCCTCCGCGCTGCCGGGGATGCTCGACGTGCTGGACACGCTCTGCGGCATCGGACAGACCACGTCGTCGTGGCTACGCCTGGTACCGACCTGGCGGGTGGTGGTGCAGCGGGTGTCCGGGGCGCAGCGCCGCGCGCACGCGGGCGCTCTGCCCCTCCGCGCTGCCGGGGATGCTCGACGTGCTGGACACGCTCTGCGGCATCGGACAGACCACGTCGTCGTGGCTACGCCTGGTACCGACCTGGCGGGTGGTGGTGCAGCGGGTGTCCGGGGCGCAGCGCCGCGCGCACGCGGGCGCTCTGCCCCTCCGCGCTGCCGGGGATGCTCGACGTGCTGGACACGCTCTGCGGCATCGGACAGACCACGTCGTCGTGGCTACGCCTGGTACCGACCTGGCGGGTGGTGGTGCAGCGGGTGTCCGGGGCGCAGCGCCGCGCGCACGCGGGCGCTCTGCCCCTCCGCGCTGCCGGGGATGCTCGACGTGCTGGACACGCTCTGCGGCATCGGACAGACCACGTCATCGGTACCGACCTGGCGGGTGGTGGTGCAGCGGGTGTCCGGGGCGCAGCGCCGCGCGCACGCGGGCGCTCTGCCCCTCCGCGCTGCCGGGGATGCTCGACGTGCTGGACACGCTCTGCGGCATCGGACAGACCACGTCGTCGTGGCTACGCCTGGTACCGACCTGGCGGGTGGTGGTGCAGCGGGTGTCCGGGGCGCAGCGCCGCGCGCACGCGGGCGCTCTGCCCCTCCGCGCTGCCGGGGATGCTCGACGTGCTGGACACGCTCTGCGGCAACGGACAGACCACGCCTGGTACCGACCTGGCGGGTGGTGGTGCAGCGGGTGTCCGGGGCGCAGCGCCGCGCGCACGCGGGCGCTCTGCCCCTCCGCGCTGCCGGGGATGCTCGACGTGCTGGACACGCTGCTGCGACTGGCGCTCTGCGGCAACGGACAGACCGTGTAAGGATATGACAATAGACGTAATATACACAGGACCTGGCGGACCGCGCGAAAGAATGTCGCCAGTTTACTGGTGTCAAAAATGTCTGTTTTGACAACAACAGCGTCAGTTGTAAGTCAACCCGCAGTATTGTCTATGGACCGCGGCCCACGCCACAGATCACAATACTTTATATTAGTCCGCACGCGAGTTTCCTGCGTACACTATTACCGTAACCGATACGTCATATTAATGAATTAAGTGTTTCTTTCTTTTGACACTTCCGGAGTGCCACGTAATACCTTCGTAGCCGCATTACCTGTGCATCCTCGTTGTTCTCGTCGTGTATCCTCAGCGCGACGTCGCTGAGCGAGTCGGCGTCGTCGTCCCGCTCCTTCGCCTCGGGAGTGACAAGAACAGCACCACTGGGCACGCCCACCGCGCTCGACACTTCTACCACTTGGATACGCGCGCCGTCCAACTCCTGAAACAAGATACATTTTATTGTTACATTTTCTTACGAAAATTCCTATAAATAAGCTTTAAGGCGAATAGAAAAAACCTTAAAAACGATACCCATTTTCAGTTTTTACCAAAATTTAACAATCCTGGATTTGATGATGTGTTTTTAAATCTAAGATGGTGGACGTACACTTTTGCTAACTCAGTCGAACCTGCGATTCATGCTGGCGACATAGCCTTTCCATTACGGCTCACTTTTTCGATCTCTGTGGCCTTGTTGTTCAATTAATTTTTTAAGAAATTTTTAAGATTGCTATTGAATCAAGATTAAAAAGAGTGAGGGAATGACTTATCAACCTGATTGCCCTCGTGATTTATCGAAGAAAATTCATGATTAATAGACAGGATAGATAGACTACAGCTGCTGTTATCCAATCGTAAGTACCTGCACGAGCGTGTCCGGGTGCAGCGGCGTGGTGCCCAGCAGCACCGTGTGCTGCGCGGTGAGCGCGGGGCAGTAGCGCTGCAGCACGGGGCGCAGCACGTGCCGCAGGCGGCGCGCGGGCCGGCAGCGCACGGCCACGGCGCGCCCCGCCACCAGCACGCGCACCACGCAGCGCCGCTCCACCGCCAGGCAGCGCCCGCCCACCGAGCTGGACGCCGCGTTCACGTCCACCGCGCGGCTGGAGCCCTGCGACAATACGACCTGACCATTAGCATCAAACCAGACGACCGTACACGCACACACTTGTGCGCATGGACGTACGCGTGTGGTGTACACGCACGTACGTACGCCCGCACGGACGCACGCACGCACTCACTGACTCAATCACACACCTGAGCGGCGTCCTTGACGATGACGTCGTAGGTGGTGCACAGCAGGTTGCGGCGCTGCAGCAGGCGGTCCACGAGGCGCCGCACGGTCACGTCGGGCGACACGCCCACCACGGACGTGGCGCCGTCGGGCAGCACCACGCGGCACAGCGCCGCGTTGCCCGACCACGGGCACTGCCCGTTCGCTGTCTGGCTCGACTTCACCGCCTGCGGGCAAAGTTATTGGTTTACAATAGCAAGGGCTTGTCCAATGTACAGTTGCCGGCATGTAACTTGGCAAGGTTTTGGCCGGGTGGGGGAAGTTTACGAATTGTACGGTATTGTGTAGAGACAACAATCAACTGACTAACCAGCGCGCTAGGATCCCATTACTTCGGTCCCCGCACCCCGCTTGATAACCCAAGAGACCCAGAAGCATCTCTAACGCATCTAACATCTACAATTTCATCCATTTTAATTTCCGATAAAAATTTTGGAACAATTTTTGGGACAACTTTTATCGCGCGAGAAAATTTTATCCAATCGTGTTTCTGCTTCTGAGAAAAGGTTTAATAATGTATATTATGTGTCTTTATAGTTTTCAACCTGAAGGTCACTAAAAATTGCTTGAATAACCTTTTAATGCTGTTAAGGGGAATGGGTACCATACGGGGGCGAAAATTTAGATTTTATTTAGTTTTTCGCTAATAGTGCACTAATTATACATCGAAGGCTATTGGCAATGAGTTTTGCGCGCACAGCATTTTTGCATCTACACGCTTTTAATAGAAACTCTGCTCAACAATACTCATTTACTTCATATTGGTTCGATAACTCGAAATCTGGGAAACTGCAAAAAAATTCTTTCGGGAACCAATATGAGGTGAGTGGGAATTTTTGAGCTAAGTTTCTACTAGGAACATGTAAATGCAAAAATATTATGCCCGCCAAATTCATTGCAATAAACCTACAATGTGTAGTTAGTCTAATATTTACGAAAAACTAATGAAAATTTGAATTTCGCGGGCTGGTAGGGCCGAAACACCCTCTAAGAATGTACAGGTATTGTATCAAATCAAATCAAAACAAAATATCTTTATTTCACATAGGCATAGTATTAATATGATATTTGTCACATTTGTATGGCGATAACTCCAAGTCGACTTAAAACTAAGTTTACGAGGGTTCCAACGCGCCCTGCTCTAAGAAGAAGCCCACAACAAACTCAGCCGGGTTTTGTTTTCTGTTATCATCACTTCACATAAACTCTTAAAACTAATTGAGCTAGTATAATAACAGCAGTTCATTCATCCCCAAGGATCTGATTCATGTAAGTGTATCACTATTCACTATGAATTAGCCACGCCCACCACTAGAAGTTTGTAGACTTTATCACAATTTACAGAGCCACGTGGAAAATAAACAGGTATCTATTAATAGCTCCTCGTAAAGCCAATAAAGTTGTAAACCCAACTTACACACTTATTATACTCAATTGTTTCTCTTATTTGCTTGGATGATTAAGAACATGTTTTATTTTTAACGTACAAATATTTAATTGTTTACCAGTTATCTGGAAAAATTAAGCAGTATTCAAACAGTACTCTGATTCAGTAATAGACACACTGTTCTCCTTTTTATTTGGAAACGGTGTCAATTTTTAGTCTTATATTTGAAGATAGCAACAGAAAAATTGATAACAAGTTTATATTTGTTCAAGTGTATTTATAAAAAAAATTATTTATAGAAATTTTCGTATACGAACATTGAGTAACTAAACTCGCCGGCATATTTAGCGGAACATAAAAAAAAGGTTTGATATCAGTATCATATAAAGTTGCTGGCTGGTTTATACATTATTTAATTTAAAAAGAAATATTTTCAAATTAAGAAAACAACTGAACATCACATTTTATGCAATTGTTTTAATTTTATTCAAATACACCTTATCTGGAGCGAACTTCGAGTATTTCTTTCTTCTGAGTTTGATTTAAAATTTCATTGAAATACTGTTTTTTGTTAGTTTTTTTTAATCGCGTATCTTTCTGGAGTTGATGACTGAATTATGCCTGACTTAGCCCCAACGGAGATTGCCAGGGCACTCGAAATGCGAAGAAATGGTCAAACCTACAGAGTGATATCCAGAGATCTTCGTCGACCAGTTTCAACGATCCATCGCAGTATCCAACGGTTCAGGGAGACCGGTACTTATGTGAGAAGAGCAGGACAAGGCAGAAAAAGACGCACTTCGAGTAGGGATGATCGTTTCATTCGGCTTCGTGTACGTAGGAACCCCCGTTTGACGGCCGTCCAAGCCCAACATGAGTTAGAAGCAGTGCGGGGTGTAACCGTAAGTGAGCGTACGGTACGAAGAAGGCTCGAAGAAGCTGGTTTGGGTTTATTTGTGCCCGCCAAGGCTCCAAGGCTCGAGGTAAATCATCGTAGAAACAGGTTAACTTTTGCTCAGGAACATCGACTTTGGAACGCGGACCAATGGAGTAAGGTATTGTTTAGTGATGGGTGCAGAATTCTCTTAAATCAAATTGACGGCAGGCAAAGAATATACAGACGCAAAGGAGAACGATACATTCAGACAAATTTTGAAACTACAGTTGCATACGGTGGTGGATGAATAATGGTTTGGGCGGGCATTTGTTTGGGAGCTCGCACAGACTTGGTAGTGATTGACAGAGGGAGTCTGACTGCAGACCACTATATCAGAGAAGTTTTAGAAGAAAATGTCGTACCGTTTGCCCCATATATCGGTGACGATTTTGTTTTTATGCAGGATAATGCTCTGCCGCATACCGCTCGGGTAACTCAAGCTTATCTTAATGATATGAATATCACTGTTATGGAGTGGCCGGCGAGATCACCGGATATGAACCCAATAGAGCACGTTTGGGACTTGCTGAAAAGAAAAGTTAAGTCCAGAATTCCAGCTCCTGCCAACGTGGGAGAACTGCGAATCGCCGTAGTTGAGGAATGGCGGAGACTATCCCAGGAGACCATCGATTACATCATTCTCAGTATGCCTAGACGGGTAGAAACTTTAATAAGAGCACGTGGAGGAAATACGCGATGTTAATCACCATTTTTCTAATTTAATTAATTGTAATTTTAATATTAAATTCCACTTTTCCAGGTTACATGAAAAGTTCAAAAATGTACCATTTTTCACAAATAGCCTTTACTCGCAAAATCTGTTCTTAATGTGATCTCATTTTAAGTAAAAACAAATGAAACTTTAAATAACAAAAGAAGTGTAGTAAGTAGATTTTAAAATAAAACCATATTTTTTTAATTATGGACCTTTTTTTTATGTTCCGCTAAATATGCCGGCGAGTTTATGTACTAACGTACTAGAGGGGCTCTCTGCGTTTATGACTGTGTCACAGGTAGCAGACGCGCGGCGGGCGCGGTAAGAGTGAGGAGAGGTCGTCGTCGTTGGCCTTGCTGAGAGAGTCTCAGCAAATAAAGGAGCAAAATTTTTATTCGAAGTGTCCTCTCTTGTTACTCAATGTATAGGTACGAATATGTATTTAGTAGCTTCAACTAAAAGACAACCTTACGGCCCATTTTGTATGTTATAGCACGCGGAAATTTAGTTGAGCCAAAATGGCTGCCGTCTTGCGCAGGTAAATCTCCTTGCGGCACCCTCATATTGCCACCATAGTTGACACCCCAAAATGTGTTTTGCACAGCGTTCAACTTATACGCCGCCTACTATACGAGTATGTAGATGCATCAACAAATTGTATCCAACGATTTTGTCATCATTTTAGTAATAAACATTTCACTATTTTAGCATTTACTACGGAAAATTGCCACTTTAAAGACATACCTACTTAAGGCTCCATATTGAAACACTGTGAGGTCTTTCCCATTTCAAAAAAATGCCCAGCGCGCATAGTGTTCACATGAAAAATTTTCAGGTTAAAATTCCTTATTTGTAGATAGGAAAAGGAAACAGTGATATATTTCAAAGATGTTATTGCAGTATATGAATCAAAGTAACTTAACGCTCGCAAATATTTGTATGCCTTATCGAGAATTTCCACTCGTCGAGCACGATTGTAACCGTTTATAACCATCTCATTTGCACTCCGTTTCACAACTTTGCGAGGATACAAACTAAAACATTCCTAGCTCATAATGACTTGCTGGAAGATGTTTTCTAAGGAAATCAAATAAACCTATATTATTCGCTTTAATTTACATATTCTAACTAATACACATAATACTTTCCTACACTATTTGTATATTGGATTCTAAAAAATCATTAATTTTAATGGTAAAAGGTATGTTTATATATTTTTGTATAATAGACATGTACACATTATTGTATTAGTGTCTAGAATAAATATACGAATAGTCTTATGGATTTTCAGTCTAGGGCCTATATGACAAAATCCAATAGGCTCTTGACTTGGTTGATATGGAACTTTTAAAAACTCATATGTATGAATTTTATTATGTCGGAAGGTTTATACTACGTCCTCAATGTACCTATGTTATACTAGATCGTTTATCGGTTAAATCACAGACAATTTAAAGTTAAGTTCTGCCTAAGAACGAAAAACAATATGCATCCAAATTTCGTCGTGGTGAGACAGTCTCGCGTAGCTCAGTGGAAGAGCTCCTAGCCGCGATAGCTGGGGGACGTGGGTTCGAGTCCCACCGCGAGTGAAATTTTGATGCATATTTAAATTTATAGGAATTTAAAGTTATTCCTTGGTCTGTGGGTTAAATGGCAAGTAAACATGCTACTTACTTCATTGTCTTCAGCGGTGGAGTTTGTGGAGGCAGCCGAGTTGGTCCGGTCTCTAGACGTGGCGCGCACCTTCCAAGGTAGCAGCGACGCGCCGCTTTTTCGCCTGTCCGATGCGTTTGATGCTGACTTCTTTAACTGTAAATATTGAAACAAATCTATAAATTATAATATACTTATTTATACACAGACGATATTTTTATCTTATTATATTTGTTTTATAAAATGTCCGCGTAATTAGGTGAGAAAATCCATTCATGCAAATGGGGAACAGGGATGGCCCGAGTATGAACCCTTGAGTGACCCCCATTTGAACAAATAAAGTAATAGTGCCTATTGAGCTCGACATCTCTGGATAAATACAGAAACTTGTATAAAATAGAACAAAGTTGCTGACACGATGGGGTATCAGATATGGGATCCCATATTCTAAACCAGCGTGAATTGACTTTGGTTTGGTTAGGTTTGCACATCCACTAGAATTCCCATGTCTACGATGTCGGTCTAGATGACCGTTGACGGACAAGCCTTTAAAGACACTTCTTTTTCCCCGGCGAAGTTTACCCGGAGACTTTTTTGGACTTGATGCTGTTTTAACATGGTACTAATATTAATAAAGGAAGGACAAAATAGTAACTTCAGGCATGAGTGTTTTATTTTATATTTTCATAATATAAAATTCATCAGCTCGATTATGTCCTTCTTTGTTGTCCCTTAAAATAATATTATGCTTTTAATACAGAGAGGAACAAAACAGTACCTACAGCTTCTATGAGTGTTTCGTTTTATATTCTCATAATATAATTAAACATCTCATCTATACTGTTGTTTTGTTCCTCTCTATTGCAATCTTAGCAACTTTAATACAGAATCTCAGGAAAGGATCCCTGAGTTCAGTTTTTTCCAATATGACGGGAAGAGCGTCCTTGCACAGGTTCAAACTTATCTCTTGTTGGAGGGCCTCGCGCGCGATACTATGCTGCGGACAGTCGAGCAGAAGATATCATCATTATATTGAGATTGGCTACCTTAGGTGTGTCAGGGTGCGGCGCGTGCGGCGCGTAAGGCGGCGGCAGGCCGCGCAGGTCTGCGCGCGCGCACTCCGCGTGCACGCCCGAGCGCAGGAAGCGCGGGTAGCTGTCGAACTTCATCACGTTGAAGATCTGCTTCTGGGCCTGGACACAGTAAAACATGGTTCTTTATGTATCAGCATAAATGCTGCGATAATGGCTGGCTGAGCTAGAAAGTAAAATTCTAGTCCAGGAAAGGGAGAAAGACTCGGTTGCTTCAACAAACTTCAAAATACACGTAAAAGTTAAACATGGTGCTAAAAAAACAAACGTCATTAAAGCGTCCTTACGGATACGAGAAATAACATAAAGAATTTTAAAGAACCTCTGTTAGGTTTCCCGAAAAAAAGACTTCGATCAAGTATCGAACTCCACCGTCCTTTGCGTTTTGGATCCAAACATTTCAAGGCTAAAGGAGGTGGCAAGATGTTTATGAGGTTTATCTCTACCAGCAGCGGCGGACATTTTCCTCACGAATTCCTCAATATCTGCCTCCTACCTGCAGGAACAGGTCCTGCGGCGGCGGGGTCTGGTGCAGGCGAAGCATGGCGGCGCGCCTGGCCGCAGCGTCCACGTTGACGGGCTCCGATGCGCCCTCCGCGAGGTGCGTCTGCCAGATCTCGGCCGCAAGGGAGGACCTCCTTTCATCGTCCTCACAGGTACGGTACTGCTCGCACGACCACCAGAATCTGAGACAATACAGCGGAAATGACAGACAGGACTCTGTTGCTGTTGTTGGCTTAGTGCTCTTCTGTTCTTAAAACTCTTACGGAAAGACATTACCACCAAGGCATTCAAGTTTTTTTTTCCGAAACAACGGCTTAATTATTTTTCTTATTTTGTCTTCAAATAATATGCTTTCGGGTTGGACTGACGTTATCTTGCTTTACGTTATTGTTTGAAATATATAATTAAAAGACGTGGCTTTAGAAAATTGGAGCTGGTGATCTTAAAGAAAAAATGGACACCTCCTTAATTGACAGAGACTCTATAAATGTTTCACGAACTATTAGAATTTGCCGGTGATGATAAAATGTCATGCTCACGAGCTCTCATAACGGTAATTGCAAGACGTTGGGGCGTGAATGGGGAAAGTTGGAAGAGGTAATACATTTGTTGTGGGCGCTGCAATGTCCTGGTTCCTCTCACCTGATGTTTTCAGCGGCAAACTCCTTGGCCAGGAAGTGCGCGAAGGCGGCCGCGCCCGCCGGGTCGGCCAGCAGTTGTTCAAGGCCCAGCGACCAGCGCGCCACGCCGCCGCAGCTGCCGTTGTTATTGGGGGCCAGCGGAGGGGTGCCCTCGCTCATTTGCTGCGGACAATTCAAAATTATATATTACTTTTGCGGAGCATATTATCAAGTAAAAGTTGTGGCAACGAAGTTTACGGGTTCATGTGTTAAGTCCAAAATATGGTATCAACGCGCGGGATTGGAGTCGCATACCGTCTCTTTTTCGAAGTCCCGTCAGCGCCGAAATCCACTAAACGTTCCCTAAAGACAATCTCCGCAACCAATATGTGCATAACTTTTTACTTCCTGTTTCGTAACTACTGAATCGATTTGGCTAAATTTGGTTTGGTCTAGTGTAGTCCTTTCTATCTATACGGTGTACAATTACGCTGTATAACTCATGTTTACAAATATCATGTGGCTGCATTTTTAAACAATGGTGTCAGATTGTGAAATCTGCTTCTGTCATCGGATAAACGCTCCATATTCTTATAACAGCGATTGGTGCTGAAACTACAAAGGGATCGGATTTTGAGACAACGTCGCGTCGTCTGAGACAAAGAGAATGTAACACCCTTTACCATGACATGGAATAAGATGCATAATGGATACTTCTTCAGCTTGTCATATCATGTTCCACTCTGGTCCTTCAGTTCTATAAGGCTCTCGTTTTTCAATTCGAATATGTTATCGTAAACGCGTTTTACGAAGTAAACAAACATTAATTTATGTGTACTGAAAATTATAGTTAATCAATATGCGAGACGTGTCGTGGTTATGCTATTTATAAATTGTAATATCTGGGTGACCGAGCTTCGCTCGGTGGCCAATAGATGGCAGCAGTAGTCATATTTTTATTTTTTTTTGGTGAATTCGACATTTTATAAAAATGAATCCTAGCTAGATCGATTTATCGCCCCCAAAACCCCCTGTATACTAAATTTCATGGAAATCGTTCGAGCCGTTTCCGAGATCCAGATTATATAGAAATATATATATATACAAGAATTGCTCGTTTAAAGGTATAATAAAATTCTATATAAGTAAATTTATATCAGCCAATACTGGGTTGCCAATTTCCTGTTCAGTGAAGGACCAGCTCGGTTTTGCTTTGCTCATTACAGAATCTAATAATGGCTTTATCAGCATATTACGTTACGTCCATGTTCAACGTTTATTCAATTTTCAATTTCATCCAGACGGGCGTGAAATTGAACAGTTCCTGTGCACACTACGAAATACGTATATACTTCAGAATAGAAAAACGATAGACAGGCAACCTTTCGACAATTTTCTTGACATTGGAGTTTTGCGATGAACAGTGTCAAGAAAACGCAGTGAAAGCTCCCTTAAACCTCTGCCTTTCATCCAGGGGATCGAGGATAAAAATTTCTGAGACGAACCTCTGTTTTTTTCGGAGTTATCCACGTTTTAAGAAACTAGCATAACAGTGGGGCGTAAAAAAATGTTGATACAAAGAGTGTCTATTTAACGATGAGTCTTCTAGACACGGACCCAGTGAATCCTAAGAATCAAGACGGATAGAAGGTATGTAAGACACAGCTATTAAGTTGTGATCGTTGGTTACCTTGCTATAAATGCCGCGGTGGTCGTGATGGCGGTACGAGGAGCCAGCGCCGCTACCGGTCGTCCAACGGCGGAACGGCGACGTCTGTTCGCTCTGAGGACAAACAAACACACACTATTAACATCAAACGCCGCTTCACGCATACACACTCATTACTAACAGCAAAGCCAGGAGTTATTACAGGTTTTTGTACGAATTACAAGTCGACTCGCATCGTACAAACGAATCGAATACCTCTATACATTTACAGCCAGCGCCATCTATGGACATGCGGCTGTCAATAGATGGTGATTCGTCCAAAAACCCGTACTAACCTCCGCCCTGGTAGGCATGAGGTATTAGAACACACTGATCAAAAAAGCCCCCAAGTTGTTATTTTAGTCACAACTTAAAGATCCTTATGCATATCATCTTCTGCATTTTATTTATAACGCATCGTAAACTTGTCTAACCGTTATGGCTTCAAAACACATGATATATATTAGTAGCACAGTTTTGTATGGTTTATAAATGAGCACCGGCTTACCACCGTGCCATGATCGAACTGAATTCAATGCAAATATTATTTTACATTCGATAATTTCCTGCAATTTTTTCCCTCTTAGTGAGCAATGAATTAACTCCATTTATGGTGATTCTGCCATTGCCTCGGAAAATGTTTTTTTTTTGTATTCAAATCTTCGCACTCTTTCTCAAATAAAAATATTATCTCTTTATTTGGTCCTTTTCAATCAATCAGGTTGCCTGTAAGAGATTGCTCTAGCAATAAGGCCGCCTTTGCGCTTATTGTGTTCCGTTATATTGTGTTTCCCTATCTGTATTTTTGTATGTGTGCAAAACTACAAAAAACTCTATTTTAGGGTACCGTACCCAAAGGGTAACAATGGAACCCCATTGCGGAGACTTCTTGAACCATGATAGCTACAGACTTGAAATTTTCACAGATGATATATTTCTGTTGCCGCTATAACAACAAATGCTAAAAACTAGAATAAAATAAATACTTAAGGGGGCTCCCATACAAGTGTGATTTTTTTGCTCGTTTTTGATTTTGATAGGCAAGGGTGTTTAGTTTAGTTTCAATATTATTGAGAATGGGTCTTGATAGTACGGAACCCTCAGTGCGCGAGCCGACTCGCACTTGACCAATTTTTGTAATAATTAATTTGTTTCATTTTAGCATTTCATCAGTCAGCGAATCTCGTATGAGATAATTATTAGCTGGAACAAAACCCGATATCAATCGAAAGAACTGTCGAAGGATTCCAAGAAGTTTTCGAGTACCTACGTCCTACAGGCTAATTAAAGCATTCCTTGTCGTATCTACAATAATTATTACATTTATCTCGGTACTTCTTAAAGAGGCTATAGGTTTAGGGTCTAATTGGCACTAAAAATTCGTTGCGGGCGTGGGGATATGTGCCTGCACATGCCAACGGAAGGGCTGAAGTTAAAACTAGATTCTAACCATCAAAAACCTTCATAATGTTATATTGAGTGCGAAGATGCGAAGTTATAATGAAACTTATAATGAAACTAGCTGACCCGGCAAACGCTGTTTTGCCATTGTTTTAGGGTAGCTGGACCGATTTTTACATGACTTTTACAGATCCTAAATGGAGTATTATACAAGTATTTATCCAGACTTTTATACTTTTTAGGGTTCCATACCAATTTGGTAAAAATGGAACCCTTATGGTGAGACTTTCTCCGTCCGTCTGTCACACTCATATTTCAGTAACTATCGAAGCTATCGATTTGAAATTTAGAATAGTTTTAGGTAATAGTGACCCAACGCCATTGCAATCATAAAACATTGAAAATTGTTTTTATTTTTATTTAAAAAGGGGGGAAAACCGGGTCGTCAAAATTTCAAAACAATATTAAGTAGGGTATCATATGAAAGGGCGTTACTTGTGTATTCTAAAACCGATTTTTATTTATTTTTTTAATCTAAATTCCGTGGGCCAAATATAAATAAATACCTAAATTCATTAAAAGCCGCAAAGAGCAAGGTCAATCAGCACAAAAAACCTTATTTTTTTGGGGTGGTGGTTATTTTCGGTAATGGTTCAGAAGTCGGAATCATACTTAAACAGTCTTTTTCCAAATTCAGTAAGTTTCCATCTAACATTGCGTCATCACATCCGGTGCTCAGTCTAAACTCAAATACAGACTTGGCTGAGAGAAGAAGCTGTCACTCATAAAAAGGACAGCACCAAATTAAATCAACAACTTGATAGTGTTTAATTTAAAACAGTTTGTAGAGCACACACGTTGATGGACGGGCGAAGACGGAGAATCCCCAAACCAAGTCATTCTCCTTTGTAAAAAACGAAATCTAAAGTTTAGGGATAATTTGATACAGATAATTTAACTGTACGCTCAAACTCAATTTGTTCACAATATTATGTATAATGTACTATTAGCCTGTAAGTTTCATTGAAGTGAATTGGTAAATTCTTTTTTAAACTAATAAAAATCTTAAACCATAATATAGATGTTTGATATTTTCCCTTGGATAAACAGTGTTCTATGCTAGTTTGATAGTTCAGACTTGGGAATTATATTCGGAATATCTAAAGGTCTAGGTAATCCTATAATCATGCATTTTTACTTCAGAAGTGAATAAATCTCGAAAGCTCCCAAATAATGGGAAGCAATTCAGAAAACTGATGATTATTATAAAATCGGAGGATATAATTTGCTGATTCGATTTCTAAATTGCAGTTTTATATGTAGAACAGAAGATGATATCTATGGCTACCTATCTTGATTGACTATTGCTAGAATATGTAAGTACTAATACTTCCAAGAATAAAGCTGAAGAAGAAAAGTGTATCTATCTTTTGACATGGATGGCGCACGCATGCATTTATTTTTGTCTTTGTCACTCTCACGGATAAGTTGATGGGTGTGACATGCAGCGTCGCGGAAGAATATAACAGAAAAACGACCTTTTACCCAATTTCTCTAAAACTAAGCCAGTTATCAAAAATCTGTTTCTCAACGTTTTTAGATATTATTATTACCGCCACATTAAAACAAAAAATTACAATTACACCCATTGTAGTTTCGAAAAAAAAGAAGAAAAACTGAGATTTTGGAGCAACTTTTGGGAGAATTTTCTATCGAGAAAATTTTATCCAATCGTGTTTCTGCTTCTCAACGATTTTAGATTAAAGACCCAAAATACATGGCGTATTAATTTAAAAGTAATTGTTTTTATAGTTTTTAAACAAAACTTCACTAAAGATTGCTTAAATATGGCTTCTACGCCGTTAAGGGGGAAGACCCTTGGTTTTATGATTCCTAAATTGCCTCTAGTGTGGATAGGCCGGGAAAAACCAATTTCGCGATCCAGTGCGATGTGCGATGCTGTGTTAGGGTTTATTTACCCCATGAAGTTTGTATAGTGGTATAGGTAAGACAACATTTCAAGGTTCAAGTATGTCTGTAAGTAAGTTTACTTATAGTAAGTAAAAAAAAACTGGCAATACCTCAGTGCTCCAGTCCGTGATGTACCATACAACCATTTTCAATGACACCGCGAAACTTAAATTAAATTATCATATTGGTGCTAATATTACGTCACGTCACTACCACACTAAAATCTCAAACACAATATCACAAACACAAATCACTAAGGATATGAAATGAAATGATACCAAGATCTCGCTTGAAAGGAAATTAAAAAGAAATAAATATGAGTGTAAATCCAAAGTTCATTCATCAGGAACACTACATTGAGAGTCATATACTTTAAAAAGCCTATACAAGCAGAAGATTTGATATTCCGACTATTTAATAATATTATGAACTTTACAAAACTTGTTATTAAATAGATTTTTATGTACTTTCATCTATAGACTAAAACAAAAAGCGTGTGTAATGAAAAAACTTTTCAAAGAAAGCGTGTAATGTCACGTCCACAAGTCCTCAAGGCTGGCGAATGATTACTGAAGTCGAGTGAGCAGCAGCAAGCATTGCGGGCGTAATGCGAAAATTACAATGACAATCACTGCGAATGAAATAGCCCCGTTTCCGGCGCGCTGCGGTCCGAGACAGAGGATGTGGCGGCAATGTTGTCATTGTCAATACGATATAGTACCCTACTCTAGGCTCATTTCTTTAATTAACTGACTTATTTAACCACGCAATGTTCATAAATAGATTTATAATAGGCCGTCACTCGTGCTTCGATTAGATAGAGCCCTACCTAACAACGACAGCTCCGTGAGTGCGGCAACTTTTTCTTGTAGTGTCAGTTTGAAATTTGTACGGTGCGGGGATGCTAGTGCGCGTCAAAATTTGTGTAGCGACGGCTCGGGTTTACAAATTTGAGCAAAGGCGGCCTCTTGGACCTTTATGGTTCATAAATTGCAATAAAAACAGAAGTTGCTTTTGTACAAATCCAGGGAGTAGTTGATTTTACGTTCCCGTTCCCACTCCTTTTCCCAACCTTTATACCTGATTTCGAGGAACTTTGCTACAGCAATTTGTCTAAGGGAATTGCCAATTATTTTATTTCTTCAGCAAATTCCCGAAGGAAAAGCAGCCTATATTATCTAATTGTTAATTTAGATAAAAAGCTATCTATGTTCTAGATTACAGGCAAATCAGTTATTACAGGCAGTCAGTGGTTGTGGCATGATTGAGTAACAAACATCCAAATTCACAAACTCTCACATCAATATTATTCATAAGTATCATAATATTATAGTCATGGTGAAACAGTTTTTTTCCAACAAGTTTCAGATAATGAAAACAATAAACACAAGTTCGCCTGAATATTCTAAATTATAAAAACAAATGTTTACACACCCGCAAGATATTTTCTACCACAAACATCCAGAAGGCCAAGATCAAAGCTGCTAAATGGTTGCATCAATAAATTCGCACTCGCGGCAAAATGACAGCTTCACGAGAAGGTCGGGGTCGTATCAATGTATATAATTGGCGCGAATCGAGAGACTGACCTCTTTCTAGATGTTGAGGAGGTAGGCGGCTATTTTGAGTGTTAAATGATCAAAGAGGTAATCTAGCTCTTGAGATTTGTGAGACGTACAATGTCATTTCCATTACTATGTCTATCAAAATCCTGATATTCATAACGCAATATTGCAAATGCAAATTAAGAGCTATGCACTTTAATAAGACCTTCCTAAATCTAAATAAGCTGTCTTTTTCTTATTGCACCACATGATTACTATTTTTTTTTGCAAACTTATGATGGCCAATTATTCTCAATGCCAGTTTACCACAATCACTAAATAAATACTAATATCACTCAAAGCATTTTTGATATGTACGTATACAGATGTGGTAAAAGACATGAAGAATAACGTACGGGATTTAATTCTTGCAGTTAAGGTTCAGAAGGCCAATAATTGAGGTTCAGATACTTTGATCTTCAAGCAAGTATGGCGTGTAAACGCTTAGAGTAGTAGAATATTCAACAAGAGAATAAAAAGTGGCATTGTAAACGAGATTGTCTGGATAGAGAATGATAGAGAGTTTTGTCGCAATCAAAGTGGAAAACAGTGTCCACTGATTTTCCTTTTCATTGCGAGAAAATGAACCAATAGCAAATCTCTTACTCACAAGCGCACTGACCACTGACAACGCAAAATTTCTCTCCTTCGTTTGTAACTTGGACCGCGTCCTTGCTCATCATTTGACGTCACGCTGCAGGGAAGCGACAAAATCATGGCTTCTGGCTAACGTCCAGTTGACTGAATGACTTCATATACGGCACTAGAGGCTATGCTAAGGACGGGGCTCATTGTTTTCTCAATATGGCGGTCAATTGGCCCTACCGACGGTATACGCACCTTTTATGGATCTAAATTATTTTGTTTATAATATTTCTTGACGTAATTATAAAAAAAAATCGTTTAAATTAAATCGTTTATGAGAACGATTCCCAGTAATTCTGTGCAAGGGTGTTCTGAGTAAGTTCGTTTTTACAAAAAGAACTAATGGGACAAAAATCCCAGTAGTTCTGTCAACCGACCTGCTAAGCGATTGTGTAACACAAATTCTGCCACCTGATTCTTTTGATCTGAATTATTTTGTTTATAATATTTCTTGAATAATTATAAAAAAAATCGTTTAAATTAAATCGTTTATGAGAACGATTCCCAGTAATTCTGTGCAAGGGTGTTCTGAGTAAGTTCGTTTTTACAAAAAGAACTAATGGGACAAAAATCCCAGTAGTTCTGTCAACCGACCTGCTAAGCGATTGTGTAACACTAATTCTGCCACCTGATTCTTTTGATCTGAATTATTTTGTTTATAATATTTCTTGACGTAATTATAAAAAAAATCGTTTAAATTAAATCGTTTATGAGAACGATTCCCAGTAATTCTGTGCAAGGGTGTTCTGAGTAAGTTCGTTTTTACAAAAAGAACTAATGGGACAAAAATCCCAGTAGTTCTGTCAACCGACCTGCTAAGCGATTGTGTAACACAAATTCTGCCACCTGATTGACTGAAAAAAAAATGTAAACAACAAATTCTGCCAATCAGCGGACAGAAGCGGAATAGAATGAAGTTAATTTAGTGTTGGTTTGGCAGCTACTATATATATCGATATCTATAGAGAGATCATTAAGAAATTCATTTTCACATAAAAATAGATTCTTATTAGTAAACACAGAGAAATATATAAAAACTCTTTCGCTGGTCTGTGCGAGTAAAGACAGAATTTTCATGGATTAATCACAGAAAACTTTACCTTAAAATTCATTTTTATTTGAAGTTATTTATGAATCACTAAAAGCCATTATAGTCTGTAGACTAAACAATACATAATAATAATAAAGTTTTATCTAAATCGGTCACTGAATTGAATGGTTTGTACATACTCGTATTTGTGGCCAAATGTAAAAACGCAATGATTCATACGGTAGCGGGAATTCAGGATGTTTGTAATTTTGCTCATCTCGGGAACCAGATCAATGCAGCGATGTACCTACAGTGTATTTTTACGAAGGTCGTTCACTGAACGCAAGGTTCCGTATTCGATTCCTGGAATGGACTCTGGAAACTTATTTCAGGAACAAATTAAAATCCAAATTACACGTTATTTACGTAATTAGTTTAGATTCAAGATGTCGAGATTAAAAGTTTGAAACTTTCTTCATACAAGAAAATAGTAGAGCCGTCTGTCAAAATTTCCCACTAACACGCTACAATATGGCGGAAGCCGTCTCCATGGAAACGTGCCTGCAGACTATAGACAAAGTGATCTGTGGCAGAATCCGCGATCTCTAGACAATACTGCTGTCGGCTTACTACTGACGCTGTCGGTGCCAAAACAAACATTTTTGGCACCGGTTGACTAGCGACACGTTTTCTTGAGGTCCGCCGCGTCCGAGTTAAGTCTATTATTGCAATGAAAATAATATGAAGAATATTTAATATATAGGGATAAGGTGTAACGGTTATAATGAAGACGATTAAATATACATTAACTAGCAGAAACCCGCGGCTTCGCACGCGTAAATTTTAGTTTTAACTTAAAAAAAATAGTTTAAACTTAAAAAAATTTAGTTCTCTACGGGAACTCTTTGTGTTAATTTACATGAAATCTATCTTCATTTCAACTCTAAACCAAAAATTTTCAGTAATTGCGGTGTGAACAAAAAATTCTCTCCCGCATGAATATCTCTTTTTCCCTATTATCACGAAAACAACGGATTTTCCAGAGAAAAAAGTAGTTGATTCTAGGATATAATCTATCTCCATTCCAAATTTCAGCCCAATCGATTCAGTAGTTGCGGCGTGAATAATTTTTTGCGCGTGAATTTCGGTTTTTAACTAATCCCACGGGAACCTTGAATTTTTCGAGATAAAATGTAGCTTATGTGTTAATCCAGGATATAATTTATCTCCATTTCAAATTTGAGCTAAATCGGTTCAGTAGTTGCGGCGTGAACGAATATTTTTCCCGCGTGGATTTCTGTTTTTCACTATGATCATACTCGTAGAAGTCATGAAATTTTCCGAGAAGAAAAGTAGCCTACGTATTTATTCTATCTTTTTTCCGAATTTCAGTCATATCAGTAATTACAGCGTGAAGTAGTATTTTTACCGCGTGAATATCAGTGTTTCAGTTTTCCCGCGGACACCATAGATTTTTCCGGGATGAAAAGTAGCTTTTGTATAAATCTAGGATATAATCTATCTCGATTCCAAATTACAGCCAAATCAGTTCAGTAATTACGGCATGAAGGAATATTTTTCACGCGTGGATTTCTGTTTTTCACTATTATCATAGAAACCACGGAATTTTCCTGGATGAAAAGTAGGCTTTGTAATAATCCGGGATAAAATCTATCTCATTTCCGATTTTCAGTTATATCAGTTCAGTAATTACAGCGTAAAGTAGTATATCTCGTGTATGAACATCAATGTGTCAAGTTTCCCGCGGAAACCATGGATTTTTCCGGGATGAAAAGTAGCCTTTATATTAATCCAGGATACAATCTATCTTTATTCCGAATTTCAGCCATATCAGTTCAGTAATTATGGCGTGAAGTAGTATTTTTCGCGTATGAATATGTTTTTCTTTTTTCCTGCAAAAACCATGAAATTTTCCGGGATGAAAAGTAGCCTACGTATAAATACAGGATAAAATCTATCTTTTTTCCGAATTTCAGTCATATCAGATCAGTAATTACAGCTTGAAGTAGTAATTTTACCGCGTGAATATCAGTTCTTCAATTTTCCCGCGGACACCATAGATTTTTCCGTGATAAAAAGTAGCTTTTGTATTAATCCAGGATATAATCTATCTCGATTCCAAATTTAAGCCAAATCAGTTCAGTAATTACGGCATGATGGAATATTTTTCACACGTGAATTTCTGTTTTTCATTATTATCATAGAAACCATGGAATTTCCCGGTATGAAAAGTGGGCTTAGTAATAATCCGGGATAAAATCTATCTCCTTTCCGAATTTCAGTCATATCAGTTCAGTAATTACAGCGTAAAGTAGTATTTTTCGCGTGTGAACATCAATGTTTCAGGTTTCCCGTGGAAACCATGGATTTTTCCGGGATGAAAAGTAGCTTTTATATTAATCCAGGATATAATCTACCTTTATTCCGAATTTCAGCCATATCAGTTCAGTAATTACGGCGTGAAGTAGTATTTTCGCGTATGAATATCTGTTTTTCTTTTTTCCTGCAAAAACCATGGATTTTTCCGGAATAAAAAGTAGCCTATTTATTAACCCAGGATATAATCTATCACCATTCTAAATTCCAGCGAAATCGGATGTGCACTTGCGGCATGAAGATTTTTTTTCCGCGTTGATTTCGGTTTTTTACTAATCCCACGGGAACCTTGAATTTTTTCGCGATGAAAAGTAGCCTTCGTATTAATCCAAGATATAATCTATCTTTATTCATAATTTCAGCCATATCAGTTCAGTAATTACGGCGGGAAGTAGTATTTTTCCCGCGCGAATATATGTTTTTCCCTTCTCCTGCAAAACCCATGGATTTTTCCGGGATGAAAAGTACCCTATTTATTAAATCAGGATTTAGTCTATCTCCATTCCAAATTTCATCCAAATCGGTTGTGTACTTGCGGCGTGAGATTTTTTTTCCGCGTGAATTTCGGTTTTTAACTTATCCCACGGGAACCATGAATTTTTTCGGGATGAAAAGTAGCTTATGTGGTAATGCAAGATATAATATACCTCTATTCCAAATTTTAGCCAAATCGGTACAGTAGTTGCGGCGTGAAGACGTATTTTAACTTGATAAAATCCAAACTTTGGACCCCCGTTTCACCCCCTTAGAGGGTGAATTTTGAAAAATCCTTTCTTAGTGCTCCCCTAGACCTCACAAGGAACATGTGTGCCAAATTTGGAGTCTCTAGACCCAGCGGTTTGGGCTGTGCGTTGATATGTCAGTGAGTCAGTTTCTTCTTTTATATATTTAGATTACGAAATTGAGCCGATAATATTACACGTTACTTCACTAACCGCAAAATAATGATTCCATTTTCCAACTGCAAACGTCCGCAATTAAAATGCGAGCGAGTACCTACTTAGATCTGCAATCAGAAATCGATTTTTGTAATCGATTCCGACAAGTAATGTAATTTATTGTGAAATCAGTGTCAATGACTATTGTTTACGATTTCAACTAGGTACGAATAGGCCCTTTATTTCGTTTATTAGTTCTAGGCATAGTACAATACGCTGGCCTGGTGGTGCAGGCTTCACACACTTTTTAGTACATTCTAGACTAGATACTCTCACTCTGGTTCCGTGATGATATTGTGTACCGCTAAGAAAATACTATTTAGCTGCTACGTGTAGTTAAACATTAGAAACAAAGAGTATATAGACTGAATAATATTGAGGCTATTGCTGAGACAGTGCAATTCGTCCCTGTCTCACTCGTTAACGTATTCCTAAGAGTGAGAGGACAAAAATAAAATGTGGGTTAAAATAAAAGTGTCTATTTTAGGAATCTAGTCCGTATATATCGAGTTTGATGTTTAAGTTACTTACAAAATAGTCGATTCATGAACTAATTTGGTCAATTGGACACTTTCAATCAAATATTTTTATACATTCATATTGTAAAGATGGATAATAACCATTACATCAATTTTACAGTTATAAATCTACAACCTATGATTAGCTTTCAAAAATTGCATTGGGCGTTGGCTTGCATAGAACCTTAAAAGACTGTACATCATATTGTTTAAATTAAACACTTAACAATTTCAAGTACTTAGGTACTTACAATCCATTGTATCTTCGTCAGCAGACTCTCAACAATTAGCGTAGGCATTTCGGGAAGCACTAGAAAGCACTAGACTATTCGACCTTGTCCAACCGGGAGGTCAGGCTTCAGCACTCGACACTTTGTAGAACTAGGTAGCGAGTTAGGTACTCCAAGTAGGAATGTTATCTATAGATAAGAAAAGGGGGATTTTAGTAGCGAAAACAATACTAATCCGGCTAATAAAATTTGATATTATCGAATACTTGAATAACTGATAATTACGAAAATCAAATCTGTCAGTTCAAAAAAAACTGGGAAGAACTGACAAGAAACTCCGCGTTTGCACATCTCTAACATTTCTTTAATTTAAACTGAGCACTTTTATTTACTTCACAGATACAAAAAGTGAACTTTTATTAACCGACTTCAAAAAAGGAGGAGGTCTCAAATCTTTTTTTTTTAATTTTCTATTTACTTGTATGTAGGTACCTATTTGTTTACTTACGACACATTTATCACAGATTTTTTTAAGAACATTATCTGGATTACGCAAAAGATTAGAAATAGATCGGACAATATTATAAGATAAGAAAAATGTTTGGCATCTAAAGTCATCGAGATTCGAGATTAGGTACAGAAATCTATTCAGCGGAAGCTGTTAACGATCTTGTATCGATCCAGCCATGTATTAAACGGTAAAATTAAGCTTTATCGCCCTGTTACAATCTATTACCACACCCGAGGCGCTCCATGGCTCGGTACCATCAGTATAAAACTTGGCTTGATATCAGTTAAAGCCATTAAATTAAGATATTAATATACGTTAATCAACAAACAAAAAACGACTTCAACTCTCATCAAATTACATCCTTTCCAATTAAAAACTTAAGACTTGTATGGTTTTTTCATGGAGACCATTATCACAATTGCACTAAATTGAAATGGGACCACACGGGAAGCGTCAGCTTTCTTAAAAAAAATGAATCAACAAAATCGATTCACCCAGTCCAAAGTTATGAGTTAACAAACATTAAAAAAATACAGTCGAATTCAGAACATCCTCCTTTTTTAAAGTCGGTTGAAAAACCATTGAAGCCAATTAAATGATGGCAATTTCTTGTATTAATTAATTGTTGACTTTATGTTGACTTGCCAGTTTGGAGATTATTTTGCGAATAGAGAAGAAAAATTTAACACAAAAAAATTGAAATAATAATAATTTATATTGACAGATTTCATACTTATCGACAGAAGTATGACCGGCACAATAATCTCACTACAACAGATTCCGCTGAAAGATTTCCATAATTTTCTTTATCTATTACATAAATTATTGAATTTGCAGAAATTAGGGCATACAAAAATTCTATTCTATTATAAATATGTAATTACATTTTCAAACACTTGTATCACGAAGTTATTACAGATGAAAAATAAATTCAGTTTTGTTCGCACTTCGCGTCAAATTTTTCAGACGCGCGCGTCCTAAAGTCCTACCCTTGAAGTACTGAAGTAAGTCGCTAATACTCTGCTGTGTAGAACAGTGGAACAATGTATAGATGTGGGCGGAATAATTTATTGTTATCACCTCCCTTATCTGATGAAACACGTATCTAATGCGTGGATGGAGCGCTGCGAAGCGCGTCTGATATATACCTGAGAGTTTATTGATTAGGTACCTTAACCAGTATACAAACTTTTTGGATATATACTTATGCATCAGTCAGTCTGGAATCAGTTTAAAAAACCAGGGATGTATAAAAGCAAACAAAAGGTAGGCTTGTGGAAATCAGACTTATGGACGCCTAATTTAGCCTACTATTTGCGAAAAACTAATTAAAATGGGATTTTCGCAGGAAACATGGACCAACTCCTTAACTGCATAACTGCCATAAGTCTAACTACGACTAACGTATATGTTTTAAAAGATTACAAAATATACAGTATGCAAAAAAAAAAAATGAAACTTGAATTTGGCGGGCAGGTGAAATGTGTTCATACCTATCTCTACATTTTTTTCTAACTAGATAGGTAACAGGTTTTAACTAGATTATCTAGATAAGATACATAATAATCGGTTGATCCGACATTCTTTATCCGATACAAGACACCATACGCGTAGGTAAGTTGTTTGATAATAATGCAATCGGTTGGGGGTACGCCTTTGCTTATAAGGTGGTAAATTGTCAAGTAAATATTGATATTTCAATTCACGTTGACGCACCCCACTCCCTCAAATTCGAATCGAATGAAACAAAACGATTTTGAGAGAATGGGGCGCGTCTTTGTGGATTGAAATATCCATAAGCCCAAAGCTAATAGGGCATATGGGTAGAAACAAAAGGGGCTATCTTATATCCCCCGATATTATAAAGCAAAAAAAAAAAGAAAATAATGAATAAATTTTCATTGAAGAAACTAAGGGTCAATTACTCGTACGTACAATAAAATCATAATTCAGTATCTACTATCTAGAAAATAAACGAAATTAGTTATGAACTCTATCGCACATATCTTAAGATTTTAAATTGTTGAACTTCTATTCTAGATAAGCTATTTGAAGAGACATTAATGAAAGTACAGTTATAAATTTTAAAGTGATGAATTTACGATCCGATGTCCCTTGCATATTATGTTGTATAACTTATTATATTATCAATGCTATATTACGAGTACATCTTGCGTGTAAAGCAAAATCTTCTAAAGGTAAACGATAAAACTGCAGAGTGCAGGTAATCTAAAACAATGCCATCTACCAACAACTCAATTTAGGTCCAATTTAGTTATTTAGATATAAGAGTAGTAGTATAAGTAGTATATAAGTAGATATAAGAGGCAAGTACCTACGCTCAAACCTAGGAACTCATCATTGCGTTCCATCAGGCATGATTGTAGTTAAGCGCAAATCTATCAATAATAATAATAAAAAATGAAACATCTATAATTATACTCGACTAGAATTGTCAATTTACGATCTTTAGATTTAAAGGATGCATGCTCACCTATTTCCTGAAGAAGCAATTACTGCTATGTTATTCGATTCTTCAAAAACAAAAAAAGAAATACCACTCCTTGATCGACTCGTAGACATTTTTCAGAAAAGTAATAATAATTTTAAAATACAGCCCTATTTCAGATGAATCTCTCTACGCTTTACATTTTTTATTAACAACGAAAATTAAAGAATATCCGAAAATACATATCGATAAAGGATACATCCTGGAATACACTACTTTTCCAATTTTCATATTCAGGTTTGACGTAAACTCTTACTTAATTAATTAGCGATAAGTCACGTGATGAACCGAATCAAAGGCATAATTAATTATGTCATTCCCATACGTCAAATTTCAATATTTCAAAAGATTTGTCTGTCTCACAGACTTGTATACTAAAGACAGGGCGAACAGCGCGAAAAATGTCGTCAGTTTATGAGTGTCATTAGTACCAACAGCCACGCGGTAGTTCGGTCAGCGGCGGCGGTATTTTGACAGATGACGCTACTGTTTGCTTGTATGAAGAAGGTTTACGTAAAATGTTCGGATCGGCCTATCTTTATTACTATTTTTATCTATTGTCTGTCCACAATATTATTTTCAGTTCAACATATCGAACTTACTTTACGATAGAGTTGACATAATTTTACTAATGTTAGTAAGTATAATTCGTAAGCTAATACAATAAATTCTATGCGCGTTCTAAACAATAGGTACTGAAGCTACTTGTATATTATGTTCTATACACTTTATAGAAGACAATTAACAATTGTATTTATCACAATAAAAGGAAAGGAAAACATATTGACGTGGAAAGTACATGAAATATTCAGGTAAACATTTGATAACGGACTAAATATGATACTTTAGTAAGATTGGAGATACGTACTTACCTAAAAGTCTAGACTTTATGGTATATCTATATAAACAAAATTTATTATGTTTTTAGGCCTAAAAACTTTCGATAAAAGTAGTGATAAGTAGAGCAAATCAGACAATTTCGTTGGCGGAACAATAACCATTATGTTCTAGTTCATTTAGTTCTCAGAATAATATAGTACTTCAGATCTTCAGATAGACTTTACTTCAGATCGTTTTACAAAACCTCTATAGTCCAGACGTCATTTTTCTAAAGAAACTCAACTCCCATTGCAATCCATTTACTTACAAAAAAAAATCTTTAGCCAAACATTGTTTTAACAGTGAAAAAAAACTTGGCCAGCTGCTTTCTAAACATCGTTGGGCCAGCGTGATTGTTAATGGTCTAAAAACTAGCACTTTCATTCTAAGAGGAGACCCATGCCCATAGAACAGATTTAAAAATTTGGTTAGGCAAAATCACGAAAGTAATATTTAAGATTTTAAGCCAAAAATGTCCAAAACCATTCACTCGCATTTGACACAAATAAAATTTCTATTTATGTACGAACCTATTTCTATTTCTGTATCAATGTGTTTCTATTTCCACGGCTAATTTTGTTGTGATTTATTTGATTGCCGTACCGAATGACTTACACTTCTAAAAATAATTACAAAAGTACCTATATGTTTGCTATTTCTGATCATGAAGCATAGTCGACGTACTCGTACCAAAGACGCGTACGAGGCGGTTTGATTCCTCGTACCTGATACGCACTATACGGCCTGGAATACCACCCCAGGCACTGTCTTTCCTGCCACTTATAACCTTTTTTTTTATTACGGGGGGGAAATCTCCACTGAGATATCTAATTAGCTTATGTGGTATTTTTACCCACTAAAACCCCCTCGGACATCCTCAGCGCTCATGTTGGAAACCTCCGGGATCTCATACGAACGCACCGGAGGCTCCCTCGCGCAACGCCCGTTGGGCTCACCTCTGGCTGACCGTTAACATTTGTCACTTTCAGGCAAGGTTAAGGTCAACCACAAGGACCCAGGCTATTAAGGGGCCTGGGATTGTTATCTGCGGCGTCTACGAGAGGGTCAGATCTCTCTCGATCCCTCTCCGCAGCCTCCTTCTTTGTCATAACAACCTCGCAAAAGGCGGATGCTTCTTTCCACGCCTCTTCCCGCCACTTATAACCTGGGCGCTTTAAATCAAGAGTGAATATGCATCTCCAAGGCAAGCGCATTCCACCTTAGACTGAATCATCACTTTCCATGAGGTGTGATCACAGTCAAGCGCTAGCCTATTCAGTTAAAAAAAAAAGTAAAGCTCTTTTATTCACTAATGTATGTTTGTCTATTCAAGATTTTTATTAAAAACTACTGATCTAAAGTAGCTGGGGTTCTTTCTATTCGGCTGCATATGTTTTTAAGGATTGATCATTCCAAAAAGTCCTAACATAGGACTTTTTGGAATGATCAACATCCATTGACTCACTGGCCAACATCCATCGGCCAAGACAAAGACGACAGCGTCTATTTTTTTCACCAGCCATAGCTGATACAATTTTATCTACAAGCAATTCATCATCCAACCGCACGCCGGATGCTAGCTTGAGCTGAAAAATATTCTTATCAGCCAGGTCAGTTGTCTACTGATTAATCCTTATTTCTTTGACATACATTGTGTACATCAGTAGAATGATCAGCAAGCTAAAATATTGCGTCGGGTATAATTCTCCACGGAGACAGTCGACAGCAAGGTTAATATGCGTCGGATACAATCTCTCGATAGAGAAAGGATAAAATGATGTTTATTCCCTCCTTCAGTTTTAACCGCTCTCCCATCGGAAGGAGATGATATAGAATATTCCCCGTTGATATACCTTCGATTTCCCTGACGGAGACGTTGGCATTTTCTGTCTTTAAAAAAAACGATACCCTGAGGCCTGATTGCCGATACCCTCTGGCCATGTTAGCCGGGTAGCGATGTATTAATTTTATGTTGATAGTTCTAGTTTCTTTCTATTCAACGATAAATTTCAAAAAATCAAATTAAGTAATGATTTTTTGTGATGAATTTTCAAAAATCCAGTCCAATAAATATTTCATCAAGCTACGTTACAAAAAAAATAAAAAAATCACACTATTCGTCATCACTTGTGTATAAAATCGCAGTTAATCTACCCAAGTACTTCCTGGAATGATTTGTATGAAGATATTCAGCGCGAGGTTATTTCATTGAAAATTCTTCGGATTCATACGAATTGCGAATAATCTTTAAATACTTGTTGTATAACTACGAGTAGATATCTGTATTTTTTAACTGCACGAGGTATTGGCAGCCGTAATATCTTATTTATAAATCATGCTGTGAGAAGGTTTCACTATAGAGCAAAGAGTTAATGCATGATTAATTTCTATAGTCCATTGAAATGTTACATGAGCTTTGCATTTGTTAGAGGACGCAATTTTATTTTTGGGACAGGTTTGGGGGCTCAATAGCAGCTTTATCTCAAATTTGTGGGGTCGCCACCCTTGTCCCCAGCCCCCCCGGTTTTTTTTACTTCTTTAATTTTCAATTTAGGGCAAAAGGTTATATGATCATATTTGTAGGCATAACAATTTGCTACAAATTATGTCCTTACAAATTTTTTGTAAGACGCATAGTTTCTGAGATATCGCGAAAAAAGCGTTTTCACCCCCTTTTCCAAGATGGCGGCCGGGGGACAAGGGTGGCGACCCCAAGAGGTTATGCTTCTATATTGACCCCCAAACATGTCCCAAAAATAAAATGGGTCCTCTAACAAATGCAATATTCGGTGCAAATCTACTCAAATCTAAGATATTTAAAACGTACACATCTTACATACCAAGTGAATGTTCGTTCAGAAGTACAAGTCCATTGAGATCCGTTCTTTCTCACACCGAATTAGAGTCTTAGCACTATTGTAATACGGTCCATCACAACGAAAGCTTTTCAAATGAATTAAAAACTTTCTCTACTTAAAAGGTTCTTCTTCGTTCGTGCTAACACTCTCTTACTGCACTGACTTAAAGTTCAATTTGGAGTATCCTTTGCGTTTTTACTTGACAACTCATAATGGGTTTTCTTTATTCAGTTAATCTGTTCCTGTGACGTCGGATAATGGGTCTAGCGCTCTTACTGTCACTAGATAAGGTACACTGTTGTATGACAAACGGTTTCTGAACGGCAAATATAAGTTAGTTAAAACAGTTGGGCGTAAGGTTCGCCCATTGAAGCCTACGCTCGGATGCCAACTGTTAAAACAACGGCCCGTAGTCTTTACTGTCAGTTGTCACGGTCTACGTAATGTTCCCACATTAATTTGTACAGTGGCGTGATTGCAGACTGCCGCAAGACCCGCATAGAATTACATATATTTTCAAGTAATACCCCTACAAATCATCAAATGCTATGGTCTTAAGATAGATGCAGACGCACTTAGTGATTGATGATTTGCTAGTAAAGATTGTATAACATTAGGTCATCATTACACACATACACATAAAACGTTTATAATACATGTAGAGTGTAGACCCAAACAAGAAAGCTAAGGCAAGAAGCGAGCAATGCCACCACCACACTCCACAACAATGAACCGACATGCAAGAGCAAACAAATCAGCAGATGTTGACCATAAAATGCAAAATTGCAACGTCTATTGCATTGTTGCTGTATCCAATAATTCAAAATGTAGATTCAAATGTAGATGTATTTCAGTCTTAAAGAAACTCTGGAAAGCCAGCTGTTGGTATAGTGTTGGGGAAGGAATTTTCAGTACCCAAATGAGAAAATCGTCTCCGTAGATGTCTTACGAATCTTGCGGCAGTGTGCAAAAAAATCCAACTTTAAAGTTTTAAACTAGGCAGTTAAACATTCTATCTATAAGAGCAAGTACAAGAGGCATCGAAAAGTTAATATTATATTTTCCATGTCTTAAAGGGAAAAATGTTTATTTTCAATTGTCTAGCGGCGTGGTTAGTAAGAATTCAGTCGGAAACTAAATTGGGGCTATTGACCTTATTTACAAGTAATTAGCTTTTAACTTTCGAGAGAAAAACACTAGTAAATGCGTGGCCTAAATGTCAGTTTACAAATGTTGATGTTTTACAGTTCCACAAAGCAATGGCTATTCGAAAATTATTTTATAAGCCATGGCATTTACCGTATATTTTGTGTTTCCGTGAGAACAACACACATGTTGCCAACTTAACAAAAAGAAACTTGTACCAATGTTACTGACTTAACAATGAAGTTTACCTACTAATGTCACAATTCATCAAACCGCTATTTTAATAAACGTCCAAAGTAATTTCTATGAGTAAAATATTTTTTGTAAAATCAGCTTTAAATCCCAAACATAAATACATGTCCAAAATATGTATATCTATTTGTTTGTTTGTATGTATGTACGTAGAATCATACCCTCGAAACAACAGTATAATATTAGAAATATCAATATAACTTGAATTAAAACATGTGAAAAAGCGAATTTCACGCGGGTGGAACCGAAGGCAAAAGCGAGTATTCTTTGATAAACTCCGAGCTGCGCACGCGCCGCTGCAATAACGAAAACATGCCACTTGTTCAAACACTCGAACAACAAACAATATCCATCAATTTTGTATTATGATCAACCACATTACCACTCGAAAATTGAGAATGGATGGAAAATCTTACAAATAAATAATTTTAAAGATTTCGTATACAAAGTATGGTAAATAAAATACGTTATTCGCCCTCCCGTCCATCTGTCGATTTCATGTAACGCATTAGGAATATCTCGCTGCACGCGGGGCAACCAATAAAATGAGAAAATAGATCGCCTGTTGCTAACTCTGTCGCACTCATGGACTTACGCCAGTCCTCCGCGATCCGGTTTTTCTATTTTATAGCACCACGGACAGCAAATATTTCTATTGCCACTAAAACAAACAAAAATACACTTAGCGGCACTGAATGTGGCCCAAACGCACAAGATAGGTTATTGTCAAAATTATTCGTACAATGGTTGTACTTTGTCATTAAAAACATTTATTTTTTATTTAAATCTTAATGTAATTGATTAATACACAGCAACTTAATTAATTTTATTAATTTTTATTAAACAAAAATAAAACACATAAAAGCTAAGTTTTGAAAAATAAACACTACAGATTTTTACAAATTAAAACTAATCTTACATAAAAAATTAAAGCTAATCAATAGCGGGTATTTCCACCTCTGGCCCTGATAACCGCCTGTATGCGATCAGGCATGCTGTGGATTATGTTTCTGATATCCACTTGAGGAATTTCTTCCCAGGCGGCTACCACTGCAGTTTTCAGTTCACTTAGAGACTCTGGAGGGTTAAGACTTGATCGAATGCGTCTTTTAAGCATGTCCCACACGTGTTCTATGGGATTCATGTCTGGGCTTCGGGCTGGCCAGTTCAATTTAGGAATTCTGACCTCTGAAAGATAATCGTTGACGCATCGTGCGGTGTGTGGTCGTGCATTATCGTGCATTAGTTTGAATTCTTCGTCTCCAATGAATCCCACGAAGGGTAAAACATGAGCTTCGAGGATCTCTTCAATGTACCGCACTGCTGTAAGTCGACCTTCAACCACCACTAACTCAGTACGTGCGTCTGTATTTATACCTCCCCAAACCATAATTGATCCCCCATGGAAGCTGACGGTTTGCCTGGTAGTGATTGGTAAAAACCTTTCTCCACGTCTTCTCCATACACGTTCACGACCATCTGGAGCTCTTAAAGCCACTCTGCATTCATCGGTCCATAAAACTTTACTCCATAGCTCGTGATTCCAATTTGCGTGCTCGCGAGCGAATCGAAGTCGAGCTACGCGATGATGCCGGAGAAGTTCTGGACCTCGCGCTGGTCTCCGGGAACGCAGGTTCCGTTCGTCCATTCTCCTTCTTATGGTCCGCTCACTAACATTGACCCCTCTCGCCGTTTGAAGACGCTGCCTTATTTCTACCGCAGTAAGAAACCGATTTCTTAAAATTGCGAGTGTGATGAAACGGTCATCCTGTGCTGATGTACACCTGATTCCGCCACTTCCTGGTCTTCTTGTGTACAGTCCGGTCTCATCATATCTTTTCAAGGCGTATCTAAGCGTAGTCCGCGGTACATTTAAAAATTCAGCAATTTCTCGCTGCGTTCGCCCCTGACTCCTAAGCAACACAGCTTGAGCGACTTGAGCTGGAGATACAGGCATTGTTTTCCGATTCTAAAAGCCAAAAAAGAATGCTTATGAATTAGGATACAAAATGAATAAAAGTGCATCAAAATTTAAATGAACCATCTTTTGAATATTGAATTTTAACTCACCCGTCTTTCGTGCGTTCTAGCAACAAACTAACGTTAAGCATCGCTGTAGTTAAACAACTTAACTTTTTTTTGTGCTTACCCTCTTACATCAACCAAAACAAAAGTGTCGACAATCTGCCACTTGAAATTCTCATTTGCGATACCAAGTTCGCCTGTTATCGGTTTTTTTATGTTTGGGCTACATTCCGTGCCGCTAAGTGTATAAGAGGAGCCCAAGAAACTTCAACCATAGCGCTGTGTATAGATCCCTTCCGTGTTAAACTCGCATTTGGCCGGTTTTTTCTTTGAAACGAACATCAAATCGTGTCCTTGATATTCGATAGCATTGGCATGTAGGTAATAAGATATAATTATATAGAGTAGGAGTATAACGCGCGTCGCACACGGCACGTGCCACTGGTGCAAACATAACCACGACAACACTTGTACAAACAACTGAACAACAAAAAAAACTCGATGATACAAACAGAAAAATAATTGAACCATATAAATGCAACCGTACATGGACGCAGCACATACTTTATCGCACGGGTATAGGAGAGATGCAAGGTGCTAGAGTGGAGACCGGCAGACACTCAGAACGACCACCAACCACGACCAAGACACGACCAGGTAGGCTGATGAGTGATGACACCAAGAGTTGTAGGGAACCGTGGCACTCAACCTGCGCGAATCCGTGTAGGTTGGAGATACCTAGGGTCGTACCAGTTCTATAGCTTGACCGCTATGAACTTGGCCCTCCCATGGTCTACGGGACGCGGGGCGGGTGTGTGATTGGCTATACACGATACGATGTAATGACTCGCATCTTGAGAAATCGCCTATGGTATTTTCTTGAGTATGTTACATCATTATCCACGTCGCAAGATTAATATCATCGTGTGTAGCGTAATTGAAGTCAGTCTCTGACAGCTGATTAGTAGAGTGCACTGATCCCTATTCTATGGATCCACAGTGAACCTAGCCTGAATTGTGTTGAGTAGCTCCCGCCCCGCGTCCCACTGACCATGAGAGGGCCAAGTTTATAGCGGTCTAGCTATAATATTTTCATACAAACATAGTATGAAAATTTCAAAACAGTACTGCAACATTACCTTTAAAAGATGGTGGTGCGACCTCTGAGGTCTAACACCCGCAGTGGATATACTTAGGCAGAAACGTAAGATTATCACGAGTCTTTGATAAATGCAATAGATGCAGTCCTTGACTAAGCGAAGGAAGGTTAGGAAAAGTTGAGGTTTAGTGTTGGATCAGTTTTAAATTCATTAAGCACTTGCGGGGTCATGGCGTGAGCGGAGCCATAAGCGTCTGCCATAGCGTAAACACGTGGTAAAAACGCAACGTGATTCATTGAGAATTGCTTGTCAAAGGTTATTTGGGGCCGAGAAGTTTACTGGTTGGTTTATTATAAATAATAAACGCTGTCCAGTAAACTGTGAGTGTTTGCTCACAGTTTACTGGACAGCGTTACTGTAATTTCATTATTTTGAAGTGCCACACCGTTAACAGTATTTCACAGAACTGTGTAACATTCTTTTCACGAGTCTTCCGCATTGCAAAAACTGTAACACAAACAAACATAACTGAAAAAGTAACGTTCGCATTAGGGCGCGGCCACATCAGTACGGCGCACCGCGACGTTTAATGTTCCTATACTGTGTGAAGTTTCACTATCTAATACTCTACCAAATAGACCGCACAAAATTGCCTGTTATCTTTTTATTTGGTTGCCGAAATCGGACAACTTATTACTGATGTATGTTTAGGATAGTGCACTCTTTTGGCGATATTTTTTTGCAAAATATATTCGAAATTACTAGTCAACATTGTATAAATATTTAAAATAATCTCAACAAAGAATTATATTGAAAATAAATAGCCGCGGCCGTAACTACTTCCACGTCCATCGCAAGTGCCTCACCGGGCAGCAATGAGCCATGCGCCATTGTGTGAACACCAAGTGATCGTGGCCTACAGTTGTGCGTTGCCAAGCATGGCCCATCACAAGCCATTGTGAAGACGCCGCATTAGACAAATAAAAACTCCACGTGTTCTGTATCCACTTATAAAATATTCACAATATGTATATAAATAAACGTTATAAATAAACAGGGGCGTCCCCGTCGGAGTTTGCACCATAATATTCCAGATTCTGGGCTCACGAGAGCTGACGATGACATGGCAATGTGTTCGAATTTTGAACGCTGATCTTTCGTCAAACAGCGCAGTATTACCAGCCAGAACACCACAAGTGGCAGTGGGCGTTGGCAGGCTTCTCCAAGAAACCTCTGGCTTCGAACCTGCATCACTCGTCTCTTACTGTCAATTATTGTCAACGTAATAACCACTAGACCGGGATATTGATGAAGGAACCGTACTACTGATTATGAAAATTGCTCGTTGGTCTATCAATAGGAAAGTCGTCCGTGTCATCCTCGCCGCACCGTTTCGCGACAAGATGTGGCCGAGGGCTTACTCGTTATTTAGTCACTGACAGACGAGAAGCGTGTTAGATGTCGGTAGGTGTCCGTTGACGAGTAACGGGATGTTAGTGTAACCAACACCACATGGAACGCAACGAGCGTTTGAAACATTACCTGCAGCCATAGGTATATAAATCTATGGATGAGGGGTGTAATACAAAATTCACGAAAAAAGTGTCCCGAGAAAACCTATATAAACAGGGTACATGAGTATTTTTATAAACAAACTAAAACATTGTAATTAATGTCTAAGACCATTACTATAGGGCCTAATTTTCAAACACGAGACTGAAGTGCGATTGTATGTCTTTTAGCGTTTTGTATGTCTTTCAATTCGGACACTTTTTAGCACAGACCCTTTTTTTTTTTTTTTTTTTAGCGCTGACCCTAACTCCTTAGTTTATACCTCAATGTCTGCAGCCTAATGTAGCTACTAGCAGTGCTAGCTACTGTGCTATGCCGTACTGTGACAACAGGTATTCTTTACTCCCTTCCCACACGGGTCGTAAACGTAAGCGTAGCGTAATCCACGCGTACGACGAGAGCAGTACGAGCACGAACATTTTCTAATATGTCCGCAGACGAAGCGGTGTTGCAGCGAATCGTAGGAGGCGTAATTGTCATATTGTTATGCGTAGCGTCATTACGATACGCTTACGCTCATGAGCCGTGTGCGAAGGGCCTTAGGATGATTACCAGAGATGTGCTATGTTGTTAAAACTAACGTTTTATGTCGAACGGCACCAATACGAATTGCTGCGATAACACTCTCGCAAAGACATCAACGACAATTCTAGGTTCAAAAATTAAAAAAAAAATTGGTCAAGAATTGACCAAGTTTTGTTTGTCATTGATCTTTAGGTTTAAATGGAGCCAACTTTAAGCCAAATCCTTTTAATACAATAATGAATCGCTGAAATTAGTCAAGAACCAACATTTGAAAAAATAAAAACCAATCTAAGGATGATAGCCTCCTCCCTTCTTTTATTTTTAGAAGTCGTGAGAAATGGGACTTTAAAAGGCTTTCCAGTTTCTATCGATTCAAAGATCAAAATAGATTGTGAAATCTAAGATAAATGATATTAAGTAACAAGTTATGTGTCTTCTACTGCTAAATCTGATAGCATTACCATAGCTTCTTAAACACATGGGTTTAAATTAAACTAATAGCCCTCTTCTGGATACCGGGAAGTTTTGATTAATCAAATAATATTAATCGTAGATTAAAGATGATGTTGAATTTATTTATTGTTCTTACCGCAGTTATGAGTAAAACTTTACTTTGCTTTGATTCGATTCATTCAAATTTTAAAATTCTGCGAATCGTATTTGAATATTGCCGTTCTATGATATCAGTATTGCCAGCTGTTGTTAATAATGTGTATAGTTTATTCTTCCCTAGCTGTTTCCCGCTACTTCGTTATACGCAACAAAGTAGAATATTAATTGATGAAAATCCCGCGGGATCCTTCAAGCCTATCCTATAAGTGATCCACATCTAATGGCCTACAACCAGGAATAAATTCCTTTTATTCATAGAATAAAAGGTCTCCACTATTGTATAAATAGAAAGAGATGTCCTGACTTATTCATTGACTTACTGACTCATCATAAACCCTAGACACTCGAAAGTTTAACTTTTCACATAATGTTCCCTTGTACGTAGACAAGGGATAAGTTAGAATTTATCGAAATATCTACGAGATCACGCAAGGAAAGCCCCGGTCAGGTAATATGACATTTTAAATTTGAAGTTATTATACTGATTCATGTACAATGTACATGCAGGACGAAAAAAATTCAATCAACTCGCCTGACACATCCAAGAATATGCACAGACTAGCATTTATAATATCAGTGAGATACGCAATTACCCGTATTATTATTGGTATCATACGTATCTGCAACTTTTCATCCATAACCTTGGCGGTGCGTAAATATTTTTTTTTGTATTTTTACGTTCGCGAAAATATTTTCATGAAACTTTAAATTCAGTGGAAGATTTCATTCATTTAACATACGAGTACCTATTATAAATTCATATACAACGGATGGGTTATTCCACTATGTACACAAAAACAAAACAGCCAAGTGGAAGTCATAGTCCTAGATTACCACTCTTTTTTTAATGAAAATAAATATAAAGTAAATGTGGGTAAATGTAAACAGAGGTAAATGGAAAAGCATTTAATAATGTCGTAGTTTTAATTAATATCAGTTTCAGATTGTAACGAAACGCATCTATATAGTCTACCAGCTGATGCCCGCGACTTCGTCCACGTGGGATAAAAACTATTCTATCTTTTAAGTTGGACCAAATGACAGATATTCACGAAGTTTGAACTAAATCGGTTCAGTAGCTTAGGAGTCCATTGAGGACAAACATTGTGACACGAGATTTATATATATTAAGATAAGATTGTTTGAAAATGTCTGAATAGACTACAAATGCGTTTCGTTACACTTTGAAACTGATATTTATTAAAACCAACTTAACTATAACTAGGTACTGCTGTTAGTAGTTGGTAACACGAATGCTCGTTTTCACCAACAGTTTAAGAGTCACCTAAGTCCTAAGGTGACAGTTGTTGTAAGTGAAAACTGTCACCTATGGGCTTAAGCGTCCCTAAAATGTTGGTGAAAACGAGCATATGTGCTCTTGTAGTTACTGACATAATAATAGTAGTAGTTCAAGAAAATTTTTGTATCGCAAATTATTACTTAAGTAAGACATTCTTGCCCTGATGGATGTTTTGACGATGTCATCAAAGATGGGATCGTAAAAACAAAACAGTTCGTGCACATAGATACGAAGCCCACCCAGCAAGTACAATTGAAATCTTTATAATCACCAATGAAGTGATTTGTGAAGGAGATGATGACCTTCCTAAAACTGCGCGGGGTCTTTATACATATCGAGATTACAAGAGATGAGACGAGATGTAGGCAACATGTTGTAACATAATACAACTGTGTCAACAGACAGCATCAGGTCGATACACGGGCCGGTTTCAAAATGTCACTATTATAATCACGCGATTACTGCATTGTAATTACATCATCACCAAATCATTATGATTATGACGATGATAATAATACAAGTATAAGTTTACGTAATTACGAAACTGGTGCGGCGGTCGGTAGCCGCGATGTGTGGAACGAAAACTTGATTAATGAGTATCCAATTAATATTTACCTCATCAATAATTATATTTTGATTATTAGATTTTTAAGCTGTTTGTCTACTGTAGCCATAACCGGGACGTCACAGAGGACGCAGACAAAGAGAATATTTCTAACTGAGATCAATATGAAATGAAGCTAAGAGGCGGCGGACATACGGCCCCATACACTGCCACACTAATATATATGTTCGGCGCCTTCTGCTTGATCTTGGTGACGTCACAGTGGTGGCCCCAATGACGTCACCAATTGCATTCAATAAAATTAAAGCAAATAATGACTTACAAATAACTTTACTGTGAATCGCATGAGGTAACAGTACAATCGAAAATAATTTTAATGAAAGGGAAAATAATATGTTAGGATAACAAAATTTCATCTTCTATAATATTAGCCTGGACGTAAGACTGATTTTAAATCAAAAGAAAGAATCAGAAATGTAAACTTCCCTACTATTAAAGATTTATAACTCAGAAGCAGTAATTTGTCTGTGAGCTAAAATCTTCAAACTATGAAACGTTTCTTTCTATTCGGTTTATAATTTGAACGAGGCACTGTTTTAAATTTTGGTAATCTTGTTACTCTTCAACTTTGCTCTATTTGTAACTACGTCTTATTTTCCGCATACACCTATACATAAAAACAGCAGAGGAAACAACCAGTGCTCCAAATATTGTATTAATCAAAAGGTATTTTCGTAGCAACAATCAACAACATAATACAATGCGAGACAAAACAACCACTTCTCCGAAGTCATTTGAGTCACAATTAATTTTAACTCTTCAACTGCACAAATAATGCCTATACGCGTCTGACACAATTAAGTGTAATTTGTCGGCGCTCAAAATTGTCGGTGCAGCCGGCGTATCATCTGAACTATTTAAAACATTTCCTTGCGACTTGCGATGGATGCGAGTCTTAGAAAGAGTCGCTATTTGTTTCGCGTGAAGCGGCATTTAGAGTTTCTGAGTGGTAGTCAGTGAGGTGATTCTCGTTAAAAATATTGTACATCGCCCAAACATCGCCGGTAACCATACCAACGCAACCATCACAACAAATCGATGCCTACACTGAACAACCAACATTAAGACCATCAGTATCTACGCGGCTCGAACAATGCAAGATGTAACTTTGTAAAGTATCTTTTCAGAATTACACAAGTGATAGTTCAAAGGCATAACTCTATCCTACCCATATTTTACACTTCAAGAAAAGGTGGTTATCAATTTAACGCATATTTTATTCAAAGTATTACGCCGATTTCTCTTGAGTTTTCGAAATAGATTTCTAGGATTCTACATTTTTTGGACTCGTTCAATTTTCATATAACGTGTAGTTGATATTTAATTTAAATAAAAATGAAGGTTACTGAAATAAATACAAAATTGGTAGCAAATTGGTGACCCACAAAACTCAACAGTCAGTTTTTTATTAACATGTTAATAGCTCAATTAATAAAAATAACTTACTTTTAGCATATAAACGAGAACCTACTCAAAATAGAAATCTTCCGAGAGACATTGTTTCTAACAGCAGACGTGCATCTGTTGAAACAACGGCGATAACTAATGTAAGAAAAATATAATATTTATTACTTAACAGTGTTGATGCCAAAAATTCGCAATAAAACGAAGCGTGCAACCGCTGAACCATAAAAACCTTACAAAAACGGACGAACGCTTGTTAGCTCAACGGTTTACTGGCGATGTGAACTGTAAATCTAGATGCTACAATGTTTCAGAGATCCCTGACCGATTTGGAGTGTGAAGTAGAAAAAGCCAACCGAGTCAACATTGGAAATAGTTCCGAATCAACATTGTCAACATTGGAAATAATTCGAAAACTGTCGAATGAGTCGAACAAGGAACTCCTGATTACGGATCAGCCACTACACAATGTGGAGAAAGACTATTAAAAATCTAAATATAGACTATTAAAAATCTATGCAGTTGTCAGAAACGAGAGATACAAGGTTAACTTAAAAATCACTTATATTGTTTTTAAACTCTTTATTAGCACTTGAGGTTTTGATAGACTCTATCGATACCTATATGTAGTGATAATTTAACAAATAATACTGTAAAGGTCATTAGAATAAATAAATCTAAAACTGGTTTGTTATTACCAATTGCGGTAACATAGACAGTTATTATCACAATCAATTTTAACAATAACAACAAGCATAAGCTCGTGTTAAACAGCACAAGATTATCTAAAATTAGTAAATCATTTGCATGCAACTGTATAAGATTTTATAATAAGTTACCACATCATGTATCTGAAATGTCACTTAATAAATTCAAAGGGTTTGTCAAGCCTAAACTCATTCAAAAGGCATATTACAATATTAAGGACTATATTAGCGACACAAACCCTTGGAATTGACTGATAAGTGGTAGATTGCTCTGTTGTCGTTGCTAGCCTATTTTTAGTATTTATACTTATTTTGTTAAATGGTGATAACATAAAAAAAATACCCGGCTGAGTTTGTTGTGGGCTTCTTCTCAGCGGCAGGGCGCGTTTGGAACCCTCGTAAACTTAGTTTTAAGTCGACTTGTAGTTATCACCATTATTATGCAAGAAATGTCATGCCGACGTTCGCAAGTGCCTGTATGTTAGGCCTATGTGAAATAAAGACTTTGACTTTTTTTGACTTTTAACCACCGACAAATTGTGTAAGTTATTAATGCTAAAATATAACTAATGAACACAATTCGAGGTTGAACTGTAACGTTATCATAATAATGGGAAAATAGAAGGTCGAAAACAGCTGTTGACTGTTCCGAGTAATAAAAAAGATATAAAGGCTTAAAAACACCGCAAACCTTTGCGGTTACGCGAATTGGTCGAGAATAAGGTTGTTTTGATCGTAAATTAAATTTTAAAAGGCATAATTAAATTAAAAATTGTTGCACTATTATTTGGAGCAACATAATTATTAACCAAAGTTAGGTTTGTTGTAAAACCAAATTATTAAATTTACATTGAACACTGAAGCTCTACAGAGTTTAGATTTTATTAAGATAATTTTATAAAAATACCATAATGGAAGAGAAAGACTAGAAAACTTGTACAACAATAACAGACCTACCGGTAGAATAAGTAAAGTAATTTGGCAAACTGTACAAACAAAGTATCATGATGACATTACTTATCTTGATCATAAAAAAATACTTTCTAACAACAGCATGATTAACAATAAAACCAATGAATCGACGTTAATACGTGCATATAGTCTTTTCAACGAAACGCGAGACCAGACGTAAACAAAAGCCGATCATTTAGTAGTAGCGACGACGGAACAAACAAAATATGACTATCTCTTTCTATCTTGTTTGTTTGCTATCTGCCGCACCGCTCACGACTTTCGCTTTCAAGGTCAAAGCATGTCATGGGGGTTATCGTAAACATTTGGATAATATTTTATATTTTATTTTGTTCCCCTAATCATAAACCTAGAATAAATATTTTAATTGACGCGTGATATTGACGTGTCACTTGTCTCAACATTCGAAGCGATTGTATAGAATAGCGTCCATTCGCGTGGATGGCGTGGCGCTGCATGACCTGACGTGCCACTCAGCGTGCTTCTAGTGAGGCACTGAAGTGGCGCGTAACACGAAACTTTCACTTATGTTAAATCTAGTTTCAAGATACCATTAAAAAAATTCAAACAATACGATATTATTGTCAAAACATAAATTTATTTTAAATTTGAAAAATTAGTATACGTTAAAAAGGTTGCGCAACCCTGCTTAAGCGAATGACCTGGCAGTCGGTTTGTTTACGTCTGGTATCGCTCGAGATTGAATAGACTTTAGTTTCAAATCATTACACCCGCATGAGTTTATATAGATTATATATTTTTCTATATACTGTCAAACCTAATATAAACACATTCATTATCGGAGATACAAGTTATTTTAGGTTCGATCGTAAAAATTCTGCCGTTATATGAGTCTGCATATATTTATTATAGCATATCATGCATATGTTATGATGCAAAGTTGTGGTCTGAGTAACTTTTACTTTTTTAATGATAACAAGTTCACGCTTCTTCGGATCTCATCTGATCTGGAGCTTACATAACGGCTGGACGTGTAATTTATTAATGTAATTGAAGCTAACTTTTAACAGGTTATGCAGTTATTAAAAAATATGTAAATCTTCAACTTACATTTAACATCTATGTTAAAAATATGTTTATTCTTAAACGGAGTCCTTCATTAAAATTCTAATACTTTTTGGTATTTAACATTTTATGGAGAAAAGCTGTGCTCGTAGACGAAATGATTATGCATACCTAGATGAATTTTAGATGTTCATGATCATTAATATTTGTTTATGATTTCAGATGTACAAAAAAGAGAATAGCGTTTTCTATCGAGTTCCATTAGACGGATATATTGTTCTGATATAACTATATGGACGTCATTTTATGGAGAAAAGCTGTGCTCGTAGACGAACTGATTATGCATACCTAGATGAATTTTAGATGTTCATGATCATTAATATTTGTTTATGATTTCAGATGTACAAAAAAGAGAATAGCGTGTTCTATCGAGTTCCATCGGACGGAATTTCGAAAATCAACTATCTCATTTGAAGCTTCGATATTGAGTGTTATTGAATAACTTGTCTGAAGTGGGATAAAGATAAACACGAAAAATATGAAGAATTTACACTCATAGAGCCAGACAACGCAATAGCATGTCATATAGAAGATAAGTTCTCGTAGATCGCTGGACCAAACAATGAGAAGTACACAAATAGTAACAAATTACGGTGTCACACGCTAACGAGGGTATCACGACGACATACGACTCTCGTAGCCATTCGCTAATATATGTATCGCTAATGGAACGTGTATGAAAATACATACGCACTTGGAGTAAGGTCGCATTTATAACCGTCTTTCAGAAGGAGAAGTCTATCAATTTAAGTCGGGAAATATGGTTTAAGTTTGAAAATACTCTAGTAAGTGTCACATTAAGATCTTGAGTAGTATCCAAACGAGGATCTGAGAAGCTGTGTGTTAAAAGATAGAATATCTTTAAACTGTGCTATGTGTCCACGCCACATTTCAGAGCTAAGTAAATTTATTACTACAACCACAATGGTAGTTACTATTGTGGTGGTTGTAGTAATTTCTCTGAGAGTCCCTTCCCCTATATTACTCGTATGTTGACATTTAGAGATATGAAATGACTGGCGTTTTAATTTCTTTACTAACTTCAAGGTTTAAATTCAATAGATCTTGATGATTACGTTTGTAAAAAAAAAAGGGACCATCCAAATGAGCAATCTATAGTTTGTTTCACATCAAGTTTTTAACGTAACTTCAGCTTCAATAACAGATTTTTGTCTGTCAATGGCAGCTATTATATACTTCTAATGCAAAAAATATCTTATATGACGCAGTGGACTAGTATTATTGCCTAGTACACCATACAGCGCATACCAATAGTGTTGTGATGTCGAAAGTATGAATATTTACTCTCTCCTCATATAAGACTTCGACGTTCATGTCTGAATTCTCGATTCGAGCAATCAATTAAATTCAAATAGTAATTAATTCATTATTTATTGATGAGATGCCACATAGCGTTAGCTAAGCATTTTTTCCTTGGCCCAGTTTTATGATTTCCCTTCTAAAATCTATCAAGTATTTTATTTACAGCTAGCTGCACCGGATATTTATGATTCTTGATACATTTTCACATGTTTGGGATAAACATACTTGGAATTTATTAGATATCCACTGATAATATTCTATCTATCGTTAAACAGCAGGGCCGGCCATTAGGACAATTTTGGACTTTTATTCAACATTCTAATTCTTGACCCATTACCGTTTCCACAACTTGTCTCCACTCTTCTTTAAGGAGTTAAGAAGGCGCCCAGGGAACACGCTAAGAGCAAGTACCGAACGGGTGCCCTCCCTTGTTTTGGCTAATAACCGCAAGGTTGATTGGCCTTGGGCGGTGGAGGGTTGTCCACTCTCTTTTAATAATGAGCCTATCATGGCCAAATTAGGATTGGCAGGCTTTACGGACCTTTGAGAAAACTCTCAGACATGCAGATTTCCTCACGAAGTTTTTCTTGACCGATAAGGCAAGTGATCCCTTCATCTTCATTGCTCTATAATATCAAATAGGAATATGCATTTGGGATATTGCATATGGGATGTTATAAGTTGATGATAAAGAAAATCATAGATAACATATTAAAAATACCTTGATATTTGGAAACTGGAATTTCTGCGGATACATTTCCTGAAGTCTTTGGCAGAGATGAACAGCACTGGTTGCTAATCGAGCCATCTTGCTGTTAACACTTTAGAACTCAACTGCTTTATAACCAGTTCTACTTATGACAAGACACTGTAAGTTTCTTTATAATGGCTAATTTTAATTTAAATACACCATCGCGAAGACAGGAAGTTCCAAAACTGATCCTTTAAAAGTTCGCAGGCTAGGATCTTTATCTATAAGAACCAATAAAGAAACGGTAAATAAGATTAATTTTGTAAATTAAACTTGTTTATTATTTTTAATAGTTACACGCACAACCCTTGACACACGCAAATCCCTTAGTCCCTAATAACACTTCACCCACACATCGCCACAGGTGTTATCAGTTATCACGTAAAGAAGTATCGGATCTAGAGCTGTGTTGCATTCACCATCACCCACTAATCACTAAACACAACAGCGACAAGGTTCAATAAACCACATAATTGGTGTTGCAAAACAATTTTTCGAGATACCGGTGCTTTTTCGAGAAGCGAACGAACTCAAAGCGTCCGTCGCGGTTGACGCTTGAAACGAGACTGACGTCAGACGAGATGTTTTCACGTGTATATCCTGCTGAAGATCCAGTGAGCGGAAAATACATTATCAACTGCGCTGGCGATATGAAAAATGAATACGATGCTCGATAAAAAGTTGCTGCAGCGCTCATCCGATATGATAACCAATAAAAATGCGCGTGTTACTCGATTCAATTGAATTATGAGAACACATTACACTACCAATTATAAAACCAATTCAACCTAAATGATCTTTTTTGCTTTTTCAGGAATAAGAAACGAACAGGAAGAAAAATTCAACGTTCAAACTGCTGCAAGTACTTAATTTGATAAGGTGTAATCTCTGGGCTCTATCTACTGCATCGATCCTAAATATTCTTTTTTAATACAGTTGCTCAAAAAGTGGCGTATTGCAGGGACGTATAGCGTTCGGGATGTGGGCTATTACATACTCGTGCTTTTTTTTTTACCTTTCCCGAACTCGTGCGTTATCTTTCCCAACTGTCAAAATAATGTCTATTAAAAAGAAAAACCAACCATTAAGTTTCTACTAAAAAATTCATAGAAGTTTTTATGATTCATGCAAATACGTATATTTCTAAAAAGAAGCTACTAATTTGTTTCAATATCAGATTTGATTGAATGAGTTTGGTTAGGTTTCATTTCATCTCATTAAATTTCATTTTCATTTCATATCAATAAAAAAATTCTACTGAAGACTTGGCTGTATGGGCATAGTTCCCTTTGCGTACCAGAATATTATTTAGTCTATGACCAATTTTTTTTTTTATTTTTTTTTTAAATCATGGGTGAAGAAAAAAAAACTGCTTATATTCTACGGTTGGCGCCATTTTTCAGAAATTTTCTTTGCGAGTTTAGTTGTTTGTTGCACAAAATGCTTCGGAGAACATTTTACCGGAAAAGTCAAAAAGTCGCTACATCGACATACGACGAATTTATTGCGTGGAGAGAAGAGAAAAAAGCAAATAGTTTTTCAGAAAATGTTAAGTTAGTTGAGTTTATTGTTTTTATTATTTTATTAAATTGCTTCATTTTTTCGCAACTGTATTAAAAATAATCGTTCAGTACACGTGCGGAACCGTCATTGCAACTTGCTCCGACTGGCAAACCTCGCTTTCGGCTGCGCCTCGGCTCGGGTAGACATTTGTCGGAACTCTTTGCAATAACAGCCTTTCCGCACTTGTAATGAAACATACTATTCACTAATGGAACAACTTTATCTATGTCTGTAAAGTAACTTTTATGACGGAAAAAGTTCTGACGGGACTAAAACGAATGTTGGTATTCTTCCCAACATATTTATTTGAAAAAAATCTGGGTTAAAACGGTTTACAAATTTTTTGCTCCAGAACTATGAAGCGCAAGATTTGCCACTTTGGGCGAAAAAGGTTTAAATAAGGCGCAAAGGTGTTGTAAATACATATGCCAGAAAGATATATAAGGAAATCATCTGCAAAGGTAGGCTTCTTTTCTGGGAACTTTAGCCGTCCATATAACAATGGAGCGTCGAGTAAAATCTAGGACAACCATTTACAACAACTGCATATGACGCTATTCGCCGCTAATATGGGCATCTTATGAATGGAACTTATTGAGTGTCTTGACTCTTGACGCAGGTGCACTATTCGTTCTATCTGATACCGTGCCTTTTGCGACCATATTGTACGCTTGTGGATTACGTATTTGAGGGAGTTGCGTAAAACTGCATCAACAATTTTCATCCGTATATAATATACGTGTTCCGATTCGATGATCTATTTAATAGGCCACAGTAAATACTGAATCACATAATAATTTCTCTAAAATCAGCAATGTTGGATGATTTTTCATGATTTTTGTGACTAACATGCCTATACTAATTCGGGACAATAATAACTCATTACATTTGGTTCTAAGTAATCCAACTCTGAATAATACGGTATAGTCATCGCGAAAGCGACTTACTATTGCTGTAATTGATTCAATTTAAAGCTCCTTGCCAGTTTAACCTTTAGTAAGAGTTTGGTCATATCGAAAACTCAAGTGGTTTTAAAAATTATAATATTAAATTCCATCGGATTAGGAATGATTGACAATAGATAGTGTAGCGTGTATGTACTCGTATGTGTAGCACACAATTAACGTTTGCAGAATGTTCTTGCATTTCTTCCACCGATTAAAAATCTGAAGATATAGTCATCAGAACAAACATTTTTGGCACCGGTAAACTGGCGACACTTTTATCACTTTGGGTTAGAGTTCCATCATCCCATGTTTCGCCTCAAGGGCGACAAATTCGAAAAAATTCCATCTGCAACTATATTTAAAGCTAATATAATTTGGATTAAAAAGTTATAGAACAAGACATGACAACATAACTTTAAATTCCAAATTATTTTCTGTAATTTTTAAGTAACACCTAACGGTCAGGTGTTACTTAAACAACATATTTAGGTTAGGTCCTAACCTAAATATGTAGAGTGTAACATTTTAGATGATAGAAGAACTGAGTAACAGTGACGTTGTTAGATGGTGTTTAATAAAACACCCTCAACTTGTCTTCTTCCACAGCCGTAGTAGTGAAGACATTTGTTCAATCAAAAGTGACTAAGATCCTGATGCTTGTAATTCTGAACTCGACATCGATTTCTCGAAAACATAACCAACTCGTATTAGGGGCACAACCGCCTATTGTATTATGATTAGGGTGAGCCTGCACTGAATCGTATGGTATCGGTTAGTAAGGCGCTGTATTGGGAAGACTGACGTCAGTCCAACAATGGATCGTTCTAAATTGTTTTGGTGGGAACCTGAACGCAACAGCAGCGGGTCACGTAGACCAAATCTTATGACCCCTTAGTTTCGTTCAGAGCTTCTTGGAATAGTGAATGGACCTTGGGATCAGAAACAAGCTTCTTAAGCATTCGATGAATTTTCATCTTATCTATTCGAAAAACGAAAATAAGCTTCAGAGTACCTTGACTGAGAGTAAAAGTGAATTTTATTCTTATTAGAAGGTTGTGCTTTCTTTCTTGTGATGGGTTCATGCCAATTATCTTTTTTTATTTATTTGTCTCAAAATTATTAGGAGACTAGCGTGAAAATACTCTTCCAATAATATCTTCAATTACGAATTTCGAGTATCTTTCTCAGATGAAAAAGTGTGTGTTTCACTCGGTGCTAAAATGTTTGATTCTGCGTAGTATATTGAATTCCTCAACTACGAATAACTATTAACTATTAGTATAATTACAACCAGTACTCAAATTATAAATGGTTCTATCTATTCGATGTCGATCCAAAGATAACCTACTTACAAGCAAACCAAGATTACCTCTTTTGAATCTAAGAGTAGATTCAAATCATTTCGCCTGCATACTGAAACAAATGGTAATATCAACAATCGTAACCCAATTTCGCAGCATAAACGCCATGAAATCTTGTATGTATGACACAACATAAACCAAGGTTGTTGGCAGATAAGGAGCCAATTCATAAAGCGTCTGAAACTGAAATCGTCCGTCTCTTTCACACAAAACCGGAAAGACAGAGACGTGTTGCTGTCACAAATATCACAAGGCTGTACCATGTACCGTTATGTCAGTTTGTTTCGGTGAAAAAGGAAGTTTGCTCACAGGCAGAGTAAATATTTAGTTCCCTTATTATTTCGGGCCATTCCGGAAGTTTTCCTGCTTAGGGTGCTAAATTATTTGTTTCTTTTTCTTGTTAGGGTGTTCAAACTTCTGCTAATCCATGCGAATACTTCCTTATTAATGAAAAAGTGTCCATGGATTGTTTTGATGAAAATTTCACGCAGGCCTAACTTAAATGATAAGACAAAACTCTATCGCCTATGGCGTAAACATCTACTAGTCCTAGGTACTAGGTACATATAATAAAAAAGAAGTATTTTTACTGTGTCACAACTTGTAATCTATAAAATAAAAGAAATGTGATAATTTTTGTTTGATGGCACTGGTCTGTGATCAAGATAGGGGATAGCATTACGACAATGAAAAGAAACAAACAATTACGATGGTATTGTAACCGTTAATCATTATTTTTGAACATATAACACAATCGTGAGTTGTAACATTGAGTCCAGTGTCCGGCACACAAGCAGCTTTTTGATAAGGTGCTAATTTGGGGGCGTATCTCACAAGAGATCGTGTCTCGTGACTGAATTGGCTGCTAATGTGATGAATCGGTTGTTAATATGGAAGCCACGGCCTTCTTAAAGCGCGACGGATAGAAAAAATTGTCACAGATCCCGCGTCATCCTTTGAAACGAAGTTTGGACCTCAACAACAACATTCGTAATAATTTCTGTTTTATATCAATCCCTTTAACTGTTGGGGTAGCTAAGACATGTCCTGAGTCTTGATAACTTGGCTTTCTCTGTGATCCTTTTTTTTGAACAATAATCATATTTAAAGACTAGCTGTTGCCCGCGGCTCCGCCCGCGTGCAGTTCGTTTTTTTTTGTTTCCCGTGGAATTTCTTAATTTTTCCCAAGATAAATGAGTGAATTCGGGTTGTAATTTCTCCCAAGATAAATGAGTGGTCCCTGGGTTCGATGGACCCGTGAAGGAGTCTTCTTCCAATCTCTCCTGTCAACGTGCAATCTTCTTTCACACAATTCACCTATATCTTCTTTGGTCTTCCTCTACTTATACACTCTGTCAAAATCGCTAGTTATTCGATTTGCATGGAGTTAGACAGAGTGGGGCGTGTCATAGAGGATTGAAATATCTATACTAACCAAACTCATCTTATTCTGAGAGCATACCAAAGCCCAAATATTGAAAGGTTGAGAAGAAATTCAATTAGGTATGATCCTTTGTTCCGCAAAGGGATTAAGCATTCTGGTACGCTGCTGTGTAGCAACCCGTTCCTGCTTCGCACGGGTTATCTTGTATAGTTATACCTAGTTGCACGATCAAACGGACGATTTAAACTGTCGATATTTCGATCCATTGATACAAGTCACACTACGTGACCACGACCTGTGCCACTGACAGTTTAAATCGTCCTTTTGATTGTGCTACGTAGATAAGTAGCTATAGGTTTTTTTTAACTATCCCACGGGAGCTCTCTAATTTTTCAGGATGAAAAGTATCTTAAATGTTGACCGGGCATATAAAGTACGATCATAAAATTTCATTTAAATCCGTTACTTGAAGAACGCCTGCTAACTGTTTTTGTAATGTTTTACTTTCCCGCGGGAACTCGATTGGATTAATAAGTTTAACTATATATATATATATTTTATTTAAAGGGGCAACATAAGGTATCAGCATAACAAATTTTACTTAATTAAGTCCATAAAATCATTAGTTGTTGTTGTTGTTTACAAAGCTGTTAAATTAATTACAGTTTTTTAACTATCCCACGGGAACTCCTTATTTTACCGGGATCAAAAGTATCCTATATGTTGACCAGGGACATAAGCTACCACCACACAAAATTTCATTGGAATCGGTCCAGCCGTTCTAAAGATTAGCCCGTACAAACAGACAGACAAACAGATAAACAGACAAACAGAGAAACAAAAAATTTGAAAACAAATTTAAATTGGTTTTATTTCACTTCTTACATCCCCCTGACTCCGTTTTTAGCATTTTTTTATTTGTACAGAAATTCGACCTCTACAGATTTATTATATGTATTGATGATTGATTGATTTTCATACAATGCCGGTTTTCTAAATATAGTCAAGTAATGGTAAATCTGACGTTGAGTTCTAGCTTTTTAATTTTTATTTATATTTCCTTCTAGTTTCCGGAGTACTGATTTTACTAATGTTATGTATAATGTTAGAGTAGGTACTTCAAAATCTTCGAAACACAATCCCTCACAATTACTGCAATAGTGTAGAAAAAAAAAACATATCGTAAATCACAAGTGGAGTTTCGAATAACAAGTTAAATCACGCCGGAAAAGTGCTCGAATATGACGGACGAGATTGATTAGCAATTTATTTGCTAGACTCTATCAGAAGAAAAATATTTCTCAATGAAAATTGTCGAGTGCGTCCCATATCCAGGGCCGTTGCGTCGATATCATTCACCGAGGTAATCGACATCTTAAATCCTTCTTGATAAGAGAGAGACATTAAGAAAACAAGCGAATCATTTTGAAAGACATTTGAATAACAAAAGAGCGGGAGGCCTCTCGATATAAAGGATTTTTATGCAGGTAGTTGATAAATTGCTTATATGAATGTCAAGACAAAGAAAATTTTCGTGCCACAAAATGTTATCATCAGCACTTAGAGCAGTTTTTTTACACTATACAAGTTATAGTACTCGATTGCGATCTCACATGATGGTAAGTGATGATGCAGCCGAAGATGTTAACGTACTAACTTGGGAGGGGTAAGTAAACTCACCCCAGCAGTTTCTATACAGCATCGTACCGGAAAACTAAATCGCTTGGCGGTGCATCTTTGCTGGAAGGGTAGTAACAAGCCACGGCCGAAGACTCTGACCAGACCTGAACCAGTTCAGAAATTACAAAATTGCAGAGGGGCCCGTGGCGGGAATCGCGGGTTCGATTCCTTCGCCCCTTTGCTATTTTCCCTTCTTCTTTTCGACTTCCCACTCGAATCCGAGCGCGCACCTCTGCGCCCGGGAGGTCGTGGTCCTCTCGTATAGTTTGTAATTCCTTGACATGTGTCTGGTCTGACATGACCTGAGTGCTTAGCTTTTTCTTGCATTTTGGACCATATATAGATTTGGTCCAAAATGCAAGAAAAAGCCAAGCACCACCCGCTCACTCATGCACGGAAAGCGAGGAATTTTTGACACACGTTTCCCGACACCGGGACACCCTCATGAAATGTTGTCTTTATAACGCGAGATTATAATATAGAGTTATCCACGAGGATAATAGGACGATAGCAGGGGAGGATGATCCATTCGGCCTGAATCTAAAAGGCATCGTTTATCAATAAACAACTGCCAGACTGTAGTACAGAGTAGAGTTTTGACTAGAACATCTGTATTTCTTCAACTAGGGGTCTGATTGCGAAAGAAAAACGTATTCAATCGTAATATTGACGACCTCCGTGGCGCAGGGGACGCACGCTCGGATTCGAGTGGGAGGTCGCGGGTTCGATTCCCGCCACGGGCCTCTTTGGAATTTTATAATTTCTAAATTGGCTCAGGTCTGGTCTGGTGGGAGGCTTTGGCCGTGGCTAGTTACCACCCTACCAGCAAAGACGTACCGCTAAGTGATTTAGCGTTCCGGTACGATGCTGTGTTGAAACCGTTGGGGTGAGTTCACTTACCCCTTCCAAGTTAGTACGCTAACATCATCGACTGCATCATCACTTACCATCAGGTGAGATCGCAGTCAAGTACTAACTTGTATAGCGTAAAAAAAAATCGTGACGGTTACCGAATTCTGCCCCCAATTGGCTGATGTAAATCAGCGAACCAATCAACGGGACATATTTGTTTCCGATTACGATTACAATGAATACGTTTTACTTACACAATCTAGAGGTAGAACAATACTTTTATGTCGGAGTTCAAAATTCTAATCTGTCACGTTCAATCCAACGTGAAACAAGTTTGCACAAACAATTTGGCGACAAACATGCACTAGACATTAGCAGTGGACCTATTACCGGTGTTAGCTGCTGATATTACGTGTATACCTGTCACATGACTTGAGTACCTAAGCGGCGTCTTTGACAGCAAGATAATGTATGTTCTTTCGCTATTACTTAACGGACGTCATGCAGTGCAATTTGAGAAAACGTGTCTCATTTAGAATTGTGTATGTCGCGTGTTTCCTCACCATTCATTCATCTATTTGAGCTCAATTACTAGCTCAATTAGTACGGGCATTATAATAGTATCCACTGTTGTTTTAAGACCTGTAGGGCTGATGCATGGTCTTCTCGACTTCTTGGGGACGAGTCCCCAAGGGGGTACGGGAATCGAGGCATGCCTCCTTACCCTTTAGCCTTAGCCCCCCCTCTCCTTAGGGAGCCTTACTCCCCCTGTATTGTTCTTTTAGCCCCGGTAAGGGGTAAGGACTAAGGTCTGGTATTCCTGGCTAGAGGCCCGCGGCCCGCCTGTAGGGTTAGTACAGTCGCTGACTTGTGGCTGTCAATAGATGGCGCTGGCTGTAAATATATGGAGGAATTAGATTAGTTTTTGCGATGCGAGTCGACTCGAAATTCGTAAAAAACCTGTATCAAACACTAACCCCTCAGTTCCCTTATCTTGCTATAGTTAATTTGCGTCCTGCGCCCTCCAAAACAACTGATAATAAGAAATGTCTTCTGATATAAGCAAGGACAATTTACATTTGCTTAGATAATCAATTTTTAGCCAAATAAACTACACAGTATGCAAAGGCTATACAGGAATAAAAATTGGGAAACGAACGCAATGGACAGCTACCGATGGAGGAATCTTTTGGAGCAGGCCCCTGCTCACAAAGGGCTGTAGCACCGTTGATTATGATGATGAAACTACTCTTAGCTATGACAATATCGGCTCCCTGCAAGGGTATCCAACTTGCCCGGACTTGCTTCACTTGGATCCAGCAGCGACTCCCTTTAGGCTGCAAATCCACCAGAGAGGAGCGAAGCTGCGGAGCCGAGAAACGGAGAAATATTAACCAATAGGATTGCATAACATCTCCGCTTCTCTTAAATGGAGCAATCCTATTGGTTGATATTTCCCCTTTTCTCGGCTCTGTTGCCTCGCTCCGCTCCGGTTGATTGGCAGCCTAATGCAGACCTCCAACTATTTCGAATTGGAAAACTTGTGGTGACACACACAAAGTTTAACAATGCGAGGACGCCTCTCCATCACCTTGGGGCTGACTAAAAGCTGGGTTCCTGAATTCTTATAAATGAGTTCAAATCAAGCCGCGGTGAGTCTATTTTCAGTGTTAACTAATTTTAGACATTAAAACGTCCCGGAATCCGACTTTCCCGGCATCTGCTGCTGACTCAGTGGCGTTTTAACGCGCTAACGTTGTAAGACAAGAGATTTATGTGTTGGTTGAAACACTTTTTAACGTTTTGGGGTTAGAGTAAATGCCAATTTTTTCAGTTTTGAAAATAGAACCTGACGACGTGAATTCTTTGGCAAATTTAACTATGGCAATACTACAAATTTTCATTGTAAAATTGCGAGCACGGTGATTGGCACTGTGGCCATATGATTTATCAAATATTTTATTTTAGGTCAACTTTTTGTTTTGGCATTTTCAATTAACTCAATGAGGTAATAACTCAATCAAGCAGTGACCGTTCTTATTATAGTATTCAACGCTGCGTGAATAGCGTTACCTATTTTAGGTTTACATGGGAAGTACTTACTATTTTAGGTAGGTTTATCTAATAATGCATAGACCGCCCGCAAGTTATAGATAGCTACCGAAGAAATTTAACCCCAGTAGTTAATACTAAAATACGGCATACAATACCTACTATTCAACGCGCTATCTTTTGAAGAGAAACTCGATAAATAAACAAACCTAAGTGATTTAGTTAGGAAGCATTCGGTTTGAGTAGACGTTAGACAAAACGAGACTTCCCGTCAGTCGTTTACATTTACTACGGATCACGGAACAAAAAGGTTTTTGTTCTATACAATCATACAATCGCTTTACAGATTTCGACTGAATACAACGCCTCTGTTTAGGATTCGTTGAGCATTGGGGTTGAATGGGCGACATACGAATCGTGGCGTTTATTCTAATACTACCTGGCCTGGAAAACGTCGTGTTGCCATCTCCGATAGTATTATAAATGGAGTAAGCCAGTAATATAAGACAAAATATTACCGGCTTACTACATTGACAGATGGACGAGCATTAACATTTAGACTTTTTGTTGGAAAGTAAATTTTCTAATTCTACCAACATGAAGTTAGTGTAGGGCACCAAATACATAATATTATTGTGGTTAGGGCATAACCGTATGAAAATCTATTATAAATTATTAAGTCATGCATAGGTCAGTCAAATATGAATGGAAGTGATTGAGGGTTTTAACTTTTAATAAATAAGAAATCCACGCAATGAAGTCGCCTGTATATGACTGACTATCTGACTGAACTATCTGCGCACAACTCTAGGCCACTTGTTTTTTTTAATCACAATAATATATAGGCTTAAACTTGACCACAATCTCACCTGATGGAAAGTGATGATGGAAGTGAGATGCCTATTCACTTTTTTCTTTAAAGGTACCCGGGTTGTTTGATATCGGAAACACAGATTTCTGGAGAGCATTCCAAACCCCAGCCATGCGTATGAGAAAGGACGAAGCGAACCTTTGCTTTGACGAAGCTTTGACGACCTCCGTGGCGCAGGGGACGCACGCTCGGATTCGAGTGGGAGATCGCGGGTTCGATTCCCGCCATGGGCCACTTTGGAATTTTATAATTTCTAAATTGGCTCAGGTCTGGTCTGGTGGGAGGCTTTGGCCGTGGCTAGTTACCACCCTACCAGTAAAGACGTACCGCCAAGCGATTTAGCGTTCCGGTACGATGCTGTGTAGAAACCGTTGGGGTGACATAACTTACTTCTTCCAAGTTAGTACGCTAACATCTTCGGCTGCATCATCACTTACCATCAGGTGAGATCGCAGTCAAGTACTAACTTGTGTAACGTAAAAAAAAAAGGAACCGCTTTATACGCACTGATGGTACATCGACGACATATGGATGAAAGTCCGCCCGGTGATTTATGATGTGACCACCATCACGCGAGATAAAACTGACTTGGAAGCAACTTGGAAGTGGTGTTTCTTACAGAATCTTTAAATTGCCCAAGCCTCGCACATTATGTATTCTAGAATGTGCCATAGATTGTACTGACGCCGGTCCGTTATAGTTCAAACATCGAGTCAGGTGGGGACGCACCTGCGGCGGTCACGGCAGGTGGCCACCCCCGTGCCCGACGGTGCCTGACGTAGCCATGGTGATTTTACCACTCTCTATGGAACTGCCCTTATTTAGTTCAACCGAAAGGCCAAGATTTCGCTCATTTGGACTACATGTTACTCGCTTAGGGGTTGAATATTCAAAAATCCTTTCCCTTTCAAAAATACACAGAACCCGGCGGACCACGCGAAAAATGTCGCCAGTTTATTGTCAAAAATGTTTATTTTGAGTTTTGACACCAACAGCGTAAGTTGTAAGCCCACCGCAGTATTGCCTATGGACCGTGGTCCACGCCACAGATCACTATATTATGTTATATACTATCACTATAATAAACATGTTATTATAGTCCGCAAGCGACTTTCCGCAGGGACGCTTTCCGCCATGTTGCAACGTATTTGCGGAAATAATGACAAATTCCGGTTCATATCCGACTCTACTTTTTTCGCACTCTTCACTGTGATCTCATCTGAGATGACGATGCAGCCCAAGATATTGTTACCGTATCAACATCGCACCGGAACGTTAAACAGTTGATGTCAGATGCAGTGCACGTCACAACTTTGCAATGATGCACTGGACTGCAATCGCCGCGACCACTAGCATCATCAACTTAACTCGTACTTTGGCTATACACCACCGGTAGCGGTACCATCTGTCACAGGATAGGTGTTAATGAAATCAGCCCATAGAGATCCACCAAGACAATAGGCACCACACCCGATCTTACGCCTTCCTCATCCACCCGCTACCAGCAACCTTGGGCAAGAGATCGTCCTGCGCTGCGCTTACCGGTACGCCGTACGCGGTCTTCACTGCAGCCCTCTGTACCAAGTGACATAGCATTACGTCGTGACGTACAGAAATGGAACAAAATTTAAAAAATGTATGCGAACATTTTTTGAATTTTGTTCCATTTCTATACGTCGCGACGTAACGCTATTTGTCAATTGGACCAGGCAGCTGAACTCGTCTGCCCCAAGCCCCCAACGGCCGATGGTTCTCCGACAGATAATATGGCCCGCCCACTGCCACTTCAGCTTGCTAGCCTAGATTAGCAAGCTGAAGTAGGTTAAACAACCCCACAAACAGTGAAACGATCGTGATCTGAATATCCAATTATCTAGGCTGTCTCTAGATGATTCCAAACCTCACTTCCTTGTTGGAGTCGCGAGCGCAGGCGTCAATGCTATTGTACTGCCTGGCCATTCTGCAATAAAGTCTACTACTAATGAACCTTAATAGAAAAACACGGTAAGACAGATTAATTTGTTTTGCCATAATCCGCTACTTGGAAAATATTCTGTATGGTACAATATGCAGGAACACTGCCCACATGAAACACCACACACAATTTTCCAACACTTATGGGCAGTGTTCCTGCATATTGTAACATACAGAATCTTTTCAAGTTGCGGATTATAGCAAAACAAATTAATCTGTCCTCCTAATTACGGGTATCCGCAAAATAACGCCTGCTTCAATTCAATATTCAATAGAAAATATTCGCGGTGTCATTAACCTTCAAGCGTATAGAAAAACACCATAAATACCTATCTAAAAGACCAGAGATTGATCGCGTTTGCACACACGTCTACGATGATGGAACGCCTTATATTTTTAACCAGGGTCAAGGTAAGGTCATTCCGCAACTTATTATGATATTCCCTTGAGATTTTCCCACTACCTAAGCTTGAGCATTAAATGCGCTTGATGTTTTGGATGATAATTATTGGATGGGTACTGAAAGGGTAAATAACCCCTAACAGTTGCTACATAGCATCGCTGAATCGCTCTGCGGTACCCGCGGCCGAAGCTTGCAACCAGTGACCAGACTAGACCTCGATCCATTTAAAAGTTAAGCCGTCAAAACTGAACCGGTCTGGAAATCGAACCCAGGACTTCAGTGGGTTTACTGTCCACTGCACCAGGATTGTTTTTCTGGCTAGTTTATTCATTACGAGTTTCATATGAAATGTTTTTTACCAAAAATAGTTGTTTTTTACAGAAAAACAGAGCTTTACGAGTAGGTTCCTATATCGATTTTCGGCATTTTACTTCGTTCAGCAAAGATTCAGAATTATTTTAATACAACACAAGGAAAGCGTATTTCTAAAATTAAATGAATATCCAATTATAGAATTGAAAATGTGTAATTATCTAAGAATTAGGTATTATTATCCTTTAGCAAAAAATCTTACTTATAATGAATCATAAAATTTAAATTAGTCTTAGTCTTAGTACGTAGTCGTAGGCTTCCATAAACGGTCGTACAGACACACAAAATGTTTGATAAATATTCAAATGATTATCATTTATTCTTTGCGGTGCATCGATGACACATAAACCCATTACTCACGATTTCATACAATTCATACACAGACTTATTTTCTTACAAATAGTCCTTATTGCCATATAAATAAGAAGTGTTATATGTTGATATGTAAGGAGCCTATTATCGCATGTTACATAGTAAGTATTGCGGTGTTAAATTCGCACGCAACGGCTCGTATTTCACGTAATCTAACCTAATAACTATAGCACACGCTTGCAGCTTTGCTTACGTGCCCATGGTATTATGTGAGGTGACTCCCTATTTTCCCACTTAGTTTAAGTTTCGATTTATTTTTCTTAGTTATCTGTATCTGGTATCAGTCTGATCTACATATTAGTTAAAGCTGAGAGTTGATTGAAAGATCAGCCTTGAGAGTCAGGCAAATATACTTTTCAGTAGTTCATGGAGACTTTGAATTATATTTTTTTTGTACTTATGTGGGCACCGGTATAGGCTAAGATGCGTACCACAAGTAAATCATGTCGACCTTTTTTCTCTATCTAATCCATAGGTGTAGAATGTAGATAGAAATTTTTTTATGAAATTTTCTCGTCAAACTAGAGCATTTTATCTGTAGACAGTTTTAATCGATAGCTGATACAGAATTTGACATAGCAACATCTTCCGGACCACCTGCAGGGCAATCGGCTAAAAAAGTTTGAATCATTAAATAACTGTATCAATGACAAAACATGGGCGTTGACCAATCACAACGCTTGAAAATCACGTTTTGACATTGATGCAGTTCTTTAATGATTGATACACTTTTTAGTCGATCGCTCTGCTGGTAATCCTGGTAGTATACAGTCATCTAAAACACGTACCGTCATCGATAATAATAGTCAAGATAGGCCCATCCGAACATTTTACGTAAACCTTCATACAAGAAAATGTAGAGCCATGTGTCGAAACTCCTGCAAAATACTACGTAGGCTTGCAGCTTACTATTGACGACGGAGGGGGTTTTGCTCCCATAAACTGGCGACATTTTTCCGCCGTCTAGAGTATAAGTCAATGCGTAGGTACCGTAGTTTTCCCCGCGGGGCGGCGCACGCGCAGGGACATGTACGCGCGATCCATGGCGGCGACTGCGCCGCTCGTGCACAGCATTCTAGTCTACACGCGACTCGACCCCACTGTCACAACACTACACAACCGCACTCGTTCAACACGCGCGATCGACTAACGAGGGACGACCCTCGACCCTATAGTCCTGACTCCTGCAGCACTCACCTCACCCTCATTTCAATTATTTATTTTGAGCCCTTAGAATAGGGCCTAGATTGTGTAAGAAAAACGTATTCATCGTAATCGTAAACATAAACAAATTCTGCCCGCTAATTTGTTCGGTTATTTACGTCAGCTAATCGGGGGGCACAATTTTTACGATTACGATAACGATGAATGCGTTTTTCTTACGCAATCAGACCCCAGGTCTCGCCCGCCCTATAGTGGCACAGTTTAAAGATATTCTATAGGCTCTTTTATCAAAATGTGCTAGTGGGTTACTTGCAGTTTTTTAGGGTTCCGTAATCACAGGGTAAAAACGAGACCCTATTACTTATCTATACCTACTTCTCTGTCTGTCCGTCCGTCCGTTACCAGGCTGTATCTCTTGAAACGCGATAGTTGCACTTGAAATTTTTACAGATGATGTATTTCCGTTGTCGCTATATTATAACAACAAAATACTAAAAAATAGAATAAAATGAAGATTAAAAGGGGCTCCCATACAACAAACGTAATTTTTTGCTCGTTTTTGATCAATGGTCCAGAACTCTCAACTCTGCAAGTTCTTGTATTCTATACAAAGTAGAGTAGAATTGAGAATTCTGAACCAGAGTTAGTAGTAGGGTATTATTGACGGTACGGAACCGTTCGTGCGCGAGTCCGGCTCGCACTTGGCCGATTTTTTTGTATGGGTGAAGGAAAAATCTTCATTGATAATGCCCAGTCCATTGGGACTGGTGCCCAACACGGACTTAAAGAAATCCCCCTGCCGTTGGAAAATCTATTGGGAACCGCTGACGCAATTCTTCCGATAGAAGAATGTCATCAGGTTACTTGGATGTAATATAGGTAGGTGAAAATGAAAATGTAATATTATGCACTAGTGATCAATGATCGCTATAGATGAGCCCTAAACCTCCAAAAACGTCCATGTTTTTGTCTTGTGTGCGACACGTTGTCACTCTCTCTGTCACAAGTGAAACGGCAGCATGCTGAGAGCACTCACTTAGCATGTGTGTGGACGTTTTTGATGTGCTCAATTAAAATCTATGTGCTCAATGTAGGCTTAGGGCGCCCCATCTTGCTATTTAAATCTTTGCTAGTGGTAGGAGTCTTGTACTTAGCAGAGTACGTCCGATCTTGTAGACATCTAGCAGACATCTAATAAGTAGCTAGTAGTCATTGATAATAATAGTCAAGATACTCATTCGAAAGATCCGAACATTTTACGTAAACCTTCTTCATACAAAAAATGTAGAGCGATTGTGTCGAAACTCCTACGAAATACTGCGTAGGCTTACTACTGAAGCCGGAGGGGGTTTTGCTCCCATAAACTGGCGACATTTTTTCGCGCGGTCCGCCCTGTCTAGAGTATTCTAGAGTATAAGTCAATGCTAGTAGTCTACTTAATTATTAATATCTATTGAAGTCAAGTCTCAAGGAAAATTTATGTGCCAAGCAAACGTATACGGGGAAGAACACATAATACTTTGCTCGTATCCTATGTGACGAAATGCATTTGTTAGCTAAACATGGTGAGGAAGGACAAATATTACGAAAAGTTTATAAATTCTAATTACGAGTACATACTTAGAAGACAATTGGCAGGACATGACCGACAAATCAACATTGTAAACAAAAAGTACTGAAACCAATCAAAGAAGTTAATTGGTTTTGCTTATATTCAACTGGAACAAACAATGCCTACAAGGACAATGTTTACTAAAATGTTTACATTTTCCAACGATTTCAGAAAGAAGAGGAGGCTCTTAATTCGGAGCGTATAATTAAATAACGTACTTTTCCCGGGTAAAAAGTCATCTGGCTAGATTAAGACATGCCACTAAATTCTACAGGCAAACTTTAGTGTTTTTACGTATCCAGTGAGAGCAGGACTGATTAATTTGTTTTGCTATTATCCGCTTCTTGAAAGGATTCTGTATGGTGCAATATGCAGGAACACCATCCACATGAAACACCACACACAATTTTCTATCACTTTCTTCGACGCACGTTTCGTCCCGACACCGGGACATCCTCAGGAGATGTTGACTTCACAATGCGAAATCGTACGATTTCAAGAAGCGGATAATAGCAAAACAAATTAATCAGTCCTGCTAATTATGGATTTCCGCAAAATAACGTCTGCTTCCATTCAATATTTATCCAGTGAGAATCAAAGATTTTTTCCGGGATAAATAGTAACCTATACTCTTCGGGTCTTCAACAAGGTTCACAAATTTTCCCGTGTTTGCAACATTTTTCATTGACACTCGTCATAACCAGAAGTTTCGAGTATTCAGTCCTATAAAGCCTTCCTCAATAAATAGACAACACAAAATAGTAGTTTATGAAACGGATGCATAATGGGGGGTATTAAAACATGAGTGTGAGTTTAAAAAACGAGCCGCAGGCGAGTTTTTTAATAGTATCACACGAGTGTTTTAATACCTAATTATGTAGAGTTTCATACACTACTTTATCTACGCTCAAATTATCATAAATCCAAACCATAAAATCTTGCTAACGTTTGTCGCAAATCCTTCACTTTGTTGGTAAAAGATTGTGGGTCATTTTTGTTGCAACTACTAAAATGTCAGGTGGAGTTAAATTTTCTTTAGTAGGTTTCACTGCTACTGCATTTTTCCGCACTAAGTTTTGACTAAGTAACAAAAATAACACATTGAAATGTTAAAAGTTAGGTATGGCGCCAAAATTCAGTTAAGTATAAACTGCGTATAGTCTGTTAAAAAAGTCATGAAACAAAAAAGAGTTGAAAAATATTTATACAAGTCAGATAAAGTATATTTTTAGTGGATAATTAAATAATCAAAAATTAAACATAATTCTTTTCAATATTCTGTATGAACACACTTTTTAATCAGTCATATAAGGCAGGGAAAAATTATTGTTTCCGTGAATTAATTGTTGTCTATGGTCGATCATGTCTACCAACTAAATGTTGTCTGTGGACTCCATATATAAAAAAAAACAAAATTGAGGATTGGCTCTACACTCTCTTTTGGCTATGACGACCACAGAGAAAAGAAAGTTATTCCCTGGTCTGTGATGACGACACATAAAAATACAGGAACCCAGAGCCGAGTATCGTAATGGAAATTATTCAACTATCTAGAGTTATTTCCATAGTACAGCGATGTTATAATGAATAACTTTTTAATAATTATAGAAGTCTGTGAATAAAGTAGGTCAATATGTGACACATTTTGATTTCATAATTCGAACTTTAAGCAATGAGCGTAGATAAATATTTTTTCGATTCTGACCTGCATGTAGTTTCTGAGATAAGCAAGCGCGTTCAAACAAACAAAACTCTTCAGCTTTATAATATTTGTATAGATATTTCAATCCACGATGACGCGCCCCACTCTGTCAAACTCCATACGAATCGAATGGAACATAAGTAAATGACATGTCTATACGTGAAAATAAATGATAAGTATGTCTTTACAATCGTTTAATTTTTATGATCAGTAAGCAGGCGAGACACGTAATATCAACATAACTTGCAACAAAATGCGCCTAAATATTTATAACAGCAATAGGTAGGTACTAACTTTTATTTTCCGACTTTATCCTCCCCAGTTTTCGGAAATGCCTTCTAGTATTGACCAAAACTACGCTCACCATGGTCTAAGTACATAAAATAGGTAGTGCAAAGTAATAAAGGAAAAAGCGAGTGAAATTATACCGACAGCTGTTAGTTATGGCGTCACCGCAGCGAGTAGAGGTGTTTGATTACAAGGCTTTCGACTACTTATACACTAGAAAGTTTTAGAACGCACAGCTCTCTAATGATATCATCTATCAATCCACGATTCGCCCTACCTACAAGTACATACGGTGGAAATTAACGGCGTAGAAGCCGTATTTAAGCGATATTTAGTGAAGTTTTGTTTAAAAACTATAAAGACAAAGACTTTTAAATTTAAACGTCATGTATTTTGGGTCTTTAATCTAAAATCGTTGAGAAGCAAAAACACGATTGGATAAAATTTTCTCGATAGAAAGTTCTCCCAAAAGTTGCTCCAAAATCTCAGTTTTTCTTCTTTTTTTCCGAAACTACTATGGATGTAATTGTAATTTTTGTTTTAATGTGTCGGTAATAATAATATCTAAAAACGTTGAGAAACAGATTTTAAATAACTGGCTTAGTTTTAGAGAAATCAGGTAAAAGGTCGTTTTTCTGTTATATTCTTCCGCGACGCTGCATGTCGCACCCATCAACGCATTCGTGAGAGTGACAAAGACAAAAAAAAATCAATAAATCCCCTTAATACCTAACCTAATACCTAACTTACTAATTACCTTTCCGATCCGGATTCGCCCTATCTGAGAGAGGACATAAGCTCCATACAAGTTATGTCTCTATCTCTGGTAGGACAAATCTGGATTGGATAGGTTATTGATTTCGGCCGTTAGACTAAATGACATACAAGTTATGTCATATCTTTAGTAATATGACACAACTCTAGTAATAAGCTTAAAATAGGCTATATTTCATCTACTTTTTAAGCCCATGTGCCCGGGAAAATTAAAGATTCCTGCTGCGTTTCTATAAAAAATTAAAATCCACGTGGAAAAATTTGTAAATACCTGGTTTGATCATAAAAAAAGAACGTTTTCTAGAAGTGACGCGACAACAATAGTAAATGGTTAATTACAATATTATTATTGCCATCGACACACATAGCTTCCGTTTGTCGTTTCAATTAAATTATACCAACGCACGTAGTAAATAATTACAAGAACTTGCGATGATTCATTCGATTAAAGTTTTAACTTTAAACTAAAACCAGTATAAAACCCGGTTTCCACCAAAGCGGAGCGGAGCGAAGCTGTGTTTGAGTAAACAATCAGATTTCGTCATTTTGACATCTCCGAAACTGAGGGAAGAGAAGATCAAAATTACGAAATCTGATTTGTTACTTAAACACAGCTCCGCTCCGCTCCACTTTGGTGGAAACCGAGCCTCAGGCGAAAGATTATTATTTATACGATCAAAAGTGGCATATAAGGGAAAAACGGGTATTGCACGCATAATTCAAATCTAATTAGGATTTTTGGAATTTGTAAGCAAATAAAACAACATGCTTATTGGCCTTTTTCCCTATTGTATGATGTATCGCAGGCAGCGAGAAAATGCGCTGGCTATAGATACAAATACGACAGACAGAGCCACAAAGTATTCGATATCCATTAAAACTAGGTACAAACTACAAAATAACATAGACAGATGTATTGATTAAACGTTTGTATGTTTCCATATTCCAGGAGGCACAGAGAGCCCACTATTCATACAATGACGACTTTGTGACTAAGTCGTGACGACATCGCATCGTGCGGTGGCGCCTGACGCCTTGACCATCGATTGGCTAGACACCTACGGCCTTAGTTGAACATCAGTCGATAAGTTAGGAACGCAATGGCTTGAGACATAATTATGGAGCAGGCCTACCGTCCGGAGTCCGGACCCATAAAATGCTGTATAGAACCTCTAAGACGTAGTCCGACACGACGAGAGTGAGAGCAGGCGCAGGACTGAAGGCTTAACGTGCCTTCTGAGCCACGGAATCACCGCCAATTTTTAAACACCGGGCTCCGGCCAGCATGCAAGGTACTAAAAGTCTCCAAAAACAATATTATTTAGGTACGTCCAGTGATCTAGGACATCTTGATCTGCAGTCGAACACGCTCACCAGTCACCACTTATAGGCCTCAATACCAACAGGGGCCGTACCGCCATCTCTTATAGCAGTATTATTGTAATATTTTTTTGACATTTTCATACAACGTCAGTCGGGAACCGTCCACCCGTTACTCTTCTGGATATGTGGTCGACACCACTGATAAACACATTCCTGTGCATTACATAGCGAAGAGCGACGCGACGGGCACTTCACGTAAATAGATACCAATAGGTGCATTTCATAGTACGTACCACGCCCCAACAGTGCGTAGTAAGTGCTTTGAATTCTTACGAAATGCAATGGATATAAAACCGATCAGTATAGTTTAGAAAATAGAAACCAATCAAATGACAAAAGTTATAAATGACAAAAGTTGTTTTGAAGTTGAGCATTTTTTGAAATGAGGAAAAAAAACCATTGAACTCGCGACTCTGTTACCATAACCGACACCTTACGTTATTGATCAAGTTTTCACTTCTGTCGGCCATCCTGGAGTATTTTCCTACCTTGTGTCGGAGTTAACTTTAATTAACTCTCGTAGAAGAAAAGTTGTTAGTTTTAATGTAAACAAATACAGGGCGAGATCGATTTGCTATTTTTATATGACCCTCTATAAGACCGGTTTTCACCAAAGCGGAGCGGACCGGAGCTTTGTTTGACATACCAATCAGATTTTGTCATTTCGACATCTCTTCTCCCCTCAGTTTCGAATATGTCAAAATGACGAAATGTAATTGGTTACTCAAACACAACTCCGCTCCACTCCACTTTGGTGGAAACAGGACCTAAGTATGTCATATATATCGCAAAATTGTTTCAAAATGATTTACTGGCTTCCCAACAACCATCCCATAATATATTTAGGTCAAGAGGACGGTTTATAAATCACTCAAAAGTTAATATAAGTAGTCTGTTGAAGATCGTCCTTTGATCACCACCCAGTCACTCTTTTCAGGTCAAATTAAGAATAACACTTTTGAAACTGCACCTACATGTACCGTTTGTCCTAGTTTCCGAGTAATTGAAACGTCTGATCAGACGGGTGACGTATCCAGGGCACAGTCGGGACTCGGGCGGGAATAAAGTCAACGCTCCGAAGAATTGGGTTGTCTTTTAAAGTGGCACAGGATAATAAAACAGTTTGTCTTTTATCCGGTTCCACTTTAAAACACAACCCAATTTATCAGATATCCTATACCTTTAAACGAGCAATAAATGTATACATATATATTTCTATATAGTCCGGATCTCGGAAACGGAACGATTTTCATGAAATTTAGTGTACAGGGGGTTTTGGGGGCGACAAATCGATCTAGCTACGATTAATTTTTAGAAAATGTCGAATTTACAAAAAAAAAAATATGACTCCTACTGCCATCTATTGGCCAGTAGTTAAACTATTTATTTTATTTTTATTTATTGCTACCAGCATCATTGTTCCCTCAAAGGTTTATTCAAGAGGGGGATTAACAAACTCCTTATAAGAGCCAGCAACGCATTTGCAATTGGGTCTTACACTACTTTTGAATTTGATAAAAAATATTACTTTATTATAAACTAGGATAAAAATAATAACGTGCAGTGAAAGAAATATTAAAATCCAACGAAGATTTACAAAGTTACAGGCGTTTAAACTTTGGAGTGGGGGGATCTTCTATCCCTTTCTCGCAAAACGAAAATTTGTATGAAGCCGCACGAAGCTACTATGGCATTGGTACTTTGTGACGTCACAATTTCATGTTGCTATCTCTGTCTAATCACAAATCTTTAAATGCTTATAACTTTTTTGTTATTTGATCGATTTAATTAGTTCTTTCAGTGCACGTCATTATTTTAATTCTACTTTATAATAAAGTAATAAAAAAAAATTGGAGTCAAATACCCTATACGTCAGCAGCAAGAGGAAAGCATCAGCAGAGGAGATTTGTCTATGAGCGGAGAGAAATAAGCGGTTATTCTATATTTAAAAACCGAGGTTCCAGTCGAATCCGGACGTTACATAATCGGCAGTAGATATAGCAGGGGAAACAATAAGCGTCCCTGTCAGGACGTCCTATAGGTACGTAACGCGTGACCCATTACAAGAGGCGTGACGAATGACGACCGCTGGACTGGACGTCGTTATTACCGATCACGCTATTCAATAGGGCTGCCGATAACCTGCACAACTTATAACGTGGATGCCTATAGACCGACCGGAGACTGAAAAAGTATATAAGATACATATCTAAGCATAAAAAATTCTAGATCTACCACAGACCAAGTGAGATCTACAATATGATGACCTAAGATTATGAAGCAAGTTTAACATTGCAGAAGAAAAGAGTTGAAAGAGTTGAACCTCTTCACTTTTTTCAGTCATATTGAAAGTTAAAAGTCATAAGAAATTGCAGCTCAGTGAAATTTATATGGTTCTAACTTTCTTGTCTGTGTTTTACGCCAGTAGGTACGCTACAACTATCGTAATGAGATTAAACACCTGATATGATTCTCTGCACAGAATTCTCTGCAACACCATTTCGTATGCGACTTGTAAGATGCTCGTAATTGCACTCGTGACTCGTCGTACGCGCGGATTACGATACGCTTACGCTACGATGCCGTGTGCGAAGGGGCTAAAGTATCGCATAGCGGATTAATCTGATATTACGGACAGTTCCTAACAGAAAATTAATGTTTCTGTATCATGATCGAAAGATTTGCGACATATCAAATGCAATTTTCAGTACAACAAATAATTGACATGTACTCTAGACAGGGCGAACTGCACGAAAAAATGTCGCCAGTTTATCGGTGTCATTAGTACCAACAGTATAAGGCCACACGGTATAGTATTTTGACAGTTTCTTGTTGACTTACTGTTTGCTTGTATGAAAAAGGTGTACGTAAATCGTTCGGATGCCCATATCTTGAGGTTAGTAATCAGTGACAACAAACCATTTACAGCAATGTATCAAACATCTATTTGTCCAATAACATTAGTATGAAATAAAGAAGCCTTGGCAACCGGCAACCCTAATTAAATAAGCAATTGTTTAATACCGGGCCACATTAGCCTTGAATAGATTGCACGTGGCGAGGGTCAAGCGAGTTCAGCCGCTACCGTGCCCGATGCCTTCGCTCAATCGAAGCTGATTATGAATGAAATTCAACGTAATAATCGGTGAACATACATAGATAAAAAAAAAAAAGATTCCGACGAATTGAGAAACTCCTCCTTTTTTTGAAGTCGGTTAAAAATAGACATGCTTAATGCTCCGCGGTCGGCCTATGACTGGAAAAACAATGTGAATCGAAATTATCGTGCCAGCGGTATTCGCTACCATAGCTCAGTTGGAAGAGCGTCCACTCGCGGCAGGTGGTGACAATAGACATGCTTAATTGGGACCTGAGAATTTAATTTTTTTTTTACACTATATAAGTTAGTACTTGACTGCGATCTCACCTGATGGTAAGTGATGATGTTGCCGAAGATGTTATGAGTTATCGTACTAACTTGTAAGGGGTAAGTAAACTCACAACAATGGTTTCAACACAGCATCGCACCGGAACGCTAAATCGCTTGGCGGTGCGTCTTTGCTGGTAGGGTGGTAACTAGCAACGGCTAAACCAGACCAGACCTGATAATTTAGAAATTATAAAATTCCAAAGTGGGCCCCGTAGGAATCGAACCCGCGACCTCCCAATCTAAACTCGAGTGCGCGCCACTGCGCCAGGGAGGTCGACAGGGAGGAGGTATAAAGAATATTTTTTTTGGGAGGCATTTAAAAACGGAAAATTAATAAATCGAGGGGTACCTACCATAGTTTGGTAATACAGTGACATAATATTAGCTATAATAATCTACATAAAATCTGTCAATCTACAATCAACATTTCATTTCACCACTCTCCTTCTTGGTCTTTCCCTTTCCCCGTTATATCAAATTACTATGAATTTCGGACATTGTATGGCTTAATTTTCTGCTAATGTGCTCTACTTTAAGCCCTTGCAAGGATTTTTTGTATGGATACTAGATATAGCATACACACCAAATAATCACATCGATCTATAATTAATGCGCGTTCGAAGGACAAACCAGCAGTTAAACACACATTTATAACATGACTATGATTTGTTTGATACATTACTGTAGAAACTGAAGAAGTTTCACTACATCTGTCTGTAGAAACAATTTACATATTATATTATGTATTAAAAACAAGGCCTCCTGTAAGAAATTATTGCACGCGGAAGCTAGGCGCTTGTTCGCACGCCTGTCTTCATCCAGTACCATCTGTAATACACACAGATTAAAAATACAGATGTTGAAAGTATAACAATCACAAACTATCGTTTCCTATAATTCGTTGTACTCAAGTTTGCCGGAATTAGAATTATTACGAACATGATATTCTTAAACAAATAAACAGATTAAAAATTATGCAAACCATACTTGTACTTCCTAGATGTTAAGATTCGATGGAAACGAATATAAATAGCCTGTATTTTAAGAAGACTAATTGCGTAAACTTATACGATGTTCGATCGCGTAATCACTTCTACAGTCTACTACACTCTTGACCAAAACTTCGACCAAATAAATATGTATGGTACATTTTATGGTGTTTGTCAATAAATCGAATATTCCTTAAATACCAGTGGCAGGGCTGAAAATAGTAACTATCTTTTGGAATTGTTCCTCAACTCTTCACTATCATTTATAATAGACCTGTTAAATTAGTTCAGTTCAGAGACTTTGACCACCCAAAGAGTGACCCAAAAGTCCTCAATTCGTTGTAACGATCTTCAGTAATCTTAGCATAATTCCGGGTACTTTATGAAGTTATGGGCTTATGCTGGTTCCCAATATTCTATCTATCTTCCATTTGCCCTACTAGAGATACCAATGTGACATAAGCTCCATACAAGTTATGTCAAATTTCTATCTCTAGTAAGGCAAACCATGGATAGATTGAATATTGGGAACCGCCATAAGTGATATATTTTTAACATGAAAACATTATCAATATTGTATTAATTTTCCCAGAATTTTCATTGTTAATCATCTTACGGGTTTTTCAAGATTAATTATAAGGGAATCGTTTAAAAATCCTAGTTAGTATTGTAAATATTTTAGTAATATACTAATGGACAGAAATCCGAAAAGTGCTACTTTCAGGTATACTTAGTTCAAGGGAAAAGTGGACTAGGTATGATCTTTAAATGAGCAAATTGTGCTTTTTGATATCATTTGTCGAAATACTGACCTAATTACCGTGAATTACTCACGAATTTTCAGTCTAGACAGTAAATCTGGGTCAGATATTCAGATCAAAACAACTCTTGTGACAGTACCCAAATATAATTTGTGCCAATAATAATATTTACAAATGTTATCTAGGTAAAGGTTGTTATATCGTCTACTCAGATCACATTGGCCTTCTAAAGGGTCCCTTAATTAGCTGTAATCTGTACCTGGGTATAGCCAGATCTTAAATGATACGGCTGACCATATCATGAAATGATTGCTAATCGAAAGACGGCGTTTCTACGCGATTCTTAGTGCATTTAAAAAATATAAAGACTATTTTACATAGGTATACCTTCAAATTTAGACGTCATGTATTTTGGGTCTTTAATCTAAAACCGCTGTGAAGCATAGAAACACAATTGGATGAAATTTTCTCGATAGAAAATTCTCCTGAAAGTTGCTCCAAAATTTTAATTTTTGCTCATTTTTATCCGAATCAATAATGGATAATATCCAATAACGCTCAGAACCGATTTTGGATAACTTGGCTTAGTTTTTTAGTAATACAGTAAATCATCGTTATATCGCACCCATCAACGTATTCTTAAGAGTGAGAAGGATAAAAATCAATTCAGTGAATCTTCTACTACGATGTCTCCATTCATTCAATTTACCCAATTATTTGTAATTCGTGCATATTTCGATCATGTTGTGGTGTTATTCGGATTCATTAATATATATATAGCTGCTTGTGCTGATTCACTGACTGACTGATTGATCACCTCTCCTGAACAATTTTGTATGAAAAATTTTTTTTTCAATTACCATTTCGTATAGAAGAGAAAAATTCATTCGGAGGAAAAATACGGAGAGAGCTGATGATTGAGGATTTCGGAGACGGATGAAGAGCACAGCCAAGGGTATTGGAGATAGGTGGGGGGTGCTCGACCAAATGTCATTTCAAATGTCATCCAATTGGCAGTTAGCTGAAAAAAAATTCAAAATGGCGGATTCAAAATGGCCGCCATACGAATTTCGTCGATTTCTCGGAAAGTATAAAAGATGGAAGAACGGTTTCTTAACAAGAACTGATCAGGACCGAAAGGTCTATTTGATGGATTGAAAAAAAAAATCAAAATGGCGGAATTTTTTTTCGATAGAAAATGTATGGGGAATATTGAAGAGACCACGAGTTGTAAAACATGAAGTATTTTGATGCGGTTTTTTGGACGACTACCAGAGAAAAATATGGAATGAGGTGATGATTGAGGATTTTAAGACAGTCAAGGAGCATGGGCAAGGTATTATAGTTAGGTGGGGACTGCTAAAACAAAAAATACTCGGAACTTCATGCAATTGGCAGTGAGCTGAAAAAAAACAAAATGGCGGATTCAAGATGGCCGCCATACAAATTTCGTGTTGTTCTATCTCGGAAAGTATAAAAGATAAGAGAGTGGTTTCTTAGCAAGAGGTGATCAGGATTTCAAGTTCTATGGGATGCATGGAAAATAATTCACTGTGGCGGAATTTATCGTTCCATGGAAAATGTATATGCTATGAGAAGAGACTATGATCTAGGATTTGGATGCTGATTGAGAAGCACTGTCATGGTTTTAAAGATAGTTAAGGGCTGTTCGAACAAAAAATACGCTGAACCTCATCCGATGAGGTTCAGCGTATTTTTTTCTTCGAACTGCCCGTAACTATCTTTAAAACCATGACAGTGCTCCTTGGTAATTTTTTCAGCTCACTGCCAATCGGATTCCAATGGGCGATGGAGATGACGGCGATACCTTTATGGGCGGGAAGACTGCACGCGGGCCACATGTGGCCCGCGCACTCACGCGCCCTACTAGTTACTATATATATAGCTGCTTGTGCTGATTCATTCATTCACTCATTGATCACCTCTCCTGAACAATTTTGTATGAAAAATTTTTTTTTCAATTACCATTTCGTATAGAGGAGAAAAATTCATTCGGAGGAAAAATACGGAGAGAGCTGATGATTGAGGATATCTAAGACGGATGAAGAGCACAGCCAAGGGTATTGGAGATAGGTGGGGTGTGCTCGACCAAATGTCATTTGAAACGTCATCCAATTGGCAGTGAGCTGAAAAATTTTTCAAAATGGCGGATTCAAAATGGCCGCCATTCGAATTTCGCCGATATCTCGGAAATTATAAAAGATGGATGAATGGTTTCTTGACAAGAACTGATCGGGACTCGAAGGTCTATTCGATGGATAGAAAAAAAATTCAAAATGGCGGATTTTTTTTTTTCTATAGAAAATGTATGGGGACTGTTGAAGAGACTAACAGTTGGTAATTATGCAATGTTGTGATGCGGTTTTTCGGAGAGTTACTAGAGAAAAATATGGAGAGAGCTGATGATTGAGGATTTTGGAGACGGGTGAAGAGTACAGCCAGGGTATCAAAGATAGGTGGGGGGCGCTCGACCAAATGTAACTCGAAACGTCATCCAATTGGCAGTTAGCTGAAAAAAAATTCAAAATGACGGATTCAAGATGGCCGCCATACAAATTTCGTGTTGTTCTATCTTGGAAAGTATAAAAGATAAGAGAGTGGTTTCTTAGCAAGAGGTGATCAGGACCTCAAGTTCTACGGGATGCATGGAAAATAATTCACTGTGGCGGAATTTATTTTTCCATGGAAAACGTACATACTATGAAAAGAGACAATGATCTAGGATTTGGATTATGATTGAGGAGCACGGTCATGGTTTTAAAGATAGTTAAGGGCTGTTCGTACAAAAAATACGCTGAACCTCATCCGATGAGGTTCAGCGTATTTTTTTGTTCGAACTGACCTTAATTATCTTTAAAACCATGACAGTGCTCCTTGGTAATTTTTTCAGCTTACTGCTAATCGGATTTCAATGGGCGATGGAGATGACGGCGATACCTTTATGGGCGGGAAGACTGCACGCGGGCCACATGTGGCCCGCGCACCCACGCGCCCTACTAGTATAGTATATAGTAATAATCTATGCTCCTGGCCATATTTGGTTCGGAAATACTTCTTTTAAACGAAATAACAACATGATCGAAATTTGCACGATTTACAAATGATTTTGGTATAACGAATGTATGGGAGACATCGAAGTTCACAGGACTCGTATACAATCGCATGAAACAAGCGATTGCGCAGGAGAGGGGCGCGTCCTCAGGCGCTTCTTATGTCTTCCTGGATTGAACTACATAATTCACTCGTAAACCCAATATTTCTTCAGCCTTCATACCGACGTACTTAATTACCGATGCTGCCCATAACAAAGCCTAGTAATTGTAGTTACGAGCACTAAGTACCCAGCGCTAGCATGAATTAACGGTATAAATAGCACCCATTCATACAACCAGGCGGAACTATTTCTGTACGAACACTACCAAAGTACCAGTGGGGTTAGGCCAAGCTCACTCTGGTTACAAATTATAACGTCAATTTCTTGGACGTCTTTAAAATCGGGCCTTCCACAAAATACATTAGTCAAAAAAGTTACGTACATCACTTTTTATTTAGAAAAACATTATAGCCCTTTCAACCAACATTTTGGAACATTAATTTCCTATAGAGACTTTTCAGACGCTTATTTTTCAGTTAACTACCGAGAAAGTTCAGTGCACTGAGTAAGGTTTGGCTGTAGCCTTAAACTAACGTGACATCATTACCTGTGTATCAAGCTTCACACACATTTGGATACAAAACATTTCAGAAGAAAGATCATCAGAATATATCTCACGTAGTTTTCCTTACGAATTATGCCAAAACAATGAGATGTGGAAGATGTCGTGCATTTGCCAAACATTAGCTAAGAGTTCACGCGATAGAATGCATTTGCCAAGCATTTGCTAAGAGTTCACGCGATAGAATGCATTTGCCAAGCATTTGCTAAGAGTTCACGCGATAGAATGCATTTGCCAAGCATTTGCTAAGAGTTCACGCGATAGAATGCATTTGCCAAGCATTTGCTAAGAGTTCACGCGATGGAATGTCGTATGAAAACGCATGCACAATGAACGAGTCCTTACAGTATTTTTCGCGTTTTATGAATCATTTAGGATGAACCTACTTGTGCAGACAGCTCGTGGCTTTTAAATAATGGTCGTTACGTAAAAACATACCACTTTTACAACTCCGCTAAATGGAAAGCTCCACAGTTTAGAACGAAGGTTGTCTGTTACGTGTTTTACTTCAGACATTTATTGCCCTTTTTAAGGTTCCTTAGGTACTTCAAGAGAAAAGAAAATTAGTCAAGCTCGAGTCGGACTCGCGTACTGTGGCTTCTTTACAACTAACATAATAAAAGCTTTTTACACGATTGCTCAAAAAAGGAGTGTAATGTTTTTAGGGTTCATGTATGTATGTATGCATGCATGCATGCATGACTGGTGGTGACTAGCCACGGCCGAAGCCTCTTACTATACCACGCGCGTTTCTTATGTTGAGATACAGAAGCTTAAACCACAATTTTCACTCATTTTTTTTATTCGGAAATTGACCCAACGAGTAGGACCTGGTAGATAAATTCATCAGTCGAATACGGTCACCGCTAGGCCGAAGAAATGGAATGCTTATGCTATACTTTTAGCAAACAGTCGCTGCCGGCGGGGCAATAAAATGAGGAAAAACCGCCTGCTGCAATCTTTGTCGCACTTACGGGTATTACGGCAGGCTTTTCGGTTTTATTGCCCCGGAGGCAGCAACGTAGGTATAGTTCTACTTACAGTGCGACAAAATCTGAGAAAACGACCATAGTATCTTATTTATAGCGCAAGGCATGGGAAAGTTATTTCAGTTAAGTGCTTCTTACATTGTCTCAAAGTGTTTGTTTTTATGCCGTGTTTGTTTATGGGGCCCCATCACGCCACTGAATGAGTGAACGGTGAAATTATCTTCCAGTACGATCTACTATCTTGTACTTAAGGTACCAGCCCGCGAAATTCAAATTTTATTTAGTTTTTCGCAAATATTAGACTAACTACACATTGTAAATTTATGGCAATGCATTTTGCGGGCCTACTCAAAAAACTCAAAAAAAAAACTCAAAATATCTTTATTTCACATAGGCCTAATATACAGGCGCTTGTAAATGGTCCTTATGATATTTGTCACATTTGTATGGCGATAACTCCAAGTCGACTTAAAACTAAGTTTACGAGGGTTCCAACGCGCCCTGCACTGAGAAGAACTTTTAATCATATCTACACGTTTTTAATAGAATCTTTGCTCGAAAGTTCCCACTCATCTCATATTGGTTCCCGAAAGATAATTTTTTGCAGTTTCCCAGATTTTGAGCTATCGGGAACCAATATGAAGTAAATGAGTATTGATGAGCAGAGTTTTTGTTAAAAACATGTAAATGCATAAACGTTGTGCCCGCAAAACACAATGCCATTAGCCTTCGATGTATAATTAGCCCACTATGAGCGAAAAACTAAATAAAATTTGAATTTTCGCGCCCGGATGGTACCCAATGCCCTTAAATGTAGACGAAATGAAAACAAGAAGTAAACAAAAATCTCCTACAATATTTATTCAAGTATTTGCTAGGAGCGTAAAGTTTGGTTTGTATGAAACAAGAAAGCTTGAAATAAGCTTGCAATTTTTGTATGTAAGCTCGGGTCAAAACTTGCTACTAAATTTAAAAGGAGTAATTCTCAAACGACCGTGCATACTTAGGTACACATTTTTATATGAAAATGCAAGTGACGTCATTCTAAAATCTAAATCCAATATGGCGGATGGGCTCAACTTTTGTAGTATGAGAAAACGAATAATTTGACCAAGTACCAAATACCCAAGTAGCACATGACAGCCGCACAGTGACTTGATTATAGAATTAGTGACTACTTAAAGCTGTTTTAGTTTCCTGCATAAGGCCTGTGTAGTCAGCTACCCAGACCTTGTAATTCTATTTTGGGCCCCAAATTAACCAGCTCTGAGCATTACCGTTGCTGGTTAACGGCAGTATAATCACCGAAACAGCTGAACAGGGCCTGTACAATAGCTTATACAGCTATACAACAGTCATTGCAGCATAACATTCAGCTACTTCAATTCTCTTTAACAGTTTTTAGATGTTTTGGCGCTTCGTAATAGCTTTTATTTAGATATACCTAAACAACAACAAAAATGATTTTTATGTATTTTGTGTATTACGTATGTGACAGCTAAGTAGTTACATTTATATTGTTTGCTGAAGAGTGTGCAGGCGGACATATTTTTAATAGTTTTTTAGTTTTAATTTTGATGGTTTTGGGTGGCATTATGTACTTAAGTAAATTAACTTGCGAGTACCATTTTACTGAAAATGTGTATAGGTATTTACATCAAATATTTCATGCGCCATCAAAATACGAATAATATCGCGTTTTCGAAAGTATTTCACAAGATAATTTGTATGCGAATAATAAATAAATTTATCACTCTATAATGAGTGTTTTAATTCATTATATTCCATTAAGGAAATAAGTGTAAAATATAATATGTAGTTTGAATTTAATACTATCAAGTAACCTGAAAATCATTATTTTGGATAATTCATTCAAAAACATTAATAACACAGCGTTTTTGTACTGCTAAAATGGTGTCCATTTGTTATCCAGCATAAATTCTCCAAAAATGCATTTAAAAAGTTATTTAATGTGCAGTGGTGTTACTAAAATCTATTAAGTAGCTTATAGCATTATGCTGGCTGGACAAAGGATTTTAATTATCTTTCTTACTGTGTACTGGTATAAAGAGAGAGCATACAACAGCTTTCTAGGGATAAAGAAACCTTGACCGAAAACCATTTCATTATGTACTGTATGCATTTTTAATTTAACAATTTTTAAATTTAAATGTTTAGACACACGCGTATAACTCGTGAAGTCGCGTCACACGTTATGCAAAAAAACAAATCTGACGTTATTTTAACACTAATAATCTAGATCTACTTTTAAATAACGCTGAAAGCTTTAAAATAGCTGCCAGCTATACTTTATGCATTGTGATTAGAAAGGAGTTTAGCTACTCCAATTTACAACTCACAGTGTTTAAGGATTTTTTTATAAATGCAACGGCATTTTAAGAGATTACATATCCACTTTTAATCAGCCATTAACAAGCTCGTTGAAGTAGACTTACAACTGAATTAGTGTACACCAATTTAAAACTAGTAAATACTTCAATGCAGCCCGCAGCATTATAAGAGAGGTGAATTTTTCGTGTTAACCAGTCGTTAACAAGCTTAGGACTTCTAAATCAGTTAATAGTATCACATGCAGCCAATAGCTGGACAAAACCATTTTAAAATGCTGCATAAATGCTTTTAGTATAATTTTTCACCATTATAAAGTCATTAGTTAGCTATGCTGTTTAATAGTGTACAATCTTTCCTCAGTACAGCCTGAAGACTCATCCTATCCTTTAGTACATCTGCATAAAAGCAATAGACTGTAATGTAGCTTGTTTATAACGTAAGTCATCGCTAATGTGCTACTTGGGTATATTTTTCGGAATAAAAATATTCCAAAAGAACTAGCTAACTCGCTGTAAATCTTATTAAGTTTTTTTTTACCAATAGGATTTGGTTTGCGGAGTTAGCTAGTTCTTTAAGCTAAAGGGGTCATAGGCGTGTCTCTACACTCTAATCTTTAATTTTTTATAATGACGTTTTGACACGTCACTTGAAAAGGTTCACTGCAGTCTCCAGCAGGGCGATCGGCTAAAATTGTATCAATCATTAAAGAACTGTAAATAAAAATAAAAATAAAATAAAAAAGCTTTTTATTTCTTGCTTACAATAACAAAGTACGTAGGTATTACACTTATGTAGAAAACAATTAATTAGAAAATAAGATAAATACATAAATAAACCTAATATTTTACATAATTTAAAATTTTACCTAAATAAAAGCAAAATGAAAGCAAGAACCCCTCTAGTTGAGAGTAAAAGCCTCCTCCAGAGAAGACCACCTATCCCTATCTTTGGCTATTTGTAGCCAGTTTTTGCCCGCGCATTTCTGTAGGTCGTCCGACCATCGTGCAAACGGCCTGCCTACCCTTCTGTGGCCTGCAGGTCCTGGCCAGGATGTCAGCCTTAACGGCCATCGATCGTCGCTCATCCGTGCTATATGGCCGGCCTATCGCCATTTTAGTTTATGAGCGTATTGGAGAGCATCTGTGACTTTTGTTTTTTGTCGTATGGTGTCATGGCGAATTTTTTGTATTTTCCTTATTTTCATAACACTTCTCTCCATGCTTCTTTGACAAGATTTGATTTTGTGTTTAATGCGATAGGTATATTTCCATGTTTGGCAAGCATAGGTAATTGAAGGTAATAGGCAAGTATCCAGCACACTTGTCTTTATTAAAGAACTGTATCAATGTTAAAACGTGATTTTCAAGCGTTGTGATTGGTCAACACCCGTGTTTTGACATTGATACAGTTATTTAATGATTGATATATTTTTAACCGATCGCCATGCTGGTTATAGATCACTTCACTTGTGTTTTAAATTAATATGTATAACTATTTATATTGTTTAAAATACGTCTCATAATTATTTCTTAAGTAGGTCCCGCAAGTTATCCTGTCGGCTATAAGCAATAGTACTTAATACCTATTTTAAACGCAATACCTATAATTTGCATATCCGTTTTCCTGTATGGTGCGTTTGTCTCCACTTTAATTAGCGTGTGTCACGTAAAAAGGACGCTGATGAAAATACTAAATGGTGACAAACGAAAAGGGCGCTTTGAGAAAGTATATACAACTTTTATGAATTCAGAATTATTAGTATGGATAGGAGCAACCTTGGTCGAATTCTAAACGCAAAAGCAAAGAAGAAAGTTGGTCACCCATCCAGTAATCGATTTGTAGTCTTTGTAGTAGTAGTAGTAAGTCTTAACTAGATAAGCCATATCTCTCACAGAAGGGAAATCATCATCATCACTAATATAAATTATAAACGATCGCCTTCTTCCACTGGGCATTGGTCTCCTCCAAGAATAAGGATTTGATGCATGAGAAGGTTTGAAGGCTTCACACACCTCTGAAAACATAGGGAACTGTCAAGTATGTAAGCTGTCTCATGATGTGTTTGTAATTTCCTCTGTGAGCGGGAAAACTCTGTTTCATTACTTCGCAGAGTCAAAGAAATACGACTTCAAAGTTCAAAACCTTCGAATATATTTCAGTCATAACTATAGATAAGTATGGTATAAATCTAATATCATCAAGGTAATTCTAAGAAAACAGAAAATACTCTTTTAAGCGAAATATAGTCAAGAAAATTCTAAGAAAAAAATATGTATCAGTCAATGGTAAAATTCTCACCATCAAATTATCCACGGAGTTGTAACCGCATATGACATAGCCCATCACCCGGTTCGCCATGGCGTGATGATCACATCTCTATCACGGTATCACTCCTATCACATCACACCATATCACAACACCATCACAAGGCGAAGCAACACTCGCTGCCTTTTTAGTCTGTGTGGTCACAGATTTTTTCCTTTGAATTTCTGTTAAAAATAAACGTCTATCTATGGTTTCGTACAGTTCAAAGTAAATGCATTTATAATATAAACAAAAAAATAAAAATCGAATTCAAAATTTTATGTATAATACCAGCATGTGACTATTAAAAACGTTAATTATCCAATTAAAAGCATCCTGGTTCTCAATTACATCACACTTGTAATAGATTCCAATACAAAAACTCACATAAAACCTAAGCATAAAACAAAACACAGAAACGGTACACAGTTAGAAACGAAAGAGTATTGAAATCGTTCGAAATTTAAAATAAAAACGAAAATCGTTTTTACTGAATGAAAACTGTCTTAAAAAACGTGTGGCATCTCGAGTGAGTTGTAAACGACTGATTGCCGAGTTATTTGTGCTACCGCATCATTACTGCACCGTTTTAATTGAGACCTTAAGTGTTTAAGGTTAGAGTTCATTATTGCTATACATGGGGGGTCTAAAGTTACACCATTAATATATAGGTTCTATTGTCTAGGAGATAGGGTTAAAAGTTGTGTGTGTCTATGTTGATCGGATTATAGGCTGCGGTTACTTGAGAAGCGTACATCGGATGGGAGCATCATTAACTACTAAACGCACATGAGTGGAAAAGCAGAACCTACATCTTTTCTGAATTAATAACACTGGTAGTATGCTCGTCACATCAAACTGTCTTCTAATCTATGACATCAGTCAAAGAGTCGCCATGTAAAGAAGTTAAAGAAGGAGGTTATTGATTCGACTTCCCTTTACGTTATATTCTCTACCAGAAATGTTCTACGTTGCTTCAAGTTTTGTGTCAAACACACGGGCTGATTTTTCAATCGCCAGATAATCGTTAACTATAAGGAATAAATTTGACATTTTGACAGTTGTTTGTATGGTATGTTTAAAATTTATTCCTCAGAAAGTTTATCAGGTGATTGAAAAATCAGACCTTAAGGTGTTGCGGCCCTACCAGCCCGCGAAATTCAAATTTTATGTAGTTTTTCGCAAATATTAGACTAACTACACATTGCAGATTTATGGCAATGCATTTTGCGGGCCATCATTTTACGCATCTACATGTTTTTAATAGAAACTTTGCTCGAAAGTTCCCACTCATCTCATATTGGTTCCCGAAAGATATTTTTTTGCAGTTTCCCAGATTTCGAGTTATCGGGAACCAATATGAAGTAAATGAGTATTGTTGAGCAGAGTTTTTGTTAAAAACACGTAGATGCATAAACGTTGTGCCCGCAAAACATATTGCCATTAGCCTTCGATGTATAATTAGCCCACTATGAGCGAAAAACTAAATAAAATTTGAATTTTCGCGCCCGGATGGTACCCATCGCCCTTAATAGAATTGCTTAATTTTCATAATAAGAAATCAACTGAAAATAAAGCAATACCTACATTTTGTTTTCCAAACAAGTGTCATGATTTTTCTCAGAAACGGCAACTAATAGCATAATCTATTGGATTATGAATTGTGTACGAGTATCTTGCATTCAAAATTCAGTACAAAATCCCCTTCATGTTGGTAAGTACTTAAAAGACTGAAGCAATACTTTACTCATACATAATACTGACCAATAAAATCTATAAACTGCTTGTTTACAATATGAATGAGCCTGAGGGACTTCACCGATTGTTCATAGACTTTTTTTCAACTTTATAAAGTTAGTACTTGACTGCGATCTCACCTGATGGGAAGTGATGCTTCAGAAGATGTTATCGTAATAACTTGCAAGGGTAAGTAAACCCCAACGGTTTCTACACAGCATCGCACCGAAAGTCGAAACGCTAAATCGCTTGGCGGGGCGTCTTTGCTGGTAGGGTGATAACTAGCCACAGCCGGAGCCTCCCACCAGACCCGACCTGTGTGCTGATTCTGTATCGTTCACTTAGTTAGTTAGTAACCCAAACTGGGTTATTAACTAAGAAAACGAAGGCAAAAATCCTATTTTTGCACAAATTACCAACCTAGGTCGGTATGGTATCATATCAGTATACCATGCTAGTTGCTATCTTGTACAAAAAGAATACAAAAATAGGATTTTTGCCTCCGTTTTCTTAGTTAATAACCCAGTTTGGGTTACTAACTAACTAAGTGAACGATACAGAATCAGCACACGGAGCCAATTTAGAAATTTTAAAATTGCAAAGTGGCCCATGGCGGGAATCGAACACGCGACCTTCCACTCGAATCTGCCACTGCCGAATCTTTCACTGCGCCAGGGAGGTCATCAAGCCTTACGGGTATGCTTTGCCGATGAGTACCCCAATCACTTCAGGCGAGCGCGGGACGGGATCGTCTACTGACCAGACGAGCGCGGAATACTTTTGGAAATCATACTCAGTTATAAGGGAACCCTAAATAAGAAGTGATAACCCGTTATCAATGAAGATGACCAAGTTTCGCCTACAATTACAATTTCACGGGTTATCATAATTGCACTGTAATTATTTTATTAATCAAATCTGGACCAAAATTAACTGTGCGCTACAAAACATGATACTTTTAATATTTATTTGTAACACTGTAACTCTGACCGAGCAAGCGTTGTTTCACCATAAATACATCAACTGTGCAAGTAAGTATCTAACTATCACGGTTCAAGAAATACAGCCTGGTAACCAAAGACACCTATACTATAGACCCGGCGGACCGCGCGAAAAAATGTCGCCAGTTTATGGGAGCAAAACCCCCTCCGGCGTCAGTAGTAGCTGTAAGCCTACGCAGTATTTCGCAGGAGTTTCGACACATGGCTCTACATTTTCTTGTATGAAGAAGGTTTGCGTAAAATGTTCGGATGGGCTCATCTTGATGTTATTATCATAGTTAAGTTGGTAACAGACGGACAGACGGGCGGCGGAGTCTCAGTATTGGAGTTCCGTTTTACACCACTGGCCAAAAAATGCCATCACTTCTGACCGGCTGAATATATTTGGACATATGGGATATCGTTAGAATCCTTCATGGCTATATTTTATTGGAAAAAGTCGTTTTACCACATGGCGGTCGTGTTTTTTATTAAATTTTCCTTAAATTATTTACTTGTTTACCCTTTGAATATGGCACCCCAAAACCTAAAGGCAAAGATTTAAATCGTTAGATGGGCCCTAAGCCTACATTGCGCACATCAAAAACGTCCACAAACATGTCGAGTGAGTGCACTCAACATGCTATAGTTTCACTGGTGTGTGTCAACAAGACAAAAACGTGGACGTTTTTGGAGGTTTAGGGCTCATCTAGCGATTTAAATCTTTGCCTAGGTAAGGTTTAAAACCTACGACACGTTGTATTTGGCGGGTAGACTCTTGCATTGAAACTTTCTGTGTGTATGTGGAACTAATGTCCTGTCAAAGTAATCTAAGACGCGGTGTCCACGCCCGGTCGCCAGATGAGACTCATTGATAGCAACTGGATATTGTATCGAGGCTGCGACCTAAATACGACCTAAGCGTACGAGGCGCACTTATATATCTAGATACTTATTAGGTACTTGCGAGTTGCGATGCGTTGCCAATTGTTTTTAGGGTTCCATACCAAAATGGTAAAAATGGAACCCTTATAGTGAGACTTTCTCCGTCCGTCCGTCCGTCCGTCCGTCCGTCCGTCCGTCCGTCCGTCCGTCCGTCTGTCACACTCGATTATTTCAGTAACTATTAAAGCTATCGACCTGAAATTTGGAATAGTTGTAGCTAATTGCGGCGCGACGTTATTGCAATCACAAAAAGTTGAAAATCTTTTTAATTTTCATTTAAAAAGAGGGGAAAACCGGGTCGTCAAAATTTCAAAATGAGATAACAATATTGAGTAGGGTATCATATGAAAGGGCGCTACTTGTGTATTCTAAAACTGATTTTTATTTATTTTTATGCTTGATAGTTTTCGATTTATTGGGCAAACTGTCGAAAAAAATAACGTCCCCCCCCCCTTATCTCCGAAGATTACCGATCGAAAAATCTGAAATAATTATGATCAATAGAACTAAACGTATATTTTACAGGAAAAATAAAATCAACTCTCTAAGTATTATACTTTTTTTGATAATAACAATAAACCGGCAAAAACAAAGTTATGTTTGCGGTTTGCCAACAAAAGTACCTACATGTAAATTATACTCGTAAATTCATGAACCAAAGTGATTCTTTTAATGTTTAACTTCTTTTATGGTATGGAACCCTCGGTGCGCGAGTCCGACTCGCACTTGGCCGGTTTTTTTTTTCATCCCGGCAATTAACGTGACACAAAATGGCGGCCGTCAGCATAAGTATAGTCTAAGTATTCGCTTAGATATTTATACCGAATTTGAACCCGAATTCATTTCATTTAATTTCGAACTCGAATAGCCACCGATTTTATATAATGGAATAGAGCAAGCAAAAAAAAAACAAATAAATCCCGCAGTACATTTACGAAGATTCGGACAACTAAAGTATACTGTTCTATCGAAAAGCAAATATAAACATGGTGATGTCGAAATAATTCCGACCATAAAAACACTCGATATAAACCAATATCACTCCGCTTAGGAAATAGGCCAATAAAATATATTCTCAGGGTCATAACTGTAACACGCTCGTAACTCGCAACTAAATACACTTGAAAAGAAACAGATCCTGTCTGTCACGGGTCACTGATGCGACTAAAAAAGCAAAATGTAAAAATTCATTTTTCTCACTAAGTGGCTTTTTTAGGGTTCTGTACCCAAAGGTTAACAAAGGACCCTATTTCTTAGACAAAGCTAGTTGCAGATGTGCAAGCTACTCCATCATTCTCTCCAGTTCTTCACAGTACACATCTGCAGTAATGCTCATGCCGTTTTGTAAAAAGTAATTTTACATAGCATATAACCTTCCTCGATAATAAATGGACTATCCAACATAAAAATATTTTTTAATTCAAACCAGTAAGTAGTTCCTGAGTTATAGCGTGTTCAAACAAACAAACTCTTAAGCGTATAAAGTTTCAATTTCTAGTATTGAGGCCTTTGGTACATACATCATTATTAATCACTGCACGCGCCTTCTAAAACAATTTTTGAGTGGCCCGTTATCAGTAGGTAAGTAGAACCTTATCATCTCGAGGGCTTCTAAATATAGCGCACCGCTAATCTCTCTAAATATAGCCCTACCTTACTTCTATTTACCTGCCACCTAATGACAACGATCTCGGTTACAGTTTTGAGAGCAAACGGCGACGCAATACTTTTAGTAAGCCCTATTTACACTTATCCAGTCGCTTGCTTGTGCCAGTAAACAAGCTTCATAGCAAGACTCAAACGTCGACTCTATAAGCTCTAGGGTTTGACGACTTCCCTAGGGCGCAGTGGCGTGCGTTCAGAATAGATTCCCGCCACGGGCCTTTCTTGAATTTTATAATTTCTAAATTAGGTCAGGACTCAGGTCTGATCTAGTTGGAGACTTCAGTCATGATTTAGCTTTCCCGCACGATGCTGTATAGAAAGCGTTAGGGATGAGTTTACTTACCCCTTTTCATTTACCATCAGATGAGATCGCATAAAGTACTAGGTTGTACAGTGTAAAAAAAATCTAAAGCAGAATTTCGTGCAAGCCCTCGAACGTAATGTACTCAAGTGAATTGTCTATCTTACAAATTTCCCATAGCATAGTACCAAGTGGACAAAAATAAGAAGTGTCACAAACAAAAAAGTCTTATTTTAAATTCTTGATCTATACGCTCTATACTCAAAGCTTTCAGCTTTTAGGCGATGGAATCGAAGTCAGGTGAAATTTTGGATTTTATTTGCCAGTCCAGCGTTACCCGCGCTCGCATGAACATGCTGCGTGTCTGGCGCCAGCGATTGGCATCGGTAACTGGCTACGTGTAAAACAGCCTTTGTATTTACAAGGATCATCGTTTCAGCTCCAATGGCCGTTAACTGACCTTCCTAACTCCTTAGGAATTGCATGGAATAATGGTATGTGAAGGGAGTGAGGTACGTCTTCTTGGATTGAACTGCCCATACTGTCGAATACATGCCAAGAAGTTAAACATTGCAGCTACTGATAATAATTAATCTAAACAATTTAATCTTGGTGCTATACCGGAAGGAGGTGCATAGCTGCGTGAGTCAGGCATTCCTCTCGCAAGTGGGTGGCAAGACCAATTGACAATTAAGACGGACCCTCCTCATGATTGTATCTCCCATGTCCCATACAATATGATAGCTAGAATAGTTAATACATCACCCGTTTACTTGAACAAACTACAATGCAAAAATGTACTTTTAATTTCGTCAGTCCTCTTCCTGCCTTCATCAATATTCATACTAAAATTAAAAAATAAGAATTCGACCGCTTCAAACATTAAAAAAATCCTTTCTTATTTTTGAAAAATACTTACATCAAAAGCTGGGTAAATGCGCCACAACGGAAACGAGTACATGATAGTTGGTTAAGAGTCCTCTTTATCCGATTGTTTGATATAAGTTGTCGTACTCTATTTGCTATTCGATTTTTTTACTGGAAACGCGCGCGATCTGTTGGCCCCGCTTAGAGACTGCAATGACCATGACCGACACAATCGGATCGCGAACGCCATAGAATTGACCTAACATATTTTATGGCAATAGTCCTAAATTGAGATTACATTACATATATCTGCTACTATAAATTACTGATAATTATTTTTAAATAACTACGGGAACTACGGATTTTTCCGGTATAAAAAGTAGCCTATGTCCTTTCTCAAGCTCCAGTCTATCTTAATGCCAAATATCATCTAAATTAATTTAGTGTTTTAGGCGTAGTGTAAAAAATATAATGTATAATAAGTAATATCTGGGTGACCGAGCTTCGCTCGGTGGCCAATAGATGGCAGCAGTAGTCATATTTTTATTTTTTTTGGTAAATTCGACATTTTCAAAAAAGGAACCCAGCTAGATCGATTTATCGCCCCCAAAACCCGCTGTATACAAAATTTCATGAAAATCGTTCTTGCCGTTTCCGAGATCCAGATTATATAGAAATATATATACAAGAATTGCTCGTTTAAAGGTATAAGAATATAAGTGTATGATATTAGTAGGGACTAGGGATGTACATTGTACAAGTGACTAGAGATATCCCTTTTCATCGAGATCTTTGTAAAAGGGATATTACTATTTTTAGACAACACATATTAAGCAACAATGTTGAACAGCTTCTCTAAAGGCCAATACGTAGAGATGCAGTTATTCGTAATCATTCAATTACCAGTGTAACAAGCTACAAGTGAATTGGACATGCGGGCGCGGTGACCTAACAAACAGACAGGCGATTATTATTAAAGTGTATGATAGTTTACTATATTTTTATTACAATCCAGCTAGTTTTAGATCAATAGTAGGAAACATCGAAACGAAATTTCATGAAAAAAATCTATGTAAAAAATTAAAAAAAAAAATATGGTGACAGTGAATTTTTTTGTAAATGAAAATATACATTATTTAGCAGTTAACTTCCGACGTGTAACTGGGTAAATTGAGACCGACCAACTGATGTTTCAGTATGATAAGCGCATTGCAGTGTGCCATATGATATTGCAATGCAAAATTATGGCACGCACTGCATCTGATAAAGGCAAAGGCATGTGTGTCATCAGGTGAACGTCATTCTCGCGATTTAAATCTTTGCATTCTCGTCTCATTATTATCTATTTAAAAAAAAGTTACTGCTTCCCGAAAGCATCCGAAAGTATCGGCAATAAAAACTTATCCGCGTGTTTTTGTATGGATTTTTGTTTTGTTCTTAAAATTCACGAGACCTAGCCAGATGCGTGTTTCGGTCATTGATTAAATATATTAAAGGATCAGCACCTACTGACGTCAGTTCACGCATACATTTTTAGGCTCCGCCCTGAAGCCGGATTTGTAAGTTGTCAAAACTGTAAAATGGCGCTAATAAAGCGATACCGAACAGTATGAAGCGCGACGCCATATTTGAGAAACTTTTGGCTTCAACATACGTCACATATTAGCGTAGCGTATTTCGTCATTGGTTTCGGTATACCGATGCTGACGCGTACGCGTACGTAGCACATGGCTAGTCAAGCTAACCATAACACTATCAGGCGAAGCACGTCCCTTATCACCACAGAGACACGCAAGTAATGACGGGCATGTGACGTACTTCGAAATCACAGATCGAGGAAACAATATGGATGGGCCCCATCTACAAAATAAGCGTGACTATTTTTAATCTGCAGTGGCACATAAGATGGCGTCACCTAGGGAAGTAAACTCGGTACACGAATATTTGACAGCAAATCTTGGCGCCGCTTGTCACGCAAAGCTAGGCTAGAATGATTGAATGGAGCGCCTCCTTAGTTCTCTTATCTCTATATTCGAAATATATTATTTTTAAAGGGTATTTCTTTTTATATTGAACGCAAGACGAGCAGCCGGAAGTCGGAACACATGATTTTAAGCAAACACCGCCCATGGATATTTGCAGCACCAGGGGAATTGCAAATGCGTTGCCGGCTCTTTGAGGATTTTGTTAATCCTCCCCTTGAATGATCCCATATTGAAGCTTTGAAGGGAACACTGCATCCATAATTTGCACGTGCACGGAACAATGGATCTTTCAAACCAGATGGTCAAGGATTGCCAGCCATCCATCAGGTAATAGGGATGGAATGCATTTCACACTTTCGAACTTTCGTCTAAAAATATTAGTTTGTCATGTTCCTTAGATATCTAAAGCTAAACATTAACAAACAAGGTAGATAAAAGTAAATATGTACGCTACGTAAGGATATGACGCGTGCGTATCCATCCATGCGTTCGCTATACGTATACGCACCTTATCTAACGCCTCTTTGTTTTTAATGCGCACACTATCTTGTGTTTCAGCTCTAATGAGTATTGAAGGAGTGGGCGGACCCCTTTTTTTCTTGGAAATCTATTTATTTGTTATGGTTACGAGGAGCTAATATTGTTAGGAGACATGATTAGATACCAGGTTTAATTTTAACATTTCGTATTGCCAGTGACGCAAAGTTCGCACTGAGAAGAAATTATCTTCTTTCTGCATTTGTTTATTTTGCCCACCGTGATTCTGAAGTGGACACTTACAATATTAATGTTACTGTTTTTGGAGTGGGATGGGACCTGCGTCGACACGTTGGCTTCATCTCATTTACCAGGTACGTGCCAAAGGGCGAGTGCAACTGCAGATGCTTAAGCGCCTCAAATACTCGGTAATCAGCAAGGACTATGTGTTGGCGGCGCTTGCATTTGAGATTTATTATATTCATGGTCATTAGACACAATAAAAAAAGATTCCGACGAATTGAGAACCTCCTCCTTTTTTTGAAGTCGGTTAAAAAAGGCGTGTGGCACTCGGAGACTGCCGCGGTAAAGCTATTGCATAGAATTTAAAGTTATTTTTAGTTTTGCCATCAATCGAAAAGTAGAACTTTTGGTGCGTTATATTTCAAAAAGTCATTAAAAAGTTCTGCTATTTTTCGATAGATGGCAAACTAAAAACTAAAAAGTTGGTGGAGTTGCGCTCCCTGCTTTCATGGTAACGTAGTACCAAAAGCTCTACTTTAGGAGTGCCAGGTTATTTTCGTTACGGAATTTCTGGATTCGGTCTGCACCGTCAAAGCCCGCGATAGAAGCTGTGCAATAGCTTAAAAATTGTTAATGTCGTGTTCAAAAAGTTGGTTCACGCGTCAAGTGGACCAATCCAGTTAAGGGCTGCATTACCTTAAATGCCGACATCAACGAAAAACTTCAACAACCAAGACATTTGTCAGACATTATTTATCCCGGACAGCAATTGTGGCGGGTGCGTTTGAAATGTTAAACGTTTAAACGATGGGTGCTGATAAATAGGGTGGCGTTTGTACATGGGTTATTTAGCAGCACCGGAATTAGCTTGGAGGCGGTGATCTAGTAGGAATTAATTTTTAACCAAGATTAAAACAAACAATATTACTAATCGGGATTCAGCTGACATCTCCGCTTCCATTGAACGCTCTTCTTTAACTCAACTTTCCAGACGCTCCCTAAAGGAGGACAAATGCGGGAAGCTCCGAACCCATGGCAGCCCTAAACTGGTTATAAGTCATTCCCTCACCTACGCTCTCTGCGCTCCATCTCTCCGATTTATCTCTCTATTTTCGGTTGTCAAGTATCAACTGCATGCACTCACTAACCTGTGAATCCCTGAGATCAGGCTCGCTGGCCGCGAGCGGCGACCCCTCTGTCAGGGCCTCGCCCGCGCCGGACACGTCGCCCGCACTGGCGCTGATGGCTCTCCGTCTCTCCGATTGCTCTTCTCTCTCCTTTCTCTCTTTCTCCGCTTTCCCGCTCAGAATGTACTTGGTCTTCGACAGTATGTTCAGCGGTCGAGATTTGCGAACCTGTGCAATTTTTTAGGGTAAGTTAAAAAAGTGCACTGTAATTATTTCAGGATTCTGCATCTAAGATTTCTTTTATTAATTACTTACAAGAAAAACAAATAGCTACTTGTACTCGTTAGATCAATGACAAGAAAGTACACTACTTTAAAGCATACACCTAATTTTTAAAATTTTAAAAAAATCGTAAATCCATGTGTGTAATATTAATAAAATATTATGTATTTTTTAAATCATCAGACTACACTTTAGATACACAAAGGTGTCGGCTACGGTAGCAGTGTCGCGAGTTCAATCGTTTTTTCCCATATCAAAAAATTCTCAAATTTAATTACTTTAATTACTAAAAAAAATCATAAACCAACCTTGCATTTAACAGTGGACGGATGCACGAATTTACCGCCATCTTTATCCTCTGTAGACGGGGCATCTCGAAGACCTATAACCAGCATATCATCAAGAGAAGCCTGCAAGTGCCTCCGTCTAGACGGCCTGGCTTCTTCGTGGCTCCGAGAAGAGTAAACTGACACAGAATCCACACTCGCTTTACTCGTACCAGAGATAACAGTCACATTCTCAACAGACTCATTTGATTGGTAATCATATCTACGCTGCCGTTCCTCATATATCTCTACGGAATTAAACGTCTCAGCCACTCTATCTACCTCATCCATCTCCAATTGAGACGGTATGAATTCATAATGGCCTTCATTTTCAGTGTACACCTGGTCATAGACCACTCCGTTGAAACTTCTCGAACCAGATGGCATATTTCCATATATGTTGTTATAGTTGTATGTGTCTTCGTCGTTCCTTAAACTGACGTGCCGAGGTAAGTCATTAGCGTTTAGTATAACATCGTCAAGATTTAACGGCCTGCCTTGACCTCCGAAGCCGTCTACAACTGGAGTTGTATTGGATAAGAATGATCCATCAGCTTCGAAGCTACTGCAGCCGACCAAACCCATGGGTCTCCGGGGTATTTCTTGCCGGAATCGACCGGGCGGTGGTTGCTGCCCGGCAAAATCGACAACCAGGATTCTATCGGCTATGTTTCTGCAGTCGTTGTGGAAGCCAATACCAGAGTCGCTGTTGCTTGAGGTTGTTGTGACTTCGCTGTGGTTGCTCGGTTGTGGAGAGTTCGCGACAAAATCCGGTGGGTCTATTCTGTCAATCCTCGCTTCTTCGTGCCTGTTAATAAAATAGGAAGAATATTTGAATAATATTGACACAAATTAAGTCTAAAATTAATAACTGAGTGGAGATCATCTTATTTAAAAATGAACGCCCCTCCACTACTTTTTTCTTCCAACATATGAGTGGTTATTCATTTTTGGATAATAGATTTTTAATTCGAAATATCGACCATAATAAAATAGTTGTTCTAATCACAGTATCATCATGAAAAATTGTGCCAATCGATCCCTAGTAAACTCAGCTTTAAGTCAACTTGTATTTATCATGATAATGTATGTTAAGCCTATGTGAAATAAAGATGTTTTGAGTTTGTTATACTAACTAACAAAATAAGGGATTATAATAGTTACTTTAGTAAACATTTTCAATTACCTGCAAGGATGTTGATTCCTAGGAGTACGGAGCACTGGTCGTCTAGAGAAGTTACCAAGTGCCGGGCTATCGCTCTTAACTGCCAGCTTTGATATCTGCTGTATGGTAGGGCTCGAGCAATCATCAGGCGGTAACGAATACATTCCTCGTATAACGCCTACGACATACTCCGCAGACGGTGGAAACTCTAGACACCTCTCAGCAACAGGGTCTCTAGTGCACGCGATTTGGAACTCTCTCGCTCTTGTAATATGTACTTCGTGCTCCGCCATTCGCGGGTCAACGGCAAAGACATGGCAGCTGTGGGATGCTTCTGCTTCTGAATCCGTAACTTCAGCAGCTGTGACGAGCCCGAAGAACCGTCTATCAGCATCCGAACCGCAGCCCGCATAAAGAATCCTCTCACGTTGATATTGGGCTAGTATTTGGGCGTTTGCCCGTCGTAGCAGAAGTGCATTGGGAAGGACAGATAGCAATACAGGAGCAGCAGTTCTTCTCTCTTGCCTCAGTTTTCGCACAGAGTTCCTTACGTTTGCCGGGGCAGCATTGGGTGACGCTTGTGGTGTTTCAATAGTGCCCAGGTAGCCAACGACCGCGCGGCATTCGAGCCGCGCTAAGTGGTTTGGCGTGAGTTGAGCTCGACTCAAGTTTTGCAAGATTTCGTTAACTCCAGAAGTGCTCGGAGCTGCATGGCAAGCTGCAACATGGTTTTGTTATCATTAAAAGAAAGAAAAAGTTCTTCTAATATAAGAAAGTCCTATATTAGAAATGTTTCTGTTAGTTAACGAGTGCTTTTGTTACGAGCTAACCCTGAGTAGAGCAACAATGTTATGTTAAACCTTAAAACTGATCCCATCTGAAATAACATGCATACACAAACTTGTCTGTGGTATTAACTATAAAAGTTTTTTAATCCCTCACACCAATATAACTTGGAATAAAGATCAAATATTTAAAACAGGAGGTTATAACAACTTAGGTAAAGCTACTTAAAAAACCAATTTTTTTTTACAAGTTATTACTTGAAATTGAATTAATTTAATTTAGTGAAATCTCAATTCCACTTAAAGTAAGTGATGATGCAGCCAAAGAATTTATTTTACTGACTTGGTAAAGTGAGGGTGGTAACTAGCTTACTAGCCACAGCCTAAGCCTACCACCAGACCAGCCTCTAGATTTATTTGTATGAAACCAGAGCCAATTTAGAAAATATAAAATTTTACCCATAAGACCCATGGTGGGAATCCACGACCATGCAGTCAAATCAAAATGTGTGCGATCAAATAAATGTTTGTATTAGCTACTCTTCTGAATTTGTTGCACTGTTTGTTGTAGGCATAACCGGCCAAGTGAGAGTCAGACTCACGCACAAGGGTTCTGTACTACAAAAAAAGTAAAACCAAAATAATCACTTTTCTTACATAATTTTTGATTGGTAAACTTTAGAGATAAGGGGCGGTACGGTATTTTATTTCATTAACATTTTGACTAAAAAGGACTGGACTGGCCAACATAGTTTAAGACTTTTTCCTATAAGGGATGCTGCATCAGTGGATGTGCAAAACCCAAAATGACTCAACACTATAGACCTCAAATCTGATTATGGTTAAAAGACTGATCTCAGATAGCAAGATAAAAGTAGAGAAAAAAAAAATTAACATTTTAACCATTAAAGCAAGAACTACCAGGCATATAAATAAATAAAAATCATAAAAAGAAATTATGTTCTGCACAAAAGCGCTTTAAGTGAAATTTGCGTTCAGCAAAGCAATGGAGTATGATGAAATAAAAAGCCAAATAAATTAAATATTTATTTTATTGCAAAATAAACAGAATCAATTGATGCACTACCTATAAATTGTATCCAAGTAACCAAGTTCACAAAAAAGAATTTTGAATTGAATTGATCTGAATTAGTGATAATAGTTAGTTACATAAAAGTTTTAACTGGATACTCAACAGTAAATCCTTAAAATTATTTATCACTGAGACATAGTCATTTAATGTTTTTGATTATCACTTGGTAGCATTTTTCATTTTTGCAAAGTATTTCATAGCAATAACACTGTTTTGTAGACATTGCTTGGCAAAAATTTCCAATGTGGTCAATTATTCTCATGCATTCAAATAAAGAAAGCTAAATTAGTGAATATAAAAATTTTCAAGTCTGTAGCTATCACGGTTCAAGAGATACAGCCTGGTGGCAGACGGAAGGATGGACAGGGTGGTAGCGGGTGGCGGGAAGCGGCTGGATGAGGAAGGCTGAGGACAGGGTGTGGTGGCGCTCGCTTGGGAAGGCCTATGTTCAACAGTGGACATCCGCAGGCTGATGTGATGAAACCCTAAAAACAGTATTATAATGAATTGCAATTGTATGGGATAATTTGAATGGACATAATGGATATTGAAAAGTTTCTCCATCTAAGCCACCAAAGCAGGCACAAGAAAACATCATGAAATTTCTTTTATTCCTTAAAATTAATACCTGGGTGATGCAGCATGGCAGGCTGCGGCCTCCGGCGGGGCGGCGGGTACCGTCTCCGCGTCCTAGCCCTCTCTTCAGGCTCCGTGTCCTCCGTGTCTGTGGGCGGGGACTCCCGTGGCGCCACGCTCAGCGCTATGGGGCCAGGGGCTGCTGCGATCAGCCGCGCGACGGACGCATGCGGAGCCCTCGCTACACTCGCTCCATCCACCGCGAGCAACGCGTCTCCGGCGCGTAATCCAGCTCGCTCTGCCGGCCCGTTCGTAGCCACCGCCGACACCACGCAGGGCCTTTGCCCCGCTATAGTAAACCCAAACCCACCAGCTCCTCTCACGACCACCACCCGTCGCTCGGCAGCCCTAGACAAAACCGCCCTGCGACGTCTTCGCCTCTGCTGTTGAGGCACCATCATACGTAGGTATGTTTTCACTCACAAAAGTACAGAGAACAAGTTAGAACCACACATTTTTGCACTATAATGTATGTGGACCTAGTCCCACCTAACGATTATTCTAAGTCACTAGTCAGGAAAACTAGAAAAACAAGAATTTAAAAGCTTACGAAAGTTTCGGTCTTTCCAACTGACATAAACTTAAAAGTTTAGAAAGTTTGCGCGTTCATAAACAAGGCCTCCAACACCACAACAAAACCTGTTTGATTCAATCCACGCAGCAATCATGTGTAACTTTAAACCATGAACCCTTTCCTTTTCGTTTTACTATTTCGTTTTCGTTACGGTTGTACAAAGCAGGTATTAAAAAATAAAATAAAGTAATTTATTTGTTATTTCTCCTACCTGCATTCAATAATAACTATATTGGAAAATTTTATGCTGGAATTACAATAATTTGCTGCCTGCGTAAAACTTAACGAACAAAGACGCCATTTTAAAGATGTCATCAACAATATGTCAACAATTTATCTTGGAGTGTCAAACTGACACACAAGTGTCAACTGTCAAGCACGTAGTGATTATATACTCTTTGTGTCAAGCCATGTCAAGCACCAGTGGTGCCAGATAAGGCGAATTATCGCCATTTAGGCTACCTCGGGGGGTCAATCGGCGACCAAAAATCCCGATTGGCTACCGGTAGCCATTTAGGCTACCTGGAAAATAGAAACGGGCGATTTTAGGCTACCTGACCAAAAGTTATCTAATAATTGCTTTTACATACGTTTGTAATGAAAGTTTCGTTACAAACGTATGTAATATCAAGTTTTGTATCTTTCCATGCTGTTTGCTTTCTCATACGTATTGCAATTACTATTTGTAGGAATGAGATAGAGATACATATGTGCGTTTGACGCTAATCTTTTACTATACTTTATATTGGCCGGACTAGGGCCGGACAAATGAAGTGACACTTCGATAGGACGCAATTGCCCAGAGCGTCGGAAAGTTACGTCACGCATCCGTATGAATTTCATTCGTGTGGGTAATAATAATAAAATATGAATTTTTGCGCCTGGATGTTTACTAGTGGTATTATGTATCTCAATGATCAAGCTTTTTTTTTATAAAACATATTTTTTATCCATTGAAAGATTTTCCACAAAATTTTATTTGAATGTTAAATTAAAGTAGCAATGTATAACGAACTATAGAAAACAGTTATTATTACTGCAAGTGTAAATACAGAACATGACCCCACCATAAGTTATAGTTTGGTAATTGGTACCTAGCTACAATAAATAAATAAATAATATCTGGGTGACCGAGCTTCGCTCGGCAGTATTACTACTGGCCAATAGAGGGCAGCTGGAGTCATATATATTTTTTTGTAAATTCGACATTTTCTAAAAATGAATCCTAGCTAGATCGATTCATCGCCCCCAAAACCCCCCGTACACTAAATTTCATGAAAATCATTCGAGATTCAGATTAAATAGAAATATATATTTACAAGAATTGCTCGTTTAAAGGTATAGGATATTACTTTTCACTTCACATTGTTGTTTTTTACGTGTCTTCTTTATTTGAGTCTAAAATATAGGTCTGTTAGATACAAAGATTTAGGCGAATTAGGCTAATAATGTGCAAAAAAAAAATTGGGCGAATTTAGGCTACTCAGCAGGCAAAATTGGGCGAATTCAATTGACAGATATCTGGCAACCCTGTCAAGCACTCTGAAATGTCAAAACCACGCTGTACGGCGCAAGTTAATATTTATTTGCTGAAATTTGTAGTTTTCAGTTTATTATTTTAATAACGGCACATAATTAAACCATAAAAATGGCGGTAAGTTATATTAATTTTATGAATATTAGTTTAAAACACATACTTACGAGTTAACCTGTCATCTACGTATTTTTGCAGAAAAAAGGTAAAATGAAGATAAGTAAGACGAAAAGGAACAACCAGACGACTAATAAAATGAAGAAGCAGGGGAAATTGAAGCTGCAGCGACACCGGCAGAAGGTCCAAAAGCAGAAGGCGCCCGTGCAAGCTCAGCCTGAATACAGCAGTGAGAGCGAATCATCGAGTAACGAGTGGGCTGATATGCTGGACGAAGAGGAGCAGCAGTACATTGTCGACAGGCTCGCCAAGCAGCCACAGCTGTTGTCCAATGTACCAGAGAAGGAACAAGAAAACAAGTGTGTGAACCAGTGTTTTTACTATAACCTGTGCGCAGTAGAGTTTGCTGATGAACTTCCTCTCCCACTTTTGAAGACTACATCCCTTCGACGCAGCAGCAGCAGTGATAGCTGAGTAGTACTGACCTCTGCCTCACATAAGGAGGTCGCGGGTTCGAATCCTGAGCACGCACCTCTGATTTTTCCGAGTTATGTGCGTTTTAGGAAACAAAATATCACTGGCTTAACGGTGAAGGAAAACATTGTGAGGAAACCTGCATGCCTGAGAGTTCACAAAAATATTCTCGATGGTGTGTGAACCCCGGCAACCCGCACTTGGCCAGCGTGGTGGGCTATGGCCAAACCCCTCTCCGTCTGAGAGGAGACCCGTGCCCAGCAGTGGGACATAAAAAGGGGTTAAGATGATGATTGATGATGATGATCCCTTCGATGAGCACAGGATGCTGAAAGAGCCAACCTTCTGTGCATGGGTCATCACCGGTATCTGCTATCCACTTTTAGGTGATAGGATACTACTTGCAGAATCCACGAGGATTATCACTGCAGTGTCAGATATTGTTCTGTAAAGCAGTAATTGCGTTGATACAGTTTGAATGGCTCTATAGCTGGTGAATTTGAACCTCAGAATTGATGTTTCAAGATCAGTGCACTGCATTGCATGACAGTCACAAAGTTCTGGGACTATTTCAAAGAATAAAACATTCTTTGGAGAAGATCCAGAAAGAAAAAGCAGAAGTCTACACTTGTCTTCCTAATTCATTGAACTTAACTAATTTTCTTAAAATATTTCAGACGAGGCTCTAAACGTAAATGCAAGAAAGAAAAAATCCCTAAACCTATCAGGCCCACTGACACCAATGTCTCTGATAGTGACAGTGGGGCAGAGAGTGACACTGACAATAGTGACGTAGAGGAGCAGTATGAAAAAGAGCTGTCAGAGAGGCCTGCTAAGAAAATGAGACCACTGCTGCCTATAAAGACTAAGGATGGAGTGTTGGAGAGAGCAGAAGAATGTGATGGTAAGATATTTCCAACATTAAGACATTATATCCAAAATGCTTGGTTTGTACTTTAAATTATGTCGATTACAAATTTCAGCCGATTTGGTTTGATAGGTGCAGTGTTAAGGTGCCTATACTAATCTAAACTTTCGCCTTTACATTATATTTTAGTGTTTTCCTAAATACTTATTACTACAGGTATTACTATTAAAGGTGTGGTATAGCTTGACCGCTATAAACTTGGCCCTGCCATGGTCTGCGGGATGCCGGGTGGGTGTGTGATTGGCTATACACGATACAATGTAATGACTCGCATCTTGAGAATTCGCCTATGGTATTTTCTTGAGTATGTATCATTATCCATGTCGCAAGATTAATATCATTGTGTGTAGCGTAATTCACGTCAGTCTCTGACAGCTGATTAGTAGAGTGCACTGATCCCTATTCTATGGATCCACAGTGAACCTAGCCTAAATTGTTTAGAATGTTTAATCCATAGTATAGAGATCAGTGGTTGAGTAGCTCCCGCCCCGCGTCCCGCAGACCATGGGAGGGCCGAGTTTATAGCGGTCTACCTATAATTCAGTTGACCCAAAATTTTTGTGGTCTTAAGTGCTTCCTTTCACTGCAGCCTCGTACCTCACCTCAGTTGACACCCAAATATGTTCTATGCCTAGTGTTCTTGTACACTACTACACTGTACTTAAATACTTGCATTTATTAAAACTATAGAATCGGAATCAGAACAAGAAGACGTCAACCAGTCGCAACAATCACTCAACACTGATGATACAACCATGGACTCTGGGTCAGACTCTGGTATGGAAGCTACAGAAGAGACCAATAGGTCACCACCAGATGAGGGTGAAGAAGAAGTCACCACTGTGGAGCTGCTGGCTGCTCGACGAGACAAGTTGAAACATGATAAACTGAGGATCGGAGCTCTATGTTCCTCTTTGTTGGAGAGTCCAGAAAAGAAGGTAATTGCACACACATACACACAAACTTCCACATAGGCACGCACATAAATGCGTGTGTGTATATAAGGACAAACTTTTAATATGCAAGACTTTTTTGAGCAAGAAACCACTGAAAAGTGTGTTTTGTACCATATTCAGACTAAGCTAAGCAATACTTACTCTCCTTAAAACAATCAATAAAGCGAGACAGGATGTACTATGCAATTTTAAATAATTTGGTTTTAAACTCGCGCTATTTCGTGATATGACTTCTTATGGCTTCCTTCACTTATAATACTGTAAAGGCCCTCAAACTATGACACAGGTTCCCAGTTTAAACCAAAAGTATTTTTAAAATCGGTAACGCGTTTTTCGGGTTTAAAAGTAAAAATTTAGTAGGTTTCGGCGATTGATTTTTGTGGCATAGTTCACCAATATTGTCACCTGCCTTCATACACATAAACTTAAACACACACACACATACACAAAACTACAAACACAGCATTTCCAATAATATTTTTGTAACTAATTACAATTGTTTGTCACTTGAGACATTGTGATATCGTATGAGGAGGGCAAAGATCTCTGCAACACAGTTCATACTTTAGCAGGATCATCGTACAATTCAAATAAAGCAATTTTTATTATTATGAATGAAATCTACCTGATAATGCGTTTTTATATTGGCAGCTAAAGAACCTATTCCCGATCCTGTACTTGATGGAGGAGCGGCTTAAAGATGGGGCGTTGAATCTGCTATCTGTGAGGAAGCTGGCCACACTCTCTGCAGCAGAGGTGTTCCGGGACATCCTGCCCGACTACAAGATACGGCACCAGGACTACTCCAATATTAAGTGTAAGCCTTACTTATGTATTACGTAAAAAAAATCAAATGATATCTATCCATATACTTTTTTTTGCCGCAAACCGGAGCAGCGACCAACATATCGCCTATTGGATGTTGGTCTGGTGGATAAATTTCCTTACGTTTTATTGAATGGAAGCAGGCGTTATTTTAAAGTATACTGTCAGAGGTCGTTGACCTCTGACAGTATACTTTAGGCAATGTCGTCGAAATCGACATTGAAATGCAATACTTGCAATATTGTTGTGAACGAAGTATTAAGTTTTGTGCAAAACAAAGTGGATGTGATGAATAATGTTAGTCTGGCGTTAATATGCAGACAATCGTTCACGGAAGAAGAAATATGGGAGGCGAAATGCTTGCTGTTTGACTCCGTACCTCAGAAACGGATTCAAAGAAGAGGCGAGGATAAGGGTAAAAAGAACATTGAGGATATAATTGGGCTTCTGAGGTGTGCTGAGCAGGATGAGGTACCTGTTTTTGTTGCTAAAGAATTACACAGGTTGCCCCCGGTTACTTTTGATCATGTTGACGTCACTCGTCTCCTAAAAGACCTGATGCTCATGCAAAAGGAACTTCATACGCTTAAGGAACAGTGGAACTCAGCAAAAGATCATTTTATAACCAAGGAAGATCTGCAGCAAGAGATTTGTAAAATCAATCATAATCGTTATTATGAAAATGATGCAATACAGAATAATGTGCAATGCGAAACTGAACCCTGTGTTAATACCAGGAGGGGCGGTTGTATTTTGCGCGATAGTTTTGACTGCAGTAGTGGGCCGATGGGTTTGATTGCGTGCGATGAGAGCGAGATATCACCTACTGCGAGTAATAAGCCGGTGGGCACGTCGTCCCTGTCGTATGCGAGCGCCACTGCGCTAGGAAAGGATAAGCCTGTCTCGCTCCAGCCGGCACCACGGCAAACCAATAGCCAGCCGCAGACATTTGCTAATAAAATACCGCACGCCAACTTGCACTTGAAATCTATGCACCCAAACAATGCGTTCACGCCGCTCGTATCACATGAGGTATGTGACAAATCGTCGTCAGGTGATAATTGCGCGGACGGATCGAACGGAGCGGTATTGACAAATGAAAATAAGAATGAATGGATTCGTGTAGAAAGGCGCATGCGTTTTAAGGGTACGAGGGGTACTGCCGTGGTTGATTCGGCGGGAAAATTTAAAGCAGCGGACGTGCAAATCCCGTTATTTATTTATAATGTCGACAAGGAAACGACAGAACGGGATGTCGCGGAGTACATTTATGAGAAAACAAGTGTGAATATAATGCCGGAAAAAGTCAAAAACATTAACTCAGAAAAAAGGTATAATTCATATAAGTTTTCCATACCTAGATCTAAGTTACCTTTATTCGAGAACAATGAGCTATGGCCGGAAGGTATCTTCTTCAGAAGATATATTTTGTTTAAAAAAGGAAGGAAGGCTACTGGTACCGAGAAAAGAGATACGTAGATAATGGGTCAAGAGACGCTTAAGGATACAAAACTTAAGCTAGTCAGCTTTAATTGTAAGTCGTTGAAGCGTTGTGCAGACAGTGTGAGGATTTTGTGCGAAAGATCGGATATAGTGGCGTTACAAGAGACCTGGTTGCTCCCACATGATCTTAGCTCTTTAGGCTCGGTACATGAAGATTTCGCAGGCACGGGCACGTCGGCGGTTGATACGGAAGCAGGTATTTTGCGCGGTCGTCCGTATGGAGGTGTGGCCATATTGTGGCGTAAAAGTGTATTTAGGTCTGTGTGTGTGGTTAAGTGTAACAACGTGAGGCTGTGTGCAATCAAGTGCCAGGTACGTGAGCTTACAATGCTAATTTTTTCAGTGTACATGCCCACCGATTGTTGTGATAATCTCTCAGAGTTTACTGACTGCCTGAGTGAAATAAATGCTATTATTGAAGAATGCGGTATTAGTATTGTATGTATGGTAGGAGATTTCAATGCCCACCCTGGGCAACTGTTTTGCAATGAAATGTTACAATTTTGTGAAGAACAGCAATGGCACTGTGCTGATATGGAATTATTGCCTAATACTAGAGAGGTATTTACCTATGTAAGCGACTGCCACGGCTGCTCTCGCTGGTTAGATCACTGCCTTACGACCAATATGGGAAGGAGGTATATCGAAAGTATAAATATCCTAAATGATGTAAGCTGGTCTGATCACTACCCCTTACAAATACATTTTAACATTAGCGTCATACAAAAGCAATTTCATTTTGAGCCGGATGTTAATAACATAGCATGGGGTCATAGGGACGCTGAACAGATCAGCTTGTATAGGGAGATCTGTAATAAGAGGCTAAGTAAAATTGACTTTCCCGAAGAGTTGGCGGTGTGCTGTGATAAACAATGTAACGAGACAGACCACAAAATTGTAATAAATAAACTATACTCGGATGTTATAAGTATATTACAGGACGCCGCTAAGTTGAGCTATAAATCGATTAGGCGCAGAAAAAGATGTGTAACGGGTTGGAATAGACATGTAAGACCGTTACATGTTAAGGCGCGCCAGTGCTTTCAGCTGTGGGTATTGGCGGGCAGGCCGCGCTGTGGAGCCTCGTACGATGCCATATGTGAATCGCGGAAGCTGTTTAAGAAAAAACTTAAGTGGTGCCAGGACAACGAAGACCAAATAAAAATGGATATCTTGGCCACGTCGTGCGAGGCTAAACAATTCGGCAGTTTCTGGCGTCATACAAACAGGCTGAATGCTCGCGCGAGCCTCCCAGCAGAGGTAGATGGCGTAAGCGGCTGTCGAAATATAGCCAACATGTTTAAGACCCAGTTTATGTCAGAGCCCCCTACAACTACAAGCGGGAGCGAGTGCTCTACTCAGAACAGCGTGGGTGCTGGCGCTGACCCGATACGCTTCACACTTAGTGAGGTTAACGCTGCGCTCAGGAGTATGAAGCGTGGGAAATCGCCCGGACACGATGGACTGAGTATAGAGCACCTGCGCCATGCTGGTGTGCACGTGTCAAGAGTTCTCAAACTACTCTTCAACCTGTGTATTAGCCACAGTTACCTGCCAGATGCCATGATGATGACAGTAGTTGTGCCCTTAGTCAAAAATAGGACTGGTGATGCGGCAGACAGATCCAATTATCGCCCAATATCGCTTGCGACTATTATCGCCAAGGTGTTAGACGGTTTGCTTGACGTTCACCTTTGCAAATCTTTTAAGGTGCAAGAAGCGCAGTTCGGATTCAGACCCGAACTATCGACTGAAAGCGCTATAATGTGTCTCAAGCAAACCGTCAGATACTATACGGACAGAAACACGCAGGTATACGCGTGTTTCTTGGATCTGTCTAAAGCTTTTGACCGAGTCTCATATGACGTCCTATGGCATAAGCTCAAATATGAGACGACCTTAAGGCCTGAACTGGTGTCGTTGTTAGGGTACTGGTATGGTAACCAATCGAATGTGGTTAGGTGGGGTAATGGTTACAGTGACCCATACAGGCTGGAGAGTGGAGTGAGACAGGGAGGGCTGACGTCACCGAGGCTGTTCAATTTATATGTAAACCAACTGATCGGGAGGCTCAGCAGTGCAGGTGTCGGCTGCTCGATAGATGGAGTCAGCATTAACAATATCAGCTATGCAGACGACATGGTACTGCTGAGCCCTTCGGTTAGTGGCCTTAATAAGTTGCTACGTCTCTGCGAAGAATATGCCGGGGAACATGGACTCAGTTACAACACAAAGAAAAGTGAGTTTCTTGTTTTCAGGGGGAGAAACAAAATGGACAAATTCTGTCCTAATATACGACTGTGCGGGGCCCCCCTGAAGCAGGTGACTGAGTTCAAGTACCTCGGACACGTAGTAACAGAGCGCCTCGATGACGACAGCGACATGGAACGGGAGCGTAGGGCGCTGTCAGTTCGCGGCAATATGTTGGCTCGCAGATTTGCACGTTGTACTACACAGGTAAAACTTACCTTGTTTAGGGCATACTGCCAGTCCTTTTACACGTGCAGTCTGTGGACGGACTATACGCGGCGGAGCTACAGCGCCTTGCGCATTCAGTACAACAATGTGCTGAGGGCGGTTTTGGGGATGCCGCGGCGCTGCAGTGTGTCAGCGATGTTTGCGGATGCTCGCGTAGACGACTTTTATGCGATCATGCGCAAACGCGCTGCGTCCATGATGAGCAGACTGGTGAGTAGTACCAACACCCTCCTCGGCACATTGGCTTGTAGACTGGACAGCCCGTTCTGGAGGTCCTGGGACGGTGCACATGCCAGGGGTGGGGGGCGAAGATAGGTAGAAATTAGAATGAGTACTAACATAGGTTTAAGTGCATGTGTATACTAACAATTATAGTTTAGTTTTTATCATTAGGAACTAACATAGGTTTAAGAGCATGTGTATACTAACAATAGAGTTTAGTTTTTTAAGATTAGGAATTAACATAGGTTTAAGATTACTGTTACTAACAAAATTCTATGGAGTTTTACTCTGAAATAAAAAATTTTATTTATTTATTATTATTTATTATTTTGCGGAAATCCATAATAAGCAGGGAAGATTAGTTTGTTTTGCTATAATCCGCTACTTGAAAAGATTCTGTATGGTACAATATGCAGGAACACTCCCCACATGAAACGTCACACACAATTTTCTAACACTTTCTTCGACGCACGTTTCGTCCCGACACCGGAAAATCTTCAGATGTTGACTTCACAATGCGAAATCGTAGTCAACGTTCCTTACGTTTGATAAACCTACCATAGATTTTGTAAATGACTATACAATCTACATTCTTAAGTAACTTTAATTTGTTGCAGTGAAGAAAGACACATTAGCCCTGTACAAGTATGAGAAGGAATTGCTAGAGTTCTACAAGAGGTATCTGCAACGGTTGGAAAAAGCTGCCAATGTACTCAGGAGGAAAAAGGGAGACAACAGGTATTTTTTTTAGAAAACTTTTATTAAACATTTTAAGGTATTAATTATGATGTCCAACATACAAAGCACATTTCCAAACTATTATGTGATTCGGTGATCATACTTTATTTGAAGAAATCTTTTGTTGAAACGTATGATGATATTCTCTCAGGAAACTAGACGAGCCGACGCTAAGTCTAGCGCTAGTGTCGCTCAAGTGCATGGCCGGGCTGCTGGTCGCGCGACCGAACTTCAACTACGCGACCAACATCGCGCAGAGCGTCGTGCCCTTCCTGGACAGTCGCGAGCAGCGCGCGCGGCAGATCGTCACCGACGCGTGCGTCAGCGTCTTCGCGGACGACAACAAGGGCGACATCACTCTCGCTGTGAGTTCATCTCGTATCCGCAATGATCGCCTCTACGCTCAAGTGCATGGCCGGGCTGCTGGTCGCGCGACCGAACTTCAACTACGCGACCAACATCGCGCAGAGCGTCGTGCCCTTCCTGGACAGTCGCGAGCAGCGCGCGCGGCAGATCGTCACCGACGCGTGCGTCAGCGTCTTCGCGGACGACAACAAGGGCGACATCACTCTCGCTGTGAGTTCATCTCGTATCCGCAATGATCGCCTCTACGCTCAAGTGCATGGCCGGGCTGCTGGTCGCGCGACCGAACTTCAACTACGCGACCAACATCGCGCAGAGCGTCGTGCCCTTCCTGGACAGTCGCGAGCAGCGCGCGCGGCAGATCGTCACCGACGCGTGCGTCAGCGTCTTCGCGGACGACAACAAGGGCGACATCACTCTCGCTGTGAGTTCATCTCGTATCCGCAATGATCGCCTCTACGCTCAAGTGCATGGCCGGGCTGCTGGTCGCGCGACCGAACTTCAACTACGCGACCAACATCGCGCAGAGCGTCGTGCCCTTCCTGGACAGTCGCGAGCAGCGCGCGCGGCAGATCGTCACCGACGCGTGCGTCAGCGTCTTCGCGGACGACAACAAGGGCGACATCACTCTCGCTGTGAGTTCATCTCGTATCCGCAATGATCGCCTCTACGCTCAAGTGCATGGCCGGGCTGCTGGTCGCGCGACCGAACTTCAACTACGCGACCAACATCGCGCAGAGCGTCGTGCCCTTCCTGGACAGTCGCGAGCAGCGCGCGCGGCAGATCGTCACCGACGCGTGCGTCAGCGTCTTCGCGGACGACAACAAGGGCGACATCACTCTCGCTGTGAGTTCATCTCGTATCCGCAATGATCGCCTCTACGCTCAAGTGCATGGCCGGGCTGCTGGTCGCGCGACCGAACTTCAACTACGCGACCAACATCGCGCAGAGCGTCGTGCCCTTCCTGGACAGTCGCGAGCAGCGCGCGCGGCAGATCGTCACCGACGCGTGCGTCAGCGTCTTCGCGGACGACAACAAGGGCGACATCACTCTCGCTGTGAGTTCATCTCGTATCCGCAATGATCGCCTCTACGCTCAAGTGACCTTGTTTAATGATCCCCTCTACGCTTTATTGACCTTATTTAAAAGTTACGGCCGATGAGAGTAGGAATTAGCGATTATGAACCTTATTCCGTTGGTTAAAAAGTTCATTCGTAACAATGATATTATATTCATTGTTATATCCACGATTCAGGTGGTCCGGCTGATTAACCAGCTGGTGAAGCGGCGCGGCGAGCGGCTGGAGCCGGCGGCGCTGGACTGCCTGCTGGCGCTGCGGATCAAGGACGTGGACCTGGACCAGCAGAGCGACCTGCAGCACAAGAAGCGCCAGGAGGAGAAGCACAAGAAGAGGATCGTCAACCTCTCCAAGAAGGAGAAGAAGGTGAGGAGAACATCTGCTGAAATCACCAAACAATCTTCCAAGTTAGCATGTTAACATCTTCGGCTGAATCATGACTTACTATCAGGTGAGGTCACAGTCAAGTACTTACAGTACGCGCGGCGAAAGTTTGGCTTTGACCGTTATTGCGCAGAAATTGGGTATCAACGGGCAATTAGCGGGGTGTGGGGCGGGTGTGTAGGCGCACGCGGTTCTCTGATTGGCGCTCCAGTCGTTCCCTGCCTCTTGCGTCGATACGACGTACCGCGCACTCCTGTTGTACAATCACGTTCACAAGTGAATTGCTATTTTCGTTAATTGTTTATTGTTGTCGATTGTTATTATTTGTTGAGTTTGTTTGTTTAGATTTGTCAGTTAAGTTTTTTTTGTTAAATATTAAAAAGTGATTTGAAAATGCGTAAAAAAAACATTGTTTTAAAAAGGCAAGCACGGAAAATGATATATGACGTGAATTGCTTTTTAAAGAAAGAAGCTGACGAATGTGTCGATTCATTGAAGCAAATTCGAAGTCAGATTGAGGAAGTTGCTTCTTTACTCAGTCAGTCGGAGAATAACCAAACTATACAGACTATGCAGGTAATGAACATTTTATATAAGTAAAATAACTATCAATAGTTTTAATAAATGAAGAAGTTTATCTATTTCGTATTATTTTCTAGCATTATTACCACTGTACATGAATTTTGACCCACTCAAATATACGTCCTTAACACAGATCGTAACAAATCTAGCAAGGACAACTACCGTTGAACTCTAATTATACTGATTATGTCATCATGTCATGTCATGTCATGTCATGTCATGTCATATAAGAAATTATTATAATACATAGTGGTAAAGGTACTGTAAATATCCAACCTGGTACATAAAAAAGGAAAAGTATTGTGTGCGTGACAGTACCCATGCGCAGTAATCCCCTTAACCCGAAGGTCAAAGCCAAACTCTCGCCGCGCGTACTGTACTCGTACAGGATAAGAAAAAACAAGTGTACTGTCATATTTTCTTTATTCGATCTTGAGAAATCTATAATGGTTGTCAACAGATGGATTTCATGTCAAGAGTTTTGTAACGTGGTGGTTTTAGCCAAACCACCCGTTCATGCCATGTGATAAAATCCCCAATCCAAATCGATTCAGAAGTTTTGCGTTTATAAGATCTATTATCTGTAAGGATTCTAGGGATGATAAATTGACTCTCGCATAAAGAGTTCCTTACTTCATTTTATTTGTTAGCGGGCGAAGAAACTGAAAGAAGTGGAACGCGAGCTGTTGGAGACGGAGGCGCAGGAGAACGAAGCAGCGCGCAAGAAGCAGCTGACGGAGGTGACAAAGACGGTGTTCCACATCTACTTCCGCCTGCTGAAGACTGCGCCGCGCTCCCGCCTGCTCGCCGCCGCGCTCAACGGACTCGCCAAGTTGGTCTACAATCTCCATCATTCTAATTTTTCTTTGACTCCCTTATCCTTCTTCTTACTTTGGAAAGTGTGCTTATTGATAATTGTGCCGCGCTGTGTAATGTAAAAATACAGTGAGTCAGCGAGTTTATGTTTTTTGTAAGAGGAATGAGCTCTAGATCTCCCGCGGAGTTCCATCGATTGATGTACTTTATATTGACGCAGTCGTATAGACGTTGTACTAGTTGAAGTTTAGTTGAGTTTGTACTCTCTATCAGGTTCACGCACGTCATCAACTTGGAGTACTACTCCGACCTGGTGGCCATCCTCAGCCGCCTGCTGCAGGACGAGCTGATCGGGCACCACGAGCGGCTGCTGTGCGTGCGCACGGTGCTGGCCGTGCTCGCCGGCGCGGGCGACGCGCTCAACGTGGACCCCGTGCACTTCCACGCGCACCTCTACGCTAACACGCTGCACGCGCACGCAGGTACAGCCTTAGCCGCCTGCTGCAGGACGATACAGAATCCTTCGATAAATATATCGATTGGTATGATTAGAGTGCAGCCGAAATCAGAACTAGTGCTATTAAGTTGTAATTGTAACTTAGCTTGCATGCCGTAAGTCTAGAACTTGATTGATAGTTATTTTATTTGAGCTTTGATGTATGTACACCAATAATTTATTCAAAGTAAAGATTTGAGATGAATTGAAAAAAAAAAAGAATTCCACCCCAGCGCACTCTAGATATCAATCTTGACATTGTAAATCTTAGAAATCAAACGTTCTACTTCGTAGGGCTGATCGTCCACCGCACCTGCATCCTATTTTACATGTTTCGTATTATAGTTCGAATGAGCTTGTAATGACGGGTGTCTCATCGCAGGTACGACGCACAGCGACGCGGCAGTAATCCTGGAGTCAATCTGGCAACTATGCGCACGCGCGCGGCGTGTCTCGCCCGCCGTGCTGCGCGCGTTCAGCAAGCGGCTCGCCACCGCCGCCACCCAGCTGCAGCACAACGGTGCTCTCGCCGCGCTCGCGCTGATACACCACCTCACACAAGTAAGCTGTAGGGCATGGCTTCATCCTTAATTGATATCCCTCATCATGCTATTTTTGACTAGTTAAAGAAATCGAAAATCAGAGTTGTTTTCGATGCCTCGTCACAATTGTTTTTTGGGCCAACCCTTGTGCAATTCCAGCATGGAAAAAGGTGGAGCACGCTTGTTTTACCCTAGTTAATTGAGGACAGGAGAGTATTGCAGACCATTGTAGTGCGTATCAGAAACGAGGAATCAAAGAGCGCTTCGTACATTTCTTTTGTACATTAACTGAGAAGGTGTGAAAGCCGGTACGATACCTTGCGATATATGGTAAAAAGGTCACGGGAGAGCTAAATTAAATACTTCAAATAGCTTTTGAGCATTCTTTTATACTTTCGTTCTTATTACTTGAATAAATTATTTTCGAATATTGTCTACATCGAATTTAAATTTTTCAGCAAAGCAAGGCAGTGTCCTCGCTATTCGAGACGGACGAGACGGTGGGGTCGGGTCGGTTCGACCCGCTGTCGCCGTCCCCGGAGCACTGCAACGCGCACGCGGCGGCCGCGTACGAGGCGTGCGCGCTGCGGCGGCACTACCACCCCACTGTGCGGGACGCCGCCGCCGCGCTCGTCGCGCGAGGGGCGTGGCCTGCGGAGCTCAACAAGCTGTGAGTTCCTCCACGTTAGCTTTACTATACAATATACAACAGTCGAGATGGTGGAGTCATCCATATACACGGAGTACTAAACGTATTCACACTAGATGGCGCTACCAGTTATTCCTAATTATATTATATAATTATATTATATTATATTTATATTATAAAGGCGAAAGTTTGTGTGTGTGTTTGTTACTCCTTCACGGCTCAACTACTGAACCGATTTAGCTGAAATTTGGAACATAGGTAGCTTATAACCCGGATTAAAACATAGGCTACTTTTTATCCCGGAAAAATCCGCAGTTCCCGTGGGATACTCAAAATACCAAATTTTCTAGAGCAATCTATATCAACATCTATAGATAGATTGTTCAAGCGAATTTGCTTGAAAGCATTTTTAAAGGTTGGAATAGGGAACGATAACGGGAAAATGACGTTTCCCTTAGGATTCATGAAAAAGCGAATTTGACGCGGGTGGGGCCACGGGCAAAAACTGAATCTATTACCACTATAAATGTGAAAATGGCCACTATGTAGGTTCTGAACATAGCACTGTACGCATTTAACAAGTGTGTTTTAGTTGAACAAGGGGATATGGGATAATAATGCTATAAATAATAATGCTATAATGCTATAAATAATGCATAATGCTATAAATGTGAAAATGGGTACCTTTATTATAGGTTCCGACATTACAACTGTTTCGCTATTAGAATTTTGTGTTTTAGTTGAGCAATGAGATACAGGTTAATAATATTATAACTATGAAAACGGGTACCTATATGATATAGGTTCTGAACTAACATCTGTTTCGTTACTGACAATGTATGTTTTAGTTGAGCTGTGGTATATGGTATAGTAATTAGTAATGCTATAAATGTGGAAATGGGTACCTACCCATAAAGGTTCTGAAAGTACAATTGATTACGCACCGCGCCTGTGCACGATGAATCAGCGGGCAACTGCCGGGCCCATCAGAGCAGTCCAGCGGATTCCCACAGGCAGCGGCGGTGGCGGGTCGAAAAAGGCCCGCCAAAAAATTTTATAGGCGATTTGCACTGGGTTTTATCCCGCGGCACAGAGTGACTTACTACTAGGTACTTACCGGCGCAGGAGACAGCCAGCACGTGGAATCCGGGGAGTGTGTTCGTGTATGATGAATGTAGTGTGTGGTGTCTGCGGTGTTAAATGCGAAGGAACACACTCGCCCTCCTCTGAAGGGTCTTTCGCGGCGGCGGCACGAATTCGCGGGTAGCGAAGCGAGTCCGCGGCGGCGTGGTATCAAGATGGCGCGTGAGCACAAAAAACCGTGCTCCGGACAGTCAAATGGGCCCGCGGCGTTAGAAGGACGCGGCGGACAACACGACACACGAAGAAGCGCAATAAATAGGGCTCGTAAAAACTAAACGACACGGCGTGGCCGGCAAACTTCACGCGGGCGACGCGGCACTAACAATCGACCGACTCCGTCGAGGTTTTACCAAGGACTGTTCAAGCGCGTCGCCGAAAACGGGGAGGCGCGATGCGCGGGGGCAGGCGATAGCCGGCCGTCGCGATACGGCCTAGCGTAAACCGGAGTGCTAGCGTAAAGCGCAAACACCCCCGCCAGTGGACCCATGAATTTGGAGTCCACTAACAATTGGGCAACCGGGATAAGGAAGAGACGGCTCGCTGCAAAACCGAATCTCCGACCATTACCTCGGCAACTCTGGGAACCCCATCGGATCCATATATCAATTTAAGAATGCGTCCACGACGCCAGCATAAAGGCAACAAATTAGACTCCTTAACTAGGACAAGATCACCAACCTTAGGTGGGTCGGTCTTGTCTGACCACTTAACGCGCTGCTGCAAGAGATGCAAATATTCTAAATACCAACGATGCCAGAAATTTTGGGTCATCTGCTGTAGCAATTCGAAACGAGACAATCGTGAGACCTTCACGTCCCTGAAGGGGTACTCGGGCAGGGCGTTAAGGGGTTCACCAATTAGGAAATGACCGGGGGTTAAAACTTCCAGGTCATTGGGATCGGACGATAAGGGGCAGAGTGGCCGAGAATTGAGGACAGCCTCAATCTTACAAAACACGGTAGCGAGCTCTTCAAAAGTCAAAATGGTTTCACCTATCACGCGTCGGAGATGCGTCTTTGAGACCTTAACGACGGCTTCAAAGATCCCGCCCCAGTGGGGACAAGCTGGCGGGTCAAAGGTCCAAGTTATCCCCATCTTGGACATTGCCGTGCCGATGCCTATCTTATTTTCATTCAAAAATTGGGCGACTTCCTTCAAATACCTATCGGCACCCTTATAGTTGGTCCCACAATCCGATCGGATCAGGTGCGGATAACCTCGGCGTGAAACGAAGCGGCCTAGCGTGGCTACAAAGGCTTCGGTGCTGAGGGCACTCACCAGTTCTAAGTGTACGGCCTTGGTAGCCAGGCAAACAAAAACGCAAAGGTAGGCCTTGAGGGAACGAGCATTGCGGAGGCTGGAGCTCTTGACGAAGAACGGCCCCGCAAAATCCGTCCCGACCGCCGAAAAAGGGCGCGAGGCCACGACACGGTCGGTGGGGAGGTCCCCCATAATGGGCTGCATGGTGCTGGCCTTCAGGCGGTAGCACGGAACGCACTTAAAAATGACGCTTCGGATGGAGCGTCGTCCCGATAAAATCCAAAATTCGCGCTGCAATATGGCCGAAAGGGCGTTGCAGCCAGCGTGGGCATTTTTGACGTGGTAATGCGTCACCAACAATTTTACAAAAGCGCTATTGTTCGGAAGCAGCAGGGGATGACGTGCCCCATAGGGTAAGTCAGAATTCCGGAGGCGTCCACCAACGCGTATCAATCCGGTGTCATCCAGGAAGAGGTTTAAGCGGGCGAGCGAGCCCTTCAAAGGTAAACCTCGCTTCAGTGTCTCAATAGCGGACTCAAAATGCTCCAGTTGAACCAAACGTATCCAAAAGGTCCGGGCCTCCTGTCTCTCCAGGGGCGACAAGACCGGGTTCGACATTTTGTCGCGTGGGTTCCGAGCGTTGTGGGTGAAGCGCTGAATCCAAGCCGTCACCCCAATCAATTTATCAAGGGAACTGTAGCGTTCCTGAAGATAGCTCAGCGAATTGGCTGGCTTATCTTCAACAACTCCGACTCGCAAGCCAGGTAACACATCGGGCTCGGAGAACCTACTCTGAGGCCAGGCGGACTCATTCCGAGTCAGCCAGTCAGGGCCCCACCAAAGAGAGTGGTTGACAAGGTCGGAAGCTTCACATCCGCGGGAAGCACAATCTGCAGGGTTCAGGTCCCCTGGCACATGTCTCCAGGTCAACGGGGTTTCCGAATTCTGGATTTGGGAAACCCGGTTGGCAACAAAGACTTCCAAGTTGTGGGGAGCGGCTCGCAACCAACAAAGGACAATTTCGCTGTCCGACCAGGCGTACACGTCCATCAGGTCAACGATCGATAGGAGGGACGTACGCACATGGTTGAGAAGGCGCACCAAAAGAGCGGCTCCAGACAACTCCAATTTGGGTATCGTCAAGCGTGACCGAATTGGGGCCACTTTACTTTTCGCCAAGACAAGGTGGGTTGCGACCTCGCCGGTGTCACTGACAGTTCGCAAATAGACCACGGCTGCGTACCCTTTTTCGGACGCATCACAAAAGCCGTGGAGACTGGCGTGGCACCTTCCGGGCGGTAGGAAGCAACGAGGCATCGAAATCCGATTAACATTCGGAAGTGAGGCCACAAGGGAGAGCCACTCCTGTAATCTGAGACCCTAACCTCCCTGAGGCAGTCGACAAAAGTATGGTCTGACTGCTGTAGATCCAAAGTCTCAGGGGAGGTGGCTAGGTGGCAGCTAGGGTGGCGGACACCTAGTGCGACGCGCCTTCACCAGCGGGAGCCCACTGACGGGGGTACTCCGGCTGGGGCGCTGCTAGAGAGGGGGAGGGTACCCAACGTGGGGACCATCCGGCATAACCAACCCGGGGTCGCACCATGCGGCTAGCATCCGGGGCGTGGTAGGGAGCGCCTCGACCTAGCACGGGTGGATGGCGATCCAGTTGCGTCCACACATGGAGGGGAGGCAAAAACCTAGACGGTTCGACGCTCATTTGAGCGGCCGTCAGACACCCGTCATAAAAATGCGAGGGGGGTGTGACCCTCCCCTGGGGGGGTGTGACCCCCCCCTGGGGGGGTGAAGCCCCACCGCCCCTAGGGCGCTGGTAATCAGCAGGGGACCGTTCACCCATTTGGGGCCGCACCATGCGGCTAACGTCCGGCACCCGGTAGGGATCGCCTCGACCTATGGTGGGAGGATGGCGCTCCAGTCGCGGCCACTCATGTAGTGGCGGCGAGAACCGACGCGGGACGACGCTCAATGGGGCAGCCGCGATATCCCCGTCGTAATGACGCGAGGGGGATGTGACCGTGACGCGGGGGTGAAACCCTCCTCCGGGGGGCGGAACCCCTACCTCCACTAGGAGGTTGGTGGTCCACCGGAGAACGCCTAACGGGGCTGGCCGGGTGGCCAGGACTAGCGCCCCCGCCCATGGGGGGGGTGCGCGATCGAGCGCCCCCGCCCATGGGGGGGGCGCGCGACCCAACGTCCCGGCGACCGGAACCACTCCGGTTAGCGCACAAGAGGGCCGAATGGGCACCGCCGCAATGTGGGCAGGGCCGCTGGCGCGGGCAGTCTCTTACGAGATGCTGGCCCAGGCACGAGAAGCACCACTGGCGTGTCGACACGTATTCTCTCCGGGCCGCAACCGGTTTGGCCAGGAAGTGCGGACACGAGGAGACCTGGTGGCCGGGGTGCCGACAATAGGCACAGGGGGGGAGCTTCGTTGCCACGGCCCCGCTGTACTGTGACACCCGGCGACCTTCTCTGGCGTCGGCTCCACGGCCTCGCCGGTTGGGGCCGGTCCCCGCCGAAGGGCCAGTCCTTGCCCCACCCCCTCGGACATGCTCGGACCTCCCAGGGGCCACTCGAGGGCCGGTAACTCCAGAGTTATCGGCCTGGAGGCACTCCTGCTCCAAAAACTTCAGGAGGTCGGAGAAAGGGGGCAGGTAGGTTGCACCGTCCCCTCCGAAGCGCTGCTCGAAGCGGAGCTTAAGCTCCGACGGCAGGCGGGAGAGCACTATGTGCAACAACAAGAAGGACCACTGGTCGACGGGGAGATCCAATCGACGGAGAGCATTGGTGGCCACAATGCAAGGGTTTAGCAAGGCCTCTCTGAGGCCGGCCACCCCGGTGACGGCGGGCAAGGCTAGTAGCTGGGCTACATGTGCGTCGGCCAACCGGCGCACATTTTCATAGCGCCTGGCCAGCAATTCCCGAGCCGTGTGGTAGCTCTCCTCCGAGAGGTCGAGGTGTCGCACCACGTCCAGGGCCTCGCCCTGTAGCGAGGACAGTAAGTATGTCAGCTTCTGGGTGGGGGACAGGTCCTTCCTGGCGTGGACCAGACTGTCGAATAACGCCAGGAAGCCCATCCACTCTTGAAGCTGCCCACCGAATTTGGGCAGCTCGATCGTGGGCAGTTTCCCGAGTAATGCCGGCTGTGTGGGCGGTCGGCTGGGGAGTCTCTAAAAGCGCCACTTCGACGCCTTTCATCAGCGGCGGTCCGGATCCCATGGGCGGCCTCCACCACCGAGTCCATCAGTTCGAAGAACTGGTCGTAATCGGCCTGAGCCGTCCTCAGTACCTCCTGTTCGGGACCGAGGGTGAGCAGGTCTTGAAAGGCCTGCTCCACGGAGGCCTGCCGAGTCCGCACCTGGTCCGCTCGGTGTAATAGGGCGGCGGTTCTATCTTCGCGGCCTATCAAACCCGCGGCGGACGTCGCCCAGCGAAGCTCAGACTGTATCTGTACAGCTAGCTTTTTTATGTTCGCGGACATTCTAACAAATTAAATGTAAACAAAATGTAAAAATAAAGTAATAATAAATTGAAAAGGCGGCCGGCAAGTCGGCGGGCGGCGCGAGTGCAAGCAATAATAAATTGAAAAGGCGGCCGGCAAGTCGGCGGGCGGCGCGAGTGCAAGCAATAATAAAATTAAAGCAATAGTAAACAAGTCATATCGCGGTCGCGGTCGTACCGTAGTCGCAATGAACAAAGCGGCGCGACCGTAGTAGATACGCGTGTGAAATTACGGCGAGCGGGCGGTACCGGCACGCAAGCAAAACAATAACAAATGTAACAAACAAATTATGATGTAATTAAACTTATAATTATAATAATCGGAACGCGGCCGAAACGCGGCGTTGACGCAGCGGAACTGGCGGCGATTGCGGAATTTCCGCTAACAGCGCGGCGAACGACACGGCGCGTGGCGGAAAGCGGGATTTATGCCAGCGGCGCAGAAAATAAACGGCGCGGCGGGCAAAACCAGCGCAAAACGCAAAGCGAGGTGTAGACAAACCACGCTCACTGCTACCAATAATGATTACGCACCGCGCCTGTGCACGATGAATCAGCGGGCAACTGCCGGGCCCATCAGAGCAGTCCAGCGGATTCCCACAGGCAGCGGCGGTGGCGGGTCGAAAAAGGCCCGCCAAAAAATTTTATAGGCGATTTGCACTGGGTTTTATCCCGCGGCACAGAGTGACTTACTACTAGGTACTTACCGGCGCAGGAGACAGCCAGCACGTGGAATCCGGGGAGTGTGTTCGTGTATGATGAATGTAGTGTGTGGTGTCTGCGGTGTTAAATGCGAAGGAACACACTCGCCCTCCTCTGAAGGGTCTTTCGCGGCGGCGGCACGAATTCGCGGGTAGCGAAGCGAGTCCGCGGCGGCGTGGTATCAAGATGGCGCGTGAGCACAAAAAACCGTGCTCCGGACAGTCAAATGGGCCCGCGGCGTTAGAAGGACGCGGCGGACAACACGACACACGAAGGAGCGCAATAAATAGGGCTCGTAAAAACTAAACGACACGGCGTGGCCGGCAAACTTCACGCGGGCGACGCGGCACTAACAATCGACCGACTCCGTCGAGGTTTTACCAAGGACTGTTCAAGCGCGTCGCCGAAAACGGGGAGGCGCGATGCGCGGGGGCAGGCGATAGCCGGCCGTCGCGATACGGCCTAGCGTAAACCGGAGTGCTAGCGTAAAGCGCAAACAACAATTGTTTCGCTATTTATAATGTGTGTTTTGGTTAAGCAATGGGATAAAGGTTAATAATGCTAAGGTGTTCCTGTATAGTTTCTGATATTAGAACTGTTTCGCTATTAAAATATGTGTTTTAGTTGAGCAATAGAATATGTGATAGTAATTATGCTATAAATGCGAAAATGGATACCTATAAGGTAAAGGTTCTGAAATTATTTCACTCTTAAGCGGATACGATTTTATTTTCGTCCTTCTCACTCTTATGAATACGTTGGTGGGTTAGGTTAGGTTAGGTTAGTATGCAGCGTTGCGGAAGAATATAACAGAAAAAGGTTGTTTTACCTAATTACTTCAAAAAAGCCAGTTATTTAAATGTCGTTCTGAGCGTTTTTGGAACACATTAAAACTTATTTCCTTGGTCTGTGTTTGGGAATTATTTTTTACCGATACATTAAAACAAAAATTACAATTATGTCCATCGTAGTTTTCGATGGAAATTAGAAAAATGGAGATTTTGGAGCAATTTTTGGGAGAACTTTTTGGCGAGAAATTTTTATGCAATCGTGTTTCTGAAGTTAGGTTAACACATATGCTGTTTTTTTCCCAGAAAATCCAGGACTCCCACGGGATTTGTAAAACCCCGAAATTCACGCGGGCGAAGCCGCGGGAAAAAGCTAGTAGGTTATATTCTAGATATCAAAACTATGGAGGCGCCCCATTCATTCATTCTATCCTAGCCTTGTGACATGCGGCGCCATTATGAGCTCCAAGATTTCTTATCGAATGTTCATGTACCGAGTTACTAGCTAGTTGAAGCCATCTTATATGCCACCCGACAGATTAAAAATAGTCACGCTAAATTTTACAGACATTCATTAAGTTTTTTTCATCATTCAAAATTTAGTTTTCGAGTTCTTGGACCTGGAAAAATTACTTACTTTCGCCTTAGAATATAACAATATTACCTAACAGTACGGAGGGTCCACTTCGCAAGATGATTTAAAGAAATAGCTACCCTAGCGCTTACACAAAAAAGTGCAATTCAATTTGAAATACCGCCTGGCAGTGCTTCCGCTACGTACCTAAAATTGTGCTGTTTCTATCACGTAACTTTATCTCTTTCGACGTTCTAGGGCTACCCCATAATCGGGATCGTTAGATCTTGTACGAGAAATAGACCGTACAAGATCTAACGCGTGCAACCTAGCCAGCGCGCGGCAGCCGTCTGAAATTGGTCCGTCCTGATCACGTGACAAGTGAACATGGCCTGGTGATAGATAGAAGGATAATTTAATAATTGTATTTTTCATAGATATAAATGAACGTGTATCATTCATCTTTCAGGTCGCCCATGCAAATATTTACGCAGTACGACGGGTCGCAGATGTCTTTCAAGCCGTCCGTTCCGCCGCCGAAGCCCGCCGCCCAGCCCGCTAAGAGCAAGCCCGCCCACGCGTGGGCCAACCCCGACCTGAAAACCCAATGTCTCGATACAGAAGAAAAAGTAGCCATGAAATTCGTTGAAAATGTTACGTGACGAAATTGTAAAGTATAGGTACTTGTACAAATAAAAATAAATTCCTGACATTCATTCACTATGACTCATCAGTTATTACCCAGCCCAAAGCCGCAATCAAAGCATAAGTCTTCGCCGTTATTTCCATGATGTAGGAAAGGTATAAAGTATTTTTTAAATCACACGCAATGAAAAAAATATGGAAATCACTATTTCCATTTTTTTTGTTCATTTTATTATGGAACACTAACAAGCAAGTCACAACGTTTTGTGGAAAGTGGAATAAATAAAAAACAATTTATTTGTTTGCTGTTTCTATTTTAATATTGCCTATTTGGGTTTTACAAAAGTGGTGTCAAAAATGTAGTACTTTTCTCACAAGCACTGTTGTTTAGGGAGGATAATTTTTGTACCTTACCTAATTAACTAATTTTTAGAGGCGCTAAATTTAGAATTAATGAAACTTCTTTATTATAACAGAATAATTATTACTATAATTATTACTATTTGTAATTTATTTATATAAGACATTGAGGATCTCCAAAATTAAACCACAAATTGTTTCTCTGAAATAACAAAGATTTGTTTTATTTAACAAATATTTACAATAATCAAGTTATTATCAAGTTACGACAATTACACTTCTATCTCACCTGAAATAACAAAGAAACGACATTTAAAGTTCACTATTTATCGAGTCCTCAATCACATTCTTTCTATAAGTTTTTATAACGATAAAAATATGCACAAAACATTCTGAGCGTCACACGCCATTTTAAATCATAGACACAGATCAATATCATAATGTACGCGACAGACAGCTGATACGCGAAGCGCGGCAAATTCAAATGAATGAAATGTCACTCATTTCATTACATCTCCCCCCCTAAGAGCGAAAATTCTAAGCAATATATCTGTAAAATGTACTTATAAGTCATCTTCATATTCATTATCATCTCCTTCATCTTCTTCAGCCTCTGTTATGACAGGTTGCAATTTTGTTATATGAAATAATGTTGATTCTGTTTTTCTGTTGCCTGTATCAATCCTATAAATGGAATTCGATATTTTCTCTATTATTTTGAAAGGGCCTATTTTTAATTCGTCTAATTTCTTTCTATTCAGTCTATTTCCATTTTCTACATATACACTGTCTCCTACATTAAATTCTTGCATTTTTCTATTTCTATCAAATATTTTCTTGTTATACTCATGAGATTTTATTGTATTCTCTAATGCCAATCTTCTATCAGCAATCCACTTGTCTTCCTGTTCCATCGTTTTGAATTCATTTGGTAGAATACTGACATTTGTACCATCCAGTAAATATTTTGGTGCAAAACCTGTAACGGAGTGTTCTGTTTCATTATATTTTTGTATACATTCTCTTGCCAGTGTTGTCCATGTTCTCTTATTATTTTTCTCATTCATTTTACACCTTATTTTATTTACTATTGTTTGGTTTAATCTTTCATTCAAGCCGTTCGAGAATGGTGTATTCACGGCTGTAAAAATTACTTTAATGTTATTCTCCTGCAAAAATTGTTTAAATTCTCTTGAATTTATGCCCGGATATTGATCTGTCAGGATAATTCCAATCTCATCTGTCTCTAGTACTTTCTTTGTTAAATTTATAAAGTCACATGCATTCTGGGTTTTCGAAGTCGCAATAAATGCATATCTTGTGTAGTGATCTACTAAAAGGTGTAGATATTTCTTTGTAGACCTAGATCCTCCAAATCCACCAATAGTATCCATTGACATTATTTCAAATGGTTTGGTAGCTGGTCCCAGTTGTGACAGTAATCCAATTTTTTTTTGACATCTTGATTTATTTTTTATGCATATTTCACATGTTTTACAAATATTTATGATATTTTTTGTTAGGTTTATAGCCGTATATATTGAACTTATTTTTTTCTGCAGTTGTCTGATCCCAATATGGCATAAATCTTCATGCACCTTTTTTATAAGTTTTTTACTAAATTCTTCTGAGAGGATAATCTTTTCCTGTTTCTTTATTTTTTTATAATAGATATTATTTTTTAGTATTAAATTTTGTTTCTTTTCTCTTATTGTTTCATTTTTCTCTTGGTCTCCAACTATATCTTTTATTTGTATTAAATTAACTATTCTCAATGTTTCCTCTCTGTTATCTTCTGGTTCTAATACAGGGTTTCGGCTCAAGCAGTCTGCTTCTACATTTTCTTTACCAGGTATATATTTTACGGTAAAGTCATACTGAGATAGGTAGTATGTGAGATCACCCAATTCTTCATCTGTCCTGCATTTAATGTTCATGTTCTCTAGAGGTTTGTGATCTGAGTAAATGGTGAATTGTTTTCCGATGAGCCAGTGCTGCCAATATTTAACAGCTTCTTTCATAGCAAGACATTCTAAATATATAGCCTTTTTCCGTTTTTGATGTTCATTCAATTTTTTTGAGAAATATGCCACCGGTTTGTCTTTACCATCTAGTTGTGTCTGTTTTAATATTGCTCCAATGCCCTCCAAAGATGCATCGGTAAAGATTTTGATTGGTAAGTCTTTGTCGAATATTTCCAAGACCGGTTGCGAACATAAATATCTTTTTATCAGATTGAATGCTTCTTCACATTTCTCTGACCATACAAATTTCTCGTTTTTTCGTAATAAATTGTGTAATGGATCTAAGATAATTGCACTTCTTGGTATATAGTCATGGTAGAAGTTTATTTTTCCCAAAAATTGTCTGATGTTCTTTTGCGTCTTAGGAGTTGGAAAGTTCCTTATTGAAATCAAATTGTCTTTTAGTGGTCTTACTGAATTGTTCTGAATTATATGGCCGAGGTATTTTACCGAGTCTGAAGCAAAGGTACATTTCTTAAACTTCAGTCTAAAGCCTTCTTTAATTATTGCCTCTAATACATTTCTAATGTGCCTTATATGTTCTTCAAAGGTAGACGAATATATCAAAATATCATCAATATAGTTAACCGAGTATCCTGTGAGATTGTGTTTTCTTAGAATATTGCTTAAGATTCTCTGGAAAATTGCTGGTGATGTTTTCAAGCCAAAAGGGAGGCAGGTCCACTGGAAGTGGCCATCTTGTGTGACAAATCCTGTTTTACTTCTGTCTTCCACCCGTAATGGTATTGCCCAAAATGCTGAGTTTATATCTAGTGTAGTAAAATACTTGCAATTTCTAGTTTTAATAATTAGATCATCTATCAAAGGAAATGGTTGAGCTTGTGGTATAACTATTTTGTTTAACTCTCTGAAATCTACACATAAACGGGATTTTCTATTTTCACCTTTTTTAAACGCCAATGTCACTGGAGCAGCGAAAGGACTGTATGATTCTTCTATTAAATTGTTCTTTAGTAACATCGATATTTGCTCTTCAATTTCTAATCTATCTTGTATTGTACATCTGTATGGTCTTTTACTACAATATTTATTTACTTGTAAATCTATGCGAGCTTCATAATCTTTAACTGAACCTATATCATACTTGTCCTTAGCAAATATTGTTTTATATTCCTTTATAATTTTCTCTATCTCAATTTTCTTTTGATTATCTAAATGGTCTGTCATACTTATAAATTCCTCTGTTTCTATGTGTTCATTGAAATTTACTGTATATTTTTTTATATTATTATCTTCATTTCTGTTATCTTTAGACATTCTGTCTATTTTATTTGTTATTTTCTTTTGTTCTATCTGCAAGTTCTCATTTTGGGTTAATCTGAATTTCTTTATCATATCTAATCCGATTATGAAATCATCAAAATCTTCATTTTCTACTATGTATACATCCACCTCTTCTTCTAAATCAAATATTTTAATTTTTATTGTTATCAAGCCATCCATCTTCTTCACACCATTAACCGTTTTCATGTATGCTATGTTCACATCATCTTTTTTTTCTTTTACTTTTATTAATCTTGAATTTATTATAGAAATCTGTGAGCCTGAATCATAAATACCACTCACTTCTAGTTTATTTTCTAATAAAAGCTTGATTTTGATTAATGGTGTGCTTACTAGTTTTTTTTTTCAGTATTTATGTCTACTTCAATTATGGAGTTATTGTTTACATTTTTAGTTTTAAGAACTTTTTCAGGTTCATTTTTATTTTTCTTGAACCAACATGACTCCTCCGGATGATATCTAATTCCTTTGTCCAAAGACTCACAAGTCTTACATGACTTCTTCTCATAAGTTTTATTTTTATTATAAAATGTACTGCTCTTTATGTTAGTTGAGTTTTTCTTATACATCGTGCCTTCATATTTTCTTATCTCGTTGAACAAGTCAGTAGTGTTGTTGAGTTCATCCCTGTTTAACTTATTTAAGATAAATCCAGGTAAACCAGTTGCAATAAGATCTATCATTGTTTTGGAATCTATAGATTTGTTTATATCTAATAAAAGCCGTTCTTTTTTTATGGCATAATCAATTAACTGTCCTTCTTTATACCTAAATGCGAGAGCATATGTGACTATGTCCCATCCTTGGTTTTTAAAAGTTTCTAAAAACTTGTCTTTCCATTCACTCCATTCAGAATTTATTGTTAGTTTTATGATCATCGAGCTATACCAATCCAAACAAGGTTTATCTAAAAATAACCTCAAAATATCTATTTTTGTCTCATCTTTTGTTATATTAAAGCGCGCACACTCTTTTTCAAAAATTTCTATCCATTGCATCGCATTAGGATTTTTGCTTGTGAATTTTTCAATAATAAATTTTTCTGAGATATGTTTTATGTTATGTTGATTTTCTTTCTTAGTTGTAGTTTCTATTAATTGTTCCAAGATTTGTTGCAAAGTGTCATTTTTGTCCTTTGCTTGTGTTGTGCTCACTTCATCTAAATATTGATCTAAAAATTGCATATTACCTTCCTCATCTACATATGTCTTCTTTAGATTTTCATCCAACTTTATCCATACTTTTCTACTCTGGTGTCTTTTTTTAATGCTATTTTTTACTTTTGCGAAAGTGTTCGTTTTAACAATATATGTATGATGACTCACCGGCTTCAGTTCCTCGGGTAAAACATAACATTTTCCTTCTTCAGTACATATTGAAGTTATGGCTAATACATTTGATTTGCCATCATTTGAGGCTATCATCGTAAACTCAAACTGAAGCCGGTCCATATTCTCTTAGTTCACAAAAATGTCGTTTTATAAGACATTGAGGATCTCCAAAATTAAACCACAAATTGTTTCTCTGAAATAACAAAGATTTGTTTTATTTAACAAATATTTACAATAATCAAGTTATTATCAAGTTACGACAATTACACTTCTATCTCACCTGAAATAACAAAGAAACGACATTTAAAGTTCACTATTTATCGAGTCCTCAATCACATTCTTTCTATAAGTTTTTATAACGATAAAATGCACAAAACATTCTGAGCGTCACACGCCATTTTAAATCATAGACACAGATCAATATCATAATGTACGCGACAGACAGCTGATACGCGAAGCGCGGCAAATTCAAATGAATGAAATGTCACTCATTTCATTACATTTATTTTATCGATGTGAAGATAGTACTACAATCATGGGGATCCTGACGCAAACCTATCAGCAGAGGGCGTTAGATGGTTTTCAGTTATCTTTTCTGTTAACAAAATATCGTTATTATTATTAAACCGAAAGGTTACAAAAATTAAAATATAATAAAATGATGATACTGACAGTTTTCATACGTTTATATAGCATGGCCATCGCGTCGATGCGCCATCTGGCGTGAAAAAAATGGCAGTAGGATCCCCATTCCCACAAAATGAAAAGTATGAAATACTAGCTTAGTTGTGACATCACATGCTAGTAAGGATACCTCTGTCTTATGAGAAATATTAAAATAATTGTTATATTTTGATCGATTTAATTAATTTTATTATAATATTCAAGAATGGAATTATGAAATGTGTTATTCGGATATGGTCGTGTACTGCTGTATTTGAAAGTAACTGCGCGGTCAGCGGTCGAGCTGGCGGCGCCACTGCTGCACCAGGTCGCGCACGTGCTGCGCGTGGCGCGCGCGCGCCTCGCCCGTGATGCGCTGCGCCTCGCGCGCCTGCGCCTCCGTGTACGCGCGCATCGCCGACAGCTTCGCTTGCCACCTGCGGCGAGCACCAGACAATAAACCAGAGATAGGCAGTATGGAGCACTGACACCAGACGATAATCCAGGGGTAGGCAATATATAGAACAGCTGCTCGTGGCTCTCACCAAACTGCAACGTGTACTCACGCGTCGGCCTGCGTCTGCCAGAAGCGCAGCTCCGCGTCCACCTTGGCGTAGTCCTCCTGGTTGGCGCGCAGCTGCTCCAGGCGCGAGCTGACCTCCAGCTGCTCGTGGCTCCAGGCGGCCGCGTCCGACGCCTCCTTGCTCAGTTCCGTCTTCAGGGCGTGCCGCTCGCGTTGGATGCTTGATTTCATATCGGCTATTTTAGAGCGGGTTTCGTCCTGAAAAATGTAAACTCGTGAGAGTCGATAGCTCCAGTGGTTTATACTTGGTGGGTATTAAATTTTTTATTTATCCAGTTTATGTCTTTTGAGTTCCACATAATATACACAGGCGGTACTCACCAGTAGCACGGCTCGCTTCCTGCTGAGCGCGCTCTTGGTGCGCAGCAGCTCGTGCTTGCGCGCGGCGAGGCGCTCGCCCTCCGCGCGCAGCGCGTCCACGGCGCGCGCCATGTGCGCCGCGCACTCCGCGCTCATCATCAGGTCACGTCTGTGAGCTCCACATATACAGACAGCACTCACCAGCAGCACGGTGCGCTTCCTGCTGAGCGCGCTCTTGGTGCGCAGCAGCTCGTGCTTGCGCGCGGCGAGGCGCTCGCCCTCCGCGCGTAGCGCGTCCACGGCGCGTGCCATGTGCGCCGCGCACTCCGCGCTCATCATCAGGTCACGTCTGTGAGCTCCACATATACAGACAGCACTCACCAGTAGCACGGCTCGCTTCCTGCTGAGCGCGCTCTTGGTGCGCAGCAGCTCGTGCTTGCGCGCGGCGAGGCGCTCGCCCTCCGCGCGTAGCGCGTCCACGGCGCGTGCCATGTGCGCCGCGCACTCCGCGCTCATCATCAGGTCACGTCCGTCGAGCTCCACATATACAGACCGCACTCACCAGCAGCACGGCGCGCTTCCTGCTGAGCGCGCTCTTGGTGCGCAGCAGCTCGTGCTTGCGCGCGGCGAGGCGCTCGCCCTCCGCGCGCAGCGCGTCCACGGCGCGTGCCATGTGCGCCGCGCACTCCGCGCTCATCAGCTCCCTGCCGACCACAACGCGAACCCTCAGAAAAGAGCAACACTAGATTTTTTTTTTTGAAACTCGGTCAAGAGTTTTTGACCGGTATAAACTACGGGGTAATACTGCTGATACACTTCGTATTTATTCTATCTTCATATTCATTATGTTGTGTTAACGTCAGCGGTCTCACTTCTCGTCGACGGCGAGGCCGGCCAGCGCGGGCAGGCGCGCGTGCAGCTGTATGAGGCCCTGCTTGTACTCCGTGCAGCTGTCCAGCGTGCGCTTCTGCCACAGCGCCAGCTCCGTCTCCTTGCTCTGCACCGCCTGGAAACATGTCACTATTAAACAGGGGTTGAGCATTTTGAAATTTGTCCCATTTCTATACGTCGTGACGCAACGCTATTTCTCACTTGGCTCAACCGGCAGGATTGTCTTTAGGAAAGTGTGTTCGAACTCACCTTGGAGATCTGCTTGGCCACGGCGCGGTCGGAGTCGTTGACCCTGGTGGCGTAGTCCACCTGCTCCAGCAGGCGTGTGCGCTCCTCCACCGACATCGTCTGCTGCTCCAGCTCTGCGCGCAGCTGCTCGTTCTCCGCGCTGGAAGCCGTTCCGTTCCGTTACTAAAATAGCTACAAGGGCGCAAAGGGGCGCGGCGCGACATGGGTGATCATGGGGTGTGTGCACCAATATGGAACCTAAGGATGAGCCCATTTGAACATTTAACGTATACCTCCTTCTTAAGTTCTTCCAAGATAAAAGTAGCACCATCTTTCCGCCAATACGCAACAATATGGCGGTAAACCGTCCAAATGGAAACGGCGTGCTAAAAAAAATTAAGAAAGAAAGAAAGATAACACATTTTGCCACACATTTCAAATGAAAAAAATACACTTATGTATTATAATGATACCAATTGTTGTCAAAGTAGTAAGTCAGTAAGTAATTATAACAAGACGTGTCATGTGTGGCATGGACCAAGGTCCATAGACAATACTACGGTCGGCTTACAACTGACGCTGTAACGTAAACTTTTGTACGTCTATTCAAAATTCAAATGGTATACTTTACAAATTGACAGATAACAAGGCTCCATTGAAAGCGGCATCACCTGGCGCGCTCTATCTCGACGTCCAGGTGCCGCAAGGCGTCGGCGCGGTCCTGCCTCGCGGCTCCCAGCGCCTCGAGCTCGGCGTCGAGCGCGCGGCGCGAGCCCCGGTCGGCGCGCAGCGCGGCGGCGAGCGCGTCGCGGCGCTCCACGCGGCGCGCCTCGTCCGCGCGCGCCGCCATCTCCTCTTCGTCCTCCAGGTGACGCTGGTATTCTGCGATGATGCAAAACAGTAAAGGGTACAAATAAAATATAAATAAATCCTATACCTTTAAACGAGCAATTCTTGTATAAATATTAATATATAGTGGACAACATCACATACATTGCTCCGATCCCTTTGTAAGTAGCTTATGCACTTGTGTTAAGGAAATCAGAAACAACGAAGGTACCACAACACCCAGACCCGAGAAAATGTAGAAAACTTATTTTTCTACATTGCCCTGACCAGGGATCGAACCCGGAACCTCAGAGATGGCGGCGCCTTGAAAACCGGTACGCTAGCCACTCAACCACGGAGGTCGTCAAGAGTCACGAGGTGTATGTATATATATTTCTATATAATCTGGATCTCGGAAACGGTTCGAACGATTTTCATGAAATTTAGTGTACAGGGGGTTTTGAGGGCGATAAATCGATTTAGCTAGGATTCATTTTTAGAAAATGTCGAATTTACCAAAAAAAAAATATTTCTTTTTTTGACCACAACTTTGAGTTTGTTGCGTGTTGTTTGTGGAGGCGGAGCCAGGCACTATTGCGAATTGAAATGCACTTTTTGTGTCAGCGCTAGAGTTGCTATTTCTTTAAATCATCTTGCGGAGAAAACCTTCGTACCGTAAGATACTATTATGTATTCTGTGGTAGTGTATAGATATTTCAATCCACGAAGGCGCGCCCCACTCTGTTAATATCGCTTATGTTTCATTAGATCCGTATGGAGTTTGACAGAATGGGGCGCATCTTCGTGGACTGAAATATCTAGAGTCGCACTCACCCTTTATATCCTGTTCTAGCTGCAGGATCTTCTCCTCATCGTCGCCCAGTATCGCCTTGAGGCTACTGATGTACTCCTCGTTGAGGTCGTCGTAATGAAGCTGTCCGGGCACTTGGAACCTGCACAGGGATGTTTCATTATCAGCTACTGGAAAATCTTAATACCAATATATAAATACCAATGCATTCCCAAATAGTGACTTTTAGTTTGCCTGCAAAGTGTTTTTCTCTAAAAACACTATTTACGCCATGGAACTCTTTCCGTACTGAAAGGGCAAAAACGAACTAAGACTTCGCTGTCCGTCCGTCCGTCTGTGACCAGGCTGTATCTCTTAAACCGTTATAGTTAGACACTTGAAATTTTTACAGATGATGTATTTTTGTTTCCGATTTCAAAAGAATTACTAAAAATTAAAATCAATATTTAAGGAGGATTTTTTTTTTTATTTTTGCTACATATTAATAACGGCAACAAATAGATGTTTAAAATATTCAAAATCTCCTGTATTCGTTTTAGTAACACTTTGCCTGCGGCGTTAATACTAGCGCCAATTTTTTATCCTAATCCTAATATCCTAATATTAATATTATAAAGGCGAAAGTTTGTGTGTATGTTTGTTACTCCTTCACGGCTCAACTACTGAACCGATTTAGCTGAAATTTGGAACATAGGTAGCTTATAACCCGGATTAAAACATAGGATACTTTTTATCCCGGAAAAATCCGTAGTTCCCGTGGGATACTCAAAATACCAAATTTTCTAGAGCTATCTATAGCTACATCTATAGATAGATTGTTCAAGCGAACTTGCTTGAAAGCATGTTTAAAGGTTGGAATAGGGAACGATAACGGGAAAATGACGTTTCCCTTAGGATTCATGAAAAAGCGAATTTGACGCGGGCGGGGCCGCGGGCAAAAACTGATGATATTATCACTATAAATGTGAAAATGGCCATTAAGTATGTTTCGCTATTAAAAATATGTGTTTTAGTTGAGCAATAGAATATGTGATAGTAATTATGCTATAAATGCGAAAATGGATACCTATAAGGTAAAGGTTCTGAAATTATTTCACTCTTAAGCGGATACGTTGATTTTATTTTCGTCCTTCTCACTCTTATGAATACGTTGGTGGGTTAGGTTAGGTTAGGTTAGTACGCAGCGTTGCGGAAGAATATAACAGAAAAACGTTGTTTTACCTAATTACTTCAAAAACTAAGCCAGTTATTTAAATGTCGTTCTGAGCGTTTTTGGGAATTATTTTTTACCGATAAATTAAAACAAAAATTACAATTATGTCGATCGTAGTGTTCGATGGAAATTAGAAAAATGGAGATTTTGGAGCAATTTTTGGGAGAACTTTTTGGCGAGAAATTTTTATCCAATCGTGTTTCTGAAGTTAGATTAACACATATGCTGTTTTTTTCCCAGAAAATCCAGGACTCCCACGGGATTTGTAAAACCCCGAAATTCACGTGGGCGAAGCCACGGGCAAAAGCTAGTATTTAATAATATGCTCGCTACACGTCCGCGTATTAGCGACACGCGTGAAATGAAATGAAATGAAATGACAATAAATTTCATTTCATTTCATTTCATTTCACGCCAAGCGTAAGATAACAGCATAAAGAGATAGGAAATTTTAAAACAATACTTGTGTTTGAGCAGTTTTTGTGTAAATAAATAACAAGGCGTACCGTGCCCAGCACTTGTTGAGGTAGTCTCGCCTCAAGCGCGACAGCTCATCCTTGCCGGCGTACAGCCAGTCCTCGGACACTGGCATGTGCTGAAACAAAACAATATTGAATGGAAGCAGGCGATATTTTACGGAAATCCATAAAAATTAAAAATTCTAAGAGGGGCCAAGTCCAGCAGGTAGCCGATGAGCGCCAGCGCGTGCGGGAACGCGTGCAGCGTGTTGACCGTCTTCAGCCACGACTTGGACACGTTGCCGGGGTACAGCAGCCTCTTGTTTGTAGTGAAAGTGGTAGAGGCTTACGCAGTGCGTCGCCAAGTCCAGCAGGTAGCCGATGAGTGCCAGCGCGTGCGGGAACGCGTGCAGCGTGTTGACCGTCTTCAGCCACGACTTGGACACGTTGCCGGGGTACAGCAGCCTCTTGTTTGTAGTGAAAGTGGTAGAGGCTTACGCAGTGCGTCGCCAAGTCCAGCAGGTAGCCGATGAGCGCCAGCGCGTGCGGGAACGCGTGCAGCGTGTTGACCGTCTTCAGCCACGACTTGGACACGTTGCCGGGGTACAGCAGCCTCTTGTTTGTAGTGAAAGTGGTAGAGGCTTACGCAGTGCGTCGCCAAGTCCAGCAGGTAGCCGATGAGCGCCAGCGCGTGCGGGAACGCGTGCAGCGTGTTGACCGTCTTCAGCCACGACTTGGACACGTTGCCGGGGTACAGCAGCCTCTTGTTTGTAGTGAAAGTGGCTTACGCAGTGCGTCGCCAAGTCCAGCAGGTAGCCGATGAGCGCCAGCGCGTGCGGGAACGCGTGCAGCGTGTTGACCGTCTTCAGCCACGACTCGGACACGTTGCCGGGGTACAGCAGCCTCTTGTTTGTAGTGAAAGTGGTAGAGGCTTACGCAGTGCGTCGCCAAGTCCAGCAGGTAGCCGATGAGCGCCAGCGCGTGCGGGAACGCGTGCAGCGTGTTGACCGTCTTCAGCCACGACTTGGACACGTTGCCGGGGTACAGCAGCCTCTTGTTTGTAGTGAAAGTGGTAGAGGCTTACGCAGTGCGTCGCCAAGTCCAGCAGGTAGCCGATGAGCGCCAGCGCGTGCGGGAACGCGTGCAGCGTGTTGACCGTCTTCAGCCACGACTTGGACACGTTGCCGGGGTACAGCAGCCTCTTGTTTGTAGTGAAAGTGGTAGAGGCTTACGCAGTGCGTCGCCAAGTCCAGCAGGTAGCCGATGAGCGCCAGCGCGTGCGGGAACGCGTGCAGCGTGTTGACCGTCTTCAGCCACGACTTGGACACGTTGCCGGGGTACAGCAGCCTCTTGTTTGTAGTGAAAGTGGTAGAGGCTTACGCAGTGCGTCGCCAAGTCCAGCAGGTAGCCGATGAGCGCCAGCGCGTGCGGGAACGCGTGCAGCGTGTTGACCGTCTTCAGCCACGACTTGGACACGTTGCCGGGGTACAGCAGCCTCTTGTTTGTAGTGAAAGTGGTAGAGGCTTACGCAGTGCGTCGCCAAGTCCAGCAGGTAGCCGATGAGTGCCAGCGCGTGCGGGAACGCGTGCAGCGTGTTGACCGTCTTCAGCCACGACTTGGACACGTTGCCGGGGTACAGCAGCCTCTTGTTTGTAGTGAAAGTGGTAGAGGCTTACGCAGTGCGTCGCCAAGTCCAGCAGGTAGCCGATGAGCGCCAGCGCGTGCGGGAACGCGTGCAGCGTGTTGACCGTCTTCAGCCACGACTTGGACACGTTGCCGGGGTACAGCAGCCTCTTGTTTGTAGTGAAAGTGGTAGAGGCTTACGCAGTGCGTCGCCAAGTCCAGCAGGTAGCCGATGAGCGCCAGCGCGTGCGGGAACGCGTGCAGCGTGTTGACCGTCTTCAGCCACGACTTGGACACGTTGCCGGGGTACAGCAGCCTCTTGTTTGTAGTGAAAGTGGTAGAGGCTTACGCAGTGCGTCGCCAAGTCCAGCAGGTAGCCGATGAGCGCCAGCGCGTGCGGGAACGCGTGCAGCGTGTTGACCGTCTTCAGCCACGACTTGGACACGTTGCCGGGGTACAGCAGCCTCTTGTTTGTAGTGAAAGTGGTAGAGGCTTACGCAGTGCGTCGCCAAGTCCAGCAGGTAGCCGATGAGTGCCAGCGCGTGCGGGAACGCGTGCAGCGTGTTGACCGTCTTCAGCCACGACTTGGACACGTTGCCGGGGTACAGCAGCCTCTTGTTTGTAGTGAAAGTGGTAGAGGCTTACGCAGTGCGTCGCCAAGTCCAGCAGGTAGCCGATGAGCGCCAGCGCGTGCGGGAACGCGTGCAGCGTGTTGACCGTCTTCAGCCACGACTTGGACACGTTGCCGGGGTACAGCAGCCTCTTGTTTGTAGTGAAAGTGGTAGAGGCTTACGCAGTGCGTCGCCAAGTCCAGCAGGTAGCCGATGAGCGCCAGCGCGTGCGGGAACGCGTGCAGCGTGTTGACCGTCTTCAGCCACGACTTGGACACGTTGCCGGGGTACAGCAGCCTCTTGTTTGTAGTGAAAGTGGTAGAGGCTTACGCAGTGCGTCGCCAAGTCCAGCAGGTAGCCGATGAGCGCCAGCGCGTGCGGGAACGCGTGCAGCGTGTTGACCGTCTTCAGCCACGACTTGGACACGTTGCCGGGGTACAGCAGCCTCTTGGCCAAGTGCGGCAACTGACAACAAATAACTATGTATAAGGCGATGTATAGCATTTCCATAGTAAGCATTCATAGGCCGCGTACAGCGTCACATCGGACGCGACCTAATGCGTCTGTTACGGACCAGCGTCTTAGTTAGGTCTGCTCTCAAATTTTTTATACTCTGCCGTGCTCCTCACCTTGGTGACGTAGTTGTCAGTCGACAGCTTCGCGTCGCCGATGATGGCGGCCAGCAGCTCGGACACGATGTCCACGAAGCGCGCGATGGTGAGCGGCCGCACCAGCGTCGCGCCAGGCAACCCTCGCGCGCTCAGCGCCGCGCACACTCGCGCGTACTCTGCCGTGCTCCTCACCTTGGTGACGTAGTTGTCAGTCGACAGCTTCGCGTCGCCGATGATGGCGGCCAGCAGCTCGGACACGATGTCCACGAAGCGCGCGATGGTGAGCGGCCGCACCAGCGTCGCGCCAGGCAACCCTCGCGCGCTCAGCGCCGCGCACACTCGCGCGTACTCTGCCGTGCTCCTCACCTTGGTGACGTAGTTGTCAGTCGACAGCTTCGCGTCGCCGATGATGGCGGCCAGCAGCTCGGACACGATGTCCACGAAGCGCGCGATGGTGAGCGGCCGCACCAGCGTCGCGCCAGGCAACCCTCGCGCGCTCAGCGCCGCGCACACTCGCGCGTACTCGGCCGTGCTCCTCCCCTGGGTGACGTAGTTGTCAGTCGACAGCTTCGCGTCGCCGATGATGGCGGCCAGCAGCTCGGACACGATGTCCACGAAGCGCGCGATGGTGAGCGGCCGCACCAGCGTCGCGCCAGGCAACCCTCGCGCGCTCAGCGCCGCGCACACTCGCGCGTACTCCGCGCGCTGCCACGCCACGTTTGAGATTTGCCTGATGAAGAACAAATTGTAAACATAATATAAATAAAAATAGAAAAAAAGACCCCACCAAACAATTCGTCATTTTCTGGTGGCGGCCATGACAATGCGCTCCACTCCTTCCTAAATCTTGACAAATCACATGAAACATAAGCAATTGTGCAGGAGCAGGGCGCGTCTTCATGGATTGAATTGCCTGTATAATATCCTACTAGTCAAGCTCTTACATTAGATATATCATACATAAATTATCCTCAATAGGTATCTATATCTAAAGTAAAAAATAAAAACATACCTTTGATCTTTGACAGTGACAAATGCCAGGACCCTCTCAACACTTGTCTCCCAGCTGCGGCTGTTCTTGTCATCGGGCGTCCTCTGAAATAAGTTTCATTTGACTGTGATGAAAACCAAAAAAAGCAACCAAGTGCAAGCCTTACTGATTGCAATTTTCGGTTTCCTGTTTAAACCAACAGACAGCGAAATAGTTTATATAATTTTGGTGTCTTCTTCACCGAAAAGAATACCATGCCGAGTTTGTTGTGGTCAAATATTTATCAGCATCATAGTTAATTGAATATCTTCTGATCTTGAGTTTTTATGCCCAAGCACGATTTTTGGTTCCTACTTTTGGTGATGATAGGTTGCAATGTTGTACTAACCAAGGGGGTGGTGGTGGGGCGGGGATATTGGCCACTGTGCAGGGGTGTGGTGGTAGGCCGGGAGTACTGGCTGCTGCGGAGGGGTGTTGTGGTGCTCTGCCCCACCCTGTGCTCGCCCGTCTGAGAGCGAGACCTCTGCACCAAGACAACACTACATTAATAATAATAATGAACTGCTCTTACACCTAGTGCCATGTTTATTATTTATAGCTTATTTTTATATATGTATATTAACACTGCCTGCGGCGCTAACACTGCCGCCAATTTTTACTATTTAATAAAATGCGACTCGCTACACGTCCGCGTATTTGCGACACGCCACGCGTGAGATAACAGCATAAAGAGAGAAAGAGAGAGAGAACACAAATGCTTGTGTTTCAGCAGGTTTTGTGTTAAACATTTTTTTGTTTTGGGGTGTGGTGCTGCAGGTATTAGCCTCCATCCTTAGCCAATTTTGCTAATCGGTAGCCATACTTATCCAGTCATCAAGATGAATCAATGAATTAATGATGATATTCACTCATCAATACTTATTTTCTAGAGTTGAAGCATGTTCTAATCTAGACTGACCTACGTTTCTTTTTTCATCTATAGATTTATACATAACATAATCACATAATACATATTAGCTATTAATTAGTGAGAAAATAAAGGCAGTCTACAAAATACACTTTAATTTCACCTTTTGGTGACAATGTTGCATATTGCATACGGAATATTAATAATAATACATTTTCTATTGTTGTTTCTTTGACATAAATTACAACATTTGCCTCATGTAGCCCTCTCGCCTTGCACCTAGTATAATATTATTATCTCAGATCTACCGACTACGAGAGAGATTACCGCATTTGTAGACATTTTGGTTGCTGAAGCATCCCTGCTCGAGCGTGCTCCACCAATAGTCCCCCTGGCCGGCTCAGCACTGCTGGACCTCATGCTGGTAGTGGAAGGGCGTCGGTCTGTAGAGGTGCGGTCCGTGGAGCCCTGACGACGCACCGGCAGCATAGAGGGCTTGTTGTCGTGCCTGGCGTAGAAAATATGGTATCTCTAGAGTCTAGAACTCTAGCCAAACATTCCTCTGTTCCTATGATATCATAGGCAGAGGTTTTCCCTTCCTCGAGGTGAAGAGGTGTGTCAGACTAACGCAAGGCCTAATTAGGATCTTCAGTAACACGAAGAAATCACACTTAGATCTAAAGGAGAAAAACGGCCCAAGAACATAAGAACATAATGATTACGTCCTAGTCATAGGTACTATAGGCTTAGAGATATTAGTTTCTAACCTCAGGTTTAAGTTTTGTATACCTATCATGTATTATTATATCTAAAAATACTAAGGTACTTAATAAGATCCAAATTAGATTTTTAACACTGGTTTTACCTACTTTGCTTACTTTACTAACACATTAATTATGATCATTGATGGTCAAAATAGATTTTTATTCATTTGGGGATCTTTGTGGTTCTTGTATGAAGGATACGCAGTAAAAATGTGTTTTGCTAACAAATAAACAAACCAAACTCCAATAAACTTTCGAATAAGGTTTTGTTTATAAATCTTACCTCGATTTGCGAGCAGGCCCCGAGTATCCAGTCGTATATCTAGTGGGCATCATTTTTGATAAGACTCTGGTAAAGTGATTAATAAAACTAATACGATTTCGAGTTTATCGGTTTTGTTAAAATCCCGTTTGACCAGAAAATACCAATTTCTGTACAAGCATTTACTATTATCAAACACCAACAATCAACGCCCAACGGAAACCGATTCAAAGTTTAAATTTTTAACCATAGACAACTTCATTATTTTCAATATACTCTATGACTTCAATGAATTTATAATTTGACCATAGATTACTAACACCAACTAAGTACGACAAGGCTATCTTGACGGGTGCACAAAATCGGAACTAACTCCGCTATCTTGTGAATGTGATGCTGTTTCACAGTTCGCTCTGTCGGCATATCGCTATTGTATGTTATCTTGGTTTTGCTTGATATTAACTAAAATATAACTAAAACTGAAGTAAAATTTAGAAGATTTTATTTTCTGGTTGCCTTTGTTCTATAACAGCGCCCTCCTATCAATGTCATTCAAGTGCTTTGATAATATAATATAGTAGGTACAATTCGTTTCAAATGAGAATAGGACTGTCATTGTGTTTGCATCTCTCTTACACCCATCAGTCTCTGTTGTGTGTGAGCGGGAAACGAATAGAATGTCAGTCCTATTCTTATTTGAAACGAGTATTAGTTCAAGTGCCAAGATATCCTTATCGCAGTAGTTGATACTTGGCGACTGCGAATAACTTTGATGCTTTGATTGAATATAAATGTTTTTTGCGGAAATTTATGACTATTGCTTTACTTTTTAAATTTTTGCTGTAATGATTGGGACTTTAAAAACAGTTTACAAATAGAGAGAATCCACACTTTTTAGGGTTCCGTAGTCAAATGGCAAAAAACGGAACCCTTATAGATTCGTCATGTCTGTTCGTCCGTATTTCACAGCCAAATAAATCTTTGTTCTCAGCATGGAATTAATAAGTACTTCGTACAACGAAGTACTTATTAATTCCATGGTTCTCAGCCACTTTTCCGAAACTATAAGAACTAATCTGTTGAAGAAGTTCCCCATAATTAGAACTGAAAAATTACCGCGCATACCTACTTGATAGGTACTCAATAATTTATTGAGCCCATAGGTGAGGGCCCAAAAATCTGGGGGACCTATGGATATGTCTTCAAAAATGAAATTGAGGTTTCTAATAACTTATTTCTTATCACCTATGTTAAATTATAAATATACAAAATTAAGTTAGAAATAATTTTAAATCGATGTATTTTCTTTAATTCCTGCTTCTCTTTCGATTATTTTCCAAGTTTCTTGCACAACCTGCGGAAGCGCAGGATCGAGCAAACAGAGCTTGACGAAATCTTTATAATTTTCGGGCATCGGTAAAGTGATTAAATTTCCTGGAAATAATAAAAAAAGTTAGGATACCTAACTCATCCAGAGTTACGAGTATGAAACTCATGAATCATGAAACTTCGTCTTCCAACCTTTGTCTTTCAAAACACTTTTAAACACGTTTTCCAAGTCGTTATATTTTGGTGTAGCTTTACATTTAGTTATAGTTGCCATCGAACCATAGCTCACGATGGGAAAACGAGCTTGCAGCGATTGCAGGATTTGCAGTAAATTATCTTTTAATTGGAACTTTATTTTCCTAACCTGTGAATGAAATGTCATAAAGTAATTTGGTAGGTAATTTACTAAAAAAAAAATTCAGGTGCGAGCTAACAAAACCATACTTACAAGTTTTAAGTATTAAAAAAAAAATTATTTTTATAAGGTAGGTAGGTATCTATTCTTTAAAAAAATATCTAAAACTAATTACTTTTTTTTTCAAGATAAGTAACTAGGTACTTTAAATACATATTATATAGGTACCTACTCAAATTAAAAACTTTCGAACCTTTTTTTGATTAAGTTTGGACTCAGTTTGTTTTTCTTTGGGACATTTGACTTCAAAAGACCGTTCATCGCAGAAAAAATAATATGTTATCATTTTTTAAAGCAAACATGTTTAATTACCTCTTGACCTTCTGTGTTAATAATCAATATTAAAACGTCGTCCTTGATAATACCCTTGAGTTTCATATTAACTGTATTCAGAGATTCCAACACCTTATTCTCAGACATTATAATAAGTTGATCGTAATGTAGTCGTAGAAATAAATTATTAGATTTTTCAGTTATTTGTATCCAATTGCCGCCATTACAAATTCTTAAATTTTTAATAGGTGAAACTAAAGAATCTGTACCTACAATGCAAACTTCATTTAGAAGAAAAGTTGAAAATAAATCCATTTCCAATTTGGTAAAACAATAACACAAAGCACTTACTATTCATGTTTTAGGTTTTTTACTTGAATGTAGACTGGTAGAGAAAATTATTTCATTTGAAATTTTCCCGCTGATCTTCGCACTTGATAAAGGCGGGAAAATGAACGAAAATTATTTTAATGATCACCATAGACTGATTTTTACCCATTTTTTACCTCTTCTAATAGTTATTAGTTGTCTATCATCCCTAATCCCTATAGTGTTTTATGTCAACTTTTATGTCATTTGTCATTTGACAGTTTACCAAGTTGACACATGACAGTTGCCACTTGACAAGTGACAATAAATAATAAATACCTACGAAAGTTGTTGATTTCGTAAAAATCACTGTAAAGATTTTGATCACAGCTTTCGATTGCTGTGAATTCTTATAAAATGCATTACTTTCATTACATACCATGTTTTTTAACAAATAATTAATTTAAAGCGATTTGATAATTTATTAACAAACAGAATTAAAGAAGAAATAAGAATAGAGTTCCTCTACCCGAACTAGTAGACGCTCCTCAATAAACAAATAATCTGTTAAAATGGCTGGAACTTACTATTTTGTTATAGTTGGACACTCAGATAATCCAATTTTTGAGATGGATTTCATACCTGTCACCAAAGAAGTGAAGGTAAGTTCTATCATGTAAAGTTGCTTTTTGAGTGCTCGCATATACATGGCATAGAAGCTACTAGTCTTCACATAAGTATTATGTAAAAATTTGCTGCAGCATCAAATCGTATCGCCTTGTCCATCGTCGCTCCCAGTGGAACATATCACACTAAAATTATAAATGCCAAAGTTTGCATATTTTTGTACTTCTTTGTGTGAAAACTACCGATATGACTGAAATTTGGATTATACCTGTATTTGCATGAGCACAAATTACATCTGGCAAGGGTGCTCAGCAGCTGTTTATTCTGCCAAAGACAATTGTTTTCTTTAAACAATAAGAAATAAATTGTATTTTAAATTATTTTTTTTGAAGAAAGAGGACAACCGCCACCTTAACCAGTTTATAGCGCATGCGGCGCTAGACCTAGTGGACGAGCACATGTGGAAGGTCACCAACATGTACCTCAAGTCAGTGGATAAGTTCAACCAGTGGTTCGTCTCAGCGTTTGTTACTGCTAGTCAGGTAGCTACTGATTTTACATTTTTTCTTCTCCCTTTTATGTCACCTTTTATTGGGGTTGGCTTTCACTATCCTCCTCCACTGAAGTATTTGTGTCAGTTTTTTTGTTTAATTGAGCAGTTTTGGGTTATTATCTGGACCATCTTTGACAGCATAATGGCCCATCAAATCATAGAGAGCCGGTGTAGGTAACTATTCAATCCAAGAATTATATTACTTAGAGGATCCCTCAAAGACCCATTTTATATTATTTTTCAAATAGTATGAATTATGGTAAGTAACTTAAGTATCTATGATATGATGTATAATAGTAAATGTTTATTCACAGATGAGATTTGTGATGGTCCACGATGCAAGAAATGAAGATGGTATAAAGAATTTCTTCACAGATGTATACGAAGCTTACATCAAATTATTGCTAAACCCCTTCTATAAAGAAGACACAACTATCACATTCCCTGCATTTGAAAAGAAAGTACAGTTGCTAGGCAAAAAATATTTAACTTGAGTTCCAAAATTTCTAAGAATGTTAAATTGGTTAATTTATAATATTACTATACTGTATATTCTATCAAATAAAAGCTGTTCAAAATAATTGTTGAGTGTACATAAAAAAGGTATTAGCTTTGATGAACACTTTCATCTAAAAAATAAAATAAAAAATATGTATGGTCCTTGTTTTTCTTTCTCAAAACTAAGCTACAAATAAACTAAATGAATGCTTCACAAAGTTGCAATTTGTTTACACTGTTGGAAATGTTTGGTTTTTGGGTAATACTGCCTATAAACTATAGCAAAAATACAGCTTTTTTTGTTGGTTCCTTTGGCAGTTGTTTAGTTTAACCATTGATCTACAACTCATAGAGATTAAGTATGTGTTACCAATAAAAGAAGTTTTAATTACAAATATTTAATTAAGAAATCAAGTAACAATAATACCGTTTGAGGAAAGGTGAATCTACCAATACAGATTTAAATTAATGTTTCTTGGAAAATAAGATCTTTGCTTATCAAATTCTCCAATGTTAATGAATAATTAAGTCACTCTGAGTAACTCAACTAATAACACTTATTATGATTAAAACATCCAATCAGGTGCTTAGGTAAATAGTGACCAACACTAATGATTCATATGAAAATCATAGTCAAATTCAATATAAATCAGGAAGCAGGTCCTCTTCCGGGATACTTCCATTGGAGAAGTCATCTGAAAATAAAAAATAACAGCTATTTCACAGTGGAGCAAACATTTACATACTTATAGTTTCTTTTTTTTTATGCTGCTAGTATATTATCCCATACCATTAAACAAGCAATTCTTCTATATACATAATATATGTTTCTCTATAATCTGAATCTCAGAATGAAGGTCACTACTTTGAGCGTGCCTCTTCTCATAAGAGCTTTTATTTGGTTTCAGAGACTTCAACATAGGTCATTTACTTTTATTTTAATCTGCCCCTAGTCTAGTCTCGTTTTTTGCCAAAGTTAGCTATTTCTTCTTTTAGAATAGGCATTCATGCATTTCTGATGCCCTGGTGTGTGTTTGAAAAAACTTGAGTGTTTAGAATTGTACAAAAAACTTGTTTTTGATATAGAGACAGAGAGATATATCCTGTAGAGAGCCATAAATAAATTAATAGTTTACCTGTGAAGAATTCATCCTGGTAGGAACAGTCAAAGTCTACTGTGTGCCTGGCAATGACTGGTGGAGGAGTGCTGGGTGGAGACTCATCGTGCTTGGCTATCTGGAGCTCAGGCATCGGCAGGAAGTCTAGTGCATCTTTGTGGTAATTATCTGCAATGTGAAAGTATATTTGGTTCATAGTTCATACTGCCATCTAAAACAAGGGTTTTAAACCATATTGAATGAAGCAACCAGATGAAATGAAGATTTATGTGAAATCACAAAAAAGAACCGAGAACTGATGAGCATAGTATGCAGCAATTAAGTTGACCCAAAATGGCCTCCGCATACATCTCCTCGCACCTAGCCTTACGCACGTCCCCTCGTGGCAACCGCATACACCTCATTTGACATCCAAAAATTATTCAAAAAATACACCTCCTACTATACTTACTAAAATATAATAAATTGAATAAAAATATGACAAATAGTTACCATTTGTATACACAGGTTTTGTAAACTCCAATTCTTCGAAGCTGTACCCTTTTTCTACGGTATTTGTTTCATCGTTGTATATGAAAGGTAGCACGTTGTTGGTTCTTGGAGTAAATGCTGCCCTCGGTGTACTTTGTATAGCTTTGCCAGTGTTGGAGAGGAAAGATTTCTTTGTTTCACCCCCTTTCTTTGCAGACTTGACTGGCTCATTGGGCTTGTAGGGCCCTGATGTCGCCATTTTGCCCATATTTTCTGCAACAGGTAATAAATAACAGTAAAGTAAATGTGAAACTTTGAATGTTTGTTATGTTAATCCTTCACGACATACTATTGATTCAGAAGACTCCATTGTCAGGCTAGACTTTGTAAGTTATAATAGTAGAAAATAGCATCAAAATGGACAGTAAGTAAATGTTTGTTGTAAATATGCTACTAAAGTGAGTTGTTACCAATATTAGTCAGGGGCTGCCTCGAGACATTTTTCTTCGTTTGTCTTGTAAGATGATCACCGAAGATATCGAAGAGTGCCATGATGTATAACTGTTATAACAATAGTAATAAGAGAAAAAGCGAAAAAATTAAACAGCAAATGCAATTTATGAAACTTCTCTATCAGTTTGTAACACAATTCGAATTTTTTAAATCAAAAACCGTTTTTCTTGACGAATGACAGAACTAGGAGTATTATATCCTCTTTGCTAGGAGTCATGTCCATAGATAAGTATGTAATATGTATGTACGTCATGTACTATAGTGTTTTATGTCTATGCTAGGAGTAATAATGTTCTGTGGACAGAACTACACAGAATCTGTCATTCAATAGACATAAAACACTCACTCTGTCATTAATCTGTGAACTCTGCGTCGTTCACAGATATTGGAGTTGGAGCTAAGTTGGAGTCATTATCTCATAGGGGTCAATGCCCCTGATCTATAATATTCTACGATAATATTCAACCTTAGACTAGGTACATAGTATTCAACCATTGATTCAACCATTCAACGCATTGATCTATAATAAACGCATGTATAATACCTATCACTATCTACGATTCAACTATACTATAGTCTATAGTGATCTGTGGTTTAACCATAGACCACAAAACTAGATAAACCTTCTAGATAAAATCAAAGAGCCTAAAATAGGTACCTATAGGCTATACCACAGACCACGAAACTATAAACTGGGAACTGGGCTCCGCTATAGCCTATAAAACAATAAAAGTACCTACTCTGTGGCCTATACCGGTTCCTGGTCTGTGGGTGGCCTACAGTGGTGCCAGATTAGGCGAATTATCGCCATTTAGGCTACCTCGGGGGGTCAATTGGCGACCAAAAATCCCGATTGGCTACCGGTAGCCATTTAGGCTACCTGGAAAATAGAAACGGGCGATTTTAGGCTACCTGACCAAAAGTTATCTAATAATTTCTTTTACATACGTTTGTAACGAAAACGTACGTAATATAAGGTTTTTTCTCTTTCCATGCTGTTTGCTTTCTCATACGTATTGCAATTACTATTTGTAGGAATGAGATAGAGATACATAAGTGCGTTTGACACTAATCTTTTACTATACTTTATATTGGCCGGACAAATGAAGTGACACTTCGATAAGACGCAATTGTCCAGAGTAATAATAATAAAATTTGAATTTTTGCACCTGGATGTCTACTATGGTATTCTGTACCTCAATGATCTTCATCAAGCTTTTTTTATTATAAAACATATTTTTTTTATCCATTGAAAGATTTTACACAAAATTTTATTTGAATGATAAATTAAAGTACCAATGTATAACAAACTATAGAAAACAGTTATTATTACTGCAAGTGTGAAAACAGAACATGACCCCACCATAAGTTATAGTTTGGTAATTGGTACCTAACTACAATAAATAAATAAATAATATATGCGTGACCAAGCTTCGCACGGCAGTATTACTACTGGCCAATAGAGGGCAGCAGGAATCATATAATTTTTTTTTTGTAAATTCGACATTTTCTAAAAATGAATCCTAGATCGATTCATCGCCCCCAAAACCCCCTGTACACTAAATTTCATGAAAATCATTCGAGATTCAGATTATATAGAAATACATACATATATATATATATATATACAAGACTTGCTCATTTAAAGGTATAGGATATTACTTTTCACTTCACATTGTTTTTTTCACGTGTCTTCTTTATTTGGGTCTAAAATATAGGTCTGTTAGACTTAGATGCAAAGATTTAGGTGAATTAGGCTAGGTACTTGTGCAAAAAAAATTGGGCGAATTTAGGCTACTCAGCAGGCAAAATTGGGCGAATTCAAATGGCAAATATCTGGCAACCCTGGTGGTAAGGCGCACACCACGGCTGTGCCCGCGAAATTCAAATTTTTCGTGGTTTTTCGCGATTTTTAAGCTAATAAGATATAATAGGCTTATAGCCGTCAAATTGCGATAATCCCAATATCTTCTTCACGTGTTTATATAAAAATCTCTGCTCGAAAGTGTCGAGTTAAAGAAATTAGTCCAAGATTTGCGAGTTACTTACATAAAACTCGATATTCGGATTAATTTCCTAGGATACACATTTTTATGCAAAGATTTTGATATAATCATGTAAAGATGATACTGCCATTCTCGCAAATTGATTGCCATAAGCCTATCATGTCTAATTAGCGTACAAATTGCAAAAAACCACGAAAATTTTGAATTTCGCGGGCAGACCCGTTGAGTTCACGATTTACAAATAGTGAGAAAACCTTTTTTTCAATTATTTATTTATCGATAACTTAAATATTTTTTTATAATACCTATATAAGAAGCGACGTGCGCGTGGTTATATATTAGTGAGTTTATTGGGAAGTGTAATAATTAATACGTGCGCGATTCTCATTCATATTCCAGTTTTCTATAATAACCATGTCTAATTTCGGTGAAAAATCCAACTCAAATGGTTTGGGCGCGGACCCCCTTCAGAGACTGGCGTCTCTCAAACCTCCCAGAGACCTCTCGCTTGGAGGAATGAAGCCAAATAAAAAAATCTTTACCCCAAACCTTAACGTCGCTAGAAATAAAAATAAAGGGTAAGTCAGTGTTTCAGTTACTGGGTATGTTTGTTTTTCTTTGCCGGTTCAACAGACGAATTTTAAAACAAAAACTAGTAACCCTCTGTCGTATCAGAAATCCAGTGGTCCTACTCTATTAACTTTTATTTTTTTGGAAATTACAAGTTTTACATATTCTCTTAATTGACTCCAATCTTTTTTGTGATGGGAAGCTTCAGTTGCGAGTGGTTATCCCTCTTGGCTCTCCTACACGCCACATCTAGATGGATATATCAAATAAGTATATCAAAGTAAGGATTTTTTTAATTTTTAACAAAAACATTTCAGACTAGCTTCAGCGAGCAATCGTGACCAAAAAAGAGATGACAGAAATAAAAAAGATAGGAAGAATGACAAGAATAGGAACTCAAAAAATGGCCCCAACATTATTAAGTCTGGGGGTGTTTTCTCTGAAGGTAAACATTAATTTTTTTGAGGCAAACTAAACATTGTATGAACTATCTATCCATCTATCCTGTGGCGCTACAGCCCCTTGTGGAGCCTGGCCTCCTTCACAATATTCCTCCACTTGTCGCGGTCCTTCGACTCCCTGCGCCAGTTGGTGTATTTACCCATGCTCCGTAAGTCTTCCTCCATGCCATCAGCCCAATGCTTTTTTGGTCTGCCTTTTGGTTTTTTTTGTTGGGGGGTCCACTTGGTCATGATTTTCACGACCCTATAGTCTGGCATTCGTTCCAGGTGGCCCGCCCATCTCAAGCGTTGTGACTTACACATTGTGTGAACAGATTTATTATATGTAATATGAAATTTGAACTGTTGAATTGTTCAGGTCTGGGCAGCGTGGAGAGGCACACAAGCAGGGTCTCGTACGGCAGAGACGCGGACGCCGCTCCCGCGCTGCAGCGCCCCACTATACGAGTGAAGGATGTTGTCAAGGTAGGGCAGTTAGTCAGTAAAGCTGTGCCCTCAGCTTCGTTCAGCCTATTATTTTGATGCTGCCACCTTAGTCACCTTAGAAATTCCACCAAAACATGGGAAATGTTTGTTTTGTAACCGGTTACCACACACACTGTTATGAAACATTGAAAAGAAAACTTTTTTAAGAGTAGCAGACAAATTAATGAACCCATTGTTAACGACACTTGACACTGCTAACGTAACTGACACCACTGTATATAAGTTTTTTTGAGTTCAGTGTCTACTTTACCTAAATTTTGGTGAACTTTGACGTCCATTCCTAACGGATTTTGATAAATTTTTGTGAGTAGCTATTTAGTACAGTTTTCAATTTAGTATTTATTTACCGACGACCTCCGTGGTTGAGTGGTTAGCGTACCGGTTTTCAAGGCGCCGCCATCTCTGAGGTTCCTGGTTCGATCCCCGGTCGGGTCTGGGTGTTGTGGTACCTTTGTTTTTTCTGATTTCCTTAACACAAGTGCATAAGCTACTTACTAAGGGATCGGAGCAATGTATGTGATGTTGTCCACTATTTATTTATTTATTTATTTATTTATTTTTGAATATTTTCAGATAGACAAAGAGCTAGAAGAGCAAAAAATCAAGGCAGCGTTTGGCGACACCATTTCGTATGAAGATGAGAGCGAAGACTTCAAAAATGTTCTGGACGTTGAGGCACCCGTCAAACTGCCCATGGACGACGGAGGTATGTCCTGTGGCGTCCCTATATACTGTTTATTATAGTCCATGAATGCGAAATTAAGTAGGTTTATTTCGGTCGTCATAGTGCTCAAGCTTTGAAGACCACTTTGAGCTTTTTTTTATGGGCACATGAAGCTTATTAATAACAGCTCCATAAAATAATTTCGTTTCATTTATGGGTTTCCATGGATTTCCACAATAAAACACTTTTTTTTTACACCATACTGTGATCTCACCTGATGATAAGTGATGATGCAGCCGAAGATGTTAACTTACTAACTTGGAAGAGGTAAGTAAAGTCACCCCCAACGGGTTCTACACAGCATCGAACCGGACTAAATCGGTTGGCGGTACGATTTTGCTGGTAGGGTGGTAACTAGCCACGGCCCACCAGATCAGACCTGAGCAAATTTAGAAATTATGAAATTCCAAAGTGGCCCGTGGCGGGAATCGAACCCACGAACTCCCACTCGAATCTGCGCCATGGAAGTCGTCAAACTTGCTTCTCTCTAACAAGAGATGACAATGATGTAAGTAAACGAATAAGGTATTTGACTCCAATTTTTTTATTACTTTATTATAAAGTAGAATTAAAATAATGACGTGCACTGAAAGAACTAATTAAATCGATCAAATAACAAAAAAGTTATAAGCATTTAAAGATTTGTGATTAGACAGAGATAGCAACATGACATTGTGACGTCACACCGTACCAATGCCATAGTAGCTTCGTGCGGCTTCATACAAATTTTCGTTTTGCGAGAAAGAGATAGAAGATCCCCCCACTCCAAAGTTTAAACGCCTGTAACTTTGTAAATCTTCGTTGGATTTTAATATTTCTTTCACTGCACGTTATTATTTTTATCCTTGTTTATAATAAAGTAATATTTTTTATCAAATTCAAAAGTAGTGTAAGACCCCATTGTTCATAGGGTGGTCGATAAAGTCTGGCGGGAAGTTGAAACCGGAGGTGGTCGTCAAACAGGAGCCAGCTGATGACGCGGACAGTAAGATCTTACTCTAACGCGACCTCTGGTTATGTCACACGAGACTTCCCCGCCGCGTTCCAATGTTCCCATCCCGTTCCAACATTTCCGTCCTATTCCAATGTTATCACCCTGTTCCAATGTTCCCAGTTCCCACCGGAACGCGGTGGGTACTGGGAACATTGGAACAGGGTGCTATGAACTATCAAAATCTTGTCCTACAAAGAAGAATCAAAAGATTTATTTCATATAGGCCTAACTAATAGGCTTTTAAAAAAGGCTAGGTTTTAGAAAAATCTGAAATAATTATGATCAATAGAAATTAACGTATATTTTGCAGGAAAAATAAAATCAACTCGCTAACTAATATACTTTTTTGTGATATTAACAATAAACCTCTAAAAACAAAGTTAGGTTTGCGGTTCGCCAACAAAAGTACCTACTTGTTAATAAGTCGTAAATTCAAGGGACAAAGGTGAGATTCTTTTAACGTTTTACTTCTTTGATAGTATGGAACCCTCGGTGCGCGAGTCTGACTCGCACTTGGCCGGTTTTTTTATAATCAACGCAAGCAATTGAGCGAGCGGGTCACCTGATGGTAAGCGATCACCGCCTCCCATGGACATTTGCAGCATCAGAGGAACTGCAAATGCGTTGCCGGCTCTTAAGAAATTGGTTTATCCGCCACCCCCCCCCCCCCCTATTTGTACTCCTCCCTGTTTCGTGTGACCTAATTAATGGAAGATCGCTACTACAACGCATCAACTAAAAGCCCGACGAACAGTTTCGTTGCGGTGATATTGATGCACAGAATAAACATACAAACATACAGATCGCTTACTGCCCCGCCGTAGAGCGTTCGATATGACCTTGTGTCGGATAGTTCTATATTGATATTATTCTGTATAAGAAACTTTTATTTAAACAGGCTTTTATGGTTAACGCATACTGGGGACGGCATGGCAAGAGATTTCAAGTTTTTACCAACACAATAATTGAGAAGCGTACAGAAATTGATGACATATTTCTATGTTAATACGTTTCAATGTCCAATGGTAAAAACTTGAAATTCCTTGGTGTGACATCGCCATATTCGAAAGCCCTAAACAGACTGGCCACAGAAACAAAATAGGGAATATACTATGCTTCCCCTTATATGGATACTAATAACTTTACATTATTAGTATTTGTGTTTTATTTATTTAGTTGGTGTCCATGTTTAAATTATATCGACAAACTTACGATAAATGACTTGATTAATAAATAATAAATTCGTATTTAAAATTGACGAGTGCCAAAGTTGTGCATAATGTCTAAAATAAATTAATTTGCTGTCCTTTTTTTTTCATGGGGAGAAATTTGAAAAGGATCAAATTAGTTTATAGCTCTTGCTAACTTAACTGTATTGGCACTAAAATCAGCTTTGTTTAGTTGCTAGCATACTTGTACATTACAGCCTGGCTATAGATATGGTTATGGTATGGTTATTTTTATGCAGTCTGTGGAGCAGTGGAAACATTCGTAACTAAAGCTTTTAACGTGAAATCAACGGGTCTGCCCGCGAAATTCAAAATTTTCGTTGTTTTTTGCAATTTGTACGCTAATTAGACATGATAGGCTTATGGCAATCAATTTGCGAGGATGGCAGTATCATCTTTACATGATTATATCAAAATCTTTGCATAAAAATGTGTATCCTGGGAAATTAGTCCGAGTATCGAGTTTTATGTGAGTAACTCGCAAATCTTGGACTAATTTCTTTAAATCGACACTTTCGAGCAGAGGTTTTCATATAAACACGTGAAGCAGATATTGGGATTATGGCAATTTGACGGCCATAAGCCTATTATGTCTTATTAGCTTAAAAATCGCGAAAAACCACGAAAAATTTGAATTTCGCGGGCACACTCGTGGTGTGCTCCTTAAGGCGCCTTGAAATTGAAGCGAAGCGCGGCTATAGTAAGTATATGTTTATTTACATAGATTTACAAAGTAGCGCGGCTGCAGCGCTGCAGACGCGGTTCCGCCGCGCTTGCTTCACTTTGCGGCTAATTTGAAGGCGCCCTTAGCTTTATATTACTCAAACAAAATCTTACGAATACATACATGAAAGTGTAAGTACGAGTAAAGTAGTAATAATGATGAATTTCAGGTCCGTGTGTGGACAAAAAGCCGCCGCTGGTGGACGTGAAGGAAGTGTTCGAAGAGCACAGTGTGGCAGACTTGTTGCGGAGCGACAAACCCGCTCTCATACTGCTACAGGTTTTGAGCTTTTCATAACATCGACGACGACCGACGACACTCACTTCTTTTTATTAAGGAGCACACCACGAGTGTGCCCGCGAAATTCAAATTTTTTTCAAAGGTTTTTCGCGATTTTTAAGCTAATAAGACATAATAGGCTTATGGCCGTCAAATTGCGATAACCCCAATATCTGCTTCACGTGTTTATATAAAAATCTCTGCTCGAAAGTGTCGAGTTAAAGAAATTAGTCCGAGATTTGCGAGTTACTCACATAAAACTCGATACTCGGACTAATTTCCTAGGATACACATTTTTATGCAAAGATTTTGATATAATCATGTAAAGATGATACTGCCATTCTCGCAAATTGATTGCCATAAGCCTATCATGTCTAATTAGCGTACAAATTGCAAAAAACCACGAAAATTTTGAATTTCGCGGGCAGACCCGTTGATTTCACGTTAACTAGTCGACGAATGGTCGCGATGGCTAGTTATTTGTCATCGTTGACAGTTGGCTGACACGCTGCCGGGGCGCGGCGGCGGCGAGGACGCGCGCCGCAAGCTCGACCACCCGCCCTGCGCCTCCACCTCCGACGACGCCGAGCGGGAGGGCGACGAAGATAAACAGGTGAGATACTCTGAATAAACCTTAGGAAGAGTCCATCTGAACATTTTGCCCCTGTAGAAACGCGCGTGCGCACTAATGACACAGTGAAGTGATCCGTGGCGTGGATCGCGGTCCATAAACGGTACTGCGGTCGGCTTACTACTGACGCCGTTGGTGTCAAAACAAACTCCTTTGACCCCAGTAAATTGACAGATTTTTTTCACGCGGTTCGCCGGGTCCTGCGTATATTTCAATTGACCTGCGTGGAATGCTGATTCTACGCTCGCTTCCTCTGCACTTACTCAATGGTTGTGCGGGTGGTACTTACACGCCATTGTGACGTCACGCGCTCAAGTCTCAACTTATCGCGTTGTCAACTCTTGAGTTCTAACCCGCGCTCTACACTACTCGCAAAGTTGACCGAAGCGAGCAGTGTGGAGGGGAACTTGGTCTAACTTCGCCAACTTTTCTTAGTACTTCGGTAAACTTTCTGAGTACTTCGCCGAGGAACTTCGCGAGTAGTGTAGAGGCTGGGTAACAGCTCTAATTAAACTATCAATCAATTAATTTATTTGGTTGATAACATTGGTATTACAAGTGTAGCTATTTCACATCCTTTTACAATAAAACATCGACAGAAATACAGGAAACAACACTAAAAATTTTTTTAGAAATTAATTATCAATTTTTTTTTTAAATATGAAACTCATGCTTTTTGTTTTTTTTTGTTATCTCGCAGACTGATAACAGATGTCGCCTGTCGGACTTGGAGGAGGGTAGGATCGGAAAATTGCGAGTGCACCGCTCGGGTCGCGTTACGCTCGCCTTAGGAGATACCATATTTGAGGTAATTATCATCTTTATTATGCTGTTTAGTGTTATTTTAAGAGTTTCGGAGGGTTTTCGGCAAATGTGGTTTTTGGGCATGAGAAAATATTTAGTGAATGTTCTCATGCCTACGAATATACACAAAAAGACGTGATTGCATGCGTGCCCATTCTGTTGACTAGCAAGAGAAACTTTCAAATCCCGTCACGAAGAAAATCTTTGATGATCTAGAATGAAAGTTTCAGTTTGGATTTTCGAATATTTTCAAAATTTTTCTTCGTGACGGATCTTTCGCCGAGATGCGAAAGCGCCCACGCTTTGTGCGCGATACCTTCCAAAAATAAACTTGTTTAATAAAAATCTGAGGAGTTTGGTTACAAACACTGTGATACGACCATTTTATGTATTACAATCATTGATTTATAAACTAAGGATTGTGGGTCAGCGCTAAAAAGTGTCCGAACCGAATGACATACAAAACGCGAAAAGTCAAAGTCAAAATATCTTATCAATCATCTTAAATATTTCACATAGGCCTAACATACAGGCTCTTGCGAACGTCGATATGTCATTTCTTGCATAAGAATGGTGATAACTACAAGTCGACTTAAAACTAAGTTTACGAGGGTTCCAAACGCGCCCTGCCGCTGAGAAGAAGCCCACAACAAACTCAAAGACTTCCAATTCCAAAGAATTACAATCGCACTTCAGTCTCGTGTTTGAAAATTAGGTTCTATAGTAATGGTTCAAGACATAAATTACAATGTATTAGTTTGCTTACAAAAATACTCATGTACCCTCGTTTATAAAGGTTTTCTCGGGACACTTTTTTCGTGAATTTTGTATTACACCCGTCGTCCATAGACTATGATTACAATGAAATTGTTGTCCCATAGGTATGCTCGGGCACCAAGGCGTCGTTCCACCAAGAGGCGGTGGCGGTGGCGGTGGACGAGCCGTCGCGCTCCGCGTGCATGGTGTCGCTGGGCGCGCTGCAGCACAAGTTAAATGTGACGCCGCACTGGCGACACATGTTCCACAACATGACCCTCTGAGCCGGCACTCGACTACCCCATAGAGTATATTGAATATAGGGACTACCCTCAAACCTTAAATTTTTTTATCTATACTAATATTATAAAGAGGTAGCGTAACGATGTTTGTGATGGTAATCTCTGGATCTACTGAACCGATTTTCAAAATTCTTTCACCAGTAGGAAGCTACGTTATTGTGGAGTGTCATAGGCTATGAAAATTTCCAAAATTAATTACGCATCTTTACTTAAACTTGAATAATGTAATCAAAGTCGTAAAAAAAATTGCTTTCATCGCGTACGCTGCGGAAACTATTGAGGATAGAACAAAACAATGATTAACTGCTTTTAGTGTTAAAATTGGGGTTAAAATATAAATAATTTTTGTGAAGCTTATTTAGCACATATGGTATAAATTTATATCTTTGTAAATACGTTTTTTAGAACGGAAATTTAATGTAGAATATTTGTGCCCGTTACTCTATACAGTTTAAACCAATATCTTCAAAGATATTAGCAAAACAATAAGGTTGCGCGCCGCCCGTTGCGTGGCGATACGTAAGTACCTACGAGTAAGTATAAGTGGATAATACCCACACGGGTATTACGCGGGACAAACGGGCCTGGACAAAAATATTTCTAACGCGGAACGGAGTCCGCGGGTACTGCTAGTACACTATAAGTTAAGGGGTGGGCAGGGTGGACTGGTATCTCCACCTGATAGAAAGAGACGATACAGCCGATTTAGTAACTTGGAAGGAGTAAGCAACCCCTGACGATTTCTACTCAGCATCGCTTCGGAACGCTGAATCGCTTGGCGGTGCGTTTTTGTTGGTATAGGGTGGTAACAAGCCACCATCACAACATAAAATAAAATTCTACACTGGCCTGTGGTGGGAATCGAACCCGCGACCTCCAAAATCTGAGGTGAGGTGAGGTTTTCAATACTACATGGCAGCAACACCCTCGCGAAACTTCGTTGTTAAATGAGATGAAATGAAATTCTTTATTTCACATAGACCTAAATAATAGGCGCCCATGAAATGTCAAAAACTCTACCGCCAAGTATTGTAAATATGTTATATGTTTATATTGTTTATGTTATGTCCTAAATAAATGAATAAATGAAACTGGCCAAAACTTACCGAGGACAGCCGGCTGAAAAAAATAAGCTGGAATACTGTTAACATCAACAATAATTGGTTAGTAATTAATCAGATAATAAACTGTTGTTATACATTAATGTGGTTTTATTAGTCATTTTTAAATAACTTCTAAAAATAGTTCACGTTTGTTGCTGCAGTATATTATAAACTTAATCTTTGATCTGTGGCTGCAGTATTATGCTAATAGTAACGAATATATCGTTTGAAATTTGGACATGGCCGAAACTTGTATGGAGCTGTGCCCTGGATAAAAAAAATATTCATGGCCATCGACAAACAGTACGTCATATTAAAGCTTATAATTATGTCTTTACAATCGTTTAAGTTTTATGATCAGAAATTAGGCGAAAGACATATTATCAGCATAACAACTTTCAACAAAATGCGCCTAAATATTTTTAATAGCAATGATTTTTTATTAAAAAAATGATGCGTATGGGTTATGAACTAATTATTTTTTCATATTACAAAGCTTAGAAATTACGAGTAAACATTTTGAATAACAATATTATAACAAAAAAATTCATTGCTGTTAAAAATATTTAGGCGCATTTTGTTGCAAGTTGTTATTATGTCTCTCGCCTGTTTTCTGATCATAAAAATTGAACGATTGTAAAGACAATTCTAAAGCTTTCTGTTTGTCAATGGCCATGAATATTTTTTTCCGAGGGTAGAATCCGGCCATGTCATTTCGTGGCGTTTTTAGTTGTTTATTGAAAATAACTTCTTTTTTTGTTAAAATTATTTGCTTCTACAGAACAATGCTTCATTTTATAGATAGCTTGATTATTGATTATTGCTCTTATGTGAAATGTCTATTGTAATTATTGCCAATGTTCCTCCAGTCAATTAGGGAAATTTTCCTCCAGGTTAGTTCTCCTCAGGGATACTCCTGCTGATAACTCCTGCCTGGAAAACTTCATCTTTGAAGGTGAAGCTTTTTATTTACCAAAGACCTATAATATACAATATTAAAACAAAATATTATATTACATAATTTATTTATTTCCTAAACAACTTAACATTAGAATTTTAACAATATGTCTAAGCACTGGCTTTTTCAGCATTTTTCTCGTATTTAACAGGTGTATCCCTGCCAGGGAATTTATTCCCTTTTAAATCTATCACGTAATTGTAGTCAACGGGATTGGCCAGTGCATGGTCTATGGCCGCTTCTAAAGTCTCTGGTGTGATGAATGTTGTACATAGTTCCTGTAAACAAATACTACATATTACAACTTTTTGAATCAGTTTTAAAAATAGGCACCAGTGTTTAGTTAGATCAATGATGAAATATGCTATGCTATATGCTTTAATATATCTTTAATCAATGAGTTACAATATAATGATTTTGGCAGATAGCATGTAATTTAAAAAAAAAATACTCTGAACTATGGAATGAATGAATACAATTGTGCACCACAAAATCAAACAAAGGACAACACAAAAAATACAAAGAATATTATTAAATTAAGTTTGCTTTAAATTAGTCGCTTTAACTTGGTCCCTTGACCATTTTTTACAAACCTTTTGTTCTCTAATTTTTTCTGATGCCTTTGCGATTTTTTCTCTCATTTTAGCGTTGTTCGCCTCTATGCGCCTCAGAGCAAAGTCCTCCATGGCTGCCAACTCAGCCTTCCTCCTCTCTTCTCTTTCTGCAGCAACCTAAATAAAAATAAACTTAGTTTTTGAAAGATGAGATATAACAATGTGTAGATTTCAGTATTTTAATCCTGCTGAACCCTGTGGTTTTTACATAAATGTTTTTTTTTCTAATTGTAGATAGGCTTGCGCTTGATGACAATCATGCCTGATGGAAAGCAATTATGAGGTCTAGGTTGGAGCGCGCTTGCCTAGAAAATGCCTATTCACTCTTCTTTTGAAGGCACCCAAATTATACTTGACTGGAAACACAGACTGGAAGGACATAAATATTTCTTCTTTTTAGCAATATGGTTATAATCAGCCACAGCCAAAGCCTACACAATTTCTAAATTGCAAGTTTGTCATCCTATTGAGGTAGCTCGAATAACAAAACCAAGGATCTACTAAAATAAAGGGATACAAATTAGCCTAATCAAAAATTACAAAGGGGTAGTACTCCAATTGAATCTGCCTTTCAGCATTACACCATGGTTTGTAGTAGATACACAGACAATAATTCATCGCTACTACATAATAAATGTGAGTTCCTTTGTTGTTCAATCTAATATTCACTCTACAATGGATCAATGTGATTTTTTGTAGAGACAGTTGATATCCCAGAAAAATCAATTATTTCTATATGGGATATATGATAAATTGGAGCGGGTGGCACCGCGGGCAACAGCTAGTAAGCGTAATCCTTACTTGTAAGTTCCACTTGTCGTTTAATTGAACACATTTCTCCCACTCATCAGCCTCCAACCGTTGCGACATCTCTGAACTGGCGCTCTCAAGCGAGGACTTCTCCTTTATCATTTCCTCGTGGTAAAAGCGTCTTATCGCACGCATTTGAGTTTTATAGTTGTTGTTAATACGCAGCAACTCCAAACGTTCCTCTTCGGTAATCACAGGGCGTTTGGGAATGCGATAGATTTTACTTTTTGCCACCGGTAACCATCTCGGCTTTCGATGAGCTTCGGCGATTAGTGTGATCAAAGGACATGTTCGTTTGAGAAACATATGTTTAAAATTCATTTTTCTTAAATAGGTATAATATATGATTTAACTAACCTAAAAACTGTTTATTTTATTTATAATTTATATCGATTTTAGAGATTTTAGCAATTAGCTTTAGCAATTTTTTTTGACTTAGCTATACCCAAATACCATAGCATACTACTCTATGGACTTAGCTGACATATGACATAATATCTGTCATCATTGATCTGTCATCTGACACAAAGAGTATATTTTAATCACTACGTTTTATCCAAAGGTTTTTCAATGGTTTTTTTGCTTGTAGTTTCCTTTCTCGTAGTTTTTTTGTCAACAGCCAAATGTCAATAATTAAGAATTTTTGACATTGACATAAGACAGTCTTATGTCAATGTCAAAAATTGAGGGGCTTTCGGCTTCGTACCTACCTAAGTTCCACGGGCTGTTCACACCCCTACATTCGGCTCTACCCTTGAGTGTACCTAGAGCAAAATAGAATTTGACAGTTTCGAATACCACGTGACTTAAATTTGTGACGCCATTTTGTAAATCAGCTGTCACTCGACACTCAGTCAAGTAACTACCTACGAGATGCGCTGGAGTTAAGAACTTTAGTTTAGTATTTTAGTTTTTGTGTATTTACAATAAACTTATTACCTGGCATTTCAAATAATTTTACTGTTATAAGTGTGTGATAATATTATAAGTGTTGTGTTTCTGGATATACGCGAAAAGACGCTAGTAACTTGCATTACGTTTCGTGAGAAAAGACTCCAATAGTTTAATTTTACTTTAATTTTTATTTTACTGTACTAGCATTTTTAATTAATGTTAAGCTAATTCTCATCGGAATTTGAGATGTACCTATATATTAGTGCTGTGTTCCTGGATGTAATACGCGAATGGACGCTAAATTGCACAAGTTCCCAAAATGTGCGAAAAGAATCCAAAATTGGCTTAATTTAATTAACTCTGATGTGTTGCGAAAAAAACCTGTAGAGCACAGAGTACATTGAATATAGGTAGAGGATTTGATGCGGTTGCACGTGTGTCATAACCACGTGTGTGTGCCACGGTCTCTCCTGTTCGAGGAGTGCTGGTCGGTTCTCACCACAGTTCCCTCAACGACGTCATCGGGTGGTCTCTTGCTTTCGCCAAAATACCAGCAGTTTTGGAACCGAACAGTTTATCCCTAGGTAGGTCGCTTGTTTGGGATGCAACTTGTGTAGATACATTGGCTGCATCCCATATTCAGGCGACTAGCTCTGAACGGACCAAGAGGGGCAAGTATGAAGCTCACAATGTAAGCTTCATATTTGTGCTTTTTGGAGTTGAGACCGTGGGGCCCGGTGCTCGTTCCGTTTTTGATGACATTTCAAAAAGGGTAATTGAGTCTACAGTGGATCCAAGAGCTGGCAGCTACCTTGGCCAAAAAATAAGTTTGGATATCCATAGGGGCAATGCTGCCAGCATATTGGGTTCAATGCCTCGCTGCCTTGTCTTTGATGAGGCTTTAGTTTTAACGTGAAATCAACGGGTCTGCCCGCGAAATTCAAAATTTTCGTGGTTTTTTGCTATTTGTACGCTAATTAGACATGATAGGCTTATGACAATCAATTTGCGAGAATGGCAGTATCATCTTTACATGATTATATCAAAATCTTTGCATAAAAATGTGTATCCTAGGAAATTAGTCCGAGTATCGAGTTTTATGTGAGTAACTCGCAAATCTTGGACTAATTTCTTTAACTCGACACTTTCGAGCAGAGATTTTTGTATAAACACGTGAAGAAGATATTGGGATTATCGCAATTTGAGGGCCATAAGCCTATTATGTCTTATTAGCTTGCAAATCGCGAAAAACCACGAAAAATTTGAATTTCGCGGGCACATCCGTGGTGTGCTCCTTAATTTTAATTTCATTTATTTTTAAATCTTTTACTGTAAAATTAATTTGTCAAACAAATTATAATCTGCCACCATGTAAAAAAATAAAATAAAAATAAAAATAAATGTGTTTTATTTCTATTTAGTATAATTTAATAAAAAATGAAGAAAAAGAAACTAAGCGCACAGAGTTCATTGCTAAAGGGGTTGTCACTCTAAAAAAAAGTTAAATCTATTAGAATCCAAAGCATGCATTGTGTAAGTAAAAAATTAAAAAATAGTTGGCGGCCATGACACAAAGCAAAATAGATTTTGACAGTTCCGGAACTAACCTCAAGCTCCTAAATTTTCTATGGCCGTGAGCCATCTGAACGCCAGTGATATAGAGTAATCTGTGCTAAGTTCGTTTGTTTTGATGAAATTCGGCATTAATTTTATAGAAAAGAACTGAACTGAACGTAAAAATGATTAAAATATCGGCGTTGAACGATGAATCCGAGGAGGAAAGTGACTCAGAAGTCGAAGTTTCGCGGGAAGCGTTGGAGCAGATCGCATTGCAACAGTACGCTAAAGCTCTCGATCTGCAGAGAAAAGGGAGTCTTACTGAGGCTACGCAGCTATTGAGGGACTTATTGGACACGGAACTGTTGTATGATGTCAAGAAACCAGCCCCAGGTGAGAAGGTATCAGGTCCACTCTTCAATTTGAAATATCTTTGCTACAAAAACTTGGCGTCGATACTCACTACTTCAGGAGACATCGAAGGTGCCATTGAGGCGTATAACTCGGCTGCCGAATTAGACGACACTGACATCACATTGTGGCACCGTTTGGGAAATGTCTGTTTGCAAGCTAAAAACTATGAAACTGCTCTTTACGCTTTTCAAAAAGGTGTGGAGCGTAATCCCCGACATTGGCCATGTCTGGACAAATTAATAATAGTCTTACTCGGCCTGAATTACAAAGAACAATGCTTGGCGACAATACATGATGCACTGCAACTAGATCCTGGCTACTTGAGGGGTATAGTATATAGAAAACATATATACAAACTTTATAATCACATGAGAGAGTACATGGAAGGTATAAACCCGATTTATAAATGGGATGAAGATGAAAATGAAATGTTTGATGAAGAAAAGGCTGAGAAACTCTTGAAAGATGCTGAAGTAATCCATGAAGAATACATAGAGCAGCAGAAGGCAGAATCATACAAATATATAGTTCCAAATCTCAAATTGAAGAAGCCAATATCCAGAATGACTTGGCAATCTGTTGGAGAGTCATTGGTACACATGCACAATTACATCACAGATAACTGTTTTAGTCATGCTTGCTTTGTAGAAATATCTTCTGAAATTGGGTACGATGAAGAAAAAATGGATGTGTGTGAAGAACAACAGGAATCTGATGATAATAAGGCAGAAGAAAATAACACAGATAATGAAAAAGTAACAGAAACTGGATCAGAGAATGAAAACAATGATTTGTCAGACAAAGATAAAGCAACAGATAATGAAAAGGTAGAGAGCTCAGAAATGGTGACATCGGAACCTACAACAGAAAATGGTCCTGACAGTAAAGCACAAAAGAAAGCTGCGAGACGTAGAGGCAATGTACTAAATGATTTGAAACAATGGGGATGGTATGAGCGTAAGTCTGTAAGAAAGAAACCTGTAGATGATGATAAAAATATATATGAAACATTACGCAGAATGGTTCCTCTTGCTTTAGTGAGAGATGTTGCAAAGAAAAAAGAAAACCATGTAAAGGAAAACTCTCCTGAATTGACAAATATAGAAAAGTTATTTGATGAAAAATTTACAAACAAACTATATGATGATACAGTGTATTTTGGTACTGAGAGTGAACAGAATGATGTGAAATCCTTTATCGATAAATATACCGAGAATTCAAGAGATATGATCGATATGTTGAAAGATTATCTGAGTATTTTAGCAAAGAAATGGAGAGCCAAGTGGCCTGACACACTTCAAAAGGTGTTTGTAGATGCCAACAAATGCTACAGCACCCATATTGATGTCCCCGCATGCACGGATGATAACAAAGAAGATTTACTACATTACACATCTGTAAATATTTTAGCAGAAGAATTTATGGTCAATGAAAAAATTAACTCCAACTCAGAAGATAAGGTGACCCATGAACTTAATGTGATTGAATCCATTGAAATAATTCTGACATTAAAACCTCACATATACTTGAGTACGGATTGTTTAGAAATGATTGTTCGATCCCTCTGGCTAAGACTGCACATACACATACTAAACAGAAGTGAAGAACTGGCCCTGGATTGCGCATACCAGCTTTTAAGCGAATTTGATGCAATGGGAGAACACCACGATAGTTTCAGTTTAAATATACCCAACTTTACATTCAAAACAGATGTAAACGAACATGAAATTTTGGAATACATAAAATTTTTGGAGAGAAACAAAAAGTTGGCGACAGTTATGAATCTGTACAGGCGAGGTAGCTATGAGGAAGTGTTATCTATTGTCATTGAATCTTTCGAACATTGTAAAACAGTTGCAAGAACCAAAGAGGAAGATATGCCTCTGGACTTTCCTGTGCAACTGTCTCTTATATTGGACTCATATTGGGCATTGGATAAAGTCGAATGTTGTTTCAAATGGTCTCTTATATGTTTACACGAAGCTCTGAGGCATTATTTTCGGTTCACATCGGGTTCTGCTGATTATGAGAAGTGGAGCCTCACTGTTATTAAAATTTTGAGTTGCATGGAGCACATTCTCAGTACAGAAGGTTTGTCGTGTTTAGAGTCGGTAACACAGGATGAACTAGGGCAGGGGCTTGAGGATTTAATCAGGATAATAGGTCACCAGGTGGAAACCAGTGCAACTGACATGCCTTTTAATACTGTCACACCGTGGATAATTATGCATTATATATTGCAGAGAGAGGAAGACCAAGGAAGGAGCAGATCTCTAGCCGATAACGATAAGATAGCATGTGATGAGGTGCCCAATCCATTGATGGTTTTGTTCATAGCTCATGAGCAGTTGGGTGAAAGAAGTTGGTGCTGTAAATCAGATGGGAAATTACTTTACTTTATCCTTGATACAGTTGTTCCCCGCCTTCAGTCACCGTCCCTCGCTAAATCCCTGGAACAAATCATCCAATATATGGAGCAGTGTGTTTTTTGTCTCTATGGACATCCAGGAAAGAAGACGAAGCTCAAATATCTTGTTGATCATGGAGTCACACCACACACTTTAGACTGGAAGAGAGCTCAGCAGATATATGAAATCTTCAAACCAATAGACTTGCCACCGCTGGAAGGTAAACTGTCTGGAATTTCGGCAGATACCGAAACGTTGTTCCTCAATATTTTATCACTTTTGCCAGCAGAATGTGATCCCTCCAAATATGTGCCACAGATGAAGAAATACATCAAAGGCGTAGAGCATAAACTACCACTGGTCCCTCCCTTATTGCCCTACAAGATGAAAGATATTTATTTCTTGCTGGGCGATTATTACTTTAAGAAAAATGAGACAAAACTTGCTATTAAATATAATACTTTAGACGTGGTGGTAAATAATGATCGTTTCAAGTCTTGGGCTCAGATATCGTTAGCTAAAGCATCAAATTTAGAAAGATACCTGAATTCGTACAGAAAGATAAAAAACGAAAAGGATTTCCTTGATCCTGCCAACACGGCGATCAGATGTTTTAAGCGGACGCTCGAACTAGATCCTTCGTATCGCTACATGTGGATAGAATTTGGTAATTTTGTTTATACCGTCCATTCATTCTGCTCAAGGCTTTTGAAACAGGCCACTGAATCTATGGATATGGGCGAATTTAAAGCTTTCGAAAAGCAAAAGGAGGATCTCTTGGACTTAACTTACAAATGCTTCATCACTCTACGAGACGACCTCAATAGCAGCTATGACTCTGACAACGAGGAGTCCTGGCTGTTGTATTACATGCTGGGAAAGGTAGCCGAAAAGCGCAATAATCCACCTTCAGTATACCTAAAATTTTATTTACAAGGAATTAAAAACTTGCAAGAAGCAGGGGCTATATACCCTTCTAAAATAAACTACAGTAATTCGTCAACACTTTCAATAGAAGTGCTCGAACTGCACTATAGATTGCACGCTTCTATCCTGAAATACATTGAGCAACACGAGAATGCGCCAATTCCGGCGTCTATTGGCAAAGTGTTTACGCATTGTATAGAAGAATGGGAGCAAAGTCCATACATGAGGAAACGTAAGAAAGACAATGTTCCCAATGCAGAAAACGATAATAAAGCAGACGACGCTCCAGCCACACAAACACATCACGCCGCAAACATACTGAAACGCTCCATTAGTGATGCGGGCGAGGAGGACAATCGTGAAGCTAAAAGGCTCAAGTTGGAATCAGCTGCCGCGAAAGTGAGAAGATCGGCATCCTACGACACTGAACGTTTTGCTAATAAAGAACCCCAACACCAACCTGAAGTTTCAGCAAACGACAACAAAGAAACTGCTACCATAGCCACAAGTAATGACCCAGAGCCTGGCCCTAGTAAAGAATCATCTTTACCTGCTGTCAAATCTGTAGTAGAACAGACAGACAAGCAGGAGGACAAGACACCACAAGCGAACAAAGTGGTTGAAGATGATAAAAAACAAGAATCTTCGAGCTCCTCTTCTTCGACGTCGTCATCAGACTCAAACTCGAGCGAGTCGTCTTCAGACAGCAGCAGTGAATCTAGCAAAGATACCGATGCCTCGAGCAAGTCTTCCGGAGACTCCAAACCTCTAACCGACGAGGAAATTAAAAAGATAGCTTCAGCCTGTCTAGATGCGTTAGAGGACTGTGCGAGTCGCTACACGCCGCACTACAAAGCCCTCTACAGACTTGCGCATTACCACTTTTATTACAAGAAAGGAAAGGACATTGAACGATGCAGAGATCTCATGTTGTCCACCTTCACTTCGAGATGTGACAGGAAGAAAATGACTGGGCTCTTTGCCGAAAGAAAACCTTCTAACTTCTTCAATAATATTTGGAAATTGGGCTCTCAAGAAGTGGAAAGAGCGGGCGGTTTTCCGTTCCATATGAATCGCTCTGTCTTGTTAACTTTAGAGATATTAAAAGAGATAGATGACCACAAAACCTTACTCGATTTGAGCACACAACTACAGAGGACACCGGATCTCGACAAGAAGTACTTAAACGATTCCGACAGAGAGGAGCTGGCGACGCAAGCGTTCTCGTTGTGCGTACAGTCTCTCAAGGGACAGTTACAAAAGTTCAGTCAACAAGCCGACATTAAGAGCAACAACGTCGAGAGAGAAGCGTTGAAATGTTTGATGATAGACATTTCTAAAGCTCATCAAAGAGTGATAAAGAACCCCAAACATGCAAGCCAATTCGTTAACTTACTCGTAGATGCTTATAAATTAATCTCAAAGGAATCAGTGACGGAGAATACGAATTTAGCTGAGACGAGCCTGAAATACGTTTCCAATTTAAAGCAGCAAGCAGCTCAAGCTAGTATACAGAAGAAACAAGCCGCCAAACCTGCGGTGGCAGAACCCCCTAAGGCCGTGACGGTCACGACTTCGCAACCTAAAACAGATCCTAAGCCGCCGAGTGCACCTCCCCCATCCGCTCCCGGTTTGCCCAAAATGTCGTCGCATGAAATGGCGGCAGCGTTCCAAAATTACGTCCCAATGCTTAACGATCCAATTTTGTCACAACTGCAGTCTTTGTCATACATAAGCGCGCTCGCCGGTTACCCTATTCAGAATAATTTGCAATCCTCCCTTCAAAGCACTCTTCAGAATTCCTTTCAAGCGGAATTCTACCGGCAGTTCATGAGCCAAAACTTCTCTTCCTTCTTGCCGCCGCAGAAAAAGCAGAAGCGAGCTCCGAAGCAACCATCCACCAGTCGCAACGTGTCGCAAATGAAAAACGTTGCTACATCCAAACCTTATACTGGATCATCATCCTCAACCACGAAACCAAACATTGGATCTACTACATCAATCTCGAAATCCTACAGTGGATCTACATCAGTAACCAAATCCTACTCTGGATCCACAACTTCGACCACGAAATCCTACAGTGGATCCCTTAGTATACCCATAGGCACGAAATCGTACACCGGATCAACTATGCCTTCCTCAGGCACTAAGCCGTACACTGCATCTACCAGTATATCCTCAGGCACAAAGTCCTTTACTGGTTCAATGAGCACAGCTACGGCCACTAAGGCAGCACCTACTCCAGTTATAACAAGTCTTCAGAAGTCTGCGTCGACGTTAGCCCCCAGTATGGGAACAGTGTTGTCGAGCTTGCCGGCATCGATGACTTCGAACTTATCTTCCTTTGGCGCGAGTTCCTCACACACCAGTTCCGCGCCCCACGCGCACATGTCCGCTGCATCGTCCACCAATACTCATCACCCTAAACCTCCAATGCCGCACCAGCAAGTTAGCCCCGGTAAAACATTGCAGGAGAAGCTAGCGGAACGACAGAAAAGCATTCCTTCAGCCCCGAAGGACATCAACGCTTCCATCAGCCGGTTGCCACCTTCATTGACGATAACCAAAACGTCTTCTAAACAACATTTGCTCCACGGCAAGAGATCAGAGCCGAAGAAATCGCTGACATTTGAAGGTGTCAATAAACCTCTGCCCATGTCTTCTGATGAAGTGATTGTGTTAGATGATGATTAAAGATTTTAATAGGATAAGCAAAGGTATTGTATTGATATAAATTATTATTATGGACTGATGAATAAAGTAAAATTAACATTATTGAAATTTTTAACTGTAAATTGTATTGTCGATTTTTTTTTTGTATAAATGAGTTTTTCTGTACATAAGGTTATAAATTACAGGATTGAAATGATTCATGATGGAGTTGTAATATTAGAATAACAACAATTCGTAATCAGTATTAAAGATTTTTATTATGTAAATCGTATTTTATTTATTTACAACTTAGAATTAAAACTAAAACCCCGTAGAGTGAGGAATCCGCAGAATGAACTAAGATTAAAATAATATTTTGTTTTGAATTTTAATGAACTTGATAATAGTAATTAAAATAATCTACAAAAATGATTAAACATTATTACAATGAGTAATGACAAACGTAAACTGCTGTGTAAGCTGCAAGATCTTTTTACGTTCATACACGAAACCTCATACAGTATTACGTAGGTAAATAGTAAATACATACATTGGTTTTTCTTGGCACAAAAACTGGAATACCCAAAAAGCACGTGCCAAAATATCAGACACATAATTGCAATGCAAAAGATTCTTAGTTATTCTTCGGTTTTGTGTCAACAAAAATTACATATGAAGGTAGTTTAAAAATGTATATTACTTACAAAAATATTTTACATATTTCGAAATGCTATAGTACTCGATAGTGGTAAAACTCCATGAGCATGCGGCTAAGGTTCCAGTTGGCGACCAGCGTGCCCAAGTACACGATGAATAGTATGGGGAGAGGCAGAAGGAATGCTCTCGCGTTTTTGATCATCGGCAAATCTGCAACAAACATAATGGAAAATGAGGCTCGTGTATGTAAAGGCGTGTCCAAACATAGCGCGGCGAGTGCGCGGCAGCAACACGCGGCAATCGCGAGAATCGCGTCAGTTTGCATTCGATCAAAATGAAAGTGGCCGCATTTGTGGTAGCTCTACTTATTATTCGAAAATTACGTAGAAGGAACAGACAGAAAAAACAAGGCAATGCTGGATACGACCACTTTTCCACACTGACGAACGAACACTGCGCGCGCGGTAACATCGTTCGCGCGCGGCAGCAACACGCGGCATTTGTGCGCGGTGGCCGTCCAAACACAGCGCGGAAATCGCGCGCAGCGTGCCGCTCACGACGCCGCGCTATGTTTGGTCACGCCTTAATCCTGGCCCCACACATCGGCCGAGTCGAGGCGAGCTAACATCTCACTCGCACTCGCAGCGCTTGCTTCGATTCGGCCAATGTGTGGAGCTAGTGCATTACAAATTCATTATTCAATACAGGCTTGTAAAGGTATCTGGCGGAAGTGCGATTCGAAAGACCCGCCAACGAATTTATCGTGGAAAAACGTCGTGGAAAACGTGCAAGCCCCAGATAACTTCTCCATTTCCTCAGAGGCAACCTGACAATCTGGTGTTAGCAATTTTCATGGAAAATGTATTGTAGTGACCTTCATGGTAGTTATCTGGCATGCTCATCCTTTAGAATATTCTTGAAATAAAGGTTATTATATAATACGTTATGTCAAATTGGGACTCAATAAATTATTATGAACATTATCATTTTCTTTAAAACCAATAGACAGATAGATCCCTGTGAACCACGCAAAAAAATTTCCAGTTTACTTGCGGCGTCAATAGAAGCCGACCTCAGTATTGTTTATGGACCACGATCCATGCCACAGATCACTATACTTATTATTATTAGTCCGCGTTTATTAGTCACGCGCGTTTCGGCAATGACGGGTTGCGTCATATTGTGGCATATTAGCGGGAAATTGGACAGACAGATGGCGCTACTTTTTTCTTCCATGAAGAGTGTTTACGTAAAATGTTCAGATGGGCTGATCCTTAGGTTCATATTGGTGTTAAAACCCTGACAATACTCACTGCTATATCCAAGGAATGTGATGTAAAGATAGTAAACTATGGAGGCCAGCCAGAAGGAGTTGGACACGAAGCACGCCAAGTAACCGCCGTTGCTGAGCAGGTCTGCAAATTGAATCAAAATAAGCTATAGGAATAAGGTGCGGCTAAAGCTAGGAGGACATTTCTAACTTACACTGCTAACTTACTTGGATGTACATTGTATGTGTTTGCCAAAAGAGAGCCATACCTCCCGACGCTTGTCATCAGGTGGTAGACCACTGGGCCCTCCTTCTATTTCATGGCTTAGTGTATATTTTTGATCCATTCGAAGTTTGCCACTAAATATTATTTTCGATTTACTCATTAAATTAGCAATGTACCTATAACTCACTGCAAATGTCAAAATAAGGCCCTGGCTCCTGGTCCAACCCATTTAGAAATTATGAAGTCCCAAACTGGCCTCTGCCATATATCTGGAAGCTCCTGCTTAAATGGGGTCTTACACTACTTTTGAATTTGATAAAAAATATTACTTTATTATAAACTAGGATAAAAATAATAACGTGCAGTGAAAGAAATATTAAAATCCAACGAAGATTTACAAAGTTACAGGCGTTTAAACTTTGGAGTGGGGGGATCTTCTATCCCTTTCTCGCAAAACGAAAATTTGTATGAAGCCGCACGAAGCTACTATGCCATTGGTACGGTGTGACGTCACAATGTCATGTTGCTATCTCTGTCTAATCACAAATCTTTAAATGCTTATAACTTTTTTGTTATTTGATCGATTTAATTAGTTCTTTCAGTGCACGTCATTATTTTAATTGTACTTTATAATAAAGTAATAAAAAAATTGGAGTCAAATACCCTATTGACGTAATAGGTTGTAAAAAATCGACAGTTGTAACTACTAAAAACAGGGACTGTATAGTGGAAGAAGGGGAGAGATAGCACTTACTGTGAAAGAACAGCATCTGGAAGCAATGCAGCAACAACAGCGGCGGGAAGAACGCGTTGATGTGCACGTCGAATGCGTAGCCCCACTCCACGTCGCCGCCCGCGCCCTCTGCCGACAGGTACTTGTTGCTTATGAACCTGACAACAAAAACTGTTCATTTCAAGGTGCCCAACTTGTCGTAATCCCCGTGGTGGGTCGTCCGTCCACCTGGTGGGGGGTCTGCCGACACTGCGCTTCCCGCTGCGTGGCCGCCATTCCTTGCGCCTTGGGTCCCCAACGTCCATCCGTCCTATGAGCGATGTGCCCCGCCCATTGCCACTCAAGTTTTGCGACACGTTGAGCTACGTCGGTCACTTTGGTTCTTTTGCGGTTTTCCTCATTTCTGATTCGATCGCGCAAAGATACTCCGAGCATAGCTCTCTCCATCGCTCGTTGAGTAACCCTAAGCTTTTTTATGAGACCCAACTCGTAGGTTTTTTTTACGCTGTACAAGTTAGTACTTGACTGCGATCTCACCTGATGGTAAGTGATGATGCAGCCGAAGATGTTAGCGTACTAACTTGGAGGGGGTAAGTTATGTCACCCCAACGGTTGCTACACAGCATCGTACCGGAACGGTAAATCGCTTGGCGGTACGTCTTTGCTGGTAGGGTGGTAACTAGCCACGGCCAAAGCCTCCCACCAGACCAGACCTGAGCCAATTTAGAAATTATAAAATTCCAAAGTGGCTCGTGGTGGCAATCGCACCCGCGACCTCCCACTCGAATCAGGTGGTGGAAAAGCTAGTTACTAGGGATGATATTCCAAACCTTTGAGTGCATATCAGCAACAAAATTCATACATTCCATTTTTAATGTCAGTCCATTTCCACATTTTTAGCATATTGCAAAATGCTATATGGCTAGAGATACTGTTTGTTTCCCATAATATAAAAGGTTTAATAATTCATTTATGTGCATATTATAATTATTAATAGGTACTGTGTTTTAATTAGTGACCACTATTTAATTCCTGTTACAGAACAACAAAATTTTTGTTACAATAACTTTCAGTAATGTGACAAATTGTGACCTCTCACCAGAAGAATGTGGAGACGAGGATGCCGGCTCCGATGAAGTCCACAAACACAACAAACAGTACAAACAACACTATTTGCCGCCACATCAGATCCATGGCCAGCGCAAAGCATAGTGATGACACTGAAATATTGAAAGATAAATCATGTGAATGCAAGCCAAATCTACAGGGTTATATAAAAAATAACAAATCGCTCTCGGCCTCTAGTTGTTTACATTAAAACTAACAACTGTTGTTCTACGAGTTTATTTTTAACTCGATATTTTAAGAAATATCAAATATTCAATATTCAACAGAGATACTCTAAATTAATATATTTCTACTATATAACACACGGCAAGTGGCAACTGCGGCGGTGGGACGCAAACTAACAGCGCCAAACCGGTTTTGCGAATCCATTGAATTTGGTTTCACAGTGTAATGTCACTTTACAGAATTATCATGATTTACTATTTTTTTTTGTATGAAATAAATTAATACTGAAATTTGAAAAGTCGTAGAACAAAAGTTGTTAGTTTTAATGTAAACAACTACAGGCCGAGAGCGTTTTGGTATTTTTTATATAACCCTGTATATTTACATTGTGACTTAAGTTAAAGGCACTTATTGACCGCACCACCTTTTTCAGGAAGTTGTTTGGCACAGAGAAAACAGGTAAGAAACTCGGCATTAGCTCATCAAAAAAATGTTTTTACCACAACCTTTCGAACTGACTTGGACTAGGAGATATGTAACCCCAATCACTACACAGCATCTCACCCTAAATGGCTAAGAGCCATGCCACACTGGCGGATTGCAAGCGTTTCCAAAGCCGAGCGGTCGCGCAGCGAACACGCCGCGTGTGCGCAGTGCAGACGTCGCGGCTGCTCAGCGAATAAGTTGCGGACGCCCAACGACTTTGCCGCGGAGAGAAGCATGGACGCCATTACACTCACTTAGCGAAGTCTCCGCCCCCGCGCTAGTGCTTTGCACCGGAAACAAATTTCATCTCCGGTTTTTTTGATCAGGTTTTATAGAAAAACCGGAGAATCTCCGGAGAAATGTAATTTTTGTTTCTTTTTAATAGCACATGGTTTCGTCGAACAGCGACGTGTTCGCTGTGCGACCGCTCCGCTTTAGAAACGCTTGCAATCGGCTAGTGTAGCATGGCTCTTAATGATGCATCTTTACTGGTCGGGTGGGGACTGGTAACTAGCCACGCCTTCCACCAGACTAGACCTGAGCCAATTTAAAAATTACAATTTCTAAAGTTTCCCATGGCGGAAATCGAACCTGCAACCTCCAACTCAAATTAGAGTACACACCACTCTAAGCCAAAGAGGTACTCAAACTTTATCATAAAAAGGCTTACATTGACAGCATTGTGCGAGGTGCTACATCTAAAAAAATCAATTATCTGTGGAGCTTATAGCTTTTACATAAGAAAAGGTGACAAAACAAAAACTACTTACCAAACAGCCAAATGCTTAATAAGACTAGGAACGCAGGATCATCTCTTGCAAACTGTGATTTTGTATCTGAAAATAATTTTCCAATAATTAGTTCATCTTTTCAATATCGTCACTTACACTTAATCATTCTACTGTAAGGATGTGGAGTCAATAACACATACATATGTATCACTTGGTTTTCATAGGAAACCAAATGAAATCAAGTTAGTAAGTTATAAACAAAAATATATATTATAATAATATATTTGGTGGAAAAGTACCCTAAGCCTGTTTTACTCTAACCCTAACACGTTATTGTTATTTTCCTTTAAACTTTAAAGATACTCTTTTTCAATACAAAATACTAAAAGTTGCAGTTTGTATTGTGTACTCCTTCACACCACAACTACTGGACTGATATGTTTTCTTTAATACACTGGGAATGCTCTATTGCATGCCAGCCTGCAGAGGTTGAAGAGCACCCAGGCCACCCTAAGCAATGTCATAATGTTGCTTCCAAATATTGGACGACAGACAGTGGGTACTCACAGGACAGGAAGCTTACTGATATACCCACTAAGCCCCGAGCATTGATCATAATAAAACAGAAATGCTATTGGTACTCCTATTGATACTCCAGAACTGATTAGGCTGGAATTCGGCATGGAGATAATTTATAACTTGAATGAACAAAGTCTATGATTCCCGCAGGAATAATGATAAACCGAAATTCACCCTGAAACACCTCATCTGTACCATGGCACTAGATACTCACGTTTTCTGTAGTTGAAATTCCTGAAAACCTTCTGCGGCGCCACAAATAAGTACACCATTTGCCAGGCAGCGAACTCGAAGTCCATTTGATTGAACTGGAACAGTCGTCGCAAGTATTTGTATCGCTTTACTGCTGCGCTGGCCGTCGTGGGCTGGTAGTTGGCGGGAGCTGGCAAAGGCGACGTGCTCCGAGGGTACGTGGACGTCGAGGGAGTCGGCGAAGTCGAGTATTTCATCGTAATAGTATCTTCAAGAGTTGAGAACGTTCATACGTTATTACCACCAATTTTACTGAAGTTAAGTCTTAGGTATATACGCATTTAGGAACACTTTATTGCTTCATAACATATTTGTATCGCTACTCATATTTGTAATACGTTTCACCAGTAAGTAAATACTTAATCATAAATAAAGATTTTTTATTGAAATTTTATATTGTTTTCTTGCATCAATCACGTCATGTTTCCAATTTCCAAGTCATTATTGACATTGACAATGACAGACACTGTCAATAACATCTGTGACTTTTGCTGTGACTCGACTGGCATTGACAGAATGAAAGCGTTCGGAAACAGAGCCGAATTTTTTAATGCACTACGTTCTAGCTCTTTGATTATGGCGCCATTTTATTCACTCAAGACTCAAGAGTCAACATTCAGGAGCAAGAAAAGTCAGCCCAGACAATTTTCTTTGTTTTGTGGGCCAAAGACGTATTGTACCGCCAAGCGTTATCGTTTCGGTACGATGCTGTGTAAAAGTTTCATCTCTTCTAACTTAGACGACGAACTTCTTCGGATGCGTTTTTACTTACCATTATGTGAGATAGCAGTTGAGTACAAACTTTAACTAAATTGTAATGTAATGAATCCCATTCGAAAAATAAAACAATCTTTATATCAGTAGGTAGGACTTTATTGACTGTTTACTATTTAAATAATTACAAAATAAACTCATTTATAACTAGTTGGTCTTATCTTATCACAAAAAGTTCTATGATATTTACGTAGGTTATCTTAAAAATAAAAAACCCAAAGATTCTGATCAAGGATACAAAAATGTATTTTGAACATTCTTAGTCATTTTAATAAATAGTTGCAAGCAATTATGGCATTATTATGTAAATAATTTATGTTATTGAAATTGAAAACCTATGGTAACTGGTAAAATACTGCAAATTTAAGAAAACGTTATTATAAATACAGTTATAAATAAAGTAGGTATTCGAAAGTACCTACCTAATTATAAAAAAAGTCAAGAAACAATAAACAAGCGAATGGTGGTTTCTCAAAAAAAAAAAGGGGAAGAGATCAACATTCTAAGTATATAGAGACAAGCATGTTCAGTAGAAAGAATAGATTCAGTGGAAATCCTATACCTTTAAACGAGCAATTCTTGTATATATATATATATATATATATATATATATATATATATATATATATATATATATATATTTATATATTTCTATATAATCTGGATCTCGGAAACGGCTGGAACGATTTTCATGAAATTTAATTTACAGGGGGTTTTGGGGGTTATCTAGCTAGGATTCATTTTTAGAAAAAGTCGAATTTACCAAAAAAAATAAAAATATGACTACTGTTGCCACCGAGCGAAGCTCGGTCACCCAGATATTATCTTATTAAAGGGAAGTATCTAATAGCATAAACCGTCTTGCTCGACTCCTTCATCTCTTCCATAAAAAGAGCAGAATACTACAGACGTTCAGAGTGAGTCTAGGAGTAAAGTTTGGAACCTACGGCCTCTGCTTGGAGTCCCAGGTGCATGCGCGGCGGTCTGTTCATCGTTATCGAAACCATTTGCAAATTCTGCCCCCCGATTGGTTGACGGAAATCAGGGAACCAATCAGAAGGCAGAATTTAAAAACGAGGAGCACACCACAGGTGTGCCCGCGAAATTCAAATTTTTCGTGGTTTTTCGCGATTTATAAGCTAATAAGACATAATAGGCTTATGGCCGTCAAATTGCGATAATCCCAATATCTTCTTCACGTGTTTATATAAAAATCTCTGCTCGAAAGTGTCGAGTTAAAGAAATTAGTCCGAGATTTGCGAGTTACTCACATAAAACTCGATACTTGGACTTATATCCTAGGATACACATTCTTATGCAAATATTTTGATATAATCATGTAAAGATGATACTGCCATTCTCGCAAATTGATTGCCATAAGCCTATCATGTCTAATTAGCGTACAAATTGCAAAAAACCACAAAAATTTTGAATTTCGCGGGCAGACCCGTTGATTTCACGTTAAGGGTAAAAAAAAAATCTTACATAATCTAGAGACGTAAGGTAAAGGGGTTGAGTAGTGGAAATAACTTATAGGGGTAAGTATCTACAGTAAACTTTTACTAAGCGATTGGGAGCTAAGTCAAGTGCTGCTGCAGCCAGCCCAAGTAGTGCGTGACGCGCGTGTAGACGCCCGGGTAGCCGGGCTCGCCGCACTTGTTGCCGAACGACACCACGCCAATCTGCGTCCAGCGCCCGCTGGCGAGCAGCATCAGCGGACCGCCGGAGTCTCCCTGGAAGAAATAATGCAAGATTGTATTTTTAAATAAGACAAAGAATTATTAGAATGCAAGGATCTCTCTGCAAAGTATTAAGGATTAGTACATGACACTACTCAAAAGACGGATGTTACAGAAACGTGGAAGGATCTAAAGGAGGACTTTGTTTACATATTAGCACAGAAAATAGCTAGTAATAATTTCATCGAGTGGTCTAGTACGGCTTGGGTTGGGTAATACTGATCGTTTCAGTCTGACGGAAGGAAGTTATCAGAATTTGGAATGTGGTGGTTTTCAAAATTTAAATCTAGATACGCCATAAGCTTAGATTGCGCACATCGAAAACGTCCACTAACAAGCTGAGTGAGTGGTCTCACTTCTCAGCACGGTGTAGTTTCGAAATCCACCTTGTTCCCTGTCCCGCCTGCAGCAAAGAGTATATAATCACTACGTTTTAAGAGACGGAACTTAGAACAATAAGTTTTTTTCACCAATTCCTAACCTTCTTTAGCCAACCTTTTAAAATAGGTAACATTGCTACCAACCGAAGAACTTCCCTGAGTAGCATAGACTAAAGACTAACTTAGTAGTCTCTGTCAAATAGGGATGTGCAACGTATCAAGGGATGTGACACTTATCGATATTTAGGGTTTTGTCGATATCGATAAATTATTCGTACCTACTTATCTACATATTATCTTCAGAATTGCACGAAGATGAAATAGGAAAATTAAACAAAATTATCAGTTGATTAATCTTTATTAACGTGAAATCAACGGGTCTGCCCGCGAAATTCAAAATTTTCGTGGTTTTTTGCAATTTGTACGCTAATTAGACATGATAGGCTTATGGCAATCAATTTGCGAGAAAGTCAGTATCATCTTTACATGGTTATATCAAAATCTTTGCATAAAAATGTGTATCCGAGGAAATTAGTCCGAGTATCGAGTTTTATGTAAGTAACTCGCAAATCTCAGACTAATTTCTTTAACTCAACACTTTTGAGCAGAGATTTTTATATAATAAACACGTGAAGAAGATATTGGGATTATCGGAATTTGACGGCCATAAGCCTATTATGTCTTATTAGCTTAAAAATCGCGAAAAACCACAAAAAATTTGAATTTCGCGGGCACACCCGTGGTGTGCTCCTTAAATTTACGCCCATACCTGCCAAGTTCATATTATTACAAAAAATACTGATGTTGTCTTGTGATAATTTTATTGCTTTTTCTTTATTTGAAAGAACTTCACCAGATCTCTTTACAGGTCTCGCAGGTGTCCTTTCTGAAAGAATAAAATGTAAATTATAAATAACATTTGCAATTGATAATTATTATTGGTAAATTTGCTTGAAATGTACATATATATTTAAAATATATATCAGGACACACATGGGGTACTAAATAACTGATAAATATACCTAACTAGTTGGACTATGTTCGGTATTTTTTTTGTTTAATTTTCTAAAAATGAATCTTAGCTAGATCGATTATCACCCCTGAAAACCTCTGTACATATTAAATTTCATGAAAATCGTTCTAGCCATTTCCGAGATTCAGATTATGTACAGACAAGCAATTCTTGTATATTATACATTTATATTGCTCTTTAAAAGGTATAAGATATTTGATACACATAAATACAATATATTGAAAAACACCAGACACTAGAAAACATTCATGCTCACCACACAAATATTTTCAAGTAGTGGGAATCAAAGTGCAATCCTGACATGTGCTTTGGAAGAGGATAGACTGGTGCAGTACTAATCATCATCCATTCAAATACTTAAAACTTGGTGCAATTTAAAAGATAATATGATAAATTTGGACCTGTTTTAGTATATAGAGAGAGTAGCAGAGTAATGCTGCAGTGAATTTAGAGCACACCGAGTACAGCCGTTAGCGATTAATTAGGTAGATAAATAATAAAACATATTATCTGAACAAGAAAAGTATTCTGCCCTTTTTATTTTTTCTTGACACATGAATATCAACAACAAGTTGTCATAGCAACCAATTCAAATTCTAAAGTCGAACAATATACATTATCTATAACACTCCCCCTCACGACGACCTTGGAATCTTCTCACAAGTCGGAGTGTTCAACCCTACCATCTTCAGTAATTTCAATAGTCTTGGTAGAGGTAATGCTTTGGTAAGAAGGTCTGCTTCCATGTGTTCAGTGCTTTTATAAGATATTCTAATTTTCTTATTTTGAACACATTCTCTAATAAAATGCTCTTTAATACTTATATGCTTTGACCTCTTGCCAGTCATTAGGTTGCTTGCTAATTTTTGCGCGGCTAAATTATCATTGTATATTTGGACTATTTGTTCAGGTTCTCCAATATCTTCTAATAACTGCTTTAAATGTAACGCTTCTTTAGCTGCTTCACTTAATGACATATACTCCGCTTCAGCGGTTGATAATGCTACGCATCTTTGTTTTTTGGTGGCATAACTGACCAATCCTCCTCCATATTTAAAAATGTATCCGGTGTATGACCGACGATCGATTGTACATGCCGCCCAGTCAGCGTCAGCCATACCTACTAATGCCATCCCGTTTTTCTTATATTTGATGCTTACATCCTTCGTACCCTTTAGGTAACGAATAACTCTTTTTGCAGCTTGCCAATGTGTTTTTCCATAGCAGGTATTGTATTGGCTCAGATAACTTACAGCAAACATGATGTCTGGACGTGTTGCTACAGCCAGATACATCAAAGAACCAATTAAAGCCTGATATGGGATTTCATTCATCTCCTCTATATTTTGTTCTTTCTCCAATCTTAAACCCGTTTCCATTGGTGTTGAAGCCGGCTTACATTCGCCCATGTTAAACTTATTTATCAAGTTTTCAATATAATTCGCCTGCGACAACATCATTTCTCCCCCTACATGGGTGAATTGTATGCCCAGGCAATGATGGAGTGAACCCATATCTCTTATTTCAAATGCCTTCTGCAATTTATTTTTGACTTCTTTTAATAAATTTTCTGACTTATATGCCAGTATTAAATCGTCTACATAAATGTTAGCTAATACTTTTTCTCCACCTTTTTGTAATATATACAAACAGGGATCCGCCGTGGAGTTCTTAAAGCCGATTTCCATTAATTTTTCATGCAATTTTAAAAACCATTGCCGACCCGCTTGTTTCAATCCATATATCGCTTTATTTAGTTGACATATCCCATTATTTTTGTATTTATTTACATCTTGTAGCATTTCTTTTGCTTTTCTTACTATGTCTTTATCTTTTCCTTCTTTTATTATAATGTTTAAATATTTAACCAAATTTTTCGGCATATTCATATAAATTTTTTCTTCTATATCGCCGTTCAAAAAAGCAGTACACACATCTAGTTGGGATAATTTCATGTCTTTTTCAATCGCATATGCGATGAGTAGTCTTATCGTACTCATTTTCGCAACAGGTGCAAATGTTTCTGTATAATCAATACCTTCTTTTTGATTAAAACCTCGCGCTACTAATCTCGCTTTTCTTCTATCTATTTCACCCTTTGTATTGTATTTATATTTTAAAACCATTTTACTATCTATCAGATTTCTACTTTCATTCTTGTTTACGACCTTCCATGTATTGTTTTTGAGATGGGATTCGATCTCACTTTTTATTGAATCTTCCCATTCATCACTATTTTCATCTATTTCACAGAGAAACAATTGTTCTACATCCATTTCATAATCTTTCTGCCATACAGGTGGCTTTCTTTGACGCTTTTCATTACCGGAAGTAGTCGTTTCTTCTTCATTATTTAAAGTTTCATTATTCATTTCATCTGACTCTGTATTTGCATCGACAAACATTTCATCAACGTTTGATTCCTGTTCCGATTCATTAACTTCACGACTTTCCAAGTCTTCATAATTTTCTGAACATTTATTTTCAGATGATAATATCAATTCAATTTCATTTTTATTGATATCATCCTGTTTTTGTTCTTCATTTATTTCTTTTTCATAGTACATTTTATCTATTACTTTAACATCTCTGCTAATTATCGTCATCCTTGTTTTTGGATTAAAAATTCGATATGCCTTATGATTTTCCGAATATCCTACAAAAATTCCAGGTGGCGCTCTGGCTTCGAACTTTCCATTTTTCTTTCCTTTTCTTAAAACGAATGCCTTCGATCCAAAAATATGTAAATGTCTTACTGATGGAATCCTTTGTACCCATTTCTCGAATGGTGTTGTATTATCAATACTGCTACATGGACTACGGTTAGCTAAATAGTTTGCAGTGTTGATTGCTTCAGCCCAAAATTCTTCCTTTAAATTAGCATCAATTAGCATGCATCTTGCCTTATCAAGTAAGGTTCTATTCTTTCTTTCTGATAAACCATTTTGTTGTGGCGTATACGGTGCTGATAGCCTTCTTTTGATTCCGCATTCTTTTAAGTAATTATCAAATTTACTATTAATATATTCAGTCCCATTATCACTTTGTAAACAAACTATCTTTTGCTTGGTAAATCGTTCAGCCTCTTTTTGAAATTCCTTAAATTTTGATAGGGCTTCATCTTTAGTTTTCATCATATATACTCTAGTATATCTAGAATAATCATCCATAAATGTAATAAAATATTTAGAACCCCCTATCGATGGCTGCCTCATGGGACCACATACATCTGTATGCACAATTTCTAATCGTTCATTTGTCCTTTGCTCATTTTTAGCATTTTCAAATGGTACTCTTGTTGCCTTTCCTTTAGCACAGACCTCGCAGTCTCTTACTGACTCATTTTTATTAAATTCTAAGCCTTGCATATTTTTCTTATTAAGTGCTATTTGCATTTGCCCTTCATTAAGATGTCCTAATTTTCTATGCCATTTCAGCATTGGGCTTAATTGACTCAAATTTGCTTTTTCTTCTAAGTTTTCTTTAATATAGTATAAACCATCTGTATTTCTCTCAGCTTTAAGCAATAATTCACCATTTCGCATAACAGTTGCATTGTTTTTCTTAAATAAGACTGTTGCGCCTTTGTCTGTCATTTTACCTACTGACATTAAGTTTGTAGTTAGTGCCGGTACATATAATGCATCGGTCAGTTGCAAATTCGGTCTTTTTACAATGTTCAGTTTCACTGGACCATGTCCTTCAATGTTTGCAGTGCAATTTTCTGAAGCTAATTTTATAGACTTTATGTCCTCTTTTTCTAGACTGCTGAATCTTTCTAATTCAAATGTCATATGTGACGTACATCCGCTATCTAGACACCATTTCTTTGATTTTTCTTTATTATCATTAGTATTTAGACATGTTTCTTCAGAGCAATATAGGTTGGAATTATTTGTTTTATTACCTTGACTCACTTTTGACCCTTTTGACCAGCATTTGTTAGCCTTATGACCTTTCTTCTTGCATTTAAAACATTCAATCACAAATTTCTTATTTTCATTTCGCTGTCTCCCATATAGCGCCTCTTGTTCAGAGTTCTGTTCACTTGTACTGGCGATATTTCTTCTTGCTTCCGCTTCTTCAATAATTTTTATTTTTAAATTTTCTGGATCCGGTAAATCATCTCTGGATTCAATAGCGATCCTAAAATTTTCAAATGATTGCGACAAGCTATAGAGCATCATAATACTTAATAGATCTTTATTTATGTCTATGCCCATGTCTGCTAATTTGTCAACAATATCCATAAATTTGTTTAAATGATCAACTATATTGTCCTCATCTTTCATTTTTCTCAGTATTAATTCTTTTAAGAGAGTTGCTTTTCTAGCAGGACCTTTGCTGTAATATATGTTTTCCAGCGTATTCCAGATCTCATTACTAGTTTTACAATTTTTCACTTGCTTTAACTCGCCTGGTGATATTATCAGTAGTAGTTCAGACAATGCAAGATTATCTTTTTCTATATAATTATTTAATTCATCACCGTCATGTTCAGGCTTTTTAATTTGATCGGAAACATAATTCCATAGGCCAAGTTTCGATAGCAATGCTTTTGCATGTATCCGCCAAGTATCATAATTTTCTCGCTTCAACGGTTCAATACGTACGTGGTGACTCATTTTTCTATTTTCTTATTTTCTCACGTAAAGCCCATAACCTTTAGTATATAGAGAGAGTAGCAGAGTAATGCTGCAGTGAATTTAGAGCACACCGAGTACAGCCGTTAGCGATTAATTAGGTAGATAAATAATAAAACATATTATCTGAACAAGAAAAGTATTCTGCCCTTTTTATTTTTTCTTGACACATGAATATCAACAACAAGTTGTCATAGCAACCAATTCAAATTCTAAAGTCGAACAATATACATTATCTATAACACCTGTTAGGTGGGGTTGGGACCACAGAGCAGGACAATTTCTGCGAAATAAACTTTCTAAACCTTTAAACAAATGTATAAAATACACACCAATTTGAGGCAGCTCCCCAGGGCTACTTTTTTGTTGGCTTGAAGATGGCACTGCTTCTGGGAGGTGTTCTGAAATAATCAACACATACATATATTAATAATATTATTTAATGTATATTACTTTGAAATATCTGAGAGAATAATATTGTTACAATAGAATAACATCATAAAAGGCACTAATTCTTCAAACAACACTATTGTAAAGACTGAAATACAATTGCACAGAGCAAAGGGGAAAAACCCGGTATCTTATATCTTAATCTATATATAATTCATGAGGACGCACCCCACTCCTTCAAAATCGCTTGTATTTCATGCGATTGTAATGGTAAAAATGGTATGGTAAAAGGTAGGAATGGGGCAAGTCTTCGTGGATTGAACTAACTATACATATATAAATATATGCATAGTGATAGTGATGAAAAAATTTGTTGGCTCGAATTTTATATTATTTGACCTTTCCTTTTCTTACCTTAAGGCTCTGTAGGCAGATACAGTTGTAAGGGTAATTCCTTCAATTGTCTGTCAGTTAGAGGCGAGGCAGCTAAATTTAAAGTTGGTATTTGGTTTCAAAGTGGTTTAGCACACACATTTCGCTTCTTGTTAAGTTTTTATATTGATCCTCTTTACCAACTACTTTTTCCCATTCCCGACACCTGGAATGTAAAAATTATGAGATGCAAACAATTGAAAGAGAGTGGAAGGTTAAGGACCAGGCTGCACAATAACCTCTTGGTGCACATTGTCATGACCGCTGTTCATTATTATTAAGAAGAGTCACAAAAAATGATTGTTCTAATATAAAGTTTTTATCATTATTAATAATGAGAGCAATGGGAAATCCTCTGTAAATATCCTGTGACGATATTTCAATATTCATCTGGAACAGCTAGGACATACAGTACAGTGCAGATTATTCACTTCACATTGACTTAAATACTAAAAACAAAGGATAGATCATAATTACTGTAATGACAGTATCACTCACCGGTTTCGTTCTAGTGGAAATGATGAAAAAAGCAAGCGGCTTTCATCATGTCACTCTTTGATCCCGCAAATCTCACAGGTTCTGTGACCTTTACTGGTTTCATCATAATAAAGTACCTAACCTCGTCTAATATCTCGTTTTATCTAAATCACTAAAGAGTCAACCCTCGTGCACTATGCGTGAGGAATCGGAGGAACAATGGCTCAACACGACGAATGACGATAAACAGCGAGTCACACACATTTAATTATGATGAAATTTCGAACGTAAAAACTAAAAACAACAAAATATAAACAGCAATCAACTCAAAATTCTCATCACAAATGGCAGCTGACAAATGGCGGCCGACATATTGAATTCATGCTTGTGGTGGTCAATGTTGGTCAATTGTCAATTCTGGCATAATTTCTGAATGTTGGCTAAAAAAGGTTAGGAATTTCATACAAGGAACCTTGTTCCGGAGTTTCTCGAGACTGCGGGCGACTGCAGGCCAGTCTCGAGAAACTCCGGAACAAGGTTCCTTGTATGAAATTCCTAACCTTTTTTAGCCAACATTCAGAAATTATGCCAGAATTGACAATTGACCAACATTGACCACCACAAGCATGAATTCAATATGTCGGCCGCCATTTGTCAGCTGCCATTTGTGATGAGAATTTTGAGTTGATTGCTGTTTGTATTTTGTTGTTTTTAGTTTTTACATTCGAAATTTCATCATTATTAAATGTGTGTGACTCGCTGTTTATCGTCATTCGTCGTGTTGAGCCATTGTTCCTCCGATTCCTCACGCATAGTGCACGAGGGTTGACTCTTTAGTGATTTAGATAAAACGAGATATTGGACTCTATTAGTTAGTGTTTGTTATGTATGAACGAGATATTGGACTCAATTAGTTAGTTTAATTAATAATTAGTGTATATAATAATTAGTGTACATAGATAGTTAGGTACTTTATTATGATGAAACCAGTAAAGGTCACAGAACCTGTGAGATTTGCGTGGATTTGCGGGATCAAAGAGTGACATGATGAAAGCCGCTTGCTTTTTTCATCATTTCCACTAGAACGAAACCGGTGAGTGATACTGTCATTACAGTAATTATGATCTATCCTTTGTTTTTAGTATTTAAGTCAATGTGAAGTGAATAATCTGCACTGTACTGTATGTCCTAGCTGTTCCAGATGAATATTGAAATATCGTCACAGGATATTTACAGAGGATTTCCCATTGCTCTCATTATTAATAATGATAAAAACTTTATATTAGAACAATCATTTTTTGTGACTCTTCTTAATAATAATGAACAGCGGTCATGACAATGTGCACCAAGAGGTTATTGTGCAGCCTGGTCCTTAACCTTCCACTCTCTTTCAATTGTTTGCATCTCATAATTTTTACATTCCAGGTGTCGGGAATGGGAAAAAGTAGTTGGTAAAGAGGATCAATAGAAAAACTTAACAAGAAGCGAAATGTGTGTGCTAAACCACTTTGAAACCAAATACCAACTTTAAATTTAGCTGCCTCGCCTCTAACTGACAGACAATTGAAGGAATTACCCTTACAACTGTATCTGCCTACAGAGCCTTAAGGTAAGAAAAGGAAAGGTCAAATAATATAAAATTCGAGCCAACAAATTTTTTCATCACTATCACTATGCATATATTTATATATGTATAGTTAGTTCAATCCACGAAGACTTGCCCCATTCCTACCTTTTACCATACCATTTTTACCATTACAATCGCATGAAATACAAGCGATTTTGAAGGAGTGGGGTGCGTCCTCATGAATTATATATAGATTAAGATATAAGATACCGGGTTTTTCCCCTTTGCTCTGTGCAATTGTATTTCAGTCTTTACAATAGTGTTGTTTGAAGAATTAGTGCCTTTTATGATGTTATTCTATTGTAACAATATTATTCTCTCAGATATTTCAAAGTAATATACATTAAATAATATTATTAATATATGTATGTGTTGATTATTTCAGAACACCTCCCAGAAGCAGTGCCATCTACAAGCCAACAAAAAAGTAGCCCTGGGGAGCTGCCCCAAATTGGTGTGTATTTTATACATTTGTTTAAAGGTTTAGAAAGTTGATTTCGCAGAAATTGTCCTGCTCTGTGGTCCCAACCCCACCTAACAGGTCCAAATTTATCATATTGTGGGTATCTTTAAATATGAACTTACATAAAATCATAGTTGGCACAGCTTACCGGCCTCCCTGGCTAGACATAGATAAATTTTTTGACACATTAACAGAATCCATTTTATTTTTCTCTAAATTCGATAAAATTATTCTACTAGGTGACTTCAATATCAACCTTTTAAATAACAATAGTAGCACCATTCAATTTAACAACTTCTTAACCTACACTAATCTTAAAAATTATGTAAATGAACCAACACATTTTACGTCTCACAGTAACACGCTCATTGACGTGGTCTGTTCTAATATACCTATTATTAATCTTACCGTTAACCACAACCCCGAACTAGGCGGCCATGCGTTGGTTATAGCCGATGTCAAAATTAGCAAACCTAAAATTCCTGCAAAACGAATAACATACAGACCAATAAAGCATATTAATATGACAGACTTTAACAAAGATCTTGAGAATGAGAATTGGACAGCAATTGTCAATGAAGATGATGTTGACAAGATGGTGGAGTCATTTAATACTATTGTTACTAATCTCTTTAATAAGCACGCACCCCTTAGAACAGTTATGACTAAAGAGCAATTCAGCCCCTGGATAACAAGCAACGTTCGGTTTATTATGAGGTTGCGAGATGAGGCTCATGCTAAATACAAACTGTCACACTCTGACGATGATAAAAGGAAGTATAAGGAATTGAAAAGCCTTGCACATGTTAGCACTATTAGCGAAAAGAAAGCTTATTATAATTATCATATTAATGCGCATTTACGTAATTCTTTGTTACTTTGGAAAAATCTTAAGAAAAACGTCCTTCCCAATTTCAAAAACAACTGTGATCTACCATTGCACTTTGATAATCCTGATGTAATAAATGACAACTTTTTAAACTTACCCGGCGCTGATGTAGTGGATCAGTCTGTTTTAGATTACTTTCAGTCTCAAAAATTGTCGATTTCTAAAAACTTGGCGATTGGTGCGGTTAGTGAAACTGTTGTTGCAAAAATCATCCTGGGGATTAAGTCTAATGCCCAAGGAATAGATAAAATTAACATGGACATGATTATCCTTACACTGCCTACCACGCTTCCTGTTATTACAGCTATTGTTAATAAATCTATATTATCTTCCAAATTTCCTTCTCTTTGGAAAAAAGCATTAGTTATACCTTTGCCAAAAAATAATAATCCAACTACATTGAAAGATCTTAGACCAATTAGTATTCTTCCCTATCTATCGAAAATATTGGAAAAAGTCGTATATAACCAAGTAATTAGTTTTTGTGAAATCAATAATATCTTACCCTGTTTCCAATCCGGATTCAGGAAACACCGTAGTACTGCGTCTGCACTGTCGGATGTCGTTGACAATTTACTTACCACCCAAGACTCGGGAAAGGGTAATATTCTAGCCTTGTTGGACTTTTCTCGTGCCTTCGACTCGATAAATATAAAATTTATGTTAGCCAAACTTTCATATTATGGATTCTCTTTGACGACAGTTCAATGGTTTGCTAGTTATCTTCAGGATAGAACGCAGCAAGTAGTCATACGCAGGTCAGATGGTAACGATTTAGTGTCTAATCTCAAATCGGTAAATAGAGGGGTACCACAGGGATCAATTTTAGGACCCCTACTATTTATTTTGTACTCGGCTGATATCATAAGTTGCATTGAGAACTGTCAGTACCATTCATACGCTGACGACCTTCAAATATATGTACCAGTTGATCCTCATGACATTAGTAGCGCAGTAAATAAAATGAATAAAGTCCTAAACAATATCTCGCAGTGGTGTCAACAAAATGCGCTTATTTTGAATCCCACAAAGTCAAAATTTATGATTATGGGTACTAAGAAGCGCGTTGACACCATTGTTGCTCAACAGCCTATATTAACTGTTGATGGCGTTAACATAGAACATGTGGATGAGGCTCGAAATCTTGGGCTTCATATGGACGAGGGTCTACGGTTCGAGAGCCATGTCGTGGAACTAGCCCGAAACTGCTTCTACAGACTGAAGGCTTTGTACAAAATCAGACCTTATATCAGTGTTGACCTTAGAATCAGACTTTGTGACACGCTAATATTGTCAAAACTGAATTACTGTATTACAGTTTATGGTCCGTGCCTTTTAGGTAAATCGTGGTGTCTAATTCAGCGCATACAAAATGCATGTGCCAGATTTTGTTTCAGAATTCCGCCGAGAACCCACGTAACACCCTACCTTAATGAGCATAACCTACTGAATATGAAGAATAGATACAATCTGTTAGTTGGCACTCTAATGTTCGGCATAATCGAAACAAAGCAACCGTCATATTTGTATGAAAAATTGATATGGCGGGATCCACATCGAAGTAGAACGTTAACACCTCCGTTATCTATGCCACGTCACAGATCTGCAGCATTTCGTGGTAGTTTTAAATATCTCGCCACGAAATGCTGGAACAACATACCTCCACCCATTCGTGCGGCCAAGTCAAAATTGGTTTTCAAAAAATTATATCGTACGTACTTACTTAATATTCAAAAGACCCAAACTTAATTTGTGGCTTTACAATATTATTATTATTTTATACCTACCTATACATCTATTTATATATATATATATATATATATATATATATATACGTTAAAGTTATTTCTTCCAATTAAAATTATAAGCTTTTCCATTCTCTATTTCTAAAAATATAAATTATTATTATTATTAAGCAGCTACATTATTTAAGGCCGCTTCCCTCAGCAGGTAACTGACAGAATATCAGCGTTATGGATACGTTGGTACCCACAACAAGAAGCTGAGTCAAGACCTTTTTGTTGGCACGACACATTTAGGATCTACCTACTTATATCATAATATTATTATCGTTAAGTTTTATAGGTTAAGATATTTTTAGGTTAAGTATTTCCATATGTGTTGTGTTGACAAATAAAGATTTTCTATTCTATTCTATTCTATTCTATATTATCTTTTAAATTGCACCAAGTTTTAAGTATTTGAATGGATGATGATTAATACTGCACCAGTCTATCCTCTTCCAAAGCACATGTCAGGATTGCACTTTGATTCCCACTACTTGAAAATATTTGTGTGGTGAGCATGAATGTTTTCTATTGTCTGGTGTTTTTCAATATATTGTATTTATGTGTATCAAATATCTTATACCTTTTAAAGAGCAATATAAATGTATAATATACTAGAATTGCTTGTATGTATATAATCTGAATCTCGGAAATGGCTAGAACGATTTTCATGAAATTTAATATACAGAGGTTTTCGGGGGTGATAATCGATCTAGCTAAGATTCATTTTTAGAAAATTAAACAAAAAAAAATACCGAGCATAGTGTTAGGTATATTTATCAGTTATTTAGTACCCCATGTGTGTCCTGTTATATATTTTAAATATTTATGTACATTTCAAGCAAATTTACCAATAATAATTATCAATTGCAAATGTTATTTATAATTTACATTTTATTCTTTCAGAAAGGACACCTGCGAGACCTGTAAAGAGATCTGGTGAAGTTCTTTCAAATAAAGAAAATGCAATATAATTATCACAAGACAATATCAGTATTTTTTTGTAATAATATGAACTTGGCAGGTATGGGCGTAAATTTAAGGAGCACACCACGGGTGTGCCCGCGAAATTCAAATTTTTCGTGATTTTTCGCGATTTTTAAGCTAATAAGACATAATAGGCTTATGGCCGTCAAATTGCGATAATCCCAATATCTTCTTCACGTGTTTATATAAAAATCTCTGCTCGAAAGTGTCGAGTTAAAGAAATTAGTCTGAGATTTGCGAGTTACTTACATAAAACTCGATACTCGGACTAATTTCCTAGGATACACATTTTTATGCAAAGATTTTGATATAACCATGTAAAGATGATACTGACATTCTCGCAAATTGATTGCCATAAGCCGATCATGTCTAATTAGCGTACAAATTGCAAAAAACCACGAAAATTTTGAATTTCGCGGGCAGACCCGTTGATTTCACGTTAAATAAAGATTAATCAACTGATAATTTTGTTTAATTTTCCTATTTCATCTTCGTGCAATTCTGAAGATAATATGTAGATAAGTAGGTACGAATAATTTATCGATATCGACAAAACCCTAAATATCGATAAGTGTCACATCCCTTGATACGTTGCACATCCCTATTTGACAGAGACTACTAAGTTAGTCTTTAGTCTATGCTACTCAAGGAAGTTCATCGGTTGGTAGCAATGTTACCTATTTTAAAAGGTTGGCTAAAGAAGGTTAGGAATTGGTGAAAAAAACTTATTGTTCTAAGTTCCGTCTCTTAAAACGTAGTGATTATAATTATATACTCTTTGGTCGCCCGGCCGCGCCGGAACGCCTAGTATCGGGTACTCGGGGTTCACTATTTTGGCGATAATGGCTTACACATAAGAGTTGGATATATGCTATCGCGGGCTTTGTTGTAGAACTATTTAAGATAAACATTTCCATCATACATTATATACGTGTAACTCCAACGGTTTTCGCGGCGTACGTCGGTAAAGGTCGCAGACTGTAATTTTTTCCTATTTACGTGACACTTATCGTTATATATTTTGGATACTTCACACTATATCTTTATAAATAATTGCCGATGTGCTACTCGGATGTGTAAGCTATATTGCTGTAAAGTAAAGTTTCATCAAAATCCATTCTGTTTCGTGAGAGTAACAAACATTACATCCACACATTATTGCAAACTTTCGCGTTTATAATATTAGTAGGTAGGTTAATAGCAACAAGTAGGATTTAAGCGCACAAAACATGTACGCCTTCCAAAAATTTTTTTCAAGAGATATTGGACTCAGTAATTCAGTCTGCGCCCGCAGCAGTATTAATGTGCCACGTCCACCGTATTATAAGCTTCCGTGGAACAAAACTGTTACCGTGAGGTAGCGAGGTAAAGCGCCATCTGTTGCGGGCGCGATGAATCAATCAATCAATCAATCAATCAATCAATTTATTCATTTACTGGTATAAGTATTAACAAAAGTTGGTTGTTACAAAATATATATAAGGTCTAACTATACCACACCATATTGGCATGCAAATATAAATCATTAGAAAGTCAATTAACATTTTTAGAATCACAAACAAAAAATTATTAATTTACTATGAACATTGCACAATATAATATCATGAAAAAAGAAATATAATAATATCCAATTACAATTTACATCTTTGAAAATGTCAGTATTTTGTTGTATTAAAAGTCAAAATTTAAAACGTTATAAAAATTGTCATAGTGTTGGAAATATCATACTGCTAAAGGAACAATAAATCCCAGCAAAAACATTTTCATGTAAAATGTTGCCAAGACGAGAACATGTGGCTCACACTATCAAAAAGTTATCAGATCTCATGTAGAGCAAGACTTCTAACTCTACACGCCCTAACTCTATAAATCCTAACTTTATAAACTCTACACTTTAGTCAAAATATATTATGTCTTGGCTGTTTCGGTACCGTCACATGGGCGTAAAGTGAAGAATTTATTCACTGTTCAGTACTTTTCTAATAGAGTTTTGCAAGTGGCATAATGGACCATGCAAAATTCAAGAAATTTCACATTAAAATTAAATGGTATCACCATTGTTATGGGAAAAAACTTCCATTTATTAAAAATATCCTCTAAAGCAAAGGAACACACTTTTGCAAAGTGTGATGGAGTATTTGAAACCAATGCAGTTAGTAAAACCTAAGTGCAGTTTCTGAGGAGACTCAATACCTATCTAATAAATAATCGTTACTACAGAAACTAGGTATTGTATATCAGAAAAGTACAAAGTCAGTGAATAATATTTTTACTTTACACCCATGTGACAGTAACGAAACAGCCAAGACATAATATATTTTGACTAAAGTGTAGAGTTTATAAAGTTAGGATTTATAGAGTTAGGGCGTGTAGAGTTAGAAGTCTTGCTCTACATGAGATCTGATAACTTTTTGATAGTGTGAGCCACATGTTCTCGTCTTGGCAACATTTTACATGAAAATGTTTTTGCTGGGATTTCACTTCTTTTTGTAAGTTGTTTACGACTATATTTTTTATTTGGTTAATTTCCTTTTCTTTGGTGTATTTCTTGAATATCATTGCAAGGTGGATATTTGTTCGAATCAAGTATCCCCCCTTTATCATTTAAATGAGGGAACCCTCCTTGGTTCACCTAGTTTATTTTTTTCCTTATTTGTAGTTTATTACAATGAGTCCCTATATCAATTTTGAGACTCTAGCATCAATATTTGCGGTAATTTCATACAAACTTCCATCCCCTATTTTAAGGGGTTGGGGGGTTAAATTTCCAACTTTTGGAATTTTTTTGTTGGTTGTGTGCTAATACTAGCTTATATACCAAATTTCAGAAATTAAGTTTTTATTATACCTATATACTTATGGGAAACCCCATACGAACTTCCAACCCCCTAATTTTATGGATGTGGGGTGATTAACTAAAAATCCTCAAACACGTATTTAATTCTTTATTACAAAGAGTCCCTATATCAATTTGGAGACCTCTAGCATCAATATTTGCGGTAATTTCATACAAACTGCCATCCCCTATTTTAAGGGGTTGGGGGTTAAATTTCCAACTTTTGGAATTTTTTGTTGGTTGTGTGCTAATACTAGCTTATATATCAAATTTCAGAAATTAAGTTTTTATTATACCTATATACTTATGGGAAACCCCATACGAACTCCCAACCCCCTAATTTTATGGATGTGGGGTGATTAACTAAAAATCCTGAAACACGTATTTAATTGTTTATTACAAAGAGTCCCTATATCAATTTTGAGACCTCTAGCATCAATATTTGCGGTAATTTCATACAAACTTCCATCCCCTATTTTAAGGGGTTGGGGGGTTAAATTTCCAACTTTTGGAATTTTTTTTGTTGGTTGTGTGCTAATACTAGCTTATATTTAAAATTTCAGAAATTAAGTTTTTATTATACCTATATACTTATGGGAAACCCCATACGAATTTCCAACCCCCTAATTTTATGGATGTGGGGTGATTAACTAAAAATCCTGAAACACGTATTTAATTGTTTATTACAAAGAGTCCCTATATCAATTTTGAGACCTCTAGCATCAATATTTGCGGTAATTTCATACAAACTGCCATCCCCTATTTTAAGGGGTTGGGGGGTTAAATTTCCAACCTTTGGAATTTTTTTGTTGGTTGTGTGCTAATACTAGCTTATATATCAAATTTCAGAAATTAAGTTTTTATTATACCTATATACTTATGGGAAACCCCATACGAACTTCCAACCCCCTAATTTTATGGATGTGGGGTGATTAACTAAAAATCCTCAAAGACGTATTTAATTGTTTATTACAAAGAGTTCCTATATCAATTTTGAGACCTCTAGCATCAATATTTGCGGTAATTTCATACAAACTTCCATCCCCTATTTTAAGGGGTTGGGGGGTTAAATTTCCAACTTTTGGAATTTTTTTGTTGGTTGTGTGCTAATACTAGCTTATATACCAAATTTCAGCTTTCTAGGTCTTCAGGAAGTACCTAGGAATTTTGATGATCATCAGTGAGTCAGTCAGTCAGTCAGTCAGTGACGAAATTTGGGTTTTTTAGACGTCAATAAAATCTAAAGTATAAGAACTATAAAATTGAAACTTTATAGGTTTAATAAGTTCACTGGCGACATCATTTTCCGAGAATTTTGATTATCTGAAATAATTCAGGCCCAAGTTATAAGGGTTTAAAAATACGGCGAAACACTTCGAGAAAAGATAGGTAGTGCCCTCGCGCTTCGCTTGGCTCGTCTTGGCGGGGACACTACCGTGTCCCCAGATATTATCTTAGGTATTCTTCAATGCTGTAAAAATTCTTTTTTATTAGGTGGTGTTATGAACTTGCGACTTCGCCCGGATAAAGTGCAAGTCAAATTCGCGCTCCGAGAGATGCATACTAAATAAAATACGTTAATTAATTAACAAACAAGTAAATAATTAAAAAACACGACTGCCCTGTGGTAAAACGAAGTTTCCAAAAAAAAAAATATAGCCTATGTTTCTCGGAATGATGTAAAGATTCTAACGATACCCCAATAATACTGATCGTTTCACAGGTCTGAGTGAAGGTCAATCTGGTTGTATGCCAGCAGTCCTAGCCTTAAACTACCATAGTAGACATTTTTGTGACAATTATTTCTGTCCTATAACTCCTAAAGGTAATATATCCTAGCGAGGCAATATATCAATATATCCTGTCCTAGCGTGGAAATCGTCGACCGAATTGGCTATCGAAGCCGAAACGAACCAGAGGGACTAATTATGGCGAAAGACTCACCTGACAAGCATCAACACCGCCCCTGGGATAGCCGGCGCACAGGAAAGTGTCGGTGATGGGTTGGAAGTACGCGCGGTCGCAGTCCTCGTTGCGCCACACAGGCAGCCTGGCCTCCAGCTGCCGCGAGCTCTCGCCGCCGCCGTACCTGGTGGTCCCCCAGCCCACCACCGTGGCCACGGAGCCATCGAACTGCTGCCGGGAGAGCTCCCCATGCGGCAGGCAGATTGGTATCACGTACTTTGACTTCTGGACGTTTTCTGAAACAGTTTTGGTAACATTAGGGTTCGTCTGGTTTAGATTACCATGTCATTCTAAGACAGTTTTATTTGTGTCCTTTAACCTTAATGGATTCTAGTTCTGATGGCATACGCAATAGTTGAACAATCTCATGTTATTCAGCACACAGTAAAAGAGGTCTCTGATTTAATTTTAAAATCCTTTCTACGCAAACACAAAAACTCTCTCAGGGTCAAGAGCGTCAGTCACAGAACAGTAAAACGGTATTAAAAGTAATTTTAATATTATCTTGTTTTCGTATACAGGATTCTTGTCCAAATTCCAGAAACAGAAGTCACCTCAACAAAGAACAATAGGCCAGGACAGATAAAGGTAGTTCAATTCACGAAGACGCACCCGATTCCTTCTTACAAATCGCAATATGAAACATAAGCGATTGTGAAGGAGTGGGACGCTTCTTCGTGGATTGAACAACCCTCGTATAATAGGGTCTATTATGGACTCGTAGTTTTGTCTCAACAGCTCATTATCATAAGGCATATCTTACCAGCCAACACCAGCACAGCGATGTCGTTGTAGTAGCCGACCCTGGAGAACTGGTCGTGAGCGCGCACGGCGCTGACTCTCAACGTCACAGGGCGGGAGGGCTCGTCGTCGCGCGACAGATCCACGTCACCAAGTCGCACGCTGAACTGACGTGCTGGGAACCTGTCAGACGCACATTGAATAACAGGACTGGCGGTACAAAGTATTTTCTAATGGCACTAGTTAGAAAATACTTCTTGATGTACGGTTGTTTATCAGGTGGTAGACATATAGGACTCTTGTTGCAGAGCCCAAACCACAAAAGCAATAGTTGCGACTTGCGAGGCGTTATTGTGTTCCGGTTTGAAGGGCCCTGTATAGCCGGCGTCAAAAAAACTGACAATCGCAGGCATTTAATGCAACGTATAAATTGCAACGCAATTTTCTGGGAATGGGACACATCACACACTGCATTTCAGATAGACAGACGTATGACCACTTTAAATTAGGTCAACATCTTGCTCGTCTGCTTAATTTCTTCCATAAAAAAAGAGCAGAAATACAACAGAAGTTCAGAGTGAGTCTAGGAGTAAAGTCTGGAACCTACGGCCTCTGTTTGGAGTCCCTGGTGCAATGCGCGGCAGTCAGCACGTGTCTCCTGCCGACCAGGGTGCCTCCGCACCAGAATTCGCGTCGCTTGCTGCCATGCAGGTAAATGGCCGCCATCCATGGCCACGCGCCAGGCTTGGACTCCGTGCCACCCACGATCCTGCCGCCCTCATCTTCTCTCTGACCACAATCTGGAAGATGGAGACCGAATACAATTTATCATGTACAACCAATTTTAATCTCACAGTGCTGAGTACCATAAGTCCTAGGCTGGTAATACAATAATTGCCATATTTTCTTCCAAAGTTATGGTAGGGAAACGAAACGTGACAAGGGCGAATCAGCCATGCTATTCTGCAAAACAGCGACGAGCGTACATCTCTGCATCTATGAATTTGTCAGTTGTAATAGAGTACAATTTTGCATGCCATATTCGGGTTGGCAGCTGTCTGACAGCTATTTCATTTTGTAGAATAGCACAGCAGTTCAGAAACGGGAAGGGGTGCGGTAGTTAATAAAGTACTTAATATTATTTTAGTTACACAGCGTACCGCACCTGAAAGCTTTTAAACATTGGACGTGCTATTAAAAAGGGTTAATAAATCAGAAACTGATGATGAAAGAAATGATTGATTGAAATTCCTCTTGTAAAATTCGAAAATACTAATTGTTTCTATGGTAATCTAGAATGTTGAAAGAGCTCTTCTAAAAACATTCATTTTTGTCAGAACATCAGCCAGAATGTGTTAGAAAAAAAAATTAAAAATTGGGTTGAACAAAAAATTACCATTTACATCGACTATGTTGGAGTAATTCGCGATGAATGAAGGCGGCAACGTATAGTAGCTAGTTGTAGATGGAACTCTTGTAGTTGTAGTAGAAGGAGTCGTGGTGGTAGGTCTTGAAGTAGTCGTTGTAGTCGGTCTAGGAGTAGGTCTTGGTCTTTTCGTAGTTAAGACTAGGATCGCTGAAGGCTTTTTAGTAGTTGTAGGCTTAGCCGTTGGTCTCGGAATTGGTCGCTGTGTGGTTACAGGGACTAAATAAGTAGGTTTGCTGGTGGTGGATATAACTGGTTTTTCTACTGCCTGTGTTGGAAGGACTACTCCATCTCTTGGGCAACAGACTCCAGGGACGAATAGATCCTTGAAGCATAATGATTCACGAAGACTAACTAAGTTCAAAAGCAGTTGTGGACAGTTGCTCAAGTCTTCGCATACACCTTCCTCGCCTTCAGGCGTAGTACACGCTTTAGCGTCATTCCTGTCCAAATCTCCTGTAGCTATTCTGGTTATTGGAGCGTCCGGTAATACTTTGGGTAAAGCTTTCTTTACTATGGGCGCTATTTTATCCGTCACGTTTCTCCCTAAAACGTTCTTGCTAATTGTGTAAAGTGCATGAGGAAGCTGTTGTAAGTTCGGATCTGATTCGTTTCTTTCGTTATCATTCACTATGTCTACTAAATAATGGCCTACAGTGTTTATTGCTCCTAGTGTTTCTGATATTCTCGTGAAAGCAGATTCCGAGAGGAGTCTTCCATCGTTTTGGTTGTTTCTTGATTCTAAATTGATTAAATCGACTGAGGATCTCGTGTCGTAAGCTTGAGGGTACTCTCGAAAGTTCTGCGGCCCTTGGTAAGGGTTTTGATTGTGGGAATAGTGGTTGTACGACTGATAGGGGTCGTTATAGTTCTGTATATCAGGTGATCTTCTTCTTGGAGACGTAAACTGATGCCATGGTGGATGGCCTGGTTGCCCGTATGGATACGAATTTTGACTCGTTGGCTGTACAAAAGACACTGAAAAAAAGAAATATGCGATTATTAAAGGCATTTTTGGTTATTTCTAAATGAATAGGTAGTAAAATTCTTGATGCGTACCTACCCGTGTGGGCTGGATACTGGCATCTTGCGTGTATTGTTAGAAGTAGAATACCTGGAAAAGAAAAGATAGGTTAAGATTATGTATTTTACTACACTGAATACCAGTGGAAAAATTATGCTGCTAACACCTTCCCGCTTCGTTCAGGGCTAAGGAGGCTGAAATTCTGACAATAGCTTTCAAAAATCTTTGTCTATTGAAGAAGCAATGTTTTAGGTTGAAGGATTTTGGGCTCGGTGGTAATAGGTAGGGAAGCCGTAGGGTGTCTGCTATAAATTAAAAGCAATGTTTTAGGTTGAAGGATTTTGGGCTCGGTGGTAATAGGTACTCGTAAGTTGATGAATTATTATTTAGGACTTTTCTTTTATAAGCATTTGTGTAGACTAGCTTATTATTTTTTTATCAAATAGAGCGAAAATTGCTGTGTTTTAATTGGCTTTATTTGGACCTCGTTTAGAGATCGTATAGTATAGAATATCATTAAACTGTGCTTTAGCGTTCTATTCCAAGGGCTGGAGATTGAATAGGTTCCTCTGACTTTTGTGCCCTGAAGGTTAATGCATGTAAGTTCAAAGTGGAAGTCGTATAAAGCATTCTAAGATATTTTATTCATTACCATTAGCAAGTCGTTTATGTAAAGACAAGCTGTTCTCATTATTATCTCAGTGAGTCTGAAAGTGTGTAGCAAGTGTGTTTGCAGGGCTCTCGTTCCCATACTAGTTAGTTTCTTTACGTCATTGTTCATTGTTACCTTCCATGATAAAACGCCTCATTTTCTCCAGTTTTTAATTATTTAATACCTAAGTATTTCATGTTAGGGACCTGATTTTGGAGCGTAAAGTTGTTGTAAAATAAAAATAATAACTTAATATTGTGATTTGTCTCTTCTAAATTAAAAGTGTATCAAAATTATCGGTGCCAACGGGATTTGAGCCCGTACCCCATGAGAACACAATTGAGCTTTGGGTGCAAGCAGCGGTAGTTGCTCCCATAGCTCAATTGGTAGAGCGCCCAGTCGCGATAGCTGGGGGTACGGGTTCAAGTCCCGTTAGCAGCGATAATTTTGATACACTTTTAATTTATAATAATTTCCCGGGCTGTGTTCCCGTGTGTGAAACACTGTAACAAAAATATAAATTGTCTCTTCTACTTCTACCAGAATTACCCCGGAACAATCCACGGGATTAGCGAAAACCGAAATTCACGCGAGCGGAGCCGCGGGCAACTAGTAAACGATATTTTGTTTTATAGTTAAGTAAGTATAGAATTAACGATCGACAGGTTTCTATTATGTCTAGGGCACGCTTGTGCTATTTTAAAAATATAAAATAACCCCTTACATAATGTATCGTTGTTGGTCAGAGCTTTCTAATTTCACAACTCCTCGCAGATCTTATCAAAAAAGGCGATCATAGAAAAGATCGCGCGCCCAAAACTTGAGTGAAACGATCCATATCCGTATTCCGTAGGTAATAACCTATACGTAATCAGGCAATTAACCAAGAAGCGTGGTTACCAGTTCTATATTCGCACCTAAAATCTGTGTTCGTAACTATCTTCTCGCAGCTTCTTAGAAAGTTTTCACGAAAATTTGCATTGCACGTGACTCATCAAAGAATCACTCACTCAAATCAAGAAGAAGAAGGGAGCATCGTCACTTACTATCAAGTGATATCGCAGCCAAGTGCGTAAATAAATAAATAATAATCGGCCAAGTGAGTGTCGAACTCGAGCACGAAGGGTTCCGTATCATTATCGTATTATATTATATAACGTAGCGAGATGATGATGCAGAAGCCAGAAGGCTCAATTAGGTATATCCTACTAACACTATACAAGTAGCATAAGTAACGATCCGGGCAGCTGACAGGAAAACGATAGATGCCTTTGAGATGAGGTGCTGGAGGAGGTTGCTTCGCATACCGCGGACAGCCAAAAGAACGAACATCTCGATACTTAAGCAACTGCACGTTAGCACTAGACTCTCGACAATCTGTTACCAGAGAATTCTTAGTAATTTTGGTCATATTGCCCGCCGCCTTCCAGATAACTTGGAGAAACTCATAGTTGTGTGACCTGTATCACGTCCAACAGGCGGCTGTATCGCCTCGAGGTGAGTTGGAAGAAGCGAGGCAGAAGGCGCAGGGATGTTATGGATATATAATTTCGGATCCGGATATGGATATGGATATTGGTAAAAATAATATCGGTTTCGGTTACGGTTATGGATATTAAATTATTTCGGATATCCGATAGTTTCGGTTACGGATATGGATATCCATAACAACACTAGTTGTGTGTTATAATTGAAACTATCCCGCAGCACAAGCTATTGGATATTTCAATCCATGAAGACGAACCCCTATCTGTCAAAATCGGTTATGTTTCATTCGATTCGTATGGAGTTTGACAGAGTGGAGTGCATCATCGTGGTATGAAATAAAGCTCTAGATGAAAGCACGCTGGCGGAGAATGCTCACTCACTCCTCTTGAAGCCACAATTAGCCGCTATTATTCGCGCAGCAGTGGCGGTAGGTAAGTACTTGTATGTTTTTCGAGTGTTGTTAACGATTGCATTGATTTCATAAGAACTCGCCGCCGCTGACCCGAATGCTGCGGGGAAATACGTTCGCCTCATCCGCACCCCGCTCACGTATGCACTTATGCGCCACTAACATAATAATTAATAATCCACTACACAAATAAATACGGAATAAAATATTTTTCAGCACACTTGCTCATAAAATAATAATTTCACCGCGATTAGGCAGATAATGACACCTATAATCGCAAACTGTGACTTTTTCATTATTATTATTCACTAGTGAGTTAGGCAGGTTTTTTGTTGATTTTATCTACTAAATAAAATTAATTTTAGTATTATTTTATTCACAAGTGTGTTGAAAAACGTCGTATGATACACGTGAGTATTGATGATTACCGTCCTTGGCTATCTTAAGACCCTCACCTAACGGTTCAATGGCGCCTCAGCGGTAATCACCAACTTTACTCACTTGTACCATAAACTACTACCGTAAAACGGGGTAAATAAGAACGGCGGGGTAAATAGGAATATTTTTCTGATTTTCTAAACTGTCCTGTTTGTCATAGTGTGTATGAGAGATCAATGTTTTTTTTTATTTTTTAATGAAGCCTATGATTTTTGCTACTGGCAGGATTGATCAGTTTTAAACTAGCCAATCAAATTCCACTAAAAAACCGCGTTCAAAGTGAGGTCCTCGTGAACACTTGAAATTGCTCTTTTTTATTTTAAGTTTTCTATGTGTATATATATGAAAGTGTTTGAATTGAAGTAATTATTACAATAATAGTGTATTGAAGGTTAAAGAAACGTTAAGAGGTAAGTAAATATAAGCGTAATTTCATCGTAAATCCTAATTTTAGTCGAAGGGTCGTTTTTTGGTTATTTTGGGGTTAAAAGAAACGTGAAGGGGGGAAATTGGCACATGAACAGGTATAAATGGAACAGCATGGGGGTTATTTGGTTCGGGTGAGAGGTAAATAGGAATCATACAATAGGGCTGTCAAAAACCAAAACTTAATTACTGTAGTACCATTTTTTTGCTATTACGAGCTTAATTTGACCATTATTTACATTTACCTAACTAGGCATAAATCTTTTCCTTCATTTAGTGAGGCTATGATGCCTACAAATAGGACAACTAATTTTTTATAAAACATTAAAACGTTTAATTTACTTTGGATAAAAAAAAAAGATTCCGACGAATTCAGAACCTCCTCCTTTTTTTAAAGTCGGTTAAATATAGTGACAGCCCTGCGTAAAATTCCTATTAACCCCTCTCTTATACCTATTATCCCCATTGGGGGTAAATTGGAATTTAACATAGTTTTTGGTGAAAATATCAAAATATTTGCCATATTTTAGAATCTAAAGCTACTCAACATCTAAAACAGCTTGCCAGCCACCCTAGACAGTATCTTAACATACCCAATGTGTTGCGGAATAAGGTTTAAATTAGAGTTGAAGTTGGAAATCGTACCTATTTACCCCGTTTTACGGTATTCAATTAACAGCATAGATGCCGTATTTCAGCGACTATACACTACACTACTTAGTACTACACGTCTACACTAATACAGGTCACTAGACCTGTGGTTAAAAAAACTATAAAGACAGTTACTTTCTTTATACGTCATGTATTTTGTGATGGTCTATAATCGCTATAAAGCAGAAACACGTATGGATAAATATTTTCGATACAAAGTTCTCCCAAAAGTTGCTCCAAAATCTCTATTTTTCCTAACTTTTATCGGAAACTACAGTGGATGTTTTATGATAATTGTTACTTTTTGCTGAATTGTTTGATTGAGAATATGATGAGGATACGTTCGAATGGCAGCGTTTGGAATTGCCTGAATTTGGTAGCATCACAGGATACTGCTATCCTGTTTAATTATATACTCGTATGTATCTAAATTCGTATGAATATTCCACGAATGATGTATGTTTGATGTTTCTCATTGCAATTACGATGTAAACAACCAAATAAAAATGTAAAAAATCAGTCAAGTGCGAGTCGGACTCCCGTACGAATGGTTCGGTATAAAAAATCTAAATTAATATCGAGCAAAATAAATATTGACTTGGGCTTCTGCATCACACGAACGTAGCAAGTTGATGATGAGCCTCAATGTTATTCTACTATAACTCAACTTACTCTACTAATTAATACTAAAGTCATATTGGGGCTTCCGCATCACCGACCAAAAACGAGCAAAAATTTCTTCTCATTTTTCTTTTTAATTATTTCTTTTCAATTCATTCTGTGTTTTTTAGTATTGTGCTATTATAGCGGTAACAGGCATAAATAATTGATCATTGTGAAAAAACTGTTTAACTATCACAGTTCAAGAGATACGGCCAGACGGCCAGACGGATGCCTTAGTAATAGGATCCCGTTTTACCCTTTGGGTACGGAACCTTAAAAAAGTGACTAAGTATATCCACGGAATACCATAATGGGGTCTTACACTACTTTTGAATTTGATAAAAAATATTACTTTATTATAAACTAGGATAAAAATAATAACGTGCAGTGAAAGAAATATTAAAATCCAACGAAGATTTACAAAGTTACAGGCGTTTAAACTTTGGAGTGGGGGGATCTTCTATCCCTTTCTCGCAAAACGAAAATTTGTATGAAGCCGCACGAAGCTACTATGGCATTGGTAAGGTGTGACGTCACAATGTCATGTTGCTATCTCTGTCTAATCACAAATCTTTAAATGCTTATAACTTTTTTGTTATTTGATCGATTTAATTAGTTCTTTCAGTGCACGTCATTATTTTAATTCTACTTTATAATAAAGTAATAAAAAAATTGGAGTCAAATACCCTATTGGTGTAACCCATTCTAAAGCAGTCGATGCGTGACTCAGAGCTTTCAGATTTTTACATAATACTTATTCGTATAAGAACATTGACATAAACACCAATTACCAAACATAGCATTTATTTGACGATCAAATGAAAAACAACACTATAATAATTATAGCCTCCTATGTCTTCCACATACCAAGGCCGATTTCACGTACATTAATTACTGGTCAAGTGCGTGTCCGGCCATATATACTGTAGAGTTCCGTAGATGCCATTTTAGATATTTCAATCCACCAAGACGCGCTCCACTGTGTCAAAATTGTTAATGTTTCATTAGATTCGCATGAAGTACTTATGACATAGTGGGGCGCGTTTGATTACGCATATTATTATAACATGATTATCATGCAACCGCTGATTTTATGACGTAACGTATAAATATCGATTATAAATGACGCACTTATAGCATATCGTCTCAACCTTCCCACAGCTGGGAAGCTGGCAGCTTCCCTTACTGCTCCCAGTAGTAGTGGGACTAAAGCGCGGTTTCCACCAAAGCGGATCTGTGTTTGAGTAACCAATCAGATTTCGTCGAGAATTATGACATCTCCGAAACTGATGGAAGAGATGTCGAAATAACGAAATCTGATTGGTTACTCAAACCCAGCTCCACTCCGCTCCGCTTTGGTGGAAACTAGGCCTTATGGCAATAGCGCACGAAAAATGTTGCCAGTTTACTGGTGTCAAAAATGTTTTAAGTTTTAGATGTACCAACACCGTCACTTGTAGCCGACCGTACTATTGTCACAGATTTTAACTACTGTCTATGGATTGCGATTTGCGTTCCACGCCACAGATCAATATACCTTTCATTAGCCCACACGCGAGTTACAACTTACAACAGGGATGATTTCCACCATGGTAAAATAATGGTGGTAAAACACTAAAAGCTTTTAGAGAACGCTAAACGGTGGTCAGCTAAAACGCTATGCATGACTGATTGCGATGGCTATAAACTTAAAGCGGCAAGTAGTTACAAGTTACAGTAACGAATAGAATAACAATAACAATTTAACAATTATACGCGCTTCCGTAACGTGTAGTTAACTGAAGAGCGCTTTTACTTTTTACGGTTACTGTCTTTTGATGAGTTAAACATGTTTTAGAACCACCCTAAAAACATAACCCTTCCTTGCCAGAATTGGTAAAAACACTAAAAGCTTTTAGAGAACGCTAAGCGGTGGTCAGTTAAAACGCTATGCATGACTGATTACGATGGCTATAAACTTAAAGCGGCAAGTACAAGTAACAGTAACGAATAGAATAACAATAACAATTTAACAATTATACGCGCTTCCGTAACGTGTAGTTAACTGAAGAGCGCTTTTACTTTTTACGGTTACAGTACGCGCGGCGAGAGTTTGGCTTTGACCTTCGGGTGGAGGGGATTACTGCGCATGGGTACTGTCACGCGCGTGCCATCAGCCAATCAGATCACCGCGTCAATCAATCAGCGCCAATCAGAGCACCGCGTGCGCCTACACACCCGCCCCACACCCCGCTAATTGCCCGTTGATACCCAATTTCTGATTTCTGCGCAATAACGGTCAAAGCCAAACTTTCGCCGCGCGTACTGTACTGTCTTTTGATGAGTTGAACATGTTTTAGAACCAGTTTTAACATAGATAAACCAAGCGACTCTAACTAGACGAGATGTCGTTATGATGCAATCTTTATAATATAGTTCTTTCTAAGTAATACCTACTTAGAAAGAACTATAATATTATAAAGGTTAAGTTTATTTAACTAGGTATAGTTTGTGAGTGAAGAGTCGATTGAATTTACAACGGAGAAATCTGCCTATGGGATTCGTAGATGTAATCGTTTGCGTCAAATCACGTCATCAACTCAAAAAAAAACTCAAATAATCTTTATTTCACATAGGCCTAATATACAGGCTCTTGTAATAGGTCAGCATGATATTTGTCACATTTGTATGGCGATAACTCCAACCTTACATTTTTCAGCTTCGGATTCGGACAGCTTAGATTTTCTATTTTTCGGAGCTATCCAAAGTGTGGGTTAATTCGCATGGTGTGCCCGCAGCATACTTTTTAACTTGATTCTAGAAATACATTACCTAACGTGATAAGAAATTACGATTATTTTATTTTATATTCAATACAAAAAAAAAATACGTAAACCTTCTTCATACAAGCAAACAGTAGCGTCATCTGTCACAAGTGGAAAATTAAAAAAATTTTAAACACCCACGACTCTTATAGACTTGAAATTGAAAAAGGATTAAATAATATTTTTAAAACTCCCCGACTAAAGGAAAGTAATAACTAAGAACCTATCAGTATAATTACAAATCCAAGAAAATCCGCCGGAGCTGCTATGTTCTGCCTGTGCCGGTGTTGATGGTGCAAGATGTTACTGTTTACCAGTGTGTGTGTTTACTTTATTCATTCGGTAACTAATTCAATTTCTCGATACTTCTTATAATAATCTACCGGTAAGCTTACCTTTAGGTACTAACTGCATTAATTGATATTGGAAACAGAAATGACAATGGCAGCTCCGACGGATTTTCTTGGATTTGTAATTATACTGATAGGTTCTTAGTTATTACTTTCCTTTAGTCGGGGAGTTTTAAAAATATTATTTAATCCTTTTTCAATTTCAAGTCTATAAGAGTCGTGGGTGTTTAAATTTTTTTTAATTTTCCACTTGTTTTATACTTTTTCAATTATTATACCTATTATATTATTACAAAATAAAAATTAATTTTTAAACTAGCCACTATCTCCTCTATACAGCGTCGGAAGGCATCATTGACCCTTGTCATCAGATCAAATGTGTTAGAATAGTTAAACGAAACCAAATGGGTCTAAGCTCGAAATATTTTAATTGTTACGATTGTTGAGTAACACCCAATCCCAAGTTGCATCGTCAGATATTATGTCCTCGTCACGAAATATGATATAATGTGTCGGCCTCGTTAGAACATATCAAACAATCTCTAACACAAGGAGTTTACTAGAAATATTACCAGACATAGAAAAATTGCGCTACCAAGTGATAAAGAAACGTTTTTTGTGGCGCCCCCTGCCGTGTAATCCCCGTAACAACTACCTACGAACCATTACCAATAATTCACTCGTATTGTACAGAAAACTGTATCCAAATCCGTTCAGTCGTTTTAGAAATGATTGGAAACATTCGTTTGCAATATTAAAGTTTATTATCGCGCCCCCTGGTGAGTGATTTCCGTAACAACTATCTATTAATGTATCCAAATCGAGTCAGTCGGTTTTATTCCAAAAGCTTAAATTGGGAACATTCGTTTGCATTCTAAATGTATTTATGGCGCTCCCTGGTGAGTGATGTTTGTAACTACTATCTACGAACCATCGCCAATAAGTCACTAATATTTTTTTAAAAACTGTATCAAAATCGGTTTAGCCGTTTTTGAAATAAATGGGAACATTCGTTTGCACTATAAATGTTTTTTATGGCGCCCCCTGGTGATCGATGTTCGTAACAACTATCTACGAACCATCGCCAATGAATACCAAACATTATACAGAAAACTGAATCTAAATCGATTCAGCCGTTTTGGAAATAAATGGGAACATTCAATGTGCACAAACAAACAAACAAACAAACAAACAAACATTTTTTTTATTGGATATTCGTTTTTTATGCACAATTTAACATACAAACAAACAAAAAACTATATCAACTAACTAATGTACAAACGGTCTCTCACCCTAAACCGTACTCCGTTCCGTCGTGGGTAAAAATACCCGCCGCCGCCGCCGCTGACCGAACTACCGCGTGGCCTTATACTGTTGGTACTAATGACACCCATAAACCGGCGACATTTTTTCGCGCTGTTCGCCCTGTTTTTACACGACTGCAAGAAGGGTTATGTTTTTCGCGCGTATCTTGTATGTATGTATGTATGTATGTATGTATGTATGTATGTATGTATGTAAATTTCTTTATGACCACGTATCTTCCAAACGGCTGGATGGATTTTGACGTTAATGGTATCGTTAGATTCGTCTCATTAACCCAAGTGTTCTTAGATAGGTTTTTGAAAATAAAAAGCAAAATGGCGAATTTTGGGCCTAAAATTGTCAGTCATTTACAAAATATTTATAACCAAACCTATCGAGTGGGGTATCAAAATGAAGGGAATTACAAGGAGATTACAAAAATATATATAAGTCATATGTTTCGAATTAATTTGGAATTATAAACAGTCGATCAATGCGTTCAAAATGATAATATTTGTAGTTTTTGATAGCGTTAGTCTTGTATTGACCAAATGTGTGTCGTACTTTATATTGTGCATTTTTACTTGGTATAAGCGGGCGGGACCTATTAATTTTCTCTATGTTAATTTATAATTTGCGAAAATAGGTCCCGCCTTCTATATTTTTAAATTGAATGCGAAAATTTAACTAAAGCTTTCAGCTCATAATGTTGTTTGTTAAAATGAAGTAAAAATTGCATCGATTTAAGTTTATTATAATTTTGTTTTCGTTGTCCGCCTTGTTTCAGTCTTTTAAGTGATTGCATTTTAGTTGACATTTTTGCAGTCGGGTTTTTTGATTTTTTTAAATTATTTATTTTATTAGTATACAAGTCTGTTATTAAGGACGAATTAATAAGCATAGCTCGTCTTGCAACGCAGTGACATGACACTGGAAGTCGGTCACACAAACCGGAGCCTGCACTCGAAGTGTTACGACAACTTACGTCGCTCGTGTCCGGTTATGTTGCGCCCGCGCCGCGTAACAGCGCGGTAAGCGGCCAATAATAAGCGGCCAATAATAAATTTTTGTTGGAGGACACTATTTAGGCGATACTGAAGCCAAAACTGTAATTTGTTTCATTTTGTCTGTCTGTCTGTCTGTTTCAAGGCCGCGCATCACAGCTAATCCGCTGGATAGATTTAAATGAAACTTGACATGATTATAGTTCATACTCCGAGGTAGGACGTAGGTGGACATAGGCACAGGACGTGTCACTGGGTCGAAATATCGACAGTTAAAATCGTCCTTTTGATCTTTCAACTATGTACATATATGAAATTTTATATGATTATTATTAAGAAAAAGGAGTTTTCAAAATCACCACAAGATAACCCGTCCGCAGTATAGGAACAGGTTTCTGTACAACATCAAACCAGAATCCTGCGGAAAATCAAAGAATTTCACGGTACTTATATATGTAAAAAAAGGCGTGTGGCACTCGGAGACTACCGCGGTATAGCTATTGCATAGAATTTAAAGTTATTTTTAGTTTTGCCATCAATCGAAAAGTAGAACTTTTGGTACCAGGCTGCCAGGAATGCAGGGAGTGCAACTTCACAAACTTTTTAGTTTTTAAAACTAAAAATTTGTGGAGTTGCGCTCCGTGCTTTCATGGTAGCCTAGTACCATAAGCGCTACTTTAGGAGTGCCAGGTTATTTTCGTTACGGAATTTCTGGATTCGGTCTGCACCGTCAAAGCCCGCGATAGAAGCTATGCAATAGCTTAAAAGTAATTCACGCGGGCGGAGCCGCGGGCAACAGCTAGTTTTATTATAACATTAAACGATGATTACCGAGAAGTTGTTAGTTTGGTATGCAAGGATTACTTAACAGTTAAGACGCCCATTCACAACAAGGCATGGAAGTCGGATGACATCATTAGCTTTCACTGAATGACTGTTAGAACAGTCATCGCTTAGGAAAGCCTCGAAACAACTGCCGACGGCGATGAAGAAATCATAACGAACAAGCAAATCTCTCGCTAATCAATTAGAATTACTTATTAGTGGAGCCACAAAGCATTTAATTATCCTCTATCAATTACTTACGTCTAGTACAGTTTGCACAAAAATTAAAAGTAAGTAATAATTGTTCGCTGGGACACGAATGGTCGCGCTCGCACACCTCCTGAATCCTGTGGCACTGGTCAAGGGTCTAACAGCCAGTTTCTTCATTGATAGTAACAGCTAAAGTAATGGTTAAATATGGTGGTATCACGAAAGACATAAGGATCAGCTGTGCTATTCTACAAAATGAAATAGCTGCCGAATATGGCATGCAAAATTGTACTCTAAGTATTACAACTGACAAATTCATAGATGCAGAGATGTACGCTCGTCGCTGTTTTGCAGAATAGCACGGCAGACCGCCATATTTAACTACTAGCTGATGCCCGCGACTTCGTCCACGTGGGATAAAAACTATTCTATCTTTTAAGTTGGACCAAATGACAGATATTCACGAAGTTTGAACTAAATCGGTTCAGTAGTTTAGGAGTCCATCGCGGACAAACATTGTGACACGAGATTTATATATATTAAGATTACTTTAGCTGTTACTATCAATGAAGAAACTGGCTGTTAGGAATAAGATTTACCCCCTATCCTAGGCTATCACGGATTCACAAACGTTAAACAGTCGTTTTAAGCGATTTTTAGTGTCTTTCAGTTAAATTATAAAGAAAATTAGTTTCAAATTTAAACGTCATGTATTTTTGGTCTTTAATCTAAATTCGCTGTGAAGCATCAGAAACTCGATTGGATACAATTTTCTCGATAGAAATTTCTCACAAAAGTTGCTCCAAAATCTTAGGTACTATTTGTTTTAGTCTATATCTATATTATTATTACTTATAATAAAACTGTAAAGGGTCGAATTCTGTACATTGAAGATATTTTGAAAATTTTTGTTGGAGGACACTATTTAGTCGATACTGAAGCCAAAACTGTAATTTTTTTAATTTTTGTCTGTCTGTCTGTCTGTCTGTCTGTCTGTCTGTCTGTCTGTCTGTCTGTCTGTTTCACGACCGCGCATCACGGCTAATCCGCTGGATGGATTTAAATGAAACTTGACATGATTATAGCTCATACCCCGAGGTAGGACATAGGATACTTTTTGTCCCGAAATTCATCATGGTTTCCCTGGAAGACGGCATCAAAGTCAAAATGTGTATTTACTTATAATTCATTAACGTGTTCTCCGATTTCATTCATTATTTTTTTGTTAGAAAGATGGTACTTCATAGATCTTCCTAGAAATATTTGAGGGTTATCAGTTTTATAGTTCAGAAATTACAGACCCCCAAACCCTCAGTATCAAGTCCAAAAAACTTGAACCACGGAACATATAAAGAATCTTAGAATGTACGGCTCAACTTAAGCTGGCTGGAAGTTCAACCATATGAAATAAACAGAACACATATATTGAAACTGTAAGTAAATTAGCAATACTTATTAAAAAAAAAGAAAAATCTGACAGTGACTAGCACTGAGACAACTGTGTCAGAAAAATATTTTAAAGATTTTAAAACACACATTGAGATCGTTTTCAATTTAATTCATCTTATTGGAAGCCAGCACATACCCATTAAGGTTTGGATTTTTTCTGCGGTTCCAGTTTCATCATTTGCTCTAATGCTAGGTAAGGTACCCGGTATTTCACATAAAAAGATGATTCAGTTACAGGCCCCAATAATATAAACGTGGCATTGTTCAAGGACTTGGAGATCTTATATTATATACAAAGGATGTACTTGAATCCTGAGGCAGAGCATCGGGGTCATCATCATCAGGTCGCGTCCGCGTTGGTGCAAATGCATGTTGGCATGACCCATTAATCACAAAACTAGGCATGTTAAGAGTCTTAACACGTTGCTGTGGCTACGATTTTTTTCAAACTTACCCTGGTGTGCTAATATTACCCCGCAATAAACTTCCTTACGGCGCGGCACGGGGTCAAATCTTGCTTCGTAAGACTTAAGTACTACCGAAATTTTGTTAAATAATAATTAATTATCATGTAATGTTCTGTTGCCTGACTTTATTAAGATGGCACTGTTAAGACATGGAATAGATTAAAGTTTTCACTTCTGTCGACATTCCCGGAGTGCCGCGTCTTTTTTTATCATCCGCAATATGGAAATAGTAAAATAATGGTTCACAAAATATATTTTTAACTCTTAGGTCTTATCAATCCTAACAGACTGACCGTCATAGATCTTTTTTAACCGACTTCAAAAAAAGGAGGAGGTTCTCAATTTGTCGGAATCTTTATTTTTATACGTAAAGAAATATGTAGCCATTGCCCATTCTGATATTTTTGATTGTATTGAGATGAAGCAAAGATTTTTAAAAGACTCTTACATGTTTGGCTGGGGAATATTGTTAGTAGATTATTTTATCCCAGTGGTACCTACCCGGCCGACCTCTGAAAGAAGAGTCTACCACCAGTACAACTTTTCACATGATTTAATGATTTTTGACATATTTCGTGGTTTCAGAATAAAAGTCACAATGAAAAGGACGATTTTAACAGTCGATATTTCGATACATTGGTACAAGTCGTGGTCACGTAGTGACCACGACCTGTGCCACTGGGTCGAAATATTGACTGTTAATATCGTCCTTTTGATCTTTCAACTACGTATTAATGAAACTTTATATTATTATTAAGAAAAGGAGTTTTCAAAAGCACCACAAGATAACCCGTGTGAAGTAATAACAGGTTTCTGTAAAACATCACACCAGAATCCCGCGAAAATCAAGGAATTCCACGGTATATGTAAAAAATCGTAATTCACGCGGGCGGAGCCGCGGGCAACAGCTAGTAATATATAAAAGAAGAAACTGACTGACTGACTGACATATCAACGCATTACGCACAGCCCAAACCGCTGGGTCTAGAGACTCTAAATTTGGCACACATGTTCCTTGTGAGGTCTAGGGGTGCACTAAGAAAGGATTTTTCAAAATTCACCCTCTAAGGGGGTGAAACGTGGGTCCGAAGTTTGGATTTTATCAATTTAAAATACGTCTTCACGCCGCAACTACTGAATAGATTTGGCTACGAAATATATTGTATCCTGGATTAGCACATAGGCTACTTTTCATCCCGCAAAAATTCATGGTTCCCGTGGGATTAGTTAAAAACCGAAATTCACGCGGAAAAAATCTTCATGCCGCAAGTACACAACCGATTTGTCTGAAATTTGGAATGAAGATAGATTATATCCTGGGTTAATAAATAGGGTACTTTTTGTTCCGGAAAAATCCATGGGTTTTGCAGGAAAGGGGAAAAACAGATATTCACGCGGGAAAAATACTACTTCACGCCGTAATTGCTGAACTGATATGGCTGGAATTATGAATAAAGATTGATTATATCTTGGATTAATACGTAGGCTACTCTTCATCCCGAAAAAAATCATGGTAGTAAAAAACCTAAATTCACGCGGAAAAAATATTCATGCCGCAAGTGCCCAACCGATTTGGCTGAAATTTGGAATGGAGATAGATTATATCCTGGGTTAATAAATAGGCTACTTTTTATCCCGGAAAAATCCATGGTTTTGCAGGAAAAAAGAAAAACAGGAAAAAAGATATTCATACGCGAAAAATACTACTTCACGCCGTATTTACTGAACTGATATGGCTGAAATTCGGAATAAAGATAGATTATATCCTTGATCGATATAAAGGCTACTTTTCATCCCGCAAAAATCCATAGTTTCCGCGGAAAACCTGAAACATTGATGTTCACACGCGAAAAATACTACTTTACGCTGTAATTACTGAACTGATATGACTGAAATTCGGAAAGGAGATAGATTTTATCCCGGATTATTACAAAGCCTAGTAACTTTTCATCCTGGAAAATTCCATGGTTTCTATGATAATAGTGAAAAACAGAAATCCACGCGTGAAAAATATTCCTTCATGCCGTAATTACTGAACTGATTTGGCTGAAATTTGGAATCGAGATAGATTATATCTTGGTTTAACACAAAAGCTACTTATTGTCCCAAAAAATCCATGGAATCCGCGGGAAAACTTTAAAACAGATATGCACGCGGGAAAAATACTAGGTACTTAACGCTGTAATTACTGAACGGGTATGACTGTAATTCAAAAAGGGGATAGGTTTTATCCTGGATTAATATAAAGGCAAATTTTTATACCAAGAAAATCCATGGTTTCTAAGAAAATAGTTAAATTGCAGATATTCATGCGGGAGAAATACTCCATCGTGCCGTCACTTCTGAACCGATTGGGCTGAAATTTGGAATGCAGATAGATTATATACTAGAATCAACTACTTTTTTCTCAGGAAAATCCATTGTTTTCGTGATAATAGGGAAAAACAGATATTCATGCGGGAGAAAATTTATTCCTTCACGCACAACTACCTACTGAAAGTTTTTGGTTTAAAGTTGAAATGAACAAAGATTTCATGTAAATTAACACAGAGGGTATTTTTTATTCCGGAAAATGGATGGTTCCCGTAGAATAGTTACAACTAAAATTTACGCGTGCGAAGCCGCGGGTATCTGCTAGTGTTTTGATAATTTCTTATTCACTCTGCTAATCCTCTCAAATGAACACTAAAGTTTTGATAATACCTTAATCACTAAGCTAATCCTCTCAAATTAACACTAATGTTTTGATAATTTCTTAATCACTCTGCTAATCCTCTCAAATGAACACTTATGTTTTGATAATTTCTTAATCACTCTGCTAATCCTCTCAAATTAACACTAATGTTTTGATAATTTCTTAATCACTCTGCTAATCCTCTCAAATTAACACTAAGGTTTTGATAATTTCTTAATCACTCTGCTGATCCTCTCTAATTAACACTAATGTTTTGATAATTTCTTAATCACTCTGCTAATCCTCTCAAATTAACACTTATGTTTTGATAATTTCTTAATCACTCTGCTAATCCTCTCAAATTAACACTAATGTATTGATAATTTCTTAATCACTCTGCTAATCCTCTCAAATTAACACTAATGTTTTGATAATTTCTTAATCACTCTGCTAATCCTCTCAAATTAACACTAATGTTTTGATAATTTCTTAATCACTCTGCTAATCCTCTCAAATTAACACTAATGTTTTGATAATTTCTAAATCACTCTGCTAATCCTCTCAAATAAACACTAATGTTTTGATAATTTCTTAATCACTCTGCTAATCCTCTCAAATTAACACTTATGTTTTGATAATTTCTTAATCACTCTGCTAATCCTCTCAAATTAACACTAAGGTTTTGATAATTTCTTAATCACTCTGCTGATCCTCTCAAATTAACACTAATGTTTTGATAATTTCTTAATCACTCTGCCAATCCTCTCGAATTAACACTAATGTATTGATAATTTCTTAATCACTCTGCTAATCCTCTCAAATAAACACTAAGGTTTTGATAATTTCTTAATCACTCTGCTAATCCTCTCAAATTAAAACTAAGGTTTAGATAATTTCTTAATCACTCTACTTATCCTCTCAAATTAAACTAATGTATTGATAATTTCTTAATCACTCTGCTAATCCTCTCAAATTAGCACTAATGTTTTGATAATTTCTTAATCACTCTGCTAATCCTCTCAAATTAACACTTATGTTTTGATAATTTCTTTATCACTCTTCTAATCCTCTCAAATTAACACTAATGTTTTGATAATTTCTTAATCACTCTGCTAATCCTCTCAAATTAACACTAATGTATTGACAATTTCTTAATCACTCTGCTAATCCTCTCAAATTAACACTAAGGTTTTGATAATTTCCTAATCACTCTGCTGATCCTCTCTAATTAACACTAATGTTTTGATAATTTCTTAATCACTCTGCTAATCCTCTCAAATTAACACTGAGGTTTTGATAATTTCATAATCACTCTGCTAATCCTCTCGAATTAACACTAATGTTTTGATAATTTCTTAATCACTCTGCCAATCCTCTCAAATTAACACTAATGTATTGATAATTTCTTAATCACTCTGCTAATCATCTCAAATTAACACTAAGGTTTTGATAATTTCTTAATCACTCTGCTGATCCTCTCAAATTAACACTAATGTTTTGATAATTGCTTAATCACTCTGCTAATCCTCTCAAATTAACACTAAGGTTTTGATAATTTCCTAATCACTCTGCTGATCCTCTCTAATTAACACTAATGTTTTGATAATTCCTTAATCACTCTGCTAATCCTTTCAAATTAACACTAAGGTTTTGATAATTTCTCAAGCACTCTGCTAATCCTCTCAAATTAACACTAATGTATTGATAATTTCTTAATCACTCTGCTAATCCTCTCAAATTAACACTAATGTTTTGATAATTTCTTAATCACTCTGCTAATCCTCTCAAATTAACACTTATGTTTTGATAATTTCTTTATCACTCTTCTAATCCTCTCAAATTAACACTAATGTTTTGATAATTTCTTAATCACTCTGCTAATCCTCTCAAATTAACACTAATGTATTGACAATTTCTTAATCACTCTGCTAATCCTCTCAAATTAACACTAAGGTTTTGATAATTTCCTAATCACTCTGCTGATCCTCTCTAATTAACACTAATGTTTTGATAATTTCTTAATCACTCTGCCAATCCTCTCAAATTAACACTAATGTATTGATAATTTCTTAATCACTATGCTAATCCTCTCAAATTAACACTAAGGTTTTGATAATTTCTTAATCACTCTGCTGATTCTCTCAAATTAACACTAATGTTTTGATAATTGCTTAATCACTCTGCTAATCCTCTCAAATTAACACTAAGTTTTTGATAATTTCCTAATCACTCTGCTGATCCTCTCTAATTAACACTAATGTTTTGATAATTTCTTAATCACTCTGCTAATCCTCTCAAATAAACACTAATGTTTTGATAATTTCTTAATCACTCTGCTAATCCTCTCAAATTAACACTTATGTTTTGATAATTTCTTAATCACTCTGCTAATCCTCTCAAATTAACACTAATGTTTTGATAATTTCTTAATCACTCTGCTAATCCTCTCAAATTAACACTAATGTTTTGATAGTTTCTTAATCACTCTGCTAATCCTCTCAAATTAACACTAATTTTTTGATAATTTCTTAATCACTCTGCTAATCCTCTCAAATTAACACTAATTTTTTGATAATTTCTTAATCACTCTGCTAATCCTCTCAAATTAACACTAAGGTTTTGATAATTTCTTAATCACTCTGCTGATCCTCTCTAATTAACACTAATGTTTTGATAATTTCTTAATCACTCTGCTAATCCTCTCAAATTAACACTAATGTATTGACAATTTCTTAATCACTCTGCTAATCCTCTCAAATTAACACTAATGTTTTGATAATTTCTTAATCACTCTGCTAATCCTCTCAAATTAACACTTATGTTTTGATAATTTCTTAATCACTCTGCTAATCCTCTCAAATTAACACTAATGTTTTGATAATTTCTTAATCACTCTGCTAATCCTCTCAAATTAACACTATTGTTTTGATAATTTCTTAATCACTCTGCTAATCCTCTCAAATTAACACTAATTTTTTGATAATTTCTTAATCACTCTGCTAATCCTCTCAAATTAACACTAAGGTTTTGATAATTTCTTAATCACTCTGCTGATCCTCTCTAATTAACACTAATGTTTTGATAATTTCTTAATCACTCTGCTAATCCTCTCAAATTAACACTTATTTCTTGATAATTTCTTAATCACTCTGCTAATCCTCTCAAATTAACACTAATGTTTTGATAATTTCTTTATCACTCTGCTAATCCTCTCAAATTCACACTAATGTTTTGATAATTTCTTAATCACTCTGCTAATCCTCTCAAATTAACACGAAGGTTTTGATAATTTCTTAATCACTCTGCTGATCCTCTCTTATTAACACTAATGTTTTGATAATTTCTTAATCACTCTGCTAATCCTTTCAAATTAACACTTAGGTTTTGATAATTTATCAATCACTCTGCTAATCCTCTCAAATTAACACTAATGTATTGACAATTTCTTAATCACCCTGCTAATCCTCTCAAATTAACACTAATGTTTTGATAATTTCTTAATCACTCTGCTAATCCTCTTAAATTAACTCTTATGTTTTGATAATTTCTTAATCACTCTGCTAATCCTCTCGAATTAACACTAATGTTTTGATAATTTCTTAATCACTCTGCTAATCCTCTCAAATTAACACTAATGTTTTGATAATTTCTTAATCACTCTGCTAACCCTCTCAAATTAACACTTATGTTTTGATAATTTCTTAATCACTCTGCTAATCCTCTCGAATTAACACTTATGTTTTGATAATTTCTTAATCACTCTGCTAATCCTCTCGAATTAACACTAAGGTTTTGATTATTTCTCAATCACTCTGCTAATCCTCTCAAATTAACACTAATGTATTGACAATTTCTTAATCACTCTGCTAATCCTCTCAAATTAACACTAATGTTTTGATAATTTCTTAATCACTCTGCTAATCCTCTCAAATTAACACTTATGTTTTGATAATTTCTTAATCACTCTGCTAATCCTCTCGAATCAACACTAATGTTTTGATAATTTCTTAATCACTCTGCCAATCCTCTCGAATTAACACTAATGTATTGATAATTTCTTAATCACTCTGCTAATCCTCTCAAATTAACACTAATGTTTTGATAATTTCTTAATCACTCTGCTAATCCTCTTAAATTAACACTAATGTATTGACAATTTCTTAATCACTCTGCTAATCCTCTCAAATAAACACTAATGTTTTGATAATTTCTTAATCACTCTGCTAATCCTCTCAAATTAACACATATGTTTTGATAATTTCTTAATCACTCTGCTAATCCTCTCAAATTAACACTTAGGTTTTGATAATTTCTTAATCACTCTGCTGATCCTCTCAAATTAACACTAATGTTTTGATAATTGCTTAATCACTCTGCTAATCCTCTCAAATTAACACTAAGGTTTTGATAATTTCTTAATCACTCTGCTAATCCTCTCAAATAAACACTAATGTTTTGATAATTTCTTAATCACTCTGCTAATCCTCTCAAATTAACACTTATGTTTTGATAATTTCTTAATCACTCTGCTAATCCTCTCAAATTAACACTAAGGTTTTGATAATTTCTTAATCACTCTGCTAATCCTCTCAAATTCACACTAATGTTTTGATAATTTCTTAATCACTCTGCTAATCCTCTCAAATTAACACTAAGGTTTTGATAATTTCTTAATCACTCTGCTGATCCTCTCTTATTAACACTAATGTTTTGATAATTTCTTAATCACGCTGCTAATCCTTTCAAATTAACACTAAAGTTTTGATAATTTCTCAATCACTCTGCTAATCCTCTCAAATTAACACTAATGTATTGACAATTTCTTAATCACTCTGCTAATCCTCTCAAATTAACACTAATGTTTTGATAATTTCTTAATCACTCTGCTAATCCTCTCAAATTAACACTTATGTTTTGATAATTTCTTAATCACTCTGCTAATCCTCTCGAATTAACACTAATGTTTTGATAATTTCTTAATCACTCTGCTAATCCTCTCAAATTAACACTAATGTTTTGATAATTTCTTAATCACTCTGCTAACCCTCTCAAATTAACACTTATGTTTTGATAATTTCTTAATCACTCTGCTAATCCTCTCGAATTAACACTTATGTTTTGATAATTTCTTAATCACTCTGCTAATCCTCTCGAATTAACACTAAGGTTTTGATTATTTCTCAATCACTCTGCTAATCCTCTCAAATTAACACTAATGTATTGACAATTTCTTAATCACTCTGCTAATTCTCTCAAATTAACACTAAGGTTTTGATAATTTCTTTATCACTCTGCTAATCCTCTCAAATTCACACTAATGTTTTGATAATTTCTTAATCACTCTGCTTATCCTCTCAAATTAACACTAAGGTTTTGATAATTTCTTAATCACTCTGCTAATCCTTTCAAATTAACACTAAGGTTTTGATAATTTATCAATCACTCTGCTAATCCTCTCAAATTAACACTGAGGTTTTGATAATTTCATAATCACTCTGCTAATCCTCTCGAATTGACACTTATGTTTTGATAATTTCTTAATCACTCTGCCAATCCTCTCAAATTAACACTAATGTATTGATAATTTCTTAATCACTCTGCTAATCATCTCAAATTAACACTAAGGTTTTGATAATTTCTTAATCACTCTGCTGATCCTCTCAAATTAACACTAATGTTTTGATAATTGCTTAATCACTCTGCTAATCCTCTCAAATTAACACTAAGGTTTTGATAATTTCCTAATCACTCTGCTGATCCTCTCTAATTAACACTAATGTTTTGATAATTCCTTAATCATTCTGCTAATCCTTTCAAATTAACACTAAGGTTTTGATAATTTCTCAATCACTCTGCTAATCCTCTCAAATTAACACTAATGTATTGATAATTTCTTAATCACTCTGCTAATCCTCTCAAATTAACACTAATGTTTTGATAATTTCTTAATCACTCTGCTAACCCTCTCAAATTAACACTTATGTTTTGATAATTTCTTTATCACTCTTCTAATCCTCTCAAATTAACACTAATGTTTTGATAATTTCTTAATCACTCTGCTTATCCTCTCAAATTAACACTAATGTATTGACAATTTCTTAATCACTCTGCTAATCCTCTCAAATTAACACTAAGGTTTTGATAATTTCCTAATCACTCTGCTGATCCTCTCTAATTAACACTAATGTTTTGATAATTTCTTAATCACTCTGCTAATCCTCTCAAATTAACACTGAGGTTTTGATAATTTCTTAATCACTCTGCTAATCCTCTCGAATTAACACTAATGTTTTGATAATTTCTTAATCACTCTGCCAATCCTCTCAAATTAACACTAATGTTTTGATAATTGCTTAATCACTCTGCTAATCCTCTCAAATTAACACTAAGGTTTTGATAATTTCCTAATCACTCTGCTGATCCTCTCTAATTAACACTAATGTTTTGATAATTTCTTAATCACTCTGCTAATCCTTTCAAATTAACACTAAGGTTTTGATAATTTCTCAATCACTCTGCTAATCCTCTCAAATTAACACTAATGTATTGATAATTTCTTAATCACTCTGCTAATCCTCTCAAATTAACACTAATGTTTTGATAATTTCTTAATCACTCTGCTAATCCTCTCAAATAAACACTAATGTTTTGATAATTTCTTAATCACTCTGCTAATCCTCTCAAATTAACACTTATGTTTTGATAATTTCTTAGTCACTCTGCTAATCCTCTCAAATTAACACTAAGGTTTTGATAATTTCTTAATCACTCTGCTAATCCTCTCAAATTAACACTTACGTTTTGATAATTTCTTAATCACTCTGCTAATCCTCTCAAATTAACACTAAGGTTTTGATAATTTCTTAATCACTCTGCTGATCCTCTCAAATTAACACTAATGTTTTGATAATTGCTTAATCACTCTGCTAATCCTCTCAAATTAACACTAAGGTTTTGATAATTTCTTAATCACTCTGCTAATCCTCTCAAATAAACACTAATGTTTTGATAATTTCTTAATCACTCTGCTAATCCTCTCAAATTAACACTAATGTTGTGATAATTCCTTAATCACTCTGCTAATCCTCTCAAATTAACACTAAGGTTTTGATAATTTCTTAATCACTCTGCTGATCCTCTCAAATTAACACTAATGTTTTGATAATTGCTTAATCACTCTGCTAATCCTCTCAAATTAACACTAAGGTTTTGATAATTTCTTAATCACTCTGCTGATCCTCTCTAATTAACACTAATGTTTTGATAATTTCTTAATCACTCTGCTAATCCTTTCAAATTAACACTTAGGTTTTGATAATTTCTCAATCACTCTGCTAATCCTCTCAAATTAACACTAATGTATTGACAATTTCTTAATCACTCTGCTAATCCTCTCAAATTAACACTAATGTTTTGATAATATCTCAATCATGCTGCTAATCCTCTCAAATTAACACTTATGTTTTGATAATTTCTCAATCACTCTGCTAATCCTCTCAAATTAACACTAATGTATTGACAATTTCTTAATCACTCTGCTGATCCTCTCAAATTAACACTAATGTTTTGATAATTTCTTAATCACTCTGCTAATCCTCTCAAATTACCACTAATGTTTTGATAATTTCCTAATCACTCTGCTAATCCTCTCAAATTAACACTAATGTTTTGATAATTTCTTAATCACTCTGCTAATCCTTTCAAATTAACACTAATGTTTTGATAATTTCTTAATCACTCTGCTAATCCTCTCAAATTTACACTTATGTTTTGATAATTTCTTAATCACTCTGCTAATCCTCTCAAATTAACACTAAGGTTTTGATAATTTCTTAATCACTCTGCTGATCCTCTCAAATTAACACTAATGTTTTGATAATTTCTTAATCACTCTGCCAATCCTCTCGAATTAACACTAATGTATTGATAATTTCTTAATCACTCTGCTGATCCTCTCAAATTCACACTAATGTTTTGATAATTTCTTAATCACTCTGCTAATCCTCTCAAATTAACACTAAGGTTTTGATAATTTCTTAATCACTTTGCTGATCCTCTCTTATTAACACTAATGTTTTGATAATTTCTTAATCACTCTGCTAATCCTTTCAAATTAACACTAAGGTTTTGATAATTTCTCAATCACTCTGCTTATCCTCTCAAATTAACACTAATGTATTGACAATTTCTTAATCACTCTGCTAATCCTCTCAAATTAACACTAATGTTTTGATAATTTCTTAATCACTCTGCTAATCCTCTCAAATTACCACTAATGTTTTGATAATTTCCTAATCACTCTGCTAATCCTCTCAAATTAACACTAATGTTTTGATAATTTCTTAATCACTCTGCTAATCCTTTCAAATTAACACTAATGTTTTGATAATTTCTTAATCACTCTGCTAATCCTCTCAAATTAACACTAATGTTTTGATAATTTCTTAATCACTCTGCTAATCCTCTCAAATTAACACTAATGTTTTGATAATTTCTTAATCACTCTGCTAATCCTCTCAAATTAAAACTAAGGTTTTGATAATTTCTTAATCACTCTACTTATCCTCTCAAATTAACACTAATGTATTGATAATTTCTTAATCACTCTGCTAATCCTCTCAAATTAGCACTATTGTTTTGATAATTTCTTAATCACTCTGCTAATCCTCTCAAATTAACACTTATGTTTTGATAATTTCTTTATCACTCTTCTAATCCTCTCAAATTAACACTAATCTAAATATATAAAAGAAGAAACTGACTGACTGACATATGAACGCACAGCCCAAACCGCTGGATCTAGAGACTCCAAAGGCACACATGTTCCTTGAGAGGTCTAAGGGTGCACCAAGAATGGATTTTTCAAAATTCATCTTCTAAGGGGGTGAAACGGGGGTCCGAAGTTTTGCTTTTATTAAGTTAAAATACGTCTTCACGCCGCAACTGCTGAACAGATTTGGCTAAAATAGGAATGGAGGTAGATTGTATCTTGGATTAGCACATAGGCTTCTTTTCATCCCTCTAAAATTCATGGTTCCCGTGGGATTAGTTAAAAACCGAAATTCACGCGGAAAAAGAAATCTTCATGCCGCAAGTGCACAACCGATTTGGCTGGAATTTGGAGGTAGATTATATCCTGGGTTAATAAATAAGCTACTTTTTATCCCGGAAATATCCATGGTTTTTGCAGGAAAAAAGATATTCATACGCGAAAAATACTTCTTCACGCCGTAATTACTGAACTGATATGGCTTGAATCAATACATATAATAAATCTGTAGAGGTCGAATTTCTGTTTGTCTGTTTGTCTGTCTGTTTGTACGGGCTAATCTTTGGAACGGCTGGACCGATTCCAATGAAATTTTGTGTGGTGGTAGCTTATGTCCCTGGTCAACATATAGGATACTTTTCATCCCGGTAAAATAAAGAGTTCCCGTGGGATAGTTAAAAAACTGCAATTAATTTAACAGCTTTGTAAACAACAACTAATGAACTTAATTTAGTAAAATTTGTTATGCTGATACCTTATGTTGCCTCTTTAACAAAATATATATATATATAGTAAAACTTATTAATCCAATCGAGTTCCCGAGGGAAAGAAAACATTACAAAAACAGTGAGCAGGCGTCTTTCAAGTAACGGATTTAAATGAAATTTTATGATCCTACTTTATATATATGCCCAGTCAACATTTAAGATACTTTTCATCCTGAAAAATTTGAGAGCACCCGTGGGATGTTTAAAAAAACCTATAGCTACTTATCTACGTAGCACAATCAAAACGGGGTCGAAATATCGACAGTTTAAATCGTCCTTTTGATCGTGCAACTAGGTATAACTATACAAGATAACCCGTACGTAGCAGGAACGGGTTGCTACGTACACAGCAGCGCATCAGAATGCTTAATTACAATATCTGGGCGTTGGTATCATCTCAGAATAAGATAAGTTTGGTTAGTATAGATATTACAATCTACGATGACACGCCCCACTCTGTCTTACTCCATGCGAATTGAGTAACATAAGCGATTTCGACAGAGTGTATAAGTAGAGGAAGACCAAAGAAGATATAGGTAAATTGTGTGAAAGAAGATAGCACGTTGACAGGAGAGATTAGAAGAAGACTCCTTTACGGGTCCATCGAACCCAGGGACCACTCATTTATCTTGGGAAAAATTAAGAAATTCCACGGGAAACATTTTTGTAATAAAAAAAGAACTGCACGCGGGCGGAGCCGCGGGCAACAGCTAGTTATGAATAAAAATAGATTATATCTTGGATTAATACGGAGGCTACTTTTCATCCCGAAAAAATTCATAGTTCCCGTGGGATTAGTAAAAAACCGAAATTCACGCGCAAAAAAATCTTCGTACCGCAAGTGCACAACTGATTTGGCTGGAATTTGGAATGGAGATACATTATATCCTGGGTTAATAAATAGGCTACTTTTTATCCCGGAAAAATCCATGGTTTTTGGAAAAAAAACAGATATTCATGCGGGAAAAATACTGCTTCACGCTGTAATTACTGAACGGATATGACTGAAATTCAAAAAGGGGATAGGTTTTATCCTGGATTAAGACATAGGCAAATTTTTATCCCGGGAAAATCTATGGTTTCTAAGAAAATAGTTAAATAGCAGACATTCATGCGGGAGAAATACTCCATCGTGCGGTCACTTCTGAACCGATTGGGCTGAAATTTGGAATGGAGATAGATTATATCCTAGAATCAACTACTTTCTTCTCGGGAAAATCCATTGTTTTCGTGATAATAGGGAAAAACAGATATTCATCAGGGAGAAAATTTATTCCTTCACGCTACTACTTCTCTGAAAATTTTTGGTTTAAAGTTGAAATGAAGATAGATTTTATGTAAATTAACACAAAGGGTACTTTTTATTCCGGAAAATGGATGGTTCCCGTAGAATAGAGAAAACTAAAATTTACGCGTGCGAAGCCGCGGGTATCTGCTAGTAAGTAAATAAAAACTTAACTACTTGGGCTCCTCAGCAACACTCCAAGAAATCCTGCGCGACCTAGGAGGCCTCTTCGGATTCTGGAGTGAGCTCGGCTGGCTGGAGTGATCCGGCGAGGACCTGCATCGACGACTTCACGCGCAACGGACGAAGGGATTTCGGCCAATCGCGGAAAAGTCCCAGGAACAGAAAGAAAGAAAGAAAGAAGTAAAACTTAACAATGTTTCTCTCATAATAATTAAATATGTACATCCAGACGTTAATAATAATCAGGGAGATTTGTCGGTAACCTTACGATTCAAATTACGAATGCAGTTGCACGTCTTATTATTATGTCGCATAATTTAATATTCAAGTGTTGCTATCAATTATTAAATAATAATATAGGCTGAATGCTGGCAGCCTTGGCACTACTTTCGCTCATACAAATGGCAAAGGAATGCGTTTATCGATCGTGGAGTTTAATACTCGTGAGAGAATACAATTAGGTATATCTGTCCAAAGTCTGTCTGTCCGTCTGTAAGTTGGTCTCTTTATAGAACCAATGGGCTATCGCTGTTTGAAATAGAGGTATACACAGGACCCGCCGGACCATGCGACAAAATGTCGCCAGTTTATTGGTGTCAAAAACGGTTGTTTTGACATTGATCTATATTTTGACACCAACAGCGTCAGTTGTAACTTGTAAGCCGACCGCAGTTTTGTCTATGGACCGCAGTCCACGTCACAGATCACACTGTACTTGTTATTAGTTATCCCTATAGTGTTAGTAGTCTATGTTATCAGTCGGTATTCGGCACGCGAGTTTCCACAGGGACGATTTCCGCCATGTTTCGGCGGAAATCGTCTACTATCTCTAAATGGCACTACTTTTTCTTGCATGAAGAAGATTGACGTAAATTAATGTTCTGATGGAATGATCCTCAGGTTCATATCGGTGCACCTTTGATGATTTTCAATGCCTAGCTTGGTTTTGTCGCATTTTGCACCGTTCAGCGTTCTACCCACATGCGAAAGTAAAGCTTTACCATATTTTAACAAATGAATCTAGCGTATTTGTCCAGACATCACCACGGAATACATAATAGTACCTAAGACATCACATCGTCAACGCAAATCATAGAGTAATAAATAACATAAATGAATCACAGTGTTGCTTTATCACACTATACTAGGTCAGAGAAGAACTCCGAATCTTGGCTCTACTTAAGTTTTTTGTTTGCTCTTCACGGAGTTTTCCATTAAAGCAAAGCATATCGAGTGAAAGTGTCTCAAATGATGAAACTACTAAATCTTTCGTTGTAGATACCTACCTAATTTCGAATAATTTAAATGTTCTGACAAATTGTAATTACTCCATTTATAATTGGCAGAAATAATAATCAAAAAATTTATCAAACAGTTAAATTGGTATGTAGGAACCACTAGTAGATTCCAACTATAGATTCAAGGAATAAATTATCTCCTCGGCCTAGGTAGATAATAAAAGTTTAATTTTATTTTTCACTTCACACAAGTAAAGTGGGGGGTTCTATACACAAATCCGAGGAAAAGGCATAAAATAATAAAATATTATGTGAAAAAAATAAGCTTGTTAGTCTACTTTAGTTTTACAAAATTGGGTTTTAACAATAGACCGGCAATTCTTGTTTGCAAAGTCAAGTAAGTTATGTTTTTTACATAAAAATGGTAGACATGCGTATGATGTTTATGTTATGCCATAGATTACTATTATGCACATGAACCAAACAGTCATTTAACGCATAACTACGGATAAACGTCACAGATGCATAATATACGGGTTTGCCGTTTGACACAGTTCTGTCGCCGATTTCGGTTAGTAAATTGGTTGTAAGTATGTTAGAATTTACAGTATTTGTTGATATTCAATTACTTTACTGATATTCGAGTTGCCGTTGCTGATGCCGAGTTTCTTGCCAGTTCTTCTCGGTGCAAACCTGCATTCCGAACTTGGCGGTAGAGTTTTTGACTTTTCATGGGCGCCTATTATTTAGGCCTATGTGAAAAAATAAAGAATTTCATTTCATTTCATTCAATTTCCTGACTCGAATTCAGCATAGTTGAGTTGAACGGTTGAGTTGCTGTTACTCCTCGTTAAAATTAAAGCAATGATAGCCCATTGACTGAAGACCTCTGCGGTCTGCCTCTCATGACAGGGTCGTGGGTTCGGGTCCCAGGCATGCACCTCTGACTTTTAGAAAATATGCGCTATTAGGAAACTAAGAACTGAACGGATGAATGTAAACATCGTGAGAATTCATTATTCACCACAATGTTGTCGGCAAGCGTGACGGGCCATAGCCAAACCCGTGCCCAGTAGTCGGCCATAGAAATGGTTTGAGACGAGACATTAGGTACAGAAACAGTCCGACAAGGCCATTGATCTACAATCAAGGCTCTCTTGGTACTTGAATGACATTGACAGGAGGGCGCTGTTATAGAACAAAGGCATGCAGAAAATAAAATGTCTTCAATTTTACTTTAAAATAGTTAATACAAAGCAAAAATAACACAACATACAATAGCGATATACCCACAGACACAGCCCACAGAGCGGAATATCAACAGTATCACAAGATAGTACCGATTTTGGCCACGCGCCACGATAGCTTTGTCGCACTGTAGTAAGTAGTAACCGAATGAGGGCCAATATTGGCGCCACTGGCACCTAGTTCCTACCCTCATAACATGTCTGATAATTGTGTCAGTGGTGATAGTGTTTAATCTTCCATCACAATATCATTCCGTATTTTATTCTTACGAAGTCTGAAATTGTTATTATGATAAAATTATTTGTTAAAATTATTTGAGTAAAGTGGATTTTAGATAACTTAAAATGGCGGCGCCACTGCACAATATAGTCTATTGAAATAAATAACAAAAACTCATGAGTTTCATTGATTGAGAACTCGTGTACCTAAGTGATAGGAACTTTGTAAAGTACCTATAATATGAAGTAATGTCCCATAGTATGAATTAATATAAACAATGAATATTTATTTTTATCTGAAGTAATCAATAGTGATGCGACGTACTTATAAGCTTCATGTCGATGTGTTCAACGCAATGTGCCGACAACGGGACGTTACCTAATGACGTCACTGATGAGTTTAAAAATCACGTGATTCGCTGTAGACTAAAATAATATCTGTGAAATGCTCGTCATACACATGAGCGACAAGTGACAGACTGAAAAGGTGTACCCATAAATAAATATTTTAATTTTTTTTTGTAACACTGTAAAGGGCTATGATGGACAGTTTTAGACATCTTCGAAATGATACGAGTTCCTGGTAAAGCAAGCCATTTCCGATTGACAGGCAGTTGGGTATGCAGTTGCCGGTAGGATAATATTGAACTGCCCTCATTTCCAAGTCTATCAAAGCCTTTGACAGTTCGTGAATCAAGCCTGCTGTATTGATCTACTCGTATAATATGTATAGGTTTACATCAAAGGAACGTAAATAGAAGCACATACATGTTTGATTCATAATTTCGTAATTTATCTGAATAATATTATATTAGAATTGTGTAGCAATGATAAATGACTTTTTAAATCAATGGGTTATAACGAAAAATCACCACGATAGTCAAATAATTCAAGCAATTCCCAGACACGCAGGTTTTATGGTTTCTGTTAATTTTACCATTTCTAAACCATATTACCTTACTATTTAGATGGATTTTGAAACGTTATTGAAAAAAAATGCACATGCTGATGACATATCCGATCGACAAACTGATCACGTGGCATGTCGATGACTTATGTCATTCTTATACATTTCTCAATGTTGATCCAATAGCAATCGTAAAAACAGCATAGATAGTAGTGTTGTTATGGATATCCATATCCGTAACCGAAACTATCGGATATCCGAAATAATTTAATATCCATAACCGTAACCGAAACCGATATTATTTTTTACCAATATCCATATCCATATCCGGATCCGTGTTTAATAGTATATAACACTTCAAAATGAGTAGCTGTAAGAAAGAATTAATTGTATGACAGATTGCGAAACCTACAAGGTACAATTAAAGTCGAATATAATCTTATTTGTATTTCATTTTACAGTTCCTTAAAAAATTAATATCCGTAACCGAAACTATCGGATAATCCGAAATAATTTAATATCCATAACCGTAACCGAAACCGATATTATTTTTTACCAATATCCATATCCATATCCGCATCCGAAATTATATATCCATAACATCCCTAATAGATAGATACTAACATGGCTACAGCTAATGGACTGTGAACTCTGGACTCCAAATTGAGAGCCGAAAGCCTTTATTGCTAGTTTTTCACTCCTATATGTTCAAACTTCAACCTAAAAGATAACTAAGTAAATTTATTAAACAAAAAGGGCAACAATTTTAAGGCAGTACCTACGGTCATCGACCTTTGTTTGGTTCATCCAAAGGTTACTGGAAAAAATGTAAACAAAAAATAAGCCTGAACTTACCGACAACCACATCAGTGTAGCACTTCCCTAACCCAATAGCACTCGTCATAATGCCAGTTCTAATGTAACGCTTACGTCACAGCACTTTCACTTAAGCGGGCAACATCGTTTAATCACTTATGAAACCGAGGACGCGGCCGCTGCACTCAAGTTCAACGCACTATCCGCCGAAACACAGAAAAAAAAAAAACAAAAAAAAAAAAGAATTTCCGAACGCACCGCGAGATGTCAGATCCCGAAATCCCGCGCGTAAAAAAAAAGAACACAGACTTTTGAACTTCGCGCGCAGATTTCAATTTTTTTTCAATCGCAGCTCTCACGACAATTTTTTTTAATTTTATTAGAGCAATGGAAGAAGGGGTTTTGGCGGTTGTTTGGTGTTTTATAAAAACGCGTGTCGCACGCTCACTTTCGAGGCGTGCAATGAGGCGAGCACGTTTTGCTGCTTGCTTTTACTTTCCACAACACAAAGTATTTACAGTGGGGATCTGAGTCGTTACGGATCTGCTGTGATCGATGTCACTGTCCCAAGACAGGCGCCTATTGTTCCTAAACATCGACAAACTAATGATAAAGTGCCACCTTATTGTAGCCTCTATTTTATCTTCCAAAAGGCATCTTCAAATTTGAGCAAAGCATTGGACGTTAAATATTAAAAAAAAATCATAGGTTACAGGCTTCACCTTTGACACAAGACGTTGTCTATGGCCAAAACAGGCGGTCAGTGGAGTCCTAAAAAGTTTTTCCTCTTTGGGGAAGGAATCCTGAACGTGGAAAAGGATAAAATTTTGTCCTTTCCCCGGGGACAAAATAGTCCTCTGCCCATGGTCGTATATTGCTAAAAACAAGGGTCGTTACTCGTTGTAAAAGTAATTTCAAATTTGAATGTAAAGAGTAGATGTTTATAACCATTGACCATATTTAAATGGTGGTAGACCAAGCCTACATTGTTGGCGTTAACCACGAGACCGATACATATTATTGATCACCCATAGACATGTTGACCGATCTATTTTCTGTTTCTAAGACAGCCTTTGAAACTTAAGAGGCCTGTGAACTACAATGTCTCTATTCATTCAAAATACCAAATCATTAGTAATTCGTGCATATTTGAATCATGTTGTGGTGTTATTCGGATTCATATAGTAATAATCTATGCTCCTGGCCATATTTGGTTCAGAAATACTTCTTTAAAACGAAATACCTATTAACCAATTTTGATCAAAATGTTTATAACTTTGGTCGAGTTCCGTAATACCAAAAATTATGAAGGAAAACTTGTAACTTTCTTTATTAACTGGTGTTTTTCTTTAGCTGGACAAAAAAACTGTGCTCTTAAACTAATGCGACGTGAGATAGTGTTGTTTTTATTACAATACAAATAAGCAGAAAACATGTCCTCTTTGACATAAAAATAAGCAAAACTAAATTCGTTCACAATTTCGTTTAACAAAAGTATTTCGGAACCAAATATGGCCAGGAGCATAGATTATTACTATATGAACCCGAATAACACCACAACATGATCGAAATTTGCACGAATTACAAATGATTTTGGTATTATGAATGGTATTATGAAATATAGACTAACTAGAAAATTAACGCTTTATTTAGTTTTTCGCAAATAGTGGATTAATTATACATTGAATACATACATCGTAGGCTATGGCAATAAACTTTGTAGACGCATAACAATTATGCATCTAGGATCTAAATACATGTTTTTCAAAAAAAATTGGCCAAAAAATGCTCAATTACTTCATATTGGTTCCCGATCTAGCTCCAAATCTTGGAAACTGCAAAAAATAAATAATCTTTAGGGAACCAATATGAGCAGAAGAGGAATTTTTGGGCAACCTTTTTGCCAGAAACATGTACTTAGATGCATATATTATGCTCGCAAAACTCAATGCCATATATGTCTACGATGTATAATAAATAATTAACCTACTATGTATGCGAAAAAAAACGAAAAATTCAAATTTTCGCCGGCTACTTGGGCCGAAACCACGTTAGTCAAATGGCAATAACGGTTGCCGTCTAGAAATGACTACAAAACTATTTCACTCTACCTTAAAGAATTTAAACTGTCACTCTCTACCTCTAGATATCTATGAAATACAGGACATCTTGAAGAAGCTTACCTCACTCGTAGATGGAGACACTGGGTCGGTGAACATCTAAAAGGTGATCAATATGGTATTGGCACATAGAATATCTTTAATCTGTGGTATTGCCTATTGGTATGGTCGCAATGGCATTCAGTTTTTAGCCACTGAATTAGCCAGTAAAAGCTCTAACTCTTAATTGCTATAAAAAAGATTCCCACGAATTGAGAACCTCCTCCTTTTTTTGAAGTCGGTTAAAAACTAACCTTCAAAAACTTTGGAAGGATATCCTCATAAGGCCATGTATAACGCAATATCTACCTACCAGCATAATTATTATGCAACGCAGTTTTGTAACTTCTCCAGAAGAGTTGCCGTTTGTAATCGCCGGGTTTTTACATATGCTTAATTTGCAACCAAGGTTGCTAGTTGTTACGAATTATAATAATAATTCAATTTTTCCTCAACTCTGACCCTTTTTTTGACGACCACTCCTGGCGCAGTGGCCCGCTCGGATTCGAGTGGAAAATCACAGGTTTGATTTCCGCCATGGAGCACTTTAGAATTTTATGATTTTTTTGATTTGACTCAGATCTGGTCCTGTGGGAGTTACTCTACCAGCAAAGATGCCGCCAAGTGATTTAGCGTTCCAGCGCGATTCTGTGTAGAAACCGTTACGGTTAATCCTTCCGAGTTAGTACGGTAACAGATTCGGCTGCATCAATAACCATCAGGTGAGATCGCAGTCTGGTAATATGTGTAAGAAAATTGGCCAAGTGCGAGTCAGACTTGTGCACCGAGGTTCCGTACTACTACAGAAAGAGTAGGTAAAACCACACAAAAGGGCTTACGCGGTCCAAATAACAATATTGTGACTTTTTGCTCGTTTTTTTTCAATGGTCTAGAACTCTCAATTCTACTCTAAAAAGTAGAATTGAGAGTTCGTGCCCGAGTCCAATTCGCACTTGGGCGATTTTTGAGTATTTTTGGTCAAAGATACTGAGTTGATTTTATTTTTTCAGTAAAATCTACAGAAAGTTAATAGATAGAAATACAGTCGGACAGACGGACAACAAAGTGATCCAATAAGGGTGCCGTTTTTTTGCCTTTTAGGTACAGAGCCCTAAAAACACAATAGTACATTGTGATACAAGGGTGGAAAGTACATTAACTAACTCGTGACATTAAAAACCCTCGCCTTCGGCTCGGGCTTGTTAATGACAGCTCGTTTGCAAAAACCTATACACCCGTGTATCACACGACGTTTTTCAATACAGTTGTGAGAATTAGTAAAAAAACAAATCAAAGAGATAATATTATGTTTGCTTAAGATTTTGGGGGCCAATTTCCATCTTGTTTGGTTTTTACCTTAAATAAAATTTCGAAGATCGAAATCGAAGGCGACTTCGAATTCGCAATCGAAAAGATAAAAGATTAAAGATAAAAGATAAAAGATAAAATGTAAAAGGTAAGAGATAAAAGTTAAAAGTTAAAAGATAAAAGAAAACGAAAAAAATATTCCTTCTGTGTCCATCCCATCCCAATGTCCATCCAATTTTATTGTACAATGAAAACTCCGTGGTATCAAACGTTTTGCAAAAGTAATGATCGAGCTTGTAAAAGTAAGTTACGACCACGAAAAAGAAAGATGCCTGTGCGTAAGATTTAACTTTCGAATACTAATGACAGCCTCTGAAAGTGCGCCATACCATACAACTGTATTGAAAAAGAACTAACAGCTGAGCCTGAACATTCAGTCTCATATATCTTTACAACATAACAATATTTCCAGCTTCCATTTCGCAGCGTGTACACAGCCGGCGAGCGGCGTGGTTCCGCATAATTTCACTTCATTTACATTTACCACTTATTTACTACCCGAGTTGATCTTAGTGGTCATTTTTGCTCTTTATAGCGAATTAGGTTTACGAGATATGGGCTGAGTGCGTGTTATTGATGCACGGAGGGTTCCATAACGTAAATAGTAAAAACTATAATTACATATAAGTAAATATACCTAGGTATGATCTCACTTTAAGTGAAGATAATTATTCCATTTGGTTCTGGCATGGAAGGGTCCTTATATACATCTTTTTGCATTTTTCTAGAAATGTCTTGTCGTAATACTATTTTTTGTTAAAGTAATGAACAAGGAGGAAGTTTGTTTAAAATATGATTTTGGGTTGTTTAATTTTTCGAAATATGATTTTGGGTTTATTTTTTGTTGAAAGAACATTGAATATTTCTTGAGTAATATAGCCCAAGCATCAAGCCGGACAAGCTATTTACACGCAACCAAAAAGCCTCACTTCCGGCTTTATTCGGATGCCTGGCAACGCTACGTAATAATTATTTTCAAGTATTCTTTATACACGTGTTTTAGCAGAAACTTCACACTACAATGCGTTTTCCATGGTGTAAGTGCCTACCTACGTAAGCAGGTCACACTGATTGCTGAGTCGTTGAGGAGTTGAGTCGAGGCGAGGCGCCTTGCGAGGCTGGCCCGTAATTTGCAGGCACTCGACAGCGCCTGCCGCGCCCCGCGAGCAATACGCATTTTTAGCGCTTGCCTTTAGTGTACCGCCCAAAGATATAAGACTCTGACGATATCACATAGACAAACAGGTACTCTATTATTACCTACGTAAGCAGGTCATGCTGATTGCTGGGTCGTTGAGGAGTCGAGTCGAGGCGAGGTGCCTTGCGAGGCTGGCCCGTAATTTGCAGGCACTCGACAGCGCCTGCCGCGCCGCGCGAGCAATACGCATTATTAGAACCTGCATTCAGTGCACCGCCCAGAGATATCACACTCCGACGATATCACATAGAGAAATATGTACTATTGGAACATGCGTGGTATAGAATAAAACGAATTTCCAACAGTGTAAACAAATTGCAACTTTGTGAAGTTCAATTAATTTAATTTATTTGTAGCTTAGTTTTGGGAAAAAAAAAACACCGGCCAAGTGTGAGTCTAACTCACGCACGGAGGGTTCAGTGCTCCAAAAGAAATGAAACTTTTAAAGAATCATTTTCGTTCATTAAACTATAATAATTTTAGTGCAAGTGAGACGTGAGTACTCTTGATATAACTAGCCACAAACCTAACTTTGTTTTTAGAGGCGTTGTTTTTACACTAGTTAGAGAGCTGATTTTATTTTTATTTTTTCCTGTAAATTACACTTACGTTAACGCTTATTGATCTTTATTTAAATTTCAGATTTTTTGATTGATAAACTTCGAAGATAAGGGGTCCCCCGGAACCGTATTTTTTCGACAGTTTGCTTAATAAATTGGAACGGATTTCTCCATACATCTACTGCTACTATAGCGACCCCAAGCGGACAACCACAGAAAGTTTATGAAATGTTTCCGCTTACGCCAAAGACTTCTATGTAGGTATCCCTACTAGACACGCAATGTTGAACAAAAACTGTGCTCCAAACCTGATAACGCCATCTAGTCTGGAAAGCGGGAACTTGCTTGCAAAAGTATTGACGTCACGTCGATGAGTGGTCGTATGGTCAAAGATTAATTGCAAAAGATATGGCCGTCGCTTGCAATAATTTATACCTACACATCATTTAACATTGTTATTTTAAATTATGATAAATAACATTTTTAGGATAAATTACCAGAATTAAATTAGTTTTTAATATTTGACGTAATTAAACTTGAATAATAAATTAAAAACTGTTTCATTTCTGAGCTGACGTCTTTACGGTTTTTAGACAATAACTTCTCCGAGTTTGCTTAATTTTTTATGTGAATGTTATAGTTATTATGAACTTTGCAAAAACCCTTAAAAACATTTAATATTGAATGAATGTGTACGAAGGAAGTGTTAAATTATAAAGGAAGTATTAAATTAAACGCAGACAATCTTACATTGATTGTTTATATTTATTTTTATTCATACAAATATCTTAACATCTAATAATAAAATATATTAACATCTGGTAACAAAAAACACAACTATAATATGGTTTTGACAGTGCGTGATAATCTATAAGTGATGATACTAATATTATATACTAATATTATAAAAAAATTAAAACGTGAAGTTATTGGTAAATTTTGCAGAAACGGGATCGCTAAGATATTTTACTAAATCAATAGCTTTTGAGTAAAGCAATACAACACACCAACATTTTGTCTGTAGGTTATTACAAAATATATATAACAAAATATGCTGTGATTTTTTTTAATTTTAGTCTTAGTAATAGGGTCCCGTTTTTTGCCTTTGGGTACGGAACCCTAAAAACAAAATCACTTAATTCCCGCTTATACGCCGATATGCCACAGGCCACAGCGTGTGTATGAACCTTAAAACAACTTGTCATTGAAATCAACCAATTCTTTAATCTATGTTACATAAACCTTATTGTTGGTCTAGGTATTTTTATTTACATACACTGATAGACATCAGATTAGGAAAAGATAGACATACGCCGCAAAAACTTAGTCCTTACTAATTTACGAGTGACATACAAAGTGACATACACACATACAAGTCAAACACAACCTGAATAATAATTAATAGCATTTAATAACTTTCCTTTTGGATTTCGCCGCAATCGGATAAAAAGGCAGTGCAATAAAGTCTCAAATAAGGCTACGTACAAATACTTATGAAAAATTATATTATACTAAAAAATATAATATAAGTAATATAAACTTACCGATGAAAAGTTACGCCGTCAGATTTTATAAGTTTTGTGGATGAATTTTTGCAATATTTAGTATGCAATTCGGCATTTTCTTAAGTCCATCCAATATGTATCTAAAACACAAAAAATATAATTAAGTACTTAATTATATACCAATCGAAATTATTTTCCTACTGGTATATACCCTTTGTCACTTAACATATCTGTTCAAATAATTCTCATAATCTTTGTCAACGTGTCGGTAGTACCGTTCGCTCTCGCGTATTTCTACTAACGAGTAAGCGTGATGGATAATCATGATGGGAGTTGTGTATTTATTTACGATAATATTTGTTTTTAGACAAAAACTAAATAAATTATGCTGACTTAACTTCAAAATACGTAGAAAAACTACTTACATAAATAATATTCACTGTTTTATTGGTCACTCCCTGTAAAAACCACGTTCACGGCTCACATAACAGTGCATTGATCTCCTCGCTAGCTCGCAGTGGACTAAACGAATTGCGGGACATGCACCGCAATTCAGTGAGCAATTATTTAGTACCACACAGCGTGTCTAGTACCTACATAAAAGTCTTTGGCTTACGCTTACGCACGCTGTAGATGTATGGAGAAATCAGTTCCGTTTATTCGAGTCGACTCGAAATTTGTACAAAACCTGCCGTGCTATTCTGCAAAACAGCGACGAGCGTACATCTCTGCATCTATGAATTTGTCAGTTGTAATAGAGTACAATTTTGCATGCCATATTCGGGTTGGCAGCTGTCTGGCAGCTATTTCATTTTGTAGAATAGCACAGCTGTATTGTCCTTAATACACGAGTATCTCAGGAGTTGCTCGTATATCGTCGGCAGAACACTCAGTATTCCGAGTTTCGACGCCGCGCGCAATTCCCTGCCTCGAGATTGCCTCTCGACGCCGTATGCAGGAACAGGCCTTTTGACGCCCGCACGTGAACTTATGTGCCAAGGATCTATAGCCTGCTTTTGAATAGGCTTTGTTTAAAATAGTAAATTACTGCAGCGACCCGCACAAGAGGCATAGATGGACGAACGTGTAAAAGCGGGTCTAGGCGGTGCCGAGGCACACAAATTCCATCCACACAGGCACACAGAGTCCATCAATACCTAGCTGAGGTCAAGGCTTGTATGGGGGACTTTTTCAAACAATGCGCGGAAATTTAAACTAAGTAGTATTTTGGTACCTATAGCAAAAAAACAACGAACAAAAATATTTTTTCCGACTTACTTAGTGTTCATTTTTGTTGTATTTTTCAATAAACAGTTTTCTATTTGCAAGCTTGTTCCAAATTTAAATAAAACCTTTGATAAATTATAATGGGGAGGCACGCTGCCTATTCATCCCGCTAGGTGTCTCATCGTCGCTGGTGTTGAACATATGTCAAAATCCATACATTTTTTTTCCGAAACTTGAATAATCTCATATAACTCAGTAAATTGCCTTAAATCTGTGCCTACCACCGTAATAGTAATGACGCACATTGTTTTACTGCGAATGAGCAGCGAAGAAAAATTATAGGTCATACATAGGTCTAGCTTAACGCATAAAAAATACTTAGAAAGCATGGTTTTTCGCCTTTTTCAGTTAAAAATGCATTCCGTTTTTTTAATTCTGTTTTTTAAATAGCCACAGTCATCAAATAACACATAATTGCGCTTTATTACGATAAAGCTAAGACAAATTGTGACCTCAAAACTCATCTAAACCCTGTTCAAATAGACTTGAGTTAAAAGGTAAACAAATATGGCGGATCTGATTGAGTCACTTTATTTTGACATAACCCTGGTGATGCGACTATTCCTGAACAATAGCAAGAATGAACTATTGAACGATCATCATCAATGCAAAGAATAATGAAATTGAATATTAAATAAGGGAAATGGTACAATTTCTAATACTTAGTGACCGTAATCATCGATTCGTTATTGTCTTCCCGCCTATAAAAAATCCCTTCAAAATTCCCCATACATTTTCTATAGAAAAAAAATCCGCCATATTGGATTTTTTTCTATTCATCACGTAGACCTTCGAGTCCTGATTAACTCTTGTCAAGAAACCGTTCTTCCATCTTTTATACTTTCCGAGATATCGACGAAATCCGAATGGCGGCCATTTTGAATCCGCCATTTTGATTTTTTTTCAGCTCACTGCCAATCGCATGACGTTTCAAATGACATTTGGTTGAGCACCCCCCACCTATCTTCAATACTTTCGCTGTGCTCTTTACCCGTCTTCGAAATCCTCAATCATCAGCTTTTTCCATATTTTTCCTCCGAATGAATTTTTCTCTTCTATACATATATATATTACGAAATAGTAATTGAAAAAAAAATTTTTCATACAAAATTGTTCAGGAGAGGTGATCAATCAGTCAGTGAATCAGCACAAGCAGCTATATATATATTAAAAAAGGTATAACTGACGTTTAATAACTGTACTACTTTATTTCCCCTATTATATCGTATGATCTCGATACCTACCAAATATTAAGTTAACCATAACGCCAAATCTTTAAAAAACGCCCCTGTAAAAAGTTTATAGCAATATTGTTGTTATTTATTACGTCAGAATTTACGACCCAATAGCATAATTTTTAAATATACGTGAACAAGATATAATTAAATAACGATTGTGATTTCGATTCTGAATGAATTAATCGATGTTACTTCGGTCACTGACTAAGTATGAATCGTTCGTTTTTTGTCTGTGGTTGCAATTGCCTCTGCGCAACACTAATGTCAATGATAAAAGTCCGATGTCACAATTAAAATTTTAGTTTGATCTGTCATACGTAATTTGTGTCTTGATTCAGTTTTTCATAAAAATATTGCTAAAATAGTGGATAAAATAGTGGAAATGTTATACGTAAGGTAACTTCAGATGTTGTTTGTGGACGGCAAGCAGTTTGTGAGACTTATTAATTACTTTAACATCGTGAAAAATGGTTGAGAAGTGAAGTGTACGCCAAAAGGTTAGTTTGTTTACCTTTTAACGCAATTCAAAACAAATGGACTTTATGTTTTTTGTCTATGTCCACCGATGTTCACAAATGTTCCTGACCACAGATTTATATTAGATAGCAATGACCAATCTGTCAGGTACCAGCGGGGGTGGCGCCATCTGAGATTAGCTTTGCGCGTGTCTCCCCATTGAAAGAACATCACGTCATGTTTAAATTCTATGTAATATTCACCCAGTAAGAATATAATGAGGTAACAAACACTAAAAAACATACAGTTGAATTGAGTACCTGCTCCTTTTTGAAGTCGGTCGAAAATCTTGTTCGGTCAGGCTCGGCGCTCGCTCGTTTGCAAATTGGTATAATAACTTCATCGCGATGGATGAAGCCAAACTGCTCGGAAAATAGCAATCATTTAATTCATTTTATTGGATAAGTCGTAGCTCTTTGAATTGGTCAGCAGACCACCAAAAGGCGACAAATTATTATAACTTCCCGTTTTAAAAGGTACGCCACACGGTCCTTTATCTAAGAAATATGGATTTCAAATTGAAATTCAGACTTTTGAAGGTCAAGCCTCTTCCGGATGCTACACAGTATCACACCAGCCCCTGGATTGTGTAAGAAAAAGGTATTCATCGCTATCGTAATCGTTTACCTATTCTGGCAGCTGATTGGTTCCCTGATTTACGTCAGACAATCGGGGGGAAGAATCTGCTATGAAAACGCAGAACGCTTGACGGAACTTCTGTAGACGTAGGATGGTAACTAGGCGCTGCCGAAGCCTCTCACTAGATCAAACCTAATTGGATAGCTGGGAGTGGGTTTCTTCTTAGAATAAGAGGGAGAGAGGGGGGGACTAGAGGAAGGCCAAAGAAGAGATGGATGGTGTAAGAAAGACCGAACTTCAGGCGGGCGGAGCCGCGGGCGACAGCTGATAAGCTGATAAGCAACAAAATTAAATAGGATATTATTATAATTTCGAGAAAAAGTCAACACACTAACTGTTTATGGATACGGGTAAAGTAAAAAAAAGTATGAGAGCATCTCCTAGCTTGTGGTCCTTGCGTGTTAAAATCTATGAGGTAGGCACTGCCCTGTACTTTGACGACCTCCTTGGCGCAGTCTCTCGAGTGGGGTCGCAGGTTCGATTCCTGCCACGGGCCACTTTGGAATTTTATAATTTCTAAATTGGCTTAGGTCTGGTCTGGTGGGAGGCTTCGGCCGTGACTAGTTACCACCCTAGCAGCAAAGACGCGCCGCCAAGCGATTTAGCGTTCCGGCGCGATGCTGTGTAGAAACCGTTAGGGGTGAGTTCACTTCCCCCTTCCAAGTTAGTACGATAACATCTTCGGCTGCATCATCACTTACCATCAGGTGAGATCGCAGTCAAGTACTAACTTGTATAGTGTAAAAAAAAGTTGTCATAACTTGGTCATAATGATAACGCTCAACTGTGAGTCAAAAGAAAATTCTAGTCACCTTTGTATCAGGATTTTCCTGTATGAAGGGTAGATGTTAAAAATAGCCTTCGCAACAGAGCTCCTGCCGGGGCGCGCTCGGCAGGGCGTAGGGACGCCGACGTGGGACGCTACGGGTATTGATTGGAACCCGATTTCCCGGCAACGAGGCTCCCCGTGCTTCCCTGCTACCAAGCGCCTCCCGCTGGCGCTATTTATATTCCTGTTTATATCGAAGTACTTATAAATAATAAAATAAAAAGCCTTTTTATTTCCCAAATCTCCTTAGTTACCTTCGGTTTGTTAATTTTTGGTTTTAGTAACATTGTTGACTTATTTCTACGTTAGTATGTTAGTGTTAGAGTAGATATTGTTAGTAGTTGGATTAGTAACAATTTTAACTTAGATAATATCTATGTTAGTATGGGAGTAAAATTTGTGTTTCACTTTCTGGTTATGAAATAAGGGCCCCTTCCCGGGTAAAGGCCTCCCCCATTCTCTTCCATTGCTCTCTGTCTTTTGCTTTCTCCATCCAATGTCTCCCTGCCCTCTTGATAATATCATCGAAGTACTTGCAAAATATTATTATAAAGTGATGACTCAAAATTGTGGCCATTACACGTGTATAACCTGTTCGCAGAAGGTTTGCCGATAAAATCTCTACCACTTCATACTACCACGGCCAGCATTTGTCTGATAACGGACGAGCGCGAGTCGCGGTAGTATGAAGTGGGAAGGCAAAAAATCGGCAAAGTTTCTGCGTACGGGTAGTATTATTAATTTTTTAGGAATTCCCGGAGATTTTTTTTTATAATTGATAGGCTAGCGCTTGACTACAATCATGTTCGATGGGCAGAAATGATGAGGTCTAGGATGGAGCGCGCTTGCCGACAAAATGCCTATTCACTCTTGTCTTGAAAGCACCCAGATTTTACTTGACTGGGAACACGAAAGCTGGAAGGGTGTTCCACACCTTAGCGGTTCGTATCAGAAATGTGGAAGAAAAACGTTTCGTTCGAGTACGCTGGACATCAACTACATAAGAATGCCTCTTCTCTCGACGTCTTGCGGTTCTGTGGTAGAAAGATAAAGGAGGTACAAGTTCGATCAACCGATCCATAACCAACTTGACCTCATGTGAACACCCGAGAAGGAGACCTACTGAGGTTGGGTTTGGCCAACATAGACAACGCACGATAAGTGCGAGTTGGCTAGCTTCATAGATGCCTTTGAGAACTGTTCTTTGAGGCGTGCTTTCCTTCTTACGTTAAAGAAAGTGATACCTATTTAGCGGTGCGGAGGGCAATAGGGAAATTTCCCTCCAGGCAGGTGTTGTGCCTGGGGACCGCTTATGATCCAAGCGTGACGTCAGAAGTTGTATTTATAGAACGCTCGTCGAATGCTCCGTCAGCGTGTGCTATTGCGCGGGTTACGCCATCTGTCGTCAGCTATCGAATATACCGCTACACCTACTTAGATGAGTGAAAGGCTCAAACAGACCTGAAAAATGTCAGGGGTGCGTATCATGTCCAATGTTCAAACGTCTTGCCTCCTGATCGAGAGAACGGAAGATCGGGGCTCGGATCCTATACGTCCGTCTGACTAATTGAAGTTAAAGGCACACCATTGTTGTTTTCTGATGTTTTCCGTGTTACGATATGGGCGGGGTACGTAAAAACTAAAAAAAAAACAACTCAAAATATCTTTATTTGACATAGGCCTTCATACAGGCTCTTGCGAAACGTCGGTATGATATTTTTTTGCATACGAATGGTGATAACTACAAGCCGACTTAAAACTAAGTTTACGAGGGTTCATAGCGCGTGGGACCGATATATTTATGAGAACTCAAGATTCTGACCCGATCCTGCATTGAAGTTTCTCAACCTGATTGATGGCATTAAGGAATTCGCCGGGAGCGTGCAGATTGCAGTTCCCCGCAATCCCTTTTTATGGATAACATCTGGGAACGTTTCTCCCCTAAAAATAAGAGTTCTTTGACCATAGCCTAGAACGCAGGCCAAGTGCTGAGTGGCGGATTTGTCATTTGTATGACGATGAACTGTCACGGATGCACGTTTTCACATGGTGTTTTCCTTCTTTGTATATTATTATTTATTTTAAACTGCGAAAATCAACCCCTGATCAGAAGACAAAGGTCTAAATCACTGGCATCTATCACTGTAATAACACATCTTATATTTTATTGACGACTCAAATTACCATTACATATTTCGAAGGAAATTCCAAAGGAAATAAGAGTAATATATGCTAAGTAATCACTACAAAAGTGTTAGTTATCTTTTATTTATTTATTTAATCTTTATTGCACACAATAGTTAAAACTACGGTACTAAAGCAGAGCTTAATCTTTGGTTTAATGGTTTTTCTTCCAGCACAGCTTCAACTTCTTTGTACTATTTATAGTCAAACCTCAGTAAGTGTGAACTGGATAAGCGAACTTGAACTTCTTCTCGATGCATACTTGCTTTCCGAATCTGGCGGTAGAGATTTGAATTATCATAAGAGCCTATTATGTTATTTATTAGCCTATTATTAGGCCTATGTGAAAATAATGATTTATTTATTTTTATTTATTTATAAAACTTTACTTAAAATTATACAAAGAAAAGACGTGCACAAAGGACAGCTTATCTCTACTGGAGGGATTTCTTCCAGGAGCCCTTGAATGTGGGAAAAATAAAGTTTGGAAATGCAGAGTAGGTACTAAAATATTTTATTTTTAAGCGAGAAAACTCCGTTAATGAGAGCATTTGCCAGATCCCGTCATTTAGCCCTTCTAAATCTAAAACCAGGGTTAAGTGCTAAACCTCTATAAGAGAAAAATATATATCGGTCCTTGGATTCTCACTTAACCAGGTTTGACTTTATAATGTGCCTTTATAATGTCTTTATATTGGTGATGATGATGGCCGCTGCCCAGGTAAATCATAGCAAAACAAAAATAAAGCAGGTAATGAACCCAGCACATTTGCGTCATACCTCCCGCCCTCAGCCCGGCCGGGGCGGTCCAGCGGGAGGCTGCGCGGGCTGAGATCAATACGGGATACAGTTGCCCGCACCACATCCCGGCCAGTCTACGCCGAACGCACTGGCGAACCGTTTCGTAGACGTTTTTGATTTTTGAAACCAGTCTTTTGACCCACCTTTTGTATTAAAAGCTTCTTTTTATCAGTGCGCGCGTCCGGGCCTTTCTGAAGATGACGTTTTAAGGTCAGTAACTTAATACTTTTTTATGGAAGTACGAGTCGGTTGCCAACTCTGTTGATGGTGATGATGATGCAGCTTCAGTCTTAGTGAAGAAACTTTGTAGGAGTGTTGCAATATACGAAGGTCAGTAACTGAATAACCTACCTACACTGTTGATACTAGTATTCGTTGCCAACCCTGTTGATGGTGATGATGATGCAGTTACAGTCTTAGGTGAAGAAACTTGGTGGGAGTGTTACACTATAGTAAGGTCATTAATTTAGTAACGTACACTTTTGATACAAGTATTGGCTGCCAACCCTGTTGATGATGATGATGAAGAACTTTGAGAAGAGTGTTGCATTATACAAAGGTCAGTAACTTAATCACCTACACTTTTATACAAGTAGTGGCTGCCAACCCTGTTGATGATGATGATGCTGATGTAGTCTCAGTCTTGGTGAAGAAACTTGGTAAGAGTGTTAGGTACACTATACGGAGGTCAGTAACTGAATCACCTACACTTTGGATATAAGTATTGGCTGCCAACCTGTTGACGATGATGATGATGATGATGCAGTAGGAGTGTATCAACTTTCGCATTAAAAGTATAGAAAAAGCTACTTTTAATGCGAAAGTTGGTATTTGACTTAAATAGTTTTTGCGCGTGACTGCGACTGCATCCTGCGAGAATTTTTATCCCTGTGGATTTTCCAAAAAAAATAATTCTCATATACAACTTACAAACGTGGTCCTGGCAAAGATTTATTGAACACCCAATAACCAAACATAATTCGAACTTTCATTTAAAAAATAATTACAGTGGAGTGTGTAACTCTGTTAAATATTTATCGTAAACATAATGTGACTTTTCTTTTTTCTGTGCAGCGCACGCCTCCGGGCTCATCTGGAGATGAAAGGTAAGTTCAAACTCTCCTTCTCTTATCAGAAATCGGAGTATCTTCTCGCGAGAAATTAGAAATGAGGAGATCTCTAGAAGGATCGGAATACACGACACTGTTGCTAAGCTGGCGAGGCATATATTGCTTTACATATTGATGAAAGGTAAGTTCAAACTCTCTTTCTCGTATCGGCAATAAGAGTATCAGAAACGAGGAGATCACGATATTGTTGAAAGCGAAATGAAGCTGAAGTGGTAATGGATGGGGCAAATTGCTATTAGGGCCAATTGACGCTGGGACCGATACATCTGCAATGGCGATACTGATCCCGTACCAGTAGATGCAGAGTTGGAAAATCTCCAAAAAGGTTCGGTAAGCTAGTCATATTACGAGAGTCACGGGAGAGCCGCTGGTACTTCCAAAAAGGTTTCAGGCTGGAGATATCTTCAGAAAGCCTTTGTTTAGCAGTGGCCACTCAGTAGGTGGGATATCAATACAAACTTATCATTACAGGAAGCACCATTAGATATCAGCTGTGCTATTCTACAAAATGAAATAGCTGCCAGACAGCTGCCAACCCGAATATGACATGCAAAATTGTACTCTATTACAACTGACAAATTCATAGATGCATAGATGTACGCCCGTCGCTGTTTTGCAGAATAGCACGGCAGGACAATAGACTTTTTTTGAGTCCAAGCGTCTTTTAGGGAAGATTGACGTTTAGATTTGCGCTTGGCGATTATTTATTGATGGTAAACACTTAGGAAAGGAAAAATATAACTTAGGAAATTTGGCAGATGTGTAACTTTCGAGTACCAACTAGTTTTCTGACGATGATATCAGCTGAAGATTTTATTAAATTTATAATAAAGAACAATTTTTAGAAAAATAAGCGAAATAATTACATTAGTGTTGAGTCAGCAATTTTTACATGAAAGCCTTCAAACATAATATTATTAGTACGTAATACGTATGCCAATTAACAAGCTGCGTAGGATTGAACCCACTTAATTGAAGAGGCTATTTTCTGCTATCAAAATGGGCTCATTTCTTGACTTGACAGTAACTTCCTGTTTTTTTTTATATACTTTTAAAAATTTCCACAGATCTAGGAAACTTGATAAAATAAATAAAAGGAAAACCATGAAATCTGAAATTATTTTCAATATTTATAAATAGTGGAAAACTGGTAATAATGGTAATTAGTTGCTCTAAATTGGCTCCATTGGCATAATTGCGTAAAATTTTCTATCGACAGTATTAAGAGTACTATCAGGTGGCATTACAAAATTCCACCGTGTATATTGTACATATTGTACATTTCTATAGACATAATTTAACTAAAGATATAGATCCAAACCATTACTTACGTAGGTATATTTTATTACATCAATGGACCAAACCGACATCATTTACTCTTCCTGTGTACTAAAAATACATAGAAATATACAGTCGTATAGTTATGTAGCTGTGTGTTATAAGCTGTTTTAAAGATGGCGGTTTTGTCAATGCCATCCATTGACAAATATGATTCCTGACCTCGCCGCAAGTTTTCATTTTCACACAAACGTCTAAATTTAGACCCTTTTCAACGAAATAGTTATTTATTTTACAGGCTCTATTATATTGACTTTGATCAATTACTTACTTACCAGGGTTCAATGTACTGGCCGCCATTTTAATTAATAACAGTCGCCATTTTGGTGTGAAGCGGCTACGCCCTAATTTAGGTACCTGACCTTTTTTAAGCAGAAAATTAAAGGATTTTATTTCATTTTTCGGATTTTTCTTAAAACTATTTTAATACCGATTGTCATTGTAAAGTACTTAAGTAACCAGAGTTCTACGGAAGAATTACCTAAGATTTGGGATTAATTGACTCAGTATACTCATCTACTAGTACTTCACTGAAAAGGCAATAATAACTTAAAACTCATATTATAAGTATAGTAAGCTGGGTATAATAGCATAGTGGCTTTTTATGTCTTAAATTCAAAGGGAATCATCCGAAGGTAACAACAATTTCTATAATATGCGTTACGACTTACCTATGCCTGAATATATACTCGTATGTTCATAAGAAATAATATTATGTATTCGATGCCTGAGAGCTGTTATTCATTATGTTCTTAAAAGGTAGTCTGAAGCTGCCAATCCGCACTTGGCTAGTACCTAAAGCGAAGAATGGCTCATGGCTAGATAGATAGATAGATAGATAGATTAACTCCTTATTGCACACCACAGAATAAAATTATAAAAAAGAAATAAATAAATTAGTTAAACAAAAACAAACTTAGGAGTACAATTTGGCGGCCTTTTCGCTACATAGCGATTTCTAAGCTGGATACCTACCATTCATTTTGAAAGAAGACATCTTAGGGTTTCATGACTTTTCTGAGACAACGAAATGATCGATCGTTATCGGTCGATATCGATCTAGGCGTTATTAAATTGCGCGCAACGTTTTAACTTCTTTTTCTCTGATTTTATTAGTTGCGTGGAATGGGTGTTCAATCTTTGTACCAGATTGTACCACGCAACGCAACCTCGCGTCGGAACTCGGAAGCTAGGAAACATGCCCTTAATCGCTTAATTGATGCCCCATTTAGGCCAAAACGTTCTGGCAAAAACAACTTTTTAAACGCAGAATTCGGTATTATATAATTTATTAAACGGAAATTTTTTTTTGATTTATGGGTATTTACTAATAGGTAACAATTAGCAAATCTACTGTATAGGTACCCACAGTTTACAAACTCGTAATTTATTTAAGGTGTTTCGACCCTACCAGCCCGCGAAATTAAAATTTATTTACTTTTTCGCAAATATTAGACTAACTACACATTGTAGGATTATATAAATGAATTTTGCGGGCATAATATTTATGCATCTATATGTACAGAAACTTTGCTCGAAAATTCCCACTCACCTCATATTCGGTTCCGAAAGATAATAGTTTGCAGTTTCCGAGATTTAGAGCTATCGGGAACTAAATAAGCATGAAGTAAATGAGTATCGTAGAGCAGAGTTTTTAATAAAAACATTAGAATATGCATCATGCATAAATGTTGTGTCCGCAAAACCCATTAGCGACAAAACCCATACCACTTAAGTTTGATTACATTTCGTTTTACTACGTCCCGTAGAACTAACGTCCTCTCTAATCCTCTTATCCCGCAATGTAAACTTTTCTCCGAGAATTGAAAGTTGCGGCGTTACTTTTGATATAATTACGTCAACTGGCCTGCGAGGTCAAAGGTCAACCATCCCCTCGAGCATCCCTCTCGACCATCGGTCTTCGCTCTACGAGTATCTACATTCTACAGAGCCTCAAAGCAAAGTTGTATCAACTATCAAATCAAAGTTTTATCAAAGCAACAAAGGTCGAACTAACATTTGAAAGGTCGCCTGTTTACATTCCGTTTGATTTTATTATATTGACTATAACGACCTTCCACAGATGATCCCGTGGAAATTTCAAGAAATCCTTCGTGATTTGTCGAGGATAACTGTCATTCCCAATCATTTTTTTTTATTTTGTTCCGCAGACCGTAGGTAACAAGCGATAGTCAGGTTTCTAAGTCTTGATATGAGAGATAATTAAGCTTGTTATTTTCGTTGGCCCTATCACATTATTGACATTATCCCATTCTATTATGTATATGTATTTACAGTTTTTTATATGAAAAATACAGAATTGACCACTTTTCAAAAGAATCTAATGTAATGAAAATGTTAAGGTACGTAGTATACCTAATCTTTCTCTATAAAAATCTCTCGTCAAAGTGTAAAAAAAGTAAATGTCGGCTAAAACGGCTTGACCGATCTTCATGAATATTTGACAGGTCTGAGAATAGGACGTAAACTATTTATACCCCTAAGATGCCCCTAAGTGAGGAATTGATATAGCAACACAACGTTCGCCGGGCCAGCTAGTAGGTAATATGTAAGTTACTCCTTCGTGTCCAAAAACAAAACTGATTTGGCTGGAAATGGAGGCAGATTAAAATTCCCTAGAGTAGCGTATAGGCTTGTCAACCCTGAAAAATCCACGGATCATTTGTAGAAAACCATAATTTATCAGTGTGAAGTCGCGAGCAACAGCTAGGTACAATAGTTTGGCTTATAGAATAAGTAGGTTACAAGGCGAAGTGAAATTTTGTGTTGAAAAACTAATATAAACACAATAACATTCTAGGACTTGAGCGAAACCTCGTTTGCTTAAATTGAACTGTCAGATGTCAACGTCTTGTCAACCGCGAGTGGAAAGTTTAAAGTTTAAACAAGTTAAATCGGTCAGAGGTTAACTACAATGGTTACCTACAAAGTTCACCACTTGTGGTTACAATATTATATCGCAAGGTTATTGTGAAGGCAGTCATTATTATAATTTCACTTGTGACATTATAGAGCTTTCGGAGAGACATCCTTTGAAATAGTTACCGTTAGATTATTTAAATTATACAAAAAACAATTGTTTGCATTTTCGGTTGTAATAATGCTCTTTTAAAAAGTTCTCCGTATTTTCCCACATAAAGTTTTCAAAGATACTAATGCAAACTCTCCTTTTTAGTTGGCTGTTATCTGTCAAGACCAATATCGTCCGGAATCTGTTAGTTATAATTGTTCTCATAAATAATAAATCATTGTTATAGTATCCACGTTTATTTTAATCATCACATGCACATAATATTACTCTTCCTTTTTAACAATCCAAAGTTAGCCATCTTTTTTGAACCATAGACTAAAACCAAACTTAATATACTTTACTCACAGACAATACAACATATGCACAGACTATACTAAGAGAAGTTTGTATTATTTATCATCCTCCCTCAAACTTCTCTATGTATACCTAACTTATTTATCAAATAACAAAATTGTTTATTACATACTGGTTTGGTTAAAACATCAGCTAATTGTTCTCTTGTACAAACATAATCAATTTTTATATCTCCACTCTCTACTTTCTCTTTTACAAAATTATATTTAACATCCATATGTTTCAATCTTTTCTGATCAGAATTTTTTACAGACTTTATTGTACTTTGATTATCTTCATACAACAAGATGTTACATAAATCAACATTCAACTCTTTTAATAATTTCTTAAGCCAACAAGCTTCAACTGCCGCTTCACATAATGACACAAACTCTGCCTCGGTTGAACTCAGTGCAACTGTACTTTGTTTTTTAGATTTCCATATAATTGTATTACCATACAACAAAAATAAATAACCTGAGGTAGATTTCCTGTCGTTGTCTCTAGCAAAATCTGCATCTGCATAACCTATAAGAGGATAAGCTACATTACTACCTTTTGAATAAACTAACTGAAAATCAATTGTTTGTTTCACATATCTAAGAATTCTTTTCAGTGCCTTCAATAACTCTGAACTTGGTTTATTTTGATATCTACTCAAATAATAAACAGACATTGATAAATCAGGTCGTGACCCTACTGTTGCATACATTAAAGAACCTATCAGAGACCTACAAATGTTTTCATAAGATACATCAATTTCACAAGTTTCATCAAATACATAATTTACATCCATTGGTAATTGTACCCCTTTACAATTTTCCATATCATATTTAACTAAGACTCTTTCTAAATATTTTGACTGATTAATATAAATACCATCATGTTTCTTTTGTATAGATATACCTAAATATGTTAAATTATTATTCCCCAAGTCCTTCATTCTAAATTGTTCATTTAAAAATTGTTTTAGATGATTGATACCTGCCTCATTCTTTCCCATTATTAATAAATCATCCACATATAACAATAAGTATATATCCCCTTTTGTATATAAGCAATAATCATTTTCTGAACGTTTAAATCCATATTTAATAATTGATTCGTTGAAGTGGTTATACCAATATTTAGGTGATTTTCTTAACCCATACAATGATTTTTTTAGTTTTAAAACATATCCTTCTTGCACATTTAATCCTTCTGGAGGTTTTAAATATACTTCTTCGTCTATTTTTCCATATAAAAAAGCTCCTTTAACATCCATCTGATAAATGTCATAATCTCTCTGTGTTGCGATAGCTAACAATGTTCTCAAAGTTTGCATCCGTAAAACTGGTGAATAAACATCTTCAAAATTTTCTTTTTGCTGAAATCCCTTCACTACTAGTCTCGCCTTACACATTTTATTCTCTCCTATATCCTTTTTAGTAAAAACCCATTTAGTATCAATTAATCTCTTACCTTGTGGTAACGGTACACATTCCCAAGTTTTACTTTCTTCCAATACCTTAAATTCTTCCTCTACAGCTTTCATCCATAGCTTTTTATCTTCTCTTTCTTCTATATCTTTATAGTCTTTGGGCACATCCTCATTTTGCGATGACAATAATGCATATAAAACATCCCTGAAATTTCTTTACCTTCATGCATGTCGCTCTTCTGTTCACCAAAAATTTTTCTTTCTCCATTTCCTCCCTGAACATTTACCTTCTCACTTACCTCCTTATTTTCCTTCTGTTTTGTAGAACTAACTTCTTCATTTATGTCGGAATTCTCATTTTCTTCTTCTATTTGCTTTTGTATGTCCTTATCCTGTAAACTGTTATTTTCATTGATTGTTGATATTATTACCTTTTCAATAATCTGTGTATTTTCATCAAATATAACATTTCTTCCAATAACCACCTTTTGATTTTCTTCATCCCATAATTTGTAGCCACTCACACAGTAACCTATCATTACTAATTTCTTTGCCTTAGGATCAAGTTTCATTCTCTGTTCTTTCGGTATATGATTATAAGCAATAGAACCAAATACTCTAAGGTTGCTTACATTTGGTTTCTTCCCATAAAATAATTCTGCTGGGGTTCTATGCTTATTAATGGTTGGACTACGGTTTGTCAAGTATGCTGAGCACAAAACTGCATCACCCCAAAATTCTTTTGGTAACTTTGAATTAATTAACATTGTTCGAGCTTTCTCCATAAGTGTCCGATTCATACGTTCTGCAACCCCGTTCATTTCCGGATTGTACGGTACAGTGTATTGCAATGTTATGCCTTTCCTATTACAAAAATCTTGATACTCCTTGGATGTATACTCTCCTCCATTGTCTGACCTAAGCGTTAGCATATTCATACCAAAATGGTTAGTGACATAATAATAATAATTTTTAAACTTTTCAAAAACTTCAGATTTATGTTTAATTAAGTACACCATCACAAAGTGGGTAAAATCATCAATGAATGTTACAAAATATTTATATCCTTCCCTACTATCCGGACTAATCGATCCACAAACATCTGTGTGCACAATCTCTAATGGTTTCCTAGCTCTATAGCCTGTACCTTTAAAGGGCTGCCTCGTCATTTTCCCTAACATACAAGGTTCACATAAACTATTTTCAATTTTTAAACCTTCCAAATCATTTAACCCATCAACTAAGTTATGTTTTACTAGATTATTCATGTTATTCATACCTAAATGGCCAAAACGCTTATGCCATAACTGTATTAAATCATTATTTACATTATTGCCAACTGTATAATTACAATTTTGTTTCTGAACATCCATTGTTATAGTATAGAGATTATCTTGTAAAGATCCTATCATTATCAACCGTTCTGTATTATAAACTTTTACCTTCCCATTCTGAAAAACAACCTTCAAACCATTGGTTTCCATTTTTCTAACAGATAATAAATTTTTTCGTAATTCCGGTACATAATAAACATTTTTTATGCTACAAATCCGTTCATCTTTCCCTACATAACATTTAACTTCCATATTACCTATACCGACCGCATCTAAGGTTACACCTTCTTTTGCCGCTGCTATTTTCCTAGGAACAGACAACTCAATATATTCTGTGAAGAAGTCCTTGTTGTTCACCAAATGATCTGAACATCCTGAGTCACAGTTGAACACTATTTTATTATATTGCCCATAAACAACACTTTGCTCACTTTGCTCACTATCACACATAAATGCTGCATCTTGTGAACCATGCCTCTCTGATGACCAGTAACTTCTCCTTCTTGATCGTCCACGTCCTGTACCGCGTTGTGTATGTTCTTGAGAATATCCTGGGTTTGCATATCCGTGAAAACCTCTTCCTCGTCCTCGTGAAAAACCTCTATTCAGACTATTTCCTTGATAAAATCCACGCCCTCTTTGATTATTTCTGTTTATATCATTCCCTCTCATTCTGCATTCATTTTTTTTGTGAAAAGGGCTTCCACAAACAAAGCATGAAAACGCACTCGCATGAGACACATTTCCACTTAAATTTTCCTTCCTCTTTTCTTCCTCTCCGAGTAATCTATTCTTGACAAAGTCTAATTTTAGATTTTCTACCGTTTCTAGTGCTGTTATTATTCCTTCATAGGATTGAGGCATTGATAATAACAAATAATTAACCTTTTCTTCCTCACCTAAAGGTGCCTCAGCCTCACTGAGTTCTGTAAAAATTTCTTCCATTTTATTTATATGATTCATTAATGAGTCTCTCTCTGAATATTTTATTTCTGTCAATTTTCTTCTTAAAAACAATTTTGACCTTACTCCTTTGGATTTAAAGTTTTCTTCCAAGTTTCTAAACATTTCAAATGCTGTATTTTTTTTAACATATTCGATGTAGGCATCAGACACCCCGGCAATCAAAATGGCCTGCGCCTTGTTTTCCGCTGCAACATTTTCGGCCTTTTGTGAAAATTTCTCCTCTTGTATTGCGGCTAAAACTCCGCTCTCACGCAATATACTTTTAATTCGAAACGCCCACGTTGAAAAATTATTACCCGCGAACGGTACTATCGCGAATCTATCCTTTTGGTGCACAATATTCACGGGTGCGGCCGCCATTGTCGAAACTTATTGTAACAATTTTCTTTCACCCGGACCAAACTACGACGAAAACTTGAACCACGTTGACTGCTACCACTGTTAGTTATAATTGTTCTCATAAATAATAAATCATTGTTATAGTATCCACGTTTATTTTAATCATCACATGCACATAATATTACTCTTCCTTTTTAACAATCCAAAGTTAGCCATCTTTTTTGAACCATAGACTAAAACCAAACTTAATATACTTTACTCACAGACAATACAACATATGCACAGACTATACTAAGAGAAGTTTGTATTATTTATCAGAATCGGTCTTAAAGTCGTCATAATTAATATGTCCCATGAAATCTTAGCTCTAGATAAATGTCGTATCGGATCACTCATGTAAGTGCATGCAGTCGTGTGGTATAAAAAGCCTTGTGTAGCTTTCAGTCTGTAATCACTTGACAGATTACAACGAAAGCCTTCAGAGCTCAGTGCAACTTGACTTGAATTGAAACTTCAGCCAGTCGTCGTCGAGCCGTCTTCGCGGCCGGACGTACGGTGGTCGGTGTAAGAAATAATATTATATCATACGTAACATTGCGATAAAATTCTGATTTACGAGAATAACGTGTGATAAATTTTAGTGGTGCATTTAGTATTAATTTGCATCGTCGTGAAGTGCATTTGGCAAGTTTTATTTATAGGTGTGTTAGTTGCAAGTTGCAACTACGGGAGTGCATTCCTGGAGTGGTGTTAACAAAGGTGGGTATTTATGAAATAATTTTTGCATTCTTTATTTAAAAAAGTGCAAGGTTTTTAAATTAAATTTTAAAATATATTTTTACCAGGCACCACAGTTGAGTGTTTTAAAAGACGTCTTATCTCCCCTTTTTGGGTGTTCAATTATTTATTTCTGTTTTTGGTTGCCGTATATTGGATTCTTGAATAAATACTGTAATACCTAAGAAAGATCTGCGTTTTAAATAATTTTACTGCTTATGAAGTCTTTTCTTTATTTCGGTTAATTTAAATAAATTGGAGAGTTTTCTTCATTACAAACTCTATATTCAAAAGACGATGACCATGGATGTATGGAATCCCATACCATGCGGAACCAAATCCAACAAACATTATTTTTATTTACTACGGTCTCCATATTAACTGTTACAATTATTATTATTTTTTATAAAAAAATCCGGATTCAATATTATTGGTAAAAATATTGTATTTCTCAATAACATCTTTATCACAGGAGATGTGCAATTAGCTTTTTGTAAGTTAAATTTAATTCCGGATATGAAAATCAAATTGTTAGTGCGAATTCTTCCGAAAAAATCATTATTTTGTTCCTAGAATATTTTTATGGTGAGAAAACTTGATACTTTCTGAGTGTAGTACCCACCGTTAATAATTATGATGTAGCTAAATATTTCACAGTTTAACACTGTCAAACGTTAAACATATAAACTATCCAATATTTATCAACAGAGCAGAACTAATTTGCGACACCGCCTCACCTTTCGTTACTGTACGCCGGTATTTTAACTGGCGGACGTCCAAATGAGTGTATAAATTAGTTTGCTTGTCTATTTTGATAGTTTGCGGTTCAAATGCGGTTTGACAGTTTGGTAAATTATTAAGATTCAATAGAATTCAAAACAAGATAGTTATCTTTTAAAATACAGAGTTTTTTTTAAATAATAAAATAATATCTTTGAACGATGAAATAAGTCTAAATTCATTAAATGACAGTTATGAAATTAAGTTGTGGTATCATATATACCTCTACCTCTACATAAAGTACCCAAAACAATGTCCGTTGATAGTATTTTTGAAATTAGGTTTGAGGGAGGAATTACTTATTCATTTTTGCTAGCGCTACTAATATAAAAACATAGGAATACTAATATTATTTTGATGCATAATATAATGTAGCTAGAAACATTATAATTGAACCTACAAAAACGTACATGTATATTATGACGCCTTTCATGCGATAAACATTTTATTACTATATAATATAGCTGCTCGTGCTGATTCACTGACTCACTGATTGATCACCTCTCCTGAACAATTTTGTATGAAATTTTTTTTTACCTAATATGTACTCGTTAACTAAATTTCAAAGTCACCAAAGGCACTTGACGACATGAAACGATACGATATTGAAAATAATTAGACTTTATTTGAAAATTAAATAGCTTACTCGTTCATAACTACAAGTACTTACTTACTTAAGCTTGTCAGTACTCAGTACATACTGTAATATTACTTTAGTGCAGCGGAGCTATGAGTCAGTTATCGATTATCGAGTATCGATAAAAGCTTCGGAAACTTCATCGTACGTGAAACTTCTAGTCCACGTCCGCACTAATTTGTTTACATCCGCTCCGGGGTTCTATGGAATGTACGACAGCGAATACGATACGACATCGTTTGAGTTTACAAATCTTATGCTGTCGATGACATACCTACTAGTAGGTGTAATAAAGTCTCAGAAGCAAACTTATTATAAGTGGTTGGTTAAAATTCGATTTAAATCTACTATATCAAACACCTTTTGATTTTTCATGGTTTCTGGCCTTCTGCCATGAGACCTTGCTTCTTGTCACATTAAAAGAATAATTGCGACCCACAAACTCAAAAGCTATCGGAAATACCCGCTCGGTTTTGAGTTGATTAAGAGACTTCTTACACCGCTAAGGGACCATAACAATCCTAAGCTAGCTAGCTAATCCTTCGTTCTTCACACCTTTAGTTAGTAAAATGTAACTGATGGGGGAACATCGAATCGATTTGTCGTCAGTGTCGTGAGATTAGTCGTAATGTGTAAAAGGTATAACTTCCTCGGCAAGGGAGGCTGATTCAATTTTCGCGTGTCTCCCTCACTTATTCGAACCGCGCGGGTGGAGCGTCCTGTTTCCAGCCGCCATGTTGTTTAACTTTGTTAGTAAGTAAATGCATTTGCGGCTGACATCATTACGTGCCGCTCCTGTGACGGTGGACTAGTTCGGTCTGATGCGCACATTATTGAATCATAACTTGTAGAGATCGAATTATTGTCGCAAACGTTTTTAGCGGTGCAGAGGGCAATAGGGAAATTTCCCTCCAGGCAGGTGTTGTGCCTGGGGACCGCTTGTGATCCGAGCGTGTGACATCAGAAGTTGTATTTATAGAACGCTCGTCGAAAGCTCTGTCAGCGTGTGCTATTGCGCTGGTTACGCCATCTATCGTCAGCTGGGTGCGGCTCACAAAAAGTGTACCATAACACACGGGATAATGTAACACACAGTAACACACGGGAAATGCGTAACACACTGGAATTAGAGTTAAGGTTAGTACACATATTAAGAAAAAAATACGTAAGGAGATTAAAAAAAAAATTGTGTGTTACTCATAGTAAATTATTGAATCATATTATCTATATCTAAATATATATGCATTTCGTTGTTTCATGTCCATAACACCAAAACTATACAAGTCGTAAAGGTCTAAAATTTGGTACCTAAGTTGTATTAGGTCATGAATTCGTATTAGGCAAGACGGGGATTTCAATGGAAATTCAACTTCTTTGTTACTGAAGTCCGAACCGAAGGCTATTAAAATTGATTTAGAGAAGGAATTTGTGGTCAAATTAAGACGTGTGACACTCGGAGACTACCACGGTGGTAAAGCTATTGCATAGCATTTTTTATCAACTTATTTTTTATCAACTTCTAACACCCCTCCTCCTCCTCGTGGGTGTTAGGTTATTTTCGTTACGGAATTTCTGGATTCGGTCTTCACGCTCAAGGCCCGCGATAGCAACTATACAATAGCTTAAAAATTGCAGCAAGCATAAAGAAGGAATCTATTAGATCATATCAATTTTTAATCTAAATTTTAGATTTCGAAAATGTATACATGTACGTGATATATATACATATAATATACGACATAGACTTAGAAGTGCAAAGTAAGAGCTCGATAATTATTTTTAGTAGGAACTCTTTAATTCTTCTAATGAACACTAAGCTTTATATTTTTCGCGTGCGTGACGTCACACGATCTCGTAACACACGTAACGCGAGGGAACAAACATGCGTGAAATAGTAACCTCAAAGTCATGTAGCAACTTCAAATGCAATATAATTTAGTAAACAACTACACTATTCTGTTCTATTTAGTAGTAACTTTCAGTCGATAGACTTCAAACAAAATATTTCATTACTTATCATTGAAAAATTACTTGCAGAAAGTCAAGAAAATTAAATGACGAACTCTTAACACACACAGAGTAGCGCTTTTTATAAGTAAACTAAGAGGCCTGTCAGGTCACTGCCATTAAAATTTGATGGATGAAATGAAGCTCACACAAAAAAAATACGTGAAGAGTTTCTATTCATCATAAAAAAAAATCCATACTATCTAACTGACTAGTAACACACGTGAAATAAAATACGGACACTTTAAATCCAATTTTTTTTTTATTCTTCGTCTGTAATAATATCGGTTTTATAAGCATTCTTCGTAAATTCATTTCATTGCCTTTGTATATTAAATTCGATGGCTCTATAAATATAGTCTAAATTATGAAAAATGAATTTAATGATTGTTAAAATGGGGTTGGGACACTTGTCTTTTCTATAGAACTATAAATTATGCCTTACTGGTCGCACATATTTTGCTATCATTTCAAATGTTTTAAACACTGCATTAGCCTGATACAATAACACGTTAATTTAAGCGTGTAAAGAAACCACCAAAACTTTTCTCAGATTAATCACAATGACCTTTTTGCTTATTCAAAGGTAGCACCGCGAAATATTTGGTAATAGTAGTTTATGAAACGGATGCATAATGGGGGGTATTAAAACATGAGTGTGAGTTTAAAAAACGAGCCGCAGGCGAGTTTTTTAATAGTATCACACGAGTGTTTTAATACCTTATTATGTAGAGTTTCATACACTACTTTATCTACGCTCAAATTATCATAAATCCAAACCATAAAATCTTGCTAACGTTTGTCGTAAATCCTTCACTTTGTTGGTAAAAGATTGTGGGTCATTTTTGTTGCAATTACTAAAATGTCAGGTGGAGTTAAATTTTCTTTAGTACGTTTCACTGCTAGACATTTTTCCGCGCTAAGTTTTGACTAAGTAACAAAAATAACACATTGAAATGTTAAAAGTTAGGTATGGCGCCAAAATTCAGTTGCAAACTGCGTATAGTCTGTTAAAAAAGTCATGAAACAAAAAAGAGTAGAAAAATATTTATACAAGTCAGATAAACTATATTTTTAGTGGATAATTAAATAATCAAAAATTATACATAATTCTTTTCAATATTCTGTATGAACACACTTTTTAATCAGTCATATAAGGCAGGGAAAAATTATTGTTTCCGTGAATTAATTGTTGTCTATGGTCGATCATGACTACCAACTAAATGTTGTCTGTGGACTCCTTATATAAAAAAAAAAACAAAATTGAGGATTGGCTCTACACTCTCTTTTGGCTATGACGACCACAGAGAAAAGAAAGTTATTCCCTGGTCTGTGATGACGACAGACAAAAATACAGGAACCCAGAGCCGCGTATCGTAATAGAAATTATTCAACAATCTAGAGATATTTCCATAGTACAGCTATGTTATAATGAATAACTTTTTAATAATTATAGAAGTCTGTGAATAAAGTAGGTCAATATGTGACACATTTTGATTTCATAATTCGAACTTTAAGCAATGAGCGTAGATAAAAGTACATTTTTTGTGAGCCGCACCCAGCTATCGAAGACCACTACACGTTACCTACTCCGATTGCAAAGGTCCCCTACCTTTGCAATCGGAGTAGGTAAACCATATTATGTAGGTTAAGGTAAATAATAAAGTAAACCAATAACTCAACCAAACGTGAATACTCCTTCACGTTATTGGTTGCCTGGTATAAGAAATCGCTATGTAACGATAAGGCCGCCAAATTGTACTCCTAAGTTTGTTTGGAGCTCGATTGCCTAGCACTTTTAAAAATTATACCTTATACTTATACTGAAGTGAAATATTTTAAAATTCACAATCCCATACAATTTCAGTCTGACAGTTCAAGCAATTATAGCGTATGGTTTAAGGTTTATGGTTTAATTATAGCTTAAACATTTAAAAAAAGCACAGAACAGAAGGGTAAACTTAGCCGATGAAAAACCGTAATAACTCGTTGGAGGGTAGATTAGTAAGCCCAGTGTTAAGGCCGTAAACGGTTTTAATTTTTGTCCTCCTTGCTCTTACAAAATAAGTTGTTGGGTGCGACAGGCAGCATTGCGGGAGAATATTGTGACGGAGAAACAGGTTTACGTTTTTCTAATTAATAAAAGAAATCTGAAAGTTTTTGGAACCTACTACCATACCGACACGAATTTATAAGAAATATACATACGTTTACAATAAACATCCACTGTAGTTTTATAAGGTAGTTTGCGATAGAATTAAAAAATTGAGATTTTGGAGCAACTTTTGGGAAACCCTACGTTATAGAGTAAATTTCTCCCAATCGTGTTTTTGCTTCTGAGCGAATTAAAATGAGAGGCCATTTTCTTCATAGTTTTTAAACTGCAAATCGCTTAAAAATAACCATTTTAGTCTGATAAAAGCCTGTTACAAAGTTGGTAATTGCAGTAATTAATTTCTTGTATATTGAAAATTCTCGCAAAATAATGATTTCGTAAAATTATGTTAGATTTGTTTAATGTTTAAATAGTTATGTTCATTCATAAATGAATAGGTAGTAATAAGTGTTTAAATATTTTTGTGTTGTTATTTTTTGTGAGTCGTCATAGTCTAGGATCCCGCTGTACAACGACCTTCACCGAGCTGTTTATTGGATGAAAACTATTTTATATCCAATTTAATATGTCAATAAATATATCGCAAGTGAGTTGCCTAGAAAATTTCAGTCCAGGGTATGATTAATTAAGAATTAAAAAAAAACATTGTAACATGGACTCCTATTTGTTACAGTTTAGTTGACATCGTAGTTCAAATTAGATTGGATGTTATACCTAAATAGTGCTTTTTGCCAGAAATACTTTCCTGGCTGAGGAAAGTATTTCTGTTCTATATTTTTTGGCAAAAGAAAGTTAACGGATAATAAAATCGTAGGTTTTATGCACAATTATGCACAATTGCAATTTGCGACCTGAATCGCTCATCCAATCTAATTTGAACTAAGATGTCAACGGAACTCTAACAAATTCGAGTTCATGTTACAATGGATTTTTTTTAATTCTTAATTAATCATATCCTGGACTGAAATTTTTTAGGCAACCCACTTGCGATATATTTATTGACATATTTAATTGGATATAAAATAGTTTTCATCCAATAAGCAGCTCGGTGAAGGTCGTTGTATAGCGGGATCCTAGACAATCAGTCAAAAATGATAGAAGTGTTGATGTAATGGAGTGTTTGTATTGTTGCAGAGGGATGATGGACATCTCTCGGCCATGGACCCTTCTGATCCTACTGCTGCTCGCCATCCTACAACGAGCAGGGTAAGTCGCCATTTTGCATATTAAAGCCGATATTACGTACAAACCCGTAATTATCACAAAAAAATCATCAAATTTTTTTTAAACCTCACCTTACACCGAAGTCGAAGGCGTAGACCAACAATAGGGACGAGCGGAAATGACAATTCCATGCAGTAAACGAAATAAAAATGGAAAATGCTTTCCAAAAAACCAACTTCAAATGCAACTACAAAGAGTGAAATAATTTTTAATATAGGTACACCAATTCGAAGTCGGCATTTTTATTTTTTACTTTTTAGTGGAAAACAATAAAATGCACAAGGCGTTGTAAAAATACCCAAATCGCTTGCGTTGTGTTTATAAAATCTGAAGAGATCCCTGAATTTCACCAAGATCCCATCATCAGACCCTGACTTGATGACTTTAGTCATCAAATCAGTATCTGCTAGCAAATGCACCAGTAACCATAAAAAATACCCAACTCGCTTAAAGTATACTAGCAAAATTTGAAGAGTTCCTTCGATGTCACCAAGATCCCATGATCAGATCCTGACCTGATGACCATAGGACAACTTGGAAAATATTACTCTTTCAAATAATACCCAAATTGTTTCAAGTGTCCATATAAAATTTGAAGAGTTCCCTCGATTTCTCAAGAATCCCATCATCAGATCCTGACCTGATTAAAATGGGACCATCTTGAAACTATACCCTTTTAAACAAAAAAAGAATTTTTCAAATCGGTCCACGCGTCTTCAAGTAATCGGTGAACATACATAGATAAAAAAATAAATAAATAAAGATTCCGACGAATTGAGAACCTCCTCCTTTTTTTGAAGTCGGTTAAATTTTATTTGTATCTTTTCCAGTTTAGTGCTCATGTTCATTCATCCAGAATGTTATGTGACGTGTCTTATATGAATAATATATTTATGAACTGTCGAAACCGTTCAGTTATCCCATCGAAAATTGTGCTATAATAAATATTCATAACGAGGACCAACCATGTTCAGTGAGCACGTCATTATGTCACGTTTATATTATGAGAAGAAACAAACATGTCTCCCTGTTGTTATTCGTGTGGAGCCCAAAGTAACCTACCTACCAACTACATCAACATGAATTATATTAGGCCGGTTTTCGTCCTTTATTCGCTAGACTGACGTTAATGTGAGATATTAGATGACGCAAGATAACGTATAAGAGTCCTGTGACAACAGATTTTACCTGTGACAATTCAATTCAAAATACCAAATCATTTGTAATTCGTGCATATTTCGTTCATGTTGTGGACTGTGGTGTTACTCGGATTCATATAGGTAGTAATAATCTATGCTCCTGGCCATATTTGGTTCGGAAATGTAATGTTCTGTGAGTTGGAAAAGTACCCCTGTACTTTTACAACTCACAGCCCAAAAATTTAGTCTGTCTTTTCTAATTTTTTACTATGCCCTTTACTGCCTATTCTCATAATTTTCACTGTAACGACTATGAGGTAATGCGTTCAAACAGTAAAATCATCGTTTATGACTTACGCCACGTCGTTAACGTTCATTTTGACGTTTTATTGACGCTTTCTGTAAGAGTGTACTTACTAAAATTAGATAATAAAAATAAATAAGAATCGAATTAATTTTTTTATTCTTTCTTTAAAAAGTTACCAACTTTGGAAAAAAAGGAGTAGTAGGTATGGGTGCTTCTTTTAACTGCAATTTATTTACATCGGTTAAACATACACGATGATATGCGATGTTGGTATGAAAATCTGTACCTAATGTCGGATCGCTGCAATTTATGCATTATTTTGATAACCTTCGGGATAAATCGGAATTTCTGTACTAGGCAATCAGCAGTTGGCAAAACTTGTATGAAAATCCATTCCTGTCGTGGTTTAGCCGTCGAATAAATTACATACTAAACTCATATCTGTCGTGTAATTTAAACTTTCACGATCTTTCAATCTGGCAACCAAGGAGGTAACCAAAGGTTTTATTTAAATTTTGAACTCCCTTGCAGATAGAAAGCTAATTATCGAAAAAAATAAATGAAATGAATGAGAAAGGAAATAACCCTGAAAAAATTATAGTTGTCCGTTGTTCGTGATTGTTTTTAAAAAATTCTGCCTGGGTTTTCTTTCTGGAAAATTTTTCTTAGTTAAACTTCCGCGGGAACAATTTCAGAAAAGTCCTATATAAGCCTTGGCCAGAAATAGGCATTGTTCACGTATGTGCGCTGTCTCGCCCTATATTTACACGCCATCAATGCCTGTTTTCCTGGCCGCTGTTGTAATGTACTATTCTGGTCCACTGACCTTTTGCCACTTTCACCCAGATGCATGAACGCGAAGATAAATTTCCGGGAGAAGGAGAAACAGATCCTGGACCAGATCCTGGGTCCGGGACGCTACGACGCCCGCATCCGGCCCTCCGGCATCAACGGCACTGGTATGTCGCACTTTTCATGTCTCTATACTGCACTGCAACACAGTAATAATGTAAATTGTATAAATATATCAACACCAAAAAAAAAAAACAAAAACGAAAGCCTCAATCTGAGCCTCATGTGTAGCTTTTTGGGTTAAAACTCGTCACTGGAATTAGCGAGACATATTTCTATCCTTATTTTAAATTTATAATAATCTGAGATTCATCGAGAATCAGGGGTCAGAATTTTCTTCCAATTACGATTGAAATGAAATGAGTAGGGGTATATTTTCACTATCAATGGTCAGGTTTTTCTATTTTTAACTTTTAGCTCGCATGCTACAAACAGCAGTAATGGGTTAGGGAGAAGCTAGTAAAATGTGAATCCCATTGTTTTTCAATCAGCCCAAGCCTATACCAACCTGGCTGTAAAAACCATAGAGTAATAAAATGTATCCATTATCTTTGGTAAAAACAAACCGGAGAATGCGGGCCACATCTACAGAGTCAAAAGCTTTGGTTGGAATTTAAAATTAAATTTTTTGGAATGCGTACATATTATAAAGATGGTAGTAAAGATTTTTAACTACGATAACGTAACATTTATTAATAATGATTTTTCTTTACAAATGCCGAATAAAAATTTCGACCCCGCATCTGTAGCGCAAGATTCAGGTGGGCCGAAATATTTTATGAGATGATATTTTGTTACAGCATTGCGTTGTCTTTGTCAGATTCACTCCAATCCAATAACTATTCTGTATAAATAAAACTTACACTTTAGCCTCAATTAGACAACACATCTCCTCTTCGCACTATATAAAAAATTACACTTAAATACGTCACCGTTATACAAATTAATTGAATATAAAATAAGGTGTCGTTTCTTTTATGAACCATCGTGCTAATTTCTATAAGTAATTGTACAAAAATACTATAGTCATTATTTATGTATGAAAAGAAGAATAGCGGATTTAGGATACCTCCTTGTAGTACCCTAAATATTATTGCTTAAATAATTTTATTTAAAAAAGATACTCACTATGGAACAACTGAGCGAATATTCCATTCAACTCTCTATATTTCAAGGGTTCAATAAACACTGCTAAATAATTGTAACAACATTTATGGAAAATGTTTCCACGACAACATAGAAAAGTTACAAAGAAAAACAAGAAGGTACTCCAAATCATTGACTATTCCTATTGATGTATTTTGAACCATAAAACTAATGATATTCTTTTTTTAAAAAGGAGTTAAAACGCTCATTAATCTTGTCTTTAGAAAGACGATAATATGTTTTCAAACCAACCTCAGACGCGCCCATCATTAGAGCAAAGTGGAGAGATAATTGCTCCAACTTACGGAAGAGCAATTTAGTAAAGTGCTCCATCGTCACCTACGTAGGAAAATATTTATTCTTTTAAAACATGTACATATGAAGACAGATTTTATTTCTACAAATCATATAATGTAGATTTTAATTTTTAAAATTGAAATATCGCTTTAATGTTTCATCTTTATGAATTGATTCAGTAAAACTTATCCCACCAAAAACATAAATGTAAAAAAGGAGAGCCAAGTTTGAGAGCCGCAAAAAGAATGGAGATCAAAATGAGTGCCAAGTTCTATGTAAAATCGAAATTTGTATTTATAGGAACAAAAAAACAATATGAACAATTATTAAACTCTATTTCTTTGCTTTATTGGATACCTATAACAATTGCTGTTATTCAAAAATGTGAGATCTTAAAATAGGTAAGATTTGACTTGGCCAGTTTTCATTACATCAGTCATTTTATAAAGTTATACAACATTTTAATTCAGATAAAAACTCGCCAAGTCAAATGTAACCTATTTTAAGATCTCACATTTTTGAATAACAGCAATTGTTATAGGTATCCAATAAAGCAAAGAAATAGAGTTTAATAATTGTTCATATTGTTTTTTTGTTCCTATAAATACAAATTTCGATTTTACATAGAACTTGGCACTCATTTTGATCTCCATTCTTTTTGCGGCTCTCAAACTTGGCTCTCCTTTTTTACATTTATGTTTTTGGTGGGATATCATTACTTTTTGTAAAGAAAACTAGGCAGGTATTGAGTTTAAAGCTTTTTCTTGCCTTTCCGCTGCGTGGTTTTCTTTTTTATACTATTTTCTACACTGTCTTGAATGTTAGAGATAATAGTGATAATAAATAAAATAGAAAAATAAAGTACCTAATGTTGCAATGTCCAAATTAAAGAATCAACTGTTAGACGGAACGAAGTTCGCCGGGTCAGCTAGTACAACATAAGTTTGCTGCTGTCAAATGATGTCAGTATAGCGTTTTCTTACTGGAACTAGAAATGAGTGGCTGAGACAACGCTAAACGCGTGACAGTTGACAGCGGCAAACTTATAGCGAACGAGTTGTATAAAGTATTTATTTATTCATTCAAATCTCATATATATGTACTTCACTTTTATACTATTATTGGTTAAGGCACGAAGAACCTGTTTTTTTAGCGCGTATTACAAGTTTTTTGTATGAGGACACCGCTTATTTTTTATTTTTTTGACTTTTTTATTTTTTGATTTTTTCCTACGTTTACACACAATTAAAGAGCTGGATTCCAAATTTCATCCTTCTAGGTCATCTGGAAGTAGGTTAGGTTTAGGTACTATATGTCAGTTTGTATGGGGACACCCCTTATTTTTTGACTTTTCTTTATTTTTTGATTTTTTCCTACGCTTACACACAGTTACCGAGCTGGATTCCAAATTTCATCCTTCCAGGTCATCTGGAAGTAGGTTAGGTTTTTGTACTTTATGTTAGTTTGTATGGGGACACCCCTTATTTTTTGACTTTTTTTTATTTTCTGATTTTTTCGTACGCTTACACACACTTACCAAGCTGGATTTCAAATTTCATCTTTCTAGGTCATCTGGAAGTATAGGTTAGATTTAGGTACTATATTTCAGTTTGTATGGGAACACCCCTTATTTTTTGACTTTTCTTTATTTTTTGATTTTTTCCTACGCTTACACACAGTTACCGAGCTGGATTCCAAATTTCATCCTTCCAGGTCATCTGGAAGTAGGTTAGGTTTTTGTACTATATGTTAGTTTGTATGGGAACACCCCTTATTTTTTGACTTTTCTTTATTTTCTGATTTTTTCCTACGCTTACACACACTTACCAAGCTGGATTTCAAATTTCATCTTTCTAGGTCATCTGGAAGTATAGGTTAGATTTAGGTACTATATTTCAGTTTGTATGGGAACACCCCTTATTTTTTGACTTTTCTTTATTTTTTGATTTTTTCCTACGCTTACACACAGTTACCGAGCTGGATTCCAAATTTCATCCTTCCAGGTCATCTGGAAGTAGGTTAGGTTTTTGTACTATATGTTAGTTTGTATGGGAACACCCCTTATTTTTTGACTTTTCTTTATTTTCTGATTTTTTCCTACGCTTACACACACTTACCAAGCTGGATTTCAAATTTCATCTTTCTAGGTCATCTGGAAGTATAGGTTAGATTTAGGTACTATATTTCAGTTTGTATGGGAACACCCCTTATTTTTTGACTTTTCTTTATTTTTTGATTTTTTCCTGCGCTTACACACAGTTACCGAGCTGGATTTCAAATTTCATCCTTCCAGGTCATCTGGAAGTAGGTTAGGTTTTTGTACTATATGTTAGTTTGTATGGGGACACCCCTTATTTTTGACTTTTTTTTATTTTCTAATTTTTTCCTGCGCTTACACACAGTTACCGAGCTGGATTTCAAATTTCATCCTTCCAGGTCATCTGGAAGTATAGGTTAGATTTAGGTACTATATGTCAGTTTGTATGGGAACACCCCTTATTTTTTGACTTTTCTTTATTTTTTGATTTTTTCCTACGCTTACACACAGTTACCGAGCTGGATTCCAAATTTCATCCTTCTAGGTCATCTGGAAGTAGGTTAGGTTTTTGTACTATATGTCAGTCAGTATGAATTTTTACGACTTTTTGACCTTCATATCTTTATAACCGTTTGAGCTAGCTTCATGAAAATTGGGCTTCTATATGATCTTATGGATATAATTAAACACACGTAGTTTTATGTGTTTACGTTAAATAGGTTTTGAGTTATAGAAGGGTCAAAAGTGGCACCAAGTGGTTCGTGTAAACTTACTCTTGGCGCTAGCTAGCCAGTTCCTTTGCTTGAACTTGGCTTGACACGCTGCCGCGTGTCTTGATCAACTCTGTTTATTAGACAACTTATTTCCTATTAATTTAAAAGTTCGTTCAGAAGATCGGCTGATTTATAATATAATTTCTATTATAGTACAAATACTTATCTGGATCGGAGTAGTCTTTGTACTCCTGGGGGCTTATTATTAACTTACTTACTTAAAATGAATAATCTTTTAAAATTTCAATAATTAACGAGTGTTAAATAACGGGAATAAAAACTACATAGATTTAACTACCTACTACTTCAGTCTTCAAGACAAAACTGACTACTGTAAGACTAGCTATAGTCAGGGCTTCATCCTAAACTTCATTATTTGCTTTCCATCAGACATTTTGATAAAAAAGTAGTAACTGTCAATATGCACTTAAGCTTATTCCTTTTAGCGCAGGCAATGACGTTACCTTCGTTATTTAAAGAAAAGATGCAATATCATCCTCCAAGTAATGGAATTGTTTAGGTAAAATGGTGAATAGAGAAAAAAAAAATATTTATTCATTTCATTGAAATAGCTACAATACGATAGGTAGACTCAGTTATTAATCAAACAGTTCGATGACACCCGATTTTATTTAAATGGTTAGCTAAATATAGTTAATGGTTATTATTGTTTTGGACATATAATATTAAACACAACACAAGAAAAGAAACAAAAAAGAAAACTGACAATTAAAAAAAAAGGAATAACGGATAGGTTCTTGACAATAATATTGTTATGAAACGTAAAGAACGACTAATGCGGAACGGTTTAGGCGACTTTCGTTTAATTGCAGATCATATTGAGGATTTGAATTTTGATTGACTTGTTGTTAATTTTAATTTAAATACAGCTCCGCCCAAGGATGTTAAGTTTTGTTTTGATGAAAGTAGACGATATTTATACTAAGTACTATATTTTAGTATTTATATATTTTTTTATTATCCATATACCAGCTTCACAATGCGTTAGGATTTAGATTCAAGGTGCATGAGAGACTATTATGAATTTGAACTTGCAATATTCTTGTACGTACTCTGAGTGGAGGAAGCGGATGCAGTCAGCTGTAAGTGAAGCAGTGTTGCCAATATAATAATACAAAAACGCTGTGTTGCGTTCGCAGAACCGCCGCAAGAACTTCTCTCTCCGTAGAGAGTAGATTCTTCTCTGTTCTTGTGACAACCATGCGCCTGACGCGATGCAGCGTTAAGGTTCTTTGACCTCTTCCAACAGGTCCGGCAGTTGTTAATATTAACCTGTTCGTCAGAACTATAACAACTATAAACGACGTAAAGATGGTTAGTAATTTTTAACCTTCCAACTTCATAGTATAGTCATCGACCATTGTACAAGCTCATTTTGAATATTTTGTGTGAAATCTCACGATTTTAATGACTTATAAATGGCATTTATATGACTTAACATTAATGTTAAAATTTATAAATATCGTCCGCGTGTGACTTTCGAAAATTTCCTGTGTATTTGAGTTCGATTAAATTCGGATGTTTGTCGCTTTGGGGGATCTTGTTAAAAAGAGTCGGGTTACAGCGTTACTGCTACATTGACCTCTTTCGACAGGTCCGGCAATTGTTAATATTAACCTGTTCGTCCGAAGTATTACAACAATAAGCGACATTAAGATGGTTAGTAAGTTTAAAAATTCCAACGAGAATAGTCATCGACCGTCGTACAGCTTATTTGAAATGTTTTGTGTGAAATCTCACGTTTTAACAATTTATAAACGACATTTATATGATTTAACATTAATGTTAAAATTCATAAATGTCGTTTAATTGATTAAACATGAACGAAAGAAGCTACTGAAAAAAGGTTGTGTGACTAAATAAGTTATATTTATGACATATTAAAGTTTTTTATAAGTGAGATGTCATACAATAAAACCGCTTCAGCCCTTACCATGGGTTAGTTATTAATACTGGTGATTTATATTCAAACGAATTCGTTATCCAAATTGCTATAGGACGCACTATTTTTTTTTCAATATTTTTTCTCTTTGTAATAAATATCGAGGATTGCAAGAAGACGTAAAACGACGAGAATTGTTTGCTTGAGTTAGGTAATTATTTGTAGTAGAAAATCATACTCATTGATAGAGTAGCTTTGCAAGTAATTACTAATATTTGTAACTCTATGGTAAGGGACTTCCCTTAGGGTTCCTGTGTTTTTTTTTTAAATCCCATTGCCTGAAAGTGGTTTTAAGTGTTTTCTGACGACTTCCAAGACATAAGTCTTTTCAACATGACAAAATCTTTTTTGAAAAATTACAACAGTCTCCAAACGGAAAATTTAGTCGTTTTGTTTATTAAAATATTCATAAACGGCTTTATACCCAAATGAAAGATTTTCGAGGACATTGGAATAAATTGGCTTTTGCTTTAATATTTTGAAAATAACTGTTATGTCTAGTAAGTCGAGTAATGTGAGTGTCCTAAACTCATGTTACGGCCTGGTGGATGATAGCTGATTTGTTACCGCAAGAGTGCGGGCGCGTAATCAACTGTTAGTCATAGTATCAAAGTAACTATTGCAAGAAATAGCTGCCCTGTACATCTCAATATCATAATTTGTATGCGTATCAAGAATGTTATTTTCGTAATTTTCTTTTGCTGTCTCTACTAAATCACATGAAAATATAAATCACATAGTTTACTATTACAATGACAAATAGAACTACAAAAAGTTCCATAGGAATGATTCTATTAGGTTACAAAAATCGATACAAAAGCTAGGACACGCGATATTACCAATTTATTGTTCGTGATCACACTATTTGAATTGATAATAATACACTACACTGTCTCTGTGTTATGAATTTTAATAAATAATCATTATAGATGTTTTATGGATCGCGTGGTAAAAAGTTTTAAAAATTTTGAAAATAAATATTTCTTCGAAGCTTTGAGAGTAGGTATTCATTAATTCAATCAATCAAATATTGATTTTTTAATTGATTCAAATAATTGATCAAGATTTCAAAAGACTCTTTAGATTGAATATATTTTTTTAGTTTATGCAAATTTTCGTACAAAACATTCATCCCTGAAAATCCCGATTCTATCCATAAGTAGCTTAAATCTAATCTCTTCCGAGTTCCGACGCCATGTAAATACACAATCATGAATATTAAAATAAATAACCACGTTTGTAATGGCTCTTAACTCGCAATATGTAGCAACTGTACTTTATTAAATAATAATTATTATACCTCCGTATATTTGTAAATATATCATATTTTTCTTTTATCTTTATATTGTGATATTGAAATAATATTGTGTTTGTGATAGATTTAGAAGCACGAAAATGCAAATTTTTTAAAAAGTTTGAGCAAAATATGAAAAATAGTCACAGACAGTTAAGTTAGTAACTTCTAAAATTCCTAAACACTAACACAAATTCCTATAAACAAGCCAAAACTATGTTTTCTCCCCAATTTTTCTTTAAGTAATTTATTTTTGTCACCACAATTTCTTTGAATTACATAATACTTTAAAATTTCACCGACATTATGGGTACCAGATAGGATTTTGTATTTTGTACATATATATTTTACAGACAATAAGGTGAGTATATTAGCAAGTGTGTGGTTTTCAGAGTCGGCACCGCGTGACAGTTTACACAGAGTTTGATCCACTACTAGGGTTTAGTATTTTTGCTAAGTAATACCAACGTCATATCAACCATATATTTTGCTTGGTACTTAGATGGGCCAGCGGTAGTGAGCGTCAATATTTTTGTCCGAAGTATATCGAAAATCGATGACGTCACAATGGTAAGTCAACGACCGACTGGGACCATGCATCTAGATTAAGATATTGTATGAGATTGTTTTTCTTCTATATAAAACGGTTTTGATTTAATTCTATCAAGTCAAATGAATGGGCAATTCACTCCGACAGTTTGTGGAGAGATTTACCCAGTTAAATGTACAAAAACATTTTTTTTTATATTTTTTTTTCTTTATTTTCAATCTTCTTCCCTTTGGTGTTGACGACCAAAATCGTTTTTAGTCGCGCGCGTTGTATTCTCTAAAGCCGCTTCAAAATGTTGTGAGAGAAAAATAAATTTTTGGAAGCTTTGATATTTATCAATTCAGCGCTTTCCAGTGATTTATTTTTTATGAGATTTTCGTGAGCTAAACAATAAGCTTCTTCATACTTTGAGAGTGGTTGATTCAATTTCATAATTTACAAAGCTGATATTTCATCGTCTCTTCGTAATGAAATGGACTGGATATATATTTTTTTTTAATTTAGTTGTTTTGTTTATTTAAAATCAGATCCATCTCATTAAATTTCTTAACATACTCGTAAATAACATTAATCCATTCACTTCGTGTAATCTTCCGATTATCGTAACGAGTTGTTTTTAAAATTATGTTAACAATAGGGTAATACAAAAGCGGTTCAATAAAATTAAAATCGTGTTTTTTTCTCACAAAGGCGATGCGCCAACGTTAGTTCGCGTCAACCTGTATCTCCGATCCATCAGCAAAATAGATGATTACAAAATGGTGAGTGGTTGCACATGACCAATTAACCAAAAGATGTTATTATGAATGACATTTTTATTATAAAACAAAGTTTCAATTCTGTAAAATAATATGAATTCTAAATTAAATCTGACTGAAGCAGAAGCTTTGTTTATAATAAAACTGGCCATAATCAAGTGGATATCTGGCAATAATGCACTGTGCTAAACATTCTCAAGCTATCGTAATCGTATTTAAATAATATGTGTTCGTGATTTTTGTTTTATTATATTTTATTATTAATGTTTTTTTTTCCCTTATTTTGTTTTTCTTTTTGCACATTCTTCCCCTAAATGTTGAATAGATATTTGAACTTAACATTTAACATTTTTGTTAAAATGTAAAAATAAAAATTAACATTGCGGTGCGGAGCCGCGTATACTACTTTATAATGTTATAATTTATCTATTCCTTTAAAATTAAGATAGACTATAAAGATATTTTTAATATTTATACAACTCTTGACCTTTATTTAATTTTGTATTTATATTTTTTTTAATTGAGTTTTTTTAATTATTTTATCATTATTTGTACTTAGAGGGCACACATACTCTGATACTTCCTGTATAAACACGTGATGGATATTGGCAATTGGCATATATAAGTAGTTTTTTGGCACAAAATTTAACCGCTTCGGTATATCCAGCACATAATTTTAAATTATAATTTAAATCAAGTACATTTTCGAACTATTCGTATGTAAAAATATAAATTAGCGTTAATCTGTCACAACTATTAGGTAACTAATAACTTTACGTATTATTATTAATTATTAATATTTAATTATATGACCAAGCTTCTGAAATAAGTCACAAGGGTAAACGCGGCCCGCACTTCCAACTTACGATCATCTCATATTTTGATTTATTATCATTTGTTTGGTTTTACTATTATAAATTATAATATCATGCTTTCTTTCGTTATCATTATTGTCATGCAAATTATTATTATTATTTGAAAGAATATATTGAAGTTAAAAACTATTTTGGTCGTGTACGTTGACTGTGACATAATTGATATTGTCTTGTTCATGTGAATTTGTGTTGTGCAAAAGTTATGATTGTATCGGGACCTAACGGCGCGCCCGCACTCGGCTTCGCGCTTCGATCGGTGGCTGACCACCCGACCGCAATATGTGACCCTCGCCCTGAAGCTAGTATTACCGTATCGTAGATCTAGTTAAACTGGTCCTTGAGTCTGCATGAAGGTATTGTCAAGCATTCCACCGACGAATGCGAAATGGTGAGTTGGTTTCCAAGTTGTGCTTGAATCTGGCGGCGTGCATGGCATGGGTGTTCCAGTTGTATCTTATATCGATATAAAAACCTGTCAGTTCACGAATCTCATTTGACGACCCCAACAAAATCGCATTAGATACATTCTGTAGTGCTATTCAAATTTGCACAAGTCTTTTTTGACAATTTGTACTTATATATCGATATATTTATTAAGTTAGCTTTTGGGTACCGCTTTACACTATCAACTACGGTTTTTTCGCTTAAAATATATAATTTAATATCAGCTCCAATTTCTTTAAAATAGTTTTGTATTAATATTTTATTAAATACTTTTATCATCCCTTTTTTGAAAATTAATACATTTCAAAACATGCTTGATTATTCTTAGGAAATGACCCGCATTCTGGCTGGCGTCCAATAATGTAAGTAAGCGATCCATTGTAATGATTCTGTCGGCATCAATCACTGTCTTCCTGTTGATGTTCCTTTCAGAGCATATATTATCACCGATCACCATTATACACTAACGTGCATTCATGCTCGTCATAAATTTTCGTATTTTATTAAAAGGGGACGTTACAAAATAAGTTTAGTTTCGAAAAACATTGATACCAGCTAGTAAAACGTCATCCTAACTCTATCTGCAACTTTGTATATTTATCTATAGCGAAAAGTATACTATGAAACATTTTTTTTTAATTTTTTAAAGTAAAATTTCTCCAATCACACTTTTTTCTCTTAAATTTTAAATCAACAACCAATTAATTATTATGAGTAATCAATTCAAATTCATGGAATCCAGAAGCTAACTTTTGACGCATGAATATTTATATAAATTATACTGTAGCAAGCTTTCGGTGTCACTACAATTCATTTGACTTGCTCTTTTTGATGTCGAAGGATCTGTTTTTCTTTTCATTGGTTTCCAAATTACTTATCTAATTGTTGAGAAACCTTCGACATCGACTTTTTTCAAACATTATTTTGGTGTTTGAAATTAAGTTAACAAAATTTCGAATACCTGGATAAAATTGGCAAATTGGTTCTAAAGATTTTTGAAAAATGTAAAAAAATATCTGGCGAAAAAATTGAAATCTGAATTATAACTGTAATGAGCAAGTTTGTAGACTTGTGTTGTCTTTTTCCAATCACAAGTTGAACATCAGCATAGTTAAACCCCGATTTTGTCGCTAGTGTAAAATGATCTGACCTAAAACAAAAATTTGAAGATTTTATCGGCGACAAAATCATTGTAAACCCCTGCAGAACCCATAATTGCTTCTTAGAAATATCTACCACGAGTAATAAATGCCGATTGAATGAAGAGTTGTTTTGAGCTCAGAAAACTAGATTAGCGTTCATCCTTTTGGGATTAATCAAATCTAACTTCATATTCCAACGTTTTTCGAATCACACACTTGAATCAAGCTATTTCTAAACTTCCTTACACTTTTCAACTTTGATTACTTCCCAGAGGATTTTACTCACGCATATGAGTTTTTCTAAAAACTTGAAATGATTTCAGGAATACTCTGTTCAACTGACCTTTAGGGAGCAGTGGTTGGATGAGAGACTCAAGTTCAATAACTTGGGGGGTGAGTAATAATTATTTTACAACATTAAAAAAAAATTACAATAAAAATATGTACGCTGATTTTGAAACAAATATTTTAAGTTTAGTTATGAAGACTTCATTTTTTTTAATACCGCTCAAAAATTTTTTTGAGTTATTAATTATTTTATTTTATGCAAGTTAACATGACTAAAATGTATCACATTTAATTTTTAAATTAAAACTTTGTAAAACTTTGTAATATAAAAAAGCAAATGTTAAAATTTTATTTTTAACATTTATCAACTGTTATAATTAAAAAGTTAGTTTTTGCAATTGAACATAGTTGCAGACAACTTAATTTATCTCCGATTGAAAGTTGAAATTACACTAATTTAATTGATTAATCAACAACATAAATCGACTAAAGAAAAAAAATTCATTGAATAGAATTTTTGACATTTATCTCGTCAACTAACATTTAAATAATTATTTTTCTGAATATTAAATACTTGACGACGAAAACAATGAAAGGCAAGTGATGGTAATATTTCCCCTTGCTAACATAACACTGGAACACTGACCACGACTTTGCTAGTTAGTATAGTTATAATAAAAATCATAAGCATCCAAAAAATATATAAATTTCCTAATTCCGCCTTAAGCATCCATGGACATAGCAAAAATGACATGTGGATATTTGTTTGAATTCCTCAATAGGTCGTCTAAAATACCTGACCCTGACCGAAGCGAACAGGGTATGGATGCCCGACCTGTTCTTCTCCAACGAAAAGGAGGGCCACTTCCACAACATCATCATGCCCAACGTGTACATCAGGATCTTCCCCAATGGCAACGTGCTCTACAGCATCCGTATTTCGCTGACCCTGTCCTGCCCCATGAACCTCAAGCTGTACCCGTTGGATAAGCAGACGTGCTCCTTGAGGATGGCCAGTTGTAAGTATGAAAATTATACATTGAGAGTCGATTACTAATGGTAAAGAGCTCTATAGCGTCCGTATTTCGCTGACCTGTACTGTACCATGAACCTCAAGCTGTACCCGTTGGGTAAGCAGACGTGCTCCTTGAGGATGGCCAGTTGTAAGTATGAGAATTATTCCCTGAGGGTGGATTACTAACGGTAAAGAGCTCCACAGGGTCCGTATTTCGCTGACCCTGTCCTGCCCCATGAACCTGAAGCTGTACCCGCTGGATAAGCAGACGTTCTCCTTGAGGATGGCCAGTTGTAAGTATGAGAATTATACCTTGAGAGTCGATTACTAATGGTAAAGAGCTCTACAGCGTCTTATTTCGCTGACCCTGTCCTGCCCAATGAACCTCAAGCTGTACCCGTTGGATAAGCAGACGTGCTCTTTGAGGATGGCCAGTTGTAAGTATGAGAATTATTCCCTGAGGGTGGATTACTAACGGTAAAGAGCTCTACAGGGTCCGTATTTCGCTGACCCTGTCCTGCCCCATGAACCTGAAGCTGTACCCGTTGGATAAGCAGACATGCTACTTGAGGATGGCCAGTTGTAAGTATGAGAATTATACCTTGAAAGATAATTGCCAATGACAAAGTGGTCTACAGTATCTGTATTTCGTTAACCCTGTCCTGCCCCATGAACCTCAAGCTGTACCCGTTGGATAAGCAGACGTGCTACTTGAGGATGGCCAGTTGTAAGTATGAGAATTATACCTTGAAAGATAATTGCCAATGATAAAGTGGTCTACAGTATCCGTATTTCGTTGACCCTGTCCTGCCCCATGAACCTGAAGCTGTACCCGTTGGATAAGCAGACGTGCTCCTTGAGGATGGCCAGTTATAAGTATGAGAATTATTCCCTGAGGGTGGATTACTAACGGTAAAGAGCTCTACAGGGTCCGTATTTCGCTAACCTGTACTGCCCCATGAACCTCAAGCTGTACCCGTTGGATAAGCAGACGTGCTCCTTGAGGATGGCCAGTTGTAAGTATGAGAATTATACCTTGAGAGTCGATTACTAATGGTAAAGACCTCTACAGGGTCCGTATTTCGTTGACCCTGTCCTGTTCCATGAACCTCAAGCTGTACCCGTTGGATAAGCAGACGTGCTCCTTGAGGATGGCCAGTTGTAAGTACGAAAATTATACCTTGAAAGTCGATTACTAATGGTAAAGAGCTCTACTGCATCCGTATTTCGCTGACCCTGTCCTGCCCCATGAACCTCAAGCTGTACCCGTTGGATAAGCAGACGTGCTCCTTGAGGATGGCCAGTTGTAAGTATGAGAATTATACCTTGAAAGTCGATTACTAATGGTAAAGAGCTCTGCAGCGTCCGTATTTCGCTGACCTGTACTGTACCATGAACCTGAAGCTGTACCCGTTGGATAAGCAGACGTGCTCCTTGAGGATGGCCAGTTGTAAGTACGAAAATTATACTGTAGCGTGGCGGGGTACTAACTCGCGTTTGCGGTCTGCGGTCGGTAAGGATGACCGATCAACGCCACTTACTACGTTGATTATTAAATAGAAAGAAGATATCTCGGTCGGTGTCCAGCTTGAACCTTTAGGGTCAAGGGCCGTTCGTGCATCCGTCGCTCGTCGAGGCTGCAACTTCAGGGTAGTCGGGAATTAAATTAAACAAAGAGATTGACCAGAAAATCATTCACAATTGTATTCAGAATTTAAATTGGGTTAGTAGTACATGCGCTTGGCTTACTGGCTAAAGTGCTAGGCGAATAGTCTAGAAATCGAGGCCGAGTTATTCCCGTTCTTGGCGATAATTGCGTGACGAAGTACTCTAATAGGAAGCGCTCGCAAAAAGGGGTAGGTGAAAGTCCACAGAAAAAAGGGTTTACGATACGGATTGTCCGGTGTTCCGAGGTGCGCACGTCGTGAAGAGTTGGCAGGGGTGACCGGCCAACCAGCAGGGGCGTACGGGGTACGCGACGGCGTCTCACTGCTGTGCCATCAGGAGCGGGGTTGGTGGTCGTGCTCCCGACCACGTGTTCGACCGGGTGCGGCGTGCTCGTTCGCCCGAGGGCGTCACTTTTTCGACAATCACTTCACTTCACCACACTGCTTCACTTATTGTTACTTTACATCAGCGGTAGGATTCCAGAGCTAAAACGAACGTTCGCCAGAGCGCCGACTATATAAAAAAATATGGCGATCGCGCGGCGTGACCAGCCATGTTGAAAAAAATGTCGCTCGCACCAGTCGCGATGTGCGAGCGAGGGGGGGGGCTTAGATGCCCATTTTAAGGCAGTCGCGAAGCGACCAGCAGACTTGTGCTCACTCCAGGGTCCTGCCCCATGAACCTCAAGCTGCACCCGTTGGATAAGCAGACGTGCTTCTTGAGGATGGCCAGTTGTAAGTATGAGAATTATACCCTGAGGGTGGATTACTAACGGTAAAGAGCTCTACAGGGTCCGTATTTCGCTGACCCTGTCCTGCCCCATGAACCTCAAGCTGTACCCGTTGGATAAGCAGATGTTTTACTCGAGAACGGTCAGTTGTAAGTATGGTACTCGCTATAGCTTGGGGGCCGTCAATTAAAGAAAAACTAAAAGTCAATTTAAACACATGGATTACATACAAAATCTGCAAACACAAAACATTACCTTGAAAAATTCATTAAATTATCAAAATGATGTTACTATGTTGTGTTTGCAATAAAACACATAATGTACGCAATGTGTTATTTTTGAAACAATACTAAATAAAATTTCTATTGTTGTAAACTTTTCAGTTCCTCGTATATATGTAGAGTTAAATATACGATAGAGGCGTCAAAGTAATCTCAACTGAAGGTAGCTGGAATTAAATTAAAAATTGAATCTGCACAAAATTTTCGTATTTTCTTTAATAGCAGACGTCGGTGGGGTACTGGTAGAACTTAATAGAAGTTATAAATATTATGTTCCTGTTGGCAGACGGCTGGACGACTGATGATCTTGTGTTCCTGTGGAAGGAGGGAGACCCTGTCCAAGTTGTGAAGAACCTTCACCTGCCCCGCTTTACGCTAGAGAAGTTCCTCACTGACTACTGCAATAGCAAGACTAATACTGGTAATACAGTTTTTCTTCTTTCATATTTTACAATAACGTTTTTCTACGGAAAGTAAAAATGGTGGACTTATGGAAAGGCATCATAAGATTATCATCAGCTGTCTGAGTTAAAAAAATATCTGATTTCTTGAACCAAAGTTTCAAATTATAGCTTGTGTAATTTTAATGACCGCAGGGAATGGTTGAAAAAAAGATCACAGATCTTTTAGAAGATACATTTTATGTCAAGCCATAATTCAACAGCTTTAGTGAAAGAAACCTACAGTTTTAATATAAAAAAGAAAGTAATCTGAAATGTGAAAAGCAAAACAATAAACTGAGAATGTATGAACAACAATTGCAACAAAATATGAATACAATTGTGATGATATCTGCTGTGCTGTAAGTGATAGATGAAGACTGCAACGACACGACAGATGACGACATGCCGTACAAAAACTATGACGGCTCTCTGTGTACACTCTGAAGATTTCAAGATAGTAGATGCAACTCATTAGTCATTACTGCATCGCAATTCGCGATATCTCAAATATCAATATTTACTCTCACATTACTGAAAATGAAAATGGAAACTTAAAGTACTGACTAACTAACATAATTATTCCAAATTTCAGCCACATCTGTTTAGTAGTATACGGCCTCAAAACGAGACACACATACAAGCTTTCGTCTTTATAATATAAGATATATTCGTTGATATAAGTGTGATTTAACATACGAATAATTATTTTAGATGCTTATTATTAAGCATCGATTAGTGAGTTATAAATAGTCATTTGTTTATCATTATAGATCTCTATATGTATTGTTATTGATTAGATCTCATTAACTTTGGCTTGGATGTATTTAGAACATTATTTTGAATAAGATTATTATTGTTTTCTTTTGCAATTTATAGAGATCTTGATTTTTCTTTAACTAAACTTCATTTTCTTATTGGAATGAAGTTGCTTCAATAAATACTATCTATTTTAGGTGAATACAGTTGCCTGAAAGTGGATCTGCTTTTCAAGAGGGAGTTCAGTTACTACCTCATTCAGATCTACATCCCTTGCTGTATGTTGGTGATTGTCTCCTGGGTTTCCTTCTGGTTGGACCAGGGCGCCGTGCCGGCGAGGGTATCGCTTGGTAAGTGATCGCATATCTTACATATCAAGGCTTTTTCTACGATCTCTGATGTTTTATGAGAATGCCGTTCGTTGTTTTCCTACCTGATCAACCCACGGATGGCATTTCCATCTTTCGCCTTGTTTGTCTCGTCATTATTTTCCGTAGATTTTTTATCTCAGTTCAAACTAAATGCAATCTCTATTGGGGTAAGCGTTCTTTTAAGTCTTAATGAGGCATATTTTGTAACGGCATTTGATGTCTACCCTCAGGAGTAACAACTCTTCTAACAATGGCGACCCAATCGTCAGGCATCAACGCTTCTTTGCCTCCGGTATCATACACCAAAGCCATCGACGTTTGGACAGGGGTCTGCCTCACCTTCGTATTTGGGGCACTGCTAGAGTTTGCGCTGGTGAACTACGCCTCTCGCTCTGATATGCACCGAGAGAACATGAAGAAGTCGAGACGGGAGATGGAGGCCGCTGCCAGCATGGATGCCGCATCAGATCTTTTAGACACTGACAGCAATACCACATTTGCAATGGTGAGCTCGCATTTGACCTAGTCTGTGGCAAGACGTAGTCTTTGATTTATAATAGTTGCATTCCGTAGCTAGATCTATTATGTTTGTTTTTTTTTTATTTAAGAGTTTTATGCTATTTTCTCCGTCATTTGTGCCAAAAATAAAATCTACTTTATAATCTTCATCATAACAACTGATAAAATTAATTGAAGCATGGTTACTTGGTTGCAAATAGTGATCTTTTGTAATATTCTTCATAGTCACTCGAATAGTTTCATATCAGAAATAATACATTTTTAAAATTAGATTTTAGGTATGCAAAAACGTGTTTGAATTCCTAGATTCTAGTAGCGTTTATGTTGTTAAACTATTCAATTTCAGCATTTAACATATTATAACGTTAAAAGTTCAAGTACGGAAGTTTAAATTCATATTATGTAGGTATATCTTAAAAAAATATTGAAAACCTACTTAAGAATGTGCAACAATATTGCACATTTTAAATAATAATCCTCGTATAATGATGTTTATCTCGAAATAATTATTAGTAATGAAAAAACTACATAGAATAAATGATTTGGCAAATTACCGAAAAATTTCTAACTGTCCTACCTAACGATCATTATCAGGTTCGCGACTACCATATAAAAACTAGTCTTCAATAATTAATAGTAGATTTGCAACAAAGCATAAAATCGGGCTTATGACCGATCTATTTCACTTTGATTGCTAGGAAATTATTTCTTTCAAACAAATAATCCTAACCATACAATTGGGGTAGGTGCTAAGCCAGCATGTTGGCCCCATGTGTCTCAGAGATCTATCAAATCGAATTTTAAGGACTGGAACCTACAGACATAATATTGCTTATACTTTAGTGCTGTTGTGAATAAAATATAGTTTTATATAGCAAATAGTTTTATATAGCAACTATAAACTGAATATATTGCTCTGCAACGTGAAAGACACTTGTAAAGTACGAAACTAAATATTCGAAACAAGCTGAATAGATATTCGGATTTCGGAAGCAACTGATAGGTTCCATATTTAAAATGTCGAAAATGCACTATCTTCGTCCCCCCTGACTGGTCTGCAACTGACAGAAGCCGTTAATGCGCGGTGGCGTGGTGGACTCCAAGATGCGGCAGTGCGAGATCCACATGAAGCCGCCGCGCAAGAACTGCTGCCGCCTGTGGATGTCCAAGTTCCCGACGCGCTCCAAGCGCATCGACGTCATCTCGCGCATCACCTTCCCGCTCGTCTTCGCGCTCTTCAATCTCGCCTACTGGTAAGCAGTCTACTTCTATAACTTTCCTCTTTTCTTGTATACAGGTAACTTCTGTTTTTCTGCCTTCATTGCGAATTGCACTGCTCTACCTCAAGAAAACTACCAATCCTGTGATGTCTAGTATTTTACTGTATAGTCTTATAGGCTACATAGAAATCGTACATACATATTACCATCGATAGACGAAACGGTTCCAGGTATACTAATGCCAGTAACAACTGGCCTGGATCATTATATTGGAGATAATATTCAACCCCGACACCCGTGTCTGGTGATGATCCGCTCGTTTCAGGTCGACCTACCTATTCCGCGACGAGGATGAAGAGAAGTGATTCTCCTTGTCCACCGAGCGCGGGTCGGAGGTTACGCGCCTCGCCATCGCCGTGCTCGCGCCCTACGTGCTGTTCGCGCTGGTGTACCTGTTCTGTCTGCGGCGCAGTGTCGAGCCCCAGGTTACCATCGCACGGCGCCATCGGCACAGCACCCGTGCCAGCACCCCGCGCTGTCGGCGACTGTGAAGCGCAGCCTCCACCTATAGCGATTACCATCACCGATCGTTACTCCACTCACCTCAGCATCTACAATCTTTGAGGGTACAGCTTACGAGAAACTTCAGTCTTTGATTACTAACATCCCGACTTTTCAGTATAGTCGTCCAATATGAAAATTTTCTTCAGATTTATAAAGATGATTGAAGAATGATTTTGTGTAACCCAAATAGCCACATTCTTGAATTCATATTTCTTGGATTTTCGTACCACAAACTCGAACATGAAAGTCAATTTATCAAGTTACAAAACTTGTCTATACGAATTTGCTCTGCGTACCTATTACACGGGTCAAAGTCTTGAGTTTGTCGAAGCTCGTGCTTAACCTCATTCACAACACACCACAAACCAAGACTACTCTCGCATTCATCATTTTCATAATACGAAACCTCTTAAAAGTTTTGTAGAATTTTGCAAATCTTCCTCTTGCTCTATCCAAATCGATTCTGCTTTAAACTTCTTTAAACAAGATCCTAGAAGCTCGTACGAAGTTGTACCTGCAATATTTCCTTTTTGTGTTTTTTGTTACTCTTCATCAAACCCCAATAGGACAAAGTTACGACTTATACTCGTATATCTGCCATATTTTTTCTTGATTTTTATTATCATAATCTACCATTTTTATATGATCTTCTTTTTAAGTCACTTTATTATTTCATCTTGTTATTTCCTTTTTCCAAACCTTATTCTTACCTTCTTCATTTTTATCTACTTTTTCTTATTATGGTACAACTTATGTTTTATCTGCTAGCTTTACTTCCGAGCTTTTCTCTGCCCTTTGGTTCTTAGTTCTTACTAAGTACAATTACTATTTTTCTATCCAAAACGCTTTGAGCTCAATGTTATATTCTGCGCAGACTGATTGTAAATACTTCAGTAAAGACAAAAATCATATCTTTCTTTTAAATGATTTGCAAAAATAATGTTAATAGCGAGACGGGCTGCGAGGCGGCTGAAACAGAATTAAAATGTACTCTACCCTCATATTCTTAAAAACTTTAAACGTTCACTAAAACTTCAATGTAACTTTTTATTTATCGTTTAATATTTTGTATGAAATGAGTTGGCATTTATACTTTTGTTTAGAAACTAGCACCATACAAACAATCTGAATGTTAATTTGAAAATAAATTTTGGATAATTTTTACCGAACAGCAATCGGCTTAGATAACGTCGGAACACTAGATAGATTTCTATTTAATAAATGTAATGAATGTTTAGATTACACCATGAATAATAAAAAAATGTCGCACCTACTTAAAGATAAACGTGTGATTTTATCGATGCGAAGCGTATGTGCTGCGAGAAAATGTAGTTATTACCTACAACATAGTTATCTAAAAATATAAACATTTAAATAGTATTTAATATCTATACTTATAATAAAACTGTAAAGGGTCGAATTCTGTACATTGAAGATATTTTGAAAATTTTTGTTGGAGGACACTATTTAGTCGATACTGAAGCCAAAACTGTAATTTGTTTCATTTTTGTCTGTCTGTCTGTCTGTCTGTCTGTCTGTCTGTCTGTCTGTCTGTCTGTTTCACGACCGCGCATCACGGCTAATCCGCTAGATGGATTTAAATGAAACTTGACATGATTATAGTTCATACTCCGAGGTAGGACATAGGATACTTTTTGTCCCGGAATTCATCATGGTTTCCCTGGAAAACGGCATCAAAGTCAAAATGTGTATTTAGTTATAATTCATTAACCCGTTGTCCGATTTCATTCATTCTTTTTTTGTTAGAAAGGAGGTTCTTTAAAGATTATTCCGTATAAATTTTATCATCATCACTTTTGTAGTTCAGAAGTTATAGACATCAGAACCTTTATCGATGAGTTCAAGTAGGTAACTTGAAACTCGGAATGGACAAGCACCTAGGGCTAGGACGTAAGGGCTCAAGTCAGACTGGAGTACCCTTACAGCCGTAAATAAATATGCTTAGCAGAAGATTTTGTATGGTTTAAGATTTTTCACTTTAGGGTGAACAAAAATCATGAATTTATCACCACGTTATACCGTATCGCGCCATCTCTACAAATTATGTGGAACTTGAATGTAAAACTTGGAGATAGGTACTACCGAATTTTTGTTAATAATAATTAATTGTCATGTAATGTAATGTACTGTTTCTTGACTTTATATTAAGATGGCACTGTTGAGACTTAAAGTTTTCACTTTTGTGGGCATTCCCAGAGTGCCAAGGCTTTTTTTAACATCCGCAACATGGAAAGAGTAAAATAATGGTTCACAAATATTTTTAACTCTCAGGTTTTAACTGGTCCTAACCGATTGACCGTCATAGGTCTTTTTATACGTAAAGAAATATATAGCCATTGCCCATTCTGATACTTGGGATTGTATTGAGATGAAGCAAAAATTTTTAACAGACTCTTATGTTGGGCTGCGGAATATTGTTAGTAGAGTATTTTATCCCAGTGGTACCTACCCGGCCGAACTCTGAAAGAAGATTTCTACCACCAGTACAACTTTTCACATGATTTAATAATTTTTGACATATTTCGTGGTTTCAGAATAAAAATCACAATGAAAAGGACGATTTTAACTGTCGATATTTCGATACATTGGTACAAGTCGTGGTCACGCAGTGACCACGACCTGTGCCATTGGGTCGAAATATCGACAGTTAAAATCGTCCTTTTGATCTTTTAACTACGTATTAATGAAACTTTATATTTTTTTTATTAAAAAAAGAGTTTTCAAAATCACCACAAGATAACCTGTGCGAAGTAAGAACAGGTTTCTGTACAACATCACACCAGAATCCCGCGAAAATCAAGGAATTCTATGGTATATGTAAAAAAAAAATCGTAATTCACGTGGGCGGAGCCGCGGGCAACAGCTAGTTATTAATATTATTGATACTTGACATTAGTATCTCCAGTTTCATTTTACCGCGATATTTCTAAGTATTTTCTACAGTAAACCGGAATAATTGTTTTATAATGGGGAAAACACAGGATTCGTAATAACATGCATCGTTTCGCATCGGATTAGTTATAATAAGATATAAGTCTCGTTTAGTATAAGTTTGCACCTCTCTGCAATACCTTCGATCTCCTCGCATTCAACCTATTTGCAGATTGGTCCAAGCTATAATAATGTGAGGTGTAAACTTATTAAAACTGGGCAGTAGTATATTAGACACATATTACTATATAGACTACGAAGCTACAATTGTCTGAGTCGGCCATGTTGAATTAAAAAGCTGTAGATCATCACGTAGTTCGAGGTGCCACGCAAATGACTTTTAAAAAGGAGGAACAAAACGTCACCAACTTTATGAGTAGATAGTAATGACGAAATACGCTACGCTAAGAGGACGGGAACTATGTGACGTATGTTGAAGCCAAAAATTTTTCAAATATGGCGTCGCGGTTCATACATTTCGGTGCCGCTGACAGCACATACTGCTGTCGGATGCATACAGTTTTGACAAATTAAAAATCCGGCTTCAGGGCGTAGCCTAATATTGTATGCGTGACTGGTAGATAGTGGATACGTACTGTATGAATGGTTCCATAATTAATGTAATCCTTGAAAATAATATACGTGGACCTTGGTGGAATGAATATCATAATAAAGACATACTAATTCAAGGAAGATCAAAAGTATGTGATACAAATTACAATTATAACTACGGCAAATCCAACATGGTGGACTAAGGACTAACATTTTGAACCATTTTGGATGTTACACCTAAAATGATATACGCAGTACTAAGGATAACACAAACATTCTAGAATGATCCAAACGAAAAAGTAATGGTGCAAATATGGAAAGGGATAATAAATGTCTAAATATGCATATACCTGGATTCACTCATAGATTATTCAACTAGTAGTATAACTACAGTAATTACGTGTGAACTCTCTTAGAAAGTAGGGTTCATTATTCTCGGTGTTAGAGTCCTTAACCCCTTAGTCGACATTAACAATGTTGATTTAACGTCATTTTAACGTAGAACTTATGGCTAACAATATCCTAAGATCATTGAATGTTAGTGTAGGTAGTTTAATAGGTTACGAATGGCTTAAAAATGGTTTGTTTTTCAACGTTACAACCTTACGTCTTTTTCACTTGTTAGTACCAAAAAGAGAAAATTACATTATTACCAAAAAGAAAAAAACGGAAAGAACTTTACTTTAATGATGAAGATGAAAACAAAACAAAATTTAAGAGGAAAGAACCAGATCAGTGAAAGAAAATATCAGTTAAGAAACTAAATAAGATAATACTATATGTATTGCATTTAACAGGGTAAGTAGTAAATTTAAAGAGAAATAAGAAAACAAAAAATATTAAACGGTTAATGAGGTCAAAGGAGTTTATCTATCTATTTTATTTCTTTAATATAAATTATATTTTAATAAGGGATTATGTAATATCATGTACTTGTATATTTACATGATTTTGTTAAGTAGGCTATTTTATTAGGTTAAGTCTTTTTTTATAGACGGAAAATGCCTAACGCATATCCATCCGTCAGGGTAAGGGTTAAATGGGGCTTGCACCCACAAAAACTGTTTGTTTCCACGACGGACCCGCTGGCGGAAGTGCGGGATTTACTGTCTTATTCACCGCGCTTCCGCCAGGTGTCGACCAGACACCGCAGCAGCGAGTCACATCCTCCTGGTCTGTCTAATTAGGTTAGGTCTTGATTAGGTTAACGATAAGTATGAACAAGTTTTATTCAGAAAAATAATAGAAAAAAAAAATAAAACCAACTGTTACTAAAATCCAAAACAATATAATCGAGATCGCGCAAGAACTGTGACTTTATTTCGTGATATAAAACTTAATTTCGATTAAATTGGAAATATCGTTATATGAGTAAAAAAAATGTAGATTAAATTTATATATCTATAAGGTTGTTCGTTGAAGAAGAAACTGGTGATTGGAAAATGTAGGTGATGATAGTGTACATAACAACCTACTCTACACCTGTGTCGCTCACTGTACAGTATATTTAATATGTACTATTACTATGTAATATTATATATTTTATAAATTTCATCTATTAGTCTCATATCCCTCACAACACTATTTATTGATCACACTTTAAAAAGAAGATGTAAATTTACTTGAGGTAATTATGTACATCAAAAGATGATTGTTTTTGGGTTTTTTAAAACTACCACGAAATATTACACATTAAAAAAAGAATATGGGCACTTTATAGAGAACAAATAATATCAAAATCAATGTTTAGACGTAAGACAATCTGTAATCATTGATTAAAATAGATTATTATTATAGAAACTAACTATGAGAAAAAAATATTTAACCTTCGCACCATACTTAAAACAATATTACAGGCTTTAAATTTAAGTAAGCTAATATGAGCGTATTTCGTCATTGATCAATGATGAACGCTACGCTAAGAGGACGGGAAAGATGTGACGTATGTTGAAGCCAAAAAATTCTCAAATCGCGTCGCGCGTCGTACATTTCGGAACCGCTGATAGCATATTCCGCTGTCGGTCGCATACATTACATTACAGTTTTGACAAATTAAAAATTCGGCTTCAGGGCGGGGCCCAAAATTGTATGCGTGACGTCAGTAATTGCTGATCCTTTAATATGTTTAATCAATGGACGGGATACTGTTATAAAATATACTGCTTCATTTATCTGCAGAATTTATACATATTTATTAAAAAAGTTGACCCAAAAGTGATACTCATAATAAAATAGTGGTAAAAATTCCTCAAAAGTCGAATAAAGCAGGTCGAGTGAAAAAACCAATTGATATTAAATAGTACCTACTTATACCTACCAATAAAACAATCATATTTTGATGAATACTGCATGATATTATAATAGGTATTTAAATTTATAAAACTAATTATCATATGTTAATTTCAAATAGATACATTATTTAAATTTAATACAAATACTCGTTATATATCACTGTCGCTGTGTTCGGTTAAATTAATTAAAATATTTTAACTAAGATGTTTTTCTCAAGTCTATAGGTATACAGTCATCTTTGATTTTTCCGTTATATTTTTTGGGTCATTTGACATTTCCACTATTTCCGTCCCTTGATTTTAGTTATTTGTTTGTTAGTTTGTTTGAATCAGAAGAATATTTTTAAAACGTGAAGTATTAATTAGTATTTTAATGATACCCAGCTTAACAAAATACTATCTACACTTCAAGGTTTACTCGACTTCAAGCGATTTCTAACGCAACACCCGCGTTTACAAAGTATGTTTGTGTTATATTAAGGTTATTAATATACTTATACGTGGTATACAGTATAGTAAATGTAACGCTCACATAATTCCTTGATTACGTGTGTAATTAGAAAATCATGACATAGAAATATATTATGATTGAACGGTGATTCCTTCTTCAGTTTAATGATGCTACGAATACAACTCAAGATTGGGTGTGAATTTTAAAATTAATACTCTGTGACTATAACACAGATCTAGAAATGATGATGGAACAATATCTGAGATTTTGCTCGGAGATGCATACAAAATAAATATATCTGCATAAAATAAATCAAGGGCAAATTGGGGTCCACGAAAAAACGAGAGAATGCTCAAATTAAATTTATTTAACTCAGAATTATACACGTAATACAAGCTTAGGTAATATTTATGCACTTAATTGTTAACATTAAATGTTATAATAATTAAATAAAGACGTTTTTAACAATATATTTTACATATGCGATACTGTATCTCATACAACAGAAATAAATACATTTAATTTAAACATGAAAAAATACTTTTGGAGTACATTTGCCAACTGTTATTCTATTGTTATATTGGATTTCATTTCGTACATACCTACTTCACAAATGTTAGAAGTAGAAGATCGATAGAGCGCAGCACTAGCAATGCTCGATGTTGCTATATAGACATTCAAGTTTGGTTATTATCGCATATATCCGCTAATGAGGACGGAAACTAATTAATAAATGATATTTGGAAGCGTTATGTTGTTTTCCAGAATTAATGTAGGGGTTTAATTAATCTATATTATAGTCTAAAAACATGCCTTAAGAGGTGATAGTGATTTTGTTCAAACTGTAATAATCACATAATATTTAGTACCTAACGCAGAGTTCGATGTAAATACGATTTCTACGATTAATCTAGCTTTTGCAAGCTTTATAAAACAAAGCCATCATATATTTACCATTGGAAAATTGTTCAATACATATTTACAAAAAGCGATAACTATTCAGACATTTTGAAGGCAATCACTACTACCTCTTTTGGAATGCAGTTTGTCTCGTCCCTATTGATTTAGATATGTCCCTTTAGCTATTCTTGGGCTGTGATGGTATAGTTAAATATTATGTCATTTCGATAAATATTCCATCTACTTATTTAATTTAGTTACTCATTTAAATCTGTCAATACTGGCAACATAAATCGCAGATGGCGGGTATAATTCCTTGATTGAATGTGGTAACATTGACCTGAAAAGCAAAAAAAATCAATAGGTCAATTAAGAAAATCATTTTGTAAAAACAACATATCGATAATGTCATCAAAATCAACATTTTTAAAATGATTAGTAGGTACACGTTGTCATGAATTATCTTGATCGGATGACAGAATTTGTAACAAAAAGTACGACTACAATTTACAATTGACCAGTCATATTGGACATAAAATCGCGATTTTCGCTATGAAATGCTCGATGTTTTTGGGTTGTTTTTGAAAGACCGAATAAACCTGTGGCTAACTTTTCCATGCTCGGAAAACCTCAAATTTTCGGTATTTTTTAGTTTTTGATTTCTATAACTTGCAGAAGATGCAAGTGCTTTTGAAAAAGTGATTCTACTTAGTGACACTTTTTAAATTTTCAAAGCCTCAAAATTGATTGCACTTTCAGAGTTGTGTTTGCGTTTAAATTAAAGTACATTTTATTTAATCAAAAAAAAAGGAATATTATTTTCCAAAATATGCTTGTTTTTTAAATTATAAGCCAAAAAGTAAAAAAAATCTGAAAATTTCGAGCTTTAATGAGCACCAACAGTTAGCACTTGAAAATTGGGTATTTATTCTGACAAAATCCCAATCCCATTATTGGTATTTATTCTGACCACAATTCTGACAATATCCCAAAAAAAATCAGCCCGCAACTTTTGTCTGCGACGTCGAATTTGACTGGGCTCAAGTATTTTAGGCTTATTAAATGTTACCATTGTAAAACTTTCTACCAAACATGATTAAAATAATTATACCCAACTAAAACATCAGTATTATACGTAAGTAACTATTATTGTGTAATAACTTATAATATAAAAACTATTGTCCCTGATATACGTAGAATTATGTGTAAATGGGACGTCGTATTCGGAAATAAAGCAGAACGGGATTTTAATAAAATTATACCCATCTTGGATTGATTTTTATTTTGCGTTGCATCCCATAAAATAAAAATCCCTTACATAGATATCAAATAGATTAAAATGTATACACAGCAGTGCGATGAAAAAAGTAAAAGGTATTGCTGAAATCTTATTGTTCGTGTCAGATGTGTCCCAAGAATCTGCAATTTTCAAGGCCCAACAGCGCATAGCACCTAAATTTAATTCTCAAAATAATAAAAAGAGGGGATAAATATTATATAATAAATATTAAAAATATATTATATAACTAATAACTCTGACAGATAGGCGATAGCTACAGAAAATAACATACAGGCGAGTGAAGTTGCACCATTCCATTTTTAGGGTTCAAAGCATTGATATAAATGTTTAACTCAATGGTTCAAAGGATAAAAACGGGATCCTATATCCACTATGGTCTATGACATCGTCGTCTGTCCGTCCATCCCTCCGTCCGTCCGTCCGTCTGCCACCAGGCTGTATCTCTTGGACCATGGTAGAGACTTGAAATTATCCTAGATCATCTATGAACTCTGTTGTCGCTATAACAAAAAAACTATATAATAAAATAATACTATAAGGGGGCTTCCCATACAACAAACGTAATTTTTTCTCGTTTTTATACCTAGATAAGTAATAGTACGGAACCCTTCGCACGACTCTTAACTGGCCGATTATTACCATTTTGGTAAGGAGCTCTAAAAATAAAAACGCTTACCTTTAAGCAAAGTCAATACTGTAACAGCCTACTGCATCAACTGCTCGTTCAGATTTATTGTGATCTCGTCGTCCCTGGACCGCCTGCTCCATCCAGAAGAAAACGTCAGTTGGCCCTCCGAAGCAGCAAACAGGTCTGCCGCAGCAAACAGCAGGCAGAGTGCTGCTCTCTTGAGGGCTTACCTTTATACAAAGTCAATACTGTAACAGCCTACTGCATCAACTGCTCGTCCAGGTTGATCGAGATCTCGTCGTCCCTGGACCGCCTGCTCCATCCAGAAGAAAACGTCAGCTGGCCCTCCGAAGCAGCAAACAGGTCTGCCGCAGCAAACAGCAGGCAGAGTGCTGCTCTCTTGAGGGCTTACCTTTATACAAAGTCAATACTGTAATAGCCTACTGCATCAACTGCTCATCCAGGTTGATTGTAGTCTCATCGTCTCTGGACCACTTTTCCCATCCAGAAGAAAACGTCAGCTGGCCCCCCGAAGCAGCGAACAGATGCGCAGCAAACAGCAGGCAGAGTGCTGCTCTCTTGAGGACTTGCCTTTATACAAAGTCAATACTGTAACAGCCTACTGCATCAACTGCTCGTTCAGGTTTATTGTGATCTCGTCGTCCCTGGACCGCCTGCTCCATCCAGAAGAAAACGTCAGCTGGCCCTCCGAAGCAGCGAACAGGTGTGCCGCAGCAAACAGCAGGCAGAGTGCTGCTCTCTTGAGGACTTACCTTTATACAAAGTCAATACTGTAACTGCCTACTGCATCAACTGCTCGTCCAGGTTGATTGTGATCTCGTCGTCCCTGGAGCGCTTGCCCAATTCAGAAGAAAACGTCAGTTGGCCCTCCGAAGCAGCGAACAGGTGTGCCGCAGCAAACAGCAGGCAGAGTGCTGCTCTCTTGAGGACTTACCTTTATACAAAGTCAATACTGTAACTGCCTACTGCATCAACTGCTCGTCCAGGTTTATTGTGATCTCGTCGTCCCTGGACCGCTTGCCCCATCCAGAAGAAAACGTCAGCTGACCCTCCGAAGCAGCGAACAGCTGTGCCGCAGCAAGCAGCAGGCAGAGTGCTGCTCTCTTGACGAAGCGTCTCAGATCAGACATTGCTGCTGACTCGCGGTGTTGCTACGAAATATTTATAAAACTTTTTGAAATCTACTTATACTAATATTATAAAATGTTTGTTTTTTGTTTATTTGAACGCGCTAATCTCAAGCACTACTGATCAGAATTGAGAAATTATTCCAATTTATCCCGAAGAAGATTGTCAAAATAATGCTCAAATTTTCAGCACGTTGGATGTAAATATTAGGCATATACTTACGACGAATCACTCGCAGGGTATAATAGATTCAAAGATTCAAAGATTCAAATCATTTATTTCATATTGGCCACTACTTGTTAGCACTTATGAAGGTCAAGTAGGTACATATACTTATTAATAGTGATAACTATTTAACGACTTAAAAACTAAGTATACTGAAGAAATTCTATCTTAATAATAAAATACGGCTGTTCGCTAGCACGCCATTTAATTCGTATGCAAATCAAACATGACAATTGACAACTCATAAAAAATAATAACAATAAAACCTCCATACATTACACCTCCCCTCCTATTTCTGAAACACAAATTATCAAGCTAACAAAAAAAAACATTAAATACGACATCAAATAAACAAATATTAAATACGACAAAAAAAATAACAATTTTAAACAAAATGTAATCCTATGGTGAAAACCTAATAACTGGCTTCCTTATTCTCCTGGGGCGCATCACTGTCGGCGGTGTTGTATATTCTGGTGAGGATGCAACCACTGGTGTGACATTATCCCCAACCTCTCCCCGAACTATCTCCGAACTGGTTTCCCCAGCACCCGTCACCTCGGCCGAGACACCCACATCTACATTATCTGAAGATGCACTTACAGGTTCCCGGTTATTATTAGAAGTCGATATAATTGGACAAGGAACATCGGACATGCGTGATCTTCGTCTCACTTGATCTATGTGCCTGGACACAACACGATTACCGGTGTCTACTAGGTACCGTCGACTTCCTTCTGTAGCTGTTACAGTACCCCGTGACCACTTATCACGAGGCCCATATTCACGTGCCCAGACTGATTCCCCTGGTGTTAAGACTCGCGAAGTACCACCTGCTAACTCTACCTGCCGATTCTGCTTGTCGCGTACCTGCTCTTCTCTTGCCCGTTCACTACGTAGCAAGTCGAAACGCGAACGCAACGTACGACGCTGCAACACGGAGGCGGGACTTTCTCCAGTAGTGCAATGAATGCTGTTTCTATACGCGAATAAAAACGCCTGTAAAGCCGCATCTAAATCGACATTGTCCCTCTGAGCTTTTTTTATTGCGCGTTTACATAACTTCACAGCGTTCTCTGCTGCACCATTTGAAGATGGATGGTACGCCGGTGAAAATGTTTGACGTATGCAAAGACACCTATACTATAGACCTGGCGGACCGCACGAAAAAATGTCGCCAGTTTATGGGAGCCAGAATGACTATTTTCACCTCCCCTGGCGTCAGTAGTCAGTAGACCGCGGTCCCCGCCACAGATAATGACGTTGACGCTAACAGCACGTTTCCATAGAGACGGTTTCCGCCATATTAGATTCTTAGTAGCGGGAAAATGGAATATAACTTAGTGGGAAATTTAACTAAAAACATCAAAATGCCTAATTGCATTGTAAAAGGCTGCAAAAATTGCAGTTTTAAATTTAAAAAGGAGCATGGGATAACGTATCATCGGTAAGTAACATCTAGTAATATTACATGAGCTTGTTGGAATTAAATTATTATGTACTTACCAATTGTAAATGGCAATGCAATAGATATAACCACATAATAACCACATAAATATTATAAGATCACACATATTGTATTGTTCTTGCATATAAAAAATATAAATAGTTATTTTAAGGAACGTTATTTTGATATTCAATAATTAGTACCGAACTGCCATTTCCGAAGTGACATTGTAAAGACGTCATTTTTATTTGTTTTATTTTTGTCTCAGGAACTTAGATTAATTTTATTAAGTAAACTAAATATATCTGCATGATTATTTTTATAGGCGTGCTTTTTATTTCTGTAATTATTAACAATCAGCTGTTGCTCGCTGTGAGGCTTTTTCAATGTTCCACGTTTTTCTTCAAAACAATATTAGTCGAAGAGAAGTAAGATTTAATATTAGACAAAATATAAAGTTAATAAGTCGTGGAACAAGCGCTATTTATTTTAATGACAGAAATACACAACATTTTCCGTCCAAGAACATCTTGGTATTTTAGGTGCTTTTATAACTAAGAGATACAGGCAAACTCTATTAGGATACATGGAACCGATTTTAAATGTAAAAATATTTTATAGTTTTTTATAGTCAAGCTTGAGTTCTGCACAAAAATCCATAGCATTTTTTTACTGTGAATCGACTAAGTTTTATATGTGCAAGCAACATTTCATTGTATTTGAAAAAAGAATCCTGCCAGTGGAAGTTGGTCAAATTTCATAAAGTATTATTTTTCATAATTACTAACAAGCTGAATTCAATATGTGTAGTACTTGCTCGTGGTCAAAAGTAAAATCATTCAGAAAGTATTATTACAGATTTCCAAGAGATCCCATACGTGAAGAGATTTGGAGTCGCATTATCAGGGCACAAGAAAATCAGCCTTATTTTAAGCCCACTAAAAACACAAGGGTATGCTCTGCTCATTTTAGTGACGAGGATTTTGTTATCTCAAAAGCTGGACTGCGAAAGCTAAAAGAATCAGCTGTACCGCAATTACATAATACCTATATACAGGTACTGACCTTATATAAACTCATCTACTTATACTAAAAATAAAATGTATTTTAACATAAAAGTTTTTATTTACTCATATTTTATTAAAGTAAATGTTTAGCGATCACTGATGAATTCTGAATTGTAAGTAAAAATACATTTAAATTATATCGGTATGGCACTAACTTTTTTACCATTAATTTATACGATTAAAACAGGAAGTACGTCCGATTCCCGAACAAGGTTACCTCTACAACCTGTGCAGCATTGCAGGCAAGGTGACATAGATAAAAAAAAAAGTTTTTCGCTGGAGTTTCCACAGATGGCGCAACATTTTCTTGTATGAAGAAGGTTTACGTAAAATGTTCGAATGGGCGTATCTTGATATTTGTATCTATTGACGTATGCCATTGTTTATTAAGAAATTTTTGAATTCGATGCTGTTAAATGGTGGTCCCTGATCTGACGTGACCTCTAGCGGTAAACCATACCTAGCAAAGGTTTGCCTCAATACCTTAATTACATTAGTTGCTTTCGTACTTGACATTTCGAAAATTTCAAGCCATTTAGAAGTTGAATCTATAAGAACTAAAAAGGTTTTACCGTTTATGGGACCTAAGAAATCTAAATGTAACCGTGACCACGGCTGTACGTGATAAGGCCACGGCTGAGGTGGTGCACGAGGTGGAGCGTCTGCTTCCATGGCACACGTTTCGCACTGTTTACATGTTGCCTCTATCTGGGCATCCATATCAGGCCACCAAACGTAGCTACGAGCTTTTGTTTTAGTTTTGACAATTCCTAAATGACCGACATGTAGTTGTTTTAAGATACTCTCCCGCAGACTGAGCGGTACAACAAGCCTATAGCCCCACATAATACAACCCCGCTCACAATATAGTTCATGCTGACGCGAAAAAAAAGGCCTCATATTTTCATCAGGACAACTAGCTGGCCATCCAGATTGAATGTAAGTCATTACCCTGCTAAGCAGTACATCTTTTGCGGTATTTTTCTTAACATCGTCATGGGTAATGGGTAAAAAATTTTCTACAAAATTCACATATGTGACCTCATTCTCAGATACATGGTTTCTACCACGTGACGGAAGCCGGGATAGGGCATCAGCACAGTTTTTATTGGAAGCAATGTATTGTATTTCATAATTGTAACCTGACAGCAGTACTGCCCACCTTTGTAAACGAGACGCAGCCATGATCGGAATGCCTACTTTATTACCAAAAATGTAAGTTAGTGGCTTATGATCTGTCCTCAACGTAAACCTTCTTCCATATAAATATTGGTGGAATTTTCTAACACCATATACAATGCTGAGCGCTTCTCGGTCGATCTGGGAGTAAGCGCGCTCACTGGCCGATAGGGAACGTGAACTAAACGCTACAGGCCGCTCTCCGTCTGATGTGAGCTGCGAAATAACTGCCCCCACGCCTACACTACTGGCGTCAGTTGTGAGAATTAGCGGAAGGTCGACCGAATAGTGTACTAACACTTCACTAGAAATCAACTTGTTCTTAATAACTGCAAATGCATTTTCGCATTCCGCATTCCATTCAAACGCAACTCCTGCCTTCAGGAGCTTGTATAATGGTGCCAGTATAGTACTCACATTTTTTATGAACTTGTTGTAATACATAATCATTCCAATGAATGCTCTCAGCTCAGAAACATTTGTTGGTGCGGGCGTATTGACGATCGCTTTGACCTTGTCGGGACACGTATGAACGCCTGCCTTGCTGATAACGTGCCCTAAATAAGTTACCGATTCCGCAAAAAAATACGCATTTCTCTTTTTTTACTCTCAAGCCACTTGATTGTAAACGATCAAAAACTTTGTGCAAATTACTCAAATGCTCCCTTATGTTCGGACCTGTTATTATTATATCATCCAAGAAAACACCTACGTGTGAAAGATCGGCAAACAATGCTTCTAACCTCTTTTGAAATATACCTGGGCTCGACGACAGCCCAAACACCAACCTATTATATCTGAATAACCCCTTGTGAGTATTGATCACTGTGTATTGTTTCGAATGTTCGTCTAACTCAAACTGACAATAGGCCTGTGATAAGTCAATCTTAGTAAAATGTTCACCTCCGTGCAATCGAACCAGTAGATCTTCTACTCTGGGCAAGGGATACCGATCCACTACAATATTCTTATTTAATGTCAATTTATAATCTGCGCATATCCGAATAGTTCCGTCCTTTTTGACCACGGGTACTATCGGTGTAGCCCAGTCGGAGCGGTCAACCGGTGTCAGAATACCATCACGCGTTAACTGCTCCAGCGCACGCTCCACTGGCTCTCGAAGCGCGAACGCTAAGGGCCGTGCACGCATGAACACTGGTACTGCATCCGGTCGCAGGTGAATACCCACCGTACCGCCAGTGAAACGCCCCAAGCCGTCCGCGAATACTTCACTATATCTGGAACTAAATTCCGAAATAAAATTAAAATCGTTTACCTCAACGCTATTACAGTTAAATATAGGCAATTTAACCCCTAACTCGATGATCCACTGCCTACCCAATAACAAGGTTTTTCCATATCGGATAACATATAAATCCAAATATTTACTTATATTTCCGTATTTCACCAAGGGACGGAACATACCTACCGGGTGAACTACCTCGCCCGTATAGTACCTTAAACCTAAGTTACATTTGTATAACTTCAAATTGTTAAACTTTTGCAAATACAGCTCATAGCTGATACAAGTGACAGCACTGCCTGTGTCACACTCCATCTTTAACATATGGTTATTAACATTCAGCGATACAAAAATGGGTTTACAACTTATACTGCAATCTGATTCATTTCAATAATTACCTCTTCACTTTCCTCACTGCTTGATCCAAAATCATTTGCTGGCTCTGTCGCAGCCATGCTATTATGAGTCAGATACGAGCACACTCTGGCTAGGTGCCCCTGTCGATTACAGACTCGACACACAAAACGAGAATAGCGGCACTCCGCGGCTGCATGGTTGCCACCACAAACTCTACAAGTTTTGCTTGAACCGAATCCTTGACTTCTGTTAACCGATGACGACGACTTAACTACTGCTGCCGGCGTTTCGCGAACTCGTAATGAGCTTTGTCTCTGACCCTGTTGACGTTCTTTCGATGACCGCATTTGACCGTCACGTTTGCCACCCCATGCTCCCGCCATGGACTGACAAGCCGCCGTGACGCTACTGCTGCTGTCAATTCCGGTCGCTGCCTCTGATTTCCTCGTCTCTACTAGTGCGGCATCTTTTTCAGCTGCCTCCATACTACAGGCCAGCTGATATGCCTTAGCGTAACTCATATCTAATTCCGCGAACAACCGTTGTCTAATGTTTCCGTTAGACAAGCCACAAACAAATTGATCACGAAGGCTTTCTTCTAACCATGCTCCGAACTAGCATGTTTTTGACAGTTTCTTCAACTCTGCTACAAACTGAGATATGTTTTCATCTGATTTTTGCACCCTCTGTCGAAATTTGAATCTTTCAGCTAGAACACTCGGCTTAGGATCCAAATAGTTACCTAAAATATCAGTTAGTTCCACGAATGTTTTTGAGACTGGTTTCTCTGGTGTGCATAAACTGACTAATAATTCATACGTGCTTGCCCCCATAACTGTTATTAAAGATGGCACGTGCAATTCTTTTGGAATTTTGTTTGTTATGAAATACTGCTCAAGTCTTTCAATGTATAGACGCCAATTATCGGTCCCAAGTTTAAATTCAGCTATTTTACCAATCGACATGTTACCAACTGTATTTTTTTTTCCTATTTCACGCGTATCTTGGTTCTTCAAAGTCTCGTCGCCACTGAAGAAATTCTATCTTAATAATAAAATACGGCTGTTCGCTAGCACGCCATTTAATTCGTATGCAAATCAAACATGACAATTGACAACTCATAAAAAATAATAACAATAAAACCTCCATACATTACATATACGAGGGTTCCAACGCGCCCTGAACTGAGAAGAAGCCCACAACAAACTCAGCCGGGTTATTATATTATATCACTTACCGTCTTTTCTATCACCAAATACTGTAAAGTTTGCACTAAGATGACAGATCTCAGAATGGATTTCTTCCAAAAGAGACATCTTTTATATACCATCCCATACACTTGTGAACGATTTATTAACTAACGTAATTGTACACACGATTTTCAGCTATATAGCGAAACGTCTGAAGCGCGAAAATTCCGTCAAACATTTTCTGACGGGAATGCTGATCGTATCTCAACTGCTTGGAGAGCTAAAGTAGGTAATCAAGTGAAGTCTTAGCAAAATAGGAAAATTAATTCCTATAGTTATTTTCTGTTGGGGTTAAACCTACGAAAAACTGAAATACAAAATCCTAAACTGACCTGCCACTTGATTGTGTAAGAAAAACGTATTCACCGTTATCGTATTCGTTTAAAAACTCTGCCCGCTGATTGGTTCCTTGATTTACATCAGCCAATAGGGGGCAGAATTAGCAAAGGATTACGATAATGATAAATAAGTACGTTTCTCTTAGGCAATCATGAATTAGACCCCTGAGAGGCTGTACCAGGAATCGAATCCGGATACACCCAAGCCACAGACTTTATGTAGTCTGAGACCCAAGCACCCAAGCGTGCACCTGCTAAATGCAGGTACCTACTTTTTGGCCACCAGATATACTTGGGAGAGTGTGCTCAAGAACTCCACAATGTAGTACACCTCCTTCACCTTTCCACTACAGAACCGCAAGACGCCGAGAGAACAGGCATCCTTATGAGGTTGATGTCCAACGAACTCTAACGAAACGTTTGTCTTCCACGTTTCTGACACGTATCCCTAAGGTGCGGAACACCCTTCCAGCTTGTGTTCCCAGCAAAGTATAATCTGGGTGCCAAGCCAGTGCCAGCCAAGTGTGAGTCGGACTCGCGCACCAAGGGTTCCGTTACGTACCTACTATATAAGATACAGTAAAACCATAAGAATCCTCTTTTACCGAACCGCAAACTTAACTTTGTTTTTTCATTTTTGTTAATATCAAAAAGTATAAGTCAGCTGATTTTATTTTTCCTGTAAAATATGCAATAAGCCCTGTTGATCATAATTATTTCAGGTTTTTCGGCTGCTGATATATCTCTTATATAGATTTATCGCTCGTACAAAGTCGTAGCCCCAACTATTTTACGAATAAATAAACAGTCCAGTAGTTTTCCCATGGACACACATAATAATTGAAGAAACAAATTAGGTAATTTCAAAGGTTTCCTTCATTTTCTCCCATAAGTATAAAACATCGTCTCTTCTTACTTAGAGGCCACTCTCTTATTTGCTTTCCAAAGTTGCTCTACGAATTTAATAAGGCAGGCCTACAATTTATTATCTATTATTATTTTTACGCCTTTTTACATAAACTTATTCAAGAAACTAAATTCTATCAAGGTAAGACCGAATTTACCTATTATGAAGTACCTATCTCCATATTTCAAGCTTTTTTATCCAATTAAAGAAAATATTCGTAATTAAAATAAAATATTCGTAAATAAAATTAGCGATAGCTTGTGTTATGGGTACTATACATATAACTGATAAATATATATACCTATTGGAAAACACCCAGACATGGGAAAACATTCATGCTCATCACACAACATTGCAGTAGTGGGATTCGAACCCACGACCTCCGACGTAGACGGCAGGATCGCTACTGCTATGCCATTCCGTTGTCAAAAACTAATAAATTTTCTTTCTGTTTTCTCTATCCATATTATAGGTAGACGGAATTTTCCTGGACCAAAAACCGCAGAGCCAAACCCCATAGGCCATAGCCGAGGAAAGAAGACTAAGAAGCAGCCAATAGCCATGTACAAGGTCGTGTATTTCGTGTTGGTGGCGGTATGCCTGGCCCTGGTGGTGGAGGCCCAGCTGACCTTCACCTCGAGCTGGGGCGGCAAGCGGTCGGGGGGCCCCGGGGGTCCAGGGGCACCCGCCATGTGCAGGAGCGATGAGGCTGTCGCCAATATATACAGAATGATTCAGGTGAACAATTTTGACTATCGTTTGTTCGTTGCTGACGATGGGACATAGGCCTCCAGCAAAGTGCAAGGATTCCATTTTTTTTTTCATCAAAACAACATTCCAACCATTTTCATCAAAATCGGTTCAGCATTTTTCAAGGAATAGACCGTTGTATATATAGTTACAACTTACGAGTAAGTCAGCCCAACTCACTCTCTTCTCAGTTCAGGGCGCGTTCGAAGTTCGAACCCTCGTAAACTTAGCTTTAAGTCAACTTGTAGTTACATAGTTATCGCCATACTTACATATGCGACAAAGTAATTGACGTTTTATAAGAGCCTGTACGTTATGTGAAATAAAGATATTTTGACTTGGACTTTAACTTTTAATCTTTCAGATTATTTATGTATTTAATGTTAAGTTTTATAACACCACGCGATTTCCATGGGACACGCAGCTAATAAATAGTAAGAAAATCTTTGTTTCTTTTCAGAACGAAGCTGAAAGACTCCTGTTATGTCAAAAACCCTAGCGAGAGAAATCCAGTGCACTCAAGACTTTTCTTCTAATTACTAACTGACAATGGCAGGAAAACCCAAACGTACCATATTATTGTAATTAATTAATTGCCTAATGTAAACAGAAATAAATATTTTTAAATATATTTTGTCCTACCTTTATTCTATAGTAGTCTTGCTCCATTAGTAGTCTTAAGATTGTGTTCCACAAATAGGTATAGTAGGTATAGGTTACTAGGTTCCTTCAAAGTGAGGAGGCCTGTGAATAGGAATGAGGCATGTGAAGCCTACTACCCCTATTAGTAGGCTTCACACACCTTTGAAATCTTATAGGTACACACCACAAGTACTTAACTGCGATCTCTGCGAAACTGGTGGTCAGTGGTGATGTATCCGAAGATGTTATCGTACTGACTTGAAAGAGGTAACAGGTAAGTAATCCTAAATGGTTTTTACACAGCATTGCGTTGGAACGCTAAATCGTTTGAGGATGTGTCTTTGCTGATAGGGTGGTAGCTAGCCGCGGCCGAAGCCTTCCACTAAAGTGACTGAACCAGTAGAACGCCAATTTCGAATTACTAGTTCAGTCATTAGCTACACAAACATAATACTACAAATTTTAGACCTTAATAAATTCAACCCATATTCATATATTATGAGGTAGGCAGAGATTCTAAATATAAGGATTATATCGAAAGGCTGGCTACTGGCTAAGACATTAGCTACACAAACTTTTCAATATGCAATAAGCCAGTAACAAATACTAAAATGTATCTAAAACTTGATATTATATTTCATGTCTCTTATAACAGTCAAAACTTAATCTATGTACATTATTTATTCTTAAATATACAAAGAAATCTGGAATCAGTATAAGTAACACATAAGAACAGGTCAAATATAAGCTGAAGTGGGCAAAATGTAATCATGTTAAAAATGATTCTGGTTGCTCAGAGTCGCAACTGAAAAAATTAATAAAAAACATGATTAATACTGACTCGGTTTAGTTTCTTTTATTAAGTCTAAAAATATTACTATCCTTCTTAAGCCGCCTACAGGCTCACACCGAGAACCCATGTGAACATCCGAGAAGCGTGAATATAAGGAGATTCTCATCTCGTTCTGGCGCTCGTCTGTTCTATCGACGTCAGTATTTTGGCCCTTCTCTGATCACAAGTGAGAAAATTGAGTGTGGACAATTTGTTCGTTTTTCGGAGAAGGCTCTCTCGTGAGTTTGTAGGGGCTATTACAATGACACCTGTGAAAAGAGACAGAAAACTTTTGAGAGACAGTACTAATTTTATGTGCAAAATTTAGAGACTCCAGACGGGAACAGAATTCACCATTGTGCAAATATAAAAGTAATCATTGATCACCAATTTTTTTTTGATGAATTTCGCTATACTGAGATAAGAAAATGATTTGGAATTACAATTTTTGATCAAAATTGTTAATCATCATGATTAAATTTTGCCTCTGTCTGATCTAAGTTACTCAATAAGAAATCCCTTTGTACATGAACCAGCATTTTAAGCTAACATTAAAATTACATTATCCTTATCCTTTACTCACTTAATCTATTTAATTGGATCAATAAACTATTTTATCCACACTGAAACTGGCTTGGTAAAGGTTGTCTTTTATTAGATTATATCTGTGGATTAAACCATCAGTAATATCATTTACTACAAATTTACTTCATGACCCTTCAAAGGAAGTTACATTTCTAGCTAATTGTAAAGAGATGTAAAGAGATTTAACTAGAATATAATACAATATATTGCATATTTTAAAGCCAGAAGGGCGTATAAGAAATACCTTTACTTTTTAGAAGACTAAGAAAACAATAAGTTCTTATTCAATGGATCTTTTTAACTGAAAATTTGCATGTGTCTCTTGAGATCCAATTTTCAGACAAGTTTTTTTTTGTCTCCCGAAAAGCTAATAATAATCGCTTTCTTCTGGCTTGAAGCGTGCGAAATATATGATTGTAGGCATGACACAATTCTTATAATAAGTTTGTTTTTTTTTTCTATTTTGTTCTCTAATAACAATAAAATTAATCAAAATAAGGACTATAAGTTTCAATTGGCCTTTCTGTATGATGCAGTTGTACGGTCACGGTTGTATGGTCAATGCATATAGAGTTTGCAAACAAAATCCCTTGACTAGTGACATACATGTAACATTACATAGTAATATTTATAATACTATTGTCTTAAGGTTGATAGTCGGTTTAAAGTAATATATGGTTACTTACATACCATTATAATATAGCAGTTCCTAATATTTTAATGTATTTATATATCTATAGTTTGCCTTACTAGAGATAGAAATTTGACATAACTTGTAAGGAGCTTCTGTCACATTGTTATCTCTTATAGAGCTGCAAACAAGATAGAGTCATGTTTTTACAAAAGGAAGTCAGGTTACAGAAAAGTGGGAGTAAACAGCTCATTGACTCAACCATAACTAAACTAGACAACGTGTTAGGAAGCAGAAGGTGAAAGGACCTGGGAAATACCACTAGTGTCCAACGACATCCTGCTCGGCCCAGTTTGTGGTATGTCATCTTCATCAATAGCTTCTCGTATCCTGCGCTTGTATATCTCACTGTCTGGATTATTCTCTTGATTCCTACACCGGTCTAGCTTCTTTTCAATAATCCTGACCCTCTCTCGGGCAGGGCTCTCCACCATTTTGACCATCGATCTAATCTTTCGCACTGCCTCTATCAATATTGCAAGTTTATCCGAACCAGCGTCATGAAACAACATGTCTGTCACGTAGCTGTCTAAATTCTCCTGTTCTTTACTTGCTGCGTGGAGCACAGCTGCCAATGCTATCTGTGACGGAGCATACAACAAGCAAGCATCTGTCAAAAATACTTTCTCTAAGAACTCGTCAATTCCGCTACGTAGACGCTCCGGATTCGCAAGTGAGCATCTAGTTTTTATGTCAATCAAAAACCCTTCTACAGGTCGGAAAGGGTTATGAATAGTCAAATGATAGTTCAGCTGCTGCATCAAAAGTAGCTCGTTGTTTAAAATAATGTCAGACGCCTTCTCCCTATCACCTTTGATATTAGCGACAAACTGAGCTATGGACACGTTAAATTCTTCAACCTTGCACGCCAAATACACGCAGGTCGCTAAGATCTCCTTCGGATGATAGTCCATTGAAGAGTTGTACAGATAGAACCGTTTGAAATAATGAAACGCAGTACCTACTACACCTTTCGGCATGGGTGGCGAGAATCTCTTGCAAAACTCTTTTAAATGCAGCTCGTACTGTTTTAACAGCTGTCTTTCCTCTTCTGGCGATAAAAAAAAGTTGTACCTCTGGTGCTCGTCGATGTGGTGACCATGTTTCGCTATGTATTCCAAGCTATGTTTCTCTCGCCGACGAGCCAGCTCGTTTTCGTCGCTGAATGTCCAAAATTTTCTTTGGCTACTGGTTGAGAACATGCTGAGAGTGTTTCAAAACACAAAACAGCTTCAAATTTATAATAAAATTTAATATAGTCCAAAATCCAAAATAATAACAAATAAGCCTCATGCCAGGGTCCGTTTTCTTCAAATTTGCAATTTGTCATTTGAGTTTTGACATTGACTTGACATTTGAGTTTTGACACTTTACCATAGACAGATGATAAGGTAGGTAGGTACTAAAAAAAAATTGATCTTTTTGATTAGGGTTTTTTTGTTATCAGTAAATATTTACAAACCACGGGTGTGCCCGCGAAATTCAATTTTTTTTGTGGTTTTTGCGATTTTTTAGCTGATAAGACATAATAGGCTTATAGAAGTCAAATTGCGATAATCCCAATATCATCTTCTCTGCTCGAAAGTGTCGAGTTAAAGAAATTAGTCCGAGATTAATTGCGAGTTACGCACATAAAGCTCGATACTCGGACTAATTTCCTGGGATACATATTTTTATGCAAAGATTTTGATAAAATCATGTGAAGATGATACTGCCATTCTCACAAATTGACTGCCATAAACCTCTGAAGTGTAATTAGCGAACAAATTCCCAAAAACCATGAAAATTTTGAATTTCGCGGGCGAGTCGTTCATTTCGGGATTCTGTGTGAAATATACCCATTAAAAAAATAGTATCTATCTTACCGGAAACGGTTTTTTAACAATTTTGTGATTCTTCTTCACCTTGGATCCCAAAGTTCTTCGCCCTTTTCCGAAGTGGCATTAAAATAGCTTGTGTTATTTGTGTGTTATTCATTGAAACACGTCATACTTATAAAATTATGATTATCTGTGGAAGCACAAATGACATTTGACTCCATAGTTGACACCTAATTATTGTCTGCGGTCTATGATGGGTCTCTGGGTCTATGCTTGATAGATGACAGTAATATTCCGATTTACGTTAATAGTAAACTCAAAAATTGAAAAACTCGCCTTTTTTCCATTAATTATCACATTCATAATTCTTGGAGTTCTGCGTAAAAAGAATCGCAACAATTGAATTGAATCATCCGTGACCGTCAGCCCGTGGGGTTTTAGGAATTAAAAAATATTGTATTTATTTGTTTATTTATAGGATTTATAGTGTTATTAAAACAAATAAAGGAAAATGTCGCGGCCCGGTGACAGACCTAATCAGGCGCAAACGTACAAATTAGTGGTCGTCGGCGGCGGAGGTGTTGGAAAGAGTGCTATCACGATCCAATTCATTCAGGTATTTGACCGTATTTGGCGAGAGTGCCGCCTACGGGACGAGCGCTAGTTATTCCGAGCTTATCTCCACTTTCTAATACATAGAACAATGCATATATGTGTACTTATCACATGTTTTTGTATGTTACATACACGGCACAAACAAAATATAGTCATACTTATAAATAGTATTCGTGGATTCGCTATCATGTCAAGGCCCAAGTCTTGAGCGCCGCCCACTGTTGTCATCAGCCCCTGAAACACTTTAATGATAACTAACATATGGCATGTTGTTTAATACCTACTCATACCTTTGCTAACAACTCAATAGAATACAATATATCTTTATGTACATACTAGAAAACCTAGATGTATATCCAACAATGCTCCATCATTGATCCACCATGTTTGATGGGCTGTGACAGAGTTACTCTTATTCTGAAATGTGGACGTCCACTGTCGGAAATAGGCCTTCCCAAGCATGTGTCGCACCCGCTTTATGTTGTCGGCCCAATGGTCCTAAATCTTTGTATGGACTTAATTAACAAACTAGTAATTCTATAAAATGTCTTTTTTTTTAATCACATGTTTGACCCTGATAGATTCCTGGCATACACAAAGTAGCCCACTTAGAAATATCATAGTTTGTAAATTATCTCAGGTCTGGCTTGTTAGAAGACTCTGAACATGGCTGATTACCATTCTGCCATCCAATCCATTGTATGTGACTCTGCGAATTAAAAATATTTTTAATTCACATAGGCCTAATTTACAAGTCCTTATCAAAGGTCAATACAATATTTGTGATATAATATGTTGGTCGACTTAAAACTATGTTTCCAAGGTTTCTAAATTTCCAATGTTTTCAATTGAGTTCTTCTTTATTTTATTTATTCAAACAATTCAGTCTTCATTGTTGTTATGATTGTTGAATAAGGAAAATAATGCAAGAAAATACCCAGTTCCTCGAACTTATGTAGGTAAACAATGATAATAAAATATCTTGTTTCAGAGCTACTTTGTGACAGACTATGACCCTACCATTGAGGACAGCTACACGAAGCAGTGCGTCATTGATGACATCCCCGCCAAACTGGACAGTGAGTTGTATTACGATTGTTTTTTAATAACCCTCCCATCCAGAAAATGCCCTTGCACAGATAAAAAGGAGAATGGCCAAAGGTGGTATCAAGTTTTCTCATGAACCAAAACCAAAATAGTCTAGGAAAATTAAATAATGTTTTTTAAGAACCTAATTGGCACTAAGAATTTGTTTTTCATATCCGGAATTTAATTTTGCATACAAAAAGTTACCATCTTTTCAATGCGGATTTTGTAACATACTGATTTTACTAAAAAATACTACTTGTTAGTTTGCCTGTAAAATCCGGATATTAATTAAAAAAGTACTAATTGTAGGAGTTAATGTGGAGACCGTAGTCTTTAAAAAATATAGTTTGGGTTTGATTCAGCTTGATACAAGAATCCATACATCCATGGTATAAACCCTATGGTAAATCCAGGTTATAGATAATAGACTAAGTTATCAAAAATGACCATGAGTCAGTTAAGGAGTAACATAACCAAAGGTTTTTCACAATTTGTAAGCTACTAAGACATAATAGGATTATGGACGAAAAGTTCTTGGTATGGCAGTATCATCTTTAGATATTTAAAGCCTTGGTTTAAAAATGTCCATTTTGTCGTAGGTAGCAGTGGTAGGTGATGCCAGAGTAGTAGTTTGATTAGTAGTTATTTGGCGGACAGACTCATGCATTATTGAGCCATAACAGTAGCCTATCTTATTAGGCACTTATGTAAAGTTCACAAAAGGCTCTACTGTTCTATGGTTAAAAAGATTGGGCAAATAAAATCTGCACTTGCTCTTTGAAATGATTGTGATTTATAATACGAGTAAGCTCAGAAATTGATGCAGGCTGGAAGCATAATAATGTAATAATCTTATCTGGGAATTCTATTCTGAGTTTACAATCAAATTCTGCATTAGTGAATCATTATTTGACATTGACAAAGGTATCTGTGATTATTGCTTTAAATTTATTTTTCCTTTTTTTTTAAACACTCCAAGTTAGTACTTCACTGCAATCGCACCTGATCTTATGAAAGGACATTTACAAGGACATATTATCGCTACATGTCAATCATCTAGGGCATCTGGAACAGATCCTCATCTCTTCCAGAGGCCCTAGATGTGGGAATAATAAAAACATGATATTATGCGAAGTAGAAATAATAACAACAAAAACTAAATATACTAATTTGCTAAGCTATGTGTGATAGACGCATGACAGTATGAAATGGAGTTTTGTTTTAGATGTTACTACTTTGTTTCTACAGAGAGTTCTGAGAGTTCTACAACACTCACATTTTTTTACTATTATTGATAGACTACAATAATGTCTGATTGACAGCAATGATGAGGCCTAGGAAATGCCTATTGACTTGCCTAGAAAATGCCTGTTCACTTTTCTCTTGTCACCTGATTATACTTGGCTGTGAACACGTAAGCTAGAAGAGTTTTTTACACCTTAATGGTTTGTATCAGAATTCAGCATATGCATACTTACATAACTATTTTTTTCTCTCCCTTTTCTATCCTTCAATATCTTCTAATTATGCCCTTCTCTATCTGTCAATATGGATCACAAAGAGAAAAAGAGAGCGACAAAAGCAGAGAGACATATCTCTATGTCCATCCTGGCCTAGCAGATATTGCATTTGTACATTTCTCTCCCCAGTCCTGGACACGGCTGGGCAAGAGGAATTCAGCGCGATGCGAGAGCAGTACATGCGTTCAGGCGAGGGTTTCCTGCTGGTGTTCTCGGTGGCCGACCACGCCAGCTTCGAGGAGCTGTTCAAGTTCCACAAGCAGATCCTGCGCGTCAAGGACCGGGATGAGTTCCCCATGCTCATGGTGGGCAACAAGGCAGACCTGGAGCACCAGAGACTGGTGAGAAGTGAACATTAACTATACACAAGTTTATAATCCACAAGTGGCTAATTTCTGCTCGTATTCACATAGGCAATGCCTTAAAATTAGACAGGTCATAGATAATTGTATAATTGCAAGTCTGCGTCTAATTTGATTGAAATAATATGGATAATAATAATGTCCCATGATTATGTCTATGTCTAATTTTTTAAGGAAGATAAACAATCCCCTGTCGTATCCATAAGATCTTTCAATGTGGATGTATGATTTTATTATTATTAATTAAGTATGTAACTGCTGTGAAATTTTGCATATTTTTAGGCTTTATCATATTTGGGTGATGTCTTTCAGGTGACTCTGGAAGAAGCCCAAGCTCTGTCCCGCCAACTGAAGGTACCGTATATCGAGTGCAGCGCCAAGGCGCGTATGAACGTCGACCAGGCCTTCCACGAGCTGGTGCGGCTGGTCAGGAGGTTCCAGGAAGCGGAGAGGATCCACATCAAGGCCGAGCACAGGAGTAAGAAGAAAAAGTGCACCATTCTGTAACCGAGTGTGCCGTCGACTGGTGAGCTCTGTGTTGACAAATAATAATCATTAACAACTAATTACAACGACAGAATAGGATTTACGAGAGACATTTAGGAAATTATACAGGGTTATATAAAAAATACCAAATCGCTCTCGGCCTGTAGTTGTTTACACTAACAACTTTAATGTGCGACTTTTCAAAATTCAGTATTAATTTATTTCATACAAAAAAATGTTATTTCTGTAAAGTGAGATTACACTGTTGCGGTTTCGAGCCGCGAGTTCGTGCCGCCCCGCGCCATTGCCACTTGCCGATGTTATCAGTACATTACAGAGTAGGCACAAGTAGAGCATCTCTGTAAAATATTGAATATTTGATATTTCTCAAACTATCGAGAAAAACTAAGAAAAGTAAGTCGCAGAACAAAAGTTGTTAGTTTTAATGTAAACAAATACAGGCCGAGAGCGATTTGGTATTTTTTTTATTATATTTCCCTGATTATCTGTGTCAGCGAAGATTTTCTTCGGTTTTGTTCGAGGAAGTTGCTGATTTAGTCACAGTTAAATTTAGAACATTTATACACAGTGAAATTCATATTATTCATTAGGAAAGATTGTATATAAACACGGAAAGATGATGTCCATTAGCTCATAAACTGCAAAAAATCAAATAAAATTTAAATTTAGCAGATTTTGTTTAAGGGTCAATGAAATTAAGTTCACTTTTGGATACTGCAATTTAGTGCAATAAATTATGATAGCAACATTTTAGTAAATAACAGCTCTACAAATTTTTAATACATATATATATTTTAATTACTGAGCTGAAATTAGTTGAGCTCAAGAACCTTTTAAAGCTATAATATCTTGCTCGAACACAATCCAAGAATACTTGCCTGACATTGATTCCAACCAATTATACTTGTAAAAATAACATACATCAAAAAGTAAAAGCATAATAATAGCGGAATATCTACACTATATATTTTTTTGAAAAAATAAAAAACCATCCGTTAATGACTAATGAGCTTGCTAACAATAAAAAAACGTTATTGTCAAATTCAAATGACAGGTTGAAATTTAAAAGAATATATTTTTATCTGTCCTTCGAATTTCGAAATGGTGCTGATTGAATATGAATTGTTTTAGCCGTGCGAAATGATATGAGCACCTGTTTTTTGTTTAATTAATTAATTATTATAGTGTACCGGTCTTCGATAGATGCCAATAGATGGTGTTACCCGTCCAATAACGTCAGGGTCACCACTTTTCCAATTTTAGAGGCAAAAGGCAATTCCTTAATAGGCTCGGACCATAAACTATAGGCTTACCTGGGGACCGCTTATGGTCCAAGCCTATGGCGTCAGAAGTTGTATTTATAGAACGCTCATCGGAAACTTCGTCCGTGTGTTATTGTGACTGGTAACGCCATCTATTGGCATCTATCGAAGACCGCTACAATTGTAATATTATTTATAAATAATTATTATATCTGTACCACCGCCTTTTGATAAAGCTGTGTCACACTGATGCTATGAAACAAGTTTTGGTAGACCAGTTTTCCACTGCCTTATTGTTTTCTAAAACAAAGCTAGACACACTTATGAATTATTTGTTTTTTTTTTATAAATTATTAGTGTATCAAAATTATCGCTACCAACGGGACTTGAACCCGCTGACATGATTGATGATGGTTGAATTGAGAAACCGTAGTTTTCCAACAGATGGCTCCGTAGTCTGCCTCTGACTGTCAGTAGTTGCTCCCATAGCTCAATCGGCAGAGAACCCAGCCGCGATAGCTGGGGGATGCGGGTTCAAGTCCCGTTGGCAGCGACAATTTTGATACACTAATAATTTATAATAATCTTCGTGTGTGAAACACTGATTTTTTTTTTAAGTTTTCAAGTCTTATGAGATGTTTTTATTATGTGCCATCTTTGGCTTTACAGTGAGCTTTTTACTAACATTTATTTTCTTACCACTAAGCAGTATATATAACTATTTATTTTGTTAGTATTTTTTGTTATGCAAAAATATTAAGGTAGAACACACTTACAATAGTCTTGTAAGTACGTTTCCAGCTTAAAGCACAAATCTGTTTTGTTGTGGAAAGGAAGCGCAAATTTTGTATTGTATATCTTAGGTACCAAGTTATAAAAATATACAGTGTATAAAATATTGGACGGTTTGCTATACAATTTACATATTATACAAAATGTAAAAAAGTTATTGTAGTACTGAACGATTACACTTGGTTGCTGATGCGTATATTTTTTTTAATAAATGTTGGATGGTCAAAGCCCCAAGTATACCGAGCTTTTTGGCAGCTGACATAAAGCCGATTTTCAAAAAAGAAAGATACAAACAAGTCTTAGTACGATACGATGGTTTACTCAAGTTTTTTATTACTTTATTGTAAAGTAGGAAAGAAATAAAATAAAATTCTAAAAATTCTATTCAGACAAGGAAATACGAAGTTACATGCACTTGCTTTCTCTTCACGCAAAACGAAAATTCGTAGGGAACCACTGTATTTGCTAACATACAACCAAGTGGAATCCATATTAAATTTAGGTCAAAACATTTTTTTTTTTATTATTTGGAGAATTATTTCGAAAAATTAAAACCAAAACCATGTTGGTGATAATATTACTATTATTTTGTCTCAAAGCCAAATACTAATTAATTATTATAATTATTACTTATAAATATTTTTTGTTTGTTTATTTGTTACAAATTACAATACTATGCACAGACTGAAGCAAAAATAAATTCGATGCCAAGGAAGAAAAGCTATTTTGACGCAGATAATAGTCTGTGTTCATTTGTCATAGACATTTGGTAAACAGGGGCAATGCAACAATGCCATCTATTAGCGCTTAAGTGAACTAAATTGGTAAATATGAGACACAGATTTTGGTATGAGATGGGGATAGCCATAGATATCCATATTTAACTTCCGGTTTTATAGAGATACAGTTAACCTAGTTTTTTTTTAATAAATATACATCGGCGATAAACCACGGTATCGAATTTTGTACTCCGGTCTGTATAAATATTGCGTTCTAACTTTTTAATTTATAGCTACTCGTAAGTTCATTGTTGTTTAATATTAATGTAGGAATAATGATTTAATGTGAAAACACGTCAACGCTTTTGCCTTTTTTATTTCAAATCTAATAAAAAAATTCGTAAGATTAGTGTTTTGCACAAACCACGTTTGTACTACAGTAAGCACCAAATGTAATATAGCTTCAGCGTAACGCATTATATTTTAAGTATTTACTTAAATAACAAAAGATATAATATATTTTTTATAACATATAACATATGATTGTATTGGTTTTTACGCATTTTTTGCAAAGCGAAACTTTTTTTATTTAAGTGCAATTTTGATACTAAAGTATTTATAAAGTCCATATTGGTGGCTGTCCGGCTGTTCTTAATCTTAATGAGAATTGTAGCAATGTTTACAAAGATATTATTTATAACTTACACAAACAGATCTACCCTGCATGAATACGTCAACTTCTAAAACACACCCTTCCTTTTTGGTATTGCCGTAGTCAGGTACCTATAGATATTTCAATTCACGAAGCCGCGCCCCACTCTGTCAAAATCGCTAATGTTTCATTCGATTCGTATGTAGTTTGACAGAGTGTGGCGAATCGTCTAGGTTTGGAATATCTGACGGCTCATCACATTGAATCTTAATTAAGGCAATTTGAACACGAAGTAGGTTGGTTCTTTATCCCACTTCTGATATCGACGCCGATATATCTATGAAGAAAGGTTCTGACCAATTCAAATACACTAAAACTTATCATCAGCCACCCCAAAACCTTGCTTCTGGAAACCTGGTGGAATAAGGATAAGAATCATTTGAAATTCCTATGGTATTCTTCACATGATAGCCCTAACTTACAGGCTCTTAGGAAAAGTCTAAACTCTACCGGTAACTTCGGAAAGCAGGTTTGCACCGAGAAGAACGCTCATTAAATTACTCACTTGCTCTTTTCAAACTTGTAGATTTTGTACCGTCCGAACAGACACCAATAAACTAGAGCTTGTATAATAAACTAATAATAATATATTCAGTATACTGTATATTTCGTTATAAGAATTATAATCTACAAATAAAGAATGGAATTTTTGGATGTTTCGTATAGACTATCTTTTGGTAAAAACTTCATTTGCTAATTTTACCATCAACAACATTAATTTGTGTAAAAAAAAGTGATTAGAATTCTGCATGGATGTATCTTTCTAATAGCTAAGATGGATGAAGACAACTATTGATTTCTCTATGGTAATAGCTTTTTATTTTATTTTATTTTAGAGCATTACCCAGGTTTGCTGGCAGACAAAAATTCCATCCTTCAAATTAAGTACACACTTAGATGAATGTATAAACGATTTGTTTTTGAAAGTTTTTCTGTTATAAGTTGTACATATCAATGCAATAGGTAAATATTAATAATTACAATTTGAATTACCGCCAAGCATTATTCGGCAGCATAGGTTGTGGAACTTGAGGCCAGAGAGATAAGAGGTTTCGTTAACCAGTCGCCATTTTGTAGTTTTTCACAGTGTCTATCGCAACTTAAAAACCTTTTTTATAGTTTCAAGACTATGAATTTTGAACAAGCACTGCGTAAGGGTTTTCTGGCTCCAGGTCTCTTCTAACTTCTTGATACTGATGAGGATTTTTAATAAACCAGAAGTAGACTTTAAGAGCTTCTTTAATTGCACATCGACTCACACCGGACATTGGTCAGCGACTAAAGACTAGAAACGTAAGAACTGGGTGGTAACCCAGTACTTCTCATTATTTCCATAAACAATACTTGGTAGCAGAGCGTGGTTACGAACCACGGACCTCAAACGCTTGCAGGTTTTGGTGATTGTAGAGGCAATAGGGAAATTTCCTTTCCGGCAGACACTTGGGGGTCATTAAGCGTCTCGCTTCGAAAATTGTATTAATTATATTATAAAACGCGCGTTGAAACTACGTAGGTACTTGTGAACAAATGGACTAGTGACGCCATCTATGGGACGAAGTCTTGACTTTGGTGGAAAAACAACATGGCGCTGGCTACACGAATAAAATAATATTATTATCTTCACAACCGCCGGCTGTTGGCTTTACAAGAGTAAATGTAACTTTTTTTATTTATTTACAAGGTATTTTGTATGACGTACTTTTTTAAGTATTTATAAATGGAGACGATAAGTTGTAAAGAGCTTTAACTGTGGGCTATACGCCCTTAACTGAATAACCATACCTACTGTTGTCAAATGTAACGTATTGTAATAATAAAAGAATTGTAACAAAACGATGATTTTCATTTTGTCACACCACGGCCCATCAATGGCTTGGACCTTTCTTGGACTGTTCACAAAATAGGACGTTGTGCTAACTCGTCTAAAAGAAACAGTTCTAATTTAAATTTAACTGAAAGGAACAAAGTTACGAATTTTCCTTCTTGTGAATCTATTTTGTAATGATTTTGTAGCCTTAAATTCGTTCGTAGAGATGCATCTTCATTAAATAGTTGAATGAACAAAATTAAAGTTTCACTTTTAGTCAGTATGGATTCCTGTGTTCACGAGTCTGACTCACACTTGGTCGGTTTTTAGGCCATTGCATAGGTTTCGAACGAAATTCAAAAAATCTAAGTTGCGCGGAATCATGTGACCTCTCTTGTATAATATGTTAAGTACCCAAACTCTCAATAGATGGCGCTATTGTTGTGTTCACGTCACAGACCAGCGAATGAGTTTTTATATTCTTTTCTCTGTGGTTCACGTCCACACTGTAGTGCCACGTGTAGAGTGCAACTGACTTTTTTGGACAATTTTAGGGAAGAAAGACACTCAGTAATAATGTTCTGTGAAGACACTACGCAATAAAAAACCAGTGAAACTATCGACGATTTATCTCACTTTAATAACATAATATGATACAATATAAATATAGTTCGTTTGTAAACTACGTTCACTGGCGGCCGGCGATCGCTGCGAGGTCTGCGATGCAGCGGTCCAGGGTCTGCTTCTCCTGGTCTGGGGTGATGGCCTTGGTCACGTTGGCTACTATCCAGTCCACCATGTTCTTCTGGGCGATGCGGCGCTCCAGCGAGGTCTTTTCCAGCTGGTAGTCCAAGCGGCGTTTGACCTGGACAGTGGGAAAAAATGTATAAACTTGTGTAGCACATTGTTTTCAAAAGAAATAAACGACATCCTTTGTTAAGGTGTTGCGGCCCTACCAGCCCGCGAAATTCAAATTTTATTTAGTTTTTCGCAGATATTAGACTAACTACACATTGTAGATTTATGGCAATGCATTTTGCGGGCCTACTTTTTATGCATCTACACGTTTTTAATAGAAACTTTGCTCGAAAGTTCCCACTCATCTCATATTGGTTCCCGAAAGATAATTTTATGCAGTTTCCCAGATTTCGAGCTATCGGGAACCAATATGAAGTAAATGAGTATTGTTGAGCAGAACTTTTATTAAAAACATGTAGATGCATAAACGTTGTGCCCGCTAAACACATTGCCTATAACCTTCGATGTATAATTAGCCCACTATATGAGCGAAAAACTAAATAAAATTTGAATTTTCGCGCCCGATTGGTACCCATCGCCCTTAATTGGACAAAGATAAGTTCTTTAGAGACTCACAATATCGGTTCGATTGCATTTTCCCTGTAAAAATATTGCTCTAATTTTATACAGGTTAGCACGATTGTCAGTTCCAGATTCTTATAATGCCAGTTTTATTTTCAAATACTAAATTATACCCCTCAGCTTAGGCTTATGTTTATGATATTACTTTATATTGATATTGATTTAGTCCAGCTCGATAGTCTGTTGTACAGAGACTTGTAATGAATTCGATTTTCAAATGGTATATTCCTTCATAAGGCGCACCCTGTACAGTGGCGATGGTCCATAATAAACTGTTCTAACTCAACACACGCTAGCTCAAATGTATGTTTCACAGAGGACAAAAGTATTTTTTTTAAATAGTAATTAAATACCTCCTGGTACGCGTTCATGAGGCGCTCCCTGTATGCGGCTTCGAGTTGCAGCAGAACGTTTTCTTTCTTAGCTTCAATGAGGAGCTCCTGCCCCTGTGCACGCCACTGAGCGTCCTTCTCGCTTTCAATGGCCTCTTCCAAAGATTTGATCGCCTGGATTCTGCCTTCGTTCCAGGTGTTCTCTACTGCCTGGAAATTAGACATGAAAGAATCTGAATAATGGGCTTTGAATACTTTCATACAGTCCGACAAGGCTCTTTTGGCACTTGAATGACATTGACAGGAGGGGCTTTATCATAGAACAAAGGAAACCAGAAAGTAAAATGTCCTCAATTTTACTGCAATTTTAGTTAATATTAAGTAAAAACAATACAACATACAATAGCAATATACTGACAGAGCAAACTATCAAACAGCATCACAAGATAGCGGCGTTAGTTCTGATTTTGGCCACGCGCCAAGCATGCCTTGTCGCACAGTAGATGACTCATTATATAGTTGGTGGCAAATCACATATGGCTATCTCCATTTTTTACCAAAATTCATGTCTGAGATACTTTGAATTGCTAGAACACTAAGGTACTAGTATAGTATTATATTATCTGTGACTAAGGTAATCAGAAATAAATAATTTTGTGATCTTGATATTTATAGTACAGATTTAATATTGCTCCTTAAACATAACATGTTTTAAAATATCAAATCTTTGTTTCTTTTCCTCAAACCTTACAACCAGAGGTGTTAACGAAAAAGATATGATTTTTTATCACTTCTCACATACTGAAATCTAAAGTTGTGTGGATGTTTCTGTGTAGCCGTATTATCAACTGACCAACCTCCATCAACTATGGCAAACTCACATCAACTTCCTTGTCCAGCCAGGCGGCTAGCTGAGGGCCCATCTTCTTGGTGGCATAGTAAACCATGATTAAAATGGAGAGACCCGTATAGTACTCGTGTTCCATCACGTAGATCTCCTTGCTGAACAGGTACGTGACGAGACCTGCTCCAAAGGTGTAGGGGCCCGTCACACCAGTCTTGGAATGGAAGAACTGGAACCTGGAATTGAGGTGAGGTTATCAAACTGTGGTAGGGTCTGTCAATTCGCACTTGGTTCGGCTAACTTTTTTGAGTATGGGTCAGAAAAATGCAAGTAATTGGGTAGTTGACTGAAATGAAAATACTGTTTCATAAGTTAATATTTTTTTTTATTAACAGGATAAATTAATTTATTTTGCTATAAAAGACTTACTTAATGGCAGTGAGGCAACCATGGGTAGATCGAAGATGGGTAGATTGCCATCTACCCATCTTCGACCTACCTACTACATAGAAATTTGACATAAGGTTCACAAAAGTTATGTCAAACTATCTCTAGGAGGCAAACCATGGATAGATTGAATATTGAGAATCACCATATGACTTGAAAAGAATCTGTCTAGTCAAAAGAGCATATAGAATTTGCAAACAAAATCCTTAGCACACACTCGACCCGTCAGTATACATATTGTAATATTACATAGAAATATTTTGAATCAAGAGCTGTTGTTTAAGGTTGATAGTCTATTTAGTCTATTGCGGTTATAGTATGTGGTTACTTGCATACTGTTTCAGCCTTTAAGCTACCTGACTGTGCATAATTATCTTCTACTATATAAATTAAGTCGGGTTTTCCTTCCTGACGCTATAACTCCAGAACGCACGAACCGATTTCCACGGTTTTGCATTCGTTGGAAAGGTCTCGGGCTCCGTGAGGTTTATAGCAAAGAAAATTCAGGAAAAATTAAAAAAAAAAGAATGTTACATAAAAGGAAGCCATCTGGTGGCGAAACAGAGTTCACGGGGTTTGCTAGTTATTTAATAAAAAAAAAGTAATTCAGTAAAAAAGTGTCACCATTCTTCAGGAATGAAGCCAAGCCTGACTTTGCCGGGCTCCCCTCGGACTGGTCTGGGGAAGTTGACCTCGTCGCGAACGCCAGAGACGTCTGAAGCGGCCGACCGCGCCACTAGAGCTGTGTTGGCGGACTGTCGGGCCAATACTGCAACATCATACAAAAATTACCTCAAATTCCAAATATTCAGGCAATAGAACAAAGGAGTCAGATGAAAATTCAAAATTCAAAATATCTTTATTTCACATAGGCCTAATATACAGGCTCTTGTAATAGGTCAATATGATATTTGTCACATTTGTATGGTGATAACTCCAAGTCAACTTAAAACTAAGTTTACGAGGGTTCCAACAAAAATAAGATACAAAAATAAAAGAAATTTGGCTAGACACTAAATGAAGCAAGGTGCCTCAGTTCTTTTGTCATTCAAATTCAAAATTCAAAATATCTTTATTTCACATAGGCCTAATATTGCACTTGTAATAGGTCAATATGATATTCGTCACATTCATATGACGATAACTCCAAATCCACTTAAAACTGAGTTTACAAGGGTTCCAACACACCGTAAACTGAGAAGAAGCCCACAACAAACTCAGCATTCATGTAAAATCCCTCAACTAGAAAAAAAATCAATACAAAAATAATTCTTTCTGTTTAGAATTTGTAAAAAGTTACCACTTTAGCCTAGTTATATCTCTCAAAGGCCTGTTCCAACAACAACAACTTCTTCTTTCACCCAGTGCCTATAGTCCATTAAGTCATATATCATGCAACTATCATGCATGCTGTATGTTTCATCAATATGGTATGTCTAACTGCCTTTTAAAAGATATGAGTACCATCCAGGCGCGAAAATTCAAAGGAGAGCCATTTTTAAAGAAAATATGTAGGTAAAAACTGTTTTTTGTGATCTGGCTACACCCAAGTATACCGTACATAGACCTGGCCCAGGGCTCATACATTGATGAAACGTCTCCTTTATTTAGTTTAATGTTTTTGTGAGCTAATTATGAGTTTTGCTGGCACAATATTTATGCAACAATACTCATTTACCTACCAATATGAGGTTCCCGTTAGCTCAAAATCTGGGAAACTGCAAAAAAATTTCTTTTGGGTAAGTCCAATACAAGGTGAGCGGGAATTTTCAAGCAAAGTTTCTATTAAAAACATGTAGATGCTACGCCCGGAAAATTTATTGCCATAAACCTATAATGTGTAGATAGTTTAATATATGGGAATAACTAAATAAAGTTTGAATTTCACGGGCTGGTAGGGCCAAAACACCTTAATTTCTAACAGTATTGGACCATCATGTAATAGATGGAGGGTGGTGGTCGTTATTCCCCAAGGATAAAAAGTGAATCTTTACAAATATAAACATATAATGTGAGATCCCTCTATTCAATTGAAATATATCTAGAACTTACATATGCTCTTGAAAATGTTAACTTCGACAAGGACATATCGCAAGGCTCACTGACGACCGATGGACGATACGAACCACTAACTGGAAAGGTCCACTAGGGAAAAGAAAGGTTGGAAGACCATACAAACGGTGGGCTGACGACATAGCCCAGACTGCTGGCACAAACTGGCTGACCCTTGCCAAGATCGGGAGCATTGGAAGCGGACGGAGGAGGCCTTTACCCAATATGGGACTACATCTCCAATAAATACTAATACAAATAACACTACCTACTAGAATAAGACAAACACTAACACAACTAACACTTATTTCATAAGTAGTAACATAAAATTGTAAATACCAGGAGATTAGAAATAAAAGGCTTATTATTATTATTATTATTGGACCATCTTTTATCAAATATTCTATTTTTCAATTTCTAAATATAAAACACATGAAAAGGTAGCAGCATCAGATACTAGTTGAACAGCTGAGTACTGAGTACCATTCACCATTGTAGACTTATTTTATATGAATATATAAGGATTGATGAGGCACCCTTAATATTTTTGTTATCAAGTTATTATTGTTTAACCGTATTTACTACCCACAGTTTTAAAAACTTCATGATTGGAACACAGTATATCCACTGAACTTTTAAGGTTATATTTATTTTTGAATCGATATTAGTGTCATTTAAAAAAATCGGACAGTAATATCGATCTAGCTGGCTTTAATATATGAAGTGTTTCTTTCGTTGTTTAAGAAAAAATATGCTAAATTCCAAAAAAAATTAATGAAATATTCATAAAACTGTCAAACTCGCGATTACATAAACCCCCCAACACCAAGGATAATAACTAGTATTAATATTATAAACACTAGATATACATTAAACGCATTACTATTCTTACCTGAACGCAAAGCTACGCGTGAAAGCATATTTAATGGCTCTTTTTTCCAGATATTTTAACAACTTATTCGACAGCCCACCGCAAGAACTACTTTACGTTAGAGTTGCACCATAGAGTAAAGTAATATTGTCGGGAATAGAGAGCCCTCTCTAGGAATTTTTTTGCCAACACAAATCAGCGCCATCTATAAATCTTGACCCTACACTAACAACCACTGTCCATAGTCCATACTACAAAACGACAAGCAATTTTATGCTGATCGATTCTAAATTTGTAAATATAGTGATAATTATAATTGTTTCGTAATTAAAAAGGTCAATATTTTAAACAATTATAATAATCACTATATTTACAAATTTAGAATCGATCTGCTTAGGTTATTATGGAGTAGGGGTGTTTGGGTGATAATTAAAAGAAAATGTTATTTTTTAACTTTATAATTCTTAGACCTATTATAAAACATTTGTGCGCTCCTTTTTACAGAGTCATCCATTGATATAATATGTTACACAGCTCATTGGAGTCATCATTACCATCATATGTGATTTTTCCATACTTACTATATTAAATACTACATACTTAGCTATATTAAAACACTTCACCACACAGACCACAACTTATCTACAGTTCAAAAATTAATTAATTATACATCTAAATAGTACACGAGCGTCCTCTGCGCAATTTAACTAATAATAATGTATTTAAAGCGTCCGTTTCACCATATTATAACTAAAACCAGCGTCCTTTTCGCAACTAAACAAAATAGTGTCAATATCACAAAAATAAACTTATATAATTTTATTCACAACCACTGTAAAAGTCAAATAATTCAGTCTCTTTGAAAGTTACTAATTAAAACTGCCTTTTAAAAATTTAAAAGTTTTAGAAAATTCAAACCAACTTGACACGAAAGTTCAAGTTGAAATGTCAATGACATGACAATTTGACAAGTGACAACTACCAAAAAGTGTTCCGACTAACGCATACACCATGTAAGAACGTCGTACAACAATTGCCCGATTTCATAAAAAATAAAACGAAATATATTTATTTTACTATTAAATTATTTATTTTTCGCCAAAAGAATAATTAATAGACATTGAAACACAGCATTGTTCAAAAAAAATATATATTTATTTAATCAAACTAAGATAATGGTATGCGTTCATTGGAATGTCGAGCTGACAAGAGCGACCGTAACGACATCTTGTGACACTGCTGTAATCTCTTTGAAATTTTATGTTTATGTGTTGGGTTAAGATTAATAGATGGCGCTGTAAATTCCTTCATTTGGCTGATGTTCACAAGTTGCCACCCCCTGAGTTGCACTATTTTATCAATTTATCGATATTCGATGTCCAACAGTGTGACCACTTTTTCACAACGAAATCTACTAATACTGAAATTTTTCGTCGAAATCTACCAAAGACCTTTTTAAATTCTATTGAAATTCTTATCAAAAATAAACATATATATATTTTGATCACTGTAATATTATTATGAAAGCCATAAAGATCTTATTTCGTCGGTTTGATGTACACTAGGTAGTACTTGTTGTGTTGTTTTAAATGAGTATAAAAAATAAATCTCAAATGTGGTATAGCTTTCAATTTTTGAAAAAATATTGATTATGAGTTACAACATAGAGGTCCTATAGAATATCCAAAAAAAAATTAAAATCACAAAAAACTCTTTTTACATCTCCAATGAAGGTTGGTTGACTGTACAACACTATGGTACAACATTATTTCTAACATTTAGCACCGTCTTGGTCAAAGTAATTGAGAGTTTGTATCCTCATTTTTCTTACCTATAATACGCCAATATCATAATATTGTATTGGAGTTTTAATGGATTATTGCAATTCCTAACAATAGAAGTATTTGCTAAAATAACGATTTTCTACCGAAATCTACTGAACGATTTCGTAATACTGAATATTGGGGCCAGGTCCTTGGGAATTAAACACTTGAATTACTCGTAATATTTAGTCACCTTCCTTCGTTTTAATTATTTTCCTCATGTCACACCGTTTTATACTATTTTTGATATCCTTTTTACTCAATACAATACAACCTCCACCATTCCCTACCCCGCACGATCTTCGTTTCCTCGTTTCGTGTCGTCAACCCTCCCTGGGCACAGTCTCGCCACATGGGCTGTGATTGGTCGATGTTTCTTTTGATACAATAGTTGAAAACGATGATTAAAAATATGAATGACTTAATTTACACATTGGTAAATAAGAACGACGACAAAAGGCTCTCTTGGCACTTGAATGACATTGACAGGAGAGTGCATCCAGAAAATAAAATCTCCTTAATTTTACTTCAATTTTAGTTTAAAATAGTTAATAGTAACCAAAAACAACGCAACATACAATAGCCATATATACCGACAGAGTGAACTATCAAACAGTATCACTAGATAGCGACGTTAGTACCAATTTTGGCCACGCGCCAAGATAGCCTTGTCGCACTGTAATAAATTATAAAACCTACAAATTAACGTTTTCCATGCCTCAAATCTACTACACCGAAAGTGGTCACACTGCCTCATAGATCAATGTATTACCCTTACCTAGGTACCTACCCCACCCCAAAGCACTGCCTAAAGTTGTCAGTGTCAAGTGTCACAGTCAATGTCAAAAATCAAAGGGTTGTAGTGTAGGCTATATACTCTATGGAGATCAGTGACTACAGACCACAATATACAATAGACTGTACCCGATGACGAAATACGCTACGCTAAGAGGACGGGAACTATGTGACGTATGTTGTAACCAAAAATTTCTCAAATATGGCGTCGCTTGTCATACATTTCGGTACCGCTGACAGCACATACCGCTGTTGGTCGCATACATCAGCGCCATTTTACAGATCTGACAACTTAAAAATCCGGCTTCAGGGCGGAGCCTAAAAATATATGCGTGACGTCACTAAGGGCTCATCCTTTATGTTACATCCATATATTGATATATCAGATAGGAAACAATGTGGACCATATTATGTGGACCAATTAATGTGGTCGTTGATTTCGCCATAAACCTACTTATAGTCTTTGCAAAAAAACTAGATTTTAAATTCGCGGGCTGGTAGGTATGCCAATTGGTCTTACCCTAATGCTAGGGCCACACTACCGTGATATGCCAATAATTATTGCCATAACTTAAACAATACCTAGGTGTAACCACGATTTATGGCCATAATTTTACAATGCCGATCAATATGGCAAATGGTGGTAGACAATAGCTCCGGCGGCGGTCTCTTTTCGCACATCAAAGAAGATTACTGCAGTAATTAATGCGTTTGTGGCCACACTACCGTTTGTCCAGTGTGCAATATGAGCTCACCGGCGACGCACGTATCGACCGACATGGAGTGGTCAAATGATAATTGTTGAAATTTAAAAGATTCATGTAAAAATAATTGGCACTCGTAAAACACAACACCGCTGCAGCTTAAACCTCCATCTTGAATAAAAATGGGAAATGCTTTCCAAAAAACCAACTTCAAATGCCACTACAAACAAAGAGTGAAATAAATTTTAATGTACACCAATTCCAAGTCGGGCGATTGTCTATAACTTTGTCGTTTCCGAAGAGTTCCCTCGATTTCACCAAGATCCCATGGTCATACCCTGACCTGATGACCATAGGACAACTTGGAAAATATTCTCTTTCAATTTATACCCAAATTGTTTTATGTCTCCATATAAAATTTGAAGAGTTCCCTCGATTTCTCCAGGATCCCATTGGGACCATTTGGAAGCAAAACCCTTTTAAACAAAAAAGAATTTTTCAAATCGGTTCGAGTAATTGGTGAACATACATAGATAAAAAAAAAGATTCCGACGAATTGAGAACCTCCTCCTTTTCTTGAAGTCGGTTAAAAAGGGATATTTTTACCGCCTAATTTATTGACATATCTAGGTAAACTCTAGTGTAACCACACCAGTTCATGCAGTAATTTAAACGGTAATTTAATGTCATAATTATTGCGGTAACAGCCCGGTAGACGGTAAGGTAGTGTGGCCTCAGCATTAGATTATGTATAATCTATACTTCATTCAAATTGAATTGAGTTAAAAAGTAAACAAATATGGCGGATCTGATTACGTCGCTTTTTTTGACATAGCCCTAGTGATGTAACTATTGCTGAACCATATCGGGAATGAATTATTGAACGATCATCCTTGTAATTTAGAAATTGTATTTTAGATAAGGGAAACGGTACAGTTACTAATAGTGAGTTAGTGACCGTAATCATCCAAATTACCTATGTAATTCATTCAGAATCGAAAACATAATCGATTTGACTAGATCACGCTATTTTATTTTATTATATTTTCTCAAACATGCTTGGAAATTTGGGCATTATTTTAACAACCTTCCACGAGATAAATCGGAATTAACGACGAATAAATCGGAATCAGCAGTTGCCAAAAGTTGTATGAAAAATGAAAATCCATCACTGTCATGGTTTAGCTTTCGCATTAATTACATCCTAAACTCAAATGTGTTGTGTAATTTAAACATGTGACTTTCTTTCAATCCGACACGTGGCAACCAAGGAGATAACTTAACAAAGGTTTTATTTAAAAATCGAACTGGCTTTCAAAAAGAAAGCTGTTTAGTGAAAAACAAAACAAAATAACATTTTTACTCGGAAAGCAATATTGTGTTCATAATTGGTTTTGGAAATGTCTGTCTATGATAACTTAGATATCATTACTATGATTATTATTGATGTAGGTATTACTTAGTCTACATTTCCACGCATTGTTTGAAAAAAAGTATAATATAAGCCTTGGCCATAACTTGGCACTGATAGACTCTCTTCTCTCTTCATTTCTGTCCCTGGTCTTCTGTTTGGCCGAATTCGTCTGTTGCGCGTGAAGTCGTTGATGCGGGTCCTCGCCGGATCACTCCAGCCAGCCGAGCTCACTCCAGAATCCGAAGAGGCCTCCCAGGTCGCACAGGATATCTTGGAGTGTTGCTGAGGAACCCTGATAGACTCATCATCATTTACACTTTCATCCCTCAATGCCTCTTTTGCTGGCCGCTGCAGTAATTAACTATACCTACTCTCACGAATATTTTTATTTGAAAATATTCTCGTCTATGAATAAAGAAAATCTAAATGCTGATTTTATTTATATAACTAGGCACAGTTGAATTGTCGAATATTAAATCTTTCTACTCATATCTACTCGTTATTTTATTTTTGTTGGACAGTTACCGTCATTAAAGGACTAAAAGTTATAAAAGGTATAACTAACGGCTAATAACTGTACTCATTCCTCTATTATATCTACCCAACCCAAATATTAAGTTATTATTATTATACCAAAACATATTTAAAAAACGACCCTGTAAAAAAATTTATAGCAATATTGCTGTTATTTATTACGTCAGTATTTACGACCCAATAGCATGATTTTTAAATACACGTTAAAAAGTTATAATCAAATAACGATAGTGATATCGATTCTGAACGAATTAATCGATGTAACTACGGTCACTAAGTATGAATCATTCGTTTTTTGTCTGTGGTTGCAATTGCCTCTTGCGCAACACTAATGTCAATGATAAAAATCCGATGTCACAACTAAAATTTTAGTTTAATTTAATCTGTCATCACAGACCATAGACATAAAACACTATAGGGATATCACAGACCAGGATGTCTGTCATACTTAATATGTGTTTCGATTCAGTTTTTCATAAAAATATTGCTAAAATAGTGGATAAAATAGTGGAAATGTTATACGTATAACGTAAGGTAGTAACTTCAGATGTTGTTTGTGGATGCCGGACGGCAAGCAGTTTGTGAGACTTATTAATTACTTTAACATCGTGAAAAATGGTTGATAAGTGAAGTGTACGCCAAAAGGTTTGTTTACCTTTTAACGCAATTCAAAACATTATTTAATCAAAGGTCTTATCCTTAGATTATGTATCTATATAATCAAAGGTTTTACCAAACTCCTCGGAAAGGGCTCGCCGCTCGACCGATTGTTACCTATGAAATTTTCTGTGTATATACTTATCTGGTAGGTCGTAAACTATTTTTTAATTTTATATAGGGATATATTATGGTAAAACAATGTTCGTGTAAAAATAGGGGTTGGCATTAGAAATACGCATCCCGAATTTAGGGGGGGAATTAGGGGGGAGGGGTAGGGGTGGGGTAGGGGAGTCACCCCCAACAACCCCCAGCGCGCGGAAGTCAATAGTTTTTTTTATACGAATTTTTGAAATTTGAATACAACGCTCGTGTTTCCTACTGATATAAGAATGTATTATTAATACGCATCCGGAATTTAGTGAGAATAGGGGTAACGTTATTATTATTATATTTCATAATGAAATTATCATTTTGTAGGTGAAACCCGCTCTGAAGGTGACCAGCCGACTGGTGATCCTTGATTTTTATAGGGGTAGGTTACCCCTTTCAATCGACACCCCCCCATCCCGCGGAGATGCGTGGTTTTTCTTTCACGTGTTTGAAGTTACGTGTAACGGAACGTTATTTTGCGTTATAGTAATTACTTTTATGTTGTTTTAACCCTTATTTTAAGTAGTAATTTTCTTTATTTATTTTTATTTTTAATAGGTAAATATAATGTAAAAAAGTAACGTATAAAAAAAAAAAATGTAAATATTTGTTATATTATTTTACTATCTCAGAACCAACCAACAAGGTGCACCTATAGGTAATTAGGTTAAGGTTATTTTCCTTTTTTGACCACCCAGAAATAGGAGCCCCGCGAAGCGGGGCTCCGTCGACATGCTCTTGGAGGGGAAGAGGGTGACGGCTAAGGAGTTTTCCTAGGTCTCCCCCTTTTTTTAGGCTATAGTCGTAAATTCTTATATAAAGTTAACACATAACCTAAAAAAATAAAAAAAATAATAAAAAAAAATTATAGGTTTCCGCGCCGCGGGGGATGGTGGGGAGGGTTTCTACCCTCCCTCCTCACCCCCCCCTCCACTCCCACCCCATAAATCTAGATGCGTATTTCAAATGCAACCCCAAAAATAGTTTATTTTCTAACGCATTAGGGACGGGACACCGTACCGCACCTGTACTAGTCGTGGGTATTATGTAGTCCTCTAAAAGATCCAGCTCACTTAGTCCAACTCCGCTTTCGAATCTGATTCCTCTTATCGATTCCGACTCCTCCTAATGATTCCAACTCCCGTGCGACTCCTTTAGTCCAAAGACTAAATTAGTCCTATTGATTCCGAATCCTCCTAATGATTCCAACTCCCGTGCAACTCCTTTAGTCCAAAGACTGAATTAGTCCTAACGATACCTTTATTCACCGAACCTTTTAGACTCTCGGAGCCCGGAGGAACGTTGTGTCGAATCGCGAGAGACGACTTTAAAAACACTTACTGAACTACTTAACTATTGCTTCCGAATAATTCCTACATTGAAAATACTTCTACAAATTTTATACTTAAGTTAAACTGCCTTATAATATCCTTAAATTAAATGACAAAGTTATTTTAAGTAGGTACCTACCTATTAGTTATTAAAATTATAATGTCTGTTTTTGAACTTGTATTTTTTTCTAAAAATGGACCTAACTTTTAATATAAGTAGCATAATTACATACTTACGTAATTTTAAATTCTTCGTAAAAATAAACAATAAAAAACTATAATAACACAATATGTATGAGTAAAGTTAAACGATTTTAAATTTTGTTACGTTCTCATAAAGGCTAATATCCATTATCCACACGCAATACAGAAGTGCGAACGAGACAGCTTGTAGCTGTCTCGTTCGCCCGATGGTACCGAAAACAAACGGAGTCATATTCGTGACATGATGTGCCGCGAAAGAGATCGCACTAACTCAAACCGCAAACGAGTCCAGGAGTAGGGACTAATTAAGCGGAGTTGGAATCGTTAGTGTGAGCTCGGAGTCGTTAAGAGTTTCGGCTCCGGCTACGGATCTTATTCCTTTTAGTCACTTAGTCCGGAGTTACACACCTCTAACCTGTACCTACTGTTAGATTTAATTTGTAAATAAATAAATAAATATAAATCATACATAACAATCTAGTTTTCTTGAGAAATAAGTAAGTAATACGAAAAAACTTAATGGTTTAATGCGTTTATTGAACAACACATAGGCTAAATACATGCACATAAAACATTACAATTATCAATATTGAAGTGCAACTATTTTTTTCGCAACGATTTTTATATCACTATTATTTATACAACCAACATAACTTACATCACTTCTACATATTATAAACATGAAATCTGTGCGTTTCCCTTAGTTAGCAAAATATATTTAGGTACCTATTTTGATACTTTGTATGTAGGTTTAGTTACAGTATAGATTTTGTATATTTTATAGTAATATGCTTCAAATAAATTATTTAAAACACAAATTATCTCTTATTATTTACTGAAAGACCTGTTTTGCATTTAGTAGGTATGAAAAGTTTATACAAAAAAAAAAAACGAATCGAGATGGCGAAAAAAAACAACAAACCATATTAGATATCATAAGGTAAAAAATAAAAAAACAGATAGGTGAAAATGGTCCCGAAGTTAACGCATGATACAAAAATGGCTTCACTTGTTTAAAACAAGTTTGTTTCTTTGTGCCATACAAATTGTGCGTTCAGCATTGGGCAACATGGAGATAATCATGGCGATTAACAAATACGAGCAATCCACAAACGCAGTCACATAATATTACGAAGAAGAATAAGAAGAAACACTTTATTGCACCCAAAACATTACATTAAAAAAAAAACAATTATTGAACATAGTCTATGGATTCTTTTAAGAAGACAATCTCATTCAGAAGACAATGAATTAAGTACTCAACCACCCAACACGATCACTTTCAGCTTGTAGCTTTCAGCATACTCTATGCTTTCTGCAATCGCGACTGAAGATGAAAAGACATTATAATCCACTCATCCGAACGATTTAAGTAATTATAAACCTTTTTGGTTAATGGAAACAGTAGCGCCATCTGTCAAAATTCTACAGGCAGCTGCTGAGCGATTTTCATCGTGGCTCTACTTGGCCTTACTGTTGGTGTCAAAACAAGTTTTTTGGCACCGGTAAACGACATTTTTTCACGCTGTCCACCCTGTTTGTAATCGTAATCGTTTAATCATAATGCATGACGACGTTTTACCCAAGTCTGGTCTACAATTTATATACGTAACTTAGTTTGCCTGCAGTCTGTCAGTTCCCCGAATGATGTAAGGATGCTGGCTGATGATGAGGAGTGTTGATGATTACTTGGGGAGGGCGTCGAGCCCCTTGTTCATAAGATTGGTGGCGCCATCTGCACCATCGTGCGCTACGTTGGAGATGCTTGTCTTCGCCTGAAAAAATTGTTAGTATTAGTTCTACATTTACCTACTCTGAGCACTAGAAACTGCAGCCTTAGCCAGATTACGTATCTACCATCGGCATAGAGGGACTTGAAAATGGTATGAGATTTGAGAATGACAGTTGTCTTTGATAAGTCACGGGATCAATTTGCCGAACACGATAATGACGCTTTAAAGTACCTATTATTATTATTTTAAAGCGTCATTATTGAAAGTTTGATACAACTTTTGGCTTAAATAAACCTTGAGGTAAAATTAATAATTATATTTTGCTTAGGAATTCAAACCCGATGCGCCACCTCATTGAAATTTTGTTATCTGAAGATGTGGAGCATTTATTGGTAATACAGGAATTACAAAATTAAAAAAAAAATATCACTCCACCATCAGTGGCTCCACCCTAATGCATAAGAAGTTCTTTAATGCTAGTGTAAGATGGTGTGAATAATAAATAAATAAATAAAGTGACACAGATACAAATGCTAGTAGTCTCACCGAGTCACACGAGGAGCCGATGGCTTTGCCGGCGTCCTTCACGCCCTGGCCGGCCGCGTCCTTGACACTCGTCATAGCGCTGCCAACGTCCGCGGCCGCGTTCTTAGCTGCGTTCTTCGTCGCTTCCATTTTGATCCTGCACCTTGACCAAAGATAATGGATGAGTTCCAATGAGTAATAAGTTACCTTCGTATTTATAAATTGTTGACTTCAAACCAAATATTATTTATTTCTCTATGCTTCAAACATTCTTTTTTCACCTTGACCACAGCTAATGGACGAGTTCCAATGAGTACCTACTAAGTTACGTATCTATGTATGTAATACTATATATTATGTTTCTGCTATTTATAATTCCGTGAATCTACTAACTCCATCTAGAATTGATTTTTGAACTATATTGGGATTTATTCAGAGTCATCCAATGTACGTCTAGTTTCTGATAAAAATTAGAAAAATTGAGATTTTTGAGCAACTTTCTGGAAGAACTTTCTATCGAGAAAATTTTGTCAAAACGTATATGTGCTTCGGAGCTGATTTATACATGAATTTTTAAAGAAATTTTCTTTAAAGTTTTCAATCTGCAGGTCACTAAAAATTCATAATTACTTAATTTAAATTTTAAAAGATAAAAAACCTACTTGTGACTCTTGGCTTCTTTCTTTGCAGCCTCGGGGGCTATCTGAGTTTGCTTCTTTTCTGCTTCGACGGTCTGTTGAATAATAATTTAATTTAAATAATATACTACACAGCTTGAAAACAGGGTTAGAAATGGCTTTGTGACCCGCGAAAGAAAGGGGATCGGCCATAGTAACCTGCGAAATTGAAATATTATTTACTTATTCGCAAATGTGTTTTCGCGAGCATAACGTTTATAAATGCATCAGCTAAGTATTTTAAATAAGCTCATAAATTCCTATTCACCCCATATTGGTTCCTAAAAGATTATTTTTTGCAGTTTCCCAGATTTGGAGCTATTGGAAACCAATATGACAAATTTAAGTTTTTATGAAAAATATGTACTTAGATGCATGATATATAAACGTTATGCTGGCAAAACTTGCCATAAGCCTACTATGTATACTACACTATTGCGAAAAACTAAATATTTTGGTGCCCGGATGATACGAGTACATATCCGCACCTTAGCAGGGGCCTTTCAAGTATTACGAAAGCAAATTTATTGCAATTATTAACGCACCCCTCCCGTTCACGGCCACGTCAGTAATGTAAGCAAAGCTCTTACCCCTCCTCCGGCCCCCCCCCACGCTAACGCAATAGTACGTTAATATTGGATTTTTTAAAACTTATGAACAATTTTTGGGTATACCTAGAGTTGTCTATTTGATATGACTAGGAACAATTCAACTTTGGATAGACTTTGGAGAAGGTGGATAAACGACGGTAACACAAAAAATAACTCGCAACCATCTTTGCTCGCAATACGTCAAATCGCCATTTTTATCGAAACAAAATGTATAGAATTCAGAAACAAAACAATAAATTGACGGAAAATTTTGGACACGTAAAAAAATAATAATTGCTGTCGTAACAATGAGCTTACAAGTCGTAATCACCATCTAGAACCCCCCACGCCCCATATCATCAAAAATAAGCAAGTACCCCATCGCCCCCTATAGTATAGACCTACATAATAGGTATTTGAACGGCTCCACACACAATATGAACAATTTTTTTATATAATATTTGTTTACATTTTAGAAAAGTGATCTGATAATAGCTATAAATCGTAGCGATTTGTTAGATAACATCAAACGATAACATCAATATATTTTTTTAAATAAAATTCCATGCGCGCCTAACATTATTTTCACCGAGTCATAATATCACAGGCTAATGCTAGCAGAAAATATAATAATAATGGCAATCACAAATTTTGTTGTGCAAAATCTATAAACTACGCGTCTAAAAATACAAAATGATCCTCGGGAACAAAAAGGATTTTTTACACGTGTCAAATTATTTAGTTTAGAGATTTTCACAAGCGAATTGGCACCAATATCTAAGTATTAGTTGGTTGGTATTAGGTACCTAAGTACTTAAAATGAAAACTGATTAGAATATTGTAATTTCCAAGGATGAATACAAAATGGACTAGAGATTACTTACATTAGTCAGAGAAGCGCGCACTGGAGACACTGGATACGTCTACTCTTGAAAGCTGCGGCTCGCACACAAATGACAAAATACAAAGTCAAACTAAAGTCACGTAACACGTTGTTATTGTCTTGAGATTGAGACCGCACTTCATGTAGGCCAACATTGTCGCGAAGGTCTATGGCCAATACCGTTGGCCTAGAGCGGGTATGGCAATGGTATGTATTGGAATGATGGCCCAAAAGTTGGCGCAATATCCCGTTTGAGTTTGGTATCGGTTTTCAAAAGGTTGAGGCCGAGTTATTGGACATGGCATCTACAAGATGGCTACGCGTTTACTTAGCTACGAGCTCCCAGAATGATTGTACGCACCTAGTGTCAGCAAAATGTCAGTAAAAGTGAGCATTAAAGAAAATTTTCCTTTTTTAGGGTTCCATACCAATTTGGTAAAAATGGAACCCTTATGGTGAGACTTTCTCCGTCCGTCCGTCCGTCCGTCCGTCTGTCACACTCGATTATTTCAGTAACTATTCATTGCTATTCAAGCTATCGACTTGACATTTAGAATAGTTATAAATGGTGACGCGATGTCATAACAATCGAAAAGATTTGAAAATTGTTTTTATTTCTATTTAAAAAGGGGGGAAAACCGGGTCGACAAATTTTCAAAATAAGATAACAATATTGAGTGGGGTATCATATGAAAGGGCGTGACTTGTGTTTATTTATTTTAAGCCAAGTTTTTGATTTATTGGGCAAACTGTCGAAAATAATACCGTTCCCCCCCCTTATCTCCGAAGTTTACCACTCGAAAAATCTGAAATAATTATGATCAATAGAAGTTAACGTATATTTTACAGGAAAAATAAAATCAACTCGCTAACTAATATACTTTTTTTGATAATAACAATAATTCGCCAAAAACAAAGTAAACGTTTGCGGTTCGCCAACAAAAGTGCCGATATGTAAGTTATACTCGTAAATTCATGAATAAAAGTGATTCTTTCAATGTTTTACTTCTTTTACAGTATGGAACCCTCGGTGCACGAGTCCGACTCGCACTTGGCCGGTTTTTTTTTCATGTACTAGCGGTTTGCTGTGAATAAATAAACTGCAGAACCTGTAGTAAATGCCTCAATATACCATTTCAATAAATACGTTGGCCTGAACCGAAACCAATCGATGGACGACCTTCCAACGTATGGACGCCATCACGAACTCTTGGCCGCCAATGTCTTTGCCCCAACATTCGCCAATGTTGGCCCACGTGAGGAGCGAGTGAAATAATCATGATTTGACCTTGACGGTTTTTGTTGGTATTGATCGTCGCCTGTCGCGATATTAGAGCTGCGCGAAAATTTTCCGTGACGCGACATTGCGATTCCCGACAACAAGGTTTCGCTTCAATTTTAGTACCTAATATTTTTCAAGCAGATATAACTGAGAAAATGGCAAACATTTCTAATATTTGGAAGCAAATGGTTCGTATATACCAGTCTTTCCCAAAGTGGGCGATAACGCCCCCTTGTGGGCGCTGCAGGTCTCAAGGGGGGCGGTAAGAGACCCAGAAAGAAAATGGGGGCGTTGTGTCGAGGCGGGGGGGTGATTTGTAATTTTATTTAGCTAGTAGGCCTCTTAAACAACCTCTTAACTGCAAGAGCTCTCGACTCTCAACAACAACTTGTGAACATCAACTAATATGAATTAAAAGATTGCTCAAACTCGATTCTATATTTCTCTCCGCGTAGTTCATATATCTGTCATATTTTATTGAATATAGAAAAAATGAATCATCATGTCAATCGGTCGCTCCGTTTCGTAATGAAAGTAGACACAAATAAAAAGGCAACAGACACACTTTCGCATTTTAATAGTTATTAGTACTCGTAGATATCTATCATGTTTTAACAAGTTTTTGTTAAATAACCCGAATTGTGCATTCCTGTAGCAGTCGGATGATTCATTGAATACTTGTTCGGACTTGTTGAGTACGATTGAGCGTCGAATGAGATTAACGAGTTTATGCATGTTTGTTTTATTCCTGTCGGTGCGTGCTGCTTAAGCATTTCTATATAAACAATGTAATATTTATTTTATTTTCATTTGTGGTCTCGCGCGTAATAGATGAGCACTACTTACACCTCCTCTACACTACTCGCGAAGTTGAACGTATTTCTCATTGCAAAACAATGTCGGAAGTAAAAAAGAAGAGACGGCAATACTGTGCGGAATATATTAAATTCGGATTTATTGAAAATCCCACAAACCCATCGTCGCCTTTGTGTCTTCTATGTCTAAAAACATTTTCGAATGAAGCAATGAAGCCTTCAAGGCTGCAAGATCATTTGAATAAAATGCATCCAGATAAGAAAGACAAGAATGTAGCATATTTTCAAGACCTAGAGAAGAAGCATAATACACAGCCAAGTGTAGCAAAACTATTTTCGGCGGCTGCTAAGCAAGATGACGACGGACTTCGAGCTTCGTACAATATCTCTTTGTTAATTGCTCAAAAAGGCAAACCACATAACATCGGAGAAGAGTTAATATTGCCAGCAATAAATGAAGTAATAACTACTGTGCTTCATAAACCGGCCGCAGATATTATCCGAAAAATTCCTTTGAGTAATAATTCTGTGCAAAGACGAATTGATGAAATGGCTGAAAACATTGAAAAATCATTGTGCGATCACCTGAGGACAAGTCAATTCTCAATTCAGCTCGATGAGTCCACTTTACCAACTAATGAAGCATTGTTGTTGTCTTACGTGAGGTTTATTAAAGATGAGAAAATATGTGAAGAACTATTATTTGCTAGAAATTTAGAGACCGATACAAAAGGTGAAACCATATTCAATACATTGGAAAAGTTTTGCGATGAGAAAGAGATTCCTTTGAAAAATATTATTTCAGTTGCTACGGATGGCGCTCCGGCTATGACAGGGTGCCATAAAGGCTTCATAGCGTACTTAAAAAATAAAATTCCAGATGTCCTTGGTGTACATTGCGTTATTCATAGACAACATTTAGTTGCTAGAAACTTAAGTGAAAAACTATTTCAATCACTGCAATATGTCATCAAAGCAGTCAATAAAATCCGCAACAGCTCTTTGAATGATAGATTATTTCATCAGCTTTGTGTTACTAATGACGAGGATTTCAACCGTTTGTTGTATCATACTGAAGTTCGTTGGCTATCAAGAGGCAATTGTCTGACTCGATTTTACAACCTGTTTGACTCTGTTATAGAGTTCTTGGAAACTAAAGATACAGAATTGCACGACAAGCTCATAACATCAAAAAATGATATAGCTTACATGACAGACCTGTATAAATTATTCAACGACATGAATCTCCAAATGCAAGGCGATAAACTAAATTTAATTAAAACAAAAAACGTCGTTGCTGCTTTCGCAGCCAAACTGCTTCTACACAAAAAGAATCTGGGCAGACGTGAGTTTCACAATTTTCCAAATTTATCAGTATCATGCAGTAACGACGAATTGTTTGCCTACTGCCAACATTTGGAAAACCTCCACATTGACTTCACCGAACGATACCAGGACATTTTGAACTTGGAAATACCAGACTGGGTGTTGGATCCGTTTTCAAATCTTTGTTTTCAAATGTCAACACAGCAATGTCACCTCAGCTGGAAGAAGAACTTATAGAATTGACAACAAACGAGGAAATAAAAATCAAGTTCAAAAATGGTTACCAAGAATTTTGGCTACAAAAACCGATCCCGCAATTGTACCCTGGATTGTGGTCAATCGTTCAACGATTCTTGATAGCATTCCCATCGTCATATTTGTGTGAACGTGGATTTAGTGCTGTGACAACATTGCTTACTAAAAAGCGAAATCGTTTGCTTGTTACCGAACGTGGCGACTTGCGACTGTTCTTGAGTAAATTGGAACCTGATATCAACAAACTTATTAAACAGCATCAGATTCATCCTTCACATTAGTTTTTATATAAGGATTGATTATTTTAGTTATATTTTTAATAAAAGATACTCTGTTTTAATACTATAAAGTTGCGTTTCAATAATCATTCTTATTGGCAGGTGGAGCCCGTAAGAGTTAACTTGAGACCTTAAGCGCCGTTGTATGTTACCTACTGCGCTCAGGTTTCAAGTTGCGGGTTATAGTAAAAGTTTCGTTTAGAATTCTCCGTTAATATACATATATAGGTCACAATAATTAATTAATTCAATTTGAAGTTATAGTGGTTTTTAAATAGGTGAAAAAATGGGGGCGCTAAAAAAATATTTATTCTCAAAGTGGGCAGTAGACAAAATAAGTTTGGGAACCACTGGTATATACTAATAGGATAATCGCAATTCATACTGTTTTAATATTTCTGTTCATAAATAACAATGTCTGTGAGCTTGTGTACTTATTTAGATGTTTGTACAACATTTGTTTGTTGTATTTAGAAGTTTATAATGAGTCGTCATGTCACAAATACTATGCCGATTTTGTTGCGATTTATAATGTTCAGCTACAAAAACCCAATAGGTACCAATACATAGCTTAAAGACTAAAACGGTGTACAAATACCCGCATATTGCCATAAACTGTCAACTCCTCAAAACACAATTATTAGGGACATAATATTTAAAATATTTCAATATCCACTTCTGTACGTATAATGTGCAGGACCGTCCTGTGTAGTACATACAGATGCACTCAATGCAGAGTGCATACGCGGGATATTATGTGTAAATAGCTTAAAAATCACAAAACACCACAAAAAATTTAAATTTCGCGGGCACATCCGTGGCATGCTCCTTAAGGGGGATGGGTACCACCCGGGCGCGAAATTTTGTTTTTCGCTAATATTGGGCTAATTATACATCGTAGGCATAACATTTCGAGGTCGATTGTTACTAACATGCCTACTAACAACATATTATGGATGGAAACGTCTGAAATAAACATTTATTTATTTATTTATTTATTTATAACTCAATGAGTTTTCCAAGCATATCATTTATGCAATTACAAGCCTTTAATAACTTAACGAGTATGCATAAAATATTACATGAACAATTTGTTTACAGATAAATGAGCTGTAAAAAAAATTGTTTACGTGGGATTCCGCATTACTTGAGAATTTGCCAAAACGGCCTCGTGTCAAAGATTTATATCGTTGCCTCGTGTCGATTGGTATAAAAAATGTCACAAAGGCAAATAAGGGTCCGTCAAAAGCTGTATATAATATCAGAAATCAGATATTATTTATTCATTTGCTTCAAACATAGAAAATTGATGTCAATTTAGTACCGTGGATGTTCGAGGGTGGCGCTTCAAATCGGCACAAAAAAAAGAACTGTCAGTTGTAAAGAATCTTTAATCCATAGAATTATAGAGATTACTGTAGAGATCAGTTTGATATAATACAAAAACAGCAGTCAACGGTTTGGCTGTTCCAAGAATCAAGATGAGCCGAACTCAACAAAAGTCATTCGTTCAAAAAGCACTTTGAAGCTAATGGTTGCTTGTTTTTGTGGTATTAATATTTATATGGTAACAGTACCACTAAAGGATCATAAAACGGTTAATTCTGATTTGTACACGACTACAACTATTTGTTTGCCAGAAGTCTTTGAAGAAATAAGAAAGAACAAACGACAGCGCAGAATCCTTCTTCATTAAGACAATGCTAACTGCCACACAATCATACACAAGTAGGTACAAACCGACTTACAAAAAAAAAATATTTCCGACTGAGAAGAATAAATTACGTGGTTATTGGTCGTTTGGTTTGTTTTGGAGTTAGAGAGTACCTATAATATGTGTTCTGTGGTTTTGGAGCTGCCGTTGATGCGTTCAAAATGCACGTTTTGGAGTTGTACTTCAATTTGAATGAAAAAAGTGCTACATACTAAGCAAAACCAACTCAACATAATATAATAGCGATATACAGACAGAGCCAACTATTATAACTAAAATCTGTGAAAATAACTATAGCGGCGTTAGTTCAGATTTTGGCCACGCGCCAAGATGGCCTTGTCGCACTTGTAGCATCCGCGAAAATATGCGTCAGATTCACGGATGTGACGTAAGGTCTGACTTTTTGAATTAAGTTTCAATGAATTTGGGGGCATAATATTTATATGTATCTACATATTTTTATAGAAACTTTGCTCCAAAATTCCCACTCATCGGTTCCCGAAAGATAATTTTTTGCAGTTTTCCAGATTTCGAACTATTGGGAACCAATATGTAAATGATTACCGTTGAGCAGTTTTTATTAAAAACATGTAGATGCATAAATTTTGTGATCGCAAAACTCATTACCTTCGATTTATAATTGGCTCACTATTAGCGAAAAACTAAATAAAATTTTAATTTTTGCGCCTGGAGTGTACCCATCCCCCTTAATGGCGGTATTTAGCCTAAATGCTATTTTACCGATTGCGGTACATTTACAGCGTTGAAGTTGACGTGTATTGTCAAATATGAGTAAATTGTCAAATGTCAAACGTCAATCGTTGTTGTTCATTGAGTGAGAATGTTGAGAATTGACCTTGAATTGACATAAATACAAACAACATTGTCAATGTCAAACAAACAATTTCGATTGTAATTTCTTATTTCATGAAGGTGCCTGTATTTTGATAAATACTAAATAGTGATGAGTTTGCGATTAAATTAAGGTACCTATTAGGTTACATTTGCCTTAAAATGGGGATATTCATATCTTGCTGCAGACCGTCAGCTTCGGATGTTTTGACACCAGATGCCGTAAGTTTCCTTTCAGGCTTTTAGGTTTTTAATCAAGGTTTCAGTAGTTTTAGTACCTCCTCTTTTTAGTATACTTCTTTCTTAAGATTTAAATTTCATTGAAGCAAGAGATAGTTTAGGATCCAACTTTGCGTCAGTAAGCTTTTTTTTTTAAGTTTTTTTTTTTTGGTAGGAAACTAGACGTAGACAACAAGTAGAGGCAGCCGAACGGAGGCGCAACGAGGAAGCCAGCCGCGGAGTCAAAGATCCGGAGAAAGTCAAACGCATGCAGCAGCGCACAGAGGAAATGGAGAAGCGCGAAAGAGAGTTGCAAACGGATGGCGGTGCTACTTTGAAGGTATTGCATCTGTATCTTTGAAGCCTGTTTATTGTATATTACTACAATAAAGCTATAATTTGTCTGAAGGCGCTAATCTCAGGGGTCTTAAAATATACAGAAAAGGAGAATGCCACAAAATGGGCTAGATTTGCGTCACTCTGCGTCTGAAGCACGTATGCATGAAGAATCTTCTTTCAAATTTTAATATTGCATATATTTATTTTAGTGAAATGTGAACAGGGGTTCAAAAGTATTATAAAAAAAAGTAATTAAACGTTTCGAAACATGTGGGACCACCATGCCACTTATAAAATTTAGAAAATTAACCACTTAGAAAATCAGATTATTACAAATTCCCTGTTAATATCTTACTAATCTTTTTTTTTTACATAATATTGAGAATATTTCTAATGTTTTACCGATGATTTGGTTAAGACGCAAGGTATAGCCCAATTTTCATACAAGCATCAGCATTCTCCTTTCACAACAATCTGTCAAACCATTTCATGCATTCATGGCATGGTAGCAAATTTGGCATGTGAATTCTATATCCGGCTGAGTTTGTTGTGGGCTTCTTCTCAGTTCAGGGCGTGTTGGAACCCTCGTAAACTTAGTTTTTAAGTCGTTAAATAGTTATCACTATTAATAAGTATATGTACCTACTTGACCTTCAAAAGTGCTAACAAGTAGTGGCCTATATGAAATAAATGATTTGAATCTTTGAATCTTTATAATATATTAGACTAGCTGACCGGGAAAACATTGTTTTGCTATTTTGGGGTATGAAAAATAGATAACAACCTGCTCTCAGACCCAGTGATCATACACTGAAAATTTCATAACAATCGGTCAAGCCATTTTGGAGGACTTAGGTAACAAACATTGGTGAGAGAATTTTATATATTGGATAAACATAATGAATTATATGGAAATGCAGCCAGTATTCTTGGCGCCATTCCACGCGGGCAAGACTTGTATAGTAGGCAATTAGAATAAGGTTGACATTTCAATAAAAAAAGGCATAGAAACAAGGCACAAAGAATAAGTATATGTTAAATAAGGTATATACATTTTATAAAAAGAACTGGTTAATTAACTAACTGATCCAAACCAACCACAGCTCACACTGTTGGAACAAATACCACGGCAACGATATTGTAGAAAAGTTTTAAAGTTGAATGTTTTTGTTTCCAGTGGACAGCAGACTGAGGCCACGACCCCAGCGGGAGTCATCAGCCCCCCGAAGAACGATATAGATATAAAAACTGACCACTGACACTATGCACTACTTGCGTCAAGTTGTCGATCTCAACAGAACAACAAAAATCCTATTTCACTAAATGCATCAAGTTGTTGATCACAACAGAACAACAAAAATCTTGTGTCAAGTTGTCAATCACAATAGAACAACAAAAATCCTATTTCACTACTTGCGTCAAGTTGTTGATCACAATAGAACAACGAAAATCCTATTTCACTACTTGCATCAAGTTGTCGATGATAACAGAACAAAACAACAAAGATCCTATTTCACTACTTGCACGAAGTTGTCTATGACAACAGAACAATAAAAATCCTATCTTTGTAGTTTGTATGTTTGTAAGAAAAATAATTAATTTATTGTTATACAGTATACACCAATTACCAATCTACAAGAATATTTTTGAATCAGTATAGCTATTCTGTAAGAGCTCTTTTGTATCTCGGCATTGCATCAGAAAAATTCATCTCACCTATTCTGTTATTTGTTTCTGACTCTAGTATAAAGTGTCTTACCACATTGAAGCATAAATATTTTGGTTTACAAATAACAATCATAATAGGTAGATGTTTTGCTTCTCTATCAGTATTTAGCAAAGTTTGGTAAATACTGATGAAGAACAACATCAGTGGCAGTGGTGGTCATGTATTTTAAATATTTACATGCATAAACGAGCTTTTGTTAGCGATTCTTTCACTACCAATAGGGATTATGTACATGTGTACTAAGCACACAGCTTTATATGGTGTCTGTCATTTTCCCAAGTTTTTTAAGTCAAAGGACGTCAATCAAGCCACTTCACTTCACTTTTGCTTGCCCTTGTCATGATCGAAGCAATGATTTACGTTCTTGAATGTACGTGTTCGCTCTATAAAGGCACATTGCATTGTCTGATCGATTCACAGAGCAATGAACTTTGTAAGAACAAAAGCAATTGATTGCAGCGAAGCTTCACTTTGTATTCGTTTGTGAAAAATGAAAATGCGTGAATACCATGCTATTGTCACCATGTCATAAGTTTATTAACAGATCTAGGAAAGAAAATAATGTATTATGAATCTGGTTTCATCATTTCTGTTACTGATTCTTTTGCTTCTTAACATTGTTTACTTTCTGTCTGTAAAAACTAAATAACAACTATGGATGTTATTACCTATCTCAGTGTAATAATAACTGATTAGGTACATTATTATAAATTATGAAGTTATGGTATTGGTGTCTAGAAGACTACGAATTAATTAATTTATTGTAGATGTGAAATAAATATTTTAACAAACTGATAAAGTAAAGTTAACTTGTTTCATAAGAAATAGACCAACTTAAAGACTTATCTATGAAATCACTGTCATTATCGACATTATATTATTACCTATTTAGTTATATGCATAGTTTTACACCTTACCCCTGCCCCGAGCAATACAGGGGGTAACATGCAAAACTATGTATGCACTTGTAAGTTGTATCAGTGTGCTGATTCTGTATCGTTCACTTAGTTAGTTAGTAACCCAAACTGGGTTATTAACTAAGAAAACGGAGGCAAAAATCCTATTTTTGTATTCTTTTTGTACAAGATAGCAACTAGCATGGTATACTGATATGATACCATACCGACCTAGGTTGGTAATTTGTGCAAAAATAGGATTTTTGCCTTCGTTTTCTTAGTTAATAACCCAGTTAGGGTTACTAACTAACTAAGTGAACGATACAGAATAAGGCCCCAGGTTGGAAAAAGAAATGGAATATCTCTTTGTTGGGAATAATAAACAATTTGTTCATTTTATGAGTAGGAGTAATGAGACCCTTGCGATTTTAGTCTATTTGTTGATGTGCAGTATCATAAATTAAAAAACAATATTTTTTACTAAGGTTTTTAAAAACTAAAGAATGTTTCCTGCGAGTGAAAAAAAATTCATGCCTGTTCGTTTTTCCACTCTGTATATCAATTATAAATATACTGTAGCTAGTTATTTATGTGTATATTTGGTAAATTTTACTGCTAAGCGATATTTTACTACGAAAAGTGTTACATTATTTATTGAATGTGTAGATGTAATGATAAATAATTATGTAATAAACGATGTTAATTGATGTAATTTGTGTTTTTTTCACTGACTCAAAAAATGGAGGAGGCTCTCAATTCGTCGGAATCTTTATATTAAACCTAAAGGAAAAAAATCTTAATAATTGAGGCAGTTATAGTCGCGCTGAGTACCTAGTCTAGCCTAATTAGACTAGAATATAACTAGTTAGTCTAGTTTTAGTGTGTGCGGTTCGATGTGTTACTAGCTGGAGTTTTAATGGAATCAATATTGGGTGGGAGATAAGACTATAATTACCCTCAGACTACATTAAATATATACCTAACTATTAAACCTCAGACTACATTATTATTATTATTATTAAAGAATAATATGGCCTGTTTGGCCTTATTTAATTGCCCCGCGTGCAGCGAAAGAGTGCGACTTATGAGTTCATTTATCTATGTCGATGGCATTATAGATATTATATTATATTCATTCTTCATCCGGATGTATGACAGCGCCGTATATAAATGGCGGAATCATATTAAAAAGCCAGCGATAGCTAAGGATTTAGGTATTATTGTTTACCTATAGCTATTTTGAAAATGTTATTACTCTAGGTTGTTGGTTTAGCACACAATAACTGATAAGTTTTTTTTTATAAATAGGCACGGGTAGGTATAATGTATAAAAACTAATCTAGGATTTTATAAATTAGTAAATCAAAATAATATAAGTAGGTACCTAATAAAATGTTTTATGGTACCGATAATGATAAGCTTAGTAATAAAATATTAATAACAACAAAGATTTATATCGCAATACTTTAATTAATAAAGAAAGTCGAAATCCATTTAATTTTATCATATTATTAGTTATCATTTTTATTGTCATAGATAGGTACCAGGACAGACAGTCACACTTGGTGGTTAGTGGCAACAACTTGAGAGTTATCAATGTCAGTCACCGCAGTTTATAATTAGTCTAGACTCTAAAGTAGGTAAGTACCTACCTTCAGTAGGTACTGTATGGTAGGTAGGTACTAGGTTTTTTTTAAATTCCAGAAGATGCACAATGTTAGGTAGGTATACTTAACAAAAAATTACTGTCCCGCCAAACTGATAGACCAGTTTGTTGGCGGGTTCGCGCTCTAAATTAACTATTTACAGTACATGCATCTTCTTTATAGCTAGCCTTACAAGCTTACAACCTAACATGCAATACCTACATTAATATTTAATGTATGTACTTATTATGTTATATTATGCATTATATTTTATTGATAATGTATAGATTTTTATGTAATAAATATACATATTGAATATACATACCTACTTATATAATACCATAGTTTTAGTCTTAGTGAGTGAAGAAGTCCTTAGGAAGGTATATTATGGTATTCCTTGCTTCAGTTGAGAATGTTGAGGAATCTAGTACCTATTATGATTTTACCTATGTACCTATTCTTTGTTGAAACTGAAAGACCTACAGTCCAACAAGGCTCTCTTGGCACTTGAATGACATTGTCAGGTGTCGCTGTTTTATAACAAAAGCAGCCAGAAAATAAAAACTCCTCAATTTTACTTCAATTGCAATAACAACACAACACACAATAGCGATATACCGACAGAGCGAACTATTAAACAGTACCTATCACAAGATAGCGGCGGTTGTTCCGATTTTGGCCACGCGCCAAAATAGCCTTGTCGCACTGTAAATAACGACCTCCTGGCGCAGTGGCGCCCGCTATGTGCGCGCTCGAGTGGGAGGTAGGGGGTTCGATTCCCGCCACGGGCCCCTTTAAAAGTTTATAATCTCGAATTTGGTTTGGTCTGATGGGAGGCTTAGGCCGTGGCTACTTACCACTCTATCGGCGAAAAGGCACCGCCAATAAGCAATTTAGCATTGACGCGTTTGTGCGATGCTGTGTAGCAACTGCTAATTAAGTACCTATTGAATATTCTAAAATTACAAAACCTACATCCATCTGCAGCATACAAGCCATCTCTGAGTCTGGGATCTACCAAGATTTATTACCCGGCTGAGTTTGTTGTGGGCTTCTTCTCAGTGCAGGGCGCGTTGGAACCCTCGTAAACTTAGTTTTAAGTCGACTTGGAGTTATCGCCATACAAATGTGACAAATATCATAAGGACCTTTTACAAGCGCCTGTATATTAGGCCTATGTGAAATAAAGATATTTTGAATTTTGAATTTTGAATTTATTAATTTATAATTATTGTGTAGTTAACAGAATACCAAACTTTCGCATTTATATAATAATATCTGGTTGACCGAGCTCCGCTCGGTAGTTTAACTACTGGATAATAGATGGCAGCAGAAGTGCTTCGCTCGGTAGTTTAACTACTGGCTAATAGATGGCAGCAGAAGTCATATTTTTATTTTTTTTTTTTTGGTAAATTCGACATTTGCTAAAAATGAATCCTAGCTAGATCGATTTATCGCCCCCAAAACCCCCTGTATACTAAATTTCATGAAAATCGTTCCAGAGATCGAGATCGAGATCCAGATTATATAGAAATATATATATATACAAGAATTGCTCGTTTAAAGGTATAAATAAATTAATAACTAAGTCATATAAATTTTAAACATAATATAATATAATAACCAAGATTAAATAGTAACTTTCTACAAAACTACTACCATTGATGAAGTTACAGCTTTGCATATTTAACTGATTCCGATCTCACATCCCTACCACGAACACGCTACACACGAATCGCGATCCACGAATGAACACGAAGAATGCGTGCCCGACGGGCGGGGTCATTGACACGACACGCGTGGCCTCGGCTCACTAGTCAGCCACGTAGCTCAACGCTTCGCATGTTGTTGTAACTTACAACACAACATATTCAACACTCTATCTCTTTAAAATACGATTACGAGTAACTTATTTGACCGTTTTTACGAAGGTAATTTGTATTAACTACGATACTTAAGTAATGGAGAATTTCATTGAGAAGGTCAAACAGAACCCCTGTTTGTGGAAAACTGATGACATGGGCTACCGAGACACGAGGAAGAAGGATTTGACTTGGAAGCTAGTGGCCAGGCAGTGTGGGATAGCGGATGGTGAGTGAAAGTTGGTTTTGTTTTATTTCTTAGTAGATTTATTAAATAATATCTGCGGGCTTGCTGCGGTCTGCATAGGTACAGCTTGCTTGCTAAAACTTTGCTGTTTGCAATTTGATAGGATCTGTCGATTGACGTCACATGACGTCTGATGGAAGGTTGGTGTTTTTGCTAGCGGCGCGCGGCGCGTAAATTCAAAATTGCCAACCAAAAAAAACCAGCCAAGTGCGAGTCGGACTCGCGCACCGAGGGTTCCATACTATAAAAGAAGTAAAACATTAAAAGAATCACTTTTGTTCATGAATTTACGAGTATAATTTACATATAGGTACTTTTGTTGGCCAACCGCAAACGTAACTTTGTTTTTGGCAGTTTATTGTTATTATCAAAAAAAAGTATAATAGTAAGAGAGTTAATTTTATTTTTTCTGTAAAATATACGTTTATTCCTATTGATCATAATTATTTCAGATTTTTCTAGCGATAAACTTCGGAGATAAGGGAGGGGAACGGTATTTTTTTTGACAGTTAGCCCTATAAATCAAAAAGTATCGGGCACAGAAATAAATAAAAATTGGTTTTAGAATACACAAGTAACGCCCTTTCATACTATACCCCATTCAATATTGTTATCTCATTTTGAAATTTCAACAACCCGGTTTTTTTTAATTAAAAATAAAAATGATTTTCATAATTTTATGATTGCAATGAAATTAGGTCACTATTGCCTAAAACTATTCCAAATTTGAAGTCGATAGCTTCGATAGTTACTGAAATAATCGTGTGTGACAGACGGACGGACGGACGGAGAAAGTCTCACCATAAGGGTTCCATTTTTACCATTTTGATATGGAACCCTAATAATTAATATCTTATACGCCATTGATGTTATGGACATACGAATATTTATTATATTCGCCAGGTAAAGAAGCCAAACTGATGTGGAAAAGGCTACGAGACAGTCACAGAGAAGCTCTGAGGCGAAGAGGGCAAGCGACCCACAACCTGAATCCTTGGAAATATGAGGTCCTCATGGAATTCATCCTCCCTCAGATGGCCCCCATAGAAACCAGAGAGCCGGCAAACTTGACCGCCTCTCAGGACAGTTGCAACGGAAATGACACCACAGACGCAAACACTAGCAATGATGTAGAACCTCCGATAGTTTCTCCCGAAAGTGCAATCCCAGCTACATCTTTAGAACCAGATAAGAAACAAAAGACACCTATCCTGATTCCAGCAAATGCTAAAACATACCAGGACATCAGAGACAAAAGACGAGAGCATTGGCAAATAGAAAGAGGTCATCTCAGAAGGAACATGATTGATTCGAATCGAGATAATAATATAAATTCACTTTCATCAGATGCACTGACGAATTTGTTCACAAGTTTGTGTCAAAAAACAAAGTTACTGCCAAGGTTCTTGCAGCTCCGTGTTCAGAGGGAAGTGTTTGAATCCGTCACCAGGGCCGAAGAAGAGGCTATGTCCCTTGAGTCGTTAAATGTGTGCTACAGTCCCACACATGAGGCCAGTGCTTATGGGTATACAGGAGCGTATCAATCGAGTCCATTCGCTGATGCTTCACCATCTTCTCCAGAGGTTAAACCACAGCTGAGTCTGGATAACTGCTCTTCTCCTGGTGATTTTACAGAAATCTAATCAAACCCAGGGTCTGATTGTGTAATAAAAACTTTATTCACCGTTATTGTAATTGTAATCAAATTTTGCTCGACGATTGGTTGACGTAGGTCAGAGAACCAATCAGCGGCAGAATTTGTAAACGATTACGATAAAGATGATTCATACGTTTTTCTTACACAATCTAGTGGCCAATCTCAAACAAATGACAATTTTGGGCTGCGGTGTAATTTGTTTCAGCCGATTCTGGACATAGGCGTGCTGTAGGGATCTGCAACTTGCGTGATTTTGCTCGCCTTGGATCCAATGGCTCCGAGCGTCGAATCAGTCTATTAGGAGACGTTTACGGATCTCCTCGTTTTCATATTTGATAACCGCGACCAACTATAACTTATAAGTAGGTAATAGTGCGAGCTACGTCTAAGCATAGCTCTCTCTCCATTTCTCATGTCTCTTCTGCATGACGCAGAAGCCATACGACATGTTTCAAGTGAACATACCTACTAGTATTTGTGCGTTTAGGGTCAATTTGCATCGCCGCGGAATGGAATGAATTTGCACATACCTTAGCAAAATAATAACAATAAGACGAAATAAATAATTAAAAAAATCAAAAAACCCGACTGCAAAAATGTCAACTAAAATGCAATAACTTAAAAGACTGAAACAAGGCGGACAACGAAAACAAAATTATAATAAACTTAAAAATGCAATTATTACTTCATTTTAACAAACAATTCATTATGAGCTGAAAGCTTTAGTTAAATTTTCGCATTCAATTTAAAAATATAGAAGGCGGGACCTATTTTCGCAAATTATAAATTAACATAGAGAAAATTAATAGGTCCCGCCTGCTTTATTTTTAAATTGAATGCGAAAATTTAACTAAAGCTTTCAGCTCATAATGTTGTTTGTTAAAATGGAATAAAAATTGCATCGTTTTAAGTTTATTATAATTTTGTTTTCGTTGTCCGCCTTGTTTCAGTCTTTTAAGTTATTGCATTTTAGTTGACATTTTTGCAGTCGGGTTTTTTGATTTTTTTAATTATTTATTTTATTTCAGGCTTTTTAGTTGCCACACTTTACGAGCGGTGGAGCGCGTTTTAAAGTACACACAGCGCCATCTAGAGCGAGTAGCGAAAGTACAGATGTTAAATAATTGTTTAATGATAATATTAAATTATGTTTACGATTTATGCTATGATATACCAAGTAAAAATGCACAATATAAAGTACGACACACATTTGGTCAATACAAGATTAACGCTTTCAAAAACTACAAATATTACCATTTTGAACGCATTGATCGACTGTTTATAATTCCAAATTAATTCGAAACGTATGACTTATATATATATATAAGACATTGAGGATCTCCAAAATTAAACACAAATTGTTTCCCTGAAATAACAAAGTTTTGTTTTATTACAAGTTTTGTTTTATTTTACAATTATCTAGTTATTATCAAGTTACGACAATTACACTTCTATCTCACCTGAAATAACAAAGAAACGACATTTAAAGTTCACTATATCTCGAGTCCTCAATCACATTCTTTCTATGAGTTTTTATTACGACAAAATGCACACAACAATTTCAGCGTCCCTCGCCATTTTAAAACATCGACACAGATCAATATCATAGATACGCGACAGCTGATACGCGAAGCGCGGCAAATTCAAATGAATGAAATGTCACTCATTTCATTACATCTCCCCCCCTAAGAGCGAAAATTCTAAGCAATATATCTGTAAAATGTACTTATAAGTCATCTTCATATTCATTATCATCTCCTTCATCTTCTTCAGCCTCTGTTATGACAGGTTGCAATTTTGTTATATGAAATAATGTTGATTCTGTTTTTCTGTTGCCTGTATCAATCCTATAAATGGAATTCGATATTTTCTCTATTATTTTGAAAGGGCCTATTTTTAATTCGTCTAATTTCTTTCTATTCAGTCTATTTCCATTTTCTACATATACACTGTCTCCTACATTAAATTCTTGCATTTTTCTATTTCTATCAAATATTTTCTTGTTATACTCATGAGATTTTATTGTATTCTCTAATGCCAATCTTCTATCAGCAATCCACTTGTCTTCCTTTTCCATCGTTTTGAATTCATTTGGTAGAATACTGACATTTGTACCATCCAGTAAATATTTTGGTGCAAAACCTGTAACGGAGTGTTCTGTTTCATTATATTTTTGTATACATTCTCTTGCCAGTGTTGTCCATGTTCTCTTATTATTTTTCTCATTCATTTTACACCTTATTTTATTTACTATTGTTTGGTTTAATCTTTCATTCAAGCCGTTCGAGAATGGTGTATTCACGGCTGTAAAAATTAGTTTAATATTATTTTCCTGCAAAAATTGTTTAAATTCTCTTGAATTTATGCCCGGATATTGATCTGTCAGGATAATTCCAATCTCATCTGTCTCTAGTACTTTCTTTGTTAAATTTATAAAGTCACATGCATTCTGGGTTTTCGAAGTCGCAATAAATGCATATCTTGTGTAGTGATCTACTAAAAGGTGTAGATATTTCTTTGTAGACCTAGATCCTCCAAATCCACCAATAGTATCCATTGACATTATTTCAAATGGTTTGGTAGCTGGTCCCAGTTGTGACATTAATCCAATTTTTTTTTGACATCTTGATTTATTTTTTATGCATATTTCACATGTTTTACAAATATTTATGATATTTTTTGTTAGGTTTATAGCCGTATATATTGAACTTATTTTTTTCTGCAGTTGTCTGATCCCAATATGGCATAAATCTTCATGCACCTTTTTTATAAGTTTTTTACTAAATTCTTCTGAGAGGATAATCTTTTCCTGTTTCTTTATTTTTTTATAATAGATATTATTTTTTAGTATTAAATTTTGTTTCTTTTCTCTTATTGTTTCATTTTTCTCTTGGTCTCCAACTATATCTTTTATTTGTATTAAATTAACTATTCTCAATGTTTCCTCTCTGTTATCTTCTGGTTCTAATACAGGGTTTCGGCTCAAACAGTCTGCTTCTACATTTTCTTTACCAGGTATATATTTTACGGTAAAGTCATACTGAGATAGGTAGTATGTGAGATCACCCAATTCTTCATCTGTCCTGCATTTAATGTTCATGTTCTCTAGAGGTTTGTGATCTGAGTAAATGGTGAATTGTTTTCCGATGAGCCAGTGCTGCCAATATTTAACAGCTTCTTTCATAGCAAGACATTCTAAATATATAGCCTTTTTCCGTTTTTGATGTTCATTCAATTTTTTTGAGAAATATGCCACCGGTTTGTCTTTACCATCTAGTTGTGTCTGTTTTAATATTGCTCCAATGCCCTCCAAAGATGCATCGGTAAAGATTTTGATTGGTAAGTCTTTGTCGAATATTTCCAAGACCGGTTGCGAACATAAATATCTTTTTATCAGATTGAATGCTTCTTCACATTTCTCTGACCATACAAATTTCTCGTTTTTTCGTAATAAATTGTGTAATGGATCTAAAATAATTGCACTTCTTGGTATATAGTCATGGTAGAAGTTTATTTTTCCCAAAAATTGTCTGATGTTCTTTTGCGTCTTAGGAGTTGGAAAGTTCCTTATTGAAATCAAATTGTCTTTTAGTGGTCTTACTGAATTGTTCTGAATTATATGGCCGAGGTATTTTACTGAGTCTGAAGCAAAGGTACATTTCTTAAACTTCAGTCTAAAGCCTTCTTTAATTATTGCCTCTAATACATTTCTAATGTGCCTTATATGTTCTTCAAAGGTAGACGAGTATATCAAAATATCATCGATATAGTTAACAGAGTATCCTGTGAGATTGTGTTTTCTTAGAATATTGCTTAAGATTCTCTGGAAAATTGCTGGTGATGTTTTCAAGCCAAAAGGGAGGCAGGTCCACTGGAAGTGGCCATCTTGTGTGACAAATCCTGTTTTACTTCTGTCTTCCACCCGTAATGGTATTGCCCAAAATGCTGAGTTTATATCTAGTGTAGTAAAATACTTGCAATTTCTAGTTTTAATAATTAGATCATCTATCAAAGGAAATGGTTGAGCTTGTGGTATAACTATTTTGTTTAACTCTCTGAAATCTACACATAAACGGGATTTTCTATTTTCACCTTTTTTAAACGCCAATGTCACTGGAGCAGCGAAAGGACTGTATGATTCTTCTATTAAATTGTTCTTTAGTAACATCGATATTTGCTCTTCAATTTCTTATCTATCTTGTATTGTACATCTGTATGGTCTTTTACTACAATATTTATTTACTTGTAAATCTATGCGAGCTTCATAATCTTTAACTGAACCTATATCATACTTGTCCTTAGCAAATATTGTTTTATATTCCTTTATAATTTTCTCTATCTCAATTTTCTTTTGATTATCTAAATGGTCTGTCATACTTATAAATTCCTCTGTTTGTATGTGTTCATTGAAATTTACTGTATATTTTTTTATATTATTATCTTCATTTCTGTTATCTTTAGACATCCTGTCTATTTTATTTGTTATTTTCTTTTGTTCTATCTGCAAGTTCTCACTTTGGGTTAATCTGAATTTCTTTATCATATCTAATCCGATTATGAAATCATCAAAATCTTCATTTTCTACTATGTATACATCCACCTCTTCTTCTAAATCAAATATTTTAATTTTTATTGTTATCAAGCCATCCATCTTCTTCACACCATTAACCGTTCTCATGTATGCTATGTTCACATCATCTTTTTTTTCTTTTACTTTTATTAATCTTGAATTTATTATAGAAATCTGTGAGCCTGAATCATAAATACCACTCACTTCTAGTTTATTTTCTAATAAAAGCTTGATTTTGATTAATGGTGTGCTTACTAGTTTTTTTTTTTCAGTATTTATGTCTACTTCAATTATGGAGTTATTGTTTACATTTTTAGTTTTAAGATCTTTTTCAGGTTCATTTTTATTTTTCTTGAACCAACATGACTCCTCCGGATGATATCTAATCCCTTTGTCCAAAGACTCACAAGTCTTACATGACTTCTTCTCATAAGTTTTATTTTTATTATAAAATGTACTGCTCTTTATGTTAGTTGAGTTTTTCTTATACATCGTGCCTTCATATTTTCTTATCTCGTTGAACAAGTCAGTAGTGTTGTTGAGTTCATCCCTGTTTAACTTATTTAAGATAAATCCAGGTAAACCAGTTGCAATAAGATCTATCATTGTTTTGGAATCTATAGATTTGTTTATATCTAATAAAAGCCGTTCTTTTTTTATGGCATAATCAATTAACTGTCCTTCTTTATACCTAAATGCGAGAGCATATGTGACTATGTCCCATCCTTGGTTTTTAAAAGTTTCTAAAAACTTGTCTTTCCATTCACTCCATTCAGAATTTATTGTTAGTTTTATGATCATCGAGCTATACCAATCCAAACAAGGTTTATCTAAAAATAACCTCAAAATATCTATTTTTGTCTCATCTTTTGTTATATTAAAGCGCGCACACTCTTTTTCAAAAATTTCTATCCATTGCATCGCATTAGGATTTTTGCTTGTGAATTTTTCAATAATAAATTTTTCTGAGATATGTTTTAAGTTATGTTGACTTTCTTTCTTAGTTGTAGTTTCTATTAATTGTTCCAAGATTTGTTGCAAAGTGTCATTTTTGTCCTTTGCTTGTGTTGTGCTCACTTCATCTAAATATTGATCTAAAAATTGCATATTACCTTCCTCATCTACATATGTCTTCTTTAGATTTTCATCCAACTTTATCCATACTTTTCTACTCTGGTGTCTTTTTTTAATGCTATTTTTTACTTTTGTGAAAGTGTTCGTTTTAACAATATATGTATGATGACTCACCGGCTTCAGTTCCTCGGGTAAAACATAACATTTTCCTTCTTCAGTAGATATTGAGGTTATAGCTAATACATTTGATTTGCCATCATTTGAGGCTATTATTGTAAACTCAAATTGAAGCCGGTCCATCTTCTTTTAGTTCACAAAAATGTCGTTTTATAAGACATTGAGGATCTCCAAAATTAAACACAAATTGTTTCCCTGAAATAACAAAGTTTTGTTTTATTACAAGTTTTGTTTTATTTTACAATTATCTAGTTATTATCAAGTTACGACAATTACACTTCTATCTCACCTGAAATAACAAAGAAACGACATTTAAAGTTCACTATATCTCGAGTCCTCAATCACATTCTTTCTATGAGTTTTTATTACGACAAAATGCACACAACAATTTCAGCGTCCCTCGCCATTTTAAAACATCGACACAGATCAATATCATAGATACGCGACAGCTGATACGCGAAGCGCGGCAAATTCAAATGAATGAAATGTCACTCATTTCATTACATATATTTTTGTAATCTCCTTGTAATTCCCTTCATTTTGATACCCCACTCGATAGGTTTGGTTATAAATATTTTGTAAATGACTGACAATTTTAGGCCCAAAATCCGCCATTTTGCTTTTTATTTTCAAAAACCTATCTAAGAACACTTGGGTTAATGAGACGAATCTAACGATACCATTAACGTCAAAATCCATCCAGCCGTTTGGAAGATACGTGGTCATAAAGAAATTTACATACATACATACATACATACATACATACATACATACATACATACATACATACATACAAGATACGCGCGAAAAACATAACCCTTCTTGCAGTCGGGTAAAAAGGCCCGCGCATCTTTCGGGGAATCCTTGCGCATTCTCAAGAATTCGGTAGCTACTGTCGGCGCCATGAGTAGAGGTGTATCCGCGGAAAGTGGCCCAAACTGGCAGTTGGTTGAATCGGTCACAGCAGTGCGGTGCCAAGCGTTTACGAAACAATTCGCGGGAAAACTTGAGCATTAGTGCGAATTCCCGCGTCATGAAGCGAACTTGACGCTTCCATTCCATAATCCATTCCATTCCGCCGCAGTGTAAGTTGAGCGCTTGTTGCGGCGACATGTGGCGTGACTCGTGGAAATACGAACACGTCAATGTAATCAATCTTTATATAATTATGATTTTTTAAGCGACAAGTCGCCTTGATTTACCTATGGCCAAAAAATTGTATAAAGAAGTTCAGTTTGTACATTATTAAAAGAAATATTTTTCGATGACCTTTAGTTTTTTTGGTGACCTTGTTCATTTTCGTAGTGATGGCTGTATAGTGGTTTGCCATGCGAGGCATAAATTATTGTATCCAGTTTAGATACCTACCTATATTATTATTGTTATATCTGATAGCTGTAGCAGGAATCCTTTCCTTTGTTTTTATGGTAGGTAGGTATAGCTTATCTATATTATTAGTAATAATCATATTGTATTCTGGAGAATGATAGTGCCAGAACTATTATAAATAGTGGTAGAACTATTATACTATAATTAATATTACCTCATCAGGAGCTTCAGTGGATACCTAGTTTATGTAATGAGTAGTGGTACCAAACGAGGCAACAACTGTTTGGAAACACCTAGGTACCTATAGCACGAAATACAAAATAGTACCTAACGGTACAGAAGGCTCACTCCGCACGATGATTTAAAGAAATAGCGACCCTAGCGCTGAAACGAAAAAGTGCAATTCAGTTCGGAATAGCGCCTGACTCCGCCCCGCTATGCATCTAAAGTTGTGGTCTCTTTCTATCGCGTAACTGTATCTCATTCGACGTACTAAGGTTGCGTCATTATGGGGCGCAGACCGTACAAGAACTAACGCGTGCAACCTGGCCGATGCGCGGCGGCCTTCTGAAATTAGTACGTCGAGACGGTTATATAGCAGCCTATAGAATGGTCGATCACGTGATAAGTGAAGATGGCCTGCCTATAATATAGTCTCACCAATTTCAAAGTAATCTACCTACAGTGCGACAAGGCTATTTTGGCGCGTGGCCAAAGTCCGAACTAACACCGCTATCTTGTGCTTCTGTTTGATAGTTCGCTCTGTCAGTATATCACTATTGTATGTTATGTTGTTTTTGCTTACTATTAACTATTTTAAACTAAAATTGAAGTAAAATTGAGGAGATTTTATTTTATGGCTGCCTTTGTTTTGCAACAGCGCCCTCCTTCAAGTGCCAAGAGAGCTTTGTCGGACTGTACACACCTAATCTATACCGGACATTTGCCTTTTCCAACTTTGTTTATTTAAGATTGTTTAGTGGATTTTAGTTTAAAAATTATCTAGTATCTACTTACTTACCTAGGTATAGCTACCTAATTATGCACTTAAGTAAAAAAAAACTTTTTGTATGTTTGTTTGGCTGCAGGTTGTCTCATACATTATTATGTATAATTTAAAGTTTCTTGTGCGCTTATAACTCCGAAAAGTCTGAAGTGCGTGCGCGAGATTCGAACCCCGACATCCTGGAAAGAGGCAGAGGTCTTAATCTTAACCAATGAGCTATCCCAGCTTAATTTGCTGCAATTCTTTATATTATTACCACGGATAAAAACAAGTGTGATCTTTTAAAAAATTAAAAATCCGATTGCAGAAATGTACAAACAATGCACGAAACCAAAATACATATGTATATAATAACCACTGATTACTAACCTCAAGATATGGGCATCCGAACGATTTACGTAGGTACTTAAATCTTTTTCATACAAGCAAACAGTAGCGCCAACTGTCAAAATACCGCCGCCACCGCAGACCGAACTACCGCGTGGCCTTATACTGTTGGTACTAATGACACCCATAAACTGGCGACATTTTTTCGCGCGGTTCGCCGCGTCTAGAGTAGATGTCAATTATAATATTAATAACATAATTTTATTCTTTCAATTAAACATACATACATGATACTCCTTCTGGCGTAGTTGGCGACATAAAGCAGGTAACTATAGCTACCTAACGTTAGAGTGAATTTTAAAGACATGCAGACAAATTCGCGCAGAACAGCTAAGCAATTAGTAGAATTCAAAGCAAAGTTGTGTGTGTTTACTTTAAACATTTGCACAGTTACGACATCAGCTACATAGGTTTGGTATTTACCTACAGCGTGGACTACGGTATATTATTTGGTCAGTTCTGAATGCGGATTTGGGGAGGTCAGATAGCTACCTCATTAGACCTCTTGGGTGCCTACTCGTAAGTCGATGGTTTACTCTCTGATGCCGGAGCCTGGATGTGATGTTTCTAAGAACATTTTGTAGTGTGTACTGTGTGGTGCACCTTTTGTCCACAATGAGCCTAATGCGCGTTTTCACCAACATTTTAAGAGACACCTAAGTCCTTAGGTGACAGTTGTTGTAAGTGAAAACTGTCACCTAAGGACTTAGGTTAAATATTTTAAGAGACACCTAAGTCCTTAGGTGATAGTTGTTGCAAGTGAAAACCTATCACCTAAGTGTCACCTATCGGCTTAGGCGTTTCTTAAAGTGTTGGTGAAAACGAGCATAAGTGTCGCCGCACATGGGTCTCACGCCACAGCCACAAACGTCGCCACAAAGATAGCTGAACTAGAAGCGGCCACATAGGTAGTCCGCGGTGCCCGTGACGACTGTGAGTTGTGCTGGCGGCACCGATATGAACCTCAAGATGTGCACATCTGTGTGCTGATTCTGTATCGTTCAGTTAGTTAGTTAGTAACCCGCACTGGGTTATTAACTAAGAAAACGAAGGCAAAAATCCTATTTTTGTATCCTTTTTGTACAAGATAGCAACTAGCATGGTATATTGACATGATACCATAGCGACCTAGGTTGGTAATTTGTGCAAAAATAGGATTTTTGTCTTCATTTTCTTAGTTAATAACCCAGTTAGGGTTACTAACTAACTATCTGAACGATCAAATCAGCCCACTGAACATATTTTTACGGAAACGAGTATCTTGACCTTTTACAAAAGCCTAACGTTAGGCCCACGTAAGGCCTATGTGAAATAAATATATTAAAGAACAGTGGCAGAAATGTACACAAATAAAGTTTAGCGTCTAGATCAGTGGTTCCCAAACTTATTTTGTCTACTGCCCACTTTGAGAATAAATATTTTTTTAGCGCCCCCATTTTTTCACCTATTTAAAAACCACTATAACTTCAAATTGAATTAATTAATTATTGTGACCTATATATGTATATTAACGGAGAATTCTAAACGAAACTTTTACTATAACCCGCAACTTGAAACCTGAGCGCAGTAGGTAACATACAACGGCGCTTAAGGTCTCAAGTTAACTCTTACGGGCTCCACCTGCCAATAAGAATGATTATTGAAACGCAACTTTATAGTATTAAAACAGAGTATCTTTTATTAAAAATATAACTAAAATAATCAATCCTTATATAAAAACTAATGTGAAGGATGAATCTGACGCTGTTTAATAAGTTTGTTGATATCAGGTTCCAATTTACTCAAGAACAGTCGCAAGTCGCCACGTTCGGTAACAAGCAAACGATTTCGCTTTTTAGTAAGCAATGTTGTCACAGCACTAAATCCACGTTCACACAAATATGACGATGGGAATGCTATCAAGAATCGTTGAACGATTGACCACAATCCAGGGTACAATTGCGGGATCGGTTTTTGTAGCCAAAATTCTTGGTAACCATTTTTGAACTTGATTTTTATTTCCTCGTTTGTTGTCAATGGGGAGGCACGCTGCCGATTTATCCCGCTAGGTGTCCCATCGTCGCTGGTGCTGAACAGATGTCAAAATCCATACATATTTTTTCCGAAACTTGAATAATCTCATATAACTCAGTAAATTGCCTAAAATCTGTGCCTACCACTGTAATAGTAATGACGCACATTGTTTTCCTGCGAATGAGCAGTGAAGAAAAATTATAGGTCATAGATAGGTCTAGCTTAACACATAAAAAATAGAAACCATGGTTTTTCGCCTTTTTCAGTTAAAAATGCATTCCGAATTTCAAATTCAGTTTTTTAAATAGCCACAGTCATCAAAGAATACATTATTGCGATTTATTACGATAAAGTTAAGACAAATTGTAACCTCAAAATTCACCTGTGTTTTTCGTCTATGTCCGACGATGTTCACAAATGTTCCTGACCACAGATGCAATGATCAATCTGTCAGGTACCAGCGGGGGTGGCGCCATCTGAGATTAGCTTTGCCCGTGCCTCCCCATTCTATAAGTTCTTCTTCCAGCTGAGGTGACATTGCTGTGTTGACATTTGAAAACGGATCCAACACCCAGTCTGGTATTTCCAAGTTCAAAATGTCCTGGTATCGTTCGGTGAAGTCAATGTGGAGGTTTTCCAAATGTTGGCAGTAGGCAAACAATTCGTCGTTACTGCATGATACTGATAAATTTGGAAAATTGTGAAACTCACGTCTGCCCAGATTCTTTTTGTGTAGAAGCAGTTTGGCTGCGAAAGCAGCAACGACGTTTTTTGTTTTAATTAAATTTAGTTTATCGCCTTGCATTTGGAGATTCATGTCGTTGAATAATTTATACAGGTCTGTCATGTAAGCTATATCATTTTTTGATGTTATGAGCTTGTCGTGCAATTCTGTATCTTTAGTTTCCAAGAACTCTATAACAGAGTCAAACAGGTTGTAAAATCGAGTCAGACAATTGCCTCTTGATAGCCAACGAACTTCAGTATGATACAACAAACGGTTGAAATCCTCGTCATTAGTAACACAAAGCTGATGAAATAATCTATCATTCAAAGAGCTGTTGCGGATTTTATTGACTGCTTTGATGACATATTGCAGTGATTGAAATAGTTTTTCACTTAAGTTTCTAGCAACTAAATGTTGTCTATGAATAACGCAATGTACACCAAGGACATCTGGAATTTTATTTTTTAAGTACGCTATGAAGCCTTTATGGCACCCTGTCATAGCCGGAGCGCCATCCGTAGCAACTGAAATAATATTTTTCAAAGGAATCTCTTTCTCATCGCAAAACTTTTCCAATGTATTGAATATGGTTTCACCTTTTGTATCGGTCTCTAAATTTCTAGCAAATAATAGTTCTTCACATATTTTCTCATCTTTAATAAACCTCACGTAAGACAACAACAATGCTTCATTAGTTGGTAAAGTGGACTCATCGAGCTGAATTGAGAATTGACTTGTCCTCAGGTGATCGCACAATGATTCTTCAATGTTTTCAGCCATTTCATCAATTCGTCTTTGCACAGTAGTTATTACTTCATTTATTGCTGGCAATATTAACTCTTCTCCGATGTTATGTGGTTTGCCTTTTTGAGCAATTAACAAAGAGATATTGTACGAAGCTCGAAGTCCGTCGTCATCTTGCTTAGCAGCCGCCGAAAATAGTTTTGCTACACTTGGCTGTGTATTATGCTTCTTCTCTAGGTCTTGAAAATATGCTACATTCTTGTCTTTCTTATCTGGATGCATTTTATTCAAATGATCTTGCAGCCTTGAAGGCTTCATTGCTTCATTCGAAAATGTTTTTAGACATAGAAGACACAAAGGCGACGATGGGTTTGTGGGATTTTCAATAAATCCGAATTTAATATATTCCGCACAGTATTGCCGTCTCTTCTTTTTTACTTCCGACATTGTTTTGCAATGAGAAATACGTTCAACTTCGCGAGTAGTGTAGAGGAGGTGTAAGTAGTGCTCATCTATTACGCGCGAGACCACAAATGAAAATAAAATAAATATTACATTGTTTATATAGAAATGCTTAAGCAGCACGCACCGACAGGAATAAAACAAACATGCATAAACTCGTTAATCTCATTCGACGCTCAATCGTACTCAACAAGTCCGAACAAGTATTCAATGAATCATCCGACTGCTACAGGAATGCACAATTCGGGTTATTTAACAAAAACTTGTTAAAACATGATAGATATCTACGAGTACTAATAACTATTAAAATGCGAAAGTGTGTCTGTTGCCTTTTTATTTGTGTCTACTTTCATTACGAAACGGAGCGACCGATTGACATGATGATTCATTTTTTCTATATTCAATAAAATATGACAGATATATGAACTACGCGGAGAGAAATATAGAATCGAGTTTGAGCAATCTTTTAATTCATATTAGTTGATGTTCACAAGTTGTTGTTGAGAGTCGAGAGCTCTTGCAGTTAAGAGGTTGTTTAAGAGGCCTACTAGCTAAATAAAATTACAAATCACCCCCCCGCCTCGACACAACGCCCCCATTTTCTTTCTGGGTCTCTTACCGCCCCCCTTGAGACCTGCAGCGCCCACAAGGGGGCGTTATCGCCCACTTTGGGAAAGACTGGTCTAGATGTAACATTTATTCCAAGACGATTCTAGTAAATACTTAATTGAATTTTTCAAGGTATCAATCACTAGTTATTGTAAAGACGGGTCAAAAAATAAAATAATTAAAGAAATTCAATTGATTACTGATAGGTTCCGTTTCCACACTCCTGACAGCTAGTGTTGCCAGATGACAAACTTTTCCACTTTTCGACTCCATCTTTTTGACGATCGGTCCACCTATTTATACGAGAACAACATGTAACAGATACTAAAGAAAAACTTACTTTCAGGTACTACGTTAATTCTTAGATCAGAATGTAGAATACAAGACAATAACTGTATCGATTTCAATTGTTCCTTTTTTGCATTTTATTTTACTCGAATATATTATTTACATAAAAAGATTAAATTAGTTTAGGGTTTTCCACTGCATTGGAGTAAAACTGAATATTATTTTTCCGTGTGAGCTAGTCTCACTTAAATAATCTGCTTGAAGATTTGAGATTATTTGACAGAAGACTACACCTATTATTAATACTGAAATCTATTACAACCGATTATTTTGAGCATAGATTATTTTGTCTTGGTTGTTTAGCGTTTCCGAAACACCCTTGTAATTCAATATTGATTTATTAACCCAATTAGATTTTTCTTTCAGTCGATTGGAGTTTTTTTAATTCCGACATCTCGCAACACTGTCCGACAGCTACATGACTACCAACTGTCAACAGTGACAAATTCTGGGACAAGTGAAAAGTATTTATCAAAGAGTATTTAGTGTATTGTCTATGCTCTCGGATGCTTCATGGCGGAGGTCGCTGTTGTTATAATACTCAGATACAATATTTTGAAAATAAATATTAATTTTTCTCCACTTTTTTGTAAGAATAATCTTTTAGCATTGAGTTCAGGCTTGCAGGCCCAACCAAAAAAATATTTTTTCATTTATAGTTGCAATAGCGTAACGTGAGCGAAAGCGATGTATGGGCCCGCACCATGATTGTTCTTTGACTTTTTAACTTTTATTGCGGATTGGCGGTTTTGATCAAACTACAATTACCACAATTCGAATCGAAACAAAATCGAAATAAAGCCGTTCCTTTAAGTTGCGTGATAATACAATCGTCGGCATTTACGGTGCTAGAACTACAAAAATGTGCTAAATGTATACCTACCTAAGTACCCAGCAAAATAAAACGAAATAACGACTTAGGGTTTTACCGATTCGATACATTTGATTCGATTCGACACGACCCTGTCCGCCAAATTCATTATTTTGGTTTGATTTTTCCGGCCACAATTATATATAAAAGGTACTAAAATAATTGGGTTCATTCAGGCTTATGGATTTTTTTAATTCAGGGCCGTATCTAGAGAGGGGTTAAACCGAGGCATCGGCCTCGGGCACCCGTTTTTAGGGGGCGCTAAAACCATATTTAAATAGTATAGGATAAAAATAAAAAAAACTAACCACAAAGCACCTAGCATACGGAAGACTATGGTTAGTTCCCGGTGGACTTTTAAGAAAAAGTCAAGTCTCTTGTTATGTTTCGTTAAGTTTTATGTATGGTGCATTAATAATAAAAATAAATAAAAATTTTCTCACAGGAGAGAAGATTAGTGGCAACCATCGATAGAGACACGCACTATTAACTACCAAGTTTCTAACTGAGGCTACCGGGGCTAATAAATCTCCAAGGAACCATAGACATGAGTATTTATAATTTCTTTTACCTCTAAGTATTTAGCCGTGAATAAGTATTCCGTTATTTTGTTTTGAGCTACGGAACCCTAACAAAATTAAGATAATCTCCATGCCCAGAATTGGGAGGAAAAAAAAGTTGAAAAGATATTGTTGTTATCGAGATAGTACGATGAGTCACGTGAATCATTTATCATAACAGATTTTCGTCTTACACGTGGTTTACATAAGTATGCATGAAGTAGTTATCTAGGTTACTAATAAAACATGATACTAGTTTTGGTCTCTAGCTTCCTTTGTTATATCAAAAACTTGAAGGATCATTTATTGCTCTATTGTTTTGCTGTTTCCTATATCAAGTGAGGTTAAGAAAATAATTTTTACACACTTGTGGAGAAAAAGAGTTATAACTTGAAAGGGACTGATTTAAGGGGCCTGTGAACTACAATGTCTCCATTCATTCAAAATAACAAATCATTAGTAATTTGTGCATATTTGTGTTATTCGGATTCATATAGTAATAATCTATGTTCCTGGCCATATTTGGTTCGGAAATACTTCTTTAAAACGAAATAATGATCAATTTTGATCAAAATTTTTATAACTTTGGTCGAGTTCCGTAATACCAAAAATTATGAATTAAAACTTGTAACCTTCTTTATTAACTGGTGTTTTTCTTTAGCTGGACAATAAAAACTGTGCTCCTGAACTAATGCGACGTGAGATAATGTTGTTTTTATTACAAAACAAATAAGCAGAAAACATGTCCTCTTTGACATAAGTTCGTATTATTCGTATTATTCGTTATTTCGGAATCAAATATGGCCAGGAGCATAGATTATTACTATATGAACCCGAATAACACCACAACATGATCGAAAATTGCACGAATTACAAATGATTTTGGTATTACGTTTGTATGGGAGACACCGTGGGTCAGCAGACTCTTAAGCCATAAAAAGGTTGCTGAACATTTAAATCCTTTTTTCCTGTAAAGGATCGTGATTTAATTTTATAGCGATTAGCGTTGCAACATTAATCGTTTGATTATATTTTTATAATACAGATAATAATGAAAATCTCGATAGATATAACTCGATGGCTATCTTTGCATACTTACTCATAAGTCTGAATATAAATCCGACATAATACTATAAAAATGGTAGTAGGTAGTTAACACGTCTTCATTTATTTACCGCACAGCTTTTTAGTCGTTTCTAGTAATACTCTATAAAAACAATGAATAGTAATAATAATAAAAAAAAATATATAAGTCCAAGCGTAAATTTGAAATATATAACTATAAAGTAATTTTTTGAGTATATAAAATTACAAAATATTTAAAATGCATCAGCTAAGAAAATAAGAAACATTAAAAAAAATTATAACAGTGATTATAAAATTAAGTGTACTTGTGATTAAGTTCTAGTTATTATGATCCTGATTTTAGGTATGTTGTATTTTTTGTGTATAACCTAACTTAATTATAGTTAGATTCACTTAAAATAGTAATAAATACTTCGAAGAAGAGATTTATTCGTAATTTAAATAAATTGAACTTCAGTGGCATACGAATTGCTCATATTGCCATATTGAGTGATTAGACGAGTTTTTAGGGCTCCGTAATTTCAAAGAAAAACGGGAAACTTTTCCTAGCCATCCTACCGCAACTTCCAGAATTTGTTAAAAAAATTCTGGCCTCAGATTATTTAATATATTTTATAGGTTTGACTTGGATACAGCCATTTAAGAGGAATGGACTGAATTTGTTTTTTTCCTAATAACTAAAAAATTAAGCCAATTATCAAAAACCTATTACCAGCGTTTTTAAATATTATTACCGACATATTAATTACATTCATGCGAATACGGCTTGCAAACTCAAAATTTTTGGGAAACCGCGATATACTCAGATAAGCAATGTTACCATTGCAATAAAGTCGACGTTCAAAATTAAAATGCAGCTTATAGTCGCCAAAAGAAGAAACGTATTCATAAATTTTGTGGTACCGGGTAGGCGGGTACGGAACTCGTGTGAATTGTCCTACCGACTCGCACTTGGCCGGTTTTTTTCGCCGCGAAAAATTAATCGAAAAACTGTTATTGATATTGGAAGACTGATTGTGTCTGGCTACAAAATATTTAATCTCCGAGAGTAGTCATATGGTTATTGTGGTGAAAGGATGACCACATCGGTCTCCACTCGCTAAGGCAACTGAGGTACTGGAAACTGGAGTCTCAACCTGTTTTTAAATCAAAACCGGAAGTTCGAAGTAACTGCATTCGGAATTCGGATGGCTCTATCCAGTATTAAATCGGGTACCAAATATTAACGGTACGAACCTGCCTCTGAGTATTGAAAGTTTTAATTAGCATATTAATTATAGTCGGTCAGATCTGCCGGTCAGAAGTCACAACTAGTGTTTAAGCAGTGCAAAAGTGTAAAATTGTCTTATCAATCACGAGTCTTATACCATGTTAGTGTAGCGAAAAATCGCAGTTCAAAGTCGCAGTGCAGAAATTTCAAAGTGGAAAATCGCAGTTCTCGTGACCGACTCATAGTGGTAACCGGTAAAGACTGATGTGACTGACACAAGGGTGGTGGTGGTAAGAATTGCAAACGACTTTACTGTAGCAAAAAGAAATTAATGAAAAGTATATAAAAATTATCTTGCCGGAAGTCTTCCAGCGGAGCGCGGTAATAAGATATTATATTATTATCGTATTAATTATAATTAGACTTTCTTCAAATAATTACATTTGACAGTTTAGTGGTAAATTTCACTTTTACCGATTAGGAACTGCAGCTATAGCCATCTATGATACATACATATGTTTTTAGAATTCCGCACCCAAAGGGTAAAAAACGGGACCCTATTACTGAGACTTCGCCGTCCGTCCGCCCGTCTGTATCACCACCACCAGGCTGTATCTCTTGAACCGTTATAATTACTTACACACTTGAAATTGTCACAGGATGATGTATAAATCCGTTGCCGCTATAACAACAAATACTAAAAATAAAATAAAGATTAAAGGGGGCTCCCATACATGCTTTTTTGCTCGTTTTTATTCGATGATCTAGAAGGCCTAATATTGTACTACTTGTATAGTAGTAGTTTTTTGTGGCTAATAAAATTTGTTTCATTTGTTTCATTCATTTGTTATAGTAGAGTATAATTGGCTCTTCTGAATACGTATAATGGTACGGAACTCTTAGTTCGCGAGTTATACTTAGCCGATTATTTGGAATCGATATTGTATTGCTTTTGAATGAAATTGAAAAAAAATGTGGGATCACAAAAATAAATTTTATGAATTATTCTGTTCGATTTCTATCTTTTTCGCGTATTGCAATATGGCTAGAGGTGCTGAAAACTTTCCGCTACTAGGTACTAAACGAGCAAGTTTATCTTCAAAGCTAAGTTAATACTAAAACTAAACAGGTAGGTTAGCTAGAATTATGTAAGTACTTTTAAAATCAATATTTTTTCTGTTAAAGTTTAGAAAACAGAGTCTCCGCATCTACCTAATAATTCAAGACTGAAAATTACGGATTCCTAAAATTGACAATGATGTCAGTGCATTCTAGAAAAATTTCAAAAGGTGAGATTTTTTTTTTTTAACCTACCCTTTTTGTAACCTCTAACCTTGTAACTTTTTCAGAAATTTTGATTTCGTCCCAGCAAACTTTTTGTTAAGTCTCCTGTGAGAGAGTTTTGGCCTCTTCAAGCGTGGATTGGCACTAGGTAGGCTTCACACACTTTTGAGAATATTGTGGTGAATTCTCAGGCACGCCGGTTTCCTCACGATAGTCATTTTATCGCAGAATAAGTGTTATTTAGTTTCCTTACACGCATAAAACGATGAACGGTGCCCGGGATTTGAACCTCAACCCTCTGATTAGAACCAGATGTCTGAACCAATGGGCTATAGGTAGTTCAATCCAAGGAGATGCGCCCTACTCATTCACAATCGCTTGTTTTATGTGATTTTAATGAAGTTAGAAGGAGTGGGACGCTTTGATCGCTGCTTAGTTATCATAATAAACCTGTTATAAAACGAACTAAAAAAGTAAGAAACAAAATATTTTAGTTGAACAGATAAATTCATATGGCAGTCGGAGGACCTCTTAAAATAGAAGGTGTTCCTCAGAGCAGCCCCCCGACTGGCATGTGAATTTATCTGTATTGATTTATATCCTTTTTTTGGAAGTCGTGTAAAAATAGGATCGATTGATATCTAAAACACTTTTTGTAATAAAGAAACTCACATACATTCATACATAGGTACATGCATACATACATGAACCCTAAAAACATTACACCCCTTTTTTGGGCAGTCGTGTAGCTACGCTTTAACACTTAATTTGCCCCTCCTCCCAAAAAATCTGGCTTCGCCCCTGTCACGATTAATCTATCAACATGATCTGTACCTACCTAATGTTTGACGTTATCGTTTCATCTTAGACTGTATCATCACTTTCCATCAGGTGTTATCATAGTCAAGCGCTAGCCCATATGGTTAAAAAAAAAAACTGTGCCATAAGTACGGTCTGCTTGATGCAAAGAAGTTTTTGATTTCGATTTTTGTCACGTTAAGTGGGTACCTAGTTACCTACTAAAACTTTGACATACGGTCAACAGTGCTAACCCGTATGAAGTCATGGGTCAACGCGAAGACCTTCAAGCCGTCGAAGGTTTTTTTTTGTATCGCACTCATGTGTTCTCTGCTATAGGCAGAGACCTTATTCATGCGAGCTTTGCTCTGAAGAAGTGCCAACTCACGATGGTCGTGACTTGGATTCTAACATTTTTTTTTATATCTTTGCTGTTCCTGCTGGATTATGAGTGACACTCATCCAGAGCATCTGAGTGCTCCATCAAAATTTAAAATAATTATTTGTAATTAAAATAAGTAATAAATTATTGGATTTTATATAAGTCAATTAATCATGTAGTAATTTTCACCGTCGAAGATGCGAGGCATCCTGCTGGGAGTCATCCTCACGGTCACCCTTTTTTGGGCAGTCGTGAAGCTACTGCTTTAACACTTCATTTGCCCCTCCTCCCAAAAAATCTGGATTCGCCCCTGTCGCGATTAAATCGATCGTTATCATTTCACCTTAGACTATAACATCACTTTCCATCAGGTGTTATCACAGTCAAGCGCTAGCCAAGTTTTTGATTTCGATTTTTGTCACGTTAAGTGGGTACCTAGTTACCTACTAAAACTTTGACATACGGTCAACAGTGCTAACCCGCATGAAGTCATGGGTCAACCCGAAGACCTTCAAGCCGTCGAAGGTGCGAGGCATCCTGCTGGGAGTCATCCTCACGGTTACCCTGGGTGAGGTCTGCGTCTACAAGCTGCTGCAGCAGGACATGAATGCCGGGGACCTCCCCGCGTATACCGCTGGTGAGCCCATCCGCCTTACTCTGTTCTTTAACTTCAGTGCCAACTATGTGAATTGGGTATTTAGTTAACTTAGGGATAGGGAACAATATAGCAAAAGGTAAAATTCAGCAACCTAAATATGCCGCTCCCCATGTTCCTGTGTGGGGGGGGATGGCCTCGACCCCCCAAGCTACAGCTACGCCACTGTCTAGTGTCAATAGTTCTAAAAAAATTTTTTTATCCGTGATCACTCCCCTGCGGGGCTAAACAAAGTAACAGTACAGAAAAGTATGGACAAACCACGCGACTGTAAAAAAAACTCGTGACCGAATACAGGGAAACACGCTGCTTTTTTTGAAAATCGACAATATTTTCAAAAACACTACACAAAAGTACGACAATTTGGCGTTCTAGTGAACAACGCAGCAGCCAGTGAAATTCTGCTTTCATTTGTTTCGTACTGGTGGTCACGGGGTTTTTCTACTGTCGTCAACGCTTCACGAAAGGTCACTTTGTCTAGGCCCGTTGGTCTTCCTGCTTTTCAGACTTGGTGTTAACGGCAGTAGCGGTGTTCGAGGCGGTGGCGTCTCCGTTGGTGGCGTGGTGGGGGTCGAAGAGTCGACGTCGGCTGCTCATCGGCTATGCGGCGGCCGTCTCGCTGGTCATCATCTCGTGGTTGTTCATGCCTGGATACAACCGAAGGGAGGAGTCAGGTGAGATGAGTGACGATGACACTTTCGTGGAGCTACGTATTGTGCGTTCAATGCACGAAGATCACAGACTATTGTAATTTTTTTTTGACAGTTTGCAAAAACTATCAGGCATGAAAATAAAGAAAAATCGGTTTTAGAATACACAAGTAACGCCCTTTCATACTACATATACCCCGCTTAATATTGTTATCTCATTTTGACATTTCGACGACCCGGTTTCCCCCTCTTTTTAAATAAAAATAAAATATTAGATATTCATCGTTATTGTAATCGTATACAAATTCTGCTCGCTGATTGGTTCCCTGATTTACGTCAGCCAATTGGAGGACAGAATTTGCTAACGATCACTGTGTTTGAAAGCGTCGCGTTTTAGAAATCGAGGAGATAAGTCATACAGCTACAGCGTGTCCCATTCTTCCAGCGTTCTGCAAGTCAGGGAACGCCACAAACAGCATCGCTTTCCGCGGGATGTCTGCGCGAGCTGCCGCGCGGCTGGTCATGGCGCTCGTCAGTGCAGCCACCTTCGTGGTGGCGCGCGTGGCCACCTGGAGCCACGGCATCGCGTACTGCGACGAGTTTGCCCCCGACAGGACCAGCGTGCACTATGGTATGTCTACATCGCATTTTTTAGCTATTGCATAGCTTCTATCGCGGGCTTTGAGCGTGGGGACCGAATCCAGAAATTCCGTAACGAAAATAACCTTACACCCCTAAAGTAGAGCTTTTGGTACCAGGGTACTATGAATGCAGGAGAGCGCATCTTCACAAATTTTTTAGTTTTTAGTTTTGCCATCTATTGCTGAGTAGCAGAACTTTTAAAGACTTTTTGAAATATCACGCGGTGGCATTGGTTGTATCGGCTGCGTAACGCCGATACAACCAATGCCACCTAGAGGCGATTTGCAGAACTAAAGAGACAAGCGTGATATTTCAAAAAGTCATTAAAAGTTCTGCTATTCATCGATAGATGGCAAAACTAAAAAAAGCTTGAAATGCTTGGCAGTCTCCAAGTGCCACACGTTTTTTTTTAATTCCTATCCTCCAACATTATCGGAGCCTATGTTACCTATGAATTAAGTACACTTTCATTCCGCATACTAATTCTTTCTGTCAGCCATCACCTTTCCAGTCTGCGTTGGTGGGTATAACTACTTAATCTCTACTGCAGCTGGTTTATCAAAAAAGGAGGTTCTACATTCGACTGTATGGTTTTTTAATCTATGGCCTCTTCGTCTTGCCGTTCTTTAAAAAGCATTGGAAGTTAAATAAAAGCTTGTATTTTTTTTAAACGACTACCCAAAAAGGAGTGTAATGTTTTTAGGGTTCTTGTATGTGAGTTTTTTTATTCCACCATAACTTCTGAATGGCTGAATAGATTTGGACATATGGGGTATCATTAGAACCCTTACATCATTCCGAGTAACATAGGCTATCTTTTTTTGGAAAAAGGGTTCCATACCAAAATGGTAAAAATGGAACCCTTATGGTGAGACTTTCTCCGTCCGTCCGTCCGTCTGTCACACTCGATTATTTAATTTTTAAATTATTTCCAGGTGTACTTCTGATAGCGCGGACATTACCACTGATAATGGGCTACAAGCTGCTGACCAATGATGTCGACAAGAACCTGGCCATGCAAGTGGCGTGGCTCACGTTGGGGAACACGCCAAACATCCTGCAGTGCTTCTTCTTCATCCCCAAAGCGGACCCCGTCGTTAAGGGGGTCCAGAAAATTTCCTTGCCTGATAAAGAGAGAAGTAAGGGTACTAAGGTGGTCTGTAAGAGACGCGTTAGGTCGCTGTAGGCGGCGTACGAATGCTACTATGAAAAAAAAACAAAAACAAACGCCGTGTCAGTTGTAATCAATGACGAAATACGCTACGCTAAGAGGACGGGAACTATGTGACGTATGTTGAAACCAAAAATTTTTCAAATATGGCGTCGCGCGTCATACATTTCGGTACCGCTGACAGAACATAGGTACCGCTGTTGGGTCGCACACATTAGCGCCATTTTACAGATTTGACACCGCTGACAGAACATACCGCTGTTGTGTCGCATATATTAGCGCCATTTTACAGATTTGACAAGTTAGAAATCCGGCTTCAGGGCGGAGTCTAAAAATATATGCGTGACGTCACTAAGGGCTCATCCTTTATGTTATATCTATGGTCGTAATACATTTCCATGTAGTAAGCATTCATTGACCGGATACAGCGTAACGCCGGACGCGACCTAACGCGTCTCTTACAAACCACCACCGCAGTCAGTCAATGGAATGGTATGGCAAAGAGGTAGGTATATATTATAGAGCAATGTGGTATGGAAATTGGAAGCGTCAATTTCACCTCATGACGCGAAAATTCGCTGGAATACTCGAGTAGGTATTCCAACGAATTGTTTCGTAAACGCTTAAATAGCAACACTCTGCCCCCTACTTTAACTCCGAAGTTTACCAATCGAATAATCTAGGTATGTACTTATATTTAACGAGAGAAGAGAAGTAAAATCAACTCTGTATCTATTATACTCTCTTTGGTATTAACAATTATTGATGTCAAAAAACAAAGATAAGTTTGCGGTTCGGTAAAAAAGTGATCCTTATGGTTTTCTTTATCTAATGTAGGAACCCTCAATGCGCGAGCCCGACTCACACTTGACCGATTATTTGAATTTAGTTCCATTGCATTCCACAATTGGAATCGAAATATGTATGTCATATTGTTGCTGAACCGATTTATATGATTCTTATTTTTGAGGTGTCGATTACGAATAGGGGCATGCCACGGGTGTGCCCGCGAAATTCAATTTTTTTTTCGTTTTAGGCGATTTTTAAGCTAATAACACATAAGTAATAGGCTTATGGCAGTCAAATTGCGGGAATCCCACCTATCGTCTTCACGTATTTATATAGGCGTAGGCGCGGGGGTTAGTAAATTAGTCCGAGATTTGCGAGTTACTCAATTCAAACTCGATACTCGGAATAATTTCCTAGGAAAGACAATAATATTATGTTTATGCAAGGATTTTGATATAAACATGTGAAGATGATACTGCCATTCCCGCAAATTGTTCCAAAAATCCTTCACCGTACAGGCAACTCTTTTATGGAATGCACTCCCCCTCGAGATACGACAGTCTAAATCTTTGTACATTTTCAAGAATACGGTCAAAGATCACTATTTGAGTACCTAGTTGATGCAAATGATGACTGTTATTTATTCATATTATCTTGTCCTTATTAGTGGACATTATATTATTATAGTGTATATATTAGTTTATAGTTTGATGATTATGTATTGAATATCTTTGTTTATTTGTTTAACCTAGTTTATGTATTAGTTTGTAGTTATTTGTATGTATATAGTTTATAAATCTTCACCACCTGCAAAATCTAGTTCCTTTGTTTTCCTTTTCTCAAGGTTGCCTGGCAGAGATCGCTGCTAAGCGATAAGGCCGCCTCTTGTGCCTAAAATTAGTTTATTATGTATTTCTGTTTAGTACAATTTCTTGTGTGGTGCAAATAAAGTGTATTTATTATTATTATTATTAAATTGACTGCCATAAGCCTATTATGTCTAATTAGCGTACAAATTGCAAAAAACCACGAAAATTTTGAATTTCGTGGGCACACTCGTTGATTCCACGTTAAAGGAGGTCTACCGTCTAAATAAAGCGTGTTTTAAAACTAATTTATTTGTTGATCGCAGGTTTCCTAGCAAGTTTCGCGAGGGTGTGCGCCAACCCCTTGGCGATATCGCAAATGTTCTCGATGGGGCTACTGTCGGCTGCTCTCTTCGGTTATATGTTCAACGAAATAGACGTTGTTAAGGTACTTAGGTATAATACACTGCATAGCCATAAGTCATAATAACGTGACCTTTTTTACTGTCTCCAGCGAGACAGATGCACTGAAAAGGGGTCAATCCCGCCAGCGGGACGTATGGTCACGTTATAGCCCGACAATTGACATTTATAACTCAAGACGGGGCGAACCGCGCGAAAAATTGTCGCCAGTTTATCGGTGTCATTAGTACCAACAGTATAAGGCCACGCGGTAGTTCGCTCAGCGGCGGCGGCGGTATTTTGATAGTTGGTGCTACTGTTTGCTTGTATGAAAAAGGTTTACGTAAATCGTTCGGATGCCCATATCTTGAGGTTAGTAATCAGCGAGCCCGACTGAATGTTTTGCTCCTCTCGCCATTCTCCTAATATCACTCTCTTATGACTTATCTATATCTGATTCTTTTTATACGTGCAGATTAATAACCCCAATCAGCCGAAAGCCTAAAGTAGGTAGGGAACGATGAATAGATGCATGAAAAAATATTTTTTGTATTGAAAATAAAATTAAAAAATAATTGGGATTTCTTATCACGTTGTGTTAAAAGGTTAGCTGCGGACACACTATGCGAATTACCTTGTATATATTAGAGAGATACTACGTTGACTCTTCACTGTTCACTTTTACTTAACTGTTACCGCTCGTATTATTAAATCAAGACTGCATTACTAAAACAAGACTCGATCAAGACTCGAACAAGACTCGAAACAGACTAAAACAACACTGCCTCGGTTCTCCCCGTTTCGCCCTTTTTATACATTCGTACTATCCTTTGTACAAGTAAATAAACGGAAGTGGCGCCACTGCGCGCGACAGTGGCGGCACCGAGCGCGTAAGTGGCGCCGCCGCGCGCGTAAGTGTCGCTTCCGGCCCAATGCTGCCATCTGCGCAACCGTAAACAAAGCACGCTAGTCATGGGCGACAACATCCGGCCCTCCTGCACACGCATTCGTCCCGAATTGCGTGTTTGTCTGGTGTAATTGCTGAGAACAGAAGATAATAATTTAAGCAAATGGAAACTCTACGTTAGGATCATTCTGAATGTGTACATTGAATTCAGAATAATTCACCTTCCCTTTACAACAGAACACACGAAACTAGTTTAAGCAAATGGTAATATGATGTCAGGATCATTCTGAATGTGTACATTGAATTCAGAATATTCTTTATTCCGTTACACCTTTCCTTTACAACAAAACACAAGATGCTACAGTGCGAATGTGGCAACTTGTCAACTTGAGCGTGTATTGACCCGCCATCTAGGGTCGTGGCTCACGGTTACCATTATACCAGTGTTCACTCGGATATCTGGTACAATTTTGCATCACACTGTAAATCTTATGTTCGAAGCAAATACATTAGACAACAAAAATCAACCATTTAGTCGAAAATAATACCTTGACAACATCCGACTTACAAAATCACAAAACACCATAATATTCATAGCTATCAAATATGTGTTTACTTATTTATCGTTCGGCCTCTCCTGATTTTAATGAGTCGCGAATGCCACTTGTTTATGTGAAGACTTTTGGAAAAATGATCATTTCCATATTTAACGTTAATGCATGCTCTGACGCGCAAAGGATTTATCATGTAAATAGTAACAATCAGTTCTCTTTACTTTATCAAAAATGTGCTTTCCATGGCACGTCAACGGGATTTTACAAACATTTATTCTAAGCAACCAAACTAATTGCGTTTCTACCCATTAGCCACATATTAACATTATCCGATAATGGGCCAAATTCAGATAAAATAACTGAGACTAATAAAATGTTTAAACTCACTTTGGCAGCGTCGCTTATTCCTTTTCCGATAATTTAGGCATCACTGCTGCTACTAAACAATGAAAATGTTACCGAATTTAACTGGATGTTCGCCTGCGTTTATGCCTTTCTTCTTGAGGCATACCGGAACACGTGGTTCTTGAGCACTTCTGATATTACCGAGATACTACGTTGACTCTTCACTGTTCACTTTTACTTAACTGTTACCGCTCGTATTATTAAATCAAGACTGCATTACTAAAACAAGACTCGATCAAGACTCGAACAAGACTCGAAACAGACTAAAACAACACTGCCTCGGTTCTCCCCGTTTCGCCCTTTTTATACATTCGTACTATCCTTTGTACAAGTAAATAAACGGAAGTGGCGCCACTGCGCGCGACAGTGGCGGCACCGAGCGCGTAAGTGGCGCCGCCGCGCGCGTAAGTGTCGCTTCCGGCCCAATGCTGCCATCTGCGCAACCGTAAACAAAGCACGCTAGTCATGGGCGACAACATATATACGAGTAGAATTCTCGTGCCAATTTTCTCCTCCGAAATGGCTCGACCGATTGTTATGAAATTTTCTGTATATCTTATCTTATCTTATCTTTCTTATACCTTTAAACGAGCAATTCTTGTATATATATTTCTATATAATCTGGATCTCGGAAACGGCTCGATCGATTTTCATGAAATTCAGTATACAGGGGGTTTTGGGGGCGATAAATCGATTTAGCTAGAATTTATTTTTAGAAAATGCCGAATTTACCAAAACAATAAAAATATGATTACTGCTGCCATCTATTGGCCACCGATCAAAGCTTGGTCACCCAGATATTTACCTATTATGTTCGGTAGGTTTGAGACCTACTGGTCGCAAGCTATTTTTACACGACTACCCAAAAAAAGGAGTGTAATGTTTTTAGAGTTCATATTGTATGTATTTATGTATGTAATGTATGTATGTGATGTTTCTTTATTCCACCATAACTTCTGAACGGCTACAGATTTGGAAATAAGGGGTATCGTTAGAATCCTTACATCGTTTCGAGTATCATAGGCTACATTTTTTTGCAAAAAGTCGTTTTACCACAAGGCAGTCGTGTTTTTTAATTCTTAGAGTATTTACTTGTTTATATCCATAACTAGTAGGGCGCGTGGGTGCGCGGGCCACATGTGGCCCGCGTGCAGTCTTCCCGCCCATAAAGGTATCGCCGCCATCTCCATCGCCCATTGGAATCCGATTGGCAGTGAGTTGAAAAAATTACCAAGGAGCACTGTCATGGTTTTAAAGATAGTTAAGGGCAGTACGAAGAAAAAATACGCCGAACCTCATCGGATGAGGTTCAGCGTATTTTTTGTTCGAACACCCCTTAACTATCTTTAAAACCATGACGGTGCTCCTCAATCATCATCCAAATCCTAGATCATTGTCTCTTCTTATAGAATGTACATTTTCCATGGAAAGATAAATTCCGCCACAGTAAATTATTTTCCATGCATCCCGTAGAACTTGAGATCCTGATCAGATCACCTCTTGCTAAGAAACCACTCTCTTATCTTTTATACTTTCCGAGATAGAACAACACGAAATTTGTATGGCGGCCATCTTGAATCCGCCATTTTGGTTTCTCTTCAGCTCACTGCCAATTGCGTGAAGTTCCGAGTATTTTTTGTTTCAGCAGTCCCCACCTAACTATAAATACCTTGCCCATGCTCCTTGTCTGTCTTTAAAATCCTCAATCATCACCTCATTCCATATTTTTCTCTGGTAGTCTTCCAAAAAACCGCATCAAAGCACTTCATGATTTACAACTCGTAGTCCCTTCAATATTCCTCATACATTTTCTATGGAAAAATAAATTCCGCCATTTTGATTTTTTTTTCTATCCATGGAATAGACCATGGGGTCCTGATCACTTCTTGTCAAGAAACCACTCTTCCATCTTTTATACTCATCGAGATGGACACCGATGAAGTTTGTATGGCGGCCATCTTGAATCCGCCATTTTGAATTTTTTTTCAGCTCACTGCCAATTGCATGACATTTCAAATGACATTTGGTCGAACACCCCCCACCTATCTGCAATACTCTTGGCTGTGCTCTTCACCCGTCTCCGAAATCCTCAATCATCAGCTCTCTCCGTATTTTTCCTCCGAATGAATTTTGCCCTTCTATACGAAATGGTCATTGAAAAAAAAATTTTTCATACAAAATTGTTCAGGAGAGGTGATCAATGAGTGAATGAATGAATCAGCACAAGCAGCTATATATATAGTAACTAGTAGGGCGCGTGTGTGCGCGGGCCACATGTGGCCCGCGTGCAGTCATCCCGCCCATAAAGGTATTGCCGTCATCTCCATCGCCCATTGGAATCCGATTGGCAGTGAGCTGAAAAAATTACCAAGGAGCACTGTCATGGTTTTAAAGATAGTTACGGGCAGTTCGACCAAAAAAATACGCTGAACCTCATCCGATGAGGTTCAGCGTATTTTTTTGTTCGAACAGCCCTTAACTATCTTTAAAACCATGACAGTGCTCCTCAATCATCATCCAAATCCTAGATCATTGTCTCTTCTCATAGTATGTACATTTTCCATGGAAAGATAAATTCCGCCACAGTGAATTATTTTCCATGCATCCCGTAGAACTTGAGATCCTGATCACCTCTTGCTAAGAAACCACTCTCTTATCTTTTATACTTTTCGAGATAGAACAACACGAAATTTGTATGGCGGCCATCTTGAATCCGCCATTTTGGTTTTTTTTTCAGCTCACTGCCAATTGCCTGAAGTTCCGAGTATTTTTTGTTTCAGCAGTCCCCACCTAACTATAATACCTTGCCCAAGCTGCTTGACTGTCTTTAAAATCCTCAATCATCACCTCATTCCATATTTTCTCTTGTAGTCTTCCAAAAAACCGCATCAAAGCACTTCATGATTTACAACTCGTGGTCTCTTCAATATTCCTCATACATTTTCTATGGAAAAATAAATTCCGCCATTTTGATTTTTTTTCTATCCATCAAAAAGACCTTCGGGTCCTGATCAACTCTTGTCGAGAAACTACTCTTCCATCTTTTATACTTTTCGAGACAGACACCGATGAAGTTTGTATGGCGGCCATCTTTTTTCCGCCATTTTGAACTTTTTTTCAGCTAACTGCCAATTGGATGATGTTTCGAGTGACATTTGGTCGAGCACCCCCCACCTATCTTCAATACCCTTCCCGTGCTGTTCACCCGTCTCCGAAATCCTCAATCATCAGCTCTCTCCATATTTTTCCTCCGAATGAATTTTTTTCTTCTATACGAACCCATACTTGAAAAAAAAATTTTTCATACAAAATTGTTCAGGAGAGGTGATCAATCAGTGAGTCAGTCAGTCAATCAGTGAATCAGCACGAGTAGCTATATATATATTCCGATGAGGTTCAGCGTATTTTTTTGTTCGAACAGCCCTTAACTATCTTTAAAACCATGACAGTGCTCCTCAATCATCATCCAAATCCTAGATCATTGTCTCTTCTCATAGTATGTACATTTTCCATGGAAAGATAAATTCCGCCACAGTGAATTATTTTCCATGCATCCCGTAGAACTTGAGATCCTGATCACCTCTTGCTAAGAAACCACTCTCTTATCTTTTATACTTTTCGAGATAGAACAACACGAAATTTGTATGGCGGCCATCTTGAATCCGCCATTTTGGTTTTTTTTTCAGCTCACTGCCAATTGCCTGAAGTTCCGAGTATTTTTTGTTTCAGCAGTCCCCACCTAACTATAATACCTTGCCCAAGCTGCTTGACTGTCTTTAAAATCCTCAATCATCACCTCATTCCATATTTTCTCTTGTAGTCTTCCAAAAAACCGCATCAAAGCACTTCATGATTTACAACTCGTGGTCTCTTCAATATTCCTCATACATTTTCTATGGAAAAATAAATTCCGCCATTTTGATTTTTTTTCTATCCATCAAAAAGACCTTCGGGTCCTGATCAACTCTTGTCGAGAAACTACTCTTCCATCTTTTATACTTTTCGAGACAGACACCGATGAAGTTTGTATGGCGGCCATCTTTTTTCCGCCATTTTGAACTTTTTTTCAGCTAACTGCCAATTGGATGATGTTTCGAGTGACATTTGGTCGAGCACCCCCCACCTATCTTCAATACCCTTCCCGTGCTGTTCACCCGTCTCCGAAATCCTCAATCATCAGCTCTCTCCATATTTTTCCTCCGAATGAATTTTTTTCTTCTATACGAACCCATACTTGAAAAAAAAATTTTTCATACAAAATTGTTCAGGAGAGGTGATCAATCAGTGAGTCAGTCAGTCAATCAGTGAATCAGCACGAGTAGCTATATATATATTAACTAGTAGGGCGCGTGGGTGCGCGGGCCACATGTGGCCCGCGTGCAGTCTCCCCACCCATAAAAGTATCGCCGTCATCTCCATCGCCCATTGGAATCCGATTGGCAGTGAGCTGAAAAAAATACCAAGGAGCACTGTCATGGTTTTAAAGATAGTTAAGGGCAGTTCGAACAAAAAAATACGCTGAACCTCGGATGAGGTTCAGCGTATTTTTTTGCTCGAACAGCTCTTAACTATCTTTAAAACCATGACCGTGCTCCTCAACCATCATCCAAATCCTAGATCATCATTCTCTTAAGAACTGCGTCAATGCAGCCTTGGATAGTTTCCCTACTTATTACTGTAGCATGTACATTTTCCATGGAGAAATAAATTCCTCCATTTAGTTTATTTATTCATCCCGTTGAAATTGAGATCCTGATCACCTCTTGCTAAGAAACCACTCTCTTATCTTTTATACTTTCCGAGATAGAACAACACGAAATCTGTATGGCGGCCATCTTGAATCCGCCATTTTAATTTTTTTTTCAGCTCACTGCCAATTGCATGACGTTCCAATTTTTTTTTTGTTTCAGCAGTTCCCACCTAACTATAATACCTTGCCCATGCTCCTCGACTGTCTTCAAAACCCTCAATCATCATCTCTTTCCATATTTTTCTCTTGTGATTCTCAGAAAAACAACATCAAAACCTTACATAGTTACCAACTTTTAGTCTTTTCAATATTCCCCATACATTTTCTATGAAAAAATAAATTCCGCCATTTTGTTTTTTTTTTCTATCCATCAAATAGACCTTCGGGTCCTGATCACTTCTTTTCAAGAAACCACTCTTCCATCTTTTATACTTCCCGAGTTAGACACCGATGAATTTTGTATGGCGGCCATCTTGAATCCGCCATTTTGAATTTTTTTTCAGCTCACTGTCAATTGGATGACGTTTCGAATGACATTTGGTCGAGCACCCCCCACTTACCTTCAATACCCTCCCCGTGCTCTTCACCCGTCTTCGAAATCCTCAATCATCAGCTCTCTCCGTATTTTTCCTCCGAATGAATTTTTTTCCTCTATACGAACCCATCCGTGAAAAAAAAATTTTTCATACAAAATTGTTCAGGAGAGGTGATCAATCAGTGAGTCAGTCAGTCAATCAGTGAATCAGCACGAGTAGCTATATATATATTAACTAGTAGGGCGCGTGTGTGCGCGGGCCACATGTGGCCCGCGTGCAGCCATCCCGCCCATAAAGGTATCGCCGTCATCTCCATCGCCAATTGGAATCCGATGGGCAGTGAGCTGAATAAATTATCAAGGAGCACTATCATGGTTTTAAAGATAGTTACGGGCAGTTCGAAGAAAAAAATACGCTGAACCTCATAGATGAGGTTCAGCGTATTTTTTGTTCGAACAGCCCTTAACTATCTTTAAAACCATGACAGTGCTCCTCAATCATCATCCAAATCCTAGATCATTGTCTCTTTTCATAATAGGTATGTACATTTTCCATGGAAAGATAAATTCCGCCACAGTGAATTATTTTCCATGCATTCCGTAGAACTTGAGATCCTGATCACCTCTTGCGAAGAAACCACTTTCTTATCTTTTATACTTTCCGAGATAGAACAACACGAAATTTGTATGGCGGCCATCTTGAATCCGCTTTTTTGATTTTTTTCAGCAAACTGCCAATTGGATGACGTGTCGAGTTACATTTGGTCGAGCACCCCCCACCTATCTCCGATACCCTGGCTGTACTCTTCACCCGTCTCCGAAATCCTCAATCATCAGCTCTCTCCATATTTTTCTCTAGTAATTCTCCGAAAAACCGCATCAAAACCTTGCATAGTTACCAACATTTAGTTTCTTCAAGATTCCCCATACATTTTCTATGGAAAAATAAATTCCGCCATTTTGATTTTTTTTTCAATCCATCAAATAGACCTTTCGGTCCTGATCAGTTCTTGTCAAGAAACCGTTCTTCCATCTTTTATACTTTCCGAGAAATCGACGAAATTCGTATGGCGGCCATTTTGAATCCGCCATTTTGAATTTTTTTTCAGCTAACTGCCAATTGGATGACATTTTAAATGACATTTGGTCGAGCACCTCCCACCTATCTCCAATACCCTTGGCTGTGCTCTTCATCCGTCTCCGAAATCCTCAATCATCAGCTCTCTCCGTATTTTTCCTCCGAATGAATTTTTCTCTTCTATACGAAATGGTAATTGAAAAAAAAAATTTTCATACAAAATTGTTCAGGAGAGGTGATCAATCAGTGAGTGAGTGAGTGAGTGAATCAGCACAAGTAGCTATATATATAGTAATGGCGAAAGAACGAATGCTGGGTCAGATGACGACCTCCGTGGTTGAGTGTTTAGCGTGCCGGTTTTCAAGGCGCCGCCATCTCTGAGGTTCCGGGTTCAATCCCCGGTCGGGTTGTCTACATTGTTTCGGGTCTGGGTGTTGTGGTACCTTCGTTGTTTCCACAGATATGGATGTTTCTGATTTCCTTAACACAAATGCATAAGCTGCTTACTAAGGGATCGGAGCAATGTATGTGATGTTGTCCACTATTCATTAGAAACAAAAATTAAAAAGCTTTTTAATAAAAAAATCTCTGTGTCCAGTAATCCCAATGAATTGTTTTCAAGGTAAAATTCAACTTGGTCCCCGAAAACAACGCACCAGTGAACATCGCACAAGCGTTTCAGCTGGTGTTCATCATTTTCGCTATTGCCGTAAGTACATACCAGCTGTAGCCATAATTATGACATATTGCAGAGTCCTTCCTTGCGTTTTTTTATGCTATACAAGTTAGTACTTGACTGCGATCTCACCTGATGGTAAGTGATGATGCAGTCGAAGATGTTAGCGTACTAACTTGGAAGGTTAAGTCACCCCAACGGTTTCTACACAGCATCATACCGGAACGCTAAATCGCTTGGCGGTACGTCTTTGCTGGTAGGGTGGTAACTAGCCACGGCCGAAGCCTCCCACCAGACCAGACCTGAGCCAATTTAGAAATTATAAAATTCCAAAGTGGCCCGTGGCGGGAATCGAACCCGCGACCTCCCACTCGAATCCGAGCGTGCGTCCCCTGCGCCACGGAGGTCGTCATTGGCGGTTGTCGAAAAATTCGAATTTGGGTCAGCAAGTTTGTGTATTCTATTGTTTCCTATTGCTTCCAGCTCGCGGGTCATCTGTTCTCTAAACCGATTTGGATGGAGTACCGCAGCGCGCAGGTGATGAAGCAGATCACCATGGCGACGTCCTCCGCGGTCATCATCTACATGGTGATGACGCTCAAGGCTCGCTGCGATCATGGTGTGTTCATCAATATCTTATCATCTATCCATCTATCCTACAGCCCCATGGACCCTGGCCTCCTCCACAATATTCCTATCCACTTTTCGCGATCCTTCCACTCCCTACGTCAGTTGATGTAAGTATTTACCTATGCTCCTTAAGGTCTTGTTCCACACCATCAGCCCAACGTTTTTTAGGGTTCCGTATCCAAAGGGTAAAACGGCACCCTATTACTAAGACTTCGCCGTCCGTCCTTCCTCTGTCACGGACTGTATCTCTTGAACTGTGATAGTTAGACTCTTGAAATTTGATTGAAAATTTGATTGATTGTACCTAATTGTACTCGTAAATGTGACTCTAGATTATTTTGCATGCCATTGGGCTGAATTTGGAAATACGAGTACTAACACTATTGAATAAGACCTTTTGTAATTAACCCAAATTCGCAATAGAGACATTGATTGATTGATTGATTGAAATTTTCACAGATGATGTATTTCTGTTACATCATCTGTGAAAATTTAACAACAAATACAAAAAAAATAGAGATGTTTGGCGTTGGTCTTGATGGTACGAAATCCTCAGTGTGTCCCACTTGGTCATGATTTTCACGTCCCTAGAAATCGGCATACGTTCCAAATGTCCCGCCAATCTCAAGCGTTGTGACTTGTGGCTTTACAGTTCGCTCGGCGCGTGCGCGGAGATAAGACGTACCTACATGTCCCATATTTTTATGTACTAAAATTGAAGTGTGCGCATAGGAGTGAAGCATTATTATTTTGCATTCAGATTTTTGTGTTTAACTGTTTGCGGCTACATATTATTATACCTACGACATGGCTAAATGTGCAAAATGCAATAAAGTTGTCACGAAAAAAAACCCAGGATTGCTGTGTGGACGCTGCAACAAGTGGATGCACGGGGAATGCGTGTCTTTGAGCCATGAACAACTAACGACATTACATGCTACTGAAGCCGACTGGAAATGCCGGGCATGCAGCGGTTCTTCAAAACAAAAACGAATTTCGGTAATTCTTCCGGACCCTGAGGAGGATGACGTCACCGATACGGATTCTATAACGGCTGGCGTCAGCATCGACCCCAACAGTCAGAAAATACTAACCACCGTGCTATCTACGATTCGGCACGAAATTCGCGAAACAATACAAGAAGAACTTAAGAGAACCCTCAAATTTTATTCAGACAAAATTGACGACTTCCAAGTAAAAATCGACAACTATGAAGAAAAAATTAAAATAGCTGACAATCAATGTAAAGATCTAAATAATAAATATATAAATATGAAAAATAATCTAGAATCCATACAAATCAAATTAAATACTCTAGAACAAGAAAAAATCGAAAATACTCTGGAAATAAGTGGAATACCTAAAGAAGAAAAAGAAAATCTCACTGAAATAATGCAAAAAATTGGAAATGCTATAAATCAAGACTGCAATGACATCAAAAAAATTTACAGAAAAGAAAGTAAAGGATTAGCATCCCGGAATAGAAACTCCTCGGTTGTGGTGTTGAGACTCCGGGAAGGGTGCCGGGACCAGTGGCTCGAGGCAGCCAAGACTCATACGATCACTCCACGACTACTCGGCAGGGATGGAGACGGCAGAATATACCTACGAGAAGCCCTAACACCAGCCACGGCATACCTTCTATGGAAGACCAAGGCGGAGCTGAAGGATACTAATCTAGTGCAGTTCGTGTGGTGTAAACGCGGTAATATTCTCATTAGGAAGTCCGAAAAAGATAAAATCCATTCGATTAGGTCGGAGAGTGACGTCGCAAAGTGGGTGACGGCGCTGAAAAAATGAATCCGAGGTTTGTGTATCCATCACTAACTCTTTGTTTACATAGTTAACTTTTGTATTTATTCAAAATGGACACCAATACTTTCAACTTAACTGAAGGAAATTTTAACTCGTGGAACGAGTACATCAGCTCGCTACCAAAACAAAAAGGACTTATTACCTTAACTGTTAACATAAGATCAATGTTACTCAACTTTACCACCCTAGAACATTTAGTCATTAATAGCCAACGCTGTATAGATATTATAGTTTTATGCGAAGTGAATATTAGAGATACGACTAAAAATCTATTTGAATTACCTAACTATAACATGTACACGAACTTGAGAAAATACAGAAGAGGTGGCGGTGTTATTGTTTATGTACATAGGAGACTTACATTTACCCCGCTGTCAGCACCTACCCAGTACTTCGAATCCGTTACTGGTTATGTTCAGTTTGATCGTGGTAACAAAGTGTACCTATGTGCCGTTTACCGGCCACCAGATACTTGCAAAAGAAAATTTATATCGGAGATATCATCATATATTACTAGAATGACGGACAGTTCTGACTTGTTATTTGTAGGCGATATAAACATTGACTTAAAACAAATATCTAATACAAGCACGGCCTACTTAAATAATATGTCAGAATTAGGTCTCATCTGTGGTATCTCCCAATACACTAGAATTGAAACGAAAGGACAACGTATTACTCAAACATGCATAGACCACGTATTCGCGCGCCTCGCCTCCGCGCATCCAGTGTATACTGCAACTATAAACGATTCTATAGCCGACCATAACATTATAGCCTGCACGCTGATGTGCGCGAGCGATGCGGATGGAGTCGGGCGTCGCGGGATACCTGGGTCTAATGCGTCACGGCTCATTACTATACTCGATAACAAGGAGGTGGCACAGCAGCTTAGTCAAGTAGACTGGAGTGAAGCGCTGTCGTCTAACTGCCCCACCGACGTGTACAACTTTATTTGTAATCAGTTCAACACTATTTACATCAACTGCTCGCGAGTTACTAAATTCAAGTCAAATAAAAGGAGAAGCTGCAAATGGGTTGATAAAAAAATGTTAAAAATGTGTGCTCAAAAGAAAAAATTGTATTTAATATGGTTAAAAAATCCTGACAATGTTGACAAAAAAATTTTATACAATAAATATAGAAATAAAACAAATAAATATATAAACTACTTAAAAAATAAATATATTAGGGATGAAATTCAAAAGCATTTTAAAAATTCAAAAAAATTATGGAATTTGATTAATGAAATATGTGGTAAATTTAGGGTATCTATTGATGAATTGCTGCTAAAGTCTTTTAATATGGAAAAAACTAAATTGGCTAATAGTTTCGCTCAAGAGTTTGAAAAAAATGTAAAAGCAATTTCTGTAACATGCAACCAATCCTTATTCTGTTCACACGTTGGGTCGGAGGGAGCAGGGGTGTCAATGAGATTGGAGCGGGCGACAAATGACCAGGTCTATAAAATTATTAAAAACATAGATGCGAAAAAAAGCCCTGGATATGACAAAATTAGAATATCGGACATAAAAATGTTTATTAGAAAATTAACACCAGTGCTAACGCACTTAATAAATACCTGTATTGACACCTCTTCATATCCCGAGCCCCTGAAGATTGGCATAATTAGGCCTATTTATAAAGGTGGAGGGCATAGTAATTTTAACAATTATCGTCCTATTACTATATTATCATGCATCGATAAGATAATTGAGAGGTACCTAGGTGATAAAATTAAAAAGTTCTTAGAAGATCACAGTATTATCAATAACAAACAATTTGGCTTTCAAAAAAATCGAAGTACTTCTCAATTATTATGCCAGTTCACAAATGAAATTAACGAGCACATGAATGATAAAAAACATGTGCTCGTTGTTTTCATTGACTTCAGTAAAGCATTCGACTTGTTGGTGTATGATAAGTTATATACAAGTATGGCCAACTGCGGAATACAGGGACCCCTCCTGGAATGGTTCAAGGATTATCATAGAAATCGAGCAACCTATGTCAAAATCGATAACACCTTAAGTGACAAGATAAAAACGACTAGAGGAACAGCCCAGGGATCGATCCTAGGACCTACTGAGTACCTATTATACGTCAATGATATGTGTAACCTATTCCGGGAGGGATCCGTGTATCAATTCGCTGATGACACATGTATCTTTGTTGCTAACAAAGACCTGCGGGCGGCCGAGCGCATGATGCAAGACAACTTCGACACCCTTTGCAAATGGGCGCACGATGTTGGACTTGTGATAAATACTAATAAAACTAAAGCTATGCATATTCATTCGGTGCATAATAAAGTAGACCATAGGGCCAAAATAGTTGCTCATGCGCACGACTGTCTGCATGGCAGGTTAAAACATTGTGTTTGCCAACCTATTAATATGGTTACAGAACATATGTACATAGGACTAAAAATAGACTTTCGTTTTAATTGGCAACCCCATATAAATTTTATTTGTGATAAGCTGAGAGCTATCCTTAGTAGGCTATATATACTTAAATATAAACTTCCCTATCAGACTCTTAGGATGCTTTACTTGGCACTGGCAGACTCTATAATTGGCTATGGCTTAAGTAGTTATGGTAGAACTTTTAAAACATATATTATGCGTATATACAAACTACAACTTAAAATGCTGAAAACAATTGTACCAAGAAAAATTAAAATGAAGCACAGTAATGACTATCACAAATTATTTACATATTGTAAAGTATTGCCAGTGCAAAGTAAAGTAAAACTGGCCATACTTAAAGAAGAATTTAATAATTTAAAATATCTTAGACGTAAAGAACGAGGCAGCAATTTACGAAAATTAGCTAGCTATAAAAAGTTTATTGTACCTAATACTAATAATGCATATGGCAAAAGAAATTATAAATACATGCTTCCTAAAATCATTGAAAATTTTCCATTGTCCTTGCAAACTATTAATGATAAAAAACATATCTATATCAGGAAATGTAAAAAATATTTATTAAGTAATTTATGATACTTACATTTACATAGATTTGTCATATTATATATATTGTATTTGTGAATAATTAGTTTTTATAACTTTTGTAAGTTTATATAGCGAACTCGCCATCCTCAAAATAAACGACAAGTTTCCTGAGGATGGCATATATAGAATGTATAAATTGTGATTTCATATTTTGACCAATAAACTAAAAAAAAAAAAAAAAAAAAAAACCTGACGATGGTGTCACGTCCTATAATAGCCTCAAGCTCGTGACTCATGCGCTGGCGCCTGGCGGTATCCGCTTTATCATTTAAGAGTATTTGCATCACTGTTACCTATCTAATTTCAATGAACTACTGGAGAAGTGAGAATTCCATAGATTACTCTTACGATACGATACTCTCTCTTTAGATACGGTATGATAAATGATTTAAGAGATTACTTTACCTCTTGTCACGCGGCAGTTAAGTATGTTGACTTAAAATGGCGGCTGTCAGTGTAGATAGGTTCTCCTCGCTTTTCCTCACGGTGCCCTCAGGCCGCATCTCAATTGGCAACCGAAAATGAGTTTTGTGAAGGGTTCAATATATACGCCACTTGCCTACTGTATTTTTCACTTTTTTAGGTTATGTTGCTGGGCTGACGAACGATCTCTATTCCCCTCCTCAATGCAGCATTTCTTGCGGGTAAGTTTGACAAAAGTAATTAAATTATACCACCGAGCAATTTAACCAAGTTTCAGCAGCTATAGGAATATCGACCAAATTAGTGTTAGCATTAGTTTGCACCTTATCTGGTAATGCGATAGATGTTGCGATGTAGGACAACCCTCCACCACCCATGTCCCAATCAACCTCGCGGTTATGGTTGGCGCCTGTTCGGTACTTGCTCTTGGCGTGTTCCCGGGGTGCCTTCTTGACTCCCTACAAATTGTTTCCTCTCGCTCCTTGTCCCTATGTGCTCGCTCTCCCCATTCTGGGGCAGGACGATACAAAGACGGACTCGCCTCGCGCCGTCGCTGTTCGCAGCAAAAAATTCTCTGTGTCACTCCAAGCCGCTCCGCCTCTTATGCCATGCGTGCGCGAACTCCAGTAGCTTTCCGAAGTTGGCCGCCGAACCCACGAGATCCTGATAATAAACTGGGCCAGAAATCGGACGATTCCATCCAGCAGTATATACCGGAGGTCCTCGTATAAGGAGCACTTCCACAAAACGTGGTGGAGGTTCTCCTCCGGCAGTAGATGTTGCGATAGTTGTGATGGATGTTGTTTTTGCAATATAGGAAACTAATATCGTATTTTATTAGAATTAAGACTTCCGTGAGTGGACATTATAAGAAGGAAAAAAGTAACGCGCGGAAGTGACGCGCGGAACGCAGTATAACACGGGCGTCCCGCGCGTCAAATGCCCCTGAAGAAGGACCCCTGATGGGTCAGAAACTGGTCGGGCGATCCTGACCAAAAAAGACATGAGTTTATAGCCGTTACTTTTTTCCTTCTTATAATATCGTATTGCAGCTGTAAGCCGCGCTGGAAAGAGTTCGAGCCAGTCTGCGTGGTGGACACCATGACAACCTACGTGTCGCCGTGCCAGGCGGGCTGCGGCGCTGAGGAGTTCCTGCACGGCATCAGGTGAGCATCCTCAGGTAGCTTGGCACCATTACAAACTCCTGCCCCATGAGCCAAATGACAAATTTCAAAAATGCACATCATATGACGTCATATTCGCGATATGTGAGATAGACCACGCTTCAGAACAGCTAATTTGAGCTTACTTTTGAATCTCCCAGGGTGTACACAAACTGCACGTGCTCGGAGAGCGGCCGCGCGGTAGTCGGCGCGTGCAGCGACACCCTCTGCAAGCAGGCCCACAAGCTGCACGGAGTGCTGCTCGTCATTGCCGTCACCTTCACCCGTAAGTATGACGCACGCTATGGTTGTGCTGATCAGCATATTCGCCTTCTCCGTATTACAGAAGCAGGCTCACAAGCCGCACGGAGTTCTGCTCCTTAACCTTAACCTGAAAAACTGCCGCACAATAACGGTCCTACTGATCAGCATAATATCCGCTTTCTCCATATCACAGAAACATGGAGAAAGTCGAAACCTCTGACTTTTTCGAGTTATTTGTGATTGTGGCAACAAAAATACAACCTCCTTATTTAAAAATATTCGTCGTCGTCGTCGCTTCAGCCGATAGACGTCCACTGCTGGACATAGGCCTCCTGAAATGGCCGCCAACCACCATGATTTTGTGCCGCCTGGCGCTAGCGACTCCCCGTGACTTTCTTCATGTCATTTGACCACCTGGTGAGGGGTCTGCTGACACGGCGCTTCTCGGTGCGTGGCCGCCATTCCAGCACCTTGGGTCCCCAACGTCCAACGGTCCTGCGAGCTATGTGGCCCGCCCATTGCCACTTCAGTTTGGTGACACGTTGAGCTATGTTAGACACCTTGGTTCTTTTGCGGATCTCCTCATTTCTGATTCGATCACGCAAAGATTATATATTAGTGTGATTTATATCATTAGTATAATTTGCCAATAGGGTATTTGACTCCAATTTTTTTATTACTTTATTATAAAGTAGAATTAAAATAATGACGTGCACTGAAAGAACTAATTAAATCGATCAAATAACAAAAAAGTTATAAGCATTTAAAGATTTGTGATTAGACAGAGATAGCAACATGAAATTGTGACGTCACACCTTACCAATGCCATAGCAGCTTCGTGCGGCTTCATACAAATTTTCGTTTTGCGAGAAAGGGATAGAAGATCCCCCCACTCCAAAGTTTAAACGCCTGTAACTTTGTAAATCTTCGTTGGATTTTAATATTTCTTTCACTGCACGTTATTATTTTTATCCTAGTTTATAATAAAGTAATATTTTTTATCAAATTCAAAAGTTGTCTGTGTTCCCAGTGCTGGCGCTGCAGGGCCAGGGGCTGTTCGTGCTGCGCGCAGTGGACCCGCGCGACAAGTCGGTCGCGATGGGCATGTCCTGGTCGGCAGTCGCTCTGCTCACCTACGTGTGCGGTCACTTGCTGTTTACGGCGGTCAGAGGTGAGATGTTACCCTTTAGCAATGTGTAGCTATGTATTCTGTTTCTTTAGGAAGTTCATCGTCATAATGTGATTCATCCTCAACTTGAAATGATCCGATTCTATTCTAGGTACAGGACCCCTCTCGATATAACGCGGGTAAAGATAAAGGCTTTGTTAAACAGCGGCTGGAAAGGTAACGCAGCGTGAAATTGCCGGGCGATGGCTGATGATAGCGAGGAGGGAGTGACTATCGCGTCTTGAGCCCAGAGACTAAATCAAAAGCTTTTTCAATTTCCACTGCTTCATTAAACTTTTTAGGGTTCCATACCAAAATGGTAAAATTGGACTTTCCGCCCGCCCGTCCGTCCGTCCGTCCGTCCGTCCGTCCGTCCGTCCGTCTGTCACACTCGATTATTTTTTAAAACTACAACTTACGTCTCGAGTGCGACGTGCTGAGACACTTTCACTGTGCTCACAGAAGGTATGTTGTTACGAGCCAGAAATGAAACACGTCTCACCAATCGCACATTCAATTATATTTTCTAACTTTTTAAATATCACAGTAATTACAAATTAATCACAGTAACACTTTGCACTGGTACACGACTGATAATGTCTGCATGCCTCGCCGCTCGCCCATTTTATGGACGCACACTCGTCACGCCTCCCTCTCGCCGCCTCACCTCGACCAACTTCGACACTTGTCGGCTCTTCTCGTCGCACCTCCGGAATTGCTCGTTACAGTCGGCCATCCTGTAACAATTGCGCCGCAATTGGCGCAGAGTACACTTTAATTCTCTAGTAAATCCATTAAGTCAATCTCAGGTTTCGATTGCCTCAATACTACTGTTGCAACACGGTTAACTGTTAAGAGCACGTTAATGACACTACGGTAAGTTCCCCCCCAGAAAACCTGCAGAAACAATGACGAGGCTGTGAACCTTACACTCAGTGCTCTCAATTTCATACATACACACATCATCACGTCTCAACAGTCTCTTAATAAAAATCCCCTTAAATTACCACCAAATCTCGGCCCCGTGGATTAACTTGACAGCCAAAACCACACCTGCTTAGAAGTGCCACAAAACCAACCAGGACAATACCTAGGCAGAGACGAACTCTCAAATCAAATGATGGACATGAGATTACTTCTCTAATCTGATAATATCAGTCTAATAATATCGGCCAAGTGACAAACCCAAACTCCAGGCTCAAATTATTAACTCAACCTCATAGTCAATCCAAAGCAAAACTATGTGCAAAACTATCCTTCAAAACGTTATCCTACAAAACTATCCTGCTCAACACAATTCTGCTACACTTTCCTGCTAAACGCTATCCTGCTAAACGCTATCCTGCTAAACGCTATCCTGCTAAACGCTATCCTGCTAAACGCTATCCTGCTAAACGCTATCCTGCTAAACGCTATCCTGCTAAACGCTATCCTGCTAAACGCTATCCTGCTAAACGCTATCCTGCTAAACACTATCCTGCTAAACGTTATCCTGCTGTAAACTCTATATGTAAACTCTATATGTAAACTCTATATGTAAACTCTATATGTAAACTCTATATGTAAACTCTATATGTAAACTCTATATGTAAACTCTATATGTAAACTCTATAAGTAAACTCTATAAGTAAACTCCAATGACGACCGCAACCAATTAAGCTCAAAATATGAAATTTCAGTTCCCATTAAAGTCAAAATGAAAGCTTAAAGAAACGCGGTTCAACTCATCGATAGAAGTTGCAATCTGATTTCGAACTCTAATTTAAAACCAAGTGGCCACCAAGTCTAAGCTCTTCCAAAATTGAAGTTTCAAGCAGACTCCCAACCGATAATGCAGTCTAAAACTGATAAACTAAACTAATTCAAAATAACCAATTCAAACTTAAGTTTCTTAATTGCCAAAATACTAAACTCAATGTAAATTTGCTAAACGAAATTCCAAATTTATAATACCGGCTAAGACTGATTAACTTAACTTTAACTCAAAAATATAAATCCAACCTAAAAGTCAAAACCTCTCATCTCATCAAAACTCATGGGAGGACGCCAAACGATAGCTAACTATTAAATTTAAGTCGACAGAAGTAAACTCCTAACTGATAACTATAACCTAACATGGAAATTAAAACTCAACTAACTTATCGAAAGATACTCTTTCAAAACGCTAAACGAAACATTAAAGTTACTCTCTACACTCATGGTGGCCGCACTATGAGACAGAACCCGCAACACTAGTAACCTCCCATTCTACCAAGATACAACAAATCAGGTTTCTGCTCGGTCACGTCACTGCCCCTTCAAATCAAGTCCCTGCTTGGCCACATCGCCTCCCGGTGCCAGAGAAGAGAGACAGAGCAGCGCAATGCAAATAAAAAGCTTCATATAAGCTTTGAATCCAGCATCGCTCAACAAGATCATAAGACTACTAATTTAGATACTAGGTACTCAACTTAACAGGCTGGAGTCTCCTCCGCATCGAAGGACTCGCGAATGATGCCTGAGCAGCGACCCTCCGCCGCATAACTGCTGGAGTTGCTTTCCTTCTCTGATGATGCATCTCGGATACCAAGGCTCTCTCGAACGCAGCATAGTAACTGTAAACATAAGAACATTTTGAACACATGTGATTGTGCCAGCTCGGATTAATGAAGAACTGTTTGTCAGGTCTGAATGTACGCTTAGGCCTGTCCTCAACATAATTGTTCACAATTCCTACATTCATTTCAATCAGCCGTTAACTTGTAATCCACTCTTTTTATACGCGTATCCTCTTACACAATCCATCCACCTATACGTTATCTTCCTTTACATTATTCTTTGTTACACCTACGTGATTTTCAGTCTACGTATTATATGGCCCGTACCACGCTAACCTTTACTCCTCATTTATTAATTTTATCGATAACAAGTGCTACTTTAAAACTTTCACTAACATACGTGTCCTTTGTCCTATTCATCCTATCCATTCTCATCACACCTTACATCTATGTCAAATTTCACCAGTCGTCTATATTTCACCTATCTCTTTTACTTCCCAAAACTTTGACCCACCCGACTGAGATTACCCTCTTAATTATTCCTGTAAACGATTTATTTCCTACCGCTTTATTATACTCACAATGTAACCTACTCATTTTCCTCATTACAAATAGCTACATGTAAGAACTCCTACTACTACTATCGTAAAATCCTGATAACCTCTTAACAAACAATCGACTCGAGCCTCTGTAGTAATACACATAAAATTCCCGCCATGCTACACTTGCGAGAAGTCTTAATCCTCGCTCACATATACCAGCACGTACAAACATACGCGTACATGCACGCACGCAAATAACTTTTGTTTTAATGTGTCATTAGATCCTTTATACCAAAACTGTTAGTACCAAAATTTACGTTTTCTACCTTATCCCAACAAAACTACCTTCTAAGATTTTATTAATAAGCTTTCAGATTTATTCGCTGCTTTAAGACTCATTTGCATAGGTACAACTCTGAAAATTGATACGATATATAATTTCGACTATATTGGACGGCTCTTAAATTCTACAAATGTAGGTACTTCCCGTCTACTAGTATATCACGCAACATTTTGATCACTGGTGGTTGTTAAATTAACTCCCTAGAAAACTACACAAGTACCTTCATAAATAACGTATCTGAACTCATATGATCACACAGTTTCACACAATTTTTTTACTGTGAGTTACAATGAACACAGTGCCCGACGGTATAGCAGTGGACTATGTCAAATGTTTAATATTTAAATCAAAATAACAATTGGAACAAATACAGCTCACCAGAGACGCCATCTGGTTGATGACATCACACATTCCGTGACATGACATCATATACACGTGGAGACACGTGGCCAGCGCACAGATGCAGCTCCAGCATAGCACGGCGAGCCAACATGCACGACGCGACACGCTGACCAGCGCGCAAGACTCATCAGTTCATCAGTTGTTCATGAAACATAAAAACAAATATTAGCAACGCCTACGTTACATCCTCGTTGTAATATTGGAACGATCATACATTACCAAAAAGCTTCTTAAAATCCTACGTTCAGTCTCAGGAATCCCAGCCCTCGTTATTGCGGTATACACGCGCTCATATCTTGTTCCACTTTGAATTTTTTTTTATGCCACGTAAAATGCATTGAAAACTTTCAGAAGTCATTCACTTGATTTTAGCTGTACTTTGGACGAAACAACTACTCTTATAGCAGATACTGCCCGCTTCCTTTTTGTTTCCACCATTACAAAATGTCATCATCAAATGTACCGTCAAATCTTCTCACAAAAATGAAATTGCAATGTATACTATGCTGCCATTGTTGCTAACCGGCTTAACAGAGAGTACACGCCTGACCCCTTATTGTCACTCCACCGATAAATCTCACTCAATCTTGTAAATCCTCCTTTTCACATATATCACGGTTTTCCGGGTTACAATCGGGTACAATTTAGCAATTATCATATTTTCTTCCGATTTTTTTTTAAAGTACCCTCAAGTAAAAAATTATTCCACGGCTTTTCTTTCTCACGTATTCATCATGCATCGCCTTCAAGCAATTTTTGAAACGATAACTACTTTCATCGGCACTTACATGAGACTTTTCGCTGGGTGTCCAATTTTCTTCAGTTTTTCGCAACCTCTTTGACGTCACGTGACGTCACATGTTCCCGGCTTTTCGCTTCACTGTGGGTGTGGTGAACAGTATACCACTTCTGACTGTTACGAGCCAGAAATGAAACACGTCTCACCAATCGCACATTCAATTATATTTTCTAACTTTTTAAATATCACAGTAATTACAAATTAATCACAGTAACACTTTGCACTGGTACACGACTGATAATGTCTGCATGCCTCGCCGCTCGCCCATTTTATGGACGCACACTCGTCACGCCTCCCTCTCGCCGCCTCACCTCGACCAACTTCGACACTTGTCGGCTCTTCTCGTCGCACCTCCGGAATTGCTCGTTACAATGTATTTTGCGCTCACGCCCCACCCGCTATATGGCGAAGCATCAAACACCAAGATCATCCAAATATTAAGTAGGTATAATTATTTATGTACTGAATTATTTATTATTGTTACCAAAGAATATTTTTTTGTTCCAGTGGGCACATGTCGATGGTTCGAAAAATACTATTGTCATCTGCAAACCAGTAGCTACGCGCACTACGTGGGCTGCACCTGCGCTGTGCTCGCCTTCTTATCGTTGCTGATCAGCATAATATCCATCTTCTCCATACGAAGAGCTAACAATAAGGAGAACACTATTATGGAGAACACGAGATTATAGCCCAAGATTATAAACCTATACTTAATTACTTAGATTTAAGACAAATTGTGAGGGTTTCGTGGGGTTTCAGCTTTAAAGTGATAAATAACATCCAAATTCTCCATACAATGTGCCAATTGCTTGAAACAGAGATAGCTTATAATTAATTATTGTGGAGATGCGAGTGGCGATCTTAAAAATATTAAAAATAAAAAATTTAAAATAAAATATTAAAATCTGATAAACTCACTTTCTCCACACTCGTAGCTTATAAGTAAAATGGTAAGTTATAGTTTTTAATTTTGTACAGTAATTAAGGAATTTATAAATATTGCTATTAAAATTATTAAAGTTTTTTTTTGTACCTAGTGTATCGTGTACCTACTCCCTTGATCCTGACGCTTTCGAGTTTGTATGAAAAATTGAGCACAGCGCCACTGCACAATTTCGAAGCACGAGTAGAGGTAGACCATGGTTTTTCTTGTCAGTGGCTGAAACTGGAACTAAGCAATTCAGAGAAACAGCTGATAATTTCTTTCATTGAATTAATGTAGGACCACTAGCGACACCCTCACTGCACAAAAGTTTGTGGCACTTTACCTTGTAGCCTACAACCTATTACCTACAAGTTGTAGGTAATAGGTTATAAAGTCTTTTCAACGAAACGCGAGACCAGACGTAAACAAAAGCCGATCATTTAGTAGTAGCGACGACGGAACAAACAAAATATGACTATCTCTTTCTATCTTGTTTGTTTGCTATCTGCCGCACCGCTCACGACTTTCGCTTTCAAGGTCAAAGCATGTCATGGGGGTTATCGTAAACATTTGGATAATATTTTATATTTTATTTTGTTCCCCTAATCATAAACCTAGAATAAATATTTTAATTGACGCGTGATATTGACGTGTCACTTGTCTCAACATTCGAAGCGATTGTATAGAATAGCGTCCATTCGTGTGGATGGCGTGGCGCTGCATGACCTGACGTGCCACTCAGCGTGCTTCTAGTGAGGCACTGAAGTGGCGCGTAACACGAAACTTTCACTTATGTTAAATCTAGTTTCAAGATATCATTAAAAAAATTCAAACAATACGATATTATTGTCAAAACATAAATTTATTTTAAATTTGAAAAATTAGTATACGTTAAAAAGGTTGCGCAACCCTGCTTAAGCGAATGACCTGGCAGTCGGTTTGTTTACGTCTGGTATCGCTCGAGATTGAATAGACTTTAGACACCAAAGGGCACAGCTTGAAACTCCCTACAACGAATGACGGAAACATACCTAAGGGGAAGTCACCTTTGATTATGTATAAAGGAAGTCACCGGCAAAGCTTCTGCGAACAACTCTCTAGCATATGAATCTGATCATTTACAAATGAGATGACTATTTTTTTAAAAGAATAAGTTACAATTTATAAATATGTATAACTTTTTTTAACCGAAAGCAAAAACTTAACGTTTACGTAGAGTATATGTGTTCTGTGGTCAGTGTCAGATACCTATCAACATAATTATGACATTGACTTAGACGTTTCTGTTGTTTTCAAATTTCAATTTTTAACTTCGCAAAACGTCAATGGCGGTTCCTGGTCTGTGGTCAATGGTCAAAATCACGTCAAAATTACTAACGCCGATCGTGATAATTATATCTCAATTTTCTTGTGAATGTAAATAGTTTGATAAGTATTTACGCAATGGCTGATAACAGAGAATCGAGGACAAAGGTAACGCTTATCTTTACTTCAGTACCCGCCTGAACTTCGCGAGTTATCTGCAAAACTTATCAAATCATTAGGAGTCAACTTTCGACCTTGTCCAATGCACAAAGGTCATAAAGGGTTCAAGTTTTGAAATTAGTAAAATTATTGAATATGCGAAGCAACTGCCGAAGTTTCAGATATCTTACCTGTCTGTTCTTATGTTAGAGACTTACTTTCAGAATGATTATACAGAGTTAATTAAAATTTACCCTAAAGCTTTAAATGGCTATAACTGCCCAAGTACAGTATGTAATTCACACATAATATCACATAATTCTTTGATATTTAAAGCAGATCACAGGACAGTTGATTTAAATATTATTATTAATGACTCGGGGAAAATTCCCATAGTCCATGTTTGTCCCAGGTAATTTACTTTGACTTGGGGAAAATTCCCAAAGGCTGTGTTTGTCCCTTGTTTGTATATTTACATTCTTTGTTCATGGAGAACCACTCGTTTTAGTGCTTAATATATCAAATAGGAAGAATGAATTTTCTGATATATTATGTGTTTTTTAGTTTGTGCGTTAGAGATTCTTTTTAGGTAGGTAATAAAAAACTAAAAACCCTTAAAATTAAATGCATTTTAATACTATCAATAGCAATAATACCATAAGTAGTGCTGTTCTTTTATTTCTATTTTAAAATTCAGGTAGAATTTAAGTTTATAAACTCACCTCCTTAGATAAAATTAATTGTGTTGAACTAATTTGATAAACTCAATTAATTAGAAGGATATATGCAGTATGGTTCTTAACTTGTTATTTCTGTTTTTTTTGCTGTAAAAAGGGAGTTTCAAAGTAAAATTATAACCAATAACATTAACCAAGCTTGTTTGTACAGTATGTTTAAATTGTTTTCTTTAGTAAATTATTATATCTTTTCGGTGAGTTTGTGTCTGTTACGTTTTGGTCATCTTCTTGTTGTTTGTTAGCTTTTAAATATGATATACTCATAGTGTCGGATCTCTGATGGACCATAACACTCATTTGGATAGGAAAGGGGTACATTAGTCTATGATGAGTATTCTTTAATTAAAAAAACCTATGAATAAAGAAAATTCTCCTCTTTTGAAATTTATTAAAAATGTAAAGATGATATTTTATTCCAAATTACTAATTCAAAATTTCAGGACGATGCCAACAGTCTGAGACCTGCGGTGAGAATATTTTGTAGAATTAGAGTATTTGATTTCTGTAAATATTTTTTTTTTTTGTAAATAACAGCAGGTAATGGTCGTTACATTATTACTTATGTTAAAGTCCAAAAGTTTAACTATCTTTTTACTTGCTAAAGTATAAATATTTAGTATAAATATTTAGGTGACATCATGCATGAGTAGTGTTTGTTTTTAAAACAATATTTTTTACATCAACAACTGCAAAAAAAATGTGGTATAAACATTGCTTAAATAAGCACTTGGACTCAATGCTTATGTCTATTTGTTTATTTATTTAAATTATACTCTGGTTCCAACTTTATTTTAGTATAATATATAGTAATTGCATGAAAATCATAGAGCAATTAGCTGAACACAGTAATTTGCATGTGTATGTACCTACTGTTAAGTTAACGGCATAAAGGAATATGGGAATATGGGAAGCAACTAATTTTAGAAGCAACAATTTCATCTTGGATGCTTCAAATCCTTGATATCTGGGTGACCGAGCTGCGCTTGGTAGTATTTCTATTTACTACTGACCAATAGAAGGCAGCAGGAGTCATATTTATTTTTTTGGTAAATTTGGCCTTTTTTTAAAAATGAATCCTAGCTCCTAGATCGATTTATCGCCCCCAAAATCCCCTGTATACTAAATTTCATGAAAATCGTTCGAGCCGTTTCCGAGATTCAGATTGTAAATATAGAATCGCTCGTTTAAAGGTATAGGATTAACACATTGTACAAGGAACCTACTATTTACCTTTTTCGTGGCAATGTAAACAGTGTACGCCAATTCATGGCTAAAATCATTTCTAATCTATTTCTTAGTCTTTTCTTGATATCTAAACTTCTACCACTGACCTTCCATCTTGGAGTGACACAGAGGGACAAGGAGGGAGAGGAAACAATTTGTAGGAAGTCAAGAAGGCGCCCCGGGAACACGCCAAGAGCAAGTACCGAATGGGCGCCCTCCCGCGATTCGGCCCCTATAACCGCGAGGTTGATTGGGCCATGGGTGGTGGAGGGTTGTCCCTACCAGTACCCTTCCACCAACTTCTTCCACCTAACTTCCATTAACTGCTACCTTTGCTAACTTTTCTATCTTTTGCCTATACCCATCTGTGAAAACTTTTCATTGGCATTTAGATAATTAGATGAACGACTAGACAGTAAGTGATAGCTGTTAGTTTTCCTTAATAAATATAAAATAAATATAAAATAAATAAAATATTATCTATCATTAACCATCACCTGACCAAAGACTCAAGTCAGTCAGATAATTATGTTAGGTATAAGGTAAGAAATAACAGTTTCTGTAATAATTGCGGCTGCCAAAAGTCGGCCACTTTATAAATATCAGGTGAGGAAGGTAAATAACAACTATTTGTTAATCTTATGGTTAACTTTTAAATCCATCCGCCAAGACTGATTCACTGAGTAGAAACGGACTCCCGACGCTGATTGCAAGATTTCTACAACAAAAATAAAAGTTTTATGGAATACGAGTATGTGTAAAATTCAACCACTAGAATTTCAGTAAAGTCAGGCCACGTGATGGAAGAAACTACAGGTTGCCGTCTGGATGTAGATACTAATTGCAATAGATTTGGACATATGGGGTATTGTTAGAATACTTACATCATTCCGAATAACATAGGCTATATTTTTTTTTGGAAACATTCATTTAACCACAGGGCAGTTGCGTTTAATTTTTAAATTATTTGCTTGTTTATTCACCTTTTTCATCTGATATGTATGAATTGGTCGACTCACCGACTTAGCAGGTATGTGGCCATTCAATACACATTACATATAGACACTACCTAAAGACATTACATATAGAAACTACGAGTAAGTTATGTCTGGAGACATCTCTCTATCATATGATTATCCAACTATGCAACGCATAGCGATAATTTTACCCAGCAGCAATTGTTAGCTCAAGCATTATAGTGAAATATTGATCGGTAGACGATACAATCCGTCGGTATTAAATTCAAGCGTTACTAAGGTAGCTGAAATCTTTATATTCCCTAATCTATAAAAAGCCTATCATCGAAAGATTTCATCGCAACAAAAGATTAAATGTTTATGTAGCTCACTCATCATTTGTTGCGATGTGATAGTGGATTACAAACAATATATTTCACAATATACGTTATTGGGTAATAAAGTAATCATCTAAATAAATAAAAAACTATGTCACTAAGCCTTATTAAGGGAGATGGCTAACTTTCGAACGCGAAAATTATATTTGGTTTTTCGCAAATATTGAGCTAATCTAATAATTAATAATTTTGAAAACTGTAATGGCATGGGCGGGGAATATAGCTCGTAGGACCGATGGACGCTAGAGACCCAAGGTGTTGGAATGCGTGAAATGCGAATGGAAGCGCAGTGTCGGTAGACCCGCCCAAAGGTGGACGAACGACATAAAGTCGCGGGACTGATTTTTATGCTGTGTATGTTCGGTAGGTCGTAAGCCATTTTTTGTATCCCTAGTAATGGCAAAAATAGCGTTTGCTGGCTAGATGACTTGTACAATTGAATGCGAAGTACAAAAAAAAATAATAAATAATTGATCATCTCTTATTCAAGTAAACAAGCCTTCCTGTAGATCTACACGTTTTCTGTTTTTTTTTTTGTATTTTTTTTTATCGACACGGCAGTCTATTCCTCACGAAAATCTTATAAACTTCATCATTATTCACTTATAAGATTATTTTATCTACAAGGTTACAAAAACTGAACTAACGAGACGCTTGCTACATCTCACTTTTCATCGTGACTATCCACTTTTTACAAGCTTGCAATGAGCTGAAATTTTATAGACAAGTTTAGCTGGATGACAACGCATGGTTAGCTGCGTGACGTCATTCTAAATCCAATATGGCGGAACACCTAAGATGGCGGACTAGTTATTTTAACGCATTTTACAGTATGGGTATGAAAAGAAATGTTCTGCTGAGAAAATTACGGATAAATTGACTTATAAAATCTAGCTTTTAATAATTTTTGGATTAGAACTTAATACTAATAATATTATTATTTTTCTATATTTAAATTTTAAAGTAAATATGCATTTTTCGACTAAAAGGAAGGTGGTTCGGTGGTAGTTCCAAAGTTGCCCTTGATTTTAGATTGGTAAAGGTAATCTGTCAATTTATGTCAGTTTATAGTAGGAATATTATATCGATCGCATTAAAAAGGCGTAAGTGTATATTTGTTAATCGTTTTGTTATGTTAAACCCTCTTAAACAAGCACAGTCTTATCAAATTGCTGATAAAGCTGTGACCGATATAGTCGTATCTCACTCCGCAGTCGGCTCGAACACTTTGCACATCCTGTGACTTTGATTTCATTACAAAAATATGAGAATACAATACAATACACAATTGACAATACTATATATTAATAAATGCTGTTCAAAATGTTTACTCGCATTTTCTAAGCTTTTTAATATGAAAAAATAATGAGTTCATAACCAATACGCATCATTTTTTAATAAAAAATCATTGCTATTAAAATTATTTGTGCGCATTTTGTTGCAAGTTGTTATGCTGATATTATGTCTCTCGCAAGTTTTTAGATCATAAAACTTAAACGATTGTAAAGACATAATTATAAGCTTTAATATGACGTACTGTTTGTCGATGGCCATGAATATTTTTTTTCCAGGGCACAGCTCCATACAAGTTTCGGCCATGTCTTTTAATTTCATGATTCTGTACCATGTTGCGTTCTGAACTACATTCGACTTTATGCTCTATGTTAATAGCGTATAATTATTTTTTCAGTGTTCGCAGAAAATGTTTACGTTTCAATATCGTTTGCTTGTTATACGTAGATGTCATTACGGTTTTAAACATTTCATTTCACGAAATGTAGCCGACGCGTTACGTGAATCGCCCAATACACGGTGAAAATAAATGGTTTTCGATGTGAGGCGAGGTGAATCGCTATTCGCAGTACTTTAAATTTTTGCAATTTCTTTTGACGCCATTAGTAAAATAATTTTTTTTTTCGAGAAATTTTGTTTTCAAAAATTCGCAAACCAGTAGTAGTACCGCGTAGTCACTACTATTGGTTATCATATTTTCGAGTTTATCTCAATTATTTTTTTTTTGCAATAAAAATAAAAATGCTTACTTTTCCGAAACAGTGTAGGTAATTCGATAGTACTGCTGATAATGATTCACCCTGCTTAACATCAAAAACCATAAATTGTTCACCTTGTACCGGGTTCACTGCTATCGCCACTCGTCGCTATCCGTCCAAACATCGCGATTCGCGCGATATGTCGCTGTCGCGAATTTTGTTGGGCGCGTAGGTCTGGTTGGGAACGCTCTAAGGGACATACAAAACCAACGAAATATTTTTTGAGTTGAGCCTAAATCCTCTCTAGCCCTCAGTAAATGCTTTTCACACGACTGCCCAAAAAAAGGAGCGTAATGTTTTTAGGGTTCATGTATGTATGTATGTATATATGTGATGTTTCTTTATTCCACCATAACGTCTGAACGGCTGAACAGATTTTGACATTATGGGATATCGTTGGAATCCTTACATTATCCTTACATTATCTCATTAATTTTTACATTATTTACTTGTTTTCATTATCAAATCTTCCATGCTTTTATATTTTGTCGTATTTTGAGATGATGATTATCCTATACCTTTAAACGAGCAATTCTTGTACCTATATATATTTCTATATAATCTGGATCTCGGGAACGGCTTTAACGATTTTCATGAAGTTTAGCATACAGGGGGTTTTGGGGGCGATAAATCGATCTAGCTAGGATTCATTTTTTTTAAATGTCGTATTTACCAATAAAAAAAATGTTACTCTATTCCTGACATCTAATGGCAAAAAGTTAAACTATTACAGTAATTTTCTTCTGCCATCTATTGGTGAGTGGCTGTGAATATCACAGCCACTCACCAATAGATGGCAGAAGCAAAGCTTGATCAACCAGGTATAATCATTTACTTCATATTTTTTCCCGATAGCTTGAAATCTGGAAACTACATGACATCTATTAGCGAATAGTGAAACGAATTTTAATGACCGCGGCCGGCATTTGTTTTAACGAGAATAATATTATAATGCTAAATGTAAAATATGACTTCTCCCGACATCTATTGGCGAGAAGTTATATATTAATTTTTTTATGGAGTCAACGAACTGGGCGCGAAAATTCAAATTTTATTTAGTTTTCTGGTTTAATAATCATTTACTTCATACTTTTTCCCGATTGCTCGAAATCTGGGAATATACATATAACATCTATTAGCGAATAGTGAAACGAATTTTAATGACCGCGGCCGGCATTTGTTTTAACGACAATAATATAATTCTAAAGGTAAAATATGACTCCTCCTATGAATATCTATACCTACGAGAGAGCGAGAAGTAATAAGTACTAATTTTTTTTATGGAGTCAACGAACTGAACGAACGAACAAAACCATTATAATAGCCCAGGCATCGAACTGTTTTAATGACACTGTAACATCTATTGGCGGAAAGTGATACTATTTTTTTATAGAGTCAACGAACTGGGACTCATTGCCATAAACCTACGATGTATAATTAGTATTTATTACATCGTAGGTTTATGGCAATGAGTTTTGCGGGCACAACATTTATGCATTTATATGTTTAAAAAAAAAACTGCTCAACAATACTCATTTACTTCGTATTGTTTCCCGATAGCTCGAAATCTGGGAATCAATATTGCTATTGGCCAATAGATGTCTATTGGCCAATAGCAAAGCGATTATAATAGCCCAGGCATCGAACTGTTTTAACGACACTGTAAATATGACTCTTTCTGCTGACATCTATTGACGGAAAGTAATACTATTTTTTTTATGGAGTCGACGAACTGGGCGCGAAAATTCAAATTTTATTTAGTTTTTGCTAATAGTGGGCTAATTATACAGTGTAGGTTTATGGCAATGAGTTTTGCGGGCACAACATTTATGCATCTATTTCATACTTTTGAACTGTTTTAACGACACTGTAAATATGAGTCTTTCTGACATCTATTGGCGAGTGCGGCACATCGTGTGGCGAATGAAAATAACGAACAACGAGAGCGACGTCTACAAGATTTGCGGCAGCGTGCGGCACAACGTGTAGCTACTGAAAATGACGAACGAAGAGAGCGACGTCTGGAAGTCTCGCGGCAGCGTGTGGCGCAACGTATTGCTACTGAAAATGACGCACAACGAGAGCGACGTCTGCGAGATTTGCGGCAGCGTGCGTCACAACGTATAGCTACCGAAAATGACGCACAACGAGAGCGACGTCTGCGAGATTTGCGGCAGCGTGCGTCACAACGTATAGCTACCGAAAATGACGCACAACGAGAGCGACGTCTGCGAGATTTGCGGCAGCGTGCGTCACAACGTATAGCTGCTGAAAATGACGAACAACGAGAATACCGATTGGAAGAACAAAGGCGTCGAGATGGAAGACGTCGTAGTGCTTTAGAACGTAATGATTTACCGACTTATAAATGCGCCGTTTCAGGAGCTGTGCAATATCACGCCTTAGGACCGTTTGAAGTTTTGTGTATCCATTGTGGTGCATTGCATTTTCCTGAGGAACGCGTCTCTAATCGTATAAATAGGAATTCATTTGGTGACTGTTGTTTGCATGGACGAATTTTAATGGAGCAACCAAAATTTTCAAATGAATTAGTACGTCTCTTTTTGAACCATCACCCATATTCGGAAGAATTTCATAAAAAAATAAGAAAGATAAACGCATCTTTTGCTCTAGCATCTTTCAATGTAGAAGATGACAGAACAATAAATAGCCATGGCGTTTATAGTTTTATTGTTTGCGGACAAGTATATCATAAAATGAATATGGCAGCACACCCGACCCAAAATGATGTTGGCGTCTTTGAACGGCCACAGTACGGGCAACTGTACTTTTTAGACCCTGAAGAAGCCGTTAATGAAAGAGTTAACCATCCATTTAATTCTGGAATTAGTACCTCAATGATGAAGTTATTGGAGTTCATCATTCGAGCGCAAAATCCTTATGCACAGGGATATATAATGATGCGAGAAATAGAAGACGAAATGAATCGGTTAACTTCTGCCCAAGGGTTACCCCCCCCATACGTAAAGCTTTTATTTAGACTTCCAGATCAGGCTGATCGCAGAAGGTTTAATATACCGGCGTGTAATGAGGTTTGTGCAGTTTTTACACTAAGTGCAGATCAAAGCTTTCCAGAAAATGAAATGGTTGTTCACCAGCGCAATAAAAACATTGTCTCCTTAAATAATGTTGATAAGCGAGTTGAGCCATTTACTTACCCATTATTTTACCCTGCCGGCACAGATGGTTTTAGCCCAGATTTGCAGTTACAAACGCCTTATGCCAGCCGCAGTCATTTAACTCGGCTTGAACTGGCACAATACAGACTTTCATTTCGACCAGAGTATGTTAAAATTTTAACAGATTCTCCATCAACAGAAGTACCCGATGTACGGGAACTTCCATTTAATGCACTGCATTTTGGAGGCCGATTATTTCAACAATATTTAGTGGATACTTACATTCGTGTAGAGCGTGACCGTATTCAATGGATAAAGTACAACCAAAATAAGATTCTAGCTGAACAATATACGAGAGTAACCAGTTTCATTAATCAACTTGCCGAAAAAAAAAATGCCACAGTTGGTGAAAAGATTATTTTACCCTCCTCTTTTCCTGGTTCAACGAGGTATTATACGGAGAATTTCGAAGATGCAATGGCTATAGTTCGGAGGCTTGGATCGCCTGATTTCTTTATCACCATGACATCGAATCCTAACTGGCCAGAAATAAAACAGGCATTGCAAATAAATTTAGAAGATGGAACAATCTTGCAACAGCTTCCACAGGATCGTCCTGATATCGTGGCTCGAGCCGCTAAGTTAAAATTTGACCAAATTATAGAAGATTTAGATAAAAAACAAGTCTTTGGAAAGGTATCGGCTTTTGTATATACTATAGAATTTCAGAAACGTGGATTACCACACATGCATCTGCTTATAATTATGACATCTGATGACAAGATTCACCAACCAGAAGAGCTCGATGACTTGATTTCTTCCGAAATTCCCGGAAATGATGACTTAGAGTTAAGAAAATTAGTACTCCAATGGATGATTCACAACCCGTGTGGCGATTTAAATCCCAATGCAACGTGCATGGTTCATAAAAACGGAAGAACAAAATGTCGATTCGATTTTCCAAAATCGTACCAGGAAGTTACATCTTTAGTAGATGATGGTAAACCAAATTACCGACGACGCTACAATCCGCAGTTGGACCCTCATAGTCCCCAATTTTCACACGAACATGCAGTTTATCGCAAAGACATAAACGGTCGTCGTATAACACGAGATAACCGTCATGTAGCCCCCTACAACGCATATTTATTGAAAAAATTTAATTGTCATATAAACGTTGAGTACGTAGGGAGTATTTTGGCTGTAAAATACCTTTATAAATACATTTATAAAGGACATGACTGTGCATCGATCAGAGTTGTAGAAGATCAACGGACATTGATTTATAATGAAGCAAATGCATACATTGAAGGACGTTGTGTCACGCCACCAGAAGCATGTTGGCGATTATTTGCTTTTGAAATTCAAAAAAAAAGTCATACTGTCCAACGACTGGATGTCCACTTACCAGGACATTTTCGGATATCAAACTTGGACCAAACCCATGAAGATTTAGCCGACATTGGCCAAAGAGGATCTACTTTGGAGGCTTATTTTAAGCACAATGCAGAAATTAATAGACAAAATCAGTCAAGCGATAATGTGTCACATCCATATCATTTTTATTGGCAGATGCCTGAAAATTTTAAATGGATCGGAAGGTCTAGCAAATGGGAGCCTAGAGTTCGCCGTTTGCGAGTCATTGGTAGGATTCACAATGTGAATTTCGTTGCCCAACCTGAACTTTACCACTTGCGATTGTTACTATTTCATGTAAAAGATGCAACAAGTTTTGAAGACCTTCGAACCGTAACAGACGTACATTATCAGACGTATAAACAAGCCTGCTTAGCACGAGGCTTGACTTACGACGATCAACAATGGATAGAAGGGTTACGAGAATCTGCATTATTTAAAATGCCTGTAGCAATGAGAAGCCTTTTTGTTCAAATTTTAATTTACGGATCTCCTGAAAATCCAAAGCGTTTGTGGGAGACATTTAAAGAAAATTTGTCAGAAGACTTAATACATGCAGCCCGGCAAAATGGACAGTCTAAAGAGAATGCAATTAATCGTGGTTACAGAATTATTGCTAGAAAACTAAACACTGAAGCAACAGAAGGCCGAAATTTCCAATACTGGGTACAAACTTTTGGCTTTGAGGACATTGATAATTACGAACTTGAAGATAACCAAGAGAATTTAAACACGGATGAATCAGCAGTATTGGGAGAACAAATGTACCAGTTACTAAAAGGAAAGCAGATAGAAGTGGTTAATTCTATTCTTCAAGCTGTAAATAATCCAGCTTCTGAATCGAAATGCTTCTTCATCGATGGCCCGGGGGGTACTGGGAAGACATTCATATATAAAACTTTATACTATATACTGACTGGAAAAAGATATAAAGTTAAATGTATGGCATTTACCGGTATTGCTTCCATATTATTGCCTAATGGACGTACTTCTCATAAAACTTTTGGACTAAAAATACCATTAACACCAGATTCAGTCTCAAGTATTAAACCTAACTCTTCTAAAGGGAGACAACTAGCAGAAATAGATATTTTTCTCATGGATGAAGCTCCGATGCTTCCAAAATATGGTTTGCAGAACATTGATCAACTTTTACGATCCATTGGAAATTCGGATCTCCCTTTCGGTGGAAAAGTAATAGTACTGGGAGGAGATTTTCGCCAATGTCTGCCTGTACAGCCGCATGCGAATAAAACGGAGTTAATAGATCTTTCTATCAAGCGATGCTCCTTATGGTCCATTTTTAAGACTTTTAAGCTGGAAGAAAATATGCGCGTTGATGTAGAGCAACGACAATTTGCTGAATATTTACTGAGATTAGGCAATGGCGAACTGACTATAAATACTATGGAAGAAATTGAATTGCCTCAGAATATCATTTCAAGCAACAATCTTATTGATGAAGTTTTTAGTAACTGCTTAGCCAATGAAAATTATGAAGGTATGAAAGACAGAGCAATACTTGCCCCTCTTAATAAAGATGTTGAAAGAATTAATGATGACATAGTTGCCAAACTTCCCGGAGAGTACAAAATCTACTATAGCCATGACTCAATAAAAGATCAACCTGAAGGAGCAGTTCAATTTACAACAGAATTTCTTAATAGCGTCAACATTTCAGACTTGCCACCACATGAACTGAAATTGAAAAAAAATGCATTGATAATGTTGTTGCGTAATTTGGACGTATCAGAAGGACTATGCAATGGCGTGAGACTCATGGTAACGTGTCTGTGTAATCACATAATTAAGGCAAAAATTGTTACTGGTGAACAATCTGGCAAAGAAGTACATATACCAAGGATAACCCTTGACTCGTCAAAAGGACAACTGGGATGCACCATGCAGCGTCACCAATTTCCCGTTAGAGCTGCATTTGCCATGACTGTCCACAAATCCCAAGGGCAAACTTTTGAATCTGTCGGGGTTGATTTAAGGTCAAGTCCAGTCTTCATGCATGGTATGTTATATGTGGCATTTTCTAGAGCTAAGCGACCAACCACTTTAAAAGTCCATCTTCCAAATGAAAATTCTCGACACACCCGCAATATTGTATGGAAGGAAGTATTAGATTAAGACCCAAAGATTAAGTAAAAAACTAAGTATCTGTATAATATATAAATATTAAACTAATTACACTCGTGATTTTTATTTAACCATAACGAACGAGTTCATATTTTTTTATTATTATTATGTCGATAAGATCGAAAAATATTTTTCATATTTCATCATTACATTAGTACCTATTTAATTCATATTTAAATATTGTTTCTACCCCAAATTACAATTACAAAAAAACCGAGCGAAGCTCGGTCATCCAGGTACTTTTCTTTTAAATGACGATTAGAGATGGTTACAGTATAGCTTACCCATACTTGTTTGACGTCTTGATGCATTTTTATTTTTTTATTATAAAAATACGAAAAAAGACGTACTTAGGTGATTATTATATGCATTTGTAAGCATTGATTTAATACGTAGCGTATTTCGTCATTTAAACTGACTCTTGACAACAATTGCAAAATATTTTTTTTCTACCCCCATAATTTTAAGAATCCCATACAAATTATATTAGATTCTCGTATTGAACTTAATTTACGTTTCCAAAACAAAATCCTGGCATGCGTGATTCAATTAAATAAACTTTTTAAGTACCCGTTTAAAATAATTGCGTTTAATTTAAAAATGGAAAAATTGACTATAATGCGGTATAATTTGAAAAACATAATATCATAGGTACCTACGTGATTACATGTCTGCTGAGGTCACTTCGCGACGACTCAAATGGACAAACAACAATACATAGTGTATATATACATATAGGCTTATTATGTACATACATAACCGCTGTAATCATTTCATCATTTAGTTTAAAAGCATCGCTTGTCGGTACGACGTCGCGTGACGTGCTGTTTTTTCCTCTAGTTCCTAAAAGTGACATTTTTGACAGGTCTTTCCTATTTCATTTGACAGTTCTAGTGATTGTTTTTTTTAAAGCTTTTGTTTAATTTGAAATAGTGTTACTTCGGTTATGGATCTACTGAATAAGGTAAATGGATGAAATTAAAAAAATGGGTATTTTTAATTGGCAATTAGGAAGGTACACGAATCCGTAACATGGCTTTTTAATTTATTTACATAATTACCGAATATTTAGGCGCGTTAATGGTTTACGTTTTAAGGAAATAAAACGCGTAAACGAGTAATTATTTATTTGAAGGTTAAATAGAGTTCGAAACTATATATTTCGCATATCATCGTGAACTAGTAAAATCATAGTAATCTAATAGTAGTATGTGGATTTTAAATAACGAGTATAATATTTTGAATAGCTTTTAGTTTGTAACTACTTAGATAATATACTCGTACATATAAAATATACATAACAAGTTTTCTGTGACTATCCGTGACTTTGGATCTTTAAAACCTTAGGAGAATCCCAGTACATGATAAATCTCTAAAATATCAAAATAATATTCACGAGTAACTGTCTCACAATGCGCCTCCGAAGATCGAAATGGGTTGATCGATTTTTATAATGATCTTAGAATAGGACGTAAACTATTTTTCATACCTACTTTTATATGGCAAAACAACGGTGAGCTAGTGTTAATAAAAAAATTGCTGAAAAGTCACACTATTACTTAGTTCGAGTGGCGAGTTTAACTGATTGTCGTGAAGAGCTCACAAAGTAGTTTAATCTCGGACTAATTTCCCAGCCTAATATTTAGTCTTATTAGTTGTAACTTGTAATTTACAGCTTTTTCATGATAGCAAGTAATGGCCAGAGAATAATAATAACTCTCGTCTCATGATAATTTAAATCTTAATACATGCTCAATTAAGCTTTTACATTTCCAAAGGTCGTAACTCATAAGCAAACACAAAAGCTTTCATAATAAAAATAAACCTTAAAGCTATTAATATATGAATGAAAATAGCTTGCATTGTAATATGAGAAGTCGTAGGTCTATGAGTTAGTATAAACTACTACTACAAAGCAGTTTGTTATCAAATGCGCAGTTAAGATCTTAGTTTAAATACCCATGCAGAATTCCGATTTGATCACCACAACTTATGTTAAGACTAAATGTATTATACATTAATTAATTAACAATTGAATACATCCTTTCCAATTAAAAATGTAAGACTTGTATGGTTTTCTCATGGATACCATTATCAGAACTGGACTAAATTGAAATGGGACCACACAGGAAGCGTCAGCTTTATAAGTGTTTTTTTAGTTAGTTTATTTTTGTTAAACTTAGTGTTGTATAGATTTCACACACATACACACACACACATACACAATTTAATTTTTAATAGCAATGATTTTTTATTAAAAAATGATGCGTATTGGTTATGAACTTATTAATTTTTCATATTACAAAGCTTAGAAAATGCGAGTAAACATTTTGAAAAACAATTTTTTAATAAAAAATCATTATTTAAAATATATAGGCGCATTTTGTTGCAAGTTGTTATGCTGATATTATGTCTCTCGCAAGTTTTCTGATTATAAAAACTAAACGATTGTAAAGGCATAATTATACGCTTTCATATGACGTACTGTTTGTCAATGGCCATGAATATTTTTTTTGAGGGCAGAATCCGGCCATGTCATTTATGTCTCCCCTCCATTACTCCCATTTCTTACAGATAAGGAGTCACCAGCGCACGCCGTCGGGGTCGCGCGACTTCAAGGAGGCCACCAAGCGCGATGCCCTCGCCAGGCTGGAGGTGGAACTGGAGCGGCTGGCGGCCTGTCTGCCGGACCATAGGAGGACCCTCGTCGACAAGGAGTTCCGGGGGTTCAAGAACCTCTTCAGCAGATTCTTGGCTGAACGTTAGTGTTGATTACAACCTGTGCAATGGATGTTTTGATACACCCTTAGTTAGGATGGCAATGTGTGGTTAGTTTTGTGACGTCATTTAAATCCAACATGGCGGAACACCCAAGATGGCGGGCTAGTTATTTTTAATGCATTCCTACAATATCATATGAAAGGGTTTGCGAAGAAGAATTTAAAAATGCTATTTGGATGATAACTTATTTAAGAATAATTTTGCGCTTGGTTCGATACTTTTGACTAAGAAAGCAGCAAATTTTGGATGGACGTAAACACTACTAATTAGTACTTCTACGTCATCACCTTGTAATGACGTAGAAGTACTAATTAGTAGTGTTTACGTCCATCCAAAATTTGCTGCTTTCTTAGTCAAAAGTATACTTCTACGTCATTACAAGGTGATGACGTAGAAGTACTAATTCCTACTACTACTACTAGGTGGGTAGGTTACTAGTAGGTGGTGTCTACTCAAATGATGGTATTAAGTTATGATTCAGCCGAAGATGTTATCGTAGTAGCAACCCTTAGCTTTTGTTATACATAGCGTCGCACCTGAACGCTTACGTAAACGAGAAAAACTATACTGGCCCCTTGCTACTTAAATGCAGTATATTATCCCAGTATACATCATGCTTACTTTGTATTCGTGCATTTTATATTCACCCACCCGAAGCGTTAGAAAACATTCTAATACACAAAATAGCAGTAGGAATTTAAACAAATTACTAACGCACAAAAGGTGTCCAAATTCTTACTGATCATGCCTTCCAAAATCATTACCAGAATTTTAAGACTCGATGCTGTCTTTTCAGAGGGGCCTTCCGTGACGTGGGAGAAGATCCAGAAGCTTCCAGAAGGCGCCGTCATAGACTACTCCACGCTAGAGACGCCGACCACAGACAACGTCCACCACATGCTGGACAAGTTGGTGGTCGTGAAGCTGAACGGTGGACTCGGCACGTCCATGGGGTGCAAGGGTCCTAAGTCCGTTATACAAGTGCGCAACGAACTGACGTTCCTGGATTTAACTGTACAGCAAATTGAGGTAAGGACCATTGATTTATAAACTAAGGATTGTGGGTCAGCGCTAAAAAATGTCCGAACCGAATGACATACAAAACGCGAAAAGACATACAATCGCACTTCAGTGTCGTGTTTGAAAATTAGGCTGTATAGTAATGGTTTTAAGACATAAATTACAATTTTATAGTTTGTGTATAAAAAGTCTCATGTACCCTCGTTTATAAAGCTTTTCTCAGGACAGTTTTTTCGTTAATTTTGTATTACACTCGTCGTCCATAGTTGCTAAGCCTATGGTAAGAACTTACTGATTTTTCTTTTATGCACCCTACACTTGCGAAAGGAACCTTTAGAAAGCTTTTGGAAGGAGGGTATTTGTTTGCTACTACTTAACGCTGCATCTACTGAACCGGATTGGCTGAAATTTGGAATTATACCCTGGGTCAATACAGTTGCTCCTGCAGAATTCTAGTTTTATACGAGCGGGCAAAACCTAAATTTTGTTGCATTGAAAACTAATGTCTCTTGTTTATCTATAAACGTTGTCGTGGCATACAAAGATAACACAAATTTGTAAATTGTAACTTGCAAAATATGAATTTAACGCATACCCATCTGAATTGTTGTATCGTGCAATATTTTCATATTTTCTAAAAATTTGCGCCTTCGCCTCCCCTTGTCCAACATTTCCCATAAATAGTCTAATGTTCTTGAGCATTTTAACATAACAACCAAAAATATTTCTTGCAGCACCTAAACAAGACTTATAAATGCAACGTGCCACTGGTCCTCATGAATTCGTTCAACACGGACGAGGACACGCAGAAGGTCATCCGCAAATACAAGGGTCTGAAGTTGGACATCCACACATTCAACCAGTCCTGTCATCCCAGGATCAACAGGGAGTCTCTGCTGCCCATCGCCAAGAACCCTGATGTGCATCAAGATATTGAGGCGTAAGTATTTTTTATCCTTGGTAAAGCTATCCGCAAGATCCAGTCTGAAGTTGGACATCCACACATTCAACCAGTCCTGTCATCCCAGGATCAACAGGGAGTCTTTGTTGCCCATCGCCAAGAACCCTGATGTGCATCAAGATATTGAGGCGTAAGTATTTTATATCCTTGGTAAAGCTATCCGCAAGATCCAGTCTGTAGCTGGATATTTGCACCTTCGACCAGTCCTGTCATCCCAGGATCAACAGGGTGTCTCTGCTGCCCATCGCCAAGAACCCTGATGTGCATCAAGATATTGAGGCGTAAGTATTTTTTATCCTTGGTAAAGCTACCCGCAAGATCCAGTCTGAAGCTGGATATTTACACCTTCGACAAGTCCTGTCATCCCAGGATCAACAGAGTCTCTGCTGCCCATCGCCAAGAACCCTGATGTGCATCAAGATATTGAGGCGTAAGTATTTTTTATCCTTGGTAAAGCTACCCGCAAGATCCAGTCTGAAGCTGGATATTTACACTTTCGACAAGTCCTGTCATCCCAGGATCAACAGAGTCTCTGCTGCCCATCGCCAAGAACCCTGATGGCCATCAAGATATTGACGCGTAAATATTTTTTTATCCTTGAGAAGGCCTTCCGCAAGATCTGGTCTTTACCAGTTCTGTTTACCCAGGATTAATACTCAATAGGAAGTCGAACTGATGTGCATGGAGATATTAAGGTCTATAGATCCCTAGAAATTGAGGTTTATAGATCGAAAGATAATTCTTAATTATAGATTGAAAGATAATTAATAGATGTATGCGTAATTAGTAGATTACGCATACATCTATTAATTATCTTTCAAATTCAGCGATAACTGATTAAAAATCATAGACATGCTGACACGTGCAAAATATTATTGCGATATACAGCTATCAGCGGCGTTAGAATATACTTAACCTCGACTTAGATATTCAATGAATGTCTGTTATGTAATGTTATGATATTATTACTATTGTTTGTGTTATTATTATTAATTAGGATAAGTATTATAAACCACGAGGCAATTGCGTAAGAAAAACGTATTCACTGCTATTGTAAACGATTATGGGAATTTATTTTAATATTAACGAAAATAGTTTCTGCCCGCCGGTTGGCAGTTTTCGTTGCTAACATTTTTTCCAGCCAATCAGGTGGCGTAATTTGTTTACGGTAACGATAGCGATGAATACGTTTTTCTTAAAACTTATCTTACAATGTATGTATATTTATCAAAACATGCAACAAGGTTGAAGGATTTTGAATTTGACGTCATCTAAGTCCAATATGGCGGAGGCTCAAGATGTCTGACTGGGGACTAGTTATTTTTTGTACATTCCCATGACATAAGTATCAAATGAAAGGGTTTGCAGAGGAGAATATGAGTAAACATAATATGTAAAAAAGCTTTTTTTAAACATGTTTTTACAATTAATTTATTCACTTTCAGATGGTACCCACCCGGTCACGGAGACTTCTACGAATCTTTCAACAATTCCGGCCTTCTTCAGAAATTCATTAAAGAAGGCAGAACGTACTGCTTCATAAGCAACATCGATAATCTGGGAGCCACCGTTGATTTGAACATCCTTAATCTTCTACTCAACCCGGAGAAAAATGGCGAGACAGAATTCGTTATGGAAGTAACTGATAAAACAAGGGCAGATGTTAAGGGAGGAACTTTGATTCAGTATGAAGACAAACTGAGGCTACTAGAAATCGCCCAAGTCCCTAAAGAGCATGTAGACGATTTCAAATCTGTCAGCCAATTTAAATTCTTCAATACGAATAACTTGTGGGCAAAGTTAGATGCTATCAGACGGGTTGTGGATCAGGGGTCTTTGAATATGGAGATAATTGTTAATAATAAAAGTTTAGCAGATGGTTTGAATGTAATTCAGCTAGAGACGGCTGTGGGGGCGGCTATGAAGTGCTTTGAAGGTGGTATAGGAGTCAATGTGCCACGGAGTCGATTCTTGCCAGTGAAGAAAACATCAGATCTGCTTCTAGTAATGTCTAACTTATACAGTTTGTCTCATGGTTCTTTGGTGATGTCTGCACAAAGGATGTTCCCGTCGACTCCGCTTGTGAAACTCGGTGATAACCACTTCGCAAAAGTTAAGGAGTTCCTGAATAGATTTGCAACGGTTCCGGATCTGATTGAGCTGGATCATCTCACAGTTTCTGGAGACGTCACTTTCGGGAGAGGAGTGACTTTGAAGGTGGGTTGAATTGCTTCTACTTCTATTCTATTTCTTCATTTCTTTTATCTGACTTCAAACTGTTATGCCAATCTACGCCCACAGACTGTCATTCCGAACACCCCTAACTGAGCCAATCGGTATGACATTGCCGATTAGACGATTATTTTATTAGATTTTTATTGTACCTACTTAATTTATGCATACTTTTTGATTCAGTTTTGTTTTTATTGTCTACTCCGCATAATATCATGTTTATATTGCTCCCACATCTAGGGCATCTGGAAGAGATCCTCATTTGTAGCGATAAGATGTCCTTGTACATGTCCTCTCTATGACTGTGTGTTTTATATTGTAATATTCATTGTGTAAAATAAATAAATAATAAATAGAACGAATAGTTGACGGCCGGAATTTAAAGCGTTATTAGTCTAAGGGCCTGTTTCACACCAGATAAACGAAACCAGATATCTAGTGAATGTATTTGATGTTGTGACAATTTTTGTATTGGGAATCTGTCAACATATCAAGTGTATTTGTTAGATAAAGTTTATCTGGCGTTTACATAGTTCCGTTTCAAGACGCTTTTTCCAAGGTATTTTTTTTGTATTTTTTCAGGGTACCGTCATAGTCATAGCGAACCACGGCGACCGCATCGACATCCCGTCCGGCGCAGTGCTGGAGAACAAGATAGTGTCCGGCAACTTGCGTATACTGGACCACTAGTTAGCGGTTACTAGGATAAGGCTCTCCGCCATCGTAACTTCGAATACTCTAGCAACTCGGAGATGAGAGGGGTTAGACCTAAGGCCTGATTGCATAAGACGAGACTATATTATAATCGTTTGCAAATTCCGCCCCCCGATTGTTTATAAAAAGATTGTTTATAAACAAAGTTTATAAACAATTACAATAATATGAATACGTTTTTCTTACACAATCTGGGGGGTAGTTTTTGAATGAATTTTGAGTCGACTCGCATCGCACAAACAAATCGAATGCCTATACACATTTACAGCCAGCGCCATCTATTGACAGCCGCTGTAAATGTATGGAGGCATTCGACTCGTATGTGCGATGCGAGTCGACTCGAAATTCGTACAAAAACCTGTACTCTATGATGTAGAATTCCTCCATACATTTACAGCCAACGCCATTTTTGGACAGCCGCATGTCAGTGACTGTCAATAGATGGCGTTGGCTGTAAATGTATGGAGGCATTCGACTCGTTTGTGCGATGCGAGTCGACTCGAAATTCGCACAAAAACCTGTGCTCTATGATGTAGAATTCCTCCATACATTTACAGCCAACGTCATCTTTGGACAGCCGCATGTCAGTGACTGTCAATAGATGGCGTTGGCTTTAAATGTATGGAGGCTTTCTATTCGTTTGTGCGATGCGAGTCGACTCGAAATTCGCACAAAAACCTGTGCTCTATGATGTAGAATTCCTCCATACATTTACAGCCAACGTCATCTTTGGACAGCCGCATGTCAGTGACTGTCCAAAATGGCGTGGGCTGTATATGTATGGAGGCATTCGACTCGTATGTGCGATGCGAGTCGACTCGAAATTCGTACAAAAACCTGTTCTCTATGATGTAGAATTCCTCCATACATTTACAGCCAACGCCATCTTTGGACAGCCGCATGTCAGTGACTGTCAATAGATGGCGCTGGCTGTAAATGTATGGAGGAATTCGACTCGTTTGTGCGATGCGAGTCGACTCGAAATTCGTACAAAAACCTGTACTCTATGATGTAGAATTCCTCCATACACATACAGCCAACGTCATCTTTGGACAGCTGCATGTCAGTGACTGTCAATAGATGGCGTTGGCTGTAAATGTGTGGAGGAATTCGACTCGTTTGTGCGATGCGAGTCGACTCGAAATTCGTACAAAAACCTGTACTCTATGATGTAGAATTCCTCCATACATTTACAGCCAACGCCATCTTTGGACAGCCGCATGTCAGTGACTGTCAATAGATGGCACTGGCTGTAAATGTATGGAGGCATTCGACTCGTATGTGCGATGCGAGTCGACTCGAAACTCCTACAAAAACCTGTACTAACCCTAACTGAGGGATAGTGAAAAATTATATTTGAAATTTTAAACTTCTTTCGTCTGATACAACTCATACAGCGTTTTAAAATCTACTATCTCTTTTACTAAGGCTTGGTTGGAAGGGGATAGCACTAGTCCTTAGAAATTGTTCTTAACTCGGCATATAATATGATGAATAGTGAAAAATTATATTCGAATGTTGTCTTTCTATGCACTTATTTTTTAGCGCGTCTATGCGTCCTTTCACTATGGTATGGTTGGAAATGGATAGATTTTTTTAAGAGTAGAGCTATCCCTTTCTAACTGTACCAACTGTATTGTGTAAGTGAAAGGGATAGGCGGGCTAAATTTAGAATCGGTATCGCTATAAGCTTATAAACGTAGGATCACTGGCATATAAATCTATGGACCCTGGGTGTGTAATACACCCGCGCTCCATAGATTTAAACGATTTTCACGATAAAAGTGTGTAAGTGAAAGGGATAGGCGGGCTAAATTTAGAATCGGTATCGCTATAAGCTTATAAACGTAGGATCACTGGCATATAAATCTATGGACCCTGGGTGTGTAATACACCCGCGCTCCATAGATTTAAACGATTTTCACGAAAACCTATATAAACGAGGGTACATGTGTATTTTTATAGACAAACTAAAACATTGTAATTTATTTCTTAAACCATTATTATACAGCCTGATTTTGCTTAAGTGCGATTGGAACTCATTTCGCGTTTTGGCTTTCATTAGGTTCGGACACTTTTTAGCGCTGACCCGAAATCCTTATTTTATAAATCAATGCGTAGTATAGTAAAATTGTGGGAATAGCAGTATCATTTTCATATGTTTATACAAAAATCTTTGTTAAAAAGTGTTCACTTAGGAAATAGGTAAGTAGGAGTTTCGTCAAACGCAATACTGTTTATAATGTGAAAGTTTGTTAGGGTTTATTATAATTATGAAAATTTTGTTATTTAATTTTATTAGTATTGTAAGATTACAATCGATAGTGATTATGTAAGGTTTATAGAACATTTTGAAATTTAATAGAATGATGTAGAATAGGAATTGTTTGAATTGAAAATATGTTGTCCCGAAAGCACAAAAACAGCAGCTTTTTAATTATTTATGAATTTTATTTAAATATTTTGTTATGAATATTCGAGAATATCGAATAATTTATTTAATCAACTATTTATACTATAAAGTGCCATCGAATTCGTTTTATAAACAATTTTATGTTTTTTGTACAGTTTTCAAATATGCCAAATATTCATTAAAAAGTACCAAAAATATATCGGCAATAAATTATTAAATCTTATATTTCTTGGTCCTACTTAAAATATTTTAATTAAGTACTTATAATATTAGTGTAAAATGAAACAAAAAACAAATTGTCATGAACAATTATTAAACTAAAAGACGTCGTCGTTTCTAAAAATCTTTTAAATTGTTATACTTAAATTATGAAATATACAGAATGTTAATATATTATGGTAAATAAGCGTTTTTTATTTAATTAACTCAAAAGGAAGGGTGATCAAATACTGTATTTTGTATCTTATGTAATTGACATAAAGTTCATTATGCTAGATGTAAAAATAGTCGAAATGTTTAATTATTGAAACTTTCTCTAATATACAAAATGCGCGTGTCACAGTGTTTGTGGCCAAACTCCTGAAACGGCTTGGCCGATTTTTATGAAACTTTGTCTACATCCAGTAGTTCTGAGAATAGGTCGTAATCTATTTTTCATAACCCTCAATGGCAAAACAACGTTTGCCCGGCCAGCTGGTCTCTATGTTACATATAAAAAATCAAAAATTTGTTACAAAAATAGTTTAATCGCAATTATCTACATCAGGGTTCGTACCAGCTTTGCTGCAGTATTGTTTTAAGGGGGATGGGTACCATCCGGGCGCGAAAGAATCAAATTTTATTGTTTTTGCTCACAGTGGGCTAATTCCTCTGCTCAACAATACTTACTTACTTCATAGTGGTTCCCGATAGCTCGTAATCTGGGAAACTGCAAAAAATATCTTTCGGGAACCAATGTGGAATAAGCGGAAATTTTCGGGCAAAGTTTCTATTAAAAACATGTAAATGCAAAAATATTACGCCCGCAAAATTCATTGCCATAAACCCACAATGTATGTCTAATTCTGGTCTGGTGGTACGGCCCCAGTTCATAAATTAACCTAGAAAAGACTCCACTATCATCTGCCATTGGTGTACACGTCTGTGATGAGCAGCTCTGGCGCGGCGGGGTATCGGCTGGCCAGCACGCTGAGCGCGCCCGACAGCAGCGACAGACCCGCGCTCACCGCTCCTATGGACCAGACCGAGTAGTTGTGGAGCAAACAGATGCCGTCCCGTTCATACGCACACGTATAGTCTGGAAAGGAATGAGACAGGTGGTAATCGTTTTGTACCATGAGGTTTTTTGGTATGGACCAGATGGAGTAGTTGTGGAGCAAACAGATGCCGTCCTTCTCATGCGCACACGTATAGTCTGGAAAGGAATGAGACAGGTGGTAAACGCTTTGTACCATGAGGTTTTTTGGTATGGACCAGATGGAGTAGTCGTGGAGCAAACAGATGCCGTCCTTCTCATACGCACACGTATAGTCTGGAAAGGAATGAGACAGGTGGTAAACGCTTTGTACCATGAGGTTTTTTGGTATGGACCAGACCGAGTAGTTGTGGAGCAAACAGATGCCGTCCTTTTCATACGCACACGTATAGTCTGGAAAGGAATGAGACAGGTGGTTAACGCTTTGTACCATGAGGTTTTTTGGTATGGACCAGACCGAGTAGTTGTGGAGCAAACAGATGCCGTCCCTTTCATACGCACACGTATAGTCTGGAAAGGAATGAGACAGGTGGTAATCGTTTTGTACCATGAGGTTGTTGGTTTCCAGGTGAAAGGACTTTTCGAAGTCCATCTGCACAGTGATTCAGCACGTTAAGCTTTGTTAAGGTTAAGCTAACCGACTGCCATATTCCAACTTAGCCGAAAAATATTTTCTAGACCTTTTACTAAGTTTTGCAATACCATTAGAATTGAAAAAATGTATAAAAAAATTTTAGAGCGCCCCCAGCAAATTGACACTCCGGTAAAATTGGCACTTGTTGTCTATGGAATAATATTTTGCGGCAAAACTTTCATGGATAAGAAAAATATGAGATCATCACTGAGATACAGAATAATGGTCCAGTATCTCGAAATTTTGGGATAATATTCAAAATTTTATTCAAATCAAATTGACTAAGATAAAATAGCATTTTTGCCATCTAGTTAGACAGAACTAAAGAGGCAAGCGTGATATTTCAAAAAGTCATTAAATAGTTCTGATAATTATCGATAGATGGCAAAAAATAAAAACTAAAAAGTTTATGAAGGTGCGTTCTCCTGCATTTATGGTATCCTGGTAGTCCTGGTACCTAACCTACGTACCAAAAAATTACTTTTTGTAGATTCTGGATTCGGTGTGCACGCTCAAAGCCATCGATAGAAGCCATGCAATCGCTTAAAAGATACTAACAGCTTATGAGCATGTAGATAAAGTGCCCCAGCACGTTGGACAGTAGCCCGACGAGCGCGAAGCTCACGCCCATCGCGATGGGCTTGTCTCTTCTCCGCACCGCGCGGAGAATCACCATGCCCTGCATGAGGAACGACGCCGCTGCGGAAATGGAGAATATTCTATAATTTATCAGCTAAATGCTGCTTCGGCATTTAGTTTTTATATTTACAAAAATCTGTCTGTTTAAGGAGCACACCACAGGTGTGCCCGCGAAATTCAAATTTTACTGCGATTCTTGCAAATTGACTGCCATAAGCCTCTGATGTGTGAACAAATTGCAAAAAAATTTTGAATTTCGCGGGCAGAGTCGTTGATTTCGCCTTAAATTGGTTTTTATCACAGATTTTTATTATTTTTTTTTGTAATGGAATAGCGGGACTTTCAGACAGAGCTGGACAGAGGGGCAATTTTAGTGCTCTTAAAAGAAAGTTCCATCTAATTTTTTTTAGTTTTAGCTAATTAATGTAGCTCCGTGTATGTGTGTAGGTCAGCGAGTTCAGATCTACCAACCATACAAGAACATTTCATAACAATCGGTCGGATCGTTTAAAGTCTTCTCAACGGCTCATCCGAGGAAAGATTGCCGCTAGATGGCGCTGTCACGATAGTTACAGTTTTTAAGGAGGAGTTTGGTAACAAACACGAGACACGTAAATTTTATGTATTAGAAAAAATAATATAATGTAGACACCTACCTGCAGCGGCGAGGACCAGAGTGAAGAACACCAAGTAGATGGAGTACGTGAGCCAGCAGTCGGGGAGCGTGCAACTGCCTCGGACGGCGTGCTCCGGGCCGCATTTGCAGTTATCAAACAACCTGGTGAATATGTACAAACACTTATAAAACGATAAAAACATTACAAACTCTGCTGCTTTACAGACAGAACTTATATCCATGCTTGATGCTGCAAAGCGTTTTCTAAGAGTTTGATCCTCTTGAAACAGGCCAAAATCTGAATGGTAGGTAAATAGGTACTCACGTAAATCCATTCAAATCTTCATATTGCTGGCAGCCGGCGTGGCACGGCGAGAAGTATGTGGTGGAAGTGTTCAGGATGCACACTGGAGCGAAGCCGTAGCTTTCTGAGCTACACCTTGAATACAATATAATAATTAAGATGTTAAATTATTAAAATTACGGCTGAACAAAATATCACATAGGTAAATAGTTTGAAAGCGGGCCCGAAGAGATCATATCGTCAAAGAAACTTGTCAATCGCTTTGCCCAGTTTTCACGTCACCTACAGTGTCCTTCAAACTGAAACACAGTAATTACTGCTTAATTGACACTGACGAGCTCCGAAAGAAGAATCCTACCACCAGCACATTTGAACTTGAGACGTCTCGCTCAGTCAGATCACGCGGGTCCCAGGTCCTCTGGAAGTCAGATCCGCTTACTCAGAGCACGGGTCAACTAGAAGTCAGATCCGCTTACTCAGAGGACGGGTCAACTGGAAGTCAGATCCTCTTACTTAAAGGACGGGTCAACTGGAAGTCAGATCCGCTTACTCAGAGGACGGGTCAACTGGAAGTTAGATCCGCTTACTTAAAGGACGGGTCAACTAGAAGTCAGATCCGCTTACTCAGAGGACGGGTCAACTGGAAGTTAGATCCGCTTACTTAAAGGACGGGTCAACTAGAAGTCAGATCCGCTTACTCAGAGTACGGGTCAACTGGAAGTAAGATTCGCTTAGGTACTCAGAAGACGGGTCAACTGGAAGTCAGATCCGCTTATTCAGAGGACGGGTCAACTAGAAGTCAGATCCGCTTACTCAGAGGACGGGTCAACTGGAAGTCAGATCCGCTTACTTAAAGGACGGGTCAACTGGAAGTTAGATCCGCTTACTTAAAGGACGGGTCAACTAGAAGTCAGATCCGCTTACTCAGAGGACGGGTCAACTGGAAGTTAGATCCGCTTACTTAAAGGACGGGTCAACTAGAAGTCAGATCCACTTACTCAGAGTACGGATCAACTGGAAGTAAGATTCGCTTAGGTACTCAAAAGACGGGTCAACTGGAAGTCAGATCCGCTTACTCAGAGGACGGGTCAACTAGAAGTCGGATAGCACGGGCCAACTGGAAGTCAGACCCGCTTACTCAGTGGATGGGTCACCGGAAGTCAGGTCCGCTCAGGGAAGTTTTGAAGAGGAATACCCGCACTCCGCGCTGCACGGCGGCTGCTGGTACTGCCCCCCGTGGAAGCCGGCGATGGCGCCGGTGTCGCAGTGCAGGCCCGCCAGCACGCCGAAGAAGGCCGCCACCAGCACGCACACCCCGCCGCCCACCTTCGACGCGGTGTTGGACTTGACGAAGCGCATTCTGAACATATTGTCTTACCCGCACTCCGCGCTGCACGGCGGCTGCTGGTACTGCCCCCCGTGGAAGCCGGCGATGGCGCCGGTGTCGCAGTGCAGGCCCGCCAGCACGCCGAAGAAGGCCGCCACCAGCACGCACACCCCGCCGCCCACCTTCGACGCGGTGTTGGACTTGACGAAGCGCATTCTGAACATGTCGTCCTACCCGCACTCCGCGCTGCACGGCGGCTGCTGGTACTGCCCCCGTGGAAGCCGGCGATGGCGCCGGTGTCGCAGTGCAGGCCCGCCAGCACGCCGAAGAAGGCCGCCACCAGCACGCACACCCCGCCGCCCACCTTCGACGCGGTGTTGGACTTGACGAAGCGCATTCTGAACATGTCGTCCTACCCGCACTCCGCGCTGCACGGCGGCTGCTGGTACTGCCCCCGTGGAAGCCGGCGATGGCGCCGGTGTCGCAGTGCAGGCCCGCCAGCACGCCGAAGAAGGCCGCCACCAGCACGCACACCCCGCCGCCCACCTTCGACGCGGTGTTGGACTTGACGAAGCGCATTCTGAACATGTCGTCCTACCCGCACTCCGCGCTGCACGGCGGCTGCTGGTACTGCCCCCCGTGGAAGCCGGCGATGGCGCCGGTGTCGCAGTGCAGGCCCGCCAGCACGCCGAAGAAGGCCGCCACCAGCACGCACACCCCGCCGCCCACCTTCGACGCGGTGTTGGACTTGACGAAGCGCATTCTGAACATGTCGTCCTACCCGCACTCCGCGCTGCACGGCGGCTGCTGGTACTGCCCCCCGTGGAAGCCGGCGATGGCGCCGGTGTCGCAGTGCAGGCCCGCCAGCACGCCGAAGAAGGCCGCCACCAGCACGCACACCCCGCCGCCCACCTTCGACGCGGTGTTGGACTTGACGAAGCGCATTCTGAACATGTCGTCCTACCCGCACTCCGCGCTGCACGGCGGCTGCTGGTACTGCCCCCCGTGGAAGCCGGCGATGGCGCCGGTGTCGCAGTGCAGGCCCGCCAGCACGCCGAAGAAGGCCGCCACCAGCACGCACACCCCGCCGCCCACCTTCGACGCGGTGTTGGACTTGACGAAGCGCATTCTGAACATGTCGTCCTACCCGCACTCCGCGCTGCACGGCGGCTGCTGGTACTGCCCCCCGTGGAAGCCGGCGATGGCGCCGGTGTCGCAGTGCAGGCCCGCCAGCACGCCGAAGAAGGCCGCCACCAGCACGCACACCCCGCCGCCCACCTTCGACGCGGTGTTGGACTTGACGAAGCGCATTCTGAACATGTCGTCCTACCCGCACTCCGCGCTGCACGGCGGCTGCTGGTACTGCCCCCCGTGGAAGCCGGCGATGGCGCCGGTGTCGCAGTGCAGGCCCGCCAGCACGCCGAAGAAGGCCGCCACCAGCACGCACACCCCGCCGCCCACCTTCGACGCGGTGTTGGACTTGACGAAGCGCATCCTGAACATGTCGTCCTACCCGCACTCCGCGCTGCACGGCGGCTGCTGGTACTGCCCCCCGTGGAAGCCGGCGATGGCGCCGGTGTCGCAGTGCAGGCCCGCCAGCACGCCGAAGAAGGCCGCCACCAGCACGCACACCCCGCCGCCCACCTTCGACGCGGTGTTGGACTTGACGAAGCGCATTCTGAACATGTCGTCCTACCCGCACTCCGCGCTGCACGGCGGCTGCTGGTACTGCCCCCCGTGGAAGCCGGCGATGGCGCCGGTGTCGCAGTGCAGGCCCGCCAGCACGCCGAAGAAGGCCGCCACCAGCACGCACACCCCGCCGCCCACCTTCGACGCGGTGTTGGACTTGACGAAGCGCATTCTGAACATGTCGTCCTACCCGCACTCCGCGCTGCACGGCGGCTGCTGGTACTGCCCCCCGTGGAAGCCGGCGATGGCGCCGGTGTCGCAGTGCAGGCCCGCCAGCACGCCGAAGAAGGCCGCCACCAGCACGCACACCCCGCCGCCCACCTTCGACGCGGTGTTGGACTTGACGAAGCGCATTCTGAACATGTCGTCCTACCCGCACTCCGCGCTGCACGGCGGCTGCTGGTACTGCCCCCCGTGGAAGCCGGCGATGGCGCCGGTGTCGCAGTGCAGGCCCGCCAGCACGCCGAAGAAGGCCGCCACCAGCACGCACACCCCGCCGCCCACCTTCGACGCGGTGTTGGACTTGACGAAGCGCATTCTGAACATGTCGTCCTACCCGCACTCCGCGCTGCACGGCGGCTGCTGGTACTGCCCCCCGTGGAAGCCGGCGATGGCGCCGGTGTCGCAGTGCAGGCCCGCCAGCACGCCGAAGAAGGCCGCCACCAGCACGCACACCCCGCCGCCCACCTTCGACGCGGTGTTGGACTTGACGCCGTCGCTGCGGCGGACGGAGAAGCGCATTCTGAAAATCTGAACAATGTATTCAAAATTTTTAATCTGTTGATTAAGTCCACTATTGACATCATCTTCCAAAAATTTTGTTTATCTGTTATAATCCAAACTGAAGTTATTAGGGTCCACAAAAAAGACGAAGCGCTTCGAAAAAATGGAGGTATCTACTTATGCCCTTGCACTTCGGTGGGCTCGCCTTCGCAGATGTCTACTGCCTCCAGATAATATTAAAAGGCGTGTTGATGTCCATCAATCAATTTGCAATCTTCAAAAAAATAACTGGCCGAGTGCCAGCCGGGCCCAATAGTGTTTTTTGTGGATTTTGATTGCTTTTTGAATTTGTCATCCCTGTTAAACCAACTTTCGAATTTATTTTTGTAGATTATCTTGTGGGGACCATAGACATGTGAAGGTTCATTTGCCTCATTTGAGAATTCTAATAGAGTAATTACTAATTACTTATGAACACAATGTCTATTGAATATGCTGATGCCAGAAGAACGTACCGACACAAAGAAAATGATGACCAGAGAACGGAAGATGTCCATTATTGTTCTGGTAGTGCGGGGGTCCTGTCTCAAGGTTTCCACGTGGAATTTAGCCTGAAAGTTACAAAGGACGTCATTGAGATATTTTTACCCATTAAACCCCCTCAGTGGACATCCTCAGCACTCATGTTGGAAGCCTCTGGGATTTCATACGAACTGCTGTGCTATTCTACAAAATGAAATAGCTGCCAGACAGCTGCCAACCCGAATATGGCATGCAAAATTGTACTCTATTACAACTGACAAATTCATAAATGCAGAGATGTACGCTCGTCGCTGTTTTGCAGAATAGCACGGCTGTCATGTCTCAGGTTGGCCGGAAGCAGGAAAACACCATTTTTGTAGCTTGATTACACTTGGATGGATCTTACTCACTCCATAAGCCTAAAAGAGTTGAAACCACCTTAGGTTACTTATAGGGACCTAATAGTAATATTCGTATTGACATACCTGTATAGAAGCCGTGTCATAGTTCACGTAGCCAAACAGGGCTGTGTTGAGAAGAGACAGAGCGACTGTTTGAATCAGGACTGCTTTGTTGGACAACATGCGGCCGATTGGCTTCAAGATACCTAGAATAATATTAAAAAGAAAATATTACTATATATATAGCTGCTCGTGCTGATTCACTCACTGACTCATTGATCACCTCTCCTGAACAATTTTGTATGAAGAAAATTTTTTTTACTGATCTTTTCGTATAGAGGGGAAAAATTCATTAAGAACAAAAATATGGAGAGAGCTGATGATTGAGGATTTCGAAGACGGGTAAAGAGCACAGCCAAGGGTATTGAAGATAGGTGGGGGGTGCTCTACCAAATGTCATTTGAAATGTCATCCAATTGGCAGTTAGCTGAAAAAAATTCAAAATGGCGGATTCAAAATGGCCGCCATTCGAATTTCGTCGATATCTCGGAAAGTATAAAAGATGGAAGAATGGTTTCTTGACAAGAGCTGATCAGGACTTGAAGGTGAAAACAATGAAAAGAAAAAAAAAACAAAATGGCGAAATTTATTATTTTCATAGAAAATGTATGGGAAAAGATGACTAAGGGTTGTGGATACCTTTATAGGCGGGAAGACAGACCGCGGGCCACATGTGGCCCGCGCACCCACGCGCCCTACTAGTTAATATATATATAGCTACTCGTGCTGATTCACTGACTGATTATCACCTCTCCTGAACAATTTTGTATGAAAATTTATTTTTTCACGGATGGGGTCTTATAGAAGAAAAGAAATCAATCCGAGGAAAAATATGGAGAGAGCTGATGATTGAGGATTTCGAAGACAGGTAAAGAGCACGGGGAGGGTATTAAAGATAGGTGGGGGGTGCTCGACCAAATGTCTTTCGAAATGTCATGCAATTGGCAGTTAGCTGAAAAAAAGTTCAAAATGGCGGATTCAAAATGGCCGCCATTCGAATTTCGTCGATATCTCGGAAAGTATAAAAGATGGAAGACCGGTTTCTTGACAAGAGTTAATCAGGACCCGAAGGTCTACGCGATGAATAGAAAATAAATCCAAAATGGCGAAATTTTTTTTTACCATAGAAAATGTAAGGCGAATTTCGAAGGGATTTTTATGGGCGGGAAGACAGCACGCGGGCCACATGTGGCCCGCGCCCCCACGCGCCCTACTAGTTAATATATATATAGCTGCTTGTGCTGATTCACTGACTGACTGATTATCACCTCTCCTGAACAATTTTGTATGAAAATTTTTTTTTTCACGGATGGGGTCTTATAAAAGAAAAAAATTCAATTTTAAGAAAAATACGGAGAGAGCTGATGATTGAGGATTTAGAAGACAGGTGAAGAGCACAGCCAGGGTATTGGAGATAGGTGGGGGGTGCTCGACCAAATGTCATTCTAAACGTCATCCAATTGGCAGTTACCTGAAAAAAAATTCAAAATGGCGGATTCAAAATGGCCGCCATTCGAAATTCGTCGATATCTCGGAAAGTATAAAAGATGGGAGAATGATTTCTTGACAAGAAGTAATCAGGACCCGAAGGTCTACGCGATGAATAGAAAAAAAAATCCAAAATGGCGGAATTTATTTTTCAGTAGAAAATGTATGGGGAATGTTGAAGAGACTAACAGTTGGTAATTATGCAAGGTTGTGATGCGTTACTAGAGAAAAATATGGAGAGAGCTGATGATTGAGGATTTCGGAGACGGGTGAAGAGCACAGCCAGGGTATCGAAGATAGGTGGGGGGTGCTCGACCAAATGTAACTCGAAACGTCATCCAATTGGCAGTTGGCTGAAAAAAAATCAATATGGCGGATTCAAGATGGCCGCCATACTTTCGTGTTTTTATATCTCGGAAAGTATAAAAGATAAGAGAGTGATTTCTTTGCAAGACATAATTAGAATCTCAAGGTCTACGGGATGAATGAAAAAAAATCAAAGTGGTTGAATTTATTTTTCCATGGAAAATGTGAATGCTACAATAAACCCAAAGGCCTATGAAAAAGTATGAGAAGAGATGGTCTACGATTTGGATGATGATTGAGGAGCACGGTCATGGATTTAAAGATAGTTATAAGGGCTGTTTGAATAAAAAATACACTGAACCTCTATGAGGTTCAGTGTATTTTTTATTCAAACAGCCCTTAACTATCTTTAAATCCATGACCGTGCTCCGAGGTAATTCTTTTAGCCCATTGCCAATCGGATTCCAATTGGCGATGGAGATGACGGCGATTCTTTTATAGGTGAGAAGACAGCCCGCGGGCCACATGTGGCCCGCGCTCCCACGCGCCCTACTACTTTACTATATATATAGCTGCTTGTGCTGATTCATTCACTCATTGATCACCTCTCCTGAACAATTTTGTATGAAAAAAATTTTTTTCAAGTATGGGTTCGTATAGAAGGTAAAAATTCATGAGGAGGAAAAATACGGAGAGAGCTGATGATTGAGGATTTCGGAGACGGATGAAGAGCACAGCCAAGGGTATTGGAGATAGGTGGGGGGTGCTCGACCAAATGTCATTTGAAACGTCATCCAATTGGCAGTGAGCTGAAAAAAAAATCAAAATGGCGGATTCAAAATGGCCGCCATTCGAATTTCGTCGATATCTCGGAAAGTATAAGAGATGGAAGAACGGTTTCTTGACAAGAGTTAATCAGGACTCGAAGGTCTAGGTGATGAATAGAAAAAAAAATCCAATATGGCGGATTTTTTTTTCCATAGAAAATGTATGGGGAATATTGAAGAGACTAAAAGTTGGAAGGCAAATAGGGGGGAAGACGGCACGCGGGCCACATGTGGCCCGCGCCCTCACGCGACCTACTAGTAATATATATATAGCTGCTTGTGCTGATTCACTGACTGACTGATTGATCACCTCTCCTGAACAATTTTGTATGAAAAATTTTTTTTTCAATTACCATTTCGTATAGAAGAGAAAAATTCATTCGGAGGAAAAATACGGAGAGAGCTGATGATTGAGGATTTCGGAGACGGATGAAGAGCACAGCCAAGGGTATTGGAGATAGGTGGGGGGTGCTCGACCAAATGTCATTCGAAACGTCATCCAATTGGCAGTGAGCTGAAAAAAAATTCAAAATGGCGGATTCAAAATGGCCGCCATTCGAATTTCGCCGATATCTCGGAAAGTATAAAAGATGGAAGAATGGTTTCTTGACAAGAAGTGATCAGGACCCGAAGGTCTATTTGATGGATAGAAAAAAAATTCAAAATGGCGGAATTTTTCCATAGAAAATGTTTGAGAAAAGATGACTGAGGGTTGCGATACCTTTATAGGCGGGAAGACAGCACGCGGGCCACATGTGGCCCGCGCACACACGCGCCCTACTAGTTTAGTTATAAGATAATACCTACTTAATTAAACTTAGTTTTGCCTATTTTGTATTTTAATCTCAATCCCTCCTCTTCTTAGAATGGGAGTTTTGCGTTTGAGATCATTATGGTGAACCTCCAGATTATGATTAGTTAAGTTAATGTTAAGTTTTTTGTGAGAACAGAGGCTCCAGTCTCGGCTATAGGTAGGTTACCTACCGGCAAAGATGCTGCTAAGGTTAGATACCTTTGCAGCATCATTGCGTTCCGCGGTGCTGTGTAGCAACGGTCAGGGGCTATTAATCCCTTCCAAGTACGTAACTTCGGCTGCGTCGTCACTTAATATCTGGTGAGATCGTAGTCAAGTACTAACTCGTGGTGTGTAAAAAAAGCTTACAGTTATATTCCTTTTCTTCGAACTCCTTGTATCCTTCCATCCTTCTAGGGAAGAGGGTGAACAGGACACAGAACATGAGCGTGAGCATGGAGAGGGATATCTGCGCCTCCCACCAGTCGTCCCTCAAGGACACACTCCTCATCCAGTTCTGTCCGCTTAAGCCCAGGGACAGCCGGATTGAGATTAATATTCCTGGGGAAACAAGCTGACATGAAACGTGTATCATCCCCTCTATCCCTTCCTTTATCTAAAGTATCGGACTGGAATTGACTGGTGAAATTAAAAGGACATGGTATTAGCAGATGGTATATTGCTAACTCTAGTTTCATGTGGTTTTACAAGGGCTTTAGAGGGCTAAGAGGCCGCCCTCTGCCTAAGTTGACAAACCCGAGCCGTCGCTACAGGATTTTTCACGCACACTAGCATCCACGCACCAAATTACCACCAAAAAAGTTCCCGCACTCACGGCACTGTTGTTGTTAGGAAGGGCTCTATTTAGTCGGAGTACGAGCGACGACCTATAAAAATCTATGAGAAAAATAATGCACGAGGAAAACTTTATGTTTGAGAGGTGTAAACACAACATTGATTGTGGAACTCCATCGTCCTGGTTGAAGCAATTTCCACAATCAATGACGGTAATTTGTATTTAGTTTGATTTCAAGTACGTACTTAATTGGTTTTTTCAAAATACCTGGCCTGGAAGCCAAAATTGTTACGTATTTTGATGGATCAAACAAAGGGAATGGAAATTGACTTATCTTATTCATTTCTGATTTTCTGAGATTGATGAGCGTACTGCTTAGGGAACAAAATCAGATCGCTAGATAGATCAAGCAACTGCCGCGCTGGGAACTGTCGTTCTCAATGATTAGAAGTGGCATTTTTGTGTTTTAAAGACTTTTCATACCATAGAAATATGGCCCGCTCTCTGGCTCATGATCGTCCAGATACGTCAACCCATGAGCCCACACGCTTATCTTGGTGAGGGCGCAGAGCACCGCTGTGAGGACCAGGAACACTGTGCGAGGTACCACGAACTCGTCCTCCACTGGGAGTCCATCTGTTAATGGTGCAGATTCCTGGAAGTCACAGTATCCCGAGATGACGCCACCTCCGCAAAGTTCTGGAAAAAGAAAAAACAAGTCGATCCAATCAATGCTCCATATAGAATCTATTGTTTCGGTAATGGATGTGTTCCAAGTTCAACTCACTTCGAAGTCGGATATACCTACATAATATTTGGTACACAGACTTGGCAATGACATTATTCTAAACAAGATAATATAAGCTATTGATGTACATTTGAACTTGCATCAATACTACTGGAATCAAATCTGGTGCAAGAGGATGACGAAGGTTTGAGTCATTGATGTCATCAACTTTAATCGCCAAGTTTAGATCCACTATCAGCCACTGAAGATTGGCCAGATTTTGCGATAGAGGGAATTGCTCCTTATCCCAGGTTCCCACCATCTGCAATTGCTCCTAGCTAGCAGTTTGTAGCGCTTACTCCTTGCCAGTTGCCGTACTCTGTGAGTTATACAGCAGTGCTATTCTACAAAATGTCCATGTCTGAAACAGCTGTCAGACTGCTGCCAAGCCGAAGATGACATGCAAAATTGTACTCTATTACAACTGACAAATTCATAGATGCAGAGATGTACGCTCGTCGCTGCTTTAAGTATTTTTGCAGAATAGCACGGCAGGACTTACCTACCGAAGGTCCACCAGACTGAGCGAAGGGGAAAGCCAGTACGATGAGCCCGGAGACAGCCGTCGCCCCCAGCCAGCCTGAGAGCGCGAAGTGCCTCATCCCGCGTCCCCACCACGCCACTATCGCTCCCAGTAGGAACTCTGCCCCTCCCACTCCTAGCTGTACCCAATCTGAAAAAATGGTTTGTATAACATAGTCTTTGGTATCGCATCTTCATGACTCATGATGTTGGGTCGTGAGCTTGTAATAATGATAACCTTTTTGTCTGGACTCGCTAAACTATACGGTATTGAGCGTTGAAAAATATTAAGCTATGGATGATTTGCGCTTTCTGGTCCTAATTGGAACTTCAGTATTCAAGTCTCAGAACTGTTTTATATGGCCAAAACCTTTAATATGCAATAACTTTCCAAAGTGTTGGTTCTGGAGAGGACTCAAGATCACATTCACAGGATCCAAATTTGCTAAGCAAGTTTGTCCTTGGACAACTGGGAAATTACAGAGCTGGATCCAGGCCAAGATTCATATGTGGATATTTCCCGATGATGGATGTTACGGAGTGAATCCTTTCAATAAAGTTCGCGCATACATCGCTGCGGTAACCACCATCAATAGCCAATCGGTGCGCAAGCGATGCCAGGTTTGACCAATTTAAATAACTTCGTCGATCCTATTTATATTTTTGGCGAATTGCACAGCTGATATATACCATTGCAAGATGATAAAGGATGCAGATGGTGGAGGTAGAATGCTAAATGATACCTTCATTAATAGTCCTAAGGTAGCCGGTACCAGCGTTCCTCCTCAGCAGCAGGAACACGTAGCTCTCCAGGAACACCACGATGAGCAGCGCGCCTTGCAGGAACAGGTCGAACCGCGGCACCGTGAGGATGTGCTTGCGTAGGAGGAACCACGCCATTGCAAGCATTGTGGCTGCTGAAAGAAAGTGTTAGAAGCGCTAACAGGCATGGAGGGACCAGGGGCCCTACTGCAGCATTACTGCTATAAGAGATGGTGGTACGGCCCCAGCATTGTATCGAGATATGAGCTTCAGTAGGTGGTTGTTAGGCAATAATGTTATAAGTGTAGAGTACCGACTGATCAACCGGTTGATTGATGATCACATTTCAACCAACAGGAATTCGTCAAATGCCATTACTGTCATTCAAATGAAGACTTCTTTACGACCATAATTATTGTATGTGTACCTTCTGGAGTTCCAATCTACCATAATATACTTAGATCTATCATCCATAATATCAATTTTGGTTAGTATTAGTGTTATTTTTTCTAAGGACCTAGATTATCGTTAGGTACCTATTCCTAAAGATAATCTAGGTCTTTAGGTTGAAGCTTTTCAAATCTTTTTACTTGGCACGAGTTTTCTCTCAGATTTAGAGAGGTTTAGGGCACCATGTTGGCCAAGTGAGGACCTCTCTGGCGCAGTGGCACTTATTCGGATTCGAGTGGGAGGTCGCGGGTACGGATTCCACCACGGGCCACTTTAGAATTTTATTATTTCTATTTTGGCGAAGGCGTCTGGTGGGAGGCTTCGGCCGTGTCTACCACTCTATTAGCAAATACCGCCGAGCGATTTAGCGTTCCGGTGTGATGCTGTGTAATAACCGTTTTGTTTTTTATATTTTTTCCAATTGAGTACGATAACTGCATCGTCCTTACCTACCATCTCATGGATCTCAGTCAAGTACAGCCGTGTTATTCTGCAAAAATTAAAGTAGCGACGAGCGTCTATGAATTCGTCAGGTGTATAAATAAAGTTCAATTTTGCATGCCATCTTCCGTATGGCAGGTATCTGACAGCTGTTTCAGGGATGTACATTTTCAAGAATACCACAGCTGTACACCAAGTTCGTACCGACTTGTATGTACATTTATAGTGTGTAATAAAATGTAAGTTTAGTTGCCATACAAACGTCGTCCTTGATTAAGGGTAAATTAATTCGAATCAGTCATTGATAAACAATATTCAAATACAAAAACAATTTGATAATATACTTAGGCACACTCTATCTAGATTCTAGAGAATTTACAAATAAACCTCTCTATCAAATATCGACCTCCAATAGCGAAGATTGCAGATTATATAATTACCCAAGTAACATTTTTGGTTATAGAAAGGTTGTGAAAAGGTTCTAGAACCTTTGTATGACAATCCGATCGTAAGTCTTAGTAGGCACAACAACGTCACATTAACGTTATATTAACCTCCTGAGTGCTAAAAGGGCCCACGTTTCAGCACCTTTCTAAGAGCTACAGCAAAACCTATAGCTCAAATCCAGAACCTTTTGAGCTACTTACACAGAACCCAAATAGAACCTTTATAACTTTAATTTAACGTAAATATAACCTTGCAAGGCAGCTTTTGAGTTCTCAATTAGTCTTGGATTGAATTCTAGGACAACTTATAACATTTTGATAGATATGAATAAATGCCTTTCCAAAACCTTTGGGTTTTAAATTGATTCTGTGTTAGTTTTGATATAGAAATATTAAAATAAAACACATAATAATTATGGCGCCATTCCCTGTTGTCACACCAAGTTTCAAAATGGCTAGATAGGTGCTCATATAAAATAATAAGTAGCTTGTTGTAGTCAGGAAAAAGTAAAAACATAATGCAACTGGCACTTTATCGTGAAACTTTAGGATAATAGTGCTATATACGAAACGGGCCTTTCGTAGGTTAAAAATTTTAAAGATAATTGATTAAATAATTACAATAAAAAATCACAAATTTGTTAGTTTAGTGGTAAAACACATTAGAAATAAAACTTCTATATTTATATAAAACATGTTATATTAAAAATCACATAGCACATGCATATAATTCAACTATTAAAAATTAAAATGATTCTTTTTGGATCGTTTTTTTTTATTTCATTAAAAAAATATGGCCGGCGTTAGGAAATTAGTAAAGAATTAAAATTAACCTTTTCAGAACTGTATTCAACTAAATGATCTTAATGTTTGCCAAAATATGAGCTACATATGTTGCCTTTAAGTTGCAAGGACAACTAAAAAGGTTTGAGGATGCCTCTAAGGTTTTAAAATATTCTCTTGGGACTTAAATTATGCCTACAGGTCCTAAAAATAGCTTATTGGTTTGAGTTTTCACTACGCAATCCTAATTTGTTTGCCTAGACAACTCAAATAGAGCGTAAAGGTTTTAAAAATTACTTTTGAGCAATTTCAACATTCCAATTCTTAATGGTTATATCAAAGTTAAAAAATAAACCTTTAGATCTCACTTGAGCACAATAGTAGCCTTTTCAGAACTTAATCAGGAGTCAAAAACAACTATAAAATCCTAGGACTAAAAGCTCTTGAAACATAGGTCAAAATAACGTTAATTTAAACTCTTGCCATCTTCTCTAAGGTTGTAGTAATAAATAATTAGTTTTAGGACTTAGTAATCATTCTCAAGTACTTAATATGACCAGATAGCAAAGCATTAACTTTTTTACGACCCTTATAAAACCCAAAGGCATTTTTCACAACCTAGGTCCAAATTAAATGTTACTTGGGTAAGCATCCGCCTTATCTTCAAGATAAGTTAATACCACCCAGATTAATACCATCATACCAGATTAATACCATCTTATAGTAAGAACATTTTCATCACCAATTACATTAAATCATATGAAAATTAAAATCTTAGTACGATGAGTTCCAGAATTTTCACACGAGCTCCCGAAAATATATTTTTTTGGCAATTAACGGACTCTTTGTGCACCTTATCGTATTGGTTCGGTACTAGCTGACCCGGTAAACGTTGTCCTGACCACGAAGAGCTCAAGATTTTGCTCACAGCTACGAGTAAGTACGCCAGCGTGAATTTCGGTTATTTACAAACCACAGGGATTTCCGTGGATTTTCCGCTTCTTTTGCCAACCTTTACACCTATTTTCAAGTTTTTTTTTTTTGCAGTCTAGGTAGGTACTATCCGTTCACAGAAGTTTTGCCGATGACTCTCACTTCCACTTTATACTGCCATGACATTATTAGACGACCTAGTTTACTTACCCATTGTGTTTATTGTGTCCTTGATTCACAAAAATTACAGAACCTTTACTTTGATCACGTAGGAAAGTAAGTAAGTATATCCCCTAAATATACCACATCACAAACATAGTTAAATCCAACATTGTTTAACGTTTAATTCATAAAATCACAAATCAGTAACACATTGGATCATACTATGATATTATTTTTTATAACTTTTTTTTTCTTTATTATTTAACTAAAACGTAGTAAAATACAAACAAAATTCGCAACACCGCCGCACGGAATTTGTTCAACTGAGTGGAACATTGTTTATCGATTCCTTGGTCTCTTATCGGCCTTTATGCTATCCAATTAATGCGGATATTTAGAGATAATAAATTGGCGTAGTATTTGTAACAGGTGTTGGTATTTTACAAGTCACTTAAATGTATTTTTTTTTCTTTTTTTGCTTCCTCTTCGAGTTCTCAAGGTTTGATCCCAGACCTCTTTTTATTCTTTTTATGCACTCCTCTGCGCCGGCGTGGAATCAACTCAAACTGCGTTTGTCTCTGACCACCGGACCCTTACCCCGCATCCTTTTTAGGGTTCCGTACCCAAAGGGTTAATCTCTTAAACCGTGATAGACACTTGAAATTTTCGCAGATCATGTATTTCTGTTGCCGCTAAAACAAAAAATACCTACCTAAAAATAGAATAATATGAACCCATACAAAAAACGTGATTTTTTGTTCGCTTTTGGTCTAGTAGACCCATTTACCTACTAAGGTACCTACTACTACTTGTATCTATAGTTATACTATACAAGTAGGTACGTACCTATACTGTAGGTAAATGAGCCTTCTGGCTTCTGCATCATCATCATAATGATAAGCAACATTTCGTGTGCGAATCCGACTCGCACTTGGCCGATTTTTCTTGACATTTTCGATCCCTCTGTAAATTCGTTGTAGTTAAAGCTGAATTTTCGGAGAAGTAGTTATTATACTGGTTAAAATTTAGTGATAGAAAATGTTCACAAATAATGCTAGTAAAGAAAAAGAGAAACCGCATATTCAATAGTAATTATTTTAATTTCAAATAATAATTTTATGTTGTCATATAAATTCATATCACTGATTTATAAAATTTGATAAAACATAAACAATATTTTAAATTAATATTTGTGCTCGTTACTTAATTGTTACTTAGGTATACACAGTTATGGTATTTACAATCGTATAAACCAAGAAACTAACACAGGTAAAGCTGGTTATAAATGCTACAATCGTTTTGAGAAAAGTTACTGAAATCTATAAAATAAAATCTGAAACAAGTTAATAGATTAAAAGGGTAGGTACTACTACTAAGGGTAGGTTAATAAGTATACATTTAAGTAAGATAAGTAAAAAAATTTAAACTTAATTAAATGGACGGAAGTAGTCGTTTATGACCTTAAAATAAGTAGATAAGTATTACATAACATAGATGAGTAAAATAATGAAATGTAACATATAAATTTGTACCCTAATCCCTATTATTAATTTAAATATTATGACATTATTAAAATGTACGATTGTCAGTTATTAACATATTGCGTGTGTCAGAAAGAACTCTCTACATTGTCTTCTAATATGTATAATTCATCGAACCGTATAATTATGAATATATTATAGTCACTGGTTACTGGTAACTATCTATTAAATACTCGCATCTTCTATATAATATATACAAACTATGTGTAGGTACCTACTTAAATAGTTAAATATATTCTTATAAAATTCTTAGTGCTAATGAGTTTTTAATATCACTATTTAAAGTGGCATTTAGCTCAGCCGATTTCCTCTTATCAGTAGAATGATTTCCCGCATCTTACAGTACCTACAAAATAAAGTAGGTGAATTGAACTACATGCTGTTTTACAATAGTTCAATAACTACTCGTAGTAATATTTTATTTATTGGAAGGAGCGTTTACTATAAATTCAAAATTATTTTTTATTTTTATTTGAAACGGTATAAAACCCCCGTCGGCTATAATATTAATTATTATTGTCATACAGTTTGTAAACTACGAAATACCACAACACCCAGACCCGAGACAACGTAGAAAACTTATTTTTCTACATTGCCCCGACCGGGGATCGAACCCGGAACCTCAGAGATGGTGGCGCCTTGAAAACCGCACGCTAACCACTCAACCACGGAGGTCGTCAAAGAAAGATCAATCAATCAATTTATTCATTTGCTGGTATAAGTATTAACAACAGATAATTGAACTCGCTCAACCGTTACCTCAATTACTGTTACCACATTGTCATAATATGTATACCGTGACAATGTAGAGGTGATTCCGAGAAATGCCACTAACTTATATTTTCCTTTTTTATAGGTTTACGCTTGACCACAATGTAACCTGCTGTGCTATTCTACAAAATGTCCATCTCTGAAACAGCTGCCAGACAGCTGCCAAGCCGATGGCATGCAAAATTGTACTCTATTACAACTGACGAATTCATAGATGCAGAGATGTACCTACGCTCGTCGCTGCTTTAATTATTTTTGCAGAATAGCACGGCTGATGGGAAGTGACGATGTGGTCGAAGATGGAGCGCGCTTACCTAGAAGATGCCTATTCACTGTATTTTTAAAGGTCGTAAGATGCGGGAAAAACTGATTTTTTACATACAGACTATGTATTCGCCTGAGCGTAATGCCACCAAAGCATATTGTATTATCAGAGTCCTAGTTGTTATGAGGAGGTGGTATGAACTAGACCCCTAGCATGTTCTTCTCCAGCCAGGGCACGAAGCTGGTGACCCGCGAGTAGACCCCCGGGAAGCCAGGCTCCGCGCACTTCTTGCCGAACGACACCACGCCGATCTGGTAGAAGTACGTGGTCAGGGTGTCAGGGTTGTACTGCAAGAGAAATGAGAATACCTAAGTAATTGATGCAGTTAGTAATATTCTAGTGGTAATTTGGTTTAAACACTCTAGCTTCGTCATATTCAGTAGACCTCTAATGCCAGCACTAAGTGTTTGCGTTTATTCAGCGAAATATTTGGCAAATACTCAATTAAGCAAATTATAACGATGCACACTTAAAGCCAAATAGCCGAATATTTGTATCACCTTCTCCCCCCCTTAATCCTCTGAAACCTCCTCAACATCCCCTTCTCCTCCACCTCTCACCCCCGGGGAAAATGATCGCAATATTTGCCGAAGAAGCGAATGTTCCTCCAAATCTACACATCGCCATATTTGCCAATTGCCAAATATACGCGAATACGGACGCAATAATGGATAGCGAAGTGCAGTACCAGATTAATGCAAATTTTCGCTGCCTGCGGTGTAATCAAATGGGGAAAAAGGACGGCGTCTGTTACGCGGCAGGTCTGCCGTAAAAGCAAAGTTTGAAAAAAGTTCAACAGGCAAAAAAAAACACGTTTTTTGCGATATCAGTAGGTTGGTACTCACGATGGGCTGCATCAAGGGTCCCCCGCTGTCGCCCTGGCAGGAGTCCTTGCCGCCCTTCTTGAACCCGGCGCACAGCACGCGCTCGTCGATGACCTGCGCTTTGTACGATGTGTACGCCTGCCTGCAGAAGTCGTTGGACACCACCGGCAGCTGCAGCACTTGCAGGTGTGTAGCTTTTGGTCCACCTGGACATAATAGAGGCGGATTAAACATTGTTGTTTATCAAAATTCAAAATATCTTTATTTCACATAGGCCTAATATACAGGCTCTTGTAACAGGTCAGCATGATATTTGTCACATTTATATGGCGATAATCCCAAGTCGACTTAAAACTAAGTTTACGAGGGTTCCAACGCGCCCTACACTGAGAAGAAACCCACAACAAACTCAGCTGGGTTTTGTTTTACTGTTATCACCACTTCACAAAGGCTCTTAAAACTATTTGAGCTTTGACTTTGCACTACAGTTGCACTGCGATTCATCTTGAAACATCACAACTTAATGCTTTTCATCAATTACTGCTTTACGGCTGAATAATGGTGGTATACGGCGGAATAAGCAGCAAGACTCCTACGACGATTGATGGCCATAATTTCCCAATGGCATCTGATCACTACCAGCTGGGTCATTGTGGTGAATGGTGACCCCACGAGGGACAGCGCAGTGTTGGAAGATATCTGTCCAGACGTTTTAATGAAAATCTGGTATTTTGGGAATCTGGAATTATGCTGTGGTGGGTCTGATGGCATATGACATAAAGAGGGTCACGGGGAACCGCTGGTTCAACGCGGCGCAGAACCTTGCAGCAGCAGTAGGCCTATGTCCAGCGGTGGATGTCCGACGGCTAAACGGACAAGACTAGTAGAAGTAAAGAACTAGTAGAAGGTAAAACTAATGGCCTATCTTACAATTTTCAGACCCGCCTCTGCTTCTCGGGTGAATTCCGTGGAAACTTTTTCTATAAATTAACACATGCGTTCCCGGCTCTTTTAAGAGTTTCTTTATAGGCTCCTTGAATAACCCCATGTTATAGCTTCGAGAGAACACAGCTGGCAACTGGTTTTGTAGTATGCACACGCGCGTATTGAAGGATCTGGCAAACCGGTGGTCGTGAATTGCCAACTAGCCAGGTGGTAGGGATGGAACGCATAGAAAAACTTCGCAAAGTTCTTAGTTTTTTCAAATTTAATAAGAACCTGTATCAGTCAAGGTTGTGAATGGAGTGTGATAAATGATAGGTTGCGTAATAATGATGTAACTTACGGAACTCCGTGTCTCCCCATCCAGCAATGAATGGCGTGTAGTCCTCAAAGTTCGTAGACCGAAGGTTGCTGTCCTTCGGGATGCAGATGGGCCTTATGAGATCTGGTATGAGGATACAGACAAAATTAGTTAGTTGTAATTTCAATGTGAAGTAATTAATGTAGCATGTGCTCGTTAGTTACTATTTTTTTTGTCGATTGCATTCAATTTGCGTGCGACAATACAAAGACATTGTAAACAAAACAAAAATTTAAAAATACGTAGAACAAAGAGCTTTAAAGAGGCACGACCGGACTTTCTTATTTGCACAAATAACGGAATGGATAAGATATATTAATGTAGTCTGAGGATATACCAATATTTAAACCAACCACTACAAATAGAAATTTTGCGTTGATATTCTATTTCTATTTACTCAGTTCAAAGTGAAAATTACCTGCAGGAAATTTAATTAGATAACAGTAAATATCGAAAACTGACTTGAAATATAGCTTTATATTGCGGGAATGGCAATAAGTATTATGTTCATATTATGCTTATGATCAAAATCATTTCTAAAAAGTGTCAAGAAGGCATAGCAACCGTTAGGGATAACTATAACCCATTCCGATTTCGTGCAATAACATCTTCGGTTGCAGTAAAGTAAGTACTAACTTGATATGTAGTGTTGTAAACAAGCTGAGTGGCGACCTCCCTGGCACAGTGGCGTGCGCTCAAATGCGAGTGGGAGGTCGCAGGTTCGATTCGGAATTTTATAATTTCTAAATTGGCTCAGTATCTCGGTGAGAGGTTCTGGCCGTGGCTAGTTACCACCCTACCAGCAAAGACGTACCGTCAAGCGATTTAGCGTTCCAGTGCGATGCTGTGTAGAATCCGTTGGGGTGAGTTCACTTCCCCCTTCCAAGTTAGTACGATAACATTTTCGGCTGCATCTTCACTTACCATCAGGTGAGATCCACAGTCAAGTACTAACATGTATAGTGTAAAAACAAGCTAACCCGTAAACGGCACGTCGTTCTCCAGCACCAAGAGTCCGATATCGTTGGTGAAGGCCTTGGCGTTATACTGCTCGTGCTTGATCTTGTACTTGATGAGCACGTCCAAGGGGGTCGCTCCGTCGTCTTCCCTGGCCAAGTCCAACTCTCCAACGCGGACCACGTATCTGAGAATGATGATGATGATTATAATGATGATGTCCTCCATGTCGTATCCATCAACGGCGACATTTTGGCTTTAAGTTTTAGCGTGTGCACGGATGTGGCTGGCAAAACCAAATTTGGTTTAAAAAACCCTCTCGCACGAGGTGTTGTACAGCTGACCACTGCTGTTAAAGGTGTAGTTGTAGGAGGGTTTTGGCCTAAAATATTTCATTACGTCGTTATTCGTCGCTAAATCGCTGGCTAGTCCACGTCCAATAAATGGCGCAATTTATGAAATTATTTGCTAACCACAGTGCGATATATCAGTCGCACACTAATCATAAATAAGCACTCCTAAGCGGATGCAGAGAACAAATTGCCAGTACATAAATATGTACATTAACTATAGAAAAAAGCAGTTAGTTCAGTACGTATACGTCATTAACATTATGTAAAGTTTTGTTTTTGAGCCCTCATGAGATCTTCCTCATTTAGAAGGGACCTCATGTGAATTCTCTCGTGAGGTCTTCCCTAATCATCATCAAAGAGTCATCATCAAGAGATCAATTTAGAGAGTCAAGAGAATCTTTCATGTCTCTTTTAAATTTATAAGGAACGTATAATAATGTTTATCGTAATAATAGACCTAATGTAGTTGCAGGGAGAAAGCACTGAAGCCCCTAGTTCAGCTTCAGAAGCATTATATCTGGGATAATTAAACAGCGCTTTTAGAAGGGGAGTCCCCCACCCTAAAAATTGTCATAACCTGTAAGAATTAATTATAAGATTTAAGTAAATGATATTGAATTTTAAGTTTTTGGAGTAATAAAGCATTTTATTTATTTATTTATTTATTTTAATGGCGATTTTGCGGATTAGGTATCTCCTGGCAGAAAAAGATAAGAAACTAAAAAGATTTTTTATTCCTACTCATTAATACATTGGTATGATTCAATGAGGAATACGATCTAAGTATAATATGTTATCAAGAATTATAAATTTTAATAATGTATCAAGAAAAAGCTACACTCAATTCTGATCTACAATATGTCTACAAGTTTTATGACCCTCATAATGTTAAGATATACTCCTATAATGGCTTGTTCCTACAGCCTTATAGAGGTGTGTCTTAATCACTTCCATACATACATTATAATTTATAATAAAATGTACCTAGATACTTAATATTAGCAGTAATGACTTAATCGCAATATAATGTCTCAATAAATTACCATTTGCGGATTCTACTAAGGTATAATCGTATGCACTAACAGATTTGTATGAATTTTGAAGATAAACTTTATTAGCGACTTCTCCCGTAAAGGTTTGTTTAAAATTTCTTAGGATCACACCGTAAAAATAGATAGTTAAGTTAAGGGGGCTCCTATACAACAAACGCGATTATTTGCTAGATTTTGAATTTGGTGGGTACTTTGGTTGGAATTGGTCTTGATAATAGGTACGAAACCTTCAGTGCGAGCCCAACTCGCTTTTGACCAATTATTTAGTAATTAGATTAAAAGTCGTTTTTCTGTTTAAATATATTCTTCCGCGACGCTGCATGTTGCACCCACCAACGTATTCGTAAGAGTGAGAAGGACAAAATTAATAAATTCAGTGAATTCTCTGAATTAGGATGTGTGTGCTGATATGCGCATGGCTGTGTATATTTACCATCAGAAAATAGTAACTCACTTTTCAGCGGGTTTGTACAATAAGTCGCTAAGTGTTTATAAAGGTTACTCACAAGTCATCCTCATGGTTGTGGATGCAATGCGCCGCTGTCAGCACGTGGTGGTGGCTGACGAGGGAGCCGCCGCACAGCCAGCTGGTGGTCGGGCTCCGCTTGCCCTTGTACCCCAGCAGCGCCATCCAGGGGAAGTCGCCTGGAACACGAGAAAATTTCAGCGCTTTGTTTCAATTGGCTTTATGATAATTTTTTTTTATGACGCCTCATGTAAGCGATGTTTGTTTAATTGTTGCTATAAATATCCGCTTAGCTGGCTCAGCTAGCGCCCAGAAAAAGGACCCACACTTTATTATACCTAGAAGTTCTGTCGTACTTCAGTGACTAAATGGTTATTATTAAATATCTGTAGGAAGCCACGTCTGTTCTTTGAGGTCAAGATGCTAGGTAGTTATTTCTCGTTAAAGGTTGTTCAGGTAGTACCTACGCTCGTCTTTAAAGCCTCCTCCAACACTCGGATGTCATCAGTGAAGACGATGTCTAATGACGTGATACATAAAATATGGAGACAATAGTATGCCTGCACTCTTGCCCAACATACCATTATTCAAACGACTATTGCAGGAGAGCGGGTAGCGTGAAAAAATGAAGATGATACGAGAATCCACGGTCAAGGCTTCTGTCTCCCTTCCTTGTATGGCGTCAAGGACACTGGGAGTACGAGATGACGACCACACGACAAGGGCCCAAGCAAGGAAGGCGAAGCCTTAGCTCACCAAGGCTATAATAACAAAATCGACACACACTACATTTTCAGTCAGCATACGTGGAGACTTCACGGCTCTGATTTACTTCTTTCTTCTTTAAAGAAGTAAGATAGTTAATAAAAAACTTGGCATAACTGCTAATAGGCTGATATAAAGTGGTAGTTAATTGCAAAGAAGTTATTTTAATGTATTTTGTTTCGGACTGATGATTGATGGAATTTTAGGCCAGCGAATTGCTGATGCACTTTGGGCATCGGGATGGCGTGCAAGTTTTGTGAGATAAAGAACCAAGTATTCCTCACCTAGCTTAGCGTTAACCCCGCCGACCACTCTGCTGAAGGTGGCATTGCTGAGTCCGCACTCTGGTGGCTCGGCAAAGGCGCTGATGAAGTCCGAGGTCAGCGACTTGGCTGATGCACCGTCAGGGGCTGATGTAGGAGCCTGGGTGGGGGGTTGCGTGGGAGCGGGTGCGGTGGTCGCTTCGGGTATTGGCAAAGTGGGACAGCACACCTGGAAATATGATTAAATGTTGAAAGCAAGGGATTTGATGATTAGCAGACGACGCCATCTTGATCATTTTAGTTTTGCAGTTCTAGACTGAACGACTCCAAGCACCCGTAATCCAGTTCTCGTAGTTTTCGAAAATATGGAACCCTAAAAAAACAGACCGCGTGGGTATAGCCACTCTTTTACAACCGATTATTTAAATTTCAACCAGTGAGACCCCAAAATTAGAAGCTTGTAAAACGGGGGAAAATGTAAAGAATTAAAAAAACTAAACTAAAACGACTTTGTGACCAAACTAGGTATAAAAAAGAGTCTCTTTGTTTTATTATGTCCATGACATTCAAAAATACTTTTCGTGTGGATAGCTTAAATGATATTTATGTGATTAAAATTTAAATTTTACGATAAGACGTCTCGGAGACCTCCCTGGTGCACATGGCTGGTGGAAGGCTCCAGGTTGGATTATTTCCTGTATATTTGGTAAGGACTCCTGTCGCCGCTCTTATGGACATTTGCTAGCTGCATAATTTCCAGCAGCTTGACGAATTTCTCGTTTCGTAACCTACTATAAACCATATTCCTACCTTAGGCGTATATACCGCTGTCGAAGCCACAGTGCGTTATTTTAACACCTGGATAGCTCCAGAATTGGAGCGCCTTTTCCAGCAGTTTGACGAACTTCTCGATTCGACGTATGACGATCCTGAACCTACTTTTAGCCATATTTCTCACCTTAGGCGTACTGCCGTCGAAGCCACAGTGTGCTTTACTTAACACCTGGACTGGACAGCTGCGGAGTTGGAGCGCGCCTTTTCCAGCAGTTTGACGAACTTCTCGATTCGACGTATCCCGATCTTGTAACCTGTCAGCCATATTCCTCACCTTAGGCGTACTGCCGCCGAAGCCGCAGTGTGCTTTTCTTAACACCTGGACAGCTGCGGAGTTGGAGCGCGCCTTTTCCAGCAGTTTGACGAACTTCTCGATTCGACGTATGCCGATCCTGTAACCTACTGTCAGCCATATTCCTCACCTTAGGCGTACTGCCGTCGAAGCCACAATGTGCTTTTCTTAACACCTGGACAGCTGCGGAGTTGGAGCGCGCCTGTTCCAGCAGTTTGACGTAGGGCGGACAGGTCTTGATGTTCCGGCAAGTGCCGACTCCGTTATCTATTGTTGGGCATGGGTCATCTAAAATATACAAGAGCAAAACTTGGTTAATATAAAGTGAATAAGTCTAAAGGCTGCAGAATGAAGATTTCAGACCTTAACAGACAGGCAGGTATGACATGTAGTTTTTACATATTATGACAAACGAGTCTGTTTGTAATATTTTTTACAAGAAATCACTATTGGTAATGATACTCTCATATAGTTATACCAATTATACTTTTTTTGCATTGTTCATTTTAGTATTAATATCGAAGTTGTGAAAGTAAGAATCAATCCATTTTATTTAAACCCTCTGGTAAATTAAAAATATCTATCTGTCGCTAATATACAAAGCACCGTACTTACTAAAGCGTTTAAGTATTTTAATTAGGATTCAAGTTATATTATTCTACATCAAGAAAATATTGAAAATTCAAAAAAAGCTTTCAGTTTTGGTGGACAACAAAATACTATCACAAAGTATTGGTATTTTTTTTCGATGTATACCTGCCTACCTAATACTCGATGCATGCACTACTAATTTCTTTATACCTACTAGGAACTAGACTAATATCTAGTTCCTATTTATTAATAAGAAGGCTATATGCGTCAACCTCAGTGAAAATAATAAATCAAATTAAATAGAATGCTATTATTGACAGGTATTTATAATTCAAAGGCGGGACCATATATGTATCTACCGATATGAAATGAACCGTATATTTATTTATAAAAGAAACATGTACTTAATATGTACAATCCATTGTCTTGCTTATCAACAATTTTATCTTTTTCTTGACCTACAGGATTTTTCTCTATAGCCATAATAATTTTCCCATGATTTTTGTGATATAAGTGACTTTTCCTTATTTTCTTGCTATTTTACCCTATGTTCTATACTTAATTTTTATTTTTGTTATAAGTATTTCATTTTACTGCTAAGAATAATGAAAAAAATAATTCAATGTTGATGTTAAAAATAGAAAAAATTATCAATCATTTTCAGATCAGAATTAAAGATTGATTGCGCTTGATCTTGACAATGATACATGATAAACATTGAACAATAGCATATTAATACGTTTACCTACTATCACACCAAAATATACTATTTCATCCTTGAACACTGAACTGACTTTTTACCTTATCTATTTTTTGTATGGGAGCAATTAATCATCTATGTATTTCCTTCTCCCTTTTTTATTTTATCGAGTTTCTTGCCAGTTATTCTCGGTGCAAACTCGCTTTTCGAACCTGCTTTAACTTTTCGAAAGAGTTAATATCTAAGCTTACCTATGTGAAAAATAAAATAAAAACAGAAAGAAAGATTTATTGGGTGCGCCATACATCCCAATTTCCTAAAGCTTGTTCTATGAATAATATTTTTAAATAATTCTCCCTCCTAAATCTTTTACACTTACAACCGAGACAGCTTCCGTTTAGAAAATTAGTAAAGCAAACTGCGTAATGAATCATAATATAGTTAATCTTGAATCACTGCAAAAATATCTCAAGTCGAGTCCGGTTTCGAGAAGTGAGTGTCAATTTATGTCAACTTATTTGAACAGCCAATATGGACGTATGTGTATGTAGTACGTACTAAGTCGAGGACACTCTCCTAATTTAGTCAGCCCGGTGGAATATCTAGGCTTAGTACTCTTAAATTATTTGTAACCGCGGCAATCTTAATGTAATCGAGGTCATGAATGAATCAGTAAAGTTTACCTTGCTATCTTTAAAAAACAAAATGAAAGGAATGACATGTCTATTACTTTATTTAAGACTAGCTGTTGCCCGCGGCTCCGCCCGCGTGAATTACGATTTTTTTTACATATACCTACCGTAGAATTCCTTGATTTTCGCGGGATTCTGGTGTGATGTTGTACAGAGACCTGTTCTTACTTCGCACGGGTTATTTTGTGGTGATTTTGAAAACTCCTTTTTTTTAATAAAAAATATAAAGTTTCATTAATACGTGGTTGAAAGATCAAAATAGACGATATTAACTGTCGATATTTCGACCCAATGGCACAGGTCGTGGTCACTACGTGACCACGACTTGTACCAATGTATCGAAATATCGACAGTTAAAATCGTCCTTTTCATTGTGATTTTTATTCTGAAACCACGAAATATGTCAAAAATTATTAAATCATGTGAAAAGTTGTACTGGTGGTAGAAATCTTCTTTCAGAGTTCGGCCGGGTCAAAATAATCTACTAACAATATTCCCCAGCTCAACATAAGAGTCTGTTAAAAATCTTTGCTTCATCTCAATACAATCCCAAGTATCAGAATGGGCAATGGCTATATATTTCTTTACGTATAAAAAGACCTATGACGGTCAATCGGTTAGGACCAGTTAAGACCTGAGAGTTAAAAATATTTGTGAACCATTATTTTACTCTTTCCATGTTGCGGATGATAAAAATAGACGTGGCACTCTGGAAATGTCCACAAAAGTGAAAAACAGTGCCATCTTAATATAAAGTCAAGGAACAGTACATTACATGACAATTAACTATTATTAACAAAAATTCGGTAGTACCTATCTCCAAGTTTTACATTCAAGTTCCACATAATTTGTAGAGATGGCGCGATACGGTATAACGTGGTGATAAATTCATGATTTTTGTTCACCCTAAAAGTGAAAAATCTTAAACCATACAAAATCTTCTGCTAAGCATATTTATTTACGGCTGTAAGGGTACTCCAGTCTGACTTGAGCCCTTACGTCCTAGCCCTAGGTGCTTGTCCATTCCGAGTTTCAAGTCACCTACTTGAACTCATCGATAAAGGTTCTGATGTCTATAATTTCTGAACTACAAAAGTGATGATGATAAAATTTATACGGAATAATCATTAACGAACCTCCTTTCTAACAAAAAAAGAATGAATGAAATCGGACAGCGGGTTAATGAATTATAACTTAATACACATTTTGGCTTTGATGCCGTCTTCCAGGGAAACCATGATGAATTCCGGGACAAAAAGTATCCTATGTCCTACCTCGGTGTATGAACTATAATCATGTCAAGTTTCATTTAAATCCATCCAGCGGATTAGCCGTGATGCGCGGTCGTGAAACAGACAGACAGACAGACAGACAGACAGACAGACAGACAGACAGACAGACAGACAAAAATGAAACAAATTACAGTTTTGGCTTCAGTATCGACTAAATAGTGTCCTCCAACAAAAATTTTCAAAAAATCTTTAATGTACAGAATTCGACCCTTTACAGTTTTATTATAAGTATAGATAGAAAATTAAGTAGTAAGGATTTTTTAGACAAAAAATTACAATGGTCTCTCCACTAAATTTCCCCGTGGAGGGGCGTTTTTAGATTAGTCGAGTTAAATATCAAAATATAAAAATAGGAAAAATCGAATATGTCGAGAAAATTATAGAATTTTTGAAAAACAAGACAATATTTTTTTAATAAATTATAACTTATACCTAGTTATATTTTCAATTTATAAACTGAAACTGACGAATATAGACTGTAAGAATTTTTTGAAATTTGTTTATAAGTATTTAGTATTTGTCGACATCATGTTTCAGTTAAGTTCCCGGATTAAAGAAATCATTTGAGCATTGATTGATAAATAAAAAATCGCTCTCTATCACACATTACGCTTCGGTGTATACGGCAGTCCAGTCGTACATTTCAACATAGATGCCTAGCCTCATAAAATGACCTACCAGTAGCCGGCCTTGGCTGACGGCTGCAAACACTCAATGAGGAGTGACCACAAGGAAAAAGATTCACAAACAAATCTCGTCTCGTCTACAACTGGTTTGCGAGTGGTCATCACTAAACAAATTATTATCATAGTGATATCACAGTTTGATGAGCAGGGATTTGGAAATTCCATTGACATTGACATCGGAATTATTTACACTGTTGAGGACTTACGAAAATCGCATTATGGTTTCAAATGGTTCACTGCAATTTTTAAACTATTAAAAACTCTAGTTATTTCAGCTGCAAAGAATATATGAATTTGAATTATTATGTGCACTTATTTTAAACTTTATTGGTTTGTTAGTGCAAGAAATATATTTTTGTATATTTTGTAATGCTTTGTAACATTAAATAAATTAAAAAAAAAGAATGATATTATCAATAGTATAGTAGAGGAAAAGGATTGGACACAACAAAAAAAATAACTCAAAATCGTGGAACATGGTGGAAACACGGTGGAAAAGAATGATTGTAGAAGTTATTATTATAATTACTTAGGTATACACAGAACAAACGAGCTCTAGATTATGACAAAATATGGATTTAATGGGATAGATGGGTAAATATATTTATTTCATTTCATTTATTTATTTAGTTACATTAAAATAACCCTGTAAGGGCGCTGTAACTAGGGAATATAATATGTTAGTAGTGGTAAAAAAAATAGATCTATATGATATAAAAATTAAAGATATTAGGACACGTAAAGTTCGAAAGATAATTTACGCGTCAAAGAAAAAAATTGGTATTTGCTATTTTAGTATTGAGAATATTAATAATTAAGTAAATAGGTTTTTATGGTCATGAAGACACGTCAGAAAAATAATCTGTTCCTGTTCTACTTTCGTAGAACAGGAACAGTTTATTTTTTAAAATAAAAATGGAGTGTATGGAAACGTTTTATCCATTATAAACGAGTTTGAAAAACAAATTGGAACAAATTCGAATTTTGCGGAGGTATGTTACCTTAATTGTTGTTTTATTGCTTGGCATAAGGCCAGCGAACCGCAACGATTTCATAATAAAATTATGTTTTAAGATTTTTATTTTGTTTCCTTTTCCTCGTTTTATTTGTAAAGTACTAGCTAATACCTATGGTCGTTAAGTTTGATTGATTAAGATTGTGTGATTAATTTGGAAGATTTTGCACTAATGTTGACGGACACGTACCTACTTTAATTCTGCTACTGTAGAATATTATTCCAAAAAGTATATTTTAAACCAAAAATCTCTAAAACTTACTCAATAGCCAATTTGAGTTTAATTTGCCTATATCTCTAGACAGAATTAACGAAATGACCTGTTTACATACAACCCATGTTTGTACGAATGAGTGATTAAGACGGGATCACCGGACCCAAGCATTTACGGCTGAAATTAATAACCTATTCTATCCGGATGTGACCTACCAAAGATAGAAATTGGACATAATATTTGTATGCAGCTTATGTCAAATTTCTAACTCACATAGGACAAATTCGGATCGAATAGGTTATTAATTTTCACCTTTAACCTTTCATATGAAAACTATGAGACTTTCAAAAAGGCATAATAATAAAAATGTTTCACTAATGCATAAAATAAATGCTTGAAATCGGGTCTAAATAATACGAGTAAATTCTATTCAAATACGGATCTTGGCGAACTTGGTAATCAGGCAATGCTTTGTAGAAATAATTACTTATTTCATTAGTTTTACATTAACGCATTCAACATTGTGCATTGAATACAATAACAGTTAATATACAAAGTTAATATTAACCTTACATGCAAACATCTTGGTTAAACACAATACTAATAACTACATCATTTAAATTGTTATCTAACTTAAGTAATGCATGCATTTTTGTTTGTGTCTTGGAGTTGATATCCAATTTCGATAAATATATGTATGTTAGTTACAAATTATAATTATGTACTTAGTTTGTTACGATTACTTCTAGTGAACAAATTACCTTAGATACCTTACAAATAATTTTATATTGAGAGGAATATAAAGAAACATAAATCATGTAATGTAAGAATGATGATATTCATTCTTCACGGGGTGCTGGACTATTTTTATTGTAACTATTTTTATTAAATTAACTCGCCGAATTTTCTAGAAGCAATACTGTAAGAATTTTTTGAAATTTGAAAGGGTCAGTTTTGAATTCGTCTGTATTTTGTTTATTATTCCTTTAAACTGTTTCACTTAATGCCTAAATAAAGGTCAATTGAGTCGGCATGTTAGTGAATAGCCTTGTTGGTTAGCTATTTTTTTAGTCCCATTCTGTCCTCATGTTAACCATATAACTACCAATAAACATAATTAGCTCCGAATTCACCAAGCATGAACCATGGTTTAGTTAAACATCTTTTCTTATCTTCCCTTTTTGTAAATCGCGTATGCATCTGCTAAAACGGACAGCCTTAGGTACTATGTTTAAGTTTAAGTGTTTAACTTAACCAAGGTTAAATGCTTCGTAAACTCCGGTCTTAGTAGTATTAGAAACAAATAAAAATTATTACTGAGTATTTCATCTGTACCGAAGTTGTTCCTGCTTCCCGTACTTGGCACTGGCGTTTGGTTCTGTTGGATGTCGTTTTCACTGACAAACGTTGGTACTTTAGTGGGTGCTGGCCCATTGATTTGACCACTGATGAGACCTCCGCTTCCTCCATTGTTTTGTCCAAATACTGGCCCATCTTGTTGGCCGCTGGTGATTTGTCCATTGTCTTGATTACCGAAATTAGGTGCTTGTGTGACTTCTTGGCCAAAAGCTGGCCCATTGTTTTGGCCACTGATTATGCCTCCGTTAGCTCCATTATTTTGTCCAAATGCCGGGCCATCTTGTTGGCCGCTGGTGATTTGTCCATTGTCTTGAATACCGAAATCAGGTGCTTGTGTGACTTCTTGGCCAAAAGCTGGCCCATTGTTTTGGCCACTGATTATGCCTCCGTTAGCTCCATTATTTTGTCCAAATGCCGGGCCATCTTGTTGACCACTGGTGATTTGTCCATTTTCTTGATTACCAAAATTAGGTGCCTCTGTAGCTCCTTGTTCAAATGCTTGTCCATTATTTTGACCACTGACAAATCCATTGTCAAAATTAGCGTTACCACCATCATTGTTACCAAAGCTTCCCTCGTTATTATCAGCGTTGTTTAAAGCCTGTCCGTTATTATTATCACCATTTTCAAATCCATAACCAGTTTGTTGATCGAAGTTCTCAACTGGTCTTTGATTGAATTCTTGATTATTCTGATTGTTGTAGTATTGGTCTTGGTTTCCTTGATTGTTATAGAACTGATTAGGATATCCCTGATTTGGATATCCTTGATTGGGATATCCTTGATTAGGGAACCTTACGTTACTTGGTTGATTGTTGTTATAATATTGGTTTGGTCTGTTTTGGTTTTGATTTTGGAACGGGTAGACATACTGGTTGTTGTCCGCGGGGGTCTGTGGTTGCAGATGTAAAATGCCTCCTAGAGTATTTCTAAATCTGTTTGCCGCATTCGGTATGAAGTTCTGCGTAAATCCATTTTGATATCTTCTTTGTTCGCGGGGGAAGAATCCTATAGAGAACAATAGACACATGTTTTTATTCTTGTAATCGGTAGCAGTGTTACTAAATCTAAAGTCAGTTAGTCATAAATTAGAGGCATAATATAATACAGTGCGACAAGGCTATTTTGACGCGTGGCCAAACTAACGCCGCTATCTTGTGCTACTGTTTGATAGTTCGCTCTGTCAATTATTTTAAACTAAAATTGAGGAGATTTTATTTTATGGCTGCCTTTGTTTTGCAACAGCGCCCTCCTTCAAGTGCCAATAGAGCCTTGTCGGACTGTATTTATGATTTTTAAATAATTATAATATGTATACACTTTAGAGTACATACCTACGAGTACATGAAAAAATCACCAGAATCCTAATATTATGTAGAACTAGAATTTGGTTAACATGAAGATTTCTGGCAAGTATATTTTATTTATCTTTATGATTTAATATGCTTTCCTATTATTCATGTTTTAAATTCTATTTAGTAGACTTGATGATATTTGGATGGATTGAAATAAGTAGGTATTCAAATTTCCTACAAAATGTTAGTTGTTCAATTGTGAATCCAAGAAACCATTTTGTAGGAAATTCGACCCGATTCGAATTTTAATAACCAAATTATAAAAGGCAATAGCTGATCTTAGATGTTAAGGAAAACAATTATACTATAAAATATAATCTTGTTTGTAGATTTATAAATCAAGTTTTTTCTTTATGCTTATTTTGTATTTTACTTAAAACGTCGAATACATTTTATTTCTTATAGGTCGAGATGGATAAATGGATGTATCTAAAGGTACATAAGGTATAATAGATATACCTAGTATTTTTATATACTCTTTATGTACTGTGAAGGTTTTTTCTTTCTGAAAGTAATTTGTAATACCTACTTAAGATTCTGGTATAACGCCAAACTATTTCAGATCACATAAGTACGTCTAATACTTATTACTTTAACCCTTTTTATGTTTCAAAAAATTATAAAAAAGGTAGAGACTGAAGCATGCACCCAATATTTTGATTGGAGATCTTTTTGATAAAATTATCCTATACCTAAGTAACTCCTAAAAGGGATGAAAGTGGTTCTTTGTCGCACAATACAGATTGGGGTTGAAATTTGAAAATAACTGGGTAACTTCGTTGAAGACATCAATATAGTTTTTTAGCAGGTTGCTGTCTAATGCTTTAAATAAATAGGCCTAATGAATTTGATTGCTTAGCACAAAGTACCGTATAAAACGGACAAAAATACCTACTTACTGGATAAAATAAATGACACAAAAAAACTGAGTTCTAAAATGCTATCGGTAAAAAAGCAAATCACCTAGGTACCTACCTAGTTACTACGCTTAATTCAAATCGGAACGACTAATTCGAATCAACCACGACTTCTGGTTTTTGGTAGGTTAATAATATTGTTTATCTGATGCAAAAGTAACTACATAGGTACGTTTGTTTGGTGGTTTAAAAAATGAAGTGATTTTTTGTTATAGAAACTGGAAAAGTCTTATTTCATCCCCATTTTGCGTTTTGCCACCATCACAGATGCAAAGGAGAATGACGCAAAATGGGCTATATTTGCGTCACTCTGCGTCTGAAACACATATGCATGAATATTCTTTCAAATTTTAATATCGCATATATTTATTGTAGTGAAATGTGAACAGGGGTTTAAAAGTATTATAAAAAAAGTAATTAAACGTTTCGAAACTTGTGGAACCGCCAAGCCACTTATAAAACTTAGAAAATTAACCACTTAAAAAATCTGATTATTAGAAATTCCCTGTTAATATCTTACTAAATCTTTTTTTTTACATAATATTAAGAATATTTCTAACGTTTTACCGATGATTTGGTAAAGACGCAAGGTATAGCCCAATTTTCATACAAGAATCGGCACTATTCTTTATAAAAGTTTGAAGATATGTAAGTAAAAGATAATATTAGTTCTGATGTTGCAACATAATTATTATATTTTTCAAGTAAACAAGATGAGATCTGCAATGCATCTTAACTACTACACTGTACGTACCTAGTTGAGACGCATTGACTTCTTGAGTTATAGAGATGATTTCAACGCCTGTACCTAATAATTATATTAATTTATTTTAAGTTATGTTTATGTAAATAAAGCGTTTTATCATTAGGTACAGAAACTAACAGCCACTCGAAGCTTTGTGTTATCATAATATTAAGTTATGTGATAAATTGAAAACGACTTCACATCACTAAGATTCTTCAAAAACAAATAATTTATTGAATGGAAACTGGCGTTATTTTGCGGAAATCCATAATTAGCAGGACAGATTAATTAGTTTTGCTATAATCCGCTACTTGAAAAAAATACTGTATGGTACAATATGCAGGAACACTATACCCACATAAAACACCACACACAATTTTCTAACACTTTCTTCGACGCACATTTCGTCCCGACACCGGGACATCTTCAGGAGATGTTCTGTGACTTCTCTACGATTTCGCATTGTGAAGTCAATTAATCTGTCCTGCTGAAAACGATTAAATATTCTCGTAGGTAGGTTTTATAGGTGTAGGTACTACTTATAATTACTTCAAAAAAAACGTCGGGTTTTAAAACCATACAAAACTTCCACTTTAACTGTGAAAATCGTGTATCAAAGATATAAATTATTACAGACGTAAACAATTTGACTCGCTGGCAATGATCATTTCATGGGAATTTGATTTTTAATAAGCACCTACTCGTAGGTAGGTACTAAGTACTTAAATAAATTATGGCACCAGAAACGTTAAAACCGTAAGCAGCGGGGCATAACCGTGGATAACTGCCGAATAAAGTACTAATAGTATGAATGTTATTAACCTCTGATCACTTTGGGACTCGGGCATACCTACAAGGTATCCGCTATCTAATCTCCACACTGCTCGCGAAGTTCCTCGGCGAAGTAATCGGAAAAGTTTACCGAAGTCGAAGTAAGTCTACTCGGTGAACTTCGCGAGAACGCTTTGACGTCCTTTGACTCGGGCGCAAAAACCGACAACAAATGGAAGTTGCCCGAAGTGAGTCCGAAGTGAGTCGAAGTTGGCGAATTTAGACGAAGTGCCCCTCCACACTGCTCGCTTCGTTCAACTTCGGTCCCACTTCGGTCAACTTCGCGAGTAGTGTAGAGGCCGGGTAAAACTAGTGGTAGGATCTACAGAGTTCCTCCAGGTAGGTTCCACCATAGTGTCAGTTATTCTATACAGTGAATTCAAACTATCTTTATTTCACATAGGCCTAACGTAGGTACAGGCTCTTGCAAAACGTCAATATTATGATAGTTGTCACATATACCTACCTAGGTAAGTATATAGTGATAGCTACTAGTCGACTTAAACCTAAGTTTGCGAGGGTCCAAACGCGTCCTGTACTGAGAAGAAGCCCACAACAAACTCAGCCGGGCTTTGTTGCTTGTTATCACCATTATTCACAAATGGCTCTTAAAAACTAATTCAGCTAGTAAAATTACAGTGAAGCAGTAATGCATCACCTACCGTAGTTCGGTTTGAAATATTTTCCATACATTCGTAATTCCTACCAAAATAATTTGCAATTCGTGCATATTTTGATCATGTTGTGGTGTTATTCGGATTCATATAGTAAGTAATAATCTATGCTCCTGGCCATATTTGGTTCTGAAATACTTTTGTTAAAAGAAATGTAAACGAATTTAGTTTTGCTTATTTTCACGTCAAAAAGGACATGTTTCCTGCTTATTTGTTTTGTAATAAATACAAAACTATCTGACGTCGCATTAGTTCTTAATAGATATTAGTAAATTGGGAGCATGCACTGAGCCCTCCTAAAGAGTTCGCTTGTTCTCAAAGAATTAAATGAATGCCTTGTGTTTTAGTTTTGAAGGGACGTAGACCCTTTTCAAAGGTAAACAACCGATGACTGATAAGAAGCAAATACGTATATCCTGAACTCATAAGAAAGTACATATTACAGAATTTTATCAGTGACGTAAGGAATTTCTGTGGTAGCTTCATCGAACGAGTTTGATTGCATGCAAGAGTCTGTTTTATAGACAAATTGGCTGATAAACTCCCTGTCACTTGAGCCAAGTGACAAATAGCGATACTACGCGTGGTATAGAAATGGAATGGAACAAAAATTCAAAAAATGTATGCGAACTAAATCTATAGCTATTTTGACGCTAACTTATCATGTGACTGTTATTAAGTCCTGCGTTCAAATAGCGAATAGTTCGCATACATTTTTAGAAATTTGTTCCATTTCTATACCACGCGTAGAATAGCTAGTTTTCACGTCTTGACTCAGGGGGCAGTTCTTGTTAGATGCAGTGCATCCTTTGCAATCTCATAACTTGGCACGGTACTTGTCATTTGGTTTGATTATATCGAAAATATAAAATTGTACATCGGCCGACCATCTCTCACCATCACCAGCCAATTGGCGCCTTGGTTGCGTAATTGATGCAATCGTGGATGTAATCTCGTCGCTGCTATAGAAGTATTTTTGCAGAATCAAAAATCTGTTTTTAAGTTATTTGCCTAGTTATTTCGCTGACTATTGAAACGCTACTGACCTTTTACGAATTCTTCACTGCAGTGAAGGGCAGTGCGGTTCTTGTATTTCAGTCATAATAATATTTAATAATCGAGTGACAGACGGACGGACGGGCGAAGAGAGTCTCACCATAAGGGTTCCATTTTATCATTTTGGTATGGAACCCTAATAGACGCTTTTTTATACTTAGATAGAAAATGCCAGAAGCGTTATTAGGGATCCGTCAAAAGAAACGGAGGGATTAAGTATGTGTTTTAAGACTGTCTGTAGCCACTAGCCACAGTGAAAAAAATAGCGGAAGTACGGGAAGCACTTGTGTTCGAATTTTATCACTTTTTTATATTAGGTACGAGTAATATCATAATTATCAAAATTCCTATTAAATCATGCGTTGAAACATAGTTTATTCGAGAGCAATTATAATAAATGGCCATGCCACAATTATAATTTTTAACAAATAAATCTTTTAATTGCCATTTATAATTTTCTTGAGTCTAATCGCTATATTTGTTAGAAGCATAGAATCTATGTAATTACCACGTATACAAAGACTATAAAATAAAACTTGTTTTGTTTGGAGTTTTCCCGTGTTTTTTTTATTTATTTTTTTGTTGCTAATAATCTTGTTTATGCTAGTGACTTCTGTGGCGTGAATATCCATTTTTATCGATAAAATATAGCTACTTTTAAGTTCACGTAATTGAGTGAGGTTCATATTATAATTGTAATTATAATAGGTAAGTAGGTTATTGTAGGTACACATCACTGAGTATGTTCCAACGACTTTGCCTTGCAATAAGGACGCACTGGACTGCGCTCATTTGTTCTTTGGTCTCATATTGCCAAGTAATCACGTCGACAAAAGTGCGCAGTAATATTGTGCATTCAGTGCCCAAACTTAGCAAGTATGTATGTACCAATAATTAATACATTACTGCTTATCAGTAGAATAACTGACACCGCGGTGGTGCCTACTGCCTACCATTTCACGTCAACCACCGCCCCGCATACAGCCCCCTGGCCAAGTGACAAATAGCGTTACATCGTGACGTATAGAGATGGAACAAAATTAAAAAAAAAAGTATGCGATTTGACGTTCAGTGACGTTCATCTGAGCGTTACAAAGTGTCACTAATCACAATAGCGATGGTTCGTATCAATTTTTTTAATTTTGTTCCATTTCTAATTTAACGTAACCCTATTTGTTATTTGGCTTAGGCAGCCGAACAGTCCTACCACCAGTAAATTATACTTTTCAATTAAGTACAGCCTGATTGAGGGGCAAATAGACAAACATATTTTAGTTCTAGTGTGTTAAGTTGATCACGTATTATTAGTATGATATCATCAATTAACTAGGTAATTAACAAGATTTTTAATCTTCCTTTGGATATTATTTACAGACTGTTACAATTTACAATTCATTCATACTTAGTTAGATAAATAATATTAGATGGAACATAGATAGGTACCTAGATAGGTACAAAGTTAACCATTTAGCCTTTAGTAATTATACTAAAAATGATTTCTCTTTAAATTTAATTTTATTTCTAGTTGTTTAAGTTTGCTTTATTGTAAACGAAACTATGTTAGAATTTTGTACCTACTTAGGTACGTTATAATATAAAACATTGTTTTTTTTTTTAAAACTAAGTAATATCAAAATCCCATCACAATAATCTAAAATAAGTAAGTACATAAACATCGTCAAATTTAAAAACGAAAGTCCCTCCAATTCTTTTTACGTGTGAGCTTAAAAACGTGGTGGGACGTTCATTTTGGATTAGACGATCTATATAAAAATTCTCAGAAGTTTTTAATAAAATAGGTACCTAACCTAGGTAGGTCTAGGCAACAAAAGGAATGAATTACTAATTGGAATAAAACGTAGTAAACAAATAATAATTGGCTGTGGCTTAAAAAATAAACTTAATTAAAATTGGCTTAAAAATACCCACACCATCGCTTAATATATAAACTGAGTTAAAGTTAAGTTATAAAAACAACACTTACCAAATTGGCAAAACACTAATTGGTAACACAAACATACACACAAAAAACCCAACACTCGCGCCATGTCTGCACAACACAGATCCAACAACTAAGTAACAAACCGAACCAAACCGAATTTTAGTTTTTAGTTTTTTCGATAAACTTAAACCGGTATTTAGTTTTCAAGTTTTTGCCCGAACGTACGTCAGCGCGACACGCGGTCAACCTAGTGGTGTGGTCTTGACCGACTTGTAAATATAAGTGTGTTGGATTCGAGGCGAGTGATCTGTGACGTCACATAACATATAGCTCGTATCAAAAGACCGAGAGTCAGCGGTGACCGGAACTAAGGTCCAAGGGAATTGAATCGAAAAACCCAATTCCGGTAGTCTCATATCGGTATTTAGGGCATGGCTAGAATATTTTATTGGTGACTAATGATTCTCTTTACCCAGCTAGTTTATTTACCCTTTATGAACTATGGAAGGTCAATAAATAATATTTTCCAAAAACTAACTTTATATTACTTTAACTACCAAAATAAGATAAAATTTTCATAGTTTTTCCTAACCATCGTCTTCTTTCGAAGTCTGATGTCTGTTCAAACTATGCAAATGGCAACATTATTGGAGATAGACTGACTGTAATTATTTAGTTTTGTTATCCACTAATGGAGATTTTGTTAAGATATTAAGACCTTTATAACTTAACAACAAACCTTATTTTTTTAATGCATTTTCCGGAAAAAACTGAGCTCAAAACTTGAATAGGTATTTGTAGGGTATTTAAAGCACCAACCTTGAATTAGGCCTATTCACTATTGCTTTTAGGTACTTTACAGTATAAAAATATTTATAAATTACTAGCTTACCTGCAAACATTGTTTTTCCATATATTTATTTCTCACTTAGGGGTATGAAAAATAGTTTACGTCCTATTTTCAGAGTCAGACCTAAGTACCGAATTTATACAAACAGAATCATAAAAATCGGTCAAGTCGTGTCGGAGAAGTTGGAGTTATTGTTGGAACACTGTAAAACGAGTATTTTATAATATATTAAAAATAAATGAAAAATACTTACCCTGCTGTAGCTTCTGTGAGCGCTTCCGTCCTCTATTCTTAACAACAACAACTTTATACTTATGCTTCACATTATGTACTTGGGTGGGAGCATAATTTGTCTTATACACATAATCTGTACTATTTAGCACCTTAGCATTACCGAAATCGCCAAAACTGTGCCGAAAACTCGGATAGTGGCTTTCGTATCCTTCTCCGTAATTTGTGTGTGCATAAACAGGGTAACCATGACCATAATTAGGGTAACCGTGGCCGTAACTCGGGTAACCATGTCCATAATTAGGATAACCGTGTCCATAATTAGGGTAACCGTGTTCGTGTCCAGAATCGGACGAAACGTGATTATGCGAGTAAATTGATAAAGGATTTACATGAAAATTGTTATGGTGACATAAGCTTTTGGTCTGAGGATATCCGTATTGGTAATCATGACAGCTTTTGTCCTTTAGCAAAGTATGGAGTAGGGTTTCATAAGCTTCGTAGTATTCCGGAGAATGGGTAAGGCTTGGTGGTTTGTAGACAAAAGGGGTGTCTAAACACTTTTTGGAGCTATGAGCCAATATCAGTAGAACGGGAAACGCTTGGACGATGCTGCATATTTTATCGCCGTGAATTGTCATTTTAATGGTATTTGATGTTAGTCTTTAAAAATCATAAGCAATAAAAAAAAGTTGGATAGAATTAGATGATAAAAAAGATGGCTCTTATTAAAAATCAACCGAAAACAAAGAAAGTTACATTCGTAAAGAATGGCTTGAATAAATTTTCTGTTTTTTCTTTATTTGGTTTTCAAAAAGAATTTCCAAAATTAAATATCAGTAAGTACATCACTAAAATTAAACTAGCCAACTCAAAATATGTAACACTTTTCAAAATGTGTATCGACGTTACTCAAACTCAAAGGCTCGGATGAAATTGAACTAATTTTAGTGAGATTTAAATCAGTTTCGATACCAAAGTAGGTTATCACTAAAATCTGCATTTCGTAATTTGTACATATTCATGTACAATTTCGAAAACTTAATTACATCTACAATAGTACCCAATTTTGGTATTGAAATACCTGTACACATTTAGGTGAAACTTCTGTTGTTATTATAAATACGTGATTACCGATTACATCGACATTATATTTTATTACGAGCTGTCGCGGTAAACGTTTGTTTTGCCATATCGGGGTATGAAAAATAGCTTACGAGTTAGGAATTACGAGCCATATCCACACTCAGACCTACGGAATGTAGACAACAAAATCATAAAAATCGGTCTAGCCGTTTCGGAGTTTGGTTCAAACATTGTGGCAGAATTTTATGTGTATATTAAGTCTACCAACCTACATAATTATTATATGATTATGGATTGAACATCTATTTTTACGTATGAGTAGATATTATAAAATGTTACTCAAAATTTTATTTCTTTATGTTATATATTGCGCTTTTCCATTTCTTTATTCCATTTGTTATAATTTTTTATTAAACACAAGTTTTATCAAAATCGGTTCTGCAGTTAGTAACATTTTTTATCACTTAGGTATTTGTTCCTAATTTTCAAAGACTAGGTAGGTACCTAACCTAACCTAACCTACTCACTATAATTACTATTCTAGGATACAGTGCAGTACACAGGGAAAAATGTGCATAGAAAACCAATTATGCATCCGATTCCTATTAAAATCAGTTGACTTTCGAGAATATCTAGTGGACACTACTCACTAGACAAGGCCACAGACACTCTGAGGACAAATGCGTAATACAGGACAACTGGGGACGGTATTGACCGTTATTGGATCGTTTGCACCCATTGATTAAACATATAAAGGATAAGCACTTAGTGACGTCACGCATATATTTTTAAGCTCCGCCCTGAAGCATCCTTTTTAATTTGTCAAAACTGTAAAATGGCGCTAATGTAAGCGACAATATAATGTGCTTTTGGCTTCAACATACGTCACACATTTCTCGTCCTCTTAGCGTAGCTTTGTCATTGTTAGCACCGCAGCGATCTTCGGGACGTCACCGAGTTAAAGGAATAACATCCTAAGTGTGTAAAACACTATAACTATAACTATAACAAAAAACCTGAATTAATAGCCTAGTAAAAACTGCAAGTTATCTTCTTTAGTTCAAAGCTTGTTCCATTTAAAATGATGGGAATATGTGAATCAGATAGAACAGAAACAAGCATACAAACATACAATATATGACACAAGTGTATAATATGATACAGACTCATTATATGACATTTTTTCGTGATAAGATCGTGGTGTCATTTTTGACAGACGAAGGTCAAGTTAGATTTAATATTTCGGTTCCACGTTGGTACAAAAAAAACATTTTATTAATTAGCTATGCAAATCGAATGCAGCGGTGTAGATAATTAGCAATATTAGCACGCAAGTGTGATAATAGCCGGAAAAAATACACCACTAATGATTATAGGACTTGTCCTCACTAACTACATAGTCACTACACTTTTTAGGGTTCATTTCAAAGGTACCCAAACCGACAGCAACCGAACCGTTTGTCTTTCATGGCATAATCAACATAATTATTGATTTCAATAGTAGGTTTCAATTACAACCGTGTTAATGTGTCAACAACAAAGTGACGTCACAGATTAATGAATGACAAGATATCAAGGGCGTGAGATTTTTACGATTGCGATGCGTAGGTCGTACCTATAGGTACTTTGTAATTAGACTTAGTGACGTGTCGGCGAAGGCGTGACGTCATGTAGTACCTAATGAATGACAAGATATCAAGGGTGTGAGATTTTTACGATTGCGATGCGTAGGTCGTACCTATAGGTACTTTGTAATTAGAGTACCTAATGAATGACAAGATATCCAGGGTGTGAGATTTTTACGATTGCGATGAGTAGATCGTACCTATAGGTACTTTGTAATTAGACTTTTAGTGACGTGTCGGCGAAGGTGTAACGTCACTTAGTACCTAGTGAATGACAATATCAAGGATGCGAGATTTCTACGATTGCGATGCGTATGGGTCGAATAGGTATTTTAATGCACAATATTATAGAATAAGCGCTAGGTCCTCTGTGTGCTTTAGGCTTTAGGTGACGTGTCGGCAACAGTGTGACGTCACTGAATAATGAATGACAAGATATCAAGGATGCGGGATTTTTACGATTTCCATGCGTATAGGTCGTATTAGTACTTTGTAATGCACAATATACAATATACGCCATGTCCACTGTGCGGTCTAGGCTTTAGGTAACGTGTCGGCGATAGTGTGACGTCAAGAAGTAATGAATGACAAGATATCTAGGATGCGGGATTTTTACGATTTCCATGCGTATAGGTCGTATAAGTACTTTGTAATGCACATGCACAATATACAATATACGCCATGTCCAGTGTGCGCTCTAGTCTTTAGGTGACGTGTCGGCGACAGTGTGACGTCACGGAGTAATGAATGACAAGTTATCAAGGATGCGGGATATTTACGATTGCGATGCGTTGATCGTATCGGTAATCTGTAATAAGCTATATATGTATAAGCTGAGTGTTATATAAATATAAGACTGTGTGATATAAGCTTTTTAAGTGACGTGTCGGCGACAGTGTGACGTCACGGAGTAATGAATGACAAGATATCAAGGATACGGGATTTTGACGATTGCGATGCGTAGGCCGTATCGGTAATCTGTATGCATGTCGACTGTGTGCTCTAAGCTTTAAGTGACGTGTCAGTGAAGATGTGACGTCACGGAGTGCCTAATGAATGACAAGATAAATATAGAATGGGTGCGGGATTTTTTACGATGTATGGACATTGGAATATAATATTATAGATATTATTATGTGAACTTTTCCTAAGTTCCGGGTAACTATATTAGTTAATAATGGCTATTAAAAAACAACCAGATCATCTCGTACTCTTATTTATTTAACAACAGTCATAATACTCTCACCTTCGTTTCTAAAATGCATATAAGCCGGGGTTTTGTGCTAAGAAAAATACGGATAAAACGTATAAAAGCTTGTTTTTTTTTAAATCTTGTATATGTTTTTAATTGAAAAATTAATTGCAGAAACGAAAATCGATTTGCAGTCGTCTCAAGTCTATAAATATATTTTTTCAAGCAGGCTGAGTGTTTTTTTTTACATCAGGCGAACATCAGTGTGGTAGATATTATTCCTTTTGAGGCGATGTTGCTATGGTAAATAGTAATGTCGGACCAATGTAAATAATACACATTCAATAGTAATTAAGATGCTCCAAGTACGTTCCTCTCCAGCCAGGGTATGAAGCTGGTCACCCTGGTGTAGATGCCCGGCAGCCCTGGCCTCGCGCACTGCCGGGGTCCATACGACACCACCCCTATCTGGTAGTAGACGTAAGTCTGGTTCACACGCTGAAAAACACAAAAACCTTCTTTTAAAACATTTTTTTACTATACACAATAGATGTTTTGCCAAATTACAGATTGACGACCTCCCTGGCGCAGGAGACGCGCGCTCGGATTCGAGTGGGAGGTCGCGGGTCCGATTCCCGCCACCGGGCCCACTTTGGAATTTTATAATTTCTAAATTGGCTCAGGTCTGGTCTGGTGGGAAACTTCGGTCGTGGCTACTTACCACCCTACCAGCAAAGACATACCACCAAGCGATTTAGCGTTCCGGTGCGATGCTGTGTAGAAACCGTTGGGTTGAATTTACTTACCCCCTTCAAGTTAGTACGTTAACATCTTCGGCTGCATCATCACTTACCATCAGGCGAGATCGCAGTCATGTACGATCTGGCCTGCTATAACAAGAGCCGAAGGTACCCCAGATTTACCATGGACATTGGACACTTATGGCAGAGTTACGACGGGTTGCATCAGGGGCCCCCATTGTCCCCATCGCAAGAGTCCTTGCCTCCGGTGGCGTAGCCGGCGCACAGCACTTAGTCTTTGATCACTGAGTAACTTGGCTCTATTTACTGCATAAGCCTGGACCGTCATGGCAAATGTTGCACTTACCACAGGTTGCATCAGCGGCCCCCCACTGTCCCCATCGCAGGAGTCCTTGCCTCCGGTGGTGTAGCCGGCGCACAGCACTCGCCCGTCTATCACTTGGTCGTCGTACACTGAGTAACTTTGCTCGCAAACGTCGTTCGATAACACCGGCAGCTGCAATACTTGGAGATGTGTCGCCTTTGCGCCTCCTGGCGAAAAAACAGCTATTAAATTCTTAATGTATCGGTTGAACAACTTAAGCACTGATCGGCTGTCTTCGCTGATTGTTTATGATATTATTCAAACGAAAAAAACTGAAGCCTTATTTTGATGTAAACAAGTATTTTTACCTCATTCGTCGGAGATGGTGGGCCAAGGCAGTACATAAAACTGATAGCAATGCCTAGAATTTGGTGTTGTTGCTACGTAGTTACATCCAAAATTTATTTATACTAATTCCGCTAAATGTTCAGTTTATTATTTACAAGTTATCATCGCCGATAGCCTTTAACTGTCCGGACAAAAGGTCTCTCCCAATGGAAGGGTTTGCCCATAATTACTACCTACGCTGGGCAGATGGTTTGGTGATCGCTGTACCTAGCAGTAGCATTAGGGACGCTGGTAGCTCTTAGTTATTCCCTTAATTTGAGTATTCTCTCAAATAAACAAAAAAACATGGCCATGTGTACTTAGCCACACCCGAAAGTGGAGTATAATAGTTGTATGAAAATTTAAATTCTGCGTGTTTATTAAAAAAGAAATGAGGCATTCCTTACGTGCACTCATTTTTCCCCATCCAGCAACTAAGGGTGTCCAATCTAGGAAGTCTTCAGATCGCAGTTTGCTGTCTATGGGGATGCATAGTGGTCTTATCAGTTCTGTAACCAAAGAAAGAAGAATTAGCAATTGTTATAACTTATTAGGAAATTATCTAGGAAAAGGCAAGAACCCTGTCATGTCCTGACAAAGATGTGATGTGTGATGATTGCTAAATTTGAAGTAGTTTGTGGAGTAGTAGTTACACCAAATTCAGCAATCATGCCTCCAAATTCATAATCAGCAAGCATACTAAAGCTTTTACAGATTCATGAAAAGATCGACAAATCGAAGAGAGCAAATCCATCCTTGATTCATTTGTTTAATTAAATTATAATAGGTATAGCATTAATGCTCATTTTCACCAACATTTTAAGAGACACCTAAGCCCTTAGGTGACAGTTGTTGTAAGTGAAAACTGTCACCTATCGGCTTAGGTGTTTCTTAAAGTGTTAGTGAAAACGGGCATTAGAAATGTATAAATTGTAAAGTGCATTGTAGAAATATTATGCTAAACTTACAGTCTTTTTATCTCGAAGGATATCGCAAAGTTTTAGCGCTGATGTCGAAAAAAGGTTATAACACAATCTTCTCACCAGTATAGGTTACGTCGTTTTGCAGCACGAGTAGGCCTATGTCGTTTTCATAGGACTTGGGGTCGTACTGCTCGTGTTTGACCATTGTCTTGATGAGCACGTCCACAGGAGTTGCTCCATCGTCCTCTCTGGCTAGGTCTAGCTCTCCTAGGCGCACAACGTATCTGAAAAATACCTACAGGTGCTTAGGCTTACGTCATGTTTGAATTCGGATCGCATCCTTTGCATTTCTACAAAATTTCCGCTACGTAGGCAAATTTTCACAGAGATTAGTTGACGTTTTTGAAGAGAAGAAAGACTTTAGTTAGGTATCTCTATGTAAGTTTAATTTAATTTTTAGTTTAACAAATGCTGACCCTGGTCATTCTGTAGTTGCAATTGTGTACCCGCACCAATCGCAGTCCCTATAAATGACAAGTAAAGCCCTGACGTAATAATATGACAAATCCTTGGACCAGCAGGCGAATATAATAAGGACATTTTGGTCTCACTTATTGAGCCCGTCTGGAAAGGCATCACTGGAGCACCAGACAATTTTTGATTTGTGCCGCAGAGGGAAGCCAAGTTAATTGCGAGGTGTTCGTAAATTTCAGTCGTAAGTTGGTAGGTGCATTAAATTGCAAGCAGTCAATTTAATCTAATCAACCTTTCGTTCATTTCAGCCGACGGACGTCCACTGCTAGACAAAGGCCTCCTCAAAAATTTCCAGCCCACACGGTTCTGCGCCACTTGTGTCCAGCAACTCCCCGCGACTCTCTTAATGTAGTCAGTCCATCTGGTCGGAGTTCTGCGAACAATGCGCTTTCCCGTGCGGGGTTGTCATTCCAGCAGTTTGGGTCCCCAACGTCCATCGTTTCTATGAGCTATGTGCCTTCCCCATTGATACTTCAGTTCGCGATATTCTTTATTTTTCTTAACCTTAGTATCTTATTAAGGTCTATTATATCTTTATTAAGTTCTGATGAATAGGATATGATAGTAAGTGCTCACAGAGAGTTCTCCTGATTGTGTATGCAGTGCGCGGCCGTGACGATGTGGCGAGCGCTGATAAGAGAGCCACCGCACAGCCAGTTCGTGAGAGTCACCCTCACGGCGTACCCCAGCAGCGCCATCCATGGTAGATCTCCTAAAATATACGGACGATTATGAATATTATATTGGAGTTAACAACATATCGCTTTGCTCACGCCTATAATTAATATCTAAGAAGCTGAAGTATCAAAGGGCAGGGTGCATAGCTAATATTATAGAAACGATGGACGTTGGGGACCCAAAATGCTGGAATGGCGACCCCGCACAGGAAAGCACAGTGTTGGTAGACCTCCGACCAGTGCCCGTTTTCTGTATCTCGGTGCGTATCAAATAATCATAGCCACTCCCATATGTTTTTTATCCATTGAAAGTTTGCTATGAAATAAATTATGATACCCTTAGCAAAACTTCAATGGATGAAAAACATTTGCTAGTGGCTATCATTCTTTGATAGGCACCGAGTTACAGAATAGGTACGCAGATGGACTGACCACATTAAGAGAGTCGCGAGGAGTCGTTGGATGAAAGTTGCGCAGGACCGTATAGGCCTTTGTCTAGCAGTGGACGCCCGTCGGCTGAAATGAACGAACGGTTGATCCGATTAAATTGACTGTTGCATTGTTGGCTAATTTGATGGCTTACCCAATTTAGCGTCCACTCCACCAACTATTCTTCCATAACTGGCATTGCTGATGCCGCACTCAGGTGGAGCCGGGAATTCCGGGATGAAATCTGACAAATCTGTCAAGGTTCTCCCAATTTCCCTGGTAGGAGAGATTGTCACCGGACCAGGTTGCAAGGGGTTGGTGGTTGAAGGCTCTATGGATCTTCGAGGACAGCAAACCTGGAAAAAACATTGTAAGCTTACGATGGTAGAATTGTGGGAATTGGATCATCTTCACACTTTAATATAACAAAAAAATAGTTCAAGTGAACACTTTAGCAATTTTTTTTATAGAAAATTAGAAAATTTGTCAGAGAATTGAGTTACGCGTGAGTAATGATTCTCGGACTAATTGAACCAGCTGTTTTAGGGATGTCATATAAGTTCCCTCAGGATATGAGCTACACTTCTTGTTACCTATATTTTTTCGTGCACCTATACTTACATCGTTACGTACTTTAGGCTTTCGGCTAATTAGGGTTATTAATCTACACGTTGTTGTTTATAGGCTACTTAGTTATCACCAAATACATATCGTATTGACTTTTTACGAGAGCCTGTACCTAAGTTATAGACCTATGTGAAATAAAGATATTTGGACTTTTTTACTTTAAATGAATAATGTAATAATATGTATTTAACCTTAGGAGTGGTGCCGTCGAAACCGCAAGTAGCTTTTTTCATAAAATCCGCGACTTCGGGGCGCGAGCCGAAGTTTTCCAAGATTTGAACGTACGGCTCGCACAGCTTGATGCTCAAACAAATGCTGGGAGTTCTGTCCACCGCCTCACATGCATCTTCTGTAACAAAATCTGCCTCTATTAGTACGGGGCAATTAGCTCAAAAAACGATCGAACCCGGACACTCAAAGTGAAAGCACTATTGAAATTCCAGATTGTTCTATGCAGTCCACGTATTTTTCGGTAAAAATTTACACCCCTGACGGCTTCTTGTTTGGGGGGAAGGGGGGTAACAAGTTCTTTTTTTTTTTCAGTTTTTCGCAATTTAGCGCAAAAGTGTCAAAATAAAAGAAATTACGTTAGATTGCAAACAAAATGATAGTAAGCATAATCTTGCTAAAGTGTGCAATGCACACAAAAAATACTTGTTCACACTTACCAAATATAATTTGTCCAGACACAATATTCAATACAAAAACACATAAAACAGTAACTATCCGATTTGTAGATATCTTCATTATAATAATTTACGAGAAAAACTTAAATAAAAACACTGTGAAACCGAATTGAATAAGTAGCTAAGTAACTTTTATACACCTACAAACTTCCTGAAGTTTTGAAAAATCCATTTCAAAAAAATTAAAAAGGTACTTATCTACACATTTAGTCTAAAAAGTCTTCCGAATTTCCTTATATAATATTTTCATCAGAAATAAAAACACCGTTCTGAAGCCGTTCACGTAAAATACAATAGCTATATTTAACAAATAAAATATACTAACGAAAATACAAATATTGAGATAATTATATCAATTACTTATTTAAAAGTACGTGCGTCCGCTCTACCTATTGCACTGATATGAATGCTATCAACTGAACCTAAAGTGATATAAAAATAAGTTTAAGTAAGCTTCGGAAACCCCAAACGATATATTATAAATCCATCTCCATACCTACGCAACATAGCATAACAAAATATCCTCGCAAAATACCTAGGTAGAATGGTAGGTAGGTAGGTAACATACTAAAAAGTTAATAGTAACATATTATTATATTGTACTATGAAAAACTTTCAGGAGCTGTAGCCATTATGATATATATACCTTTGACGACCTCCGTGGTTGAGTGGTTGGCGTGCCGGTTTTCAAGGCGCCGCCATCTCTGAGGTTCCGGGTTCGATCCCTGGTCCCCGGAAAAATAACTTTTCTACATTGTCTCGGGTCTGGGTGTTGTGGTACCTTCGTTGTTTCTGATTTCCATAACACAAGTGCATAAGCTACTTACTATAGGATCGGAGCAATGTATGTGATGTTGTCCTCTATATATTTATATATTTACTAAAAAAAAAGAACAAAAAAGAACCTCTTGCAATACGATAGATGGAATGAAAATGGAAACGAAATTCAAAAGATGTATGAGACTGATCGCTTTGATCCGTGTCTAACTTCCGTGAAAGTTTGTAAGTCTGGATGGATAATAATAATTGTTACTCTTTCACGCAACTACTGAACCGATTTGGCTTACTCGTAGCTTATAACCCGGATTAAAACATACCGAGGCTACTTTTTATACCGTAAAAATCCATCGTTCTTAGGGAATTAGCGAAAAACCGAAAATCACGCGGGCGGAGCCGTGGGCAACAGCTAGTTTTTGTACATTACCTATTTCCATTTTATGTATCGCATCGTTATATGCCATAATATGGCTAGAGTTGCGGGTTTTGTATGGACAATTTGCAATTTTGTACGAATTTAAGATTTCTTAGTTTGTATTTTTTAGATTTAATTCAAGTAGCAACTATATAGAACCGATTTGGCTGAAATTTGGAATGGTGATAGATTATCCTGGATGAGGTGACTTCATCCTGGAAAAAATTGGAATGGGGATAAATTATATACTTGATTAACATAATTTTTAGGCTACTTTACTGGAAAAATCCATGGTTGTCGCAGGATTTGCGGAAAACCGAAATTACGTGGGCGAAACCACGGGCGTCTGCTAGTATTTAATGATTTAAATAAAATTATACATCATAATATTTTCAATATTTTGAATTCAAAGTTCGATATTTACTAGGTAAATTCTAATTGAAGTTTCAAAAAAGAACCTATTCCATGCATGTTGAGAGTGGGTAAGATAATGATAAACTTTAACCTCCGCGAACGCGTAATTTTAATATTTGTGTTTTTATCGCGGTTTTTTTTATCGCTTTAACGTTGTAGGTACGCATTTTTATGACCTAAATCTTTAAAAATTCTTGGATGCTTACCGTGAACTTTACCTCTATTTTGTAGTCTGAGTTACCACACGGCGATAAATGGTGATAACATAAAAAAATACCCGGCTAAGTTTGTTGTGGGCTTCTTCTCAGCGGCTAGGCACGTTTGGAACCCTCGTAAATTTAGTTTTAAGTCGACATGTAGCTATCACCATTCTTATGCAACAAATATCATACCGACGTTTGGCAAGAGCCTGTATGTTAGGCCTATGTGAAATAAATATATTTTGAGTTTGAGTTTGAGTCCTTCTCACTCTCATGAATACGTTGGTGGGTGCGACATGCAGCGTTGCGAAAGAATATGGCAGAAAAACGACATTTTACCTTATTTTTTTACGCTATACAATTTAGTACTTGGCTGCGATCTCACCTGATGGTAAGTGATGATGCAGCCGAAGATGTTAACGTACTAACTTGGAAGGGTAAGTAAAGTCACTCCAATGGTTTCTACACAGCATCGCACTGGAACGCTAAATCGCTTGGCGGCACGTCTTTGATGGTAGAATGATAACTAGCCACGGCCGAAGCCTCCCACCAGACCAGACCTGAGCCAATTTAGAAATTATAAAATTCCAAAGTGGGCCTTGTGGCGGGGATCGAACCCGCAACCTCCCACTCGAATCCGAGCGCGCGTCCCCTGCGCCAGGAAGTTCGTCGAAAATTACTAAAAATTTTAGCCAGTTATGAAAAACCAGTTTCTGAGCGTTTTTGAATATTATTATTACCAACACACTACCTTTATAGTTTCCGATAAAAATTAGAAAAAGGGGTTTTAGAACTTTTGGGAAACTTTCGAATCGTGTTTCTGTTTCACAGCGATTTTAGATTAAAGAGCTAAAATAAATGACGTCAAATGAAAGTAGAAGTCTTTATTGTTTTTAAACTGTAGGTGACCAAAAATCGCAAACGTTTATCTTTACGGGGTTAACTTATAAGGGTTTTTGTTTTAAGAGTCTACTGACCCACGATGTCTCCCATACAAACGTAATACCAAAATCATTTGTAATTCGTGCAAATTTCGATCATGTTGTGTTATTTGGGTTCATATAGTAATAATCTATGCTCCTGGCCATATCTGGTTCCGAAATACTTTTGTTAAACGAAATTGTAAACGAATTTAGTTTTGCTTATTTTTATGTCAAAGAGGACATGTTTTCTGCTTATTTGATTTGTAATAAAAACAACACTATCTCACGTCGCATTAGTTCAGGAGCACAGTTTTTACTGTCCAGATAAAGAAAAACACCAGTTAATAAAGAAAGTTACAAGTTTTCATTCATAAATTTTGGTATTACGGAACTCGACCAAAGTTATAAAAATTTTGATCAAAATTGATTATTATTTCGTTATAAAGTAAAGAAGTATTTCCAAACAAAATATGGCCAGAAGTATAGATTATTACTATATCAATCCAAATAACACCACAACATGATCCAAATATGCACAAATTACTAATGATTTGGTATTTTGAACGAATGGAGACATTGTAGTTCACAGGCCCCTTAAGGTACGTCAATTAAAATAAACAAGTACAAATATGTATACAACTTTATTATTTACAAAATGCCAATAAAATAATTACAACACACGATGGCTCTCAAATACTTATTTAAATAGATACTTTTTTAATTAAAATTAGATCTACTCCTTGATTAATATTATGTATAGGTACAGGCATAATTTATTTACAATTCAAAACAGACAATTATTATAAATACACAACATTATAACAGACATATAGGTAATATTTTATGATTTTAAGGCTCTGTAAAAATAATATAGGTTTTGAAGATTTCCAAGACCCTCAAAAATGTTTATTGAAATTTCCTTTCCTTAGATTCCTTAGTCGAGATTTATTTTCTTAACTGACCGCATGGTATTGCTTATTAAATTAAAAAAATATATATATGTAGTATGGTTACTATATAATATGTAGTGTCGTTACTTAGCACGCTAGATATATATGTTAGTTAATAATAGAAGATTTTATTGTAGGTATACAGATTCAACTGAAGTTGCACGCGCCGGAGTAACACAATTTTTCCTGTCGCAGGGCTACATGTAGTTTTCTATTAGTCTGTGTAAGCGCGTTAGTATTTTTAACACGTAAACTTTACTAATGCTGTGACTTCAACATATTACTATTCCATCTACATTCGCGAATTTAAAAATAACTTCAAGTCGGATTTGTTTACTAGGAAACTGAGCATTTGGTAATTCCACGATTGAATTTGATCAATTTCTTAGAATCAAAATACCTACTCCTTCAGTATTTATTCAAACACGTACCTACCTAATTAATTTTGAATCGTGTGATTAAAATACAATATCTTTAAATTGTGATTAAAATGGACTATTTTAATTTGCAGATCCAGGGAAAAAAAATCCCTCTAAGTTCAACTTTAAATTCGATTATTTTCGATTCGATTCGATTATTTTTATTATTCTTCCTTTACTAACGTAAGAAAAAAGTGTTTTCTAGTGTCTATAGTCCATAAAAAGCACTATTTTATTTTCCTAGACTATTTAGATTTTGGTTCTTGAGAAAATTTGATACCACTATTGATCATTCTCCTTTTGTAAATTTAATGACTTACTGGCGGACACAGTGTTCACTGGCGGAGGAATGGCACCTAACGATTTCATAATAATTCATACAAAGCCTTAAAACCATGAAAAACATAATTTAAAGAACCTTACATAAATACAAATAATGACTAAAAGGCATATATGGCTTCCGAAGTAATTTACATACTATTTAAGTATTTACAACAATATTTACAACGCTTAAATATTTTTGGTGGAATGTCTTCTTCCTAAGTCAAATCATAGCGTCTTGTCAACTCTACTGATTTTGCTCATTCTAGAGCAAAAGCAGTAGAATTTCTCAGAGCTTTGTATGGACATTTATAATCATATTTTTAACCGACTTCAAAAAAAGGAGGAGGTTCTCAATTTGTCGGAATCTTTTTTTTTTAAACTATGTTACTTTATCTCTTCATATTTTACGATTGCTATTGGATCGATATTAAAAAAAAAGTTTGTCAATGACATATATATGTATGTTTGGCAATGACATCTTTGTATACAATCGACTTTATCACGTGACTTATCCACTGAATCGCTTTACCATAATATAATAATTTTTCAACATTATTATAAAATTATATTTTTTTTTCTATCTGTTGTTGTGCAAAATGTTTCGTTTAATTTTACGTCTTTTGAAGATACATGATGGTGAGATGGTCGCAAATGGCCATTTTTACTGAGAAGATGGCTACTCACTAGTGAATAAGAAAGTAAATCTGAAGTTTTTGCCTGAGGATACGGCGGCCACTATCTATTTTGATTTGGGACCTACACAACCACTTGTGTTCTTTTTTTCAGGTTGTTGGTACTGTTCACTTAAGAGTGTTTCTAGTAACTTGTTAAAACTGGCCATGTGTACTGAGATGGCTACGAGTAGTTATTTGGATTAGTTCCTGGTGAGTGCAGCAGTTCGCAGACTTGTACTCAGCTGCAAGTGATTAGAGTACTACTGGTTCGGTACGATGTCTTGTTGAAATGGCTATTTGTACTGAGATGGCCCCACGTGGTCACGTGAGATAGTCACTTGTGGTCAGTTGGAGTATTCATGTTACAATGTCCGTTCAAAATTTTATTTGCACTGGGATGTTTGCAAGTTACCACTTGTACTGAGATGGTCCTTTGCGGTTGGTGGGTATTCGTGTTGCGATGTTCTGTTTGAAAGGTTGTTTGTATTGCGAATGTCGCAAATGGCCACTTGTACTGAGATGGTCGTTTGTAATCAGTAAGAGTATTCATGAATCGATGTCCTGGTAGAAAGGCTGTTGGTATTGCGATGGTCACAAGTGGCCACTTGTACTGAGATGGTCGCTTGTAGTCAGTAGGAGAATTAATGAATTGATGTCCCGTTCGAAAGGTTGTTCATATTGCGATGGTCGCCAGTGGCTATTTGTACTGAGATGGTCGCTTGTCAGTTGGAGTGGTTCCTGGCGGGGTGCGGCGGGTGGTGGTGCGGCGGCTGCAGCGCGGGGTTGGCGACTGCGATGATGCTGTCACCGCGCGCTGCTACTACTTGCGGACGGGACTCCTCTGTTTCCTTGAAGTAGATAAGAAATATGTTATCAGCACAGATTTGTATACTAAAGACAGGGCGCAAAAAAATCTCGCCAGTTTATGAGTGTCATTAGTACCTACAGTATAAAGCCACGCTGCAGTTGGGTCAGCGGCGGCGGCGTGTATTTTGACAGATGACGTAAAATGTTCGGATCGGCCTATCTTTACTATATTTATCTATTGTTATCAGCAAGTATATTGTATTGAAAGGAAATCGATGACATAACCCAATTCCTATACATAATCCCACTTATTAATAAACGTGGAGTAACGATGGAGTAGTTAAACCATGTTTTGTCTTTTCTCTTCAAATGTCAACTTCCACATGATAGATAAAGACAAAGCAGAATTTAACTACTCCATCGTTTCTCCACGTTTAATAATAAAGGGGAATATGTATAGTATGTTACCATGGACATAAACATCATTAAGCTCGTCAGGAAGTAGGTATTATGATCAGCACAATATATCGCTGCCCGCGATGCAATACACTAGGAAGCAGGGTGATGGTTATATCGCTTGGCAGACCTGCCGGTAAGCCTGTAAGCGCGATAGAGACCGCAACAGGCGTGAGGCGAAATTAAAAAAAAAAAATTCAAAAAATTTTATTCTTTCACATAGGCCTAACTTACAGGCTCTTGCGAAACGTTAAGACTCTACCGCCTCGTTCGGAAAGTAGCAATGTTTCCCTATTTTATTGTATCGTGGGCAGCGAGCTATTGCGTTGACTATAAGTTTTGCGACTGGATTGCATGGATTTTATTATTGTGAAAAAAACATAAGGTTTAAAATTTTAAATACATGAGTTCAGAAAATGTGAAGAAAAAAAGGAATGAACTGCCAAGCATCAATCAAGCTGAAAAATATAATGTAAATGTGTGTATTGAAAGTAAAAATATTGTTTTGACTTACAGGTGGTGGTGTACTAGTGCTGGAGTACGAACATCTGGAATCCGCGTCGTCGCTTTCCGTCTTCACACCCCACCAGCTGGAAAAAAATAGTATTTAGATGGTGTAATGGTACAAAAGAAAGAAGAAGAACACATCAAACAATAGAAAACAAAAGAAAGATAGAAGAGAAGCCAAGAAAAGAAAGACTAGAAATATAATTTATTGAACTTATAAGCTGAAGTAGCGATCTAAAGAAAGATGGAAATTAGATGACGGAAGCTGAAAAAAAGTTTAAGTAATTAGATAATGAGACAGCTATAATTTAAAAACGAAGTGAAAAATGCAGTGAATGTCACGAATGGCAGATTAAAGTAGATTGACTTTTTCAAAGAAGAACATCTTACCCGTGATTGGAACTCCTAGCAGCCTCTGGGCTGGCTCTAACACCATTTCCTTCCTCGGCGTCCTGAACAATTAAATGAATTTCTATTTAATTTCTATTGTAAGTTGAATTAGATATTTTGACGAAGTTTAAAAAAGGTGGTTTAAGTACATAAAAATTAACCAATGCAATAAAGTCTTAACAATATCAATGTAGAAAATCATATGGATTAATTTTCCATTGCTCTTTGATAGATATAGAAATGTGAAAACATCGCTTACTTCTTATTTAATTTAGACATTATTTAATAGATATCGTTAAAAATTAAAGTCCTGAGTGAGTTAGTAAACGAGGTGGACAGGTAATTAAGTTAATAGTGAAATATTAAGTTAATCAAGCTAAAATTTCCCATTCCACTAAAGTAAAGTTCAATTTCTATTATAAATCTCGCAAAAAATGCACCTATAAATATTCGTTTACAGGTGCATTTTTTAATAATAATGAATATTTTTAAGCAAGTTAAAACAGCATCATTTACACTTACCGCAACTGAAAATAAAAAATGAGACAGAAAAAGAAATAAGAAAAAAAGTTAGCTAGGAAATAAAGCGTTCGAGATGACATGCTTATTTGTACTCACCTTTACCGAAACTAAAAAAAAATGGCAGAGATAATTAATTAAAGCAGAAATTAGTACAATTAAATTAAAGCGAGAAGTATTATCAATAAATTTTTATAAAGTCGATTATTAAAAGTGGGGTACCTCAGGGCATCACATTAGATTCAAATTAGTTTACCATCTACATTGCTTACAAGAGCTTTTAAAAGCTCTTGCGTGATTGAATTCCCATTAAAACTCAAAAATTACAATATACCTAGTATCTTTCTTATTAGATATTTAAAAATGTAACTAGGACAAAACCTTTAAGAAGAAAAGTTGGAATACATTTAAGTACTAATAAATTGGAATGAAAACGAGAACTCATGACAATTTTCTTATTGGGAATCATATTTTGTACCTATAGGTTTGTATCAAATATTACTCGTAAGTAGTCCAATATGCATGTTAAATTTAGATATTTAAAAATGTAACTAGGACAAAACCTTTAAGAAGAAAAGTTGGAATACCTTTACTAATAAATTGGAATGAAAACGAGAACTCATGACAATTTTCTTATTGGGAATCATACTTTGTACCTATAGGTTTGTATCAGGTATTAAATAGTCCAATATGCATTTTAAATTGGGCAATTAGCGATGTATGGTCAGGATTACAGACTGCGTCAGTGCAAACAAATCCGTCATTGTTTTGTCCAGCCCCAGCCCCAGTATTGAGGAAATGGCATAAAGGGCCAAGTAACGAGAGAAAACTATTTGTAGGGAGTCAAGAAGACGCCCCGGGGAATACGCCAAGAGCAAGTACCGAACGGGCGTCTTTCGCACTAACGCGAGGTTGATAGGGTCATAGGAGACTGGAGTCCCTAATCAATAGAAAGGAGTTTATATCTACAAGCTGTGTTAGACTAGTGGTGCAGTTAGCGATGGTGTTATCTGGTGAGGTCAATTTCAGCGACCTGCCGCGGCCGCTTGCTTGGCGCCTCGTCGTCATCGCGGTCGCGCTCCTCGCCCGCCGCTGAAGGGAGTAGTCTGAAAAATGTTAAGGGAAAATTTCACAAAAACATCGTGGTAATTTACAGGAAATTTCTCTAAGAATTGGTACGCGATTTAACGTTTTTTTTTGTGATGTTCGAAAATATAAAATTGTGCATCGGCCAACCACGTAAACGCCGGTAAACATAGGACGCAGACATTACCAGCCAATAGCTGCGTAATTGATGCTAGCATTAACCAATCAGCTGCATGATTTAAGCTCGTCGTTGCATAATCAAGGGGCTATAGGTATACCATAATAAGCGTGTACCACAAACATAGTAAGCATTTTCGACTGCAGATTCTTGAGTTCAATTCCAAGAAATTCTTAGTACTGGCCCAAAGTTTGCAAGTGAACCGTAATAAGCTTTCGTGCTTCGGAGAGTATAAGTATAAAACCATCGGCCCTGCGCCTGATTTCTCTTCGGTTGTGTCGGAGCTGATATCCCATCGGACTATGATAGAAAATAGAGAATACACAGGTATTTGCGCACATACTTACTTCTGCATTATAATATTTCCCGCATACTTGCATTAAGCATTGTAGTCGACATCTGTCAAGGGATCTTTATTATTTAGCAGAGAGATAGCATCGAATTACCCGTGTTTGGAGTAGTGCAGACCAGCTCTCCTAACCAGTTGTCTGGCCAGCGGGAACAACTCGTCTCTACGCGTCAGCAGCGCGGGGACACATCGACACATCTGAGCTGCTGCTTCATTCACCATCACCTAAAACATTACAACTATTAACAAAACTTCACGCAATATCACGATATACTTAGAATCCATCTACATATAGACTGTACAACGTGCGAATATGATATGCAATTGCCATTTCAAATTTCTCATTATCATCACATCAGCCTGCGGACATCCACTGTTGGACACAAGCCTTTCCAAGCGAGCGCCACCACATTCTGTCCTCAGCCTTTCTCATCCAGTCGCTTCCTGCCACCCGCTTTATGTCATCGGATCAAACGCGCTCGAGGGCACTCCGGTCTCAACGCCAGCTCTTCGGTTCCACCAGCCATCGCCCCTACGATATGCGTGACCAGTTCATTGTCACTTTAGCTTGCTAAAAGTTGGGGCTCAGTGACCTCTCCTCATTACGGATTTTACCTTACGAGAAACTTCTAAGATTGCCCTATCCATGGTGAGCTGAGCAACTTTAAAAAGGTTGATCAGACCGTGTGTGAATGTCTTATTTACAAGATAACTCTAAACCACTTTATGACCTAGAAATTCTGAGTCAAAGTGCTGTAAATAATTCACACCGAAACCAAAGATTATTAATTATAACTGATGTAATCGACCAACCTCATGTAAAGTCAAGGGCTTTTCCGGTTTCCGTTTACAGTCGAACCGTCCGTATATCGCCGCGTACTTCCTTATCTCCTCCATCCTCCGCGGATCCGTCTCCGGCATCATCATCACCAGCTCCAGATCCTTGCACATCTTCTTTTTAGTGTTCTGCGGCTTTGGTTCCAATTGTGGTAAATGCTTGCTAAGTTTTTCCGCTGCGGCTGCCAACTTTTGTACATGGATGTCGAGTAAAACTGGTGTTAAATGTACTGGAGAGGTCACAGAACTTGGACTAGATCCTGAGGAAGCTGGTGGACAGGCACTTTGAGGGGAAAATGATCTGGTGGTGGTAGTTACAGGGGCGGTGGGCGCGGGTGATACGGGTAAGACTATTTTGGTGAAAGTGTTTTGGCTATGTACAGGACTGACGTTGGGAGCGGACGCGTTTGACCCGCAGGAGTTTTCCGGGGCTCCTGGAGATGGACTGTACATTGGTCTGTTATTGTCAGGAGATGCTACAGTTCTGGGTAAGGTGGGGATGGTGGGTGGGATGCTTAGTAATCTTTGGTTGCATGGTAAAAAAGGGTTTTCGGTTGGGCAGAGGTTAGGGACGATGGGGATTTGGAAGAGCGCTGGGTTGTTCACCCATTCTTGAAGGGCTTTTTGGAGGCGTCTGACGTGCAGGGGCTTGGAAGCCATGCCCACTAGTGCCATTATTTCGAGGAATTCCTCTTCGCCGGCGTCACACAGCTGCTGGACGTCGTCGCCTCCTGGAACATGGAAAAGAAATAACTGACGCTAATTGGGATCCCATGTGAATAATTTTAATAATGGTTTTAATTCTCTTAAATAAAGCATGGAAAGTGAAGAGTTCCACATAGACCTCACAAGTTTCTGGTCAAGCAATCTGGAGATTTGCTGGCTTTACACTGCTTTGTAAACATTATGTATCCTTTATTAATATTCTGAATACGCAGATATACACCTAGATACAAAATAGATACGCAGTTTTCCTCTTTTTATAAACATTGTCCTACTATACAAGTTGTCATTGCCACGAACTCAGATAAAGTTAGTAGTCAGACGTTGATTATCGAATTTCGAACTGTCTGATGAACTCCCAAAAAACAAATCAAAACATTTAAATGCTAGAATATTAAACTGGTAACACAAGTTCATTCCGCTATCATTGTTCAAAGCAAAAACGTGTGATTATCGAAAAAAACATCGGCTCACAGTTTTAATTTAGGCGCGAATATGCAAATCGCTTACGTGACCATTTTTCGAAGGGGCCTCCAGAAAGAAAATAGAGAAAAAAACAAAAGGGGCAAGGAACGGCCGAACCCTTCGTAACCTTTCCTTGGCGCGGGTAATTGCGAACATTAAAAAGTATAAAAATGAAAAAAAAAAAATTTGCATGGGATGTCTGGCGTTTTTTCGTCTTATGGAAATTTGTTTTTTTTCGCGACTCAGATTCTGGGAACGAGTCTACGCGGCCATTTTTTTGAGGTTCGAAGACAGTGCAGATGGACGAAAAAGTTAATAATGCTGTTTCATCGATTCACAAGCTATTCAAACAAAAAGAATACCCTACCGAGCTTTTTGTGGGCTCTTCTGTAGCTATTTTATTAAAGTTCGGATCTTTTGAGCAATCGGCAGCTTTCTGTTAAGATCGAAAGCAGGTCTTAGTCTATAAGTTATGTTGCTAATATAAACCTCGCCTTTAGGCGTATTTAGCAACATAACTTGCAAAAATCTAAATCGCTATAGATATTTGACAACCTCCCTGGCGCAGGGGACGCGCGCTCGGATTCTAGTGGGAGGTCGCGGGTTCGATTCCCGCTACGGGCCACTTTGGAATTTTATAATTTCTAAATTGGCTCAGGTCTGGTCTCGTGGGAGGCATCGGCCGTGGCTAGTTACCACCCTACCAGCAAAGACGTGCCGCCAAGCGATTTAGCGTACCAGTGCGATGCTGTGTAGAAACCGTTGGGGTGACTTTACTTACCCCTTCCAAGTAACTACGTTAACATCTTCGGCTGCATCATCACTTACCATCAGGTGAGATTGCAGTCAAGTACTAAATTGTATAGTGTAAAAAAAATATTCAATCCACGATGACCCGCCCCACTCTGTCAAACTCCATACGAATCGACTGAAACAAGCGATTTTGACAGAGTGGGACGCGTCTTCCTGAATTGAAATGATGTTGAAATATCTATAATATAAGGTTACGGTTGCTAGGGTTTGAGCCTTGATAGTGTGTGCCTTGATAGACCAGTAATTCCCTGGTCTGTGGATAGACCAGTCAACTTTTCCTTTACACAGAAGTAAGAAGATAATGATGACAATGACATCGTAGAAAGTGCAGTCCGACAAGGCTCTCTTGGTACTTGAATGAGGGCGCTGTTATAGAACAAAGGCATCCAGAAAATAAAATCTCCTCAATATTACTTCAATTTTAGTTTAAAATAGTTAATACTTAGCAAAACACAACACAACATACAATAGCGATATACTGACAGAGCGGACTATCAAACAGTATCACAAGATAGCGGTGTTAGTACCGATTTTGGCCACGCGCTAAAGGCGGGTCCAGATATGTATCACTTGCCCGATCCGATCACCGTATCCGTACAATCCCCGTATCAAGTTGTGGACGCGTCGATTTGCTACGTATCCGTATCCTCACAATAGTCGTGATCGCGTATCTGTATCACCTTTGATGATCGGACAAAAACCGACACGACATGGGGCGGGACGTATCATAACGGCGTATCGAGATCCCGTATCATGATACGTATATCATTACCCGTCCACATATGCAATCATGATACGCGTCGAAGATACGGATACGGTGATCGGATCGGGAAAATGATACATGTCTGGACCCGGCTTTAGATAGCCTTGTCGCACTGTATAGGCTCACCCATTTCCAGCAACGTGTCGTAGTAGGCGAGCAGGCTCGCTCGCTGCATCACCCTGTACAGCTGCAGTTCAGCCTCGTTGGCGGGCGCAGACGTCACCACCACTGGAAAAATATAACAGCTTCACTGTTACAGCCATAGACAATGAGTTCTTTTTTTGTAACCTAGTGAACAAAGAAAACAATGCATAGGTAGGTGTTTTTTTATGTTTTTTTTTTAGTAAAAAATATTGCAAAAAAAAAGAGTAGAAAAATAGAGGCGTCACTTTCTGCGCAAAGTCTTGAAAGTTTTAGGTACCTACCTATCTAATACTTATATTTTACAATTTCGAATGTGCTAAAAAAGTTTTAGTAAATGCACCTAACTCGCATCAAAAAACAAACTCAAATAGGCCTAACATACAGGCTCTAATGGTGATAACTACAAGTCGACTTAAAACTAAGTTTACGAGGGTTTCAAATGCGCCCTGCCGCTGAGAAGAAGCCCACAACAAACTCGGGTATATTTTTATGTTATCACCATTTAACAAACAAAGTATAAATACTAAATAGGCTAGCAACGACAACAGAGCAATCTACCACTTATCAGTCAATTCCAAGGGTTTGTGTCGCAAAAAAAAATAGTTCCATTTCAAGACCTTTTTGCCTTACTAGATAGGTATACCTATGCGTCCTCGACCTTTGCCTGTCACGGAGGGGATGAATGTAATAACAACAGCAACAACACCGATAACGAACCTGAGGATATGGTCATCAGAACATTTTACGCAAACCTTCTTCATACAAGAAAAGTAGTAGAGCTGTCTGTCAAAATTTCCCACTAACATGCCACAATATGGCGGAAAACGCCTTCATGGAAAAGTGCGTGCAGGTATTCTGTGGCTGAGACCGCGGTCTATAGACAATACCTACTGCTTTGTGCTTACTTCTGACGCTGTCAGTGTCAAAACAACCATATTTGGCACCGGTATACTGGCGATATTTTTCTCGCGGTTCGGCGCGCAGGGTATACCTAGGTCTATTAGCGACACCGATCTTTTTGCCTTAGAAGCGATGATGATTCTACTAGGCGTATTTGATGTGATGCATGAGACCTGTTTATGGTACAGTAATCGGTACGTTTTGGTAGGTCCTCATTTTAACGAAAGGTCCCTGGTTCTTTTCCCGACACGAGCAAATTTTGGATAATTGACTGCTTTTGTTGGACGCTCCGGGCGCGCCTCGATATCACGGAAGACGCACAGCTTAGTAATTTACTGTTACACTTACGCTGGTAGTTCTACTATAATATTCCAGTGGGATGCTGCGTAGCAATAATTAAATTGATTTGGGCTTAAACCCATATCTTTCAAGTTAGGGCGATCATAATAATATCTTCGACTGAGATCGTTTCTTCCTATTAAATAATATGTACTGCAGTCAATTAAAATTCTTGTAATTTAATAAAAGAGATCAAGTACAAGATCTTGTTCTGAGATAATTCGAGCAATCGCGCTAATGCATAAGTTTTAAAACGGATATCGCTTCACAATTTGTAAATCGATCGATAATCCTAACATTATAACCAGACGGAGTGCGTGCCGAAAGTAATTTTCGTCCCTAAATCGCGTGCGGAGACGACGCACAAAAAACTACCCCTTTTTAACGGGGTCTTTTCCCTGTTTCTAGCAATTTCTCTTCTTTTCCAAACCGGTTTATATCATGAATAAGTATATTTTTGCATCGAAAAAAATATATGTTGTAGGATACATTCTCTATCTAGTACTCAAAGTTAAAATAAATGCTTAAATCTAAACTTTTCTCGATCATAAAAAAAAATGAAAAAATATCGATTTTGACTATTTATTCCACTTTGTGCCTAAAGTTTTTAACTAAATTTAAAAATATATATATGAAAATAAAGCTGAGTGAATTTATCAGCGGTTCGTGTAAAAAAAATTATTTTTTTTAATCAAGCATAGCTCAAGCCTGTTTTCCAACGAATACGGTCACGCGCATCCTCTAGCGGGGGTGCGCCAGTCGTCCGACGGACTCTATCGAGGTAGGACGTACGCCAGTTTTGCCAGGCCACGCTGTCCCGCGGTTAAATTTTCAACTTTATATTTTTTTTTGAATAATATTATTTTGTAGTCACTAAAATTTATAATTAGCTGTAAGTTAATAAGCATAGTACCTACTTACTTTTAAATAGTTCTTCGTACAGGGGTCTGATTGCCCAAGAAAATGTATTCAACGTTATCGTAATCGTTTGCTAATTCTGCCCACCTATTGGCTGACGTAAATCAGGGAACCAATCAGCGGGCAGAGTTTCTAAATGATTACGATAACGATGAATACGTTACAAGGGGCAGATTTTAGCTTTTTTAATATTATCTCGATTAGAATATACTAATATTTGGATTAGATTTGTTTACAATAGCCATAAATAAATTTTGAACAAGAAAAATAATAATAATTATTATAGGTTTATTTGTAGTAGTAACAATGTGAACACAGTTTAACAACACACAGTAAGGCGAAGTAGTTGCTGTTTGTGGCTTTAGTGAGACTTGAGCCTCGATACTTATAAACTTCATCAAGTCCATTTCATAACGTTGACGTAAGACAGGTAATCAACTAATCAACCGAGTTATAAACCCATTCATGGTTTTTCACCTGGGTTCTCTAGTTCCCCATCTCTAAACAGGTTTTATTTAGATACATTTTGTAATCCAATGGACAAACCTGATAATTACACATCTATTTATTTATATGGAAAACCTTTTTAAAGAAACTACGAAATAATATTAAAGGATAAGCGTATTTGCTAAGGGATCACACTGTTAATATTATCAATTAGTTATTAGATATTATAGCTATTTCACCTAACATTGTATGGGAAGCATCGGCGGATCCAGGGGGGGTGGTTTTGTCATGGGGGGTCATATAATATTTAATTGATTTATGGTTGATTCTATTTTATATTTTAGTATCAAACGCATTATTAGGTAACGAAAATATTGAAAATTTGAATTTCACCTCGCCACCGCGACCTTTTAACTGTTGAGCTCCTGATTTCCCAGGAAATTTCCTGATTTATCAACAATTCTCCTTATTTACTGATTTTATTAATTAATCTCAAATTATATTTGTATCTAAGTGTCCTCCACGGCGGATTTTCACGAAATGACCTTGATTGCACGGACGTATACAAGGTCATTTCAGGTCGCCAATTTGAGCTCGCTTCACTCGCATATCTAGTTATCAAGATATGTATGCCCCCAGAACCTTTATTATGTTGTGACTTTTTCAGTAAAAAAAAAAACAGAAAATTTCATGCTCGCTTCGCTCGCATATCCAGTTATTAGAATATATAAAGTTCGTGTTCGCCTCATTCAGGACTATTTGCAATTTTAAGACGTTATTCCGCCTAAAAATTATTATATTATTAAAATTAAAGACTAAAGATGGACCACACTATTAAAAGAAGTAAAAAAACCTAAAAAATTTGAGCTCGCTTCGCTCGCATATCTGGTTATCAAAATATATATAAAATTCGCGTTCACTTCATTCGGGCATATTGCGATTTTAAGAAGTTATATGTCGTCTAAAAATGATTATATTATTTTTATTAAAGATGGATCTCACTGTCAAACCATGTTAAATTCAAGACTGTAATAAATAGTGATTTATCCTGCGAAATAGTAAAAAAATTGAGCTCGCTTCACTCGCTTATCCAGTTGTCAGGATACATAAAATTTGTGTTCGCTTCATTCAGGACTATTTGCGATTTCAAGACGTTATTTCACCGAAAAATTATTACATTAATTAAGTTAAAGATTAAGGATGGATCACATAATAAAACAAAATAAAAGATTTGAGCTCCCTTCGCTCGCATATCCAGTTACCTAAATATATAATAATTATAAAGTTCGCGTTCAGTTCATTCGGGCATATTTGTGATTTTAAGACGTTACTACGCCTAAAAATGATTATATTATTTTTATTAAAGGCGTATCTCACTGTCAAACCATGTTAAGTTCAAGACTGGAATAAATAGTGATTTATCCTGCAAAATCGTAAAAATTTTGAGCTCGCTTCGCTCGCGTTCATTCTAACCTGTTACAAAAAATCTAATCGTGGCTAAGAGCTATAATAGTTAAAAACATCTTAACCATACTGGTTAAGACGTCACCACGTCCGAAAAATGCACCCATTGAAGTAGATGAAGTTATAATGCGTTTCGGAAATAATTTATACAAGTACAACGTGATTTGTGAGTCTGTACTCGTATATAAGTAACGTGTTTACAAGTATCAATTTCAATGTCTTAAAAACTTAAATGCGCTAAAAAATACGTAGACATAACTATATAAGTATGTATAATTTGTTATATTGAAATTGTAAACAACATCCGTCAACTTAAACTAAGTCCTACTGTATGTAATTATGCCGTGTTCCGGGACAGCGGATGGGGTCACTGCGCTCAAGCGGCGCTCGATGTCCATTTACTTTCGTACGCGAGAATTTTGGGGGGCGGGAGGTAGCCCGCAAATACCTATAGTTCCGGGAAAACCTAGCCTTAATAACAACCCCATGCCATTACCGAAAGAATCGGTTCCGACCGTTACCGAACGAAAAAATAGAATGAATAAAACTTTACATAAAGGCCTCCTTTGTTGTGCAAACGGGTTGGATATAATCTATGCTCGCCCGCCAATGCCGTGTTTGCGCGGGAAAAATATCGATCGAGCGTTGCCATAAACAAAAAAATGTTGCCACCCTTAGTGGGCTCTGCGTGCACTATTGGTTTTTGTGAGCGAAAAAAATGTGGGGTGGGCCGTGCCTCCACCCCTGGCAGGTAAAATGTGCAACAAAAAATTTAGACAAAAACTATTTGGCTCATGTATTTCCATTATGACATAAATTCTTGACTGTTAGGTAATATATAACGTTTTTGATGAATAGTTTTTCTAATGTTGTACTTACCTGTTATGTAAGTTTTTAATATTATGTAGAAAAGATAACTTTGAGATTACTTAGACTGAATTCATTTAGAAGTACACATTGGTATTACATAATATAAAGTGTATAATATGATATTTGAAGAATTTATAGCTTAGTCAATCCAATTTATTTACGGGAAAAATAAAAAAAAATATGTTATTCTACAAATGCCATCTACCTCACTTTCTTAATTACTAACTTACTTACTAGTGAATAAAAATAAGTACAAAAATCTAAAGTCGCAGTTTATAGGCTGACACAAAGCCATAATGTTAATAAACTATTCAAATATTTCAAACAATCTGTTTCTTAAACAAACCCATTCAATAATCAACTTTTTTCTTAAACAAAAAAAAATAGACAACAATCATATTCCCAAGAATCTTTCCGTAAGAAAAAAAGTGATTGTTCATGACATTTTTTTCTAATGAAACTCATTCTGCTAACACTTTCTCAGATCAAAAAAAAGTTCCACAGTGAGCGCAGTGTCCAAAAAATGTATTTGCATAATCTTTTTTGGGAATAAAAAATCGCCACCATGCGCTTCGCGTATGCAAATTACGTTCCACACGAATTCGAAGGGTTACTAGCAAGTTGCGGCCACATGGCTGTTCTTTTGTTTTTTTTTTTTTACTTTTTTTTTTTAATTTTTTAATCTTAAAATTGGTCACGTAACACTTTAAGAATAAAGATAATTTAAATCATAGCTATCGTTAATTTTATTCGAGTCCCAGTCACACGGTCGCTTCTTGTCTAGTTTTTTTAATCAGTTTTTGTCTTGCGAATTTTTGGTTGAATTAATATGCAAAATTCTTTTGGGTTAATGTTATGCAGATATTTTTTTGCGCTAAAATTTTTATTTGTGAGTTTCTTGGGTAAATTTGCATTGTTTTTGTGGTCCCAGCATTGTCTAATTCTCGCTATTTTTGAATTTTACTTTTGCATTTTGAGATAGAGTAAGGTAATAAATATGAATTGTATTTCTGTCTGCATGACTGCCCAGTTTTTGTAAGACACATAGTACCTACCCTGCATATGCATAGGTCTGATTATAAAAGAAAAACATGTCAAGTGGCAGTCCGAATAACGCATTGTGGGTTCTGCAGCACCAAAACTATATATCGCTCTATATATATTTTTTAATTTTTTATTAATATAGTTTGCTATTTAAACTAAGACCTTGTTTCATTCCACGGAAGAGATCCTTTTTTTACATTTGAATTTCGTGCTATAAGTAAATGATTTTAGGACAATGGGAAATACAATACGGTATTTTACGCCACTTTTTTGCTATAGTGTAAACTAGGTTAGAAATAATGATATATACCTACATTGAATATAATAATAAAAATTAATAAAATTAAATAATAATTCTTAATACGTATTTAAATCAACTTACTAAAGTATAAGTTAACTTAGTATATTTTATAACTATTAATTTCAATGTGATACTTGTACCCGTTCGTATAGAGGTACCGTTTTCTGCTAAGAGTTACGGAACCCGAAAGTTCATGACGTCGAATTGGACCCCGAGCTATTAATTGAGATACCTTAAACTTTCATTTATATTATATCTAAATGGATGCCTGTTCGATCTGCCTAGATATAACTTGTTTTTGCTAGATGAGATGTTTAAATTCACTTATCATCAGGCGAGATAGCAATCAAGCGCGAACCTATCGAAGGTAAAGAAAAAGCTAAGGCCGTTGAACAGCTGTTAAACATTTATAAATATACTTTTTAGGGTTCCGTATCCAAAGGGTAACAAAGGAACCCTATTACTAAGACTTCGCTGTCCGCCCGGCCGTCCGTCCGTCTGTCACCAAGCTGTACCCATCTCTAGAACCGCGATAGCTTCAGACTTGAAATTTTCACAGATGAAAATAAATATTTAAGGGGGCTCACAAAAACAAACGTGATTATTTTGCTTGATATTAATAACGGTAAAAGGCAGACGCTTCAAATGTTCACAGAATATTTAATTATAATATACCTATTCACTTTAAACATAAATAATTTAAACAAAAAAAATTAAAGGGGACACCCATGTAACGAAAGGTGATTTTATTGTTTATTTTTGCTCTATTTAGTTATACATATATTGACTCAAAAATAAATAGTTCATTTAAAATAAAACAAATATTTATGGGGCTCTCTACAACAAACGTGATTTTTTTGCTCGTTTTTGAATTTGGTGGACACGGAATTGGTCTTGATAGTACGGAACTCTCAGTGCGCGAGCGCGACTCGCACTTGACAAGTTTTTAGTGCCTACGCGATGCAATGGAAAGCTATAATGTATTAATTTATTGCACACGCTACTACGTTAATTTTACCGTAAACGTAATTTTTAATTGTTTTAATTATTACTTTATAAATAATCGTTTAAAGTTTATTTTTTTTCTTAACAATTAATACTTTCTGCTTAAATTGGACAAAGTGTTAAATTGTTTAGGTAAGTACGTACCAAATATTTTAGCAACATTTTAACTTAGTGAACATTCGAGTTTTCTTATAAATAAATTTCAGTCTTTTTGCTCAGTAGTAAAAGATTGAATATGTTTTTAAAAATAGGTTTTGTTATTTTTATCGGGTTCCTCAAATGTGAAAAACAAAACCTCTATTCATTTTGTGGTAAATATAGATAAGATACGCGCGAAAAACATACCTAATCCTTCTCGCAGTTTAGTCGGGTTAAAATAAAGCTTTTATGGTTTTGTACGGAACCCTCAAAGCGCGAGTTATACTGACACTTGACTGGCTGCCGTATGATGCCGTTCTGTCTGCAAATAGCTGTCAAAAACCTTAGTGTTTATTAACGACATTGATCTATAATATATATCATAGATTAACGATTCCTAATAGATAGCTATACTTATATAACCAAGACCTAAAAAAAGTCTTAATTCGTCAACTTGCTTTCAAGACACGGCTTTCGCACGGAAGCCGAAGGCTTAAGAAAAAAAAGAAATCGTTAGTGATGTCAAAAGACCGAAGTATTTAAATATTCATGCAAAGACACCATTGCGCATATCAATCACGGTGCAAGTGCGAAAAAATACCTAATAACATGCGCACACGCATCCCGACGTCTTTGTCATCTTTGTTGTCTATGCCAATGTCATTAGCGCCTGTTCCAATCCTTTTTTGGGTTCCCTTAGAAAGGAAATCTAAATGACTCCCCCTCTGTTGCTTTTGCTTTATTTCGTACAAAATATAATACCTATGAGTGTGGCCCATTATTATCATTTGACATGTAAAAGATTTTTTAAAGTAACTGATAAGGGATAAAATTAAAGTGAAGGTAAGTAAGCCATATGGGATAATCTATTAAAAAGAGATTCCTCGTACATATAAATAACTAAAATTAAAATAAGTAAATCTTTTATCTTAATTCTGGCCCTGCTTAGAAAAATAAAATATATATTGAAAACTTGAAAAAAATAGTGAACCAGGTAGGTACCTACATTACATACTGTTTAAGAAATTAACAAAAAATGTCTTCTTTTACTACTCCAAAAACAAATACTTAGACTTGTTTCAATTTATTATTTTTTATACTCCAGATGGCAGAACCCTCGATGGACGAGTCGCGCTTGCGCTTGCCTTATTTTTAAACTCTGGGAACGGAGATCTTATTCAAATTTCATAGACAAAGCCGTGTTTTTGTTTATAAAGAAATGATCGTATTATCTGTTGGTTTGCGTTTTGTTCTTTATTCAAATAGGCCGCGGAGGCATAACCGCGCGAGGGGTGCGTTCTTTTTTCAAAAGATGTCAGGGTACACTTGGGCGCTAATTACTGTCGTATTTATTTTGTTTGGTCTGTAGAAAGAAAAAGATTAGGCGTGTTTTCGCACGATTAGCATCATTATAAAGGTGATGACAGTCTGTGGTAACTAGATAGCTAATTATAGACTACAGAAGTTATACGGAAATGTAATATGCATAATTCATTTTACCAGTTATCATTAGTCCATTTGTTGAGACTGATGTCACCTAATCGGGGGACTTAGGTTCGAACCTCAGGTACAACTTCTGAATTTCCAAAGTTTTGTGCCTACGTTTGTGGTTATGGTTAGGATAGACAGAGTGATGATCTTTAAGAAAATAAAGAATCTGCTACATTCAAAATTAATCAAATGCTTTTTTAAAACTTCACAAGTTAGTACTTGTTACAGCTGAAGATTGTATCGTACCAACTTGGAAGAAGTACAAAAGGGTTTTTACACAGTATCAGGCCGGAACGCTAAATCGCTTGGCGGTGCGTCTTTGCTGGTAACTATAGCCTGCACGGCCGAAGCCTCCCACCAGACAAGACCAGAGCCAATTTAGAAATTGCAAAATTCGAAAGTGGCCAGTGACATGAATCGTATCCGCAACCCACCACTCGAATCCGATCGCACGCCACTGCGCCAGAGAGGTCGTCATAAAACGCTCGAAGCAAAAAGCCACAGCCCATAACTCATAATCTACTATATAAAAATAAGTCGGGTTTTCCTTCCTGACGCTATAACTCCAGAACGCACGAACCGATTTCCACGGTTTTGCATTCGTTGGAAAGGTCTCGGGCTCCGTGAGGTTTATAGCAAAGAAAATTCAGGAAATTTTCAACAGAAAAGCGGGAAAATCTATTTTCACATACAGCGCCATCTCTGATACATAGCATGTACTACAAACCAATATTTTAATTGCGTTGCGTTCAGGCGCTGTGGGGGAAGGGACTGTGTAACACGGGACAAACGGGCCGGGACAAAAATATTTCTAACGCGGAACGGAGTCCGCGGGCACTGCTAGTACCTAATATATTTTAGCACTCTTTTTGTAGGTGGAATTGAAAATGGAAAATGAAAATCTTCGTTTCTTTCACATCGGTAGGCCAAAATAAGGCTCCCATAAGTCAAACTCTATACCGCCACTTAAAAATAAAGCATTGAAAACAAGGCGATTTCGGGAAAATCATGGAAAATTCTCCCACAAAATCTGTCCAAATTGGCAGGAAATTGTCACAAACGGTCACCTTGCTTATGAATTTTTATCACGTGATCATATCTGTAGGTATTATACTTGCTTGGTCAGCGTTCTGAGAAGGAACAAAAGATCCTAAAAGGGTTTGCGTATAGATATTATTTCTTAGAAAGGTTATTAAAGTTAAAATTAAAATGATGGCCAATCATGAAAATACACCTGGCGCCCCGCTCTATTAAGTCTTCAATGATGACACGTAGTAATCAGGGGGCACGGCAGTGCCCCCGCCAAAGTCAAAGCGCGAAGCAAAACTGCCGTACCATCTTTACAGGAACCATTTCGCCGCATTTTCGGGCTACTATTTGAGAACCTCCGGATAAGACCAGAACGCTGAAATTTTCGCTATCCAGTAAGCTATAATCACATACTTAAAACCCAAAATTTCAAGTCTGTAGGTCATATAGTTCCGAAGTTATGCGAAAGCAAAGTTTCGCATTTTCGACACTGACTGACTGACTGACTCACTCATGATCATCAAAATAGAACTAGTACTTCCCATAAACTCAGAGAGCTGAAATTTGGTACAGAGTTAGGGTTTAATGGCCACATAAAGGGAAAACTATAAAAACTAGGATAATCGAAGATCTGGAGTACCTGGTGATCACTGCATTAATAACTTTGTAATTCCATATAAATTATATGAGATTACAAAGTTATTTATGCAGTTAATGTATCTAGAAAAACGGACAGGTCTGAAGTATCTGATGAAGAACCCTCAGCTGGTCTCAGCTGTATTGGAGATATGGTTCTTCTATTGGTACATAAAAATATCGAAAAATCGACTATCATTGCAAAAATCCAGCGTAGTGGGACACATCTAATGTAATTTAATTTAGCCTATAGCTTCCCACGGCTGGGCAAATGCCTCCCCTTCTGCTTTTAATACGCATATAAATAAAATTAATGGAAAACTCTGGATAAGACTAGACTGGCTTTTATACTTATTACTTACAAGTTTACAAGAAGAAATAGTCGAACGATTAACTTTATTCTACTCGAACAGTACCTATACACAAATTATTAAATTATACAGTAATAAACAAATTACACTAAAATATTAATTTCGCTTAAAATTTGGTCAAAATAGCGTTGGACTAAGTGTGGCAGTGATCCCGGACACGTCGCTAGATGGCGCTGACTGTATTTTAAAACGCGCATAAGTTTGTTTTTCCGATAACCGTATATGGCGAAGTGGCAACCGGCCGCGATACAGTCGTTTACGACATTCTTCTGCTGCACTTTGAAAATTTTTGCTAGGGATTAGGAGGGATTATATTATTTTACTTTGCATTTCGTTAGTTAATTTTTCGCTTATTATTATTTCGTGAGGACTGAGGTTTGCTAAGGTTAATTAGCTTACTTATTATAACAATTCGAAGATTTGAATAGGTTAGGAATTTTATGATTATTATTACCATTACAGAAAAAGATGGTACGGCCGTGCCCGTTATTTTCTTTATCCTCGACTTTAAAACAAAAATTTTGAAGTTTCTACAAAAAGAAGTGAAATCCCACCAAAAACATTCTGTAAAAAACTAGCCAAAGTCAAAATGGAGCTGCTTGTTTATCTCTAAAAAGTACTGAAATCTAGACAAAGTCGTGCCAAGTCTAAGGTTCCTTACTGCGATTTCTTTATTATTATAGTTAATGTTGTGTGACTTGGCCGTTGAAGACCAAGAACCGCTACTCATTGACGATGAATTCTGGCGACAGATTGGTGCAATGGTGTCATGGAGCACCTGGTTTGAACCCTTGTGTACCCTTCAACGGCCAAGTCACGCAACATTAACTATAATAATAAAGAAATCGCAGTAAGGAACCTTAGACTTGGCACGACTTTGTCTAGATTTCAGTACTTTTTAGAGATAAACAAGCAGCTCCATTTTGACTTTGGCTAGTTTTTTACAGAATGTTTTTGGTGGGTTATTTATTATCTGCAGGTTTTAATTGGGGAGTTTTTAATAAATTTATACAGTAACACAGGGAAGTCAATATCTTGCATCATTTCGCATAGATCTGAAATGGGGTTCATATTTTTAGGGTTCGGTAGGTAGGTAAGTACCTAAAAAAAAATAGAAAGCTTATAGGATCACTTTGTTGTCCGTCTTACTCTATAGAATGGTAAACCCCTAGCTCTCCAGCAATATAGTATTTGGCTCTGTGGGAATTATTGTCATTTGATCACTATTTATGTCTAAATTGACCGGACTATAAAGATATGTCTGCGTTTAATAATTTTATGTGCATATTTTACTATAAATCATTGAAATATAGCACTATGTAAAGTCCTTCTATAATTGATTAGAGATTAATATAAGTACTTACCTAAAAATAATAATAATTAGAATAATAATAATAATTTATTAATAATAAGTAAAGTCCTTCGTATAATTTATAAGAGATTCATATTAAGAGCTCTAAATTTTTATAAACAAAAAAAACAGCCTACCTAATTACAAAGCAATGACTATCACATCCGATTCAAGATAAAAACCATATAAAAAGCGAAACACATGTCCATCACACTATCTCATACGAACAGCATTCTAATTTCTTTATTATGTTTGATTAACCCTTCGGCCGCGTAATTTAGAAACAGATGCATTCTGATTAATTACTAGAAAAAGTGTTGGGCCACCTGCCTGAGCACTTTCATTTGCATCGATAACATAAAAAAGCACCATAGACTGTGCGGTGTGCCATAGAGGATTTACAATGTAGAGCACGATGATACGATGTGAAAAAAATATGGTAAAACTTTTTAATGAATGTAGGAATGAGGAATTTTATAAAGTATACAGGAAAATAAGGTTTTTCTTTTCTGTTTTCTGAGCACCAGACCCTTGGTTACTACCTAACTTACTATTTAGAACCAAATTACTCGTCAAAATGGATCAAACCTATCCAAACTCGATGTTCCAATCTCAATGTGGTTGTTTCGTTGGATTACCAAATTCCCATGGCAATCTTCCAGCTCCATCATCAGACCCTGGTTACCATCTTAATTACCCATTAAGACGTATCAAACGAGTCCAAACTTGATGGGTTTGTGTCGTTTAACTACCGAGTTCCTATGGCCACCTTCCGATTCCATCATCAGATCAGCTCCATGCATAATTATTATTTTGCAATGTCGGCCAATTACATTCGTGCAAAATTTCAGCTCAATCTGTAGTAAAGTAACCGGGAAGTGGGTGAACTTATTATATTTGATTACAGACAAACAAACAAACATCGGAACAGGTGAAACTAAATAAAAGCTTGTAATACTTTGCCGTGTTTAGAAATCCCGCGGGAACCGTGAATTTTTCGGGGAAAACCAATTCCAAGGTATACCTACGAGTACTTAGTCGATTTCCATACCCAGCCTAATCAATTTAGTGGTTGCTTCGAAGAAGTAATAAACACACACACACACACACAAACACACACACACACACATTAACACTCGTACCTACCTACTTACAAACTTTCGTCTTCATGAGATTAGTGTGATACCTATCGAAAGTAATAAAAAACGCGTTTTTTCCGATAGCGTATGTAAATTGACGAGTCATTGTCTTATGAAGGCCAAAAAAATGCGGCGGAAGTCGGGATCTATTCGGGATTGTTTTAATCTCCTTTTTGTTCCTTTTTGTTATACTGGAAAGACTGTTGCCTATAAAGTACATTCAACAAATAATGCTCATCATTCATCGATTAAACCTCATTAGCGTAACACCGTCCCACTTGTGGGCAAAAGGTTCTTCTCTTAGATACGGTAACTATAAGTATACCAAGGATGGACTCCCCAAGACATGCGATTTTCGAGTGCTCCGCTCATGCAGAATTAAAAAAATTAAACGTACGAGCCTAGATTAAAATGTACCTACTGAATCTAATGAAATCATTATGTTTTTGTAACAGTGTTTCACACTCGAGGAATTATTATCAATTATTATTAGTGTATCAAAATTATCGCTGCCAACGGGACTTGAACCCGCATCCCCAGATATCACGGCTGGGCTCTCTACCAATAAGCTCATAATTATCGAATTTGGTAAACTTCGTTCTCACCCGTCGAAGCACTATTTCAAGAACAAAATGTACGCCTAGCTGTATGTACACTTGCAACTCTCTCTATACGGGCATAGATGGGTGCGGCTCACAAAAAGTGTACCATAACACACGGGATAATGTAACACACGATAACACACTGGAAATACGTAAAACACTGGAATTAGGGTTAAGGTTAGTATGTTATCATTTTTGACAACACCTATTGGCGTCGCGCTAAGTCTCTTGACTATCCTCCACAGTCCTCCCTTATTTCCGAAGTTTATTGATCGAAAAGTCTGAGATAATTATGATCAGTATAGGGGTTAACGTATATTTTACAGGAGAAATAAAATCAACTTTCTAAAAATCTCTCTCTCAATTCTAGTGTATGGACATTGGACAGTATTGCGTTCCTCTCGTAATGCCTACTTAGACACGTTAAGAGTCTCCATGCCGCCCCAACGTGGGTTAGACAAATTAATTCAACAAAAACTATGTCTTTCAAATTCTTTCCACATGTCAGAGATTCCGTAATCGCGCACTTTTAATTGCATTTACTCTAAACGTACTAGACACCGAATTCCGTAACTCGATCTGACCATAAATGACTGAATTCTATGTCTTAAGTCGGTCTAATCGCAAGTCGAAAAAAACTAAGCTAAAAATACTGCATTAATCAGTTTTTTACTGCGTACTTACGCGTCTGCGGCATCTCTTTTTAACCCCTTAGGGGTTGAATTTTCGAAAATCCTTGCTTAGCTGATTCCTACGTCAGTCAGTCATATTTTCTTTGATACCTAGCTAAAACTAAGTATACCTAATATAAAAATAAGACGGGTTTTCCTTCCTGACGCTATAACTCCAGAACGCACGAACCGATTTCCACGGTTTTGCATTCGTTGGAAAGGTCTCGGGCTCCGTGAGGTTTATAACATAGAAAATTCAGGAAAAATTTCAACATAAAAAAACGTAATTCACGGGGGCAGAGCCGCGGGCAACAGCTAGTTATCACTAAATCCTTGATTAGAAATTGATGACTATTTGTAATTTTCATCGGAGGAGGATCGCACGTCTAATCTTACCAACTAGGTACATACTCGTACTTACCTACCTAATTAAGAAAGTACCTACTTAGCTATTGCCCGCGGCTCAGCACACCTGAATTTCGGGTTTTCATAAATCCCGTGGGAACTAGCCGATCTGTTAATCCAGGGTAAGATCTATCTTCATTGCAAATTTCACCCAAATGGGTTCAGTATAGTATCGACCGAATGACGTAGCGGTAGCATTCCTGATGCCTTCTGTGTCAGAGATCGTGGGTTCGATTACCACCTCTGCAAAATGTTTGTGTGATGAGCATGAATGTTTTCTGGTTTCTGGGTGTTTTTCATTAGATTCAAAATTCAAAATTCAAAAATTTTATTCTTTCACATAGGCCTAACTTACAGGCTCTTGCGAAACGTTAAGACTCCACCGCCTCGTTCGGAAAGTAGCACTGCACCGAGAAGAACGGGCAAGAAACTCGGCACTTGGTTTTTTTTGATTATATTTATGTACATTAATAAATGTATGTTTATTTATCAGCCATCCAGTGCCCATAACACAATCTATCGCCTACTTTGAAGCTAGATTGAGATCGATGGTGTCAATTGTAATGTTTTAAAAAAAATTAGTAGCAGCTTGAAAGAGTCAAACATATACGTTTGCCTTTATGTTATAGTGTGCCCTACATAGTATGAGCTTCATACATTGACCTATTGGGTTCTTTATACGCAGGGTCCGGTCGGCTTGAACAAAGACACACTTTTTGTCTCACGAGATCGACACTGAAGAGATTTGGTAATAGGGTTGGCATCTCTACTAATAATTTCTAACCACATTCTCGATACTTCCAACTTACTAGTGACAAAGGTGCCGATTCTATTGTGCAAATTGTCTAAACTAAAATAATTTGAACGAGTGCTGTGCTTTTTAAAATTTATTTCAAAATAGAGAAAAAGAATAAAACATTTTTGAATTAATTTAGTTTTGACATTTTGAACAACAAAATGGGCAGCAAAGAACGAACGTTTGCGGTGTGATTTTCAAAAAAAAACTGTATATAGCAACGCAACCATTACCAGCTAATGACGCCTTGGCTGCAGAATCGATGCCAAACATTATCCAATCAGTGCGTACCGATTCGACCGATGCAAGCATTACCTATCAGTTGCATAGATGTAAACTCGTCGCTGCTATAGGTAAGAATTTTTGCAGAATCGGGGAAGTTATAACATACGTAACTAACATGCCCTCGACATTATCTGCATTATATGAGAATAAGTGACCCGTAACTCGTGACTTACCATATTATTATTCCATTCGCGCATTCATAAATAAATAAATAATAAATTAATAGTGGACAACATCACATACATTGCTCCGATCCCTTAGTAAGTAGCTTATGCACTTGTGTTAAGGAAATCAGAAACAACGAAGGAACCACAACACCCAGACCCGAGACAATGTAAAAAACTTATTTTTCTACATTGCCCCGACCGGGGATCGAACCCGGAACCTCAGAGATGGCGGCGCCTTGAAAACCGGCACGCTAACCATTCAACCACGGAGATTGTCATTCATGATACGGTGATTCATTAACTTTAGCCTTATCTTTACAGTGATAAAAAATTACCTCTACGTACGAAATATATTACATTAGGTACTGAGTACCTACTCAAAGAATTACAAAGTTTATTGATCACTCATTAAATTTCTTTCAACGTTCAGAACTCTTCTCTGCGTACGCAATAATATGTTTCTATGAGGGTACAAAATAATATAGGGATATTAAAAATGTTAATTAAAAATATAAAATAGACGTGAGAGGTAGAGGCAACCCTATAGCAGTATAAAGACGGGGACTGGGGTCGGTCAGGTTTTTGCTATAACCCTTCTCTTAGCGGTCGATTTGTTGATTAAGTTTTGTAACTGCTCTATTTTGCATCTGCTGCTATTTTTATTTGCTAGATCTTTGGTTAAATTACTAGAACCGCTTAATCACTTTGTGGTATGTAAAACCAGGGGTCTATAAATATAAATAAATAAATAATATAATCTGATTGCGTAAGAAAAACATATTCATCGTTATCGTAATCTTTAGCGGATTCTGCCCCGCGATTGGCTGACGCAAACCAGGAACCACTACTGACGGACAACGAGCACTCATGGGGTCTTATTTAATAAAGGGTGTTTTTTTGTGATTTAATAAATATTATAAATGTGAAAGTTTGTGAGTTTGGATGTTTGTTACTCTTTCACCCTGCAACTACTTGATCGATGTGACACAATAAAGGTGTAGCTTATAACCCGGATTTAGGATACTTTTTATCTCGGAAAAATCAACGTTTCCCGAGGGATTGTGATGAAACTAAAATCACAAGGATGGAGCCGCGGGCAACTATTGAATATTTTTTTTAAGTCAGCCCCTAAAAATCTCTTACAAAATACCTACTATCGATCCCTATGTAAACCCAAATGCTCGTTTTCACCAACATTTTAAGGACCACCTAAGCCCATAGGTGACAGTTTTCACTTACGACAACTGTCACCTAAGGGCTTATACAAATACAAATACAAAGCCTTTATTACTGATTAAATGTTTTTTTTACAGAGTTTATAATATGTTATATGCACATCAGTACGGTTCCAAATCAGTGTGTCCCCTCTGACACGTAGGCCTCCTCTAACCTTCTCCACTCCATTCTGTCTCTTGCAGTCCTCGTCCACACTGGTCCTGCTATCTTTTTTATGTCATCAGACCACCTTTTAAGTTGTCTGCCTCTCTTCCTTTTTGTGAATCGTGGAGTCCATTCAGTTATGTCCCTTGTCCATTTTCCTGCTAGTTCTCTTAGTATGTGGCCTGACCAGCGCCATTTTAGTTCTTTAATTTTCTTATTTACGTCTTGAAACCCAGTAATCTTTCTTAAGTCTGTTGATCTTTTCTTGTCTCTTATTCTATATCCAAGTACACTTCTCTCCATACTCCTCTGACATGTTCTTAATTTGCGGTGGATTCTCTCTGTCATAGACCATGTTTGGGAACCATAAGTTAGAATTGGTAATATGCAGCAGTTGAAAAGCTTTCTTTTTATTTTCATTGGGTACTGCTTGTTTTTCATAATGTCTTTGAGTGACCAAAATCGCTTCCATGCATTTGTTACTCTTCTGTCTATTTCTTGGTCCATTTGGTCTTGGAAAGAGATAAGTTGCCCCAGGTAAATATAGGTCTTGACAAATTCTATTTGCTCGCCATCTATTTGTATGCTTAGTTCTGTTCTGTTTGACATTACCTTGGTTTTAGCCTTAGTTTGTTTCTGCCTAAAGAGATTTAAGATAGGGGATGAAAGCAGAGTTATTACAGTTGCTTGTCAGATATATAGATAACTTTTATTTCGTTGCATTCATAATAAAAACTTATGGCCTAAGGCGCCACTTAGAAGTTTAACACATGTTACCATTATAGCCCGCGTTCTAATTGATACTCCGGAGCCCCAGGGCTCCGCAGTTAGCACCTCACCTATGCTTTTTTTGATGAAACTTTATAAAAAGTTGAAATTATTTATATGGATCCCTGACCACCCCACGCTATGGTAAAGTTATGTTCTTCAACCTAGGGCTGTCAAAAATAATGTGTATTTTTTTTTATTTTGACGACCCCCGTGGTTGAGTGGTTAGCGTGCCGGTTTTCAAGGCGCCGCCATCTCTGAGGTTCCGGGTTCGATCCCCGGTCGGGGCAATGTAGAAAAATAACTTTTCTACATTGTCTCCGGTCTGGGAGTTGTGGAACCTTCGTTGTTTCTGATTTCCTTAACACAATTGCATAAGCTACTTACTAAGGGACCGAAGCAATGTATGTGATGTTGTCCACTATAGGTATATTATATGGAAGAGCTTCGGACTGATCGTTGGTGATCAGCCCCCCAAATTGTGTAAGAGAAACGTATTCATCGTTATTTTAATCGTATAAAAATTCTGCCCGCTGATTGGTTCCCTGATGTACGTTAGCCTATTGGGGGGTAGAGTTTGCGACGGTTACGATAACGATGAATAATACGTTTAACGAATACGTTTTCCTTACGCAATTATACCCCAGATAGCACAGCTCAAATGACTAACAGCAATTTTCCATATCCTATCTATCCATGGTTTGCCCCACTAGAGATAGAAATTTGACAACTTAAATGGAACTTATTCCTCAAACCTCATTGATATCTCTAGTAGGGATAGACCATGGATAGACGTAGAAGGTCATTGAAGTTATAGGCAACTAAAATGATCGGGCTGAAATACACTCAGATGACTATCCTAGCATAGAAATCCCCTAAGAAAGGATTTTGAACTTGAAGGATTTTGATTAATTGATTTTGAACTGAAAATTTGACGACCTCCGTGGTTGAGTGGTTAACGTGCCGGTTTTCAAGGCGCTGCCATCTCTGAGGTTCCGGGTTCGATCCCCGGCCGGGGCAATGTAAAAAATAAATTTTCTACATTGTCTCGGGTCTGGGTGTTGTGGTACCTTCGTTGTTTCTGATTTCCATAACACAAGTGTAGTAAGCTACTTACTATGGGATCGGAGCAATGTATGTGATGTTGTCCTCTATATATTTATTTATATTTATTTATTTATTTATTATTAAAAAAAAATATGAATGACGCAGCGAGCGTCTGCTTATTATTAACATTATTACATATCATGTTTTTAAATTGAATTTGATGAAGCAGATTAATAATTTTGTTTGTATAATTTGTGAGTCTATTAGTAATCGACAAAATGCAAAACCATGCATTACTGCGGCATAACAGGCCTGTCACCACCGGCAGATATTAAAACTTTTGCATAGTAACAACCCTAGACCCCATTACTCGGCCATCTGTCAGGGAGCGGAAAGGGTTGTCCGCGCGACTGTTAGCCCACTGTTAGCTTTGTCCACGCAGTCACACCGAGCCTATTCGGTTCAACAAAGTGTCTAAACTTATTTGACGCTTTTATTAATTTGATAGGTACGACTATTTTCGAACGATTTCCAATGAAAGAGGTATTTAAGCTCGTTTTCACCAACACTTCAAGAAACGCCTAAGCCAATAGGTGACAGTTTTCACTTACAACAACTGTCACCTCAGGGCTTAGGTGTGGTAAAACGAGTATGCTCGTTTTCACCAACATTTTAAGGAACACCTAAGCCCATAGGTGACAGTTTTCATTTACAACAACTGTCACCTAAGGGCTTAGGTGTCTCTTAAAATGTTGGTGAAAACGCGAGTATTAGTATTTTTAGAGTCAAATTGGTTAAGTTTCCGGTCTTTGGTTTAACCGGTCACAGCTGATCATCACTTGACCGACGTGACGGCTATAGCTTGGCAACTTCATGCGGGACCCTCCTGGGTGACAGACGGCCGGGGGCGCGGTTACACATACAGTGCGACAAGACTATATTGGCGCGTGGCCAAAATCGGTACTAACACCGCTACCTTGCGATACTGTTTGATAGTCCGCTCTGTCAGTATATCGCTATTGTATGTTGTCTTGTTTTTGCTTCTTATCAACTATTTTAAACTAAAATTGAGGAGATTTTATTATCTGGATGCCCTTGTTCTATAACAGCGCCCTCATTCAAGTGCCAAGAGAGCCTTGTCGGACTGTACATGCAGAGAAGTGTCCCCTTCCCCGCCTCCCCTACCGTCTGTCACCCCGCAGGAGGGTCCTGCACGAAGTTGCCAAGCTATAAGCTAAACGGTGTCTCTGAGGCATAGCATCAATCACTGCCTATTTCCATTTTCCACTAGGCCAGTACTAAAAAAATAATAATTATTGATAGAGACGCTAAAATAGTTATTAATTAATTAGTCGCTACACAGTTATTAAAGTGAAATCAACGGGTCTGCCCGCGAAATTCAAAATTTTCGTGTTTTTTTGCAATTTGTACGCTAATTCGACATGCTAGGCTTATGGCAATCAATTTGCGAGAATGGCAGTATCATCTTTACATGATTATATCAAAATCTTTGCATAAAAATGTGTACCTATCCTAGGAAATTAATCCGAGTATCGAGTTTTATGTGAGTAACTCGCAAATCTTGGACTAATTTCTTTAACTCGACACTTTCGAGCAGAGATTTTTATATAAACACGTAAAGAAGATATTGGGATTATCGCAAATTGATCGCAATTTATTAGCTTAAAAATCGCGAAAAACCACGAAAACTTTGAATTTCGCGGGCACACCCGTGGTGTGCTCCTTAATAGAGACTATTTATTGACCCGATCCGGGAATCCAAAGTTGAAGCTTTGATCCGTCTGATATGGATGGATAGATGGATGAATGGATCTTTGTTTCTCTTTCACGCCTCAACCACAGAACCGATTTGGCTGAATTTTGGAACATAGATAGCTTATAACATCCGGATTAACTCAAAGGCTACTTTTTATCCCGGAAAAATTCATTGTTCCCACGGGACTAGCGAAAAATTTAAATTCACGCAGGTGGAGCCGCGGGCAAAAGATAGTAATTTATTTAATGCTCTACACCATAATTTTATCTTTAATACTTATATAGTACTATATTACGTTTTCGAAGATATCTCAGAGAAGTAAGTTGACATAAACTTATTATTTTGAAGTCGGTCGGAGAGTATGTGCATCAACAGTAAGCAACCCCAAAATAAAGATCGCGGTCCAGTCAGCCACTTTTTATCTGTCCACATCCTCTCATTAAAACCATTTAAAACATCTTCCCGGATGTTCCCTAAAATCCAACGAGGGGTCATTTATTCCCACACAGCACCTTACGGGGGAAAACAAACTAATAATTTGAGTACTGGCAACCCTTCCGTGTTTTTTTTTCTCTTAATTTTTTAAAGTCATATGATAGACTGCAGTCCGCAGCTATTCAGCCTGCCCTACATTCAATCTCTTCCGTGAGAACATCAAATATGACCATAGAGAAAAAGAGCTGAGTGTTATAAGGAGGTCTAATAAAAAAGTTAAATGGGGCGCGAGTGGACATTTGTCCGCACAAAAAGAGTTATTGAGGAATGAATAATAAATAGCTCGGTACGATAAAAAGGGGATTATCTTGATTGAAATGGTAAAGGTGGGCGACGGGTTTTGTTTTTAAATGTTCTCAAACGATAGGCTCATGAGGTCGTTTAGGTTATTTCGGAATGTTATTTCTGTAACACACACTTTCTTAGTAAAGGTAAGTAAAAACAGGTGTATGTTCAGTCTGACATTTAATTAGCTAATGGTGAATGTAACAAAATTCCATCCGGTGATCCCACCTAAACAATTTGAACACCAAACAGCGAAAGTTTCGTGTAAATCGCGGGTTCGTTTACGCGGGTGAAGCCGCGAGTATCTGCTAGTTACTTATATTTTGAATAGTGCATTACATCACTTGTTTTTTTCAACCCACAGAACACAAATTAATCGTTGACCAAACTATTCCCACGTTGAGATCATTATAAGGTTTTTATCGTCGATCCCTCACGATGCCTCTCCCTAGTCCCTCTACAGGTGATAGGCTAAAAAACTGTGGGAGCATAAAGTCATTTTTTTTATAAATTACTTCATACTTTTTTATCTCTTTATTATTTTAGTTAAAGAAGAAATTAATACCTTAACATTGGTTGATTTTATATTGTTGGTTTATTATGCAAAACAAAAATAGTTTTCCAAGGCGTAACGTCCTTGTCGTCCGAAACGAGCTTTGTGACAAGAATCCCCGAAATTGTCATTGCCGAAGTTCTAAAGGTCTTTCAATTATACTTAGTTTTATTTGGAAGATCTTAATACCAACTAGGTATATTCTTTATTGAACAAAAATACCTAGAAGTTTTTGCTTTCAAATCAAATCAAAATATCTTTATTTCGCATAGGCCTAACATACAGGCTCTTGCGAACGTCGGTATGACATTTCTTGCATAATAATGATGATAACTACAAGTCGACTTTGGCAGAGGATTCATAGGTGATTCATAGTCTTTTATATGAGACTGAAGTCTTCTTAATCTAGGTGGGTCCACAAATAATCATAATATGAGCCGAACTCAAAAAGTGGTTTGGACAAATAAAAACAAATTATAGCAATAAAATCAAAATGACGATTGAACTTCGAAGACACATGCTATTTCCGATTCGTTGACTATTAAAATCAGTTAAAAGTTGAAGAAAAAACAATCAAAAACACCCGCATCCTCACCCACGGTCCTAGACGACAATTAAAAAGAAATAAAACAAATCCCTATGGCCGTCAATGTCAAAACAGGCGGGAAAGGACCAACTGACGTTTCGTTTTTTTTAAAAGTCAGGTGGCAAAGGGTTGAGAATTTTGGGTTTAATAATTTTAAAGCTCATTGTGTAGAGAAAGCGTGACAAACACAGTCCAAACATGTGTTTGGATCGTTAATTAATTAGGTTCGAGAAATTGAAAGTAACCCTTTTCCTTGAACCCTGTTGGATGTTATTTATCTCTTTTTAAAAAAATAACAAAATATGTAAAAAAAGAAACTTTCACATAGGAAAAGAGATCCAGTTTTTTTGGGACAGTTAATTTATCCTTTTGTTAAAACATTATTTTCAAAACTTTGTGTATTGCTATATTATTTCATTAAAAATAATTAGGGAAAATCAGTATGTAGGTACTTATAAACAAGATAAAAAGATCCGAATCAGTGCTTAAAAGTCTGCAACATTTAAGTACAGCAAATACCTATTACGCGCTGTAGTCTATAGGTAAAATCTGTGTCTATAGGTACCTAAGTACCTATAGACTACAGCGCGTAAGTCTAAGAGGTAACCATAGATCAATAATATAATAAACTGATTGGCTAGTTTAAAAGTGGTTAGTCTTGCCAGTAGCAAAAATAATAAGCTCGTTCAAAAATAAAAAACAATTGATCTCTCATGCTTAGGATGACAAATAACAGGACAGTTTAGAAAGTCAGAAATTTATTCCTATTTACCCCGCCGTTTCTATTATCCCCGTTTTACGGTATTACGCGCTGTAGTCTATAGGTAAAATCTGTGTCTATAGGTACCTAAGTACCTATAGACTACAGCGCGTAAGTCTAAGAGGTAACCATAGATCAATAATATACCTAATCAAAGGAGGTAATAGTATAGAGACCAAAGTTCATAGAGATTGTCAAAGTTTTTTCATTTGTGGAAAGTAACTCTACATCTCAGCCAAAACTCAGCATAATATTAAGTGTAATTTTAAATTCAACCAACCCTTATTTTATGCAAAAATCAATCAATTTTTCGCAACCCAACCTCACCTGTCAACATTCGAGCAATCTGTCAAAAAGCGACCATCAATATTGATATTTACTCTGTGCGAAGGTCTTTGACCTTCTACCCGCATTACCGCACAGCAAACCAATTTCAGTTCTAAATTCAAAACCACAACGCACTTTTTTATAAATAAAATATTCCCATTAGTTACAGTTGTGTGTTATCTCACAAATGATTTCGAAACAAAGAAAATTTAACTGTATTATTGCTCTATTAGGGGCTATTTTTTACTGTAAGGAAATAAAAGGTGGCGATTTTAAAATATACCCTTCTACATACAAAAAGCGACTCTAACTGTGAACAGTTGGGGTGCATATTGAAATGTGTTTCTTGTATGTTTTTCTTCATACATTCGTCCATCAGAAGTGGGAACATCTGCCCAGCAGCTGTTCTACTGAGATTAGATCGACTTGTCCGTTCCTTCAAATCAGGGTGGACGGTGAAGGGTTAATAGTTTTTTCGCTGTACATTTGAATTAGACTATTCACTTATTTGACCGACGTCAAAAAGGAGTCAGAAAGGAGTACAATATGTTATTATGGGATATTTCATCATCATTCTTATCGTATTCTGACGGCCTCCTTGGCTTGACTTTAGAATTTTATAATTCAAAATTGGCTCAGGTGTCTTCTGGGGGAGGCTTCCGTCGTGGCTAGTTAGCACAGTAACAGCAAATACCTACGCACCATCAAGCGACATAGCGTTCCAGCGCCTTTAAAGGGATTTATATTAATCCCTTTTCTAATATTAAAAGGGATTAAGTAATATAAACTTTAACGGTAACTACACAGCATTGCAACGGAAAGATAAATTGCTCGCTAGTTACTAGTAAGAAACTGATCGAAACAGAATCAACCCGCTGAGCCAATTGCAAGAAATTATATTTATTAATTTATTGTATTTATATTATTATATCATTGATTTAGGTAGAGACTCTCCGAGCCGCTCTCCATCGCCATCGCCGTGACTCTGAGCCTTCTCATAAGGCCCTGCATAGTCGAACAATGCTAACTGGGCTAGTACCTACCTGCCAAGAATTTCCTAAAAGAAAAACTCAATCCTGTTGTTATTGGCCGACCCGGGAATCGAATAAGGCCCTCAGGGCTTTGTTATCTGCAGTCGAACATGATAACCACTAGACCAACGAGGCAGTTATACTAATACCTTTATACTATATAGTAAGTATATCTGTAAAGGTCTCATTCGGAGTAAAAACTGGGACAAACATACATCACGGCGCAAGTTTTTGCATTACCATACGCAGTCTTGCAAAACTCGATCCGAAACATTTTCAGCTTTTTACGACTCTACCGATTATCGACTTTTAAAATCACTCGAGTTTTTAAGGCTGCCAATAAAATGTATGAAACGATGTCTGTAGGTACTTAATGAGATGGTTTTTGGTATATCGAGATGGTTTGAAAGCTAATCGTGGTCAGCTAGACGGAATAACGGACCTCGATAAACTTTTTTGACTTCCTAAAATGCGTTTTCCCGAAAATATAATATCTACCTATTCTTATATAATGTGGTTGATGTCGCGCAATTATGAGGTCTGGCCGTGGCTAGTTACCGCCCTACCAGCAAAGACGTACCGCCAAAGCGATTTAGCGTTTCGATGAGATGCTGTTTAAATACCGTTGTGGTAACTTTACTTACCCCTTCCAAGTTATTACGTTAACATCTTCAGCTGCATCATCACTTACCATCAGGTGAGATCGCAGTCAAGTACTAAATTGTATAGTGTATTAAAAGGTCTAGGATGGAGCGCGCTTGCCTAGAGAATGCCTATTTCACTCTTCTCTTGAAGGCACCCAGATTAAACTAGAAAAAAATAATGAAGTCCACAAAAAATAAATTTAAACCAAACAAAAAAATATAAAGTTATTGGCATTTTAACTTTTGGAGTAGGTCTTCTGTTCCTATCTCGCAAAACGAAAATTTGGATAGTGTCTTAGCTTAATCAGAAATATTTAAATGCTTGTAACTTTTTCGATAGTAGATCGATTAATTCAGTTTTTATAACATTTTATTTGTTAATAATTCTAGTATCAAACATAAGTGAAAAAAGTCAGTATTTTAATTGATGATTAAACGAACTTACCTGTAAGTGAAGTTCTATCACAATTATGTGAATACATTTTATTCGAAAATAATAATAAACACAATCAGGTATACTTTCATTGTACTGGCAATTTCGCACTTTTATTTATTTTGTTTTTTAAAACTGACCACCCTGATGGACACGCTGTCCCAGCCTACGTCCGCGCCATGCTTCATTCTTTAGAGAATATTTAACAAAATTTTCGTATTATACTCATGGGTTTTGGGTATGGGAGGGACCTTATATTATTATTTTCGAATAAAATGTATTCACATAATTGTGATAGAACTTCACTTACAGGTAAGTTCGTTTAATCATCAATTATATTTCACACATTTTATTCTTCAATAATAATAAACACAATCAGGTAGATGTTTAGAGATGAAAATTTTTGTTAAATTATGGACATTAACAGATAGTAAATTGTTTCCTATTATAATAGGAAATAGGTCCTCTTTATACCACAGAAGTATTTAATTAACACAATCTTTTCGTTCAATTCCTGGATCAATAAACCAGTCACATTACAAATAGGTTTAATTTATATTTAGATAGATTATAATGATTAATGATTAGAGAGCAAAAGAGCTATTGCGACAGAAGCATCATCGCTCAATAAGAGGTTATAAAACTTAGGTAACGTCCGTAATGGTTGTTACCAGCAGACTGCTTTTCTGATGAGGTCAAGCAACAAACTACGTGCTCGCCGAGGAAGTGTTGCGTACTTGGTGCTGAGTACACTGAAACGCAGACCTCTCTCGTGAGAGATTATATTCCTCGGCAGACACGTTCTCACGGTGGTCTGCCTGCAGGCGACCTTATGAGGTCGCTTCAACATTATCAGGAGGTTGTCTATTACATATCTTGGTCTAAGATTTTGTAAACGACATATCGATTTGTTTTTCAAAGCTGTGGTAAATTTTTATACTTTCTCTTCAGTTTTGATTATGGTATAATTAAAACTGGTTCGCCCTGAGTAGTAGCTGGCGTTGTATAAACTCAATAATTCCCTTGAATTATATAAAAACAATAATACTAACTTTAACTAATGCTAATGTTTTCATTCTGTGCTGTGTCTACTGCCTAAAGCTAAAAAAGTTACAAGATCAGCAAAGCAAAGTTACGGAATGAATAAACTCTTATTAAGGCCCATTGAGCAATGTGTTAGCAAACTATATTTGTGTGCTACTATGTGGTGTTTGATGTTAATTTATCTATTCATTTTCGCATATATATATATATATATATATATATATATATATATATATATATATATATATATATATATATATATATATATAATAATAATAATAATAATAATATTTATTTATTTCAGGTGATAAAAACCCATCAAAATACAAAAATTAAAAATAAAATAAATTAACCTACAATACATAGGTATGCTAAATGTAATAAAATAATAATAACGTAAATTACTTAATTACGTAATTACGCTATAATAATCAACTAGAAATATCCAATATATATATATATATATATTTTTTGTTGTATTTGACCCAAAATCATCAGCAGAAATTAAACTCAATGCCGAATGATAACAAGTAATCGCACCATATGCTACGTCGTTAACAAGTTGTTCTGTTGGAAATTACGAGGTTGACTTATAATGTACGTGTTAAGGTTAGCTGTAGAAATTAAGTTTAGATCATACACTGTAATAGCTAGTAGTTATTAGTATAAGAAAATCATAAGTTGAAGTTCGGCTCAAGAGATAGCGCTGTACGGAATTACCTCACGCTATCATAGTACTAACCTGCATAATGGACATCGGGCTGGTGACCTTCATACGGCAGTTCTACCAAATCACGGTACGGTTTTTATATACGTTGTTTAGCTTAGTAAATACAGTCAGCGTGGTTTAGGGTACCTCGGGTGCACGGTACAAAGTGGTCCATCGAGTCGGACCTAGGCCGAGACTCTGATTTTTGAGCACCCACTCAGTGTGTTGTTAGGTGTTGTGCAAGTGATGTGAACAGTGAAAGTGGTTGTTATGTGCCCATTGTTATGGATTGCATGGAGACTTAGATAAATTTCGTGAATTTCAACTTAGATTTTTTTTGGGACTTAGAAAAATTTCGCAATTTAGGACTTTGACAAATTTTGCGAAATTTAACATAGAATTTTCTTGGGACTTAGAAAAATTTCGTAATTTAGGACTTTGATAAATTTTGTGAAATTTAACATAGAAATTTTTTGGGACTTATAAAAAATATTTTCGTAAATTGACACTTAGAATTTTTTTGTGAATTTGAACTTTAAAAATTTTCCCATATAGTAGTCGACTTGGGACTTAGCAATTTTAAGTGAAGATTTTTTCTACTTACGTTAAAGATGGAATCATTGTTGGTACTACAAGATAATAATTTATCGACAATCACTAAAACATTAGTAAACTTCAAGAAGACACCAAAAGCTAGACTAACAGTCAACTATGTAAGGGTAAAACTCGAAACTTTAGACAAATATTGGGAGGATTTCAGAGCAACTCACAGAGAAATACTAAAGATTGCAACACCGGAACAACGAAAGAGACATGAATATTTCGAAGAGGATGTTTATACCAAGGGAGAGGAAGAATATATTATGGCCAAATGTGATTTAACAGAAGTTTTAGAAAGATTGCAACCTCAGCATTCAGTACATCAATCACAAAATAATTCTAACAGTGGAAAGAACAATCAAGAAGTGAAGCTGCCAAAAATTAATATTCCTCAGTTCAGTGGAAATTATAATGACTGGAATACTTTTCAAGATTTGTATCTGTCACTCATCCACTCGAATACGTCACTGAGTAATATACAGAAAATGCATTACCTGAAAACAAGTTTGACCGGTGAAGCAGAGCATCTACTGAAGCACATACCAATCGCTGATAAAAATTATGAAGTGGCCTGGGACACGCTAAAAGAGAGATACAATAACAGAAGAGTCATTGTCAATACAATATTCAATAGATTACTATCACAAAAGAAACTCACCTACGCAACCGCCAAGGGAATCAAGGATTTATTAGATATCACTACAGAATGCCTCAATAATCTGAAAAACAATGACGTGAGGGTTGATAACTGGGATCCGATATTAATACACATTTTTGTTAATAAACTAGATCAAGAATCACACAAAGAATGGGAAGAGGAGTTGAAAGACTTACCAGTACAAGAGCTTCCGACATGGAAAAAGTTTCAAGACTTCCTCGTTGGAAAATTTAGAGTTTTAGAAATGGTTCAACCTACACAGTCTAAAGAAAAAGAAAGGCCTAGTTTAAAAACGAAATCTTTTCACACCGCTGCACCAGAGAAAAGTTCATCAGAAACTACTTGCGCTTACTGTAAAGGAAATTACATAATTTTAAAGTGTCAAGAATTTTTAAAGCTACAACCATCCAAAAGATCAGAGTTTGTAAAGAATGAGAGACTATGCTTCAACTGTTTATGGCCAGGGCACAGCGTGAGTTACTGTAGACATAAGTTGTCCTGTCATAAATGCAAGAGAAGACACCACACACTTTTACATGAGACAAACCCGAAGAATTTAGAAAAAACCGATACCGAACACAAAGAGAGAGAGTCAAAAGAAGAAACAATCGCAAGTACTCCGAACATCTTATCCCATGTATCTACGCAGAGCAACGTAACATTGTTAGCTACAGCTTTAGTTAACATCCGTACGAGTAGAGGAGAACAAACGGTTAGAGCTCTGATAGATCCATGTTCTCAGGAATCGTTTATATCGGAATCAACAGCGCAACGATTACAACTGAGAAAAAGAGAAATAGAAGGACAAGTCACTGGGGTTGGCATAATGTCTTCTCCTTTAAGGCATGCGGTAGAATTAGAAATCGCATCACGATTGAATCCTAAATTCAAATTGAAATGTACCGCATTTGTCGTCAAACAAGTAACCGAGATAATGCCTGCTAAGAAAATAAATAACGATAAATGGATTCATTTCACAGGACTGCAATTAGCCGATCCAGGTTACAGCAATCCGGGATCCATTGATATATTGCTAGGAGTGGGGATTTATACAGAGATTTTGATGACCGGAATAATAAAAGGCAACACTGGAGTACCAAGTGTCATTGCTCAACAGACACAATTTGGCTGGATAATTTCTGGAGGAGGAGCACAATCAGAGCATTCTCTGAACAGGGTCAGTGTCAGCATGCACCTTAATGTTAGCTTAGACACCATGCTGCAGCGATTCTGGGAAGTAGAATCCTTAGAGCAAAAGAACGCCCTTACTGCATTAGAAGTTAGAGCGGAGAGAATTTACGAGCAGACCAAGAGACAAGCTGATGGTAGATATATTGTAAGTTTACCATTCAGAACAGACAATCCAAGCCTACCCGAAAATTCGAGAGCAATTGCACTAAAGAGATTTAAGAGCTTAGAGAACAAATTAGACTATCAAAAACATAGAGAAGAATATAACAGAGTTATGCATAAGTATTTAGAACTGGAGCATATGGAACTTGTAAGACCAGAACAGATGCAAAACAAGGCAGTGTACCTCCCGCATCACGCCGTGATAAGGGAAGATAAGGAGACAAGCAAGGTACGTGTCGTGTTTGACGCATCTTGCAAAGGATCTAATGGAATTTCCTTAAATGATGAGTTATTGATAGGCCCATCGTTACAGGAAGAGTTGAGAAATATAATAATCCGGTGGAGATTACACAAGATATGCTTCGTGGCAGATATCGTAAAAATGTATCGCCAAATAAGAGTGCGGCCAGAAGACTGTGATTTTCAGAGAATTTTGTACAGATTTAACCCAAAAGAAGAAGTACAAGATTACAGATTACTCACCGTTACGTTTGGTACAGCATGTGCACCATACCTAGCGATGAAAACCTTGAAACAAGTTGCATTAGATGAGTCAAAGGATGGCAAGTATCCTTTAGCCAAAGAGATTGTCCTTAGAGATTTCTATATGGATGATGTATTAGCAGGTAGTGATAATGAAGAAACAGCGATAGAAATGCAGAGACAACTAACTGAAGTGCTGAAACATGGGGGTTTTGAATTACAAAAGTGGGCCTCAAACAGTGAAACATTTCTGCGAACTCTCGCGCCTGAAAAAATAGCGAAGTCATCAGAAATAGATATGAATCGGAAGGAGAGCATAAAGACACTTGGAATAATTTGGGACAAACATGCAGATAACTTGAGAATATCCCAAAAGAACTGTTTCACTGAAGTGCTGACTAAAAGAAATGTACTTAGACATATAGCTTCGTTGTTCGATCCAATGGGCTGGCTGGCACCTGCAGTAATTACCGCAAAGGTATTTATGCAAAAACTTTGGTTAAGAAAGTTAGATTGGGACGAAGAAATACCTGAGGATCTGAAAGATGAATGGAAAACGTACCAAGACCACTTACCTTGCCTGTCAGAAATCCGAATTGAAAGATGGGTTGGGTACTGTAACAATAGTGTTGTTGAACTACACGGATTCTCAGACGCATCACTTGCTGGATATGCTGCAGTAGTGTACTTACGGATTTTGGATTCAAACGGTAAACCGAATAATGTGGCATTGGTCACAGCGAAGACTAAAGTAGCACCTGTAAAGGCATTAACCTTGCCAAGATTAGAATTATGCGGAGCCGTATTGCTAGCTAAGTTAGTGAAGCATGTAATGAAGACTTTAAATATAGAGTTAAACCAAACTTTTGCTTGGATAGATTCCAAAATAGTCCTTGCATGGATACAAGGTGATCCAAACAGATGGACTCCTTTCGTAAAGAATAGAGTAATTGAAATACGTAATGAGCTCGATACACACTGGTCCTACGTAAACACAAAGGAAAACCCTGCAGATCCAGCATCTAGAGGTATTTGTCCAAGTCAGTTGAAGACTTGTGAGTTGTGGTGGAAAGGACCGCAGTTTCTTCATGAAGATGGACTGACACTTCCAACGGTAGATATACCTGAAACAGCAGAAGAAACACGCATATCGGTGAAATGTGCAATGATGAATGTCACTACAGATGAAATAGAATCAAAAATTACGTTATTGAAGAAGTATTCATCCTTAACGAAACTACTACATGTTATTGCATATTGTCGAAGATGGAAGAATCTGAAAAGGAAAGAAAAATTACCCAAACACATAACCAGTCAAGAAAAAGAAGAAGCTCTTACCGTATGTTTGAAAATAGCACAAGAGATTGAATTCCCAGAAGTAGCAAACCTGAAAAAAGGAAAAGCAGTTAAAACAAGTAGTAGATTGTTACCATTAAATCCTTACCTGGACGACGAGGGAGTTGTTAGAGTTGGAGGTAGACTGAAACATGCAAAAATAGAATTTAATAGGAAACACCCTATCATAATTACAAAAGACAATGTTCTCTTACCATTATTAATACGCGAAGCACATATACAAACCTTACATGGTGGTTATCAATTGATGTCTACATACTTAAGAAGTAAGTATTGGATAATTAAAGGAGGACAAAGTATTAAAAGATACTATCGAAAATGTAAATTATGTGCTAGATACAACGCTAATGCTGGAAAACAGATGATGGGTGACTTACCGAATGTTAGAGTAACTCCATCACGCGCTTTTTCCGTCAGTGGAGTGGACTTTGCTGGACCTATTACGTGTAGAATGAGTAAAGGTCGTGGAGCTAAAACGTACAAATCCTATATATGCCTATTTATTTGTATGGCAACAAAAGCCATTCATCTGGAATTGGTAAGCGACATGACAACTGAGGCATTTATAGCAGCTTTTAAGAGATTTGTATCCAGGCGTGGTCACTGCAAGGAGCTCTGGAGTGACCATGGTACGACGTTTATCGCTTCAGAAAAGGCTTTGTTAGAGATGTGGAGACTTGGAAAAAATGAACTTCCTGCGGAGCTACAAAGTCAATTGGATAATAGAGGCACTAGATGGAAGTACATACCGCCAGGAGCACCAAATTTCGGCGGATTATGGGAAGCCGGTGTGAAGTCAACAAAGTATCACCTGAAACGACTTTTAAAAAATTCGACTTTGACATTCGAGGAACTCTACACCGTACTTACTCAAATTGAAGCCTGTTTGAACTCACGACCAATAACAGAAATAGGTGAGGATCTGGATTATTTAACCCCAGGTCACTTCCTGATAGGAGAAGCGATGGTATCCATACCAGATAAAAACTATGATATCATGAATATGAATAATCTAACCAGATGGCAACTGATACAAAGAACTGTACAAAATTTTTGGAACCATTGGCAATCCGAATATTTGTCACGGTTGCAGCAGCGCCCCAAGTGGTTGAAGCCAAAGACTGATATGGAGGTTGGGCAGCTTGTATTAATCAAGGATTCTAGGCTGCCCCCTGCAGAGTGGCAATTAGGCCGTGTAGTCAAAAAATACGAAGGAAAAGACGGGCTCACCCGAATGTACGATGTACGTACCAACAGCGGGATCAAACAACGAGCCATAACAAAACTTTGTCACTTGCCCGACTAAAGCAAGGACTTGACTGTCCTTGGCGGGGGAGGATGTTTAGGTTAGCTGTAGAAATTAAGTTTAGATCATACACTGTAATAGCTAGTAGTTATTAGTATAAGAAAATCATAAGTTGAAGTTCGGCTCAAGAGATAGCGCTGTACGGAATTACCTCACGCTATCATAGTACTAACCTGCATAATGGACATCGGGCTGGTGACCTTCATACGGCAGTTCTACCAAATCACGGTACGGTTTTTATATACGTTGTTTAGCTTAGTAAATACAGTCAGCGTGGTTTAGGGTACCTCGGGTGCACGGTACAGTACGGATTGTACGGATCTCAGTCGTTATTAAAGCAGTATTGCCACAAAACTTTGTAAATAACACAAAATTTTTGAAACATATAGATTATTAAAAATTCCAACAAAATGTCCTTTTTTTTTTTTTTTTTTTAATGCCTTCAGAGAACTTCCTCCAGTAATTCCTATGAATTGTGGTTCTCTAGGGAAAGACCATATTTATTTATTTATCATCAATAAATGTACTATAAGAAGTAAGTCTTTTGACACCTTATGTAAAAGATGGAAATCCAAAGTTGTAGAGGTCCTTAGACGATGTATGTCTAAAGCATTGTCTATAATAGTATTTTTAAGCATTCTACCTCTAGAAGAATGTATAGAAGAGCAAAGGTAAACTTGGTGTTCCAAAATGTTCAGAATGCGTCTGTTTCTAAGACGTCTGGGTTCATATTGATTACATTTCGCATTATTGCAAGAAGCGATAAATTCAATAACTGGATTGAACTCTTTGAATAACTTTGAAGTATATAATTTTACAGCGATAGCTTAATCCCATTAACTGGATGTAACTCTTGGTCAGCTTTTGATTATCTTTAATTTCCATATAAGAAACAATTAACCCAATCGTTTAAATGAGGATATTTGATATCCTCTATGCAACTGATGTAAATCATGTGTATCAAAATAGATGTATCGAAAAATATGGCCATCAACTCTGTAAAGAGGTATTTCGATTCATCTTAACGTTAATTATTACAAAAACAAAAATCCCTCTAATGAAAAGAATTAGTCTTCATCTAGACCGGGAAATCGTGTGAATCACTAGTTCAACCTTTTAGGTTTAAGGGAGTTAGATGACTTAAAAAATGTTTTGTAACCACTGGCCATCTGATAGGATAACCGATGATGGACGAACAGCTGCGTCTAAAGTCTAATTTTTCTTACGGACTACATTTTTTGTTTCTACAGACGTTCTGTGTAACCCCATCCATACCTAATAGCTGGAGAAGTGGACTTTATGACTTTTAATCGGAATTAAGCTTAACTCTTAGATGATACAACGAGTTAAGCGTATAAATTTTTTTTTTTTTACAGAATTTGAATTTTTACATAATTCACGTCATAGTCTGCGGTTGGGTAACGATACTGCCATATCGTCAGAAATTAAAATAAAACAAGGAAACTGAGCATGTTTTGAGGGTAGTAAATAACTGTAACACTCTAACGCCTAACAAATCTTCATGAAAAAACCGCGGTAAGTATCTGAGCTGAGTCACAACTTCTTTATGTATTTTACCAAGGATGAATCGGTACTTTAAAATAAGATTCTTCAGTTCATAGGCATAAAACCCTTTTTAAGTATTCGCTTGTAAGCTGTTCTATGAACTATCAATTTCAAAGGATTTTGAACTACAAATTCATTCAACGCCTTTAAATTTAGAATGTATCTTTTACCACGTAAGATTTTGAGGTTAGACACATCTTAACTATAATCGAACATACTTGACTCACTCCCACATTATCTCACCCAAAAAAGAAATGTCGATTGTCAAAGACATTTGTCGCTTTTTCTTTGTTGTGAACGTGTAAGGCGGTACACTGTGTTAGTGTACGATTTTTAAAATGGTATTATGTAATAATAATTTTTTGGAGCTAGTTCCTTAATTTGTTCAATTCATTAAAATATTTTATTGAATGTACGTACATTTGTACACCTAGTGAAAGTCAAAAAATAGTCTTCACTTATTATAACTCCCGAAATTCTAGATCATGTTATAGATCGTGACGGATTCCTAGTCAGTGATATGTAACCAATAAACTTCAAAATGTTGAAGACAACTGGCATATAGGTACCTTAATGTCTAGCGTCGTCGATGAACCTGGTCCTTGTTGTGGCTGATGCTGGAGACTCGCTGCCACGTCGCATCTTCCTCGCGGCTGATCGCCAATACTCAAGTGTGTCACGCCCCCCTGCTGGCCGAGCCGTAACGAGAGGGGGCCAGCTAGTTTCTCGAGAAACGAGATTGCGCTGTCCCAGCGGTGGGTGTCGATAGCAAAGTCGCCCGCCGCGCCCTGCTGGTTTCTTTATTTACAACACCTGACGATCAGTAACCATTGAAACTAGTATAATGCCCGAAACTATTTCTCCGAAAAAACATCTGGTCCCGTTCGTGAACTTTAATTACTTGTCATTTGTCGAAACAAAATGTCATTTGTCAATACTTAAGCTTCTTCTCAGTTCAGGACGCGTTGTGGTTTAAGATTTTTATTAGTTTCAGAAAGAATTTAACAATTCACTTCAATGAAACTTTCAGACTAATGGTACATTATACATAATATTGTTAACTTATTGAGTTTTGAGCTAATAGTTAAATTATCATCCCATTACACAATCTGAACATTAATTTTCGAAAGTAAGTAAAATTATTTTCCACCACAAAATCTAAACATTATTGTTGTAGGTACATAGTTAGAAAAGTTCGACGCGTTGGTACCCTCGTGGAATTAGTTTTTAAGTCGTGAAATAGTTATCACTGATAAAAGGCTATAACGTTTAACTGGCTATTCATAAGCCAGGCAAGTATATCAAATAAACTATTTGATTCTTTGCAATGAAGGTCGGCTAGAAGTTTACAACTGTCGGGACTAACCATTAATATAGTTCTTGTGACTGAGCGCCGATAGCAATTCGGGATCAAAGTCCGGGAGGTCATGCGGAACCACTTGTAGTGAAGCCGAGAACAGCGCCACACCGACATCGTCCCCCGTTGGTATCCGCAAAGTCCTTTGAGGTTTTTTAAAATCCTTCGTGTTGACCCGCAGTCAACCTCCAGGAGCATTGACGCATCATGCTATGCTTTCGTGGTATCCTCAACGTGATACCCTCCAAGCTAGCTTAGAGATGCCTGGACTATTTCGCGCATCATGCTATACTTTCGTGATAACCTCAATGTGATACCCTCCAAGTTAGCTTAGAGATGCCTTAGGATTTCAATTTTTGGACACACTTTCGTCAGCATTGATATTTGAGTTGATGTGATATCTGGGAAAAAAGGTTAATTTTCACTTACCCTCTTTCCTCGGAGTCTGACGAAGATGAATGCACAATTATATGATTTGATTTGATTTTATTTTTGTTATAATAATAAATTTTACTAGCGTCTAAGCATTATCAGTATAGAAAATTAAGCAAGTTTTAACACTGAACACTTAATTTTTTTTACTTTGAACCTAAATTAACAAAAACGAGACGTGTTTTTGTAGTCGAGTGCTCATTGCCGCGCACAATAAAAGAATGAAGCATGGCGCGGACGTAGGCTGGGACAGCGTGTCCATCAGGGTGGTCAGTTTTAAAAAACAAAATAAATAAAAGTGCGAAATTGCCAGTACAATGAAAGTATACCTGATTGTGTTTATTATTATTGAAGAATAAAATGTGTGAAATATAATTATACTTAACTACCCAATAGAGTGTCTTATGCCCGGTTCCTATAATCGACGAATCGTTATTGTACAAAAGGTACGATTCGTTTTTGAGTTCTGAGTAACGAACCGTTATTGGCGTTCCTAAAAATATTTGTGACATCTACCGGCTGCGACCGTTGTCGGTCGTCCGCTTACCGAAGCCCTCCCTCAACATACGTTTGTTTCGTTATTGCAAACTAGCACATCTACAATTGCATTCAAAACTAATTTATATTTTGAGCATATGGGTATCAGATTATGAAAATCTTATATGAAATTATAATATTTATTATAATTTGTTTATTTTATAAACTAAAGAAATCTTTTAAATTAGAAAAATGAATTCTGTGTTTATTAGGCTGCTGAAGTCACAGTGATGAGTGAAGTGAACCAAACGCATTTGTGCTGTCAATCCCCAATTTGTCTGTTTTGAACCACAGATTAAAGATATTGTATCACCACAGAAAACAATACTCTCTACCTTAGAGTATATTGAATATATTTTGAACTTTTGAACTTTGGAGTACCTACCTATTTAATATTGTTTCTTCTTTCTACAATGCAAAGCAATAGAGAAAAATATAAATTAATTTCTTGCGCCCTAAATATTAAAATGGAATCTACATAATATGTAAGAAATTTTGTTACACTATCACTGTACTTTGTATTAAATATTAATTTATTTTAGCATCAACATCTACTTGAACATGTAATAATTGGATGTTGATTTTTTCATGAAAAAGAAGACAGCTATGGATGTAGAAGAGGTTTTCTTGCTGGTTGACCTTACTGAAAATAAACAATACTAGCAAAAAATATTTAAAAAGGTACTCTACCGATGCTCTACCGACGTATAACCGGCCGATATTGGGCGGTAAGCAAATTATAAACGACTCGTAACATTGACAGCTCATTGACGTTCCACTTTTATTATAGGAACACCACAACTCGTCCTCTTCATACAATTGACCTACTAATCGTAAGTCGTAGCCCTCCCATCCGTAGGTAGCTATCCATCAGTAACTTTGTTATTTATTGGAACGATTTTATGATATGTCTCGTTAAAAATATAACGACTGGTAAGTAAAACGAATCGTTTTTTGGATATAGGAACCGGGCGTTAGCTTAGTCAGAAATATTTAAATGCTTGTAACTTTTTCGATAGTAGATCGATTAATTCAGTTTTTATAACATTTTATTTGTTAATAATTCTAGTATCAAACATAAGTGAAAAAAGTCAGTATTTTAATTATACTTAACTACCCAAAAAAACTCTCTTAACAAACAAATTACTCTCGAAAAAGTCGGCAATGCTCTCACAAAAGGGATAAGGCAGAAAAACTTAGGCATAGGTTACACCGGCTACAATGTCCGCCGCGGCCGCGAAAATGCTTCGAAAAACCAACAATATTGTCGATGCAACAATTCCGCGGTAAAACATGGCGGGCGTTTCGGCGCTAGCCTATTATAAATAATTAATGATTCAGCCCGCTCTTATGCACGATAAACGCCATTACGGTTTTCATCGGGGATTTGCAAAAAACCCCGAAAACCGCCGTAGTCCGAACCGGGGCGGCAAAAAACGCGGTTAAAGACGCGCGGGCATCGCTAAAATTCCCGCGACTTCTTACCGCCGCCCGGTCATTTGACTTCGGCCATTATGTGAGGAATTATCGGTAAAAAACACGGATCCGATATAAAGGTATATTTGCGCAGTCGCCGCGGGTTTTTGTCATATCAATAAAGTGTATATGGCGACGCTGGCTCGCCTCGGACATAATTGAGCGAACTGTATAAATAATAATACTCATGAAAATTCTGGTGCGCATTAAAAAGGGCGCGACTCGACGAGACGGCCTGAAAAACTGGGGTTCGTACCCACTACCCATTTCTGTACGCGGCTTTATATTTTCATAGTATGAATTTTTTCAAACGTAAATCTCGAAAGGGTTTGAACTGAAACCCATAAATGGAGAAATGAAAGAAAAATTTCGTAGGTACATATTTACATTTTTAAATTAGAAAAGTTCTGAACTCAAAGACGTAAATAATGTACAAAAATACTCAGATTTCTGCCTTTGGGATCTAGTGCTTATTTATTCTCAACAGATACAGATGGCAATAGAGAGTTTAGGTTTCAAAATTCTAGAAGTATGAAATTTTTATTAAAATATAAAATTGATATGTTAAGGATTGCATTCTTGAAATGATTTGTCTAGTATTTTTAGTGATTTTACTTGAGTAAAAAGAAGGTAGACTTCTAACTTCATTGAAGTTTTTAGTTTTTTTTATTGTCTCATTTTACTTGTAGCAAAAAGAGAGTTCTTATTATTATTTTTATTATTTAGGTTTACATAAATACGTGGGAATCGAACCCACGACCTCCAACGTACATGGCAGGACCACAGCTAACGCTGCGCCATTCTATCGTCAAATATAAAGTCCAAACATACTCGTATTGTTTAACTTTTAAACAATATTTGTGTACTAAAAAGAACCTTTTAATTTGAATTTGGAACGCCCGCTTTTGTGACCCCATTCCGTTTGCGTGAACTATAAAAACCCAGTCATTACCCATCATGTTCCGTTCCTTTGCGTTGTAATATCCGAAATGACAGATGCGTCACTTCATACAAGTCATACTACGTTAGGGTTGGCAATCATAGGCAGACATAGCTCTCAAAATTTCTTTCATGCAATGTCAAACATTTTGAAAATAGAATGGACAAGATGACTTAGAGAATTGACGATTTGATTAATTTTCTACAAAAAAAAGGAAATAAGAGCTTTAGCCGCCGTTTTTTAAAAGTGTCTTAAAAATTCACAGCAGATTTTTTTTTTCAATAATAATAGGTATCAGTTTGGGTTTTAAGTGGGTTAATAAATCCGTATTTAATAAATTTATTTTTCGATGTTTATCTGCTTTTACGAAAACGTGGTAGTAAAGCTTTAACTTTTCATAAACGTCTGTAAAGAAGGCTGTTTGTGTTTTTGCGTGTGTGAGAACGTCAAGAACGTCTGTAAAGAGGAGCTGAATAAATTAAGACCCATTTTCAAAAGTAACGCGTTTGTATATTGCGAATAAAGTTGACAACCCTATCCCAAAAGAACAAGAGAAAGGGATTTAAAAAAAAACAACAGCAAGATAAATGAGATTTGCATATATTCATATAATTGTTAAGGCTAACTGTAGAAACATAAAAGGCGTTTAAAAAGTTTGTAAAAAGTGATCCGTCTTTTCGACCGCATCTTTGCGTAGGTAACCGAGTTCGTTTTTTAAACTTTTGAATTTGAATGTAGAAGACGCTCGAAGATCTCATTGTCCGATTCACAGATAAAACAAGTAGCACAGAGCTCGCATAAAAAGTTCGTAATATAAACGGGAATGAGCTGGGAAATGTTGGGTCGTTGCGGGATTCTTCATTCTATATTGTTAAAATATAGACTAATTATAGAGTTTTTATTAGTCTAAAAATCTTGACTCTAATATGTAATTAGACAATTATTTTACGTTTCCCACTTTAAAACATGGTATGAAAAATTCTATCGATTTAACGTTATTATTTTCTTAAACTTAGTTTTGGAGGAGGCCTTCACCCGAGAGGGTTTCTCATCTTCACATAAAAATACTTGTTAACACATTTAAAACGGAGCAAGATATTGTTTGACTGTAGATACAATATATTATTAATATTAATTTTAATGTTATAATGAGTTTAATAAAAACAATTATTCCATGCAATTTATAATAAGTAAAATAATAATACTAGTGAACATGAAACAAAAATGTAATGTAAGACTGAGAAAATAAAAGGCTTATTTATTTATTTTCGTAAACTTATTATCCTTATGTACTGATATTATAAACGTGGAAGTTTGTATGATATACTTAGATGTATGGACGTGAGGATGTTGTTACTCTTTCACGCAAAAAGTATTAAACGGATTTCACTGTTTGGAATATAGATAGCGTACTTCTAACCCTGATTAACACATAAATTACTTTTTATCTCGGAAAAATCACCGTTGGATTTGTGAAAAACCGAAATTCAAGCAGGTGGAGGATATCTCCAATAAATTTCCATTATTTTCTTAACACGTGCGGAAAAACTAACTTTCCGCATGGTGAACGCACATAGGTACTTAGAAAGTCTACTTTTTGAGCAAATGTATTAAAAATAATTTTCCTCATCTCACTAAAACATTCGACAAAGCTCGCGGCTCCGCGCTGTCTCGCAAAAACTCGCGCAAAACAAAATATACGAGTATATCGCACCGTACTCTACAAGGCTCCAATAAACATAATAAAGATTGTATTGTTTTGTATGTATGTACTAGCTGACCGGGCAGACGTTGTTTTGCCATTAGGGATACAAAAAATAGCTTACGAGTTACGACCATATTACACCCATATTCTTAGTCGTTTCCTCCAACTCACCTCACCTCCACTCAACCTGCCTTGAGCAATATTTGTATTCTTAAATGTTAAAAAACCTCCTCCACTTGAGTATTCACTCATTCGAGTCGAGAGAGAATTGAGAAATGAACTGTCAATCAAATCAGACCCACCGAACTTACACAGAAAATTTCAGGAAGTTTCGGAGGAATTTGGTAACAAAAATTGTAAGCTATTTTTTATTCATAGAAAATTTCATAATAATAGGTCGAGCCGTTTCGGAGGATTTGTGTCATTTAGGAATATAAAAATAGGAAGGTAGCTTACGAACTACCGAATGTAGACAAAAAAGGCGCTTTCTTTTTGGAAACGAGAATGCCAGAAAATGGGCTAGATTTGCGTCACTCTGCGTTTCAAGCATATACGCATGAAGAATTTTCTTTTAAATTTTAATAATGAATATATTTATGTTAGTGAAATGTAAAAAGGGGTTCAAAAGTATTATAAAAAAAGTTATTAAACGTTTCGAAACATGTGGAAACGCCATGCCACTTATAAAACTTAGAAAATTAACCACTTAGAAAATCAGATTATTACACTTTCCCTGTTAAAATCATACTAATTTTTTTTACATAATATTGAGAAAATTTCTAACGTTTTACCCATGATTTGGTTATGACGCAAGGTATAATTTTATACAAGAATCGGAATTCTCCTTTAGGTCATTTGACATCGCTTTAGGTCGTCAGGCAACGCGTCATTTGACATCGCAATAAATATTTATAGTCATGTATTACACAGTTTATAACGGTTTATTATTTATGTGTTACATGACTTCAGTCTATTGTCTTCGAAGTCTATAAAAACCACACGTAAAATGATAATATAAGTACCTAGGTGCAATTAACAAATACATACTTTACCAATAAAATAAAAACTAAGTAATTTATCATGATAAAAATGTATCAAATGCTAATAAGCATTCATTTATCAATAATCACTCATAAATACTTTTATCACAATAAATTGTAATGGATTACTTTCTTTTATTGTAAAAAGTCCGACTTAGATTTGAATCACGCAATTAAAAGATAATTTATTCATGCGCATTAGTTTTATAAAACCTAAGAAAAACAGCAATAAGTGTAGAAAAATGTTAATAGTCTTACTGCCAATATTTTCCTGGCGACTTTTTTGGAGGCTTCTTAGCGTTCCTTAGTGAAACAACTTCTTTTTACACTATAAGTATACAAGTTAGTACTTGACTGCGATCTCAACTGATGATGGTTAGTGATGATGCAGCCGAAGTTGTTATCGTATTAACTTGGGACGGTTAAATAATCTCACCCCTAACGGTTTATACACAGCATCGCGCCGGAACGTTAAATCGCTTGGCGGTGCGTCTTTGCTGGTAAGGTGGTAACTAGCCACGGCCAAACCTCTCACCCTTCTAATAAATTATATTTAATCAGAAATATTTAAGCGCTCATAACATTTTTGTTATAATTCGATTTAATTAGTTTTTTTCAGTGTGCGTCATTATTTTTATCCTAGTTTATAATACAGAAATAAAAAAATTGGAGTCTATTTGACTCCAATTTTACGACCTACCTTAAAGGTCCCTAAGGAGTCTAAGGACCTAAACACATCACAACTTTGACAAAGAGTATGAAACCTATTTATTTAGGTACTTATTAAAAATATTTGTTTGAAACATTTGCAAGACACTTTTTGTCGTACACAGTTATACAAGTGACCAACATGACAAAAAGAGCAGTTATGTATGTATTAAAGTACTTTGTAATCAGGAGCGGAACTGAATACTATATTATTTTGCAAAGAAGTCAGCCAATAAGGGAATGTGGTGACTGACGCGATACGCTCTACATAATAGATACAGATAATAATATTAATTTTAATCTCTGACACACTTAATTATTAGTAATTCCATTGTTATACATATGCGAATAGATAAACAAATTTAGTTTGTGGCATTTGATTTTTGTCCAAATTTTTTTTACAAATTTTTTTGTCGGTTAACTATTGTAAAAGGAAATGTAGTAATCGTAATCATAATTTGTTTCCTAATTTAATTGATTTGCTGTCCCCATTTTTACACGACTGCCCAAAAAGGAGAGTAATATTTTTAGGGTTCATTTATGTATGTATGTATGTGAGTTTCTATATTCCACCATAACTTTCGAATGTCGGAATAGGTTTTGACATATGGGGTATCCTTAGAATCCTTACATCATTCCGAGTAACATAGGCTATATTTTTTTTGGAAAAAGACGTTTTATAACTGGGCAGTCGTGTTTTTTAATTTTGAAATTATTTACTTGTTGAAACAGAGATTCTGTTTCCGCTCCCGTTGGCTACTAACTTAACGATGACCGACATGGCAAAAAGAGCAGTTATGTAAATACCGGCATAAAATGCAAGCGGCAAAAAATTATCTTCGAAGCTGTATAATATTAGTATACAAGTAGTGTGATAATGTATGAAAAACACGAAGAACCAAACGAATGCTGAGTGATTAAAAAACTGTGCCAAGCACGACACCGGCGGAATGTTCCGTAAATTCCTCGTGGAATCTTTTTTGTTTATACATATTTTGTGGAGACTGCCTTGCACTACTATTATGACCTATTGAGCTCGTTATTTAAAATTGGGGGACAAATTAGTTTCCCTGTCGAAGTCATAAGGGATGACAATAGGGTATTTGACTCCAATTTTTTTATTACTTTATTATAAAGTATAATTAAAATAATGACGTGCACTGAAAGAACTAATTAAATCGATCAAATAACATAAAAGTTATAAGCATTTAAAGATTTGAGATTAGACAGAGATAGCAACATGAAATTGTGACGTCACACCTTACCAATGCCATAGTAGCTTCGTGCGGCTTCATACAAATTTTCGTTTTGCGAGAAAGGGATAGAAGATCCCCCCACTCCAAAGTTTAAACGCCTGTAACTTTGTAAATCTTCGTTGGATTTTAATATTTCTTTCACTGCACGTTATTATTTTTATCCTAGTTTATAATAAAGTAATATTTTTTATCAAATTCAAAAGTAGTGTAAGACCCAATTGACAAGACGACCGACGTTTGACGACGACGATGAAGTTTTTGACGACCTCCGTGGCGCAGGGGACGCACGCTCGGATTCGAGTGGGAGGTCGCGGGTTCGATTCCCGCCACGGGCCACTTTGGAATTTTATAATCTCTAAATTGGCTCAGGTCTGGTCTGGTGGGAGGCTTTGGCCGTGGCTAGTTACCACCCTACCAGCAAAGACGTACCGCCAAGCGATTTAGCGTTCCGGTATGATGCTGTGTAGAAACCGTTGGGGTGACTTAACTTACCCCTTCCAAGTTAGTACGCTAACATCTTCGACTGCATCATCACTTACCATCAGGTGAGATCGCAGTCAAGGACTAACTTGTATAGCATAAAAAAAAGACTGGTTTCCCTGTCCAAGTCATAAGGGATGACAATTGACAAGACTGGTTTCCCTGGCCAAGTCATAAGGGATGACAATTGACAAGACTGGTTTCCCTGTCCAAGTCATAAGGGATGACCATTGACAAGACTGGTTCTAGACTGGTTTCCCTGTCCAAGTCATAAGGGATGACAATTGACAAGACTGGTTTCCCTGTCCAAGTCATAAGGGATGACAAGGCTAGTGATCACAGCTCTGAAACCTACTTTCCCACCGCACAGCCCGCTGCAGTGTACGGCGCTCGTCGCCTCAGTTTTTGCGAGCGGCATGTGAGCGCAGTTTTTCCAGCGTTTCCACGGTTTTTCCGGCCCTATACAGACGCGCTGTTTTTGCCGCAGCTAGCTGTACTCGGATGCAACGGTATTGATACTCGCTCACAAACTCGGACGTGTTCTGTTTTTATATAGGTAGATTTTCTCACGGTTAGGATTTCTAAACACGAGTTTCCGATGACGAATATAAATGATGAAAAAACGGCATTACATTGACAGGTTAACTGAAAACAAAGTTTTCTGCATCTTCCATCTTAATGTTCCTATTTAGGTTTTACTTAGTCAAAAGAAACGGCTCGCATTGTGTTTACCGATTACCAAAATTCTCTAAACGTAAAGATACAATTATGCATTATACACGTCGATAAATATTGTCAGACTCTACCGCTATGTTCAGAAAGCTGTTTTGCACCTAGAAAAAAATGTGTTAACAATTTTGATAAGCAGATGTAATATTCACTCAGGTACTTCGAAGTCTTTATTATTTAAAAACTCATTTAGTGTAGGTAAGTACAGGATATATTTTTTTGATTCTTATTATTATTTACTTAAATCTAAATAAGTAAACGTAAGGCCTACCTACACAATTATTTTAGAAAACTACGTTAAAAAAATATTATTTATAGACATATATTTCATACATAAATAAATGCAATAAAAACGATTTGCATATATACCTGTAAAACTGTAATTCAACCTACTATCTACTTACTACGATGTATAATCAGACAAATCATAATCATCGAACCGACAAAAAAAATGAGAACAATCACCGACACAAGAAACGACATGCATAGGAAATGCCGTCGCATTCCTCATTCCGCAGCATTTTAATCAAGATCCAAGACTATTCCATCCGAGTCGCGAAGCATTAAGAAACAGAGTGGTTAACAAAAAACCTCTTCTAAGACAAAGCGGTCGCGGTGGTGCAGAAAAACACAAATTACCTTCCACCAACGCAACGGGTCGCGCATGTGAATTTTCTTTGAATCGGCTAGACTGTTAGGTTTTTGTGTGCTTATTCGTTCTGTATTAATGTGGGAGGCGAAAAAATTTGTGATTGTTGTAGGAAATGCGGCGCGGTGCGCGGAAAAAGCGCGTTTTCATTCGTTGCGAGTCAGTTGCGACATCGTCCTCTATAGAATGTAAGAGGATTCTAGATTAGTGCTTAGCACAAATGGAGGTACAGAGGGTGGTACCTAACGAGTTCGTAGGTATTGTGGATTGCATGTCGTTATAGGCTGCTACCACAGACTTGGTTTTTTGTCCGACGACCAAAGTGAATAAACATATTCAAATTTAACGTCATCCGTATAATTCCTGAAGTGAAGTTTGACCATAATAATTATACTAGACGTTACATTCGAAAAGATTCATTTCCCGCCCTGCCCTGCAATACTTCCTGCGTGCGTATTCTGCCCATAATTTCGCGAAGTAGATTATGCCTAATTACATCTAAAATGAATGAGGCATTGTGCGTGGCGGTATTATGGATAATACCTCCCTTTGCAGTCAAGTAGATATATTTGATCATTGGTTAAATATCACATTATAATTGATGATTAAACGAACTTACCTGTAAGTGAAGTTCTATCACAATTATGTGAATACATTTTATTCGAATATAATAAACACAATTAGGTATACTTTCATTTTACTGGCAATTTCGCACTTTTATTTATTTTGTTTTTTAAAACTGACCACCCTGATGGACACGCGGTCCCCAGCCTACCTCCGCGTCAAGCTTCATTCTTTAGAGAATATTTAACAAAATTTTCGTATTATACTCATGGGTTTTGGGTATGGGCGGGACCTTATATTATTATATTCGAATAAAATGTATTCACATAATTGTGATAGAACTTCACTTACAGGTAAGTTCGTTTAATCATCAATTATATTTCATACATTTTATTCTTCATATAATAAACACAATTAGGTAGATGTTTAGAGATGAAAATTTTTGTTAAATTATGGACATTAACAGATAGTAAATTGTTTCCTATTATAATAGGAAATAGGTCCTCTTTATACCACAGAAGTATTTAATTAACACAATCTTTTCGTTCAATTCCTGGATCAATAACCCAGTCACATTATAAATAGGTTTAATTTATATTTAGATAGATTATAATGATTAATGATTAGAGAGCAAAAGAGCTATTGCGACAGAAGCATCATCGCTCAATAAGAGGTTATAAAACTTAGGTAACGTCCGTAATGGTTGTTACCAGCAGACTGCTTTTCTGATGAGGTCAAGCAACAAACTACGTGCTCGCCGAGGAAGTGTTGCTGAGTGCACTGAAACGCAGACCTCTCTCGTGAGAGATTATATTCCTCGGCAGACACGTTCTCACGGTGGTCTGCCTGCAGGCGACCTTATGAGGTCGCTTCAACATTATCAGGAGGTTGTCTATTATATATCTTGGTCTTAGATTTTGTAAACGACATATCGATTTGTTTTTCAACGCTGTGGCAAATTTTTATACTTTCTCTTCAGTTTTAATTATGGTATAATTAAAACTGGTTCGCCCTGAGTAGTAGCTGGCGTTGTATAAACTCAATAATTCCCTTGAATTATATAAAAACAATAATACTAACTTTAACTAATGCTAATGTTCTCATTCTGTGCTGTGTCTACTGCCTAGAGCTAAAAAAGTTACAAGATCAGCAAAGCAAAGTTACGGAATGAATAAACTCTTATTAAGGCCCATTGAGCAATGTGTTAGCATACTATATTGTGTGCTACTATGTGGTGTTTGATGTTAATTTATCTATTCATTTTCGCAATATAATATATATATATATATATATATATATATTTTTTTTTTTTTTTTTTTTTTTTTTTTTTTTTTTTTTTTTTTATTTGACCCAAAATCATCAGCAGAAATTAAACTCAATGCCGAATGATAACAAGTAATCGTACCATATGCTACGTCGTTAACAAGTTGTTCTGTTGGAAATTACGAGGTTGACTTATAATGTAGGTACGGATTGTACGGATCTCAGTCGTTATTAAAGCAGTATTGCCACAAAACTTTGTAAATAACACAAAATTTTTGAAACATATAAATTATTAAAAATTCCAACAAAATGTCCTTTTTTTTTTTTTTTTATATATATATATATTTTTTTTTTTTTAATGCCTTCAGAGAACTTCCTCCAGTAATTCCTATGGATTGTGGTTCTCTAGGGAAAGACCATATTTATTTATTTATCATCAATAAATGTACTATAAGAAGTAAGTCTTTTGACACCTTATGTAAAAGAAGAAAATCCAAAGTTGTAAAGGTCCTTAGACGATGTATGTCTAAAGCATTGTCTATAATAGTATTTTTAAGCATTCTTCCTCTAGAAGAATGTATAGAAGAGCAAAGGTAAACTTGGTGTTCCAAAATGTTCAGAATGCGTCTGTTTCTAAGACGTCTGGGTTCGTATTGATTACATTTCGCATTATTGCAAGAAGCGATAAATTCAATAACTGGATTGAACTCTTTGAATAACTTTGAAGTATATAATTTTACCGCGATAGCTTAATCCCATTAACTGGATGTAACTCTTGGTCAGCTTTTGATTATCTTTAATTTCCATATAAGAAACAATTAACCCAATCGTTTAAATGAGGATATTTGATATCCTCTATGCAACTGATGTAAATCATGTGTATCAAAATAGATGTATCGAAAAATATGGCCATCAACTCTGTAAAGAGGTATTTCGATTCATCTTGACGTTAATTATTACAAAAACAAAAATCCCTCTAATGAAAAGAATTAGTCTTCATCTAGACCGGGAAATCGTGTGAATCACTAGTTCAACCTTTTAGGTTTAAGGGAGTTAGATGACTTAAAAAATGTTTTGTAACCACTGGCCATCTGATAGGATAACCGATGATGGACGAACAGCTGCGTCTAAAGTCTAATTTTTCTTACGGACTACATTTTTTGTTTCTACAGACGTTCTGTGTAACCCCATCCATACCTAATAGCTGGAGAAGTGGACTTTAGGACTTTTAATTGGAATTAAGCTTAACTCTTAGATGATACAACGATTTAAGCGTATAAAATTCTTTACAGAATTTGAATTGTTACATAATTCACGTCATAGTTTGCGGTTGGGTAACGATACTGCCATATCGTCAGAAATTAAAATAAAACCAGGAAACTGAGCATGTTTTGAGGGTAGTAAATAACTTTAACACTCTAACACCTAACAAATCTTCATGAAAAAACCGCGGTAAGTATCTGAGATGAGTCACAACTTCTTTATGTATTTTACCAAGGATGAATCGGTACTTTAAAATAAGATTCTTCAGTTCATAGGCATAAAACCCTTTTTAGGTATTCGCTTGTAAGCTGTTCTATGAACTATCAATTTCAAAAGATTTTGAACTACAAATTCATTCAACGCCTTTAAATTTAGAATGTATCTTTTACCACGTAAGATTTTGAGGTTAGACACATCTTAACTATAATCGAACATGCAGTGACTCACTCCCACATTATCTCACCCAAAAAAGAAATGTCGATTGTCAAAGACATTTGTCGCTTTTTCTTTGTTGTGAACGTGTAAGGCGGTACACTGTGTTAGTGTACGATTTTAAAAATGGTATTATGTAATAATAATTTTTTGGAGCTAGTTCCTTAATTTGTTCAATTCATTAAAATATTTTATTGAATGTACGTACATTTGTACACCTAGTGAAAGTCAAAAAATAGTCTTCACTTATTATAACTCCCGAAATTCGCTAGATCATGTTATAGATCGTGACGGATTCCTTGTCAGTGATATGTAACCAATAAACTTCAAAATGTTGAAGACAACTGGCATATAGGTACCTTAATGTCTAGCGTCGTCGATGAACCTGGTCCTTGTTGTGGCTGATGCTGGAAACTTGCTGTCACGTCGCATCTTCCTCGCGGCTGATCGCCAATACTCAAGTGTGTCACGCCCCCCCCCTGCTGGCCGAGCCGTAACGAGAGGGGGCCAGCTAGTTTCTCGAGAAACGAGATTGCGCTGTCCCAGCGGTGGGTGTCGATAGCAAAGTCGCCCGCCGCGCCCTGCTGGTTTCTTTATTTACAACACCTGACGATCAGTAACCATTGAAACTAGTATAATGCCCGAAACTATTTCTCCGAAAAAACATCTGGTCCCGTTCGTGAACTTTAATTACTTGTCATTTGTCGAAACAAAATGTCATTTGTCAATACTTAAGCTTCTTCTCAGTTCAGGACGCGTTGTGGTTTAAGATTTTTATTAGTTTCAGAAAGAATTTAACAATTCACTTCAATGAAACTTTCAGACTAATGGTACATTATACATAATATTGTTGAGCTAACAGTTAAATTATCATCCCATTACACAATCTGAACATTAATTTTCGAAAGTAAGTAAAATTATTTTCCACCACAAAATCTAAACATTATTGTTGTAGGTACATAGTTAGAAAAGTTCGACGCGTTGGTACCCTCGTGGGATTAGTTTTTAAGTCGTGAAATAGTTATCACTGATAAAAGGCTATAACATTTAACTGGCTATTCATAAGCCAGGCAAGTATATCAAATAAACTATTTGATTCTTTGCAATGAAGGTCGGCTAGAATTTTATAACTGTCGGGACTAACCATTAATATAGTTCTTGTGACTGAGCGCCGATAGCAATTCGGGATCAAAGTCCGGGAGGTCATGCGGAGCCACTTGTAGTGAAGCCGAGAACAGCGCCACACCGACATCGTCCCCCGTTGGTATCCGCAAAGTCCTTTGAGGTTTTTTTAAAATCCTTCGTGTTGACCCGCAGTCAACCTCCAGGAGCATTGACGCATCATGCTATGCTTTCGTGGTATCCTCAACGTGATACCCTCCAAGCTAGCTTAGAGATGCCTGGACTATTTCGCGCATCATGCTATACTTTCGTGATAACCTCAATGTGATACCCTCCAAGTTAGCTTAGAGATGCCTTAGGATTTCAATTTTTGGACACACTTTCGTCAGCATTGATATTTGAGTTGATGTGATATCTGGGAAAAAAGGTTAATTTTCACTTACCCTCTTTCCTCGGAGTCTGACGAAGATGAATGCACAATTATATGATTTGATTTGATTTTATTTTTGTTATAATAATAAATTTTACTAGCGTCTAAGCATTATCAGTATAGAAAATTAAGCAAGTTTTAACACTGAACACTTAATTTTTTTTTTTACTTTGAACCTAAATTAACAAAAACGAGACGTGTTTTTGTAGTCGAGTGCTCATTGCCGCGCACAATAAAAGAATGAAGCTTGACGCGGAGGTAGGCTGGGGACCGCGTGTCCATCAGGGTGGTCAGTTTTAAAAAACAAAATAAATAAAAGTGCGAAATTGCCAGTAAAATGAAAGTATACCTAATTGTGTTTATTATATGAAGAATAAAATGTATGAAATATAATGAACATAATTGGGTTACCCATAATGAAGTTATTTTAGGTTCGTATTTTTACATTATTACATCCATCTTACAAGAACCTAGAACTAGGATGGGTACTAAGTCTTAATAAATAGTACAAAGGACACCCTCGTTACATTGAATAATATAATTATTATTTAAAAGTAAAATTGTTATTGATAACGGTACCTATTCGATACTCATTAATTACTCGATCAACGTACACTCATTAATAACCAAGGTGCTAAATACCATAGACAATTTCTTTATTACTTACATACTTTTCACTTTAAGAAATGACAATGTACCATAACTGGCACGTCATTTTTAGGGTTAGGTTAGGTTAGGTTAAAATGGAACCCTGTTATGAGGAGGTATTATGAGACTCCGCCTTCTGGACTACTCGGCTTCGGCTGTATCTCGTGAGCCCTGATAGTTGTTCAGTTAAAATTTTCCCAGATTATGTACCTATGTCTAATGCTGCTATAACAACAAATACAGAACAGAATAAATAAAGAACAGAATAAAGTACATATTTACGGGGGCTGCCACAAACATTTTCTGCTCGTTTTTTGATTTGCTGGACAGAGGTTTTTTTTGTTTTACTTTGATTCTACGGAACCTCAATGCGCAAACCCGTCTTACACTTAAACTTCTTTACTTGTTTGCCATTTTTGATAGGCATTCGATAATGAAGACCTTATGCTTTTCTTGTGCGATTTTTCAAAAACACAAGAGTTGCGAGATTGTACGTTTAAAAATTCACAAAATTCGCACGAAATCCAATTAATTAAGGCGCGAAATGTCAAGTTAATTTCTTTATTTAGATATCCATAAAAATTGCTATTACCTTTACAGTACAGTCCACGTTCTCGAGTGGCCATATTTGGAACAATGTAATGTGAACTATTTGATGCTAGACACACGCTTGACGATAATTACAAATTATAAATGAACAATTATGAAATATCGTAATAATATCTTACTTTATTTAATGTATCGTTATAAATTTATACAGTTACTTTACGTTATAAATAGTAGTAATAGTAGGTTTTATTTAACTTTAGGATGACAACATAAAAACTGTCACTTTACTGCAATATTAACATCTAGTTTTTACTTTCTATAAATGGTTGAAAGTATAATTTTATGCAAATTAAAACTTTACTTAATAAAAACATCCCTTGCTTTTTTACTACTTATACTTTACCTTCACATTAATAAAACAAATGTTTCATTTAGACGAGGCATGTAAAAACGAAATTCTTTGGATATTGTGGCTTTGTTCAAATATCAAATATAATGATGATACATACTGATATAACTAACATTAATATATTGATAGGCTAGTGGTTCATAGAGTTCATAGCTCTGCCTCTGTCGGGATCAAGCGTTTGAATCCCGGGCACGCATTTCAGACCTTTCTGAGTTACGTTTTCGAAACTTAAGAAGGAAAACATTGTGAGGAAATATGTGTGCCTTAATTATAATAATGAGTAATCTTCTAAAAGGTATTCGAAGAGGGGTGAGAAGCATTTGACCATGCCAAATTGATGGGCCATGGGCTATGGCCAAATCTCTCTAACCCTGAGAGGAGACCCGTGCCCAGCTGTGGGACATAAAAAGGAGGTTGAAACAAACATTAGTTACCAGATCTATATTAATCTGGAAAAATTGTTACTAATAAAAACACGGGCGTTGCTTACTCCATACTTATGTAGATGTCTAGCATTACATTTTAGGTACCTAGGTATGAAAAATAAAATAAAAACAAATAAGACCTGCATATAGAATAAATTACTTATTACGTGCCTACAACAATATAAAAACTTAACTTCATATATAGGTAGCTCTTCACAATATGTTAGTTATTTTATTAAAATGTGCCATATATGGCACAAGTGAATTTTGATATAGTTAGGTACTTATAACACTGATTTTTTTTTAAAGTTGAAATCTGCCTTTTTGTGGTAATCTTTTCTAGTAGAAGACACAAAAAATATTCAATTTTGTAAAACTCATAATATAAAAACAATCTTCAGAAACATGAGAAATGGTAGGTTTGGATTTGCGTACCTAGGTAGATTTAAGGTCTACCTTTTATCATGTTATGGAAAACCTAAATATATGCCGGTATTTTTCCTCATTATTAAAGTTATGCTTAATTAAGACGCTCTCTTGTAATTAAGAGTCTCCACAACCATTCTATTTTTGGGCAGTAATTATATTAAAAACTTGTTTTAAATTGTGACTTACTGGTCCCATTCACGTTGCGTCCGATTATCTTATTGGACCCGTTCGGTTGCGTCGCGGGGGTGTGCGGCGGCGCGCTCCGTCCCGTTTCCTCGCCCGGGCTCTCCATATCTCCCTTCTCACTCGCACACATTAACCCGCCAATTCCGAACTTCACTGCCTTTCAAATATAGAACCTACATACTAAAAAACTAAAAACACAAGCTAGAAAAAAAAGTTGTCAAAAAAAAAAATAGAAAATGTTTATGGGTCGGAAATGTTAATTTTCCCGCGCGTTCGTGTTCGAATTTCGAATGGTCGCGTTCTAAATTACATAGTCGGAAACATATGAGTCGGAATTACATAGTCGAACGCTAACGTCTACGTGACGTGAGAGCGCGTCGCGACTGAACGCATCCGAGTAAGTTCGTGTAAAGCCCTACGGTCTGGGTGCAGCTGCAACGCCCCGCCCAAAGCACCCCTTTGGAGGGGTCTCACTGCCCCACATTTTCCTTTTGCTTACATAAAAAAAGAATATAAAGGACTGACGAATTTCTGCTAATGTATGGGTAGCGCGGCGTCTTTGGGGGAAGGGATCGTATCGAAAGGGTTCGGCGCTGACTGTGAGGGCTGTAGGGACGGTTGGAGTTTTTTTTAAATTAGGAACGCTGTATTGTCGATCTTTATGGTGCGAATTTATATCGTTTGGGTACTTGAATAGTTACAGTTGGTTACAGAGTAATGGTATTATTTTCCGGTGCAAACCCTTAATTGTATACCCACCTAAATAAACTAAGTAAGAATTTCTAAATAAGGTGCTTAGTTTTAAAGACATTTTTACGATCTAGTTGTAAGTAAAAGACAAAGTTGTAAATTAATATTGATAATTTGGTTTAACTACTTTCTACTGTTGTTGGTTTGCTAGGTCCTAGTAATAAGTATTTTTTTTATTGTGTGATTTGTTTATTTTATCTACTGTACTTTCTTCTAAGGTAGGTAATAAAATATATTAAGCATTCTGTTCATATTGTAGGCAACAGTAGGTAACAAGTAGGGATAAGATGAACGTTCAGCAGACGTTTTCGAAAAACCTGAAATTTAATTTTACAATGTTGCCATAAGCAAAAACACAGAATAAATAATTGGGTAAAACAGTGTTATTAATTTTTTGCTTGGTTCCACCTTCCGAGTATTTATTTGGATAAAATGAAAGCAGGTAGGCGAGTTCCACCAATAAGTATTTTTTGCAAATCTCGCGATACCGTTGGGCAGCGGCCATATTTGATTTCATATTTTTTTTAAGTTCCACGAAAGGCGGCTTCGAGTCAGAGGAGAATAAGCTTTTGTAAATTGATTACCTACCTATTAGATATTTAATTTACTTTTGCACGCATATCTAGCTATTCTTTGCGATCTTTTCGTTTGATTATGCTTCAAAAGTAAATGATTAGTAATACCTACATCCCAAAAATCAATAAAAATGTTCCACAAGCCGATTTCTTTGTTGGGTTATTTGCACGGAAGTACTTAAGTGGGAGATAATATCATACAAGTGTGTACGCAATACTGGTGCATTCAATATTCCCTCACTCTTTATCAAGATCGAGATCAAGCGCAGGAGCGATGGTTTAACCAGATCCCCGAGGCACGGGAGTGAATCAGCGATTTCCAAAATCTGGAGTAATATCAAGGATTTATTTACAGTAAAACTATATACTGGCACACCCGGGAATCGAATCTAGACCACGGCTGATCCCCACAATATGATATCTGCAATATGGTGGATATTTTATCGAGTGATGATGAGGACTGCTATTTTTCTTTAATTTTTTATACTTTACAGATTAGTATGAACTGCTATCTCGATGGTAAGTTTTTTTTTTAATTTATTACACAAAGCTAAAAACAATCAATAGGTATACATCTGCCATCTTGTCATCCTCTTAAACTAAAGGATTTTATGTGAGGATGACGAAGAGATGTAGTTTTTGACGTAAAGATGTAGGTCGTTTTTTATTTCACTCGGTAGGGTAGGGCGGGGCTAGTTGAGCAATTTTTAACTTGAGCGGATATAGCTCCTCAGTAATAAGTCTCACTGAGTTGTTATGTAGCTTGATGGATTAGTAATTTATCCCTTAGCAAAAGTGTCCATAGTAATTGTTTTGTAACAAGTCGAATTTAAGATCTACAGCTGTTTAAATGCAAAAAGTCAAGTATGCTCAATGTACCCCATAGGTGAGGTAAGTTGAGCAAGGGTATGGGGCAAGTTGAGCACTAAGAATTACTAACCAAACCATGGGTTCAAAGTTGACTAGAGATGAAGTAAAATATGTGTTTGACAATCAGCTCTATATTTATAGCTTTTTAGTGACAGAACAACAAAACTTAAAATAATTTTCTTTGAATAATTAACCAAAATTAGAATCAACAAAATATTAACGCATCTTAAGATTAACTTCAGTATTAGATTCAGTCTTTCTGTTTAAAATCAGACTTAAATGTTGGAATTATCACCCGCATAGCAGATATCTTGAAAAAAAAAATTTAATCTTTGGAACTTAATGGTCATTGTCATTGTTGCAATTGACAAAAATGAAAGTAAGTTTATATAGTCTTAGTGACAGAATAACAAAACTTAAAGTAATTTTCTTTGGATAATTAACTGAATATAGAATAAACAAAACATCATCAACGTATCATAAGACTAACTTCACGATTAAATTCAGTCTTAAATAGTCGTCGTTGTCACTTTTGCAATTGATACAAATGAAAATAAAACCAGCACCTAGAACACATTTTGTATGTGCCCAATTCCTGCAAGCTTGACACTGGATCCAATTTTTAAATCTTCACTAGCGTAAGAACATCTTGTACTCTTTCTCTTGTAAGTCCGCATCCTAACAAAAAATAAAACATTAATTACTTAAGTTGTTTGAGACGTGGGGTAAGTTGAGCAACTATAGCTCAACTAACCCCAACCCGGAATTTTAAATCAAAAGCGAGGTCATAAAAAAAACATAAGAATTATACCCAGAACCTCTCTACATATTAAAAGTATAATAATTCTCTAGAAGATTAACACTTACCTGATTGAAAACAGATAACAATTGACTAATACAGACGAAAACTTGCGATAAACGAAGTTTTCACTTTTTGGTCACAAAATAAACAAAACGCTCGGCCGCTTCACTCGCTCGTCCAGCCGCCACTAGCTGTTGCGGGGTGATTAGCCCTTCTGCGACTCCTTCTTTCCGCCATATGATGCCTATGCGTACGGTGAATAGTTTGCGAGATATTTCGATTGCCCAACTTGCCCCTATGCTCAACTAGCCCCGCCCTACCCTACCTACTTACATATAATAATATTTTTGGCTAGTTATGCCTATCAATAAAAATCTATTCTCAAAAGGTTGGTTAGTAGGTACTAGGTAGCCTTTATTATCTTTTACAGGAGCCGCTAGAATACGAATTTTATTTCAAAACTATAAATACCTATGTCTTACGTGATGAGAAACTGCAAATGTGCATAAGCGTGGGAAAATCTACTATACTACTAAGTTAAGTAACTGACATAAAGTAAATACTTAAAACGACATTACAGGCAGCTATACAAGTATACGTGCGTTAAGGGAACTCAATGCGTACGCCAAACACGTTTTTCCAAGTGCCATGCTGTAGCTTTTCCCGCGCTTTCCACAAAAATACTTGCGGTTCCCACCGAACAAGTTGCGCAGGCGGTGCGGGTCATCATCAGCCTATTAAATCAATGTCAAGGTCGTAAATATAACTAAAAATTTCAATTTTGTGATACCATCAAGTGACATTGATAATGCTTTTTTAGGGTTCCCTACCCAAAGAGTAAATACGGGACCCTATTACTAAGTGACTTCGATGTCCGTCCGTCCGTGCGTCTGACTGTCAGCAAGCTGTATCTCTTGAACCGTAATAGCTTTGAATTTTCACAGATTTTCACTTGAAATTTTCACAGATGCTGTAGTTCTGTTGCCGTTATAACAAGTAACAACATATTAAAAAGCAGTGATAGCTCAGTGGTTCTGACCTCTGCCTCACATAAGGAGGGCGCGGGTTCAAATCCTGGGCACGCACCTCTGACTTTTCAGAGTTAGGTGCATTTTTAGGAAACTAAATATCACTTGCTTAGCGGTGAAGGAAAACATCGTGAGGAAACCTGCATGTCTGAGAGTTCACAAAAATGTTCTCGAAGGTGTGTGAAGCCCGCCAACCCGCATTTGGCCAGCGTGGTGGGCTATGGCCAAACCCCTCTCAGTCCGAGAGGAGACCCGTTCCCAGCTGTGGGACATAAAAAGGGGTTGAGATGATGATGATTAAGATGACAAAAAAAAATTGAATAAAATAGACATATTAAATACTATTAGATTGCGTTTATAAACATCCATATAGATTAATTAATCTGTTGTACCTTTCTAGAAAGTTGAAAAACTGTCTATATCTGATGTAGGTATTAAATCTAGGCACCTACTCGTATAATAATTTTACCTATAATCCCACTTCTGCACGTAGGTAAACGTAGTTGTAGATATTTTTCGAAGGTTTTCTTCATCCATAGACATAAAACAACCAGGATATGAAATAAAAAGAAAAGCCCGCGTCTACGCACCAAGACTTTGTAGTCGCATAACTCACGCGTCATGACGCAAGTAGTTTTTCCCGCGCTTTCCACAAAAAGCCCTCGGTTCCCACAGAGCAGGCCGCGCCGTTATAGAGCGTCGTGGCATATTTCCAGCTAGCTGTACAGTCCTATAAGGCTCTCTTGGCACTTGAAGGAGGGCGCTGTTGCAAAACAAAGGCAGCGATAAAATGAAATCTCCTCAATTTTACTTCAATTTTAGTTTAAAATAGTTAATAGTAAGCAAGAACAACATAACATACAATAGTGATATACTGACAGAGCGAATTATCAAACAGTAGCACAAGATGGCGGCGTTAGTTCAGACTTTGGCCACGCGCCAAAATAGCCTTGTCGCACTGTAGCCGCCACTGGCCACTGCGCCGGCCACAGACAACCTTTCACCGATGGAAAAACCTACACTGCCTTAATCGACCGCCTGATATTATTTGCAGAAAAACTCAGGCCACGAGACTAGCGTGTGCGTGTAATTTTTTTTTTCAAATAAAGAAAATCAAAATGTTTTAAGTTCTTTTACTTACAGGCACTTATTAAATGACCACCACGCCACCGCCACGTTCGAAAACCTAACCTAACCTGACGTTCGAAAAGCAATTTTGCACCGAGAAGAACGGGTCAGAAACTCAGCACTTACAAAAATACATTGATACTACAAAAAATTATTGTTTGCAATTTTGTTTTAAATAAGGTAGGTATAGCAAATTATATTAGAATAATATTGTGAGCAGACGGAATATACACTTATTTCGTCATTTAAAATTTGATTTACTGTATGGTATAACCAGCAAAGACGTACCGCCAAGCGATTTAGCGTTCCGGTGCGATGCTGTGTAGAAACCGTTGGGGGTGACTTTACTTACCCCTTCCAAGTTAGTACGTTAATATCTTCGGCGGCATCATCACTTACCATCAGGTGAGAGTTGAGAGTTGTTGAAATGCCGACGCTCGCATAACGCGGATAGCGGTCTCAGAAGATGTTTTTGGCAGCTTGTTTAAACCTATGTAAAGGTAGGTCCAAATCTTTAATATATCAGATTAGCAATTATGAAGAGCATAGGTATAACAATAGAGAGTATGCTTGTCTAGAAAATTCTCTCGAGTTTAAAAATTTTCAAACGTCTGATAGCAAATTCGCTCGTTCCGTAGCCGAGATCCAATAGTAACAGACTCTCTCGTAGTATTTTCCCACGCTCGGCCTCGCCTTGCGCTGGGTCTAAGTATCGCATTTTCATTGCTAACGAGTGGAACCCGGGCACTCAACCAGTTTAGGGAGTGTATGACACTGTGTTTCACCTTTTCACCTGACGTGGCGCCACTAAGTTCCGTATACACGATTTATTTATTTTTAGAAAATATTATGGTATGCAAAAATCCTATTGGAATTTAAAAAAAAGATATTTGGGAATTTATAATTTTGATGATGGCAACATTATTTTTAAATTATGATTATTTTTTGTTAATAGAATGCATGAAAATTTTTTCTCCTATGGATTTGTAAAAATGCTTTGCCTAGTTTTTTTTTTATAGTTATCTTTGACTTTAATAATTTAAATATTACTTTAATTTTTATACAAGAAAAGTTATCGAGGAATTTTATAGAAGCACAAGGTATAGCGGTACCCTACTGACGAACAAAACAACTTTCATTAGACACTCACGTAAGCTTTTTTCTAGAATTCTAGATTTTGTTTTACAAAGTTTCACTATTATTTTCCCGTATTTATCATCGTTATGAAACTTTTATATTTCACGTCCGTTATAAAATCGAAGTAGGTTTATAAATTATGTACTTACTTTTACGACTTGAATTATTTACTTACGACTAAAATGTTGCTTGAGAAAAATAAAGTTAAATAACCCTTCTTGCAGTCGGGTAAAAAACATGTCAAAAAAGCTAATAATGTAGTAAGTATGCAGGTAACTAATAAGTTAAAGAAATGCTAATAAGTATCGTATTTTCTTCTGTGATATTAGAATAAGTTTCCAACTGGGAAAACCGTCTAAACGGGAAGTCCCAGAGCGAGTCATCCAAAAATAAGGATTCCATTTTTACCATTTTGGTATGGAACCCTACTTAACTAGCATAGAGACGCGAGATACTCGTATGAATGAATGGAAGTTTATTGTATACTTATTTAGTGTCAGGAGCCAGAAACGTCTTATATTATGATCGCGTAACTTAGATACCTAGGTACTTATGAACCTATAATACAAAATAAGCACATGAATAAATTGTTTGATTGATTGATTGAGAATTGTTCCTTTTTGATCAGACGCTTCTCAGGGCGGCTTATAAGGGCTTATAGTAGCAATGCCTATTTGTAAAAGTAAATCAATGTCACATGTAAGAAGGTAAAATAAGTTCGAGATTTGACGTTAATAAAATTAAATATCTTCTTAAGGGGAAAGGGCACGCACGTCTAACCAGAATTCTAGGGGCTGATACCAAATCTTATTTAGGTAAATTTCAAAGTTTCCATGGTAATGAGGGTAATGAACGGTAAGTACCTATACCTAAGTTAAGTATATTGTAGTTATAATATAGTGGATGAGAAAGGAAACTGAATATTATGTACTCTGCATTGAAACAGATGCTACTTTGAATCCGAGAATCTCTACCTCAATAATAATGTCATTATATAAATAGGTATAATGGGTCTCATTACTTTGTGTCCTAAAAGAAAGTACCTAAGTAAGCAAGTAAAAGAGTCAATTATTTTCGCCTTAACCATCACATAAGTGTCAAAGCAGTTGTTAATGAATTCCATCGCTAATAAATGTCCATTCCGAGAACGAGAAATTTCAATAACTTTTTACCGAAACTCAGTTTTCGGAACGCGGCGAGTCGCCGACGAAGAAAAACTGCCAAAACGGCCGCACCGCCCGATGCAAATTGCGGTTGGAAAGTGGTAAAAAGTAGCAAAGTATAAAGGAAGAAAGAAGACTTTTAAGCTATTGCATAGCTTCTATCGCGGGCTTTGACGGTCAGACCTAATCCAGAAATTCCGTAACGAAAATAACCTGGCACTCCTAAAGTAGAGCTTTTGGTACTAGGCTAGCATGAAAGCAGAGAGCGCAACTCCACAACTTTCTTTCATGCTAGCCTGGTACCAAAATTTCTACTTTTCTATTGATGGCAAAATTAAAAATAACTTTAAATTCTATGCAATAGCTTTACCGCGGCAGTCTCCGAGTGCCACACGCCTTTTTTTATTTGATCAGAACCTTACCTAGGTAAGATAACTATCTCTAATAGTCTTTACTATTTTGTAAGGCGTTGTTTTCTGTTTCTAATCTCAGTCTGTAAAAGTAAGTTATAAAAGTATACTACCGTGACACCTACCGCCTACAAGTGTGTACCTTCTTATCATTTTGTGATTAAAAATGTTTCACTACTACATAATAGAACTCAAGCACCTTGGGTAGAAAGTTTAAACATTAATTTACCTAACTATACATAAAAAATAAAAATATTAAGTAGGTAAGTAAAGTTCTACAGTACCTTATTAACAAACAAAGTTTTCTTTGTAAAGTGAAAGAACAACATAATTTGAAAAAAAAAATTCGAACCTAGTTTGGGAATCTTTTTTAACACGACAAGTAGAAAGCTGCTATACTTGGGTTTCTTCTCAGTTACATAGGTATTAAGAGTAGACCATAAGCAAAAACCTTTCGTATTATTCGGGATATTAATGGTCTGGCTGGCTCAATGCAAATCGCGGTTGGAGAGTGCTAAAAAACGGAAAGGAAGTCTTAGTATTTCATCGGCGCGGCGTTGCCAGTTATTGTGCGGAGTGGTGTGTTTTTGTGAGGATTCCATCGTCCGCCGCACGGGGGCTTTTTGCGGAGCCCCAGACTCTGGGAAGCGCAACGCCGAGCTCAGGAGCGCGGCAAAAACCCACCCATCCCGCCATAACGCCGGCTAACCGCGGCAAAAACCTCGCGAGCTGCGACATACGGGCAGAATTTAATGCGGCGCAACTCTTTAATTTTCTTCAAGAAAGCGCGGGAGGAAACGGTGTAATGAGTGTTGCCAGCCGCAAAAACCATCTGTATAATGACGTTCCTCATTTATCCACTTTAATTCAGTTCTTGTTGGTGGGAATATAAAAAATTGAAAAATACTCGGTATTTTAAATGAACCAGCACATAGCGTGCTTTTTGCAATCGCTTGTCTAATTATGGTAGTTATGAAATTACTCTCTTACTGCAGAGTTTAGAAGAAAGTCTTATTTAAGGTATTTTGTGATAATGATTTTAATATTCTTGGATAAAAAAATTGGGGGAATCTTGAAAGTTCTTTATAAGTCCTTTCTTCTGGTTGAATTATTATGAAAATGGTTTGGCTATATTACATTAAGACAATTTAAAATACCTGCTTTTCCATTAAGTACTTATTAATAGATATTTTTCGATTACGATGATAGGAGTAGAACTTTGCATGCATCAAAATGCCTTGATGACGTAGGTCCACTTAATAAAAAGGATTTCTCAATTAATAAAAAGTATTTTTTTTTCATACCACGAAAAGTGCAATTTTCTAGACAACCTAGACCTCATCATTGCTTTTCATCAGGCATGATTGTCGTCAAGTACAAACCTATTCTGCCATATTTTTCCACTCGAACCCGAGCCCGAGCTATCTTCATCAACTCGTTTGATGGTCTCGTTACTCGAGAGCAAACCCGCAGGCTTCCGCATTGATCAATATATATAGGAAAAACAGCAGGCGCAAAATCATGTTTTCGACAATCAATGGTAATCAAATGGTCGCCACTTCAGAGATACGGGGGAACGGTATTTTTTGTAGTGCTGCATCTTTAGGCGCTCTGCAACGTTGTGATTATTATTAAAATCTTAAAACAAAATCTCTTACTCCATAGTCAATTAAAAATTCTCCCATAAATGTGGGAAACTAAAACTAAGTTTTTCATGGTAACACTGAACCAATTTTTTTTTATTCATTTTATTTTCACTTTATTTTTTAAATTTCTTTTTTTTTATTGATACCACTGAGAAATAATAAACTTGCCTGTGGAACGTAATTCCAGTTGATTTGTTAAGTTTTTGTGTTCTTGAATCGCACTCTTTCACTATACATTTACCCATTTTGAATTATTTTTTCTCGCGCGTCACTCGTTTCAGCTCGTTTGGCGTCAGATCGAACACTAAACTGACGTTAGCTACGAGTATGTCTGTGGACCCACCTTCACTGGCTACGCTTCGGCGCGATAATTACAAATCTAGTGTAACATTTATATCGATGCTAATAAGACATAATTATGGCCCTCAAATTGCGATAATCCCAATATCTTCTTCTCGTGTTTATATAAAAATCTCTTCTCGAAAGTGTCGAGTTAAAGAAATTAGTCCAATATTTGCGAGTTACTCACATAAAACTCGGTACTCGGATTAATTTCCTAGGCTACACATTTTTATGCAAAGATTTTGATATAATCATGTAAAGATGATACTGCCTGTAGGGGCATCCCTCACATAAGCTCGTAAATACTCGATGCATTATAAGGACAAGCCCTATGAGATTCAAGTTAGTTACGTTCTAAACGCGTCGCACACCAGTCGCCTTACTTCACCTGTAAACTTGTACCTATGTTAGATTTGTTGTGTGTTAATCTTTGTAGTTGTTCAACTGAAATTAAAATTAGTTTTTTATTGGAGTCTATCGTTTTTAATTGTGCATATTCCCAAAGACAGAATTGAACACAGCCGCGGTACAATCTAGTACCTAAACTGCCATTCTCGCAAATTGATTTCCATAAGCCTATCATGTCTAATTAGCGTACAAATTGCAAAAAACCACGAAAATTTTGAATTTCGCGGGCAGACCCGTTGATTTCACGTTAATGAAGACATTTGTTGCTATTTAGCGAATGCTTCAAGAGAAGAGTGAATAGGCATTTTCCAGGCAAGCGCGCTCCATCCTAGACCTCATCATTTCTGCCCATCAGATATGATTGTAGTCAAGCGCAAGCCTATCTATAATAAAAAAAAATGTTTTCAATGTAATTTTATTTTAGTTCCATGGACGCTCACGCCGGTTACGCAACAATCAGCGCCAAAATGGCGAAAATCAAGTGGTTTCATTTTTACGTTGATAGGTACCTACTAGCATATACTAATAGTACTACGTTATTAATATTATATATATAAGGGTATTGAGGATCTCCAAAATAAACCACAAATTGTTTCTCTGAAATAACAAAGTTTGTTTTATTTAACAAGTCTACAATTATCAAGTTATTATCAAGTTACGACAATTACACTTCTATCTCACCTGAAATAACAAAGAAACGACATTTAAAGTTCACTATATCTCGAGTCCTCAATCACATTCTTTCTATGAGTTTTTATTACGATAAAAATGCACAAAACAACTTCAGCGTCACTCGCCATTTTAAATCATAGACACAGACCAATCACTATATCATAGGTACGCGACAGACAGCTGATACGCGAAGCGCGGCAAATTCAAATGAATGAAATGTCACTCATTTCATTACATCTCCCCCCCTAAGAGCGAAAATTCTAAGCAATATATCTGTAAAATGTACTTATAAGTCATCTTCATATTCATTATCATCTCCTTCATCTTCTTCAGCCTCTGTTATGACAGGTTGCAATTTTGTTATATGAAATAATGTTGATTCTGTTTTTCTGTTGCCTGTATCAATCCTATAAATGGAATTCGATATTTTCTCTATTATCTTGAAAGGGCCTATTTTTAATTCGTCTAATTTCTTTCTATTCAGTCTATTTCCATTTTCTACATATACACTGTCTCCTACATTAAATTCTTGCATTTTTCTATTTCTATCAAATATTTTCTTGTTGTACTCATGAGATTTTATTGTATTCTCTAATGCCAATCTTCTATCAGCAATCCACTTGTCTTCCTTTTCCATTGTTTTGAATTTATTTGGTAGAATACTGACATTTGTACCATCCAGTAAATATTTTGGTGCAAAACCTGTAACGGAGTGTTCTGTTTCATTATATTTTTGTATACATTCTCTTGCCAGTGTTGTCCATGTTCTCTTATTATTTTTCTCATTCATTTTACACCTTATTTTATTTACTATTGTTTGGTTTAATCTTTCATTCAAGCCGTTCGAGAATGGTGTATTCACGGCTGTAAAAATTAGTTTAATGTTATTCTCCTGCAAAAATTGTTTAAATTCTCTTGAATTTATGCCCGGATATTGATCTGTCAGGATAATTCCAATCTCATCTGTCTCTAGTACTTTCTTTGTTAAATTTATAAAGTCACATGCATTCTGGGTTTTCGAAGTCGCAATAAATGCATATCTTGTGTAGTGATCTACTAAAAGGTGTAGATATTTCTTTGTAGACCTAGATCCTCCAAATCCACCAATAGTATCCATTGACATTATTTCAAATGGTTTGGTAGCTGGTCCCAGTTGTGACATTAATCCAATTTTTTTTTTGACATCTTGATTTATTTTTTATGTATATTTCACATGTTTTACAAATATTTATGATATTTTTTGTTAGGTTTATAGCCGTATATATTGAACTTATTTTTTTCTGCAGTTGTCTGATCCCAATATGGCATAAATCTTCATGCACCTTTTTTATAAGTTTTTTACTAAATTCTTCTGAGAGGATAATCTTTTCCTGTTTCTTTATTTTTTTATAATAGATATTATTTTTTTGTATTAAATTTTGTTTCTTTTCTCTTATTGTTTCATTTTTCTCTTGGTCTTCAACTATATCTTTTATTTGTATTAAATTAACTATTCTCAATGTTTCCTCTCTGTTATCTTCTGGTTCTAATACAGGGTTTCGGCTCAAACAGTCTGCTTCTACATTTTCTTTACCAGGTATATATTTTACGGTAAAGTCATACTGAGATAGGTAGTATGTGAGATCACCCAATTCTTCATCTGTCCTGCATTTAATGTTCATGTTCTCTAGAGGTTTGTGATCTGAGTAAATGGTGAATTGTTTTCCGATGAGCCAGTGCTGCCAATATTTAACAGCTTCTTTCATAGCAAGACATTCTAAATATATAGCCTTTTTCCGTTTTTGATGTTCATTCAATTTTTTTGAGAAATATGCCACCGGTTTGTCTTTACCATCTAGTTGTGTCTGTTTTAATATTGCTCCAATGCCCTCCAAAGATGCATCGGTAAAGATTTTGATTGGTAAGTCTTTGTCGAATATTTCCAAGACCGGTTGCGAACATAAATATCTTTTTATCAGATTGAATGCTTCTTCACATTTCTCTGACCATACAAATTTCTCGTTTTTTCGTAATAAATTGTGTAATGGATCTAAGATAATTGCACTTCTTGGTATATAGTCATGGTAGAAGTTTATTTTTCCCAAAAATTGTCTGATGTTCTTTTGCGTCTTAGGAGTTGGAAAGTTCCTTATTGAAATCAAATTGTCTTTTAGTGGTCTTACTGAATTGTTCTGAATTATATGGCCGAGGTATTTTACCGAGTCTGAAGCAAAGGTACATTTCTTAAACTTCAGTCTAAAGCCTTCTTTAATTATTGCCTCTAATACATTTCTAATGTGCCTTATATGTTCTTCAAAGGTAGACGAGTATATCAAAATATCATCAATATAGTTTACAGAGTATCCTGTGAGATTGTGTTTTCTTAGAATATTGCTTAAGATTCTCTGGAAAATTGCTGGTGATGTTTTCAAGCCAAAAGGGAGGCAGGTCCACTGGAAGTGGCCATCTTGTGTGACAAATCCTGTTTTACTTCTGTCTTCCACCCGTAATGGTATTGCCCAAAATGCTGAGTTTATATCTAGTGTAGTAAAATACTTGCAATTTCTAGTTTTAATAATTAGATCATCTATCAAAGGAAATGGTTGAGCTTGTGGTATAACTATTTTGTTTAACTCTCTGAAATCTACACATAAACGGGATTTTCTATTTTCACCTTTTTTAAACGCCAATGTCACTGGAGCAGCGAAAGGACTGTATGATTCTTCTATTAAATTATTCTTTAGTAACATCGATATTTGCTCTTCAATTTCTAATCTATCTTGTATTGTACATCTGTATGGTCTTTTACTACAATATTTATTTACTTGTAAATCTATGCGAGCTTCATAATCTTTAACTGAACCTATATCATACTTGTCCTTAGCAAATATTGTTTTGTATTCCTTTATAATTTTCTCTATCTCAGTTTTCTTTTGATTATCTAAATGGTCTGTCATACTTATAAATTCCTCTGTTTCTATGTGTTCATTGAAATTTACTGTATATTTTTTTATATTATTATCTTCATTTCTGTTATCTTTAGACATCCTGTCTATTTTATTTGTTATTTTCTTTTGTTCTATCTGCAATTTCTAATTTTGGGTTAATCTGAATTTCTTTATCATATCTAATCCGATTATGAAATCATCAAAATCTTCATTTTCTACTATGTATACATCCACCTCTTCTTCTAAATCAAATATTTTAATTTTTATTGTTATCAAGCCATCCATCTTCTTCACACCATTAACCGTTTTCATGTATGCTATATTCACATCATCTTTTTTTTCTTTTACTTTTATTAATCTTGAATTTATTATAGAAATCTGTGAGCCTGAATCATAAATACCACTCACTTCTAGTTTATTTTCTAATAAAAGCTTGATTTTGATTAATGGTGTACTTACTAGTTTTTTTTTCTCAGTATTTATGTCTACTTCAATTATGGAGTTATTGTTTACATTTTTAGTTTTAAGAACTTTTTCAGGTTCATTTTTATTTTTCTTGAACCAACATGACTCCTCCGGATGATATCTAATTCCTTTGTCCAAAGACTCACAAGTCTTACATGGCTTCCTCTCATAAGTTTTATTTTTATTATAAAATGTACTGCTCTTTATGTTAGTTGAGTTTTTCTTATACATCGTGCCTTCATATTTTCTTATCTCGTTGAACAAGTCAGTAGTGTTGTTGAGTTCATCCCTGTTTTACTTATTTAAGATAAATCCAGGTAAACCAGTTGCAATAAGATCTATCATTGTTTTGGAATCTATAGATTTGTTTATATCTAATAAAAGCCGTTCTTTTTTTATGGCATAATCAATTAACTGTCCTTCTTTATACCTAAATGCGAGAGCATATGTGACTATGTCCCATCCTTGGTTTTTAAAAGTTTCTAAAAACTTGTCTTTCCATTCACTCCATTCAGAATTTATTGTTAGTTTTATGATCATCGAGCTATACCAATCCAAACAAGGTTTATCTAAAAATAACCTCAAAATATCTATTTTTGTCTCATCTTTTGTTATATTAAAGCGCGCACACTCTCTTTCAAAAATTTCTATCCATTGCATCGCATTAGGATTTTTGCTTGTGAATTTTTCAATAATAAATTTTTCTGAGATATGTTTTAAGTTATGTTGACTTTCTTTCTTAGTTGTAGTTTCTATTAATTGTTCCAAGATTTGTTGCAAAGTGTCATTTTTGTCCTTTTCTTGTGTTGTGCTCATTTCATCTAAATATTGATCTAAAAATTGCATATTACCTTCCTCATCTACATATGTCTTCTTTAGATTTTCATCCAACTTTATCCATACTTTTCTACTCTGGTGTCTTTTTTTAATGCTATTTTTTACTTTTGTGAAAGTGTTCGTTTTAACAATATATGTATGATGACTCACCGGCTTCAGTTCCTCGGGTAAAACATAACATTTTCCTTCTTCAGTACATATTGAAATTATGGCTAATACATTTGATTTGCCATCATTTGAGGCTATCATCGTAAACTCAAACTGAAGACGGTCCATATTCTCTTAGTTCACAAAAATGTCGTTTTATAAGACATTGAGGATCTCCAAAAACAAACCACAAATTGTTTCTCTGAAATAACAAAGTTTGTTTTATTTAACAAGTCTACAATTATCAAGTTATTATCAAGTTACGACAATTACACTTCTATCTCACCTGAAATAACAAAGAAACGACATTTAAAGTTCACTATATCTCGAGTCCTCAATCACATTCTTTCTATGAGTTTTTATTACGATAAAAATGCACAAAACAACTTCAGCGTCACTCGCCATTTTAAATCATAGACACAGACCAATCACTATATCATAGGTACGCGACAGACAGCTGATACGCGAAGCGCGGCAAATTCAAATGAATGAAATGTCACTCATTTCATTACATATATTCGTTGCTACTAGTCAGCGATCCAAATCAAGAGATCCCTCAGACCACAGAAGGAAAAGGACATGAAAAGAAACACAGACCTAGGAAACAAAAGTATTTCTTTTGTTTTCGAGAAATCAATACTATTTTCATTGATCTAGTATTTTGAATCTAGCCCATCAATCCAGTGGCCTGGATCGGCCAAGTTATTTATTTCTCTATGACCAAGGTACTGGGTCCGCGGTTCCGTCCGTGGTTTAGATTTTGATATTGTTGGGGTGACTACAAATTATGATTATCTCACGGGATAGTGCCTTTACGAAAGTTGCCTTCGCTTATATCGACGGATATAAGGGAGGCAACTAAAGGCATTGCCTAAAAAACTTATATTTTTATCCGAAGAGTTAAGAGTCCCATGAACTACGATGTCTCCATCCATTCGGAATACCAAATAATTCGTAGTTCGTGCATATTTCGATCATGTTGTGGTGTTATTCGGGTTCATATAGTAATAATCTATGCTCCTGGCCATATTTGGGTCGGAAATACATCTCTAAAACGAAATATATAAATTATCTAATTTCTGATTTTTGCTTTTTGATTTTGACAGACAGCTTTCTCACGCAACGAATTTCAATTTAGCGCGGTAATGCTGCCTGCGTAATGGGTACCCTAGCCCTTAGCTAACTTAAATTTTTATTTGTAGCTACATATTAATTCTTAAAATAAGTAGTATTTTAATTAATTATATTTCTTAGTTTCGTTCTACAATGTATTGCTGATTATTTTCAAAACTACATTTATAATGAAAATAAATGTTGTCGTCATAGGAATTTGTCCTGTGTTCCGTTTCATCATGGTCACCTTAAATTAGAAAGGGACACAGCGCCTGCCGAGCCCTCTCGCTCGGACCGTTTTATTCGTCATGGTGGACGGTCAAGTTTTAATGATAATATGCTATGTGTATGGTGATAAATAAGAGTATATTCTGTGCTGCCATAGACTATATTGAATATATTTGTCTCTAGTTTTGTGGTCTGTGATATTTGTTGCGATTATATTTTTTTGGTGTGGCAATAACAAACCGAGAATTTGTTTGACTTCAACTTTCAAATTTTAACGAATTCCAAATTGGGTAGCAAAAGGAATGAAATTGTGAATTATTGTTTTATAGAGAAATTGTGCTTAAAAAAACTGTGCAGATTTAGTGATATTCATAAGTGTGCCGTGTTTTGCCAAGATGACGTCCGAAAAACCATCGACCTCCAGCAGGAAGGAGAAAAATCAGAACATCCAAGTGTTTGTAAGGCTGAGGTGAATATTCGTGAATCTCATTGTTACAACTTCTGTATAGCTTTTTAAAACTTTGTTATTTTACTTACAATAAGCATGCGATTAGTTAAATTTGTTAGAAAACACCACACCCGAATGATTCATAGCCTTTATAGCGTCATAGCTTCCTTGATATTTTGAACGGTTATCTATTTTAAATCTACAAACTTCTCTAGCATAACATTGTAAAATTAAGCTTGTTATATCTGGTTTTCCTGGATAAGTCTGTTACTTAAGTTTTCGGGAACCTCTTATTGAAATACTAGCTGACCTGAGCCAGATTTCCATTCAAAAGTAAATTCTAGCTAAGTAACGAAAGTACTTACCTAAACTTTGCGAAGTTTAGATTAGCAACAAAACTTGCAGAAGTTGATTTCGGCAAGCTATTCGTTCTTATCCTTTGTTTAGTAGCCTGCGTGACTATTTACTTAGCTTTCAGAAGACAACTTCACAAGTTTTATTGCTAATTTAAACCAAGACCTCTAGTCCAAGCTAGCTCCAATGGTATTTTTAGGGCTTTTTCGGGCAGATTTGATTGTCTGCACCTGAACCACTGGTCCACTGATGTATGGTTTATGTGTTGACAAGTTAGTCCTGTCCTAGATTAGGTAGACATAGGTTTTAAGGTATCAGGCTCTAACACTAATATTTCAAGTTACTTTGTTACTTACACATATCGCAGGCTTCAAGCCAGGGGGGCGTATAAGCAATTGCCCCTGCTTTACTTGAGATAATAAGTTTTATTAAATGCATCTCTAACTGCAATTATTTTCATGTGTCTATAGACATGTGCGTCTCAGGAGGTACATGCAAATTTTCAGTTAAAGAGATCCATTTATTAAGAACTTATTAAGTTTTCTTGTCTTCTGAAAATTAAGGGTATTGCTTATAAGCCCTTCTGACTTGAAGGCCGCAATATGATGTTTGATGGTAGTAAATAAAGCATTTTAATTTTATTTATACATTAATGTCTACAGGCCTCTGAACCAAAGAGAGAAAGACATCAAGTCGCTGGGTGTTGTGGAGGTACACAATGGAAGAGAGGTGGTGGTTCGCCATTCACAACAGAGTATGCACACCAAGAGGTTTACCTTTGACCGTGCCTTCCCACCACAGTCCAAACAGGTTTGTATTGTACAAGAATTCACTAATATTTAAAGATTCAAATGATTTATTTCATAAAGTCTTATTTCATAAGTTAGAAAATACTTATACTTGTAGTGATAACTATTTGATGCCCCCTTACAACGTCACAAACTCACAAACATTGTTACGCTACCTCTTTATAATATAAGTATAGATAAGCTAGTAAAATGAAGACCGCAATATATTATAGAACCAATCTACACTAAAGCTGTTTAATTTGTTCTAGATAGAAGTATACCAGGAGGTGGTGAGCCCATTGATAGAAGAGGTGCTGGCTGGATATAACTGCACTGTCTTTGCATACGGACAGACAGGCACAGGCAAGACTCACACCATGGTGGGTGAAGCCGCCCCGGATGAATCCACATGGCAGACTGTAAGCATTAAAAACTAAAAACAGCCTTATTCTCTAACATTATTTATCTTACATTGATAACAGTATTACATATGTTTATTTATACCTAGCATAATTTATTCTAGAAAAATATTTAATAACACGCGATAGCACAAAAAGTCTAAAAAGGAAAAAAGTATTTAGGACATATTATAAGAGTAGATGCCCTCAATGGAGGACACACTCGCTAAGTGAAGCAACCCAAAACACACCCGCTTAAAGTTCCCAGAACTCATCTCAGATATGACCAGAGAAAAAAAACTATATGTAGGTTATGGTTGTGTTAGATATAGATAGCTGCCCTCTCAAGGTTTCGCCATTTATCACTGTCTAGTGTTAATTTGCAATTTGCATGAACCAATAGTAAAACATTCATTTAAGTACTATTATAGGGTTTTATAGGGCACTCATTCTCTGCTATAGATAGACTTTTTTAATGCAAACTTTGCTAATTATTATTATTTGGTAATAGGCTTAGCAGATTTGGCAGATGCGCCTATATCAACTGTGCTCATTTCCTGTTGCTTGCTCAAGTGTTGTCAAGCCGTTTCTTAAATTGGTTCAGCAACTCTATTACAATATCTTTGTGTGGTCAAATAGGCCGCGTGCTCTTCTCCCTTCCACCTTGCCCACAAGCACAACTATTATAATCATCATGCCTTGGTGTCCCTTAAAGACTTTATTATTATGGAGTGACATTTGTCCCTGTTGCTTGCTCAAGTGTTTGTTAAGCCGTTTCTTAAATTGGTTCAGCAACTCAATTACAATATCTTTGTGTGGTCAAATTGGCCTCGTGCTCTCTTCCCTCCACCTTGCCCACAAACACAACTATTATAATCATCATGCCTTGGTGTCCCTTAAAGACTTTAATATCTGGGTGACTGGGTGGCAAATAGATGGCAGCAGTAGTCATATATTTTTTTTTTTTTTTGGTAAATTCGACATTTTCTAAAAATGAATCCTAGCTAGATCGATTTATCGCCCCCAAAACCCACTATATACTAAATTTCATGGAAATCGTTCGAGCCGTATATATAAAAATATATATATATATATAGAAATATATAGAGATCTCTTCCCGCTAAATGTTGATCATTCGCGACGTCACGCGAGTACTTTGTTGATCCGAAAACACATGTTGATCCGACGCCTTTTGTTGATCCAATATGCATCTCTGGTAACTAATGTGGCTCCAACCGGATCAACATCTACACTCATGGAACTTTTTACTAGCGTTCGCAGAAGTTGATCCGATATACAAATCCACCTTGCGATGGTTACGGAAAATGTTGATCCAATTCAAATGAGCCAATCAGAGCACGGCAAACGATCGGATTGGCTAAAAGCATCCGCGACGTTGCCGCTTCGTAGGTTTATACAAATATCTTTATTTGCAAGTATCCAGTTTAAGAATTTGAATGTTGAAAGTAGGCGGCAGAGCGTTAGATGGAAATGCAGGTCACGCAGCCCTCTCGAAGGATACCCACTAGGTGACTAGGCGTTGCCGTGTGCCATCCATAAGTTGCCGGCCTGCGGATGACAAACGTTAGGAGCCGTCCGTCGTCAAAACCGGTGGGTTATGACCTGGCGGGAGCGTAGTGCGTACAAAAGTGAATCCCATACTCCCGCCAGCGGGTCCGTCGTGGACACAGACAGTTTTAGTGGGTGCAACTTAACCCATATGTTTCCCCTTGCCGGAGTGGTATGCTTTAGGCATTTTCTGTATATAAATAAAAAAAAACCGGCCAAATGCGAGTCGGACTCGCGCACCGAGGTTTCCATACTGCAAAAGAAGTAAAATTTTTTAAAGAATTACTTTTGTTCATGAATTTACGAGTATAATTTACATGTAGGTACTTTTTTTGGCGAACCGCAAACATAACTTTGTTTTTGGCGGTTTATTGTTTTTATTAAAAAAAAGTATAATAGTTAGAGAGTTAATTTTATTTTTCCTGTAAAATATACGTTAATTTCTATTAATCATAATTATTTCAGATTTTTCGATTGAAATTTTGACGACCCGGTATTCCCCCCTTTTTAAATAAAAACAAAAATGATTTTCAATTTTTTATGATTGCAATGATGGCGCGCCGCTATTTCCTACAACTATTCCAAATTTCAGGTCGATAGCTTTAATAGTTACTGAAATAATCGAGTGTGACAGGCAGACGGACGGACGGACGAACGGACGGAGAAAGTCACACCATAAGGGTTCCATTTTTACCATTTTGGTATGGAACCCTAAAAAGGTCCTATTGATATTTGAAACGCATAGTTAGTTAAAACTTATTTTCGTGCGAAGTTAAAAACTGGTAGCCAAGTAAGTCCTTAGTCCTTGGTATCATAATATGAATACCCTATTTATTACCATACGTATCCATCACGGAAAAGGGAGTACCTACGTTTCCACTTTCCACTGAAGCGGTCTACTTCGCCCGCTCCTCTTCAATCGTTAACATAATACCTACATAATATCGAGTTTCTAAATAGATAATCTAATATGGATTACTAGCAGATACCCGCGGCTTCGCTCGCGTAAATTTTAGATTTCCTATTCTGACGGGAAGCCATGAATTTTACCGGAATAAAAAGTAGCCTTTGTGTTAATTTAGAACGAACTCTATCTCCATTCCAACTTTCAGCAAAAAAATTTCTTAGTTGCAGTTTGAAGGAATGTTTTTCCACATGAATAAACATTTTTCACTATTTCCGCGGAAACCATTGATTTTCCCGGAATAAAAAAAATTAATAAAAACCCATCAAAATACACGATATTTCAAATTGTTTTTTAAAAAACGAGCCAAGCGCGAGTACGAGTCGCGCACCGAGGGTTCCATACTATAAAAGAAGAAAAACATTAAAAGAATCACTTTAGTTCATGAATTTACGAGTATAATATACATGTAGGTACTTTTGTTGCCAAACCGCAAACCTAACTTTGATTTTGGTGGTTTATTGTTATTATCAAAAAAAGTACAATAGTTAGAGAGTTGTTTTTTTTCAACTGTAAAATATACGTTTATTCCTATTGATCATAAATATTTCAGATTTTTCGATTGGTAAACTTCGGAGATAAGGGGGGGGGGGACGGTATTTTTTTCGACAATTTGCCCAATAACTCAAAAAAAACTATCAGGCATAAAAGTAAATAAAAATTGTTTTTAGAATACACAAGTAACGCCCTTTCATATGATACCCCATTCAATATTGTTATTTCATTTTGAAATTTCGACGACCCAGTTTTCCCCCCTTTTTAAATAAAAATAAAATAGATTCTCAATTTGTTATGATTGCAATGGCGGCGCACCGCAATTACCTACAACTATTCCAAATTTCAGGTCGATAGCTTTAATAGTTACTGAAACAATAAAGTGTGACAGACGGACGGATGGACGGACGGACGGACGCACGGACGGTCGGACGGAGAAAGTCTCACCATAAGGGTTCCATTTTTACCATTTTGGTATGGAACCCTAAAAAGGGAACCGCCTTCAAAAAAACCCACTGAAAAGCACAAAATAATTTTCTAATAAATCTGGGTACACCTACTTAGTTTTCGATTAAATAAGTTCGATTCACAAAGGCAACAAAAGGCTAACGCATCTTTCTTACCTTATTTCTCTAACGAAGTAGTCTAGTGGGTTCTTTGTCACACGTAGAACGCGACGTTGCCGCTCTGTGTAAGATGCCTATTCGTCAGTTTTGGCTCCGGATCCACTTATTTTAAGTAAATGTCGCATATGAGTTTAATATATTCTGGATCTAAGAAAGCTTTTTCAGTATGATTTTTTCGGCCGTTTTTGGATCAACAAATATTGGTTAAATCGCTGACGAGTATGTCGAAAATCTGTTCGTGCAGATCCACTGACGTCACACGTGCATTAGGGGCGGATCAAAGTATATCAGTTGGCCCGAGGTAGAGCTGAGTAAACACGTGAAATAGGTGGATCAGCATTTGTTCTAGCTTCTCACTGGAGCAACATTTACCGTGAACGGATCTATATATATATATATATATATATATATATATATATATATATATATATACAAGAATTGCTCGTTTTAAGGTATAGGATTATAATGGAGTGACGTTTGTCCACAGGATCCCCTGGCCGGAATAATACCGCGCGCGCTGAGCCAGCTATTCGACGAGCTGCGCATCTCGGACACGGAGTACACGGTGCGCGTGTCCTACCTGGAGCTGTACAACGAGGAGCTGTTCGACCTGCTGTCCACCTCCGAGGACAACTCCAAGCTGAGGATCTACGAGGACGTCACCAGGAAGGGCGCCAATATCGTCAACGGGCTGGAGGAGATCACTGTGAGTATATATCTGCGCGTGCTGAGCCAGCTGTTCGACGAGCTGCGCATCTCGGACACGGAGTACACGGTGCGCGTGTCCTACCTGGAGCTGTACAACGAGGAGCTGTTCGACCTGCTGTCCACCTCCGAGGACAACTCCAAGCTGAGGATCTACGAGGACGTCACCAGGAAGGGCGCCAATATCGTCAACGGGCTGGAGGAGATCACTGTGAGTATAAAGGCTTAACTTATAGGCACTTATGAATGTCTAACGCTACCACCACGTTGGGAAAGAAGTTTTGCCACGGAATACATACTCGTAATAGTACCTAACGGTACAGAAGGCTAACTCCACAAAACGATTAAAATAAATATCGACTCTATTCAGTTCGCAATAGCACCACCGTAAACAACACGCAACAAACGCAAATTTGAGGTCTCTTTCTATCGCGTAACTTTATCTCATTCGACATACTAAGGTTGCCTCGCGATCGGGCGCACGCAGCGCGTTAAATAGACCGTACAAGAACTAACGCGATCAAAGTAGCCGGCGCGCGGCGGCTGTCTGAAATTAGTACGGCGAGACGCCTACCTGTAGGTTCTTCGATCACATGTTAAGTGACCCTGACCTGGTTTTGCACTGAGAAAAACATGCAAGAAACTCTACACTTGCTCTTAAAATATAATCAGTGTGAAAATGTTAAGAGTCCTGTGAACTACCATGTCTCCCATACAAACGTAATACCAAAATCATTAATTATATTCGTGTAATTCGTGTATATTTCGATCATGTTGTGGTGTTATTCGGGTTCGTATAGTAATAATCTATGCTCCTGGCCATATCTGGTTCCGAAATACTGTTGTTAAACGAAATTGTAAACGAATTTAGTTTTGCTTATTTTTATGTCAAAGAGGACATGTTTTCTGCTTATTTGTTTTGTAATAAAAACAACACTATCTCACGTCGCATTAGTTCAGGAGCACAGTTTTTATTGTCCAGCTAAAAAAAAACACCAGTTAATAAAGAAACTTACAAGTTTTCATTCATAATTTTTGGTATTACGGAACTCGACCAAAGTTATAAAAATTTTGATCAAAATTGATTATTATTTCGTTTTAAAGAAGTATTTCAGAACCAAATATGGCCAGGAGCATAGATTATTACTATATGAATCCGAATAACACCACAACATGATCGAAATATACACAAATTACAAATGATTTAGTATTTTGCATTAATGGACACATCGTAGTTCACAGGCCTCTTAAGCGAGGTTTATGTTAGCTATTCCTTCTTTGATAAGTAGCTCAAGTAACTGTTTATATTACTTTGAGAAGTCAACTTCTGCAAGTTCTCTTACTAATCTAAGCCAGAGGGCCTAGTCAAAGAGACCAAATGCCAAAAATGTATGTGATTGATGTTAGCTTACATTATGCCATAGCGTCAACTCATGTCAATCCTATGCATTTTGGACATTTCTATTTGCAACATCGCTAATAGAATGCCACTTTGTCTACAGGCTCAGATTTTATATGAGTTTATCAATTCATTAAAATAAAATGTATCATCTGTTTAGGTCTACAATAAAAACGAGGTCTTCAAAATCATGGCGCAAGGGCAGGAGAGGAAACGCGTCGCTTCCACGCTCATGAACGCGCAGTCCAGGTAACATACTCGATAGCCCAATGGTTAAGAGGTGGATTTAAAGACTAAACGTCATAGGTTTGATGACCTTACTGATATTATCTTCAATTGCGTAGGGCACAAGTAGGGTTTATTATTTTAAGGGAGAAAACGGATGTTAGATGAGTAAAATTCCTTTAAAAATGGGCGGTTCTCGCTTGATATGTAAACAGTTAAATAATGGTGCCAATTTTGTTTTTGTCTCGCATTTGACGGGTCTAAAATAGTGCTATGGATTTCAAAATGCTCTCCAACAAAAAAAGTATCTCTCTCTAATAAAAGCATATAATTTTTTTTGACGCGTCAAATTAGAAAAAGAAAAATTAGAGAGAAAGCTTAGTTCTGAGAGAAAGAGAAAAAATTAGGTAAGAGAGAAATTTAGTTAACAGTTTTTGCACAACAAAATTAGCACAATTATTATTCTAATTAAATCGAAAACTTAGGAAAATAAATGACTTTCTTTTTCTTAATATTGCAGCAACCAAATCAGAGATAAATTCAACCGTGCATAGTAAGTTTTTCAAATCGTACAATATGTATTGTGTATGTGTTTTGTATGTATTTGAGAGGTTATTGTTTATGTTTCTTCAAGCCCATTAACAATAATTATTATTCAAGTTCAATTTGCAAACACAATATTTTAGCTTTAATTAATTTGGTGATTGGTTTTTTATGGTTACTGCAATATTGAGGAAGCATACTCAATTTTTTTAAGTAGAAAATTAAAACTTTGTTTCTAATGCAAGTATAATTATATTTCTATTTAATATAATACCATCAAAAAGTTTATCTAGAATGACTTCTTGAACAAAAGGCACAGATCATTTAAATCCCAAAAGTTTAATGAGTCAGTATAGGTATCTACTCGTAGTTCAATGTTTTCCCTAGAGATGCTGCCTGTAGATGTATGGAGAAATCTGTTCCATTTATTTGAAGCGAGTCGAAATTTGTACTTAAACCGATACTATCCCTCATGGGCGTAGCGTAGTAGACCGGCAAACGTTGTTTTGGCCCACTTGCGTCGGCCTGGGTTATTGTGTTAGCACGCTAACCCAGAGTAAATTGTCAAAATTGTCCAATGACGTTGACTCAAAGTTAAAAAGGAAAATATTTAACTCCTGTTTCGCGCAAGTGGACCTTAGGGATATTTTGCCAGGTCAGCTAGTAGAGTATAACATAACTTCAATCTTTTCCAGCCGGTCGCATACCGTATTCACGATCGTGGTACACATGAAGGAGAACAGCCCGGAAGGCGAGGAGCTGGTGAAGATCGGCAAGCTGAACCTCGTGGACCTCGCCGGCTCGGAGAACATCAGCAAGGCGGGCTCCGACAACCCCGCCAAGCGCGAGCGCGCGCGCGAGTGCGTCAACATCAACCAGTCGCTGCTCACGCTCGGCAGGGTCATCACCGCGCTGGTGGAGAGGCACCCGCATATTCCATACAGGTGAGGAGAACCTCGTGGACCTCGCCGGCTCGGAGAACATCAGCAAGGCGGGCTCCGACAACCCCGCCAAGCGCGAGCGCGCGCGCGAGTGCGTCAACATCAACCAGTCGCTGCTCACGCTCGGCAGGGTCATCACCGCGCTGGTGGAGAGGCACCCGCATATTCCATACAGGTGAGGAGAACCTCGTGGACCTCGCCGGCTCGGAGAACATCAGCAAGGCGGGCTCCGACAACCCCGCCAAGCGCGAGCGCGCGCGCGAGTGCGTCAACATCAACCAGTCGCTGCTCACGCTCGGCAGGGTCATCACCGCGCTGGTGGAGAGGCACCCGCATATTCCATACAGGTGAGGAGAACCTCGTGGACCTCGCCGGCTCGGAGAACATCAGCAAGGCGGGCTCCGACAACCCCGCCAAGCGCGAGCGCGCGCGCGAGTGCGTCAACATCAACCAGTCGCTGCTCACGCTCGGCAGGGTCATCACCGCGCTGGTGGAGAGGCACCCGCATATTCCATACAGGTGAGGAGAACCTCGTGGACCTCGCCGGCTCGGAGAACATCAGCAAGGCGGGCTCCGACAACCCCGCCAAGCGCGAGCGCGCGCGCGAGTGCGTCAACATCAACCAGTCGCTGCTCACGCTCGGCAGGGTCATCACCGCGCTGGTGGAGAGGCACCCGCATATTCCATACAGGTGAGGAGAACCTCGTGGACCTCGCCGGCTCGGAGAACATCAGCAAGGCGGGCTCCGACAACCCCGCCAAGCGCGAGCGCGCGCGCGAGTGCGTCAACATCAACCAGTCGCTGCTCACGCTCGGCAGGGTCATCACCGCGCTGGTGGAGAGGCACCCGCATATTCCATACAGGTGAGGAGAACCTCGTGGACCTCGCCGGCTCGGAGAACATCAGCAAGGCGGGCTCCGACAACCCCGCCAAGCGCGAGCGCGCGCGCGAGTGCGTCAACATCAACCAGTCGCTGCTCACGCTCGGCAGGGTCATCACCGCGCTGGTGGAGAGGCACCCGCATATTCCATACAGGTGAGAACCTCGTGGACCTCGCCGGCTCGGAGAACATCAGCAAGGCGGGCTCCGACAACCCCGCCAAGCGCGAGCGCGCGCGCGAGTGCGTCAACATCAACCAGTCGCTGCTCACGCTCGGCAGGGTCATCACCGCGCTGGTGGAGAGGCACCCGCATATTCCATACAGGTGAGGAGAACCTCGTGGACCTCGCCGGCTCGGAGAACATCAGCAAGGCGGGCTCCGACAACCCCGCCAAGCGCGAGCGCGCGCGCGAATGCGTCAACATCAACCAGTCGCTGCTCACGCTCGGCAGGGTCATCACCGCGCTGGTGGAGAGGCACCCGCATATTCCATACAGGTGAGTAGGTCCCTTTAAGTCAAATTTCCTTCTTAGAAGGCAGGGCAGATTAAATTATTTTGCTATAATCCTCTACTATGGAACGATATGCATGAACACCGCCCACGTGAAACACCACACACAATGAATGTCCCAGGACTTCCTCAGAAGATGTTGACTTCACAATGCGAAATCGTAGAGCCTCTCTCTTGATCTATGCTAATTATGGATTTCTGCCAAATAACGCCTACTTCCATTGATTTAGAAGGCCCTAAGCGTGCGTGTACTCTTTATCTTAGCTGTTTAGACACATAGAAAAAAAACAACGTTTAGTGCGAGTTTGTCGTATATCGACCATGTTAAGACATGAGAGAAAATGCTGACTGTCTTTGCATATGTAAGGGAAAACTCTCAGCCATGCAGGTTTTGGTCACTATGTTTTTCTTCACTGTCAAAATATCATCATTGATTTATAAACTAAGGATTTAGGGTCAGCGCTTAAAAGTGTCCGAACCGAATGGCATCCAAAATGCGAAAAGGCATCCAATCGCACTTCAGTCTTAGTGTTTAAAAATTAGGCTGTATAGTAATGGTGTCAGACATAAATTACAATGTTTTATTTTTTTATAAAAATACTCATGTAGTGTCCCGAGAAAACCTATATAAACTTTTGTCGTGAATTTTATATTACCCCCGTCGTCTATAGATTTATAAGCCTGTCATCATTAATCTAACATGAATCCTTTCCCAGGGAATCCAAACTGACCCGCATCCTGCAAGAGTCCCTGGGCGGCCGCACCAAGACCTCCATCATCGCGACCATCTCTCCCGGCCACAAAGACCTGGAGGAGACGATGAGCACGCTGGAGTACGCGCACCGCGCCAAGAACATCCAGAACAAGCCCGAAGTCAACCAGAAGATGACGAAGAAGGCTATCCTCAAGGAGTATGCGGAGGAGATCGACCGGCTCAAGAGAGACCTTTACGCCACGAGGGAGAAGAATGGTTATTATCACCACTTTACTAAAAAACTAGATAAGCCGCCCGTGGCATCGTTTGTGTATATTTTACTTTTTTTTTACGCTATACAAGTTAGTACTTGACTGCGATCTCACCTGATGGTAAGTAATGATGCAGCCGAAGATGTTAGCGTACTCACTTGGAAGGGGTAAGTTATGGCACCCCAACGGATTCTACACAGCATCGTACCGGAACGCTAAATCGCTTGGCGGTACGTCTTTGCTGGTAGGGTGGTAACTAGCCACGGCTAAAGCCTCCCACCAGACCAGACCTGGGCCCGTATTCTGTATCTCGGTGTCTATCAAAAAATGATAGCCACTGCCATAGGTTTTTCATCCATTGAAGTTTTGCTTCCATAAAGTTATTTTTATTTCATAGCAAACCTTCAATGGATAAAAAACATATGCCAGTGGCTATCATTTTTTGATAGGCACCGAGATACAGAATATGGGTACTGAGCCTATTTAGAAATTATAAAATTCCAAAGTGGCCCGTGGCGGGAATCGAACCCACGACCTCCCACTCGAATCCGAGCGTGCGTCCCCTGCGCCACGGAGGTCGTCAAAACTCTCTTGAAAGTAAATTTTTTTTTATAATCAACGCGAGTAAACGAGTGGGTCACCTGATGGTATGCGATCACCGCCGCCCATGGACATTTGCAGCACCAGAGGAACTGCAGTTTTTTTATAAACGAGGTAGTTTTGTAACTTCTAAACTGAGTCAGGTCTTGTCTAGGAGGCTTGGCCGATGTTAGTGGCTTCACCAACAAAGTTGCATCGCCAGTAAAAAAATTATAGTGGGCCTAGATAAAGTGACATTTTTTTTATTGTAGATAGGCTTGCGCTTGAGGACAATCATGCCTGATGGAAAGCAATGATGAGGTCTAGATTGGAGCGCGCTTGTCTAGAAAATGCCTATTCACTCTTCTCTTGAAGGCACCCAGATTATACTTGGCTGGAATCATGGAGGCTGGAAGGGCGTTCCATACCTTAGCGGTTCGTATCAGAAACGTGGAAGAAAAACGTCTCGTGCGAGTTTGTTGGATGTCAACCACATAAGGATGTCACCGCTCTCGGCGTCTTGCAGTCCTATAATAGAAAGGTGAAAATTCTATTTGCGATATCGCTATATTCAGCGATATAGAATGCCAAAAATGTAAGGAGTTGACGTTAATACCAATCCCATACATTTTGGACTTTTCTATTCGCAACATCGCTAATAGAATGCCACTTTGTCTACAGGCACTGAGCCAATTTAGAAATCATGAAGTGTGGATCACTTTGCTTGAGTGTACACCCAGTCCGAAACCTCGTAAACTTAGCTTTAATTTAAGTCGACTTGTAGTTATCACCATACATAATGCGACAAATATCATGTTGACGTTTTACAAGAGCCTGTACGTTAGGCCTATGTGAAATAAAGATATTTTGACTTTTGACTTTTTTATCACTAGCGCTCGGATTCGAGTGGGAGTGGTCGTCTAAAACTTATCTAATGTGGTTGTGGTTGCAGGAGTGTACCTGGCCAACGAGACGTTCGCGGAGATGACCCTCAAGCAGGAGGAGCAGCGCAAGGAGATCCAGGAGCTGCTGCTCAAGAAGCGCGCCATGGAGGACGAGCGGGATCGCATGGAGAAAGTGTTCGAGGTAAGGTATGGTTGCAGGGGTGTACCTGGCCAACGAGACCTTCGCGGAGATGACCCTCAAGCAGGAGGAGCAGCGCAAAGAGATCCAGGAGCTGCTGCTCAAGACGCCCCATGGAGGACGAGCGGGATCGCATGGAGAAAGTGTTCGAGGTATGTTGTAGAATACTTGCAACTGCAAACCTTACTTTTACCAGGCCATGTTCACTTATCGCGTGATCGATGAAGTTACAAGCCGTTTCGACGTACTGATTTCAGAAGGCCGCCGCGCGTCGGCTAGGTGACACGCATTACTTCTTGTATTCTCGCGCTGCGTGCGCCCGATTAAGAGGCAACCTTAGTACTTCGAAAGAGATACAGTTACGCGATAGATTCAAAGATTCAAATCATTTATTTCATATAGGCCACTACTTGTTAGCACTTATGAAAGGTCAAGTAGAAAGAGAGTACAGCTTTAGGTAAATTAGGCCTACCGCCTATGTCACAAAGATTTTCATTTCCAAAAGTTGTTTAGCCTATTATTTATTTAGTTATTTCTCACTTAACGGTGTGAAAAATGGTTCACATTTTTTATTATGAAATAAACCGGCCGAGCAGTTTTGTTCAGTGCCTGAGTGCTCCGGCAAGAAATTATGTAAGTTATCGACTGCAGGAGCTGAACAAGCAACTGGAAGAGAAACAGCATCGACTCAGCAAGACCGTGGACCAGCTCTGCAGCGTCAAAGACAAGCTCGCCAACACCGCCAACGTGAGTCACACACGCATGCACAAACACAGAAACACGCACATACAAACACTCACACATTTTGGCGACCTCCCTGGCGTAGTGGCGCGCGCTTGGATTCGAGTTGATTCGAGTCAATAAGGACAACCCTCCACCACCCATCGCCCAATCAACCTCGCGGTTATGGGGGCCGAATCGCGGGAGGGTGCCCGTTCGGTACTTGCTCTTGGCGTGTTCCCGGGGCTCCTTCTTGACTCCCTACAAGTTGTTTCCTCTCGCTCCTTGTCCCTATTTGCTCACTCTCCCCATTCTGGGGCAGGACGATACAAAAACGGACTCGCCTCGCGCCGTCGCTGTCCCTAGCAAATAAGTCTCTGTGTCACTCCAAGCCGCTCCGCCTCTTATGCCATGCGTGCGCGAACTCCCGTAGCTTTCCGAAGTTGGCCGCCGAACCCACGAGATCCTGATAATAAACTGGGCCAGATACTTCGCATACGATCCCGTTCAGCAGTACGCACCGGAGGTCCTCGTATAAGGGGCACCCCCACAAGACATGGTGGAGGTTCTCCTCCGCCAGTCCGCAGAAGCACTCGCCAGTCTCGACCAGACACTGGCGCAGTGGTGCGCGCTCGGATTGGAGTTGATTCGAGACGCAGGTTCGATTCCCGCCACGAGCCGCCCACTTTGGAATTTTATAATTTCTAAATTGGCTCAGGTCTGGTCTGGTGGGAGGCTTCGGCCGTGGCTAGTTACCACCCTACCAGTAAAGACGCACGAGTTTACTTACCGCTTCCAAGTTAGTAGGATAACATCTTCGGCTGCATCATCACTTACCATCAGATAAGATCGCAGTCAAGTACTAACTTGTATAGTGTAAAAAAAAAACTCACATGAACAAACACACATTTACAAACTCACAGAAGTCTGTTGGAATAACAAGTTGCTTATAAAAATTATTAATTAAACAACACGTATTCTTTTCACAGTATATAATAATATTATACTTTATAGATTACATCTAACTTGAAATGTGGCTGTAGAAAATATTAATATTATACCAAATAGACCATAGGGTATTATTTTCGCGCGCAAGCGTAAAACGGAACATTACTACAAACTATGCGTTACGACGCGCTAAGTGACAGAAGTGACATTCACTGGTGATTTTAGTCACTCACCAGTGAATGAGTTTTTGTGATTGTGTTCACCACACACATAAAACACTTAACCTCACTAATATGCACATAAAACTTGTAGCCTTTTTAGGGTTCCATACTTCAAACGAAAAAAACGGAACCCTTATAAGATCACTTTCTTGTCCTTCTGTCCGTCACAACGCTTTATTTATTTGTACTAGACTTGACTACAAATCCAGATCAGCTATGGCTACATCATTTAGAAACTACATTTTAATGCAATTGGTTTGGGTCCCCTCAGATATTGAACACAACAAAGTGTCAGTTCGAGGAGCAAAAGCACCTGGTGGAAAAGCACGCGGAGACGGAGAGCGTCCTGTCGTCGCAGGCGCAGCAGTTGCTAGCCGCGGCCGAAGCCGCCTCCACCGACGCGAGCAAGCTGCTGCACTCCGTTGACAGGCGCAAGTATGTCACTCAACATCATTAATGTACCACAAACACTTTGTTCTGTGAGGAGGGTAAAGAAAGACTTAAAATGATAACGAGATTTGTCATGCATGAAAACTATTATATTCCAGATTTTTTTTTTACAACCTTTTTATCAAGATTTTATAATCCAGAATTTTATACCCAGACTATAGACAAAAAATATCACACTATCACACTTTATATTATAAAGGAATAATTTGTGTATGTGTATATGTTTGCTACTCCTTTACGCCACAACTGCTGAGCCGATTTGTCTGAAATTTGGAATGAAGATAGATTATACCCTGGATATAAAGCTACTTTTGTCCCGGAAAAATTCACGGTTTCCGCGGTATTAGTGGAAAACCGGCGGGCCTCCGCTAGTATACAATAAAAGAAAAGTACTTGAGTATAGTGATAATACTGCCATTACTCTACCATTTGATATTGGTTTAAAAATTGCGAAAACCTAATAAAATTTGAATTTTTAGCAGACCCATGTAGTTCACCTTATAATTCAATTTAAATCTATTACCTCAATTTATTTTAACACAACCTCGAAGTTGTTGAAAAAGCAGTTCGCGTGTAACTCTGCTCTCTCCTCAGGTCGGTGGAGTCTACAAACCTAGAAGTGACGCGAGCGTACAGAGAGGCGTCGTCGCAGCAACGCAACAACATGTTCAGCAGCATAGACAACTTCGTCGCCACCTTCATGCAGGGCCTGGGGCATATTCAGACTGCTTTGGGTGAGTTAAAAATATTACTCTTTCTAATAATACTCAAATAGTTTCATGTGTCCATATAAAATTTGAAGAGTTCCCTCGATTTCTCCAGGATCCCATCATCAGATCCTGACCTGATTAAAATGGGACCACCTGGAAACAAAACCCTCTTAAAGAAAAAAAGAATTTTTCAAATCGGTCCTCGCGTCTTCGAGTAATAGGTGAACATACATAGATAAAAAAAAAAGATTCCGACGAATTGAGAACCTCCTCCTTTTTTTGAAGTCGGTTAAAAATGGACGCGAAGTGCGTGTATATATAGCTATTCAAATCAATCGTCACATCACGTCACGTCATCAAGGTTTTCACATTATATTCTAGTAGGAATTTACAGGTACAATATGTATGTTTTATGTTATGTGTGTCTGAGTGTACGTGCGTGCGTGCGTTAGTGCGTGCGTTTGTGTGAGTGTGCGTGCATGCGTGCGTGCGTGCGTGCATGCGTGTGTGGGTGCGTGCGTGCGTGCGAGTGTGCGAGTGTGTGTAAGATTTGCACATGAATTCCTTATTTTATAGAGCATTGTGACCATTTTTGGCAAATATGTGGTTCTTACGTTATAACTCTGGCAAAATAAGCATAAGTGGTAGAATGTGGCAGATTTCATGGAAGTTCCTATTATTATCTTTGAATTAAAGAGAAAACTCATGATATCATGTCTATTTACTTTATTTTTGTATGACTTAGGGCTGATTTTTCAATCGCCATATAATCGTAAATAAATAAATAATAAATATGACGTTTTGACAGATTTTGTATGGCATATGCTTCAAATTTGTTCCTCAGATAGTTTATGTGGCGGTTGAAAAAACAAGTTACTTAGGAAATATTACTAACTAAGCTGGCAACTTTTGTCGTATTGACGGTATTGTACTTGTACAGTTCAGTAATCTTTTTTCAGAATTGTACACAAAGAACAACTTAGAAGTAAGCTCAGAAAACAAAAAGAAACTTGAAAACCTGGTGCAACAATTCTTGGATATTTTGGACAGGGTGAGTTCAAAACCTGTGTGATAATTCTTTATTTCATTAATAACTGTAAAAATAATTGCATAAAAATTTTTTTTTTCTATAAACAAATTAGAGGGCGATTAGGGGTATTATTTATCCCTTATTTATGAGACTCTATTTATCCCCTTATACGAGTAAGTTAAAATAGAGTGAAAAACTTATTAACGAATAGGGTATTTGACTCCAATTTTTTATTACTTTAATTATTTTAATTCTACTTTTTATAAAGTAGAATTAAAATAATGACGTGCACTGAAAGAACAAATTAAATCGATCAAATAACAAAAAAGTTATAAGCATTTAAAGATTTGTGATTAGACAGAGATAGCAACATGACATTGTGACGTCACACCGTACCAATGCCATAGTAGCTTCGTGCGGCTTCATACAAATTTTCGTTTTGCGAGAAAGGGATAGAAGATCCCCCCACTCCAAAGTTTAAACGCCTGTAACTTTGTAAATCTTCGTTGGATTTTATTATTTCTTTCACTGCACGTTATTATTTTTATCCTAGTTTATAATAAAGTAATATTTTTTATCAAATTCAAAAGTAGTGTAAGACCCCATTATTTAATATAGGCATATATTATTTACATCATATAATATACATGGATTTTTTAAATGGCTTTTCTTTAAATCAGATTCGTGATTATCTCCTTGGGTCTGGCAATGTCTGTCATAGTTAAATTTTATTATTAATGTCAAGGGCCAAGGCAGGTCTCCTAAAAAGTGGTCGAGACGAGGTCTTTCTCATAGAGATAAGAGAACTAAGGAGGGGCCCCATTCATTAATTCTAGCCTGGTTTCACGTGACATGTGGCGCCATGTTGAGCGCCAAGATTTGCTGTCAAATGTTCGTGTGTACTGATTTTACTTCCCCAGGTGACGCCATCTTATATGCCTCTTTACAGATATATAGTCACGCTTATTTTGTAGACGGGCCCATCCATATTGTTTCCTAGATCTGTGGTCTTTATATAGATTACATATTCATTTTTTTACAGCTGTCAACTCTAAAGACGACAGCTCAAGGCGACATGACCAATCTAGCGGCGCAATACTCAGCGGAGTTCCGCAACTCGCTCACACACGAGGCGGAGAACACGGAGAAGGTTCTGGAGAAGTTCTCCGCTTGCGTAGAGGCGTGCTTGCAGATGGCCACACAGTTGGACTTGACTGCCAGTGTGACGGAGTTTCTGAGGCAGTGGGTAAGGATCCTAACTCTCGATGGAAACTAGGTTTTCCCATTAGCTCCATGAAGTTAGGTTTTCACAAATCCCATGGGATCAGTGATTTTTGCTGACATAAAAAGTGTTCACGTTCTAATTTTTAAGACTTTCAACTAAGTTCGCTTTAGGAATCGACTAATAGCTACAGATTGCTATAGGAAAAAAATCATTGTTCTCAAAGGTATGCGAAGCCCGCAAATCCAGACTTGGCCAGCTTGGTGGACTGTGACCAAACCCCTCACATTGTGAGACATAAAAAAGGTTGATGGTGACATCGTAATATTTATATGATTTGCCAAAACCTTAAGGCATGCACGTATTCTCATCTTCCTACTGCTACTCTGATCTCTTATCCAAGTCCTGTTTCTGCCATCAAGAGCAGCATTTATTTTAATATAAATTAATATTTTAATATAAAGCGGTTTGCTTCGTCCTTTCTCATTCGCATGGCGAGGGTTTGGAATGGTCTCCCGAAATCTGTGTTTCCGGTATCTTACAACCCGGGTACCTTTAAGAAAAGAGTGAATAGGCATCTTCTAGGTAAACGCGCTCCATCTTCGACCACATCGTCACTTTCCATCAGGTGAGATTGTGGTCAAGCGTAAGCCTATATTGAATTATAAAAAAAAATATATATATACCTATGTAGGATATCATTTGTAGTCACATATTTCACCTTTTCAGGGGTATATATGACCTCCTCTTTTCGGAGAATGTTCCATCGCGTGAGATTCTTCCTCATCATTGCAATAAGTCAGCATGTGGCTAAAATTATGAAAAAAATAAATGTTTCAGCAACAAAGTGCGTCAACGAAGCTGACATCTCTACGGGAAAAGCGCGCGACGTTGGAGGCGCACGTCGTGAGCGCGGCGGAGCACGCGTCTGACGCGTTGCGGCGCCGGCAGCACGACACGTGCTCGCGACTCGAGGAAGACGTGCGACTGCAGATCGAGGTTAGTGATTTGATCTCAATCTTGCAGCGAGCCGCACACTGATCCCAGCCATGCAGCGAGCAGTACACTGATCCAAGCCATGCAGCGAGCAGCACACTGATCTCAGCAATGCAGCGAGCAGTACACTGATCCCAGCCATGCAGCGAGCAGCACCCTGATCCCAGCCATGCAACGAGCAGCACACTGATCCCAGCCATGCAACGAGCAGCACCCTGATCCCAGCCATGCAGCGAGCAGTACACTGATCCAAGCCATGCAGCGAGCAGCACACTGATCTCTGCCATGCAGCGAGCAGCACACTGATCCCAGCCATGCAGCGAGCAGTACACTGATCTCAGCAATGCAGCGAGCAGTACACTGATCCAAGCCATGCAGCGAGCAGCACACTGATCTCAGCAATGCAGCGAGCAGTACACTGATCCCAGCCATGCAGCGAGCAGCACCCTGATCCCAGCCATGCAACGAGCAGCACACTGATCCCAGCCATGCAACGAGCAGCACCCTGATCCCAGCCATGCAGCGAGCAGCACACTGATCTCAGCAATGCAGCGAGCAGTACACTGATCCCAGCCATGCAGCGAGCAGCACCCTGATCCCAGCCATGCAACGAGCAGCACACTGATCCCAGCCATGCAACGAGCAGCACCCTGATCCCAGCCATGCAGCGAGCAGCACACTACTAGCGAGTATTTTCATTTGCCTTTCCCCCTACCTATTAAATTTTAACGTATTTATTTCTTTCCCCCTACTGACCTATTAAATTTTAACGTATTTAATTTTAATAATATTATTGTATGATACAGACCGTCAATGAAGAGATGCAACAGACAAAACAATTCATAGAAGAACAAATACAGGAGACAGACAGAGAACATGCAGAGTTCGAAACGGCCTTCGCGAAAAGGGCAGACGAGGAGAGAAGGTTGCTAGAAGAGCGGTTACAGAGACAGTTTGAAATTGAGAAGAACTTTCTACAAGAAAGGTATTTACTTTACAAAAGTCAAAACAGTAATAAATCTAAACGGTTTATATTTTTGTCCCCTTCGCTCTTGCGAATATGTTGGTGGGCGTAAAAGAAAGCGTTGCGTAACATCACAGAAAAGAGACGTTTTACGTATTCTAACCTTGTTTATCCTAAAACAAGGTTAGAATACGTAAAACGTATTATATATATGTATAGCGACGTTTTACGTATTCTAACCTTGTTTTAGGATAAACAAGGTTAGAATACGTAAAACGTCGCTATTACTAACCTAACCTTCCATAAAACAAATGAATAAATAGCCCTTTATTAAGATTAACTTTATACAAAATACATAGTTAAAATATTATTAAAACTAATTCTACACCAGTATTTATCTCTTTTTTTATATTCTGAAGATCTGTTTTGCCAGGTTCCATACCCAAAAGGTAAAAATGGGACCATATTACTATCACTTCGCCGTCTGTCCGTCCGTCACCAAGTATCTCTGGAACCGTGATAGACACTTGAAATTTTTACAAACTCTAAACTCCAACTATCATTATTTCACATAGGCCTAACATTACAGGCTATTGTAAAACGTCAATATGATATTTATTGCTTAAGTATGGCGATAACTCAGACTACAGTGGGTGACTAAAAGTCGACTTAAAACTAAGGTTACGAGAAAACAGATGATGTATTTCTGTTGCCGCTGTAACAACAAATACTACAAAATAGAATAAAATATATATTCTACCCTCCCATACAAGAGACGTGATGTTTTTTCTCGTTTTTGTTCGATATTGAAATTGGCTATCTTTTCTAGGATAAAAAGGAAAATATTCATCTTGGAGGAAGAGAAGAAGAAAGCCGAAGAGAGAAGCAGCAGAAAGGTTGAGTGGCTGAACGAGAGGTTGCGCCTGTATCAACAAGAGATTGAGATGAGCAAAGAAGCACACGTGGAGTATGAGAGAAGAGTTGACTCTTGCTTGAATAACTTCTTCGAGCAATTTGAAATAGGTAAAGGGTTTTTTTCAAGGCAAAACTTCTGTACTTGTAACGTAACCGACACCTCATACAAATATTTATTTTGTAGTGAAAAATAATTTAGGTTCGTTGGGATTTTTCACATGGGGAAAAACCATTGAACGCTGACACGTCTTTTAGCGTAACCGATGCCTCTGTGTGAGTTTTCCATTCTCTCGGAACTCCCGGAGTGCCACGTCACTGTATGATTGAAAGGCTTGCGCTTGCCTGATATATCATGGCTGACAGAAAGCAATGATGGGGTCTAGAGTAAAGCGCGAATGCCTAGAATGTGCCTATTCACACTTCTCTTGAATGCACCTAGATGTTAAACGATACTCCTGTCCATGTCAGTAACGCCGCCTCTACACTACTCGCGAAGTTCCTCGGCGAAGTACTCAGAAAGTTTACCGACGTACTAAGAAAAGTTGGCGAAGTTAGCGAAGTGCCCCTCCACACTGCTCGCTTCAGTCAACTTCGGTCAACTTCGTGAGCAGTGTAGAGCGCGGTTAACAGTGCGACCCGATAATATGGTTGCCGTGATCACCTATCAAGCTGCTACCATTATACGTTATGTTCGTCTTTCGGGCCGATATTCGGTCGGTCTTCGATAGCTGACGATAGATGGCGTAACCAGCGCAATAGCACACGCTTACAGAGCATTCGACGAGCGTTCTATAAATACAACTTCTGACGTCACACGCTTGGATCACAAGCGGTCCCCAGGCACAACACCTGCCTTGAGGGAAATTTCCCTATTGCCCTCTGCACCGCTAAAAGTTGAATATAAAAAACATTTCAGGTTGCACGGAGCTCGCTGCCAATGTGGGGCATTTAGGAGAAGAGGCGGTAGGCGTTGTGGACAAGGTGAAGGATGATTTGATGTCGCGTTTGCATCAGGCTCAAACGAAGATTCAGGTAAATTATAGTCAACGCTGTATCTTAGAACAATAAAATCATATTTGGCCTTATTTCTAGTTTTAACTTAAACTGTATTTTTATATTTTGTAACACTGTTGATTACCTTCAAATAAAATAAAATGCTGCGATAGTTTGAAGCGACGGTTAGGGATTATTTATCTCGTGTGGGATGGTAAGATCTTCACCTGCATATGAGATTGCAGTAAATTACTAACTTCTCTAGCACCGAATATAAAATATTATTAACGTACACAAGTAAATAATTTGATAATTAAAAAAATACGACTGCCCAGTGGTAAACCGACTTTTTCCAAATAAATATAGCCCATGTTACTCGGAATGATGTAAGGATTCTAAATCGAATTCTATTCAGCCGTACGGAAGTTATGGTGGAATAAAGAAACTCACATAGGTACATACATAAATACATACATACATGAACCCTAAACACATTACTCTCCTTTTTTGGGCAGTCATTTAAAAAGTGTCCGTCACACCGTCCCGACAATATATTACCACAGATGACTTGACAATTGCGAGACGGCCTAGCGTTTGCGTCGCTGACAATTACTGTCAGCCTGTCAGAGAATTGATTCTAGTCTAGTGTATAAAAAATTGTCTTCGGCGTTTCTGAAGATGATGTCCACTGTTGAACATGGGCCTCCTAAAATGACCGCCAAACACCACAATCTTGCGAAACCTATCGCCAGCGACTCCCCGCGACTTTTTTTTAAAGCGTCCGTCCTCCTGGTGGGATGTCTGCCGACACTGCGCTTCCCGGTGCGTGGCCGTCATTCCAGCACCTTAGGTCCCCAACTTCCATCGCTCCTACAAGATCATTGCCAATTTAGTTTTGCGACATGTTGATCTATGTCGGTCACTAAGATTCTTTTGCGGATCTCCTCATTGCAACAACTTATCGTCGACTTATTCTTATTAGTGTACAAGTCTTGCCCGCGTGGAACCGTGCCAAGAATACGGGGCTGATTTTTTACGTTCAACGGCTTCGCTCCGCTGATTTATCTGAGCTGTTACTTGATGACTACTTATTTGCCTAGCCTTAGCGTTCATTAAGAAAGAAAGAAAGAAAAAATATTTATTTCAAGTAATTATGCCACACATAATAAGCACAAAGTTCTTACGTACTAAACGATGCCTGAAGCTTCCACCGCGCGGGCAAATAAAATAATTGCCCAAGTGACGGAAGCACCAGACACCGCCTGTCACGTCTTTCTACTACAAATACAACTTATTTCTACTACTTCTGCTCAAACTACCCTCTATTGCCATTTATTAATGACTCTTGCATATCTAATATAACTACACACTTGCAGGAAGACAGAGCCGCATTTATCCACCAAACCAAGCAATCAATGGGCCAGGTCGTGGATGACTCCGATAAGAGGCTCCAAGCCATGCTGCAGGCCTGCAACCGCTCTATCGATACCATCGTCGGCGAGTACAGTGTGAGTTACTACTTTTTGTAGTACCACAAACTACCTGGCCCGGTGCCCTCACGCCACTGATCTCTATTCTATGGATTAATCATTCTATACATCTGACAGTTTCTTTTTTGTGCCGATTTGAAGCGCCTCGAACATCCACGGTACTAAATTGAAATGTGTGACCGTCGTTTTGAGTGTAATTTTATTTTAGTTACATGGACGCTCACGCCAGGTTACGCAACAATTAGCGCAAAAATGGCGAAAATCAAGGGTCTTCATTTTTTTACATTGACAGTCAGCTATCCATAGAATAGAGATCAGTGCCTGACGCTGTTGACATTATGGCGGAGATTCACTTAATTTGACGGTATTTCCGGAGTGCCACTGAATACCACAAATAAAATTAAAAATGGTTATAGATTTTACTGAACTCATTTTAACAGGGTATATCTACAACAACAATCGAAGACCTCACCTCCATATCGACTGGCACAGCGAGCGCCGCGTCCTCTTGCCTCGCCCACGAAAACGAGCAGAAGCTTACCCTAGCGACAACTCACCGGCAGATAGAACAGAGCTACGCAGCACTGCGCGAGCAGGGGGCTGTACTCGAAGACCTGGAGTCTAGGTTCCTGAGCCAGGAGTATACGGTCTACAATCCGTCTGGTGAGTAACAGAATCCCGATACTTAAACTTGTTGCTTTATTTGGTCATCGATAGCTCTGTAGTCTGTTGAGACAACTTGCGCAGAGTATAGAAAACCTTTGTGGAGTGGAGTAGACGCTTTTATAATATAACTAGTAGGGCGCGTGTGTGCGCGGGCCACATGTGGCCCGCGTGCAGTCTTCCCGCCCATAAAGGTATTGCCGTCATCTTCATCGTCCATTGGAATCCGATTGGCAGTGAGCTGAATAAATCACCAAGGAACACTGTCATGGTTTTAAAGATAGTTACGGGCAGTTCGAAGAAAAAAATACGCTGAACCTCATCGGATGAGGTTCAGCGTATTTTTTGTTCGAACAGCCCTTAACTATCTTTAAAACCATGACAGTGCTCCTCAATCATCATCCAAATCCTAGATCATTGTCTCTTCTCATAGTATGTACATTTTCCATGGAAAGATAAATTCCGCCACAGTGAATTATTTTCCATGCATCCCGTAGAACTTGAGATCCTGATCACCTCTTGCTAAGAAACCACTCTCTTATCTTTTATACTTTCTGAGATAGAACAACACGAAATTTGTATGGCGGCCATCTTGTATCCGCCATTTTGTTTTTTTTTTCAGCTCACTGCCAATTGCCTGAAGTTCCGAGTATTTTTTGTTTCAGCAGTCCCCACCTAAGTATAATAGATTGCCCGTGCTCATAATCCATCTTCAAACCCTCAATCATCGTCTCTTCTCATATTTTTGTCTAGTAATTCTCCGAAAAACCGCATCAAAGTACTGCATGTTTCACAACTTGTGGTGTCTTAAATATTCCCCATACATTTTCTATGGAAAAATAAATTCCGCCATTTTGAACTTTTTTTTCATTCATCGAGTAGACCTTCGGGTCCTGATCACTTCTTGTCAAGAAACCACTTTTCCATCTTTTATACTTCCCGAGTTAGACACCGATGAATTTTGTATGGCGGCCATCTTGAATCCGCCATTTTGAACTTTTTTTCAGCTAACTGCCAATTGCATGACATTTCGAATGACATTTGGTCGAGCACCCCCCACCTATCTTCAATACCCTCCCCGTGCTCTTCACCCGTCTCCGAAATCCTCAATCATCAGGTCTCTCAGTATTTTTCCTCCGAATGAATTTTTTTCTTCTATACGACCCCATCCGTAAAAAAAAATTTTTTCATACAAAATTGTTCAGGAGAGGTGATCAATCAGTGAGTCAGTCAGTCAATCAGTCAGTGAATCAGCACGAGTAGCTATATATATATTAATACCCTTTATAATATAATTTTGATGACCTCCGTGGCGCACGGGCCACTGGAATTTTATAATTTCTGAACTGGCTCAGGTCTGGTCTGGTGGGAGGCTTTGGCCGTGGCTAGTTACCGCCCTACCAGCAAAGACGTACCGCCAAGCGATTTAGAGTTCCGGTACGATGCTGTGTAGAAACCGTTCGGATGACTTTACTTACCTCTTCCAAGTTAGTACGTTAACATCCTCGGCTGCGTCACCACTTACCATCAGGTGAGATCGCAGTCAAGTACTAACTTGTATAGTGTAAAAAAATGAATGTCTCGCTCATCTCATCTTTTTCCTTTATAAAAAGAATGCTGTTTTCCATTGCAGGCAGCACACCAGTACGCACGGAGTACAGATACCCACGCACCCTGGCCTCCACGTCTCCACACGAGAGGATCCTCGCCAGGTTTAGAGCCATGCGCCAGAATAGTGTTGAAGAGGTGAGTGTTTCATCGTATCAACGTCCGATTAAGAAAGTCCTTCAGCTATGTCCGATTTTTGCGTTTTTGGGGTCTATACCATTTTGGTGAAAACGGAACCCTTAGACCGACCAATGACGAATTACGCTACGCTAAGAGGACGGGAAAGATGTGACGTATGTTAAAGCCAAAAAATTCTCAAATATGGCGTCATGCGACGTACATTTAGGTACCGCTGACAGCACGTATCGCTGTCGGTCGCTTACATTAGCGTCATTTTACAGCTTTGACAAATTAAAAATCCGGCTTCAGGGCAGAGCCTAAAAATACATGCGTGACGTCACTAAGTGCTGCTGATCTTTTATATGTTTAAAATCAATAGTCGTGACGGATAATGTAAAAAATAAGTTTCATTTTTTGGTATGGAACCCAAAATGAAAATTAAGGTTATGTTATATTATATTAGACTAAGATATTGAGGTTTTTCTCTTTTAGGTAACTCAATCATAGATATGTACTTTTTATTTTTATAATACTTATTTTTAACTAACATTACTAACAGTAGTAGTAATGATGGCTATATAGTTACAAGTATTTCAGTCAATGGGTATTTTTTCCAGGAGTGTATACTAGTAGAGAGCGAGAGCGAAGCGCGCAGTGACGCGGAGTCTTCGGCCTCTGAGGACTCCACCATCTTCGCGGCGCCGTCTCCGCTGACCATCACTAATAACCGCAACCACAACCACAGCGCCAGCAACCTCAACCACAGCACGAGCAACCTCAACCACAGCGCCAGCAACCTCAACCACAACGGCAGCAACCACACCCAGAACGGGATTGTCAAGTGTACCTCTGAAACGGACATTTATAGAGGCGTGAGTATTGCATTTTTAGTGTTCCGAACCTCGAAAAAAAAAACGGCACCCTTATAAGATCACTTTGCACGATACGATCTACGATTTCGCATTGTGTAGTTAGTCAACATCTCCTGAGGATGGATGAAAACGTGCGTCGAAGAAACTGTGTGGTGTTTTAAGTTGCCAGTGTTCCTGCATTTTTTTATTATTTATTATTCAAACGCATCAGAATTTTTTCACGAACAACATGAAAAGTCCCCACATAAACCACGTGGGGTTATAGCACAGGGACATTTTGTACCATACATAATCTTTTCAAGAAGCGGATTATAGCAAAACAAATTAATCTGTCCTACCTATTTAATAGGTTACAGGAACACTAATTAGCACTCATAATGCTCTTCATCATTTTTTTTCAGCGTCAACAAGACCAGAGAGGCAAAGAGAACACAGCCACGAATCTCAGCCGAAACACATCTTTCAAGAAACCTTCCAAACTACCCGCACCCGCCTCGCAAAAGAAGCCATTTTGTGAGAGGAATTCTGACAACTGACAATACTGTCTTATATCACTGAGGCTATATTTCATTTGATGTATGACGCTCGCACTACCCGTTGGCCGAGGCGAAGCGAGAGAGGTAACTACTAACCTCTCATTCGCACTCGCAGCTACTCGCCTCACCTCGGCCAACATAATGTAGGGTGGTACTAGAGTTAACAACACCTGTAAACCCATAATACCCTATTTCGTTACATGGTATATGTAATGGAAACTTAAAAACTAGTATTATAATATGAAAAATAAACTTTAATACGAGCACGTGTGTGCTTTTAGCTGAAATACATATACACATAAACTTCAGTGTGAATGTTTGTACACACAGTGCCTCTGGAGTCTAAGTCTGATTACCGATATCATGATATTATTGTCATTTTCTGAGAAAACATTTAATCGTACCTTTTTAATTCTATTCTGAATAATGTTCCTTCTAAATTATACCAACAGACTAGATGTTTTGCTCGACATGTATATTGTATGTATGCTAAAGTAAATTGACAGTGTGTCTGATTAAGATGATAGTAAAACCAAATGAATGATCCCAGTTACTGCTATAGTTTTTTTAAAGCTTAATATCTTTGGCTAACACCTCTCTGTCTATTCTCGTATAACTCTTCTCTGCTCACGTTAGTGTTTAGTCGCGTACTCTAATTGTAATATTAATTTCAAAACTATTTATTTTACTAGCGTGCCTTTTATCACACCGATAAAATAATATTATATTATTGACGCCGACGGTGCAGTGATTAAGTAAGGAGTCCCAAGTTCGACACTCTGCAAAGGATTATTTAAATACTTTCAATTTCCAGAAATAAGTATATTTTAATTAATATTTTTAATGTATTATTAAATTTAATTAGGTTTCAGTAATTTAACCTGACATATTTAATAATAAAATTATATCCACCGATTATAGTTATAGTTTATAAATTAATTTTTGTAGTTTAAAGAGAATTTGCGAAAAAAATATGACTACACATAGTTTAATAATTTTCTTTTGTCTTAGTAACTGTTATTTGACTTAGCAACTTTCGTTTAGTGTTTATTTGACGTATACTTGTACTTGTATTTATAATTATTTCGCTAATATCAATGTATATTTGCCTCCGATTCATCGAAGTTTTTGCTGAACCTCTAGCTACAAGAAGATGTTCTTCGATCCAGGATATTTTCTTACTGGAAAAAATGTCTCTTCTTTTTTTTGTAAATTTCCAAATCATATTTTGGACTGTTATCTGTTAATTTTTATTATTTCAAAAGTCAGCTGCGCTAAATTACTTATTATTAATAGGCATTTGTCTCACCGCCTACTACTATACACTATTTTATCGCCTAAGAAACGTGTCATCTAAACCGAATCAATAAAAGAGATAACAAAAAATTAGTTTCACTACACATTACAAGAAAATTATCTCCATTAGTTTGTGGCAATAACAAAAAAAATTCACTCATTCACGCTTGGCTTTGAAAAATAATAATATTATGCATATATAACATCGATAAGTCACGCGATAGGCGGCCAGCGAACTGATGTCTTTCCCTTACATTTTTTACTTTTTTTAAACGATAAAATGATTGAACAAGTTGGAACGATATAATTGAACACGTTTTGCAGACTCGCTGACACTTGCGGAAGATATCGCCCGTTGAACTTGCATAGCTCTGCTATGACCCTTATACTTATACCGTTTAAACACTCGCTTCTCCATATTTACAACTCTATCGCCTATCGTCGGCGGTGGGGCAAGTGCCTTATATCCGCAAAACAGAATGTATGCATTTAAAATATTATTTTTTATAGTGAATATGACATTGTGGTAAATATTATGTTTATCTTTTTAGATTAATTTAATTAATACGATTAATAAATAAAATTAATTAAGCACTGAATTTTTATTTTTATTCCTGTAGTATTTATTTAGCCGATTTAAATCGATTACGCGCACTCTAAAACGCTCAATCTATAAGAATTTAAATAAATAAAGAATATTCAGATAATATTTTATTAGGGAATACTTAATAACAAACATCTCATTCATTCACATTTATATAAAATGCTTTTTGATTTGAATAATAGATTCAGAATAGATTATAATTAAATATAATAAACTATTTATTATTTCTATATTAATTAAATATAGAAATAATAAATAGTTTTTATTTAATTAATATATGTATTTACAATATTAAGACATGGCTAATCCTGATCATATAATCAATTCTTTTAATGTATTCAACAATCTTTAATTCAACTCGTTTTTTTTCAAGTAGGTATCAAAAATTATAATTATTTTATTTAAACCAGAATACTTCGATTTTGTGATACGATTAGTTGATAAGATATTTTTTATTCTATGCCATAGCCATTTTATAAATACAGGAATTTTTTCTCAATTCGCCAAAATTTTTTGGTATTCCATAAATATGTCAGTATTTTGTTTAGGGCTTCTTCAAAACTTATTTTATCGATCATATTCTAGACAACAAATGCAAATCACGAATATCTTTTATAAATAAAAAGATACACAGTTTCTGAAACATTATATTACTTATCTTAATAAATATTTGAGAAATCATTTCAACTATTCGAATTTAATTCTAATACATCAAAACAAAGAATTTGCAATTTTAAAATACCCAATATAATATAGGTTACCAATATTATGTTTAACTTATTGGAATTTGGAGAATGAAAAAAAATTAAAACCTGTATGGTCGTTTTAAAATACGATGGGACTATAAAAAAAAGTATTTCCTTATTTCTTCTTTCTTTTTTCATTGTCTCTGAACTCACACAATTACATTTTTGTACAGTACGAGCGAGAAGCAAAATGGCAGTCCCATAGTATTCTAACACGAGTAGTAAGCAACTAATTTTAATAATTAAATACTTAAAATTACTAATTTAAGTATTCATTCCATCATGTTTAAGTTTTTCACTTACTGCTTACTTCTACTATAAGAAAAAGAAATTGAGTTTCGGAAATATCATAGAAACTAGATAGAAATCTTAATTTCAACTAATTCTGGCCTTAATTTAATTATTTATTTGACATGAACATAAAAATGTGGCTTGCACCAATAAGACATTGATATTGAACTTTTAATCTTAAACTTGCTAAAAATTGAAATCCAATTATAAAGTAAATATGATACGGAACCCTAAAAACAATGACTTCTATGTATCCTACCTACATAGAAGTCTTTGCCTAAAAACGACTAAACAAAAGAAACTTGGTGGAAGAAGTCTAAAGTAGTGTAAAACTAATATTATTATAAGTTTAATTACATTTAACGGGTAACATTTGAAAACGCAAACAAAATTATTGCCAGTACCTATAAAAACAATTGCCAGATAAAAAAAATCTTTGAAATCAAATTGAATACAACATGGTGGGAAAATATTTAAATGCCATTTATTTTAAATTAACTACGTAATAAGTAAATAATTATTTTACCTTACTAACGTTCCAAAAAAGAAGCAAATAAATATTTATTTACAAAAAATAAATAATTAAATATACCTATTATAGTAATGAAATAAATGCGTTCTAAAAATATAAAAAAATCTGAAAATAGATTTTTTTAAAGATCCAGAATACCGAAACAGTTTATTTTATAAGAATGGAATACTTTCAACATAAAATATATTACTATACTTAGTTTTTTTTTTCTCGTAAAGATCCTATCGTAGGTATATGCAAAGTTTGAAGACAATGCATGGCCCTCAAAAATATTTTTGCCTTCGCAATTAGGGCAACAAAATTTATCAAGTGAATTTGAGTAAACCCCTGAAATAAACCTATCAACTGCGGAATAGGTAATGGGGCATGTTATCAAACTACCTTGAAGCTAAGTATTTTCGTTCCTTTTATAATATTTGCACGTAGTAGCGTATATTTTCACGAAGGGTGTGCCTGCGAAATTATTATTTTTTTTTGCAATTTGTACTTTAATTAGAATTAATAAAAATATTTGCTTGAAAGTTTCCAATAAAATAAATTAGTCCAAGATTTGCGACTTTGACGAAATTTGACTGCCATAAGCCTATTACTTATGTCTAATGAGCGTACAAATTGCAAAATTAATCACCAAACATTTTTAATTCCGCCTTAACGGAATAGCCCCTGATTACGCACCGCGCCTGTGCACGATGAATCAGCGGGCAACTGCCGGGCCCATCAGAGCAGTCCAGCGGATTCCCACAGGCAGCGGCGGTGGCGGGTCGAAAAAGGCCCGCCAAAAAATTTTATTAGGCGTTTTGCACTGGGTTTAATCCCGCGGCACAGAGTGACTTACTACTAGGTACTTACCGGCGCATGGAGACAGCCAGCACGTGGAATCCGGGGAGTGTGTTCGTGTAGGATGAAATGTGGTGTGTGGTGCCTGCTGTGTTAAATGCAAATAGGAACACACTCGCCCTCCTTGAGGGATCTTTCGCGGCGGCGGTACGAATTCGCGGGTAGCGAAGCGGCTCCGCGGCGGCGTGATTTCCAGGTGGCGCGGGAGCACAAAAAACAGTATTCCGGATAGCCAAATGGGCCCGCGGCGTTAGAATGACGCGGCGGACAACACAGCAAACGAAGTAGCACAAGAAATCGGGCTCGTAAGAAGGCGAGATGCGGCGTGGCGGGCGACTTCACGCGGGCGAACGCGGCACGCACAGTCAATCGACTCCGTCGGGATTTAGCACCGGACTGGGTACAGCAAGTGGCGGCGTGGCCGGCAAACAACACGCGGGCGACGCGGCACAAAATGGTACGCGATAAATAGCTCCGCATAAATAATAAGACGGCGAGATGCGGCGTGGCGGGCGACTTTACGCGGGCGAACGCGGCACACACACCGACCGACTCCGTCGGGATTTTGCACCGGACTGCGCGAGCGAACGCCGCCGGGGCGCGCGCGGGCGCTGGACGCAAACCGCTCGCGGGAGAGGGGCGTGCAGTGATAGCCGATCGACGCGATACGGTCTAGCATAAACCGGAGAGTGCTAGCGTAAAGCGCAAACACCCCCGCCAGTGGACCCAAGGATTTGGGGTCCACTAACCAATGGGCAAGCGGGATAAGGAAGAGACGGCTCGCTGCAAAACCGAATCTCCGACCATTACCTCGGCAACTCTGGGAACCCCATCGGATCCATATATCAATTTAAGAATGCGTCCACGACGCCAGCACAAAGGCAACAAATTAGACTCCTTAACTAGGACAAGATCACCAACCTTAGGTGGGTCGGTCTTGTCGGACCACTTAACGCGCTGCTGCAAGAGATGCAAATATTCTAAATACCAACGATGCCAGAAATTTTGGGTCATCTGCTGTAGCAATTCGAAGCGAGACAACCGTGAGACCTTCACGTCCCTGAAGGGGTACTCGGGCAGGGCGTTAAGGGGTTCACCAATTAGGAAATGACCGGGGGTTAAAACTTCCAGGTCATTGGGATCGGACGATAAGGGGCAGAGTGGCCGAGAATTGAGGACAGCCTCAATCTTACAAAACACGGTAGCGAGCTCTTCAAAAGTCAAAATGGTTTCACCTATCACGCGTCGGAGATGCGTCTTTGAGACCTTGACGACGGCTTCAAAGATCCCGCCCCAGTGGGGACAAGCTGGCGGGTCAAAGGTCCAAGTTATCCCCATCTTGGACATTGCCGTGCCGATGCCTACCTTATTTTCATTCAAAAATTGGGCGACTTCCTTCAAATACCTATCGGCACCCTTATAGTTGGTCCCACAATCCGATCGGATCAGGTGCGGATAACCTCGGCGTGAAACGAAGCGGCCTAGCGTGGCTACAAAGGCTTCGGTGCTGAGGGCGCTCACCAGTTCTAAGTGTACGGCCTTGGTAGCCAGGCAAACAAAAACGCAAAGGTAGGCCTTGAGGGAACGAGCATTGCGGAGGCTGGAGCTCTTGACGAAGAACGGCCCCGCAAAATCCGTCCCGACCGCCGAAAAAGGGCGCGAGGCCACGACACGGTCGGTGGGGAGGTCCCCCATAATGGGCTGCATGGTGCTGGCCTTCAGGCGGTAGCACGGAATGCACTTAAAAATGACGCTTCGGATGGAGCGTCGTCCCGATAAAATCCAAAATTCGCGCTGCAATATGGCCGAAAGGGCGTTGCAGCCAGCGTGGGCATTTTTGACGTGGTAATGCGTCACCAACAATTTTACAAAAGCGCTATTGTTCGGAAGCAGCAGGGGATGACGTGCCCCATAGGGTAAATCAGAATTCCGGAGGCGTCCACCGACGCGTATCAATCCGGCGTCATCCAGGAAGAGGTTTAAGCGGGCGAGCGAGCCTTTCAAAGGTAAACCTCGCTTCAGTGTCTCAATAGCGGACTCAAAATGCTCCAGTTGAACCAAACGTATCCAAAAGGTCCGGGCCTCCTGTCTCTCCAGGGGCGACAAAACCGGGTTCGACATTTTGTCGCATGGGTTCCGAGCGTTGTGGGTGAAGCGCTGAATCCAAGCCGTCACCCCAATCAATTTATCAAGGGAACTGTAGCGTTCCTGAAGATAGCTCAGCGAATTGGCTGGCTTATCTTCCACAACTCCGACTCGCAAGCCAGGTAACACATCGGGCTCGGAGAACCTACTCTGAGGCCAGGCGGGCTCATTCCGAGTCAGCCAGTCAGGGCCCCACCAAAGAGAGTGGTTGACAAGGTCGGAAGCTTCACATCCGCGGGAAGCACAATCTGCAGGGTTCAGGTCCCCTGGCACATGTCTCCAGGTCAACGGGGTTTCCGAATTCTGGATTTGGGAAACCCGGTTGGCAACAAAGACCTCCAAGTTGTGGGGAGCGGCTCGCAACCAACAAAGGACAATTTCGCTGTCCGACCAGGCGTACACTTCCGTCAGGTCAACAATCGATAGGAGGGACGTACGCACTTGGTTGAGAAGGCGCACCAAAAGAGCGGCTCCAGACAACTCCAATTTGGGTATCGTCAAGCGTGACCTAATTGGGGCCACTTTACTTTTCGCCAAGACAAGGTGGGTTGCGACCTCGCCGGTGTCACTGACAGTCCGCAAATAGACCACGGCTGCGTACCCTTTTTCGGACGCATCACAAAAGCCGTGGAGACTGGCGTGGCACCTTCCGGGCGGTAGGAAGCAACGAGGCATCGAAATCCGATTAACATTCGGAAGTGAGGCCACAAGGGAGAGCCACTCCTGTAGCCTGAGACCCTAACCTCCCTGAGGCAGTCGACAAAAGTATGGTCTGGCATACTGACTGCTGTAGATCCAAAGGCTCAGGGGAGGTGGCTAGGTGGCAGCTAGGGTGGCGGACACCTAGCGCGACGTGCCTTCACCAGCGGGAGCCCACTGACGGGGGTACTCCGGCTGGGGCGCTGCTAGCGAGGGGGAGGGTACCCAACGTGGGGACCATCCGGCATAACCAACCCGGGGTCGCACCATGCGGCTAGCATCCGGGGCGTGGTAGGGAGCGCCTCGACCTAGCACGGGTGGATGGCGCTCCAGTTGCGTCCACACATGGAGGGGAGGCAAAAACCTAGACGGTTCGACGCTCATTTGAGCGGCCGTCAGACCCCCGTCATAAAAATGCGAGGGGGGTGTGACCCTCCCCCGGGGGGGTGTGACCCCCCCCTGGGGGGGTGAAGCCCTCCTCCGGGGGGCGGAACCCCTACCTCCACTAGGAGGTTGGTGGTCCACCGGAGAACGCCTAACGGGACTGGCCGGGTGGCCAGGACTAGCGCCCCCGCCCATGGGGGGGTGCGCGATCGAGCGCCCCCGCCCATGGGGGGGTGCGCGACCCAACGTCCCGGCGACCGGAACCACTCCGGTTAGCGCACAAGATGGCCGAATGGGCACCGCCGCAATGTGGGCAGGGCCGCTGGCGCGGGCAGTCTCTTACGAGATGCTGGCCCAGGCACGAGAAGCACCACTGGCGTGTCGACACGTATTCTCTCCGGGCCGCAACCGGTTTGGCCAGGAAGTGCGGACACGAGGAGACCTGGTGGCCGGGGTGCCGACAATAGGCACGGGGGGGCTTCGTTGCCACGGCCCCGCTGTACTGCGACACCCGGCGACCTTCTCTGGCGTCGGCTCCACGGCCTCGCCGGTTGGGGCCGGTCCCCGTCGAAGGGCCAGTCCTTGCCCCACCCCCTCGGACATGCTCGGACCTCCCAGGGGCCACTCGAGGGCCGGTAACTCCAGAGTTATCGGCCTGGAGGCACTCCTGCTCCAGAAACTTCAGGAGGTCGGAGAAAGGGGGCAGGTAGGTTGCACCGTCCCCTCCGAAGCGCTGCTCGAAGCGGAGCTTAAGCTCCGACGGCAGGCGGGAGAGCACTATGTGCAACAACAAGAAGGACCACTGGTCGACGGGGAGATCCAATCGACGGAGAGCGTTGGTGACCACAATGCAGGGGTTTAGCAAGGCCTCTCTGAGGCCGGCCACCCCGGTGACGGCGGGCAAGGCGAGTAGCTGGGCTACATGTGCGTCGGCCAACCGGCGCACATTTTCGTAGCGCCTGGCCAGCAATTCCCGGGCCGTGGTGTAGCTCTCCTCCGAGAGGTCGAGGTGCCGCACCAAATCCAGGGCCTCGCCCTGTAGCGAAGACAGTAAGTATGTCAGCTTCTGGGTGGGGGACAGGTCCTTCCTGGCGTGGACCAGACTGTCAAATAACGCCAGGAAGCCCATCCACTCTTGAAGCTGCCCACCGAATTTGGGCAGCTCGATCGTGGGCAGTTTCCCGAGTAATGCCGGCTGTGTGGGCGGTCGGCTGGGGAGTCCCTAAAAGCGCCACTTCGACGCCTTTCATCAGCGGCGGTCCGGATCCCATGGGCGGCCTCCACCACCGAGTCCAACAGTTCGAAGAACTGGTCGTAATCGGCCTGAGCCGTCCTCAGTACCTCCTGTTCGGGACCGAGGGTGAGCAGGTCTTGGAAGGCCTGCTCCACAGAGGCCTGCCGAGTCCGCACCTGGTCCGCTCGGTGTAATAGGGCGGCGGATCTATCTTCGCGGCCTATCAAACCCGCGGCGGACGTCGCCCAGCGAAGCTCAGACTGTATCTGTACAGCTAGCTTTTTTATGTTCGCGGACATTCTAACAAATTAAATGTAAACAAAATGTAAAAATAAAGCAACAATAATAAATTGAAAAGGCGGCCGGCAAGTCGGCGGGCGGCGCGAGTGCAAGCACTAATAAAATTAAAGTAATAGTAAACAAGTCGTATCGCGGTCGTACCGTAGTCGCAATGAACAAAGCGGCGCGACCGTAGTAGATACGCGTGTTAAATTACGGCGAGCGGGCGGTACCGGCACGCAAGCAAAACTTAAAATAAAGATTAAACTTATAATTATAATAATCGGAACGCGGCCGAAACGCGGCGTTGACGCAGCGGAACTGGCGGCGATTGCGGAATTTCCGCTAACAGCGCGGCGAACGACGCGGCGCGTGGCGGAAAGCGGGATTTATGCCAGCGGCGCAGAAAATGAACGGCGCGGCGGGCAAAACCAGCGCAAAACGCAAAGCGAGGTGTAGACAAACCGCGCTCGTTGCTACCAAAAATGATTACGCACCGCGCCTGTGCACGATGAATCAGCGGGCAACTGCCGGGCCCATCAGAGCAGTCCAGCGGATTCCCACAGGCAGCGGCGGTGGCGGGTCGAAAAAGGCCCGCCAAAAAATTTTATTAGGCGTTTTGCACTGGGTTTAATCCCGCGGCACAGAGTGACTTACTACTAGGTACTTACCGGCGCATGGAGACAGCCAGCACGTGGAATCCGGGGAGTGTGTTCGTGTAGGATGAAATGTGGTGTGTGGTGCCTGCTGTGTTAAATGCAAATAGGAACACACTCGCCCTCCTTGAGGGATCTTTCGCGGCGGCGGTACGAATTCGCGGGTAGCGAAGCGGCTCCGCGGCGGCGTGATTTCCAGGTGGCGCGGGAGCACAAAAAACAGTATTCCGGATAGCCAAATGGGCCCGCGGCGTTAGAATGACGCGGCGGACAACACAGCAAACGAAGTAGCACAAGAAATCGGGCTCGTAAGAAGGCGAGATGCGGCGTGGCGGGCGACTTCACGCGGGCGAACGCGGCACGCACAGTCAATCGACTCCGTCGGGATTTAGCACCGGACTGGGTACAGCAAGTGGCGGCGTGGCCGGCAAACAACACGCGGGCGACGCGGCACAAAATGGTACGCGATAAATAGCTCCGCATAAATAATAAGACGGCGAGATGCGGCGTGGCGGGCGACTTTACGCGGGCGAACGCGGCACACACACCGACCGACTCCGTCGGGATTTTGCACCGGACTGCGCGAGCGAACGCCGCCGGGGCGCGCGCGGGCGCTGGACGCAAACCGCTCGCGGGAGAGGGGCGTGCAGTGATAGCCGATCGACGCGATACGGTCTAGCATAAACCGGAGAGTGCTAGCGTAAAGCGCAAACAGCCCCTCTCCTGGGTTAGCTACGGAACGCGACATACTTAGTAAAGCAATTTTACAAAAAAGTGGTCGCCACCGGCCACAAGTTGCTGTCGCGCGCTTCGGCTACTCTTGTGACCGATTCTAGGTTCTAGTGGCGGAGCTTGTGGCTGTGGCATGTGGCCCGTCGCCGTGGTGGAATGGAATGGAAGCGTCAAATTCGCCTCATGAACCAAGAGGGCGCGCGAATTCGCTTTCGCTTCTAAATTGTTTCGTAAACGCTTGGCATCGCACTGCTGTGACCGATCCAATCTTCTCTCCTTTTGTGCCGCCTGCCACCGGCTACGGATTTACGGATTCACAGATGGCGCACACAGTAGCTAAGGCAATTCTTGAGAGAGCGCGTGGATTCCCCGAGACGCGCAACCTTTTTTGCTCTTTTTTAATTTGTATGTTATACAATAACATTAAATTCATTATGCACACAAATCACAACATAACGTAAGTACACAATACAATAAAAGTAGAATTTCGTTGCAAAAAGTCGCTTGCATTCCATTCCGCCGCGGTGTAAGTAGACCCTAAATCTCATTAATTTTTTGATTAAGGCGAACTTAAGAGGTCTGCCCGCGAAATTCATAATTTTCGTGGTTTTTTGTAATTTGTATGCTAATTACACATAATAGGCTTATGGCAGTCATTTTGCGAGAATGGCAGTTACTTCTTCACATGTTTATTTCAACATTTTTGCATAAAAGTGTCTATCATAGGAAATTAGTCCGAGTAAAGAGTTTAACGGCGGTTTTCAATATTCTATCTATCCATGGTTTTCCTTACTAGAGATAGAAATTTAACATAAGCTCCATACAAGTTATGTCAAATTTCTATCTCTAGTAAGGTAAACCATGGATAGATAGGATATTGAAAACCGCCGTAAGTAAGCAACTCGCAAATCTCGGATTAATTTCTTTAATACAACACTTTCAAGCAGAGATTTTTATATAAATACGTGAAGATGATCTTGGGATTATCGCAATTTGACTGCCATACCTAAGCCTATTACTTACGTCTTATCAGCTTAAAAATCGCGAAAAACCACAAAAAATTTGAATTTCGTGGGCACACCTGTGGTGTGCTCCTTAGTAGAATGAGCGTTGGTTGATGGTTGAGGCCGCGCGCTAGAGGTTGTTGACGGAGATGATCTGGTTGATCCAGCCGATGAAGGAGGAGACCTTGACGTAGACTCCGGGCACGTCGCGCCGCCCGCAGCCGAAGCCCCACGACACCAGCCCCACCAGCTCGTAGAAGCCGTCGTCCTGGCACACGAGCGGCCCGCCGCCGTCGCCCTGTACACAACAAACGCTATAGCTTGACCGCTATAAACTTGGCCCTCCCATGGTCTGCGGGACGTGGGGCGGGTGTGCGATCGGCTATACACGATACGATGTAATGACTCGCATCTTGAGAATTCGCCTATGGTATTTTCTTAAGAATAATATCATCGTGTGTAGCATAATTCGCGTCAGTCTCTGACAGCTGATTAGTAGCTGTAGACAATAATATTTATACTCTTTAGAACGTCTATAGTTAGGGTTTACTTGCGTTCAAGTAAGTAAGTAAGTCATAGCTATCTGAGTCTTATTAGTAATTTTTCATTCGATCACTCAATCTGAGTTTGTTCATTTTATCTGTCATTAAATCTCGTTTCAAAAATGATTTTTTACATGGCAATACCACTGCGGTGATGGGACTTGCTTACCTGGCAAGCATCGTTCCCTTCTTCTCCGCCCGCGCAGAAGGAGCTGGCGGGCAGGATGAAGATCTTCTCCGTCACCGCGTTCACCTTCCTGATGCACTCCGCGTCGCTCACGATTGGCAGCTCCGCTTCACGCACGCGCAGGGGGATGGGGCCCGCTGGAGAAAGGCGAGAAGACTCATCATTATCATAATTGGTCTATAGACGTCAATGACAAATTACGCTACGCCAAGAGGACGGGAAAGATGTGACATAGGTTGAAGCCAAAAATTTCTCAAAAATGGGGTCGCGCGTCATATATTACATTACATTACATTCGCAGTCGCGGTCGCTTACATATTAAGCTTCAGGACGGAGCCTAAAAATACACGCGTGACGTTACTAAGTGCTGATCCTCTATATATGTTTATCAATGATAGATGTTCACTGAAATTGACACATGACTACCGATAAGAAATCTCAGGATATGGGCATCCGAACGATTTACGCATTCCTTTTTCGTACAAGCAAACAGTAAGCGCCACCTGTCAAAATTTTATATGTGGCTGCTGAGTGAACTACAGCATGGCTTCATCGTTGGTGACATAAGCATTTTTGCCACCGATAAACTTGCGCATTACCACACCATTATTTTATCTATCCGTTACTGCAGTATGCGTTTCAAAGGTAAGGTTGACATCCGTGCAGATTTCACTGGATTTGTCCTAGTTTAGAAGACATGACCAAGAAACTAGGGCTCTTCCTAGTTCCTTGGTCATGTCCTAGTTGTCGAATAGAGATTGCAACCATATCAAAAGGAGAAAGCAGTACAGCTTAATGGTGGTCACAGCGAAAGGTTTATCGTATGTTCAAAAAGTTGTCAAAATTAAATGGTTATGTAGTCTTGACTACTCACTCTCGCCCATGTACCCATAGCCGGTGACTGTGCATCGCTTCCCCGCCGCGTGGCTGACCCCTCGCGCCGGCAGGCACACCAGGCACACTCCTGGAGAAACAACATCAGAACACTACTCACTCTCGCCCATGTACCCATAGCCGGTGACTGTGCATCGCTTCCCCGCCGCGTGGCTGACCCTTCGCGCCGGCAGGCACACCAGGCACACTCCTGGAGAAACAACATCAGAACACTACTCACTCTCGCCCATGTACCCATAGCCGGTGACTGTGCATAGCTTCCCCGCCGCGTGGCTGACCCCTCGCGCCGGCAGGCACACTAGGCACACTCCTGGAGAAACAACATCAGAACACTACTCACTCTCGCCTATGTACCCATAGCCGGTGACTGTGCATCGCTTCCCCGCCGCGTGGCTGACCCCTCGCGCCGGCAGGCACACCAGGCACACTCCTGGAGAAACAACATCAGAACACTACTCACTCTCGCCCATGTACCCATAGCCGGTGACTGTGCATCGCTTCCCCGCCGCGTGGCTGACCCCTCGCGCCGGCAGGCACACCAGGCACACTCCTGGAGAAACAACATCAGAACACTACTCACTCTCGCCCATGTACCCATAGCCGGTGACTGTGCATCGCTTCCCCGCCGCGTGGCTGACCCCTCGCGCCGGCAGGCACACCAGGCACACTCCTGGAGAAACAACATCAGAACACTACTCACTCTCGCCCATGTACCCATAGCCGGTGACTGTGCATCGCTTCCCCGCCGCGTGGCTGACCCTTCGCGCCGGCAGGCACACCAGGCACACTCCTGGAGAAACAACATCAGAACACTACTCACTCTCGCCCATGTACCCATAGCCGGTGACTGTGCATCGCTTCCCCGCCGCGTGGCTGACCCCTCGCGCCGGCAGGCACACCAGGCACACTCCTGGAGAAACAACATCAGAACACTACTCACTCTCGCCCATGTACCCATAGCCGGTGACTGTGCATCGCTTCCCCGCCGCCGTGGCTGACCCCTCGCGCCGGCAGGCACACCAGGCACACTCCTGGAGAAACAACATCAGAACACTACTCACTCTCGCCCATGTACCCATAGCCGGTGACTGTGCATCGCTTCCCCGCCGCGTGGCTGACCCCTCGCGCCGGCAGGCACACCAGGCACACTCCTGGAGAAACAACATCAGAACACTACTCACTCTCGCCCATGTACCCATAGCCGGTGACTGTGCATCGCTTCCCCGCCGCGTGGCTGACCCCTCGCGCCGGCAGGCACACCAGGCACACTCCTGGAGAAACAACACCAGAACACTACTCACTCTCGCCCATGTACCCATAGCCGGTGACTGTGCATCGCTTCCCCGCCGCGTGGCTGACCCCTCGCGCCGGCAGGCACACCAGGCACACTCCTGGAGAAACAACATCAGAACACTACTCACTCTCGCCCATGTACCCATAGCCGGTGACTGTGCATCGCTTCCCCGCCGCGTGGCTGACCCCTCGCGCCGGCAGGCACATCAGGCACACTCCTGGAGAAACAACATCAGAACACTACTCACTCTCGCCCATGTACCCATAGCCGGTGACTGTGCATCGCTTCCCCGCCGCGTGGCTGACCCCTCGCGCCGGCAGGCACACCAGGCACACTCCTGGAGAAACAACATCAGAACACTACTCACTCTCGGCCATGTACCCATAGCCGGTGACTGTGCATCGCTTCCCCGCCGCGTGGCTGACCCCTCGCGCCGGCAGGCACACCAGGCACACTCCTGGAGAAACAACATCAGAACACTACTCACTCTCGCCCATGTACCCATAGCCGGTGACTGTGCATCGCTTCCCCGCCGCGTGGCTGACCCCTCGCGCCGGCAGGCACACCAGGCACACTCCTGGAGAAACAACATCAGAACACTACTCACTCTCGCCCATGTACCCATAGCCGGTGACTGTGCATCGCTTCCCCGCCGCGTGGCTGACCCCTCGCGCCGGCAGGCACACCAGGCACACTCCTGGAGAAACAACATCAGAACACTACTCACTCTCGCCCATGTACCCATAGCCGGTGACTGTGCATCGCTTCCCCGCCGCGTGGCTGACCCCTCGCGCCGGCAGGCACACCAGGCACACTCCTGGAGACACATGATCAGAACGAATGATAAGTATACTTTCTATATGAATATAATATTAAGTAATGATAGATATAATAGATAGAAGATGGAAGTTTTAGAAAAGCTACGAAGATTTTTTAACTGCAAAGAAGGGAGCTTTGTAAATGCTAGAAAGGAGTTTATCTCAGCAAGGAAAAAAATTGGCAAGAAAACGACAGGGATAAATTTATTCCGCAAGAAACAAGTATTATAGATTAAGAAAGGAGTAGGTATACCTAACTGCGAGAAGGAAGTTTATGAATTCCAAGGATGAAAAAAGCACAAATAACAAAATCTACTCACCCTCCTTGAGTTCAGCCTTCCCGTGCAGCTTGAGCAGCGCTATGTCGTTGTCCAGCGTCTGGCTGTTGTGGTTGTGGTGTATGTAGGTGGTGGCCACGCGCAGCGTCTGCGCGCCCGGCGAGCCGTACTTGCGCGTCAGGTCGTGGTCGCCCACGCGCACGTAGATCGCGTCGCCCGAGCGCACAATGCTGCAGGAAACACCAAGTTACTTCCTTCACATTTACAATAACATACTGTGTCTATTGGCATATACGCTGTGTGCTTCCATACGTATGGGACACACAGCATCATGCTGAGTTGGGGCCCATTTCTGGGTTGTGCCACGTGCAACAAGCGGTGCCTGCGGCTTCCATCTTTTGGGCAATTTTTTGTCTTGGTTGCCCAAGCGATGGAAGTTTCAGCCCCCATTTTTAGTTTTAGTTACCTACTTATAGTATGTGTAAGTAGTAGTTTTAGTATGTGTTAGTTATAGTGGCACAAAGCAGAAATAAAGTTCTCTCATTCTCATTCATTCATATGAGAGGTGTGTATAACAATAGAACGCTATAGTGATACTCGCTGAAGCAGTACGATGCTGTGACAAATGGATAATTCTTTATTTCACTATAGGCCTACCTTAAGGGCTCGCCGTCCTCGCCTCCTATCGCGCGACCGACACAAGAATGAACTCACTTGGTGACGCAATGCGCGGCAGTGAGCACCCACTGGGTGCCGACTAGCGCGGCGCCGCACAGGTACTGGTTGAGCAGGTTGATGAGCGCCACCTGCCAGCACCACTCGCCTCGCTTGCCGTCCTCGCCTCCCACCGCGCGACCGACACAAGAATGAACTCACTTGGTGACGCAATGCGCGGCAGTGAGCACCCACTGGGTGCCGACTAGCGCGGCGCCGCACAGGTACTGGTTGAGCAGGTTGATGAGCGCCACCTGCCAGCACCACTCGCCTCGCTCGCCGTCCTCGCCTCCCACCGCGCGACCGACACAAGAATGAACTCACTTGGTGACGCAATGCGCGGCAGTGAGCACCCACTGGGTGCCGACTAGCGCGGCGCCGCACAGGTACTGGTTGAGCGAGTTGATGAGCGCCACCTGCCAGCACCACTCGCCTCGCTCGCCGTCCTCGCCTCCCACCGCGCGACCGACACAAGAATGAACTCACTTGGTGGCGCAATGCGCGGCAGTGAGCACCCACTGGGTGCCGACTAGCGCGGCGCCGCACAGGTACTGGTTGAGCAGGTTGATGAGCGCCACCTGCCAGCACCACTCGCCTCGCTCGCCGTCCTCGCCTCCCACCGCGCGACCGACACAAGAATGAACTCACTTGGTGACGCAATGCGCGGCAGTGAGCACCCACTGGGTGCCGACTAGCGCGGCGCCGCACAGGTACTGGTTGAGCAGGTTGATGAGCGCCACCTGCCAGCACCACTCGCCTCGCTCGCCGTCCTCGCCTCCCACCGCGCGACCGACACAAGAATGAACTCACTTGGTGACGCAATGCGCGGCAGTGAGCACCCACTGGGTGCCGACTAGCGCGGCGCCGCACAGGTACTGGTTGAGCGAGTTGATGAGCGCCACCTGCCAGCACCACTCGCCTCGCTCGCCGTCCTCGCCTCCCACCGCGCGACCGACACAAGAATGAACTCACTTGGTGGCGCAATGCGCGGCAGTGAGCACCCACTGGGTGCCGACTAGCGCGGCGCCGCACAGGTACTGGTTGAGCGAGTTGATGAGCGCCACCTGCCAGCACCACTCGCCTCGCTCGCCGTCCTCGCCTCCCACCGCGCGACCGACACAAGAATCAACTCACTTGGTGACGCAATGCGCAGTGTTGCGTAACTACCTTTAGGGGTAGTTCTGATGCGTGTTCACTAAGGCGAAATAAATCAACACGGACCAACGAAATAACGTATTATATTGTGACATGGTTAACTCTATTTACAATGATCTTATATACTATATTAAAACTAGAAGTTTATACATTGTATCACGTATATCACGTAGTGCTATCGATATTAACTGCTAACTGCAGAATACGTGTTCGTAGAAATTACAGCAGATACGCAGCAGTGAGCACCCACTGGGTGCCGACTAGCGCGGCGCCGCACAGGTACTGGTTCAGCGAGTTGATGAGCGCCACCTGCCAGCACCACTCGCCTCCCACCGCGCGACCGACACAAGAATGAACTCACTTGGTGACGCAATGCGCGGCAGTGAGCACCCACTGGGTGCCGACTAGCGCGGCGCCGCACAGGTACTGGTTCAGCGAGTTGATGAGCGCCACCTGCCAGCACCACTCGCCTCCCACCGCGCGACCGACACAAGAATGAACTCACTTGGTGACGCAATGCGCGGCAGTGAGCACCCACTGGGTGCCGACTAGCGCGGCGCCGCACAGGTACTGGTTCAGCGAGTTGATGAGCGCCACCTGCCAGCACCACTCGCCTCCCACCGCGCGACCGACACAATAATGAACTCACTTGGTGACGCAATGCGCAGCAGTGAGCACCCACTGGGTGCCGACTAGCGCGGCGCCGCACAGGTACTGGTTCAGCGAGTTGATGAGCGCCACCTGCCAGCACCACTCGCCTCGCTCGCCGTCCTCGCCTCCCACCGCGCGACCGACACAAGAATGAACTCACTTGGTGACGCAATGCGCGGCAGTGAGCACCCACTGGGTGCCGACTAGCGCGGCGCCGCACAGGTACTGGTTGAGCGAGTTGATGAGCGCCACCTGCCAGCACCACTCGCCTCGCTCGCCGTCCTCGCCTCCCACCGCGGGACCGACACAAGAATGAACTCACTTGGTGACGCAATGCGCGGCAGTGAGCACCCACTGGGTGCCGACTAGCGCGGCGCCGCACAGGTACTGGTTGAGCGAGTTGATGAGCGCCACCTGCCAGCACCACTCGCCTCGCTCGCCGTCCTCGCCTCCCACCGCGCGACCGACACAAGAATGAACTCACTTGGTGACGCAATGCGCGGCAGTGAGCACCCACTGGGTGCCGACTAGCGCGGCGCCGCACAGGTACTGGTTGAGCGAGTTGATGAGCGCCACCTGCCAGCACCACTCGCCTCGCTCGCCGTCCTCGCCTCCCACCGCGCGACCGACACAAGAATGAACTCACTTGGTGACGCAATGCGCGGCAGTGAGCACCCACTGGGTGCCGACTAGCGCGGCGCCGCACAGGTACTGGTTGAGCGAGTTGATGAGCGCCACCTGCCAGCACCACTCGCCTCGCTCGCCGTCCTCACCTCCCATCACACGACCAGCGCGAGAAGAAGTACCTGAAAGTTTTTTTTCTTTTATAACCATCATAATTTTATGATTAATGACATAATTTTGCCCTTAAATCCCTCTAAATTAAATTCGTGCATATTTAAAACCTGTAAGAAGTAAGAAAACAAACAATAAAAATTTACCTTTCACACCGCAAACATATTTGTTGTACTTTTCCGGAGTCCTCAATGTCGTCACGTAGTTTGGTTCGTATTGAGCTGAAAATTGAAAAATAAAAATATTTTTACGTAATTGTTTATTAAAAAAAAAACCCTAATGATAATGAATATTGTGGTATTATGAACACGTTCGCTGTAGCTAAGATTTTTTAGAACTTCCCCTGGTTTGGGTACGGGATTATTATGACCCAACAGTGCGTATACCTTATGGTGCGGTACGGAGTCTACTTTGCCCCGTAAGCCTTAAAAGTATTGTTTTTGGATCTGGTGCGGAACGAGGTGAAAACAGCCCTACGGAACATTACTATATTTGAGTAGATTACTATATCTGTGTAACTGCCTCTTCCCTATTTCTATTCTCTACGAATCATTTTCACGCACTAAATTTAAGATCAGCATTTAGGCGCCAGGAGCCCTACCAGTTACCACCATCTCTTATAGCAGTAATATGTAATAGTATTGTTTTAAATTTTTCATACAAACATAGTATGAAAATGTCAAAACAATACTGCAGTCTGCAGCATTACTGCTACAAGAGATGGTGGTAGGGCTCCAGCGCGTAATAAAAGTCTCGGACGAGATTACTTTGATCCCGTGTAACAGAGAACGCGTTAATGTATAACCCGGTTACAGATGACGTCACGACGTGTCAGCGCTCTGATATGGTGCGCAAAACAAAAGCGCCGGGGCGAGCGCGGAGAGGTGAAAGGAGAACGGGAAGGGGGTACGCATTCCAGCGAGGTCCACAGATAATATTGTAATCGCGTTTATAAATATTACCAATTCATCGATGGAACTACACTCACGGAGGGGCGTGGTGTGCGCGTGCGCGTGCGCCGGTGTGAGCGGCGCGTGCGCGTGCGTGGTGGCCAGCGGGTACGAGTACGAGTCGTTGCGGCTCACGCCGATCGCCTCCAGCACCTTGGACTTGGGCGCGCAGCACTGCGTGCCCGCCTTGCGGCACTTGAACACGTCCGTCATTTCCGCGTTCCCTGATCATTGAAAAAATAATAATTAGGATTTTTAGATTCAAGAATTTTAAGACAGGGCTAGTACAGGTTTTTGTACAATTTTCGAGTCGATTCGCTTCGAAAATACGAAACGGATTTCTTTATACATCTACAAAGTCAGAATGGGGTTTTAGCGGCGCAGAGGGCAATAGGGAAATTTCCCTCCACTTCCAGGCAGGTTTTGTGCCTGGGGACCGCTTGTGATCCAAGCGTGTGACGTCAGAAGTTGTATTTATAGAACGCTCGTCGAATGCTCTATCAGCGTGTGCTATTGCGCTAGTTACGCCATCTGTCGTCAGCTATCGAAGACTGCTACAGGGTGATTGCGAGGTCTTCTCCATGAGAACCAAATCCCCAGTGCGGGCCTCAAGCTTTTGCTGTTATTATTTATGCTGAAATCTTGGTAATGTACAGAATGACGTGGATGGCGGATCTCGTCGGTAAACGCACCCATCTAGGCTCCACTGAAAATCAGCGCTATAGCTTGCTGCAGCTTAATGCTGAGTGGAGACCTATGTTGCATATAATGTTCCGTATGGTAATGGTACGAGTGATCGACTAGAACGATTATACTCGTAGTTATAAGTCATAGGAGTTTAATTTCGGCTGCTGGTATTGGGTTCAATCTAATATTTAAACGTTTAGAATGTCGGTTGCTACAACTTACGGAAGCAAGTGAAGGATAACAGCGACACGATGCAGGAGCCGGGGCAGTCGGGGCGCGGGTCGACGGGCGCGGGGGTGGTGGTGGTCGTCGTCGTGGTGGTGGTCGGCCGCGTGGTGGTGCGCGGGGGGACCCTGCTAGACAACACAGAGTTAGTACAGGTTTTTTGGTTCGATTCGTTTGTGCGATGCGAGTCAACTCGAAAGATACAAAAGAGAGTATTTAGAAACATAAAGAACAATTTTAGTTTGCTATAGGTACCTAATCCCAATGCAACCTTAGTTGTAAGCCTTGCGGTGCTCGTTTCACGCACAAATCCTTTAGCCATGGTAATTCCTTAGGGGTAGGATCAAATCAAAATATCTTTATTTCACTTAGGCCTAACTTACAGGCGCTTGTAAAACGTCAATATGATATTTGTTGCATAAGTATGATAAACTTTAAAAACTTTGTAGTTCTCCCGTCTATAATCCCGTGGAATTTGTTATAAATCGAAATTCACGAATACTACTAGATATATTAGTTTTATAATTAATTCATTCAAGTTATAACTAGACTGCAATCTCATCTTAGGGTAAGACACGATGCAGCCGACGCTCGTACTTAGAAGGGGTACTCCAAATGGTTTCCACATAACACAGGGACAATAAATCGCTTGGTGATGAGTCCTTTGCGGTATAGGGTGGTAACTAACAACTAGCTGCGGCTGAAGTGAATTTTCACGAAAATGTCAAAACTGTACTGTACTGTACTGCAGCATTACTGCTTTAAGAGATGGTGATACGGCCCCTGAGCCAATTTAGAAATTATATCTAGGAATCGTCGTGATGAGAAGGTCGTCAAAAACTGAACGGAGTAAAACAGATGGATGTTAGTTACCGTGTGTTGTCGCAACAGATGGAGCCACTGTGCTTGCAGGTGGTGTGCGACAGCAGCACGGCGGGCCGCTCGCAGAACGCCGCCATGATGTTCAGCAGGCAGTAGCCCGGGCAGCGCGGCAGCGGGGCCTGCAACCAGACCACTTTTTACGACCTATGTAGTTTAAACGGTGACAACAAATTGAGCTTAATCTTGAGCATAACAACAATCCACCATGATAATTTCCTGCCACCTAAGCATTATTCATTATTGGGCCACGTTTTAAAAGGCATTGCAGCTGTCATTACTATGTAGGATGTCTCAGGGTGATAAGTGGCGAGGTACAGTGCTTTAAGTAGTATTGTATTGTCGTAAATTATACGGCATTTAAATGCCTCGGATGCATTGCAATTGGACATGGACGGACGTATTATTTGACGTCATGTAGAAGTATTGGATTGGTAAATTAACCAATAATCCATATAATTATTTCAAATTGCCTCTTTCAGTCTGGCTTCACGGTACTCACCGGCGTAGTAGGGCGCGGCGTGGTGGGGGGGCGCCTGGTAGCGGGCTCCGTGGAGGGCGAGTCCTGGAGGCAGCACGTGCCCTCGGAGGGACAAGTGGCGTCCTCGTCCACGTGGTCGCACAGCAGCGCGAACAGGCCGCTGATGCAGTCGCCTCGGCACTTTCACCATGGCTTCACGGTACTCACCGGCGTAGTAGGGCGCGGCGTGGTGGGGGGGCGCCTGGTAGCGGGCTCCGTGGAGGGTGAGTCCTGGAGGCAGCACGTGCCCTCGGAGGGACAAGTGGCGTCCTCGTCCACGTGGTCGCACAGCAGCGCGAACAGGCCGCTGATGCAGTCGCCTCGGCACTTTCACCATGGCTTCACGGTACTCACCGGCGTAGTAGGGCGCGGCGTGGTGGGGGGGCGCCTGGTAGCGGGCTCCGTGGAGGGCGAGTCCTGGAGGCAGCACGTGCCCTCGGAGGGACAAGTGGCGTCCTCGTCCACGTGGTCGCACAGCAGCGCGAACAGGCCGCTGATGCAGTCGCCTCGGCACTTTCACCATGGCTTCACGGTACTCACCGGCGTAGTAGGGCGCGGCGTGGTGGGGGGGCGCCTGGTAGCGGGCTCCGTGGAGGGCGAGTCCTGGAGGCAGCACGTGCCCTCGGAGGGACAAGTGGCGTCCTCGTCCACGTGGTCGCACAGCAGCGCGAACAGGCCGCTGATGCAGTCGCCTCGGCACTTTCACCATGGCTTCACGGTACTCACCGGCGTAGTAGGGCGCGGCGTGGTGGGGGGGCGCCTGGTAGCGGGCTCCGTGGAGGGTGAGTCCTGGAGGCAGCACGTGCCCTCGGAGGGACAAGTGGCGTCCTCGTCCACGTGGTCGCACAGCAGCGCGAACAGGCCGCTGATGCAGTCGCCTCGGCACTTTCACCATGGCTTCACGGTACTCACCGGCGTAGTAGGGCGCGGCGTGGTGGGGGGGCGCCTGGTAGCGGGCTCCGTGGAGGGCGAGTCCTGGAGGCAGCACGTGCCCTCGGAGGGACAAGTGGCGTCCTCGTCCACGTGGTCGCACAGCAGCGCGAACAGGCCGCTGATGCAGTCGCCTCGGCACTTTCACCATGGCTTCACGGTACTCACCGGCGTAGTAGGGCGCGGCGTGGTGGGGGGGCGCCTGGTAGCGGGCTCCGTGGAGGGCGAGTCCTGGAGGCAGCACGTGCCCTCGGAGGGACAAGTGGCGTCCTCGTCCACGTGGTCGCACAGCAGCGCGAACAGGCCGCTGATGCAGTCGCCTCGGCACTTTCACCATGGCTTCACGGTACTCACCGGCGTAGTAGGGCGCGGCGTGGTGGGGGGGCGCCTGGTAGCGGGCTCCGTGGAGGGTGAGTCCTGGAGGCAGCACGTGCCCTCGGAGGGACAAGTGGCGTCCTCGTCCACGTGGTCACACAGCAGCGCGAACAGGCCGCTGATGCAGTCGCCTCGGCACTTTCACCATGGCTTCACGGTACTCACCGGCGTAGTAGGGCGCGGCGTGGTGGGGGGGCGCCTGGTAGCGGGCTCCGTGGAGGGCGAGTCCTGGAGGCAGCACGTGCCCTCGGAGGGACAAGTGGCGTCCTCGTCCACGTGGTCGCACAGCAGCGCGAACAGGCCGCTGATGCAGTCGCCTCGGCACTTTCACCATGGCTTCACGGTACTCACCGGCGTAGTAGGGCGCGGCGTGGTGGGGGGGCGCCTGGTAGCGGGCTCCGTGGAGGGCGAGTCCTGGAGGCAGCACGTGCCCTCGGAGGGACAAGTGGCGTCCTCGTCCACGTGGTCGCACAGCAGCGCGAACAGGCCGCTGATGCAGTCGCCTCGGCACTTTCTGCCTGGCCTCGGCTTCGGAGGGGGCGTTGTTGTCAACTGAAAGAAATGTCATATAAAGTTTTAATCAATCTAATCAGTAGTAACTCAGTACTAGAGTACTAAGGTACTTCCTACTCTCCCCCTAGAAAAATGTGATGAGGCTTTGTGCAGAATTGCATATAAACAGTATACAATTCAAAGACATTTATTCCCAAAAAATTGCCTCATCTGGTGAAAGAAAAACGCATCAGTCCGGACGGAAAGATTGTTCGGCATTCTTGGCATAATTCCCGACGAATAAGAGTATGGTTTATTTTATTTGCAGCTGGACAACTTCACAGCATTACTGTCGTAGAAGATTACACCCTAGTCTCTATGGCTGGGCAATGTTACCAGCGCAACTTACCGCAGTAGAAGGCGGTCTCTTGGTAACGTGTTTCTTCTCATTGGGCACGACTAAGTCCGACGGCCGCTTGTCGCCGTACCCGTCCTTGGAGACACAGCACAGGCGCCCCGGCACGCACAGGTCCCCGGACGTGAGGTACGCCTCGCAGTACTGCGTCAGGCGCGACTCCACGCACACGCCCGGACAGGCAATGTTACCAGTACAACTTACCGCAGTAGAAGGCGGTCTCTTGGTAACGTGTTTCTTCTCATTGGGCACGACTAAGTCCGGCGGCCGCTTGTCGCCGTACCCGTCCTTGGAGACACAGCACAGGCGCCCCGGCACGCACAGGTCCCCGGACGTGAGGTACGCCTCGCAGTACTGCGTCAGGCGCGACTCCACGCACACGCCCGGACAGGCAATGTTACCAGTACAACTTACCGCAGTAGAAGGCGGTCTCTTGGTAACGTGTTTCTTCTCATTGGGCACGACTAAGTCCGGCGGCCGCTTGTCGCCGTACCCGTCCTTGGAGACACAGCACAGGCGCCCCGGCACGCACAGGTCCCCGGACGTGAGGTACGCCTCGCAGTACTGCGTCAGGCGCGACTCCACGCACACGCCCGGACAGGCAATATTACCTGGAAAAAATTAGCACTCAATCTACTTTAAAATTAATAAGCCATCTACTCAGACTACCAATAAATAAAGGGCCATCTAAAATCATTTCAACTACCAGCTTTACGCTTGCATCTTTTGAACATTAAAAGTTGTGTTTGCGATTGGCTTGCACTTGAGGACTCTCATGCCTGATTGAAAGTAATGATGTTGAGGTTTAGGGCGCTGTCTAGAAAATACCTATGCACCCTTCTCATGAAGGTGCTCCTTGGTGTAGAGGAACCATACTGACCGACACTGCTTATTCCAGAGTGGACTGCTCTATTCAGTAATTTGAACGTTTGTCGATGGTTTTCTATTGAGTGTTTAGATCCTGTTCATTTGTCAGGCATCAGTCTTGGGAAAAGCACCAAGCAAATGCTCCAAAAATCTTGCAAATGCAAGTCCACAATTTGGTCTAAGAATCTGCACGGTGAAAATGCTGTGGAGCCATGGGAAGCTGGTTGATCTCGTCAATACTTAATGTATTAAATAATCTCATTAATTAATTATTTATAAGATAAAAAATTTTGTTACTCACACTAGTAAAAACTATTAGGGCCTGTTTCACCATCTTATGATGAGTGATGGATAGCCTAAAAACGTATAATTTTTTGCGGCTTTTTTACTACAATACTTAAAAATATCCGACAGCCATTAGGCTTACTAGATCCTAATAGTATCCTAGTAGAGTCTAGGGTGTACCTAATAATTACCACTGTCTTTGTATTTATCGTTGGTCGCGCGCGTCGTGGTCTCGTCGTCGTCGTACGACTCGGTGGTCGTGTAGCGCGTTGTAAACGGCCTGCGAGTCGTGACCGTCGTGTCGTTACCTGTAAAGAGTGAAAAATCCTGAAAAAAATGGTATTACGAGTAATTTGCTCCGTAATCGTAGGTAGCTTGTACTTATACGGCTAATGGGTTGAACACTACTGATGAGACCAAATCCCGAAAAGCGTCTGGTCTTGCCAACTTTAATGTGCAGTCAGCAATGACCAACGAACCAAAAAAGCTTGAACCCTCAGTACATCTGATTGGACTGAAAAGTTGCTGAGCCAAATGTGTATGGTTTTTTTACTTCATATAAAAACCAACAAAAAGCCATACTATAGAGTGCAAAGAAAATTATATGCCTATACTTAGGTTAATCCACGGGGTTCAATCAAAAACAAGTAATCCTTCGAGTCGATTCCAATTGTTTGCGCGGATAGGTAGCTCACAGCAAACACATAATGATGGTTGAAAATTGTATTGCATAGATCACATAATTAATTTCAAAGAAACGTGAAAGCGCGTTACATGGGCGCTGCAGTGATTCGCCATATATAAAATTCTCTCCGGGGTTCACACGCAACACGAAAGTCGAATAGGGATTGCATGGTGATGCATCTCATGTCCCTTTCACACGTACTATAGATACACATCAGGTCGAAGCGTCGCGAATAGTAATACAATTACTATAGTCTATAGCAGGTCATCTAGACACGCGGAAGTGGGTTCAAGCCAAGTTAAAAATAGACAACTGTTGAGAAGGGCAGCGAACGTGTTGTATACACGAACCATTTGGATCTACTTTGGACCCCATTTTAGTTTATAGGCACTTAGAGCGCAGAGAACTCACCGAGTGGCTCGTCAACGCAGCACTTCATGGAGGGGTTGGGGCACTCCACCGCGTCCAGCACGTTGGAGCAGATCAGGGACGCCAGCGCGTGCATGCAGACGCCAGCACAGAGAGCGCTGAGAACTCACCGAGTGGCTCGTCAACGCAGCACTTCATGGAGGGGTTGGGGCACTCCACCTCGTCCAGCACGTTGTAGCAGATCAGGGACGCCAGCGCGTGCATGCACACGCCCGGACAGAGAGCGCAGAGAACTCACCGAATGGCTCGTCAACGCAGCACTTCATGGAGGGGTTGGGGCACTCCACCGCGTCCAGCACGTTGGAGCAGATCAGGGACGCCAGCGCGTGCATGCACACGCCCGGAGAGAGAGCTCAGAGAACTCACCGAGTGGCTCGTCAACGCAGCACTTCATGGAGGGGTTGGGGCACTCCACCTCGTCCAGCACGTTGGAGCAGATCAGGGACGCCAGCGCGTGCATGCACACGTCCGGACAGAGAGCTCAGAGAACTCACCGAGTGGCTCGTCAACGCAGCACTTCATGGAGGGGTTGGGGCACTCCACCTCGTCCAGCACGTTGGAGCAGATCAGGGACGCCAGCGCGTGCATGCACACGCCCGGACAGAGAGCTCAGAGAACTCACCGAGTGGCTCGTCAACGCAGCACTTCATGGAGGGGTTGGGACACTCCACCTCGTCCAGCACGTTGGAGCAGATCAGGGACGCCAGCGCGTGCATGCACACGCCCGGAGAGAGAGCTCAGAGAACTCACCGAGTGGCTCGTCAACGCAGCACTTCATGGAGGGGTTGGGGCACTCCACCTCGTCCAGCACGTTGGAGCAGATCAGGGACGCCAGCGCGTGCATGCACACGCCCGGGCAGAGAGCGCAGAGAACTCACCGAGTGGCTCGTCAACGCAGCACTTCATGGAGGGGTTGGGGCACTCCACCTCGTCCAGCACGTTGGAGCAGATCAGGGACGCCAGCGCGTGCATGCACACGCCCGGACAGAGAGCGCAGAGAACTCACCGAGTGGCTCGTCAACGCAGCACTTCATGGAGGGATTGGGGCACTCCACCTCGTCCAGCACGTTGGTGCAAATCAGGGACGCCAGCGCGTGCATGCACACGCCCGGACAGTTCTTGGCGTCCACCTGCGTGTCCAATGTGTCCAGTAGACCTGGAAAATTTAATAAAGGGAATGCGTGAGTGTCGGGGAGAGTTCAGTCTATGGAATTTTCGTGGATTTTCATCAAGTCGAGTTTTCATAATGGAAAAAGCCATTTTTTCCCACCTAACCTCCTCCGCTGTACTGCCCGAAAAGAAACTTCGTTTCAAAAATTAGTACGTCACGTGATCATTAAGCGATAATTCTCATCCATTTTTTTTAATTCCGTTCAAATCCAATCCACACATGGAATCGTATTATCATTCGTATCGTATCAAGGCCCTTTAAGAAAATCGTAAGTTTCCACGTCATCGTAATCGGAAACAATTTTTCCTGCTGATTGGTTCGCTGATTGCCGTCGCTGAATGGTTATCGCCTGTCAGTCAATCGGGGGCAGAATTCGCTAACGATCACAATTGAATACGTTTTTCTTACGCAATCACCCGCGTCTTTTTTGTCCTAAAATAATATTTTCGGGAACGAAAGGGAATATTTATTATCCACAGTCGAGCAAGATAACAAATAAAGGTGCTACAAGACACGAACCAATCACAAAACATACCATTATCTATAATTACATCTCACGATACGAGTACCATCTCCGTATCACCGCACGACCTTAACCTCTATTGTACTACAATAACAAAGTAACAGCCACTTGGTTATGCACCTGCAAGCGAATCTCAACCTTATGACCTACAAGATATCGGTCACCCCACTGAACCGCGGCCCACATTCCGATCCCGGGCCTAACCGTTAGATGCTCCCAAAGACAATCTTGTGGTCGGAGCCTAATGAAAGGAAAACAGGTAGTGGCCCAATTTAAAGGCGGCAGCCTTTTTTTATAATCGATCATGTAATTAGATTAAGAGGCTACTTAAATCTTTAGCTACAAAACCAGCTGTTCTATTCTTGAAAATGTATATCCCTGAAACAGCTGTCAGATACCTGTCATACCGAAGATGGCATGCAAAATTGAATTCTATTGCACCTGACGAATTGCATAGATGTACGCACCTATGCAATGCATAGATGTACGCTCGTCGCTGCTTTAAGTATTTTTGCAGAATAGCACGGTTGTACCTACCACCTTTAACAGGAAATGACAGTTTCGACATAAATTTGCGGAAAAAAATAGTAATGCATTTGCGACAAAATAAAACAATGGCAATCATTGAAAATTATTTTAAAAACAAGAGTAATTGGCAAAGTTGGCCATACTATCTTAAGAGAATGACAAGGGGGATTAAATTATACATCGATCAATCAACCTTAGCAACGCAAACATCACCAGCCAATTGGCACCATGGCTGCATTATCGATGCAAACATTAATAAATCAGTGCCCGTGGGACTCGATCGATGCAAGCATTAACCAATGAGCTGCATAGATATTACCTCATCAATTAAATAAGTATATTAGCAGAATCACGCAGCAGATGCCAAAACAAAAGATGGCCGGACGTTGTTTCTGGGACATCTGAGCCAGATTGGACGCGGTACAACGGTCTAGTATTGTTGTAGCGATTAGTGCAACATAGACACTTTTGTCTACCTGCGAGCAGCGAGTTGGAATTACAGTCAGTACTCTGCGAATCGAGAATGATAACGCACGTGTCAAAGTTTGAATAAAATCGCACACCTAAGTTAAACTTTGTTCGGTGTTTTATTTATATCACTTCGCGAGTGGTCAACAGTTGTGGCTCCCACCTCCATCCAGAGGAGCCGCAACAGCTTTATCCCTTACGTACGTACTAGGGCTACTTCGTAATTAGAGACGTTTCAAACAAAAATAGGCTAGGTAGAGGTTCCTATCCTTGTTATTATTAAGACAGCCGAAGGCGATACAATATGGCTTCATTTTCGTATCTATAGTTATAACAGACGGCGCTCGCCGCGCGTAAATTTAACCGTACAGAACTAGAGCGTTCGACTTGCCCGGCGCGCGGCAAGCATCTGAAATCTTACCGTCTTGACGTCTACTTGTACCCCGGCTCCACACGCTCGCCGAGTCTAGCCGAGCGGCTGCGAGTGTGAGCGAGAGGTTAGTACCTACCACTCACTCACACTCGCAGCCACTCGCCTCGCCTCGGCGAGCGTGTGGAGCCGGCAGTAGAGGTGGCGATCACGTGATAAGTGAGCATGGCCTGCATTGCTATTGTTTGCAAGTTTTTGAGGCGATACATAATATCGCCTTCAGTGTACAACTTGGATCGCCGCGCACGCACTCCCGCGCACCGTTACCCGATGAGCTAACGCGGAGAAATCGCCGCGCCGCCGAAAACGAAAGTTCCCGGCTTGACACCGACCGCGCCGACCCACCGACCGAACGACCGACCGACCGACCGAACGACCGAACGACCGATCGAACGCACCGGCAACTGTCGAACAGACGTTTGATAACATAATACTCGCTTCTATAAATCCATTCCTTATAATTACGTTGGATGGGTAGAAGGTTGAGTGAGGTTGAAGTTCATTGTCGGCAATTTCCCTTATTTGGGACCAATATGAAGTAAATGCATGCATGTTTACTGGCTCATTTTTTTACGGTGGTTTCATTTTAAGCTTTTATGAATTATGTTACGGAATCTTTAATAGTTTGTACACATACGCACATAAATAAATAACCGTTTGCACCTCTGTTTGCGGCAATTTTATACACTCGTAGGATTGCAGGTAGGCTCGATACATTAGACTTCAACGCGCTTGAGGCACCACGAGCGCGTTGAAGTCTTTTTTGTTTTGTTAAAAAACAATATGATACACAGCAGGACAGATTAATTTGTTTTGCTATAATCCGCTACTTGAAAAGATTCTGTATGATCAAATATGCAGGAACACCGCCTACATGAAACACCACACATAATTCTCCTAACACTTTCTTCGACGTACCTACGCTTCGTCTCCGACATCCTCAGTAGATTTTGACTTCACAATAAGAAATAATAGTCTTAGATTTCCTATTTTCTTGCTAATTACGGATTTCTGCAAAATAACGCCTGCTTCCATTCAATAAAAAAAATTAAAACCATATTTTGTATCTAGAATCCAATCATGAAATAAGTGTTCACTGGTGATATAGGTCGACTAATCTCAAAATGAATGACCCTCCAAGTGCTTCACATTTTGAAAAAATAATGTAGTGGAGGGCTGTTAGACGATCAGTGGGCCTACCTTTGTGACTTAAAGTAATGTTATTGTAATATTGTTTTAAAATTTCCATACTGACATTGTATGAAAATGTCAAAACAATATTACAATAATATTGCTTTAAGTCACGGTGGTAGGCCCCCTGTACCTATAGTCACAGCGTATGAGCATGCAACATATTATGTAGGTATTTAAAGGAATTCATTAGTTACAAAATTTTCTATTTGTTTGAATAAATATTGTGGTTTAATATTGTGTCCTCATAGCATTCCCTAAAAATGGATCAAGTCGTCCTTATAACTGAACTAGCTGTTGCCCGCGGCTCCGCCCGCGTGCAGTTCGTTTTTTTTACAAAAATGTTTCCCGTGGAATTTCTTAATTTTTCCCAAGATAAATGAGTGGTCCCTGGGTTCGATGGACCCGTAAAGGAGTCTTCTCCCAATCTCTCCTGTCAACGTGCTATCTTCTTTCACACAATTTATCTATATCTTCTTTGGTCTTTCTCTACTTATACACTCTGTCGAAATCGCTTATGTTACTCAATTCGCATGGAGTAAGACAGAGTGGGGCGTGTCATCGTGGATTGTAATATCTATACTAACCAAACTTATCTTATTCTGAGATGATACCAACGCCCAGATATTGTAATTAAGCATTCTGATGCACTGCTGTGTACGTAGCAACCCGTTCCTGCTACGTACGGGTTATCTTGTATAGTTATACCTAGTTGCACGATCAAAAGGACGATTTAAACTGTCGATATTTCAACCCCGTTTTGATTGTGCTACGTAGATAAGTAGCTATAGGTTTTTTTAAACATCCCACGGGTGCTCTCAAATTTTTCAGGATCAAAAGTGTCTTAAATGTTGACCGGGCATATATATAAAGTAGGATCATAAAATAACATTTAAATTCGTTACTTGAAAGACGTCTGCCTCCTCTTTTTTCTGTCTTTTCCTGCGTCTTTTCCTGTTTTTGTAATGTTTTCTTTCCCGCGGGAACTCGATTGGATTAATAAGTTTTACTATATATATATTTTGTTAAAGAGGCAACATAAGGTATCAGCATAACAAATTTTACTAAATTAAGTTCATTAGTTGTTGTTTACAAAGCTGTTAAATTAATTGCAGTTTTTTAACTATCCCACGGGAACTCTTTATTTTACCGGGATGAAAAGTATCCTATATGTTGACCAGGGACATAAGCTACCACCACACAAAATTTCATTGGAATCGGTCCAGCCGTTCCAAAGATTAGCCCGTACAAACAGACAGACAAACAGACAAACAGACAAACAGGGAAACAAAAAATTTGAAAAAAAATTAAATTAGTTCTATTTCACTACTTACATCCCCCTGACACCGTTTTTAGCATTTTTTTTATTTGTACAGAAATTCGACCTCTACAGATTTATTATATGTATTGATGATTGATTGATGATGATTGATGATAATGACTTCTTTCCCTATTGAATCTTGAAAATAAGTATTTCCTAGGATTTCACAGTTTTAATTACAAAATTACAGAGGGCGGAAATTAGGTAAGTACAGGATTTTGTGCGAATTTAAAGTCAGTCTGACATGCAGCTGTCTATAGATGGCGTTTGCTGTAAATGTATGGATGAATTCGCTTCGTTTGTCGCACAAATTCGATTCGATTTGTCAATAGTCGACTCGAAATTCGTACAAAAACCCGTACTAACCCTATCGATTCCCTTATTGTTGCGAGCGCAGTGCCGGCAGTTGGGAAAGTAAGTGCCATATCGCACTGAGTCGGTCGTAGTTCTAGTATTTCTAGTTGGGCTGCAACTTGGTGCTAGAAAGTTCGCCGCTCAACCACTTTTCAGATCAATAAGGTTATAGTTCTGGAAGTTTAATGTGTGAAGTAAATAAATAAGTGGATAGCAATATAATGCCAATCTTTGACCTTAAATCACGCCCAAGCATAGTAACTTGTAGACATGAATTCGGTAGTAAAATAAAATTAAGAGGATACATCATCAGATACAAAATTAAGACCATCCATCCTTTCCGAGTAGTTTTAATTTGTCTGTGAAGCTGGACAGCCCTCTTTGGAGGGCTTGGAACGGTGCACACACCTGCACCAGGAAACCCCCACCTGGTGTATGATATTTGGGTAGGTATAGGTTAAGTTTTTAAATAGTTTCACTAACATTACTAACATAGAATAAGTACCATTGTTAATAATGAATAAGTACTAACATAGGATAAGCACCATTGTTACTAACATTACTAACTAAGGATAAGCAACATTGTTATATAAAATTTGTAGCCGCTGTTTTGTATATTTTAATTTTTATGGGCTTGCCTGAAATAAAGATTTATTACTATTATTATTATTATTATTTAATGAAATCATCAGCCCATCCTTTCATTGGTCTGCCAACATTCCGTTTTCCTTCTGATCCTTTCCTGCACCGTGTGGTTTCTATGTTCCACCTTTTTATCCATATAACGTGCGATGTGTTCTCCCCATTTCCATTTCAGCCTGAGTGCTTGTTCTAATGCGTCAGTTAATTTTGTTTTCTGTCGAATTGTAGAGAATCTAATCGTGTGTATAAATAAACCCTACAGCCGTTTTACACAAAAAAAAATATTAGTGGAAATATTTTTCTTCATATCTAGTAGATAAGTTAACGATGAGTACTTTTCAATCAAATAATTTCAATTAGCAATAAATATGTACACGAATCATTTATCAAATAACTTTTGTCAAAAATCTGAAAACAGCGTGCGAACAGATTTTCAGTGTTATTGCTTTCTCGCGGGTCGACGACCTCCACGCAAAAACTTGTTTTATAGTCGCTGATTGATCGCGGACGCGCGGCGAGCCGGCGCGACCACTGAATGGACTTGCGATCATATTGTACAGACGAGTGCAGGGACATGGTAGTCGCAACTCTCGCTGCACGCGGGGCAATAAAATAGGGAGACTGCGCGATGCGCCTATAACCATATAAGCTTTCTTTACGGTCTTCATAGATAACACTCATTGAAATTAAGATGTAAGATGAGAATGTAAATCTTAAGATCTTAAGATGTTTAAAAATTGGATTAAAAAATTGATTTTGCTTAAGCTGCTGTGGCGTGTATGTGTGTTTGTTGATATCTTAGTCAGTCAGTACTCAGTCGCCATTCCAATAACTTCCAGCAGTCAATTGCAACTCAAGTCAAAAAATCCCTATACCTCTCCATACTTAATCCACGTTTAACCCACTGAACCAATTTTGATGATATTTGGCGCTGAGATAGATTGAAACTTGGGAAAGGACATCTATGACTTATGAGTATATTTTTATTCCGAAAAAAATCCATAGTTCTCGGAGATGTTTGTTATTATAAAAACCCTCTTTATCTACAACCACAACAAACTTCCTTTAAGGACGATGGGTACCATCCGGGCACGAAAATTCAAATTTTATTTAGTTTTTTGCTCATAGTGGGCTAATTATACATCGAAGGTTAATGGCAATGTGTTTTGCGGGCACAGAATTTATGCATCTACATGTTTTTAATAAAAACTCTGCTCAATAATACTCATTTACTTCATATTGGTTCCCGATAGCTCGAAATCTGGGAAACTGCAAAAAATTATCTTTCGGGAACCAATATGAGATGAGTGGGAACTTTCGAGCAAAGTTTCTATTAAAAACATGTAGATGTATAAAAAGTAGGCCCGCAAAATGCATTGCCATAAATCTAAAATGTTTAGTTAGTCTAATATTTGCGAAAAACTAAATAAAATTTGAATTTCGCGGGCTGGTAGGGCCGCAACACCTTAAGTATATGGCAACATAGAGACGACCGCATTGCGTGTTAGATTATATTAGCGAATTGAGAATACTCGCGTACTGTCATTAGATGAGAGGTTAAGAAATATATATATACTCGTATAATACTATGCCTGCATAATATAACTTGTTGCCAGATGTCGTTTTCGATAGAAATTGGCTGTGACGTAATCTATCTGGGCAAATATAAATGTTTATGTTTCTATTATGTAATATTATCTATTACTTACTACTCGTTCGCAGAAACTTTGCCGATGACCGCAACCGCGACCCATAGTCGTCTGACATCATAGAGACTAGAGTACATTGAATAGTAAGGTAAAAAGACTAGCGCGGGTCGCGGTCGTATGTAGTAAGAGGGGAAGTCATCATCGGCAACGCTTCTGCAAACAGTTTATGCAGTAGGTCAGTATTTAGGTATTTTTAGGGTTGCGTATCTCAAAATAAAATAATACGGAACCCTTATAGGATCACTTTGTTGTCCATCTGTCTGTCTTTGTCTATCTGTCTGTCATGAGCCTTTTATTTCAGTAACTATTACAGATATCGACTTTCTTTCCCCGTCATTTCTCCCACAAACAAGAATAGTCACTAGCAGAAATCTCATAAGTGCATCCTTGTCGGTGCACCTGTCTTACCTATTTATCAAAATCTTCTCACTATTGGTAATAAAATAAATAAAGTGTGGACAACAATTTTTATTATCTTATAATTATTTTACGAAGTCTAGGTAAGTTTATTGGTGAGGATGCGTTGCACTTGTACATTCAAAAGTAAACTAGCTACAAATTGACTAAATGCGCAAACGTCGAGTTTATGAATCTATGGACTAAAGGCTATAATAATGAGTAACATTAGGGACATCTGAATCTCGGAAACGGCTCGAACGATTTTCATGAAATTTAGTATACCTACAAGGGGTTTGGGGGCGATAAATTGATCTAGCTAGCATTTATAGAAAATGTCGTATTTACCAAAAAAAAAATATATAAATCTATACCTGACATCTATTGGCGAAAAGTAAAACTATTACAGTAAACTCCTGCTGCCATCTATTGCTGAGTAGTTGTAATACTGCCGAGCAAAGCTCACTCACTCAGATATTAATTTATTGTTTCGAAATATCTATACCTACCAAAAAAAATTCTGTGGAGATCTGAAATAATACTTTTGAAATCTATGGTAAGGTTTTATAGCAACGCTCCGGGTATCTACCACCACCACCGGCTCATCTCAGTCAGGTGCTGCATAAATTATCACACAAACAGTGAGCAGTTGATAACGGGCGGACGAGAACCGTTAGCGGCCCCCGCACTTTGCGCTGTTCTATACGCGTACACGCGTACTTATTTAGTTACTAAGTATGTATACATACTACTAACTTAGTTACATCAATGACGAAATACGCTGTGAGTTACATACATTGGACGTCACGATTTAAGTTGGACGAAGCTCAAGATCCTACTTACTTGAGAAGGATCATCTTTATAAAAAGTTTTTTTACTGTACCTATGTAAATTCACGCTTGACCACAGTCTCACTTGATGGCAAGTGACGATGGAGCATGGTAGAAGATGAAGCGCTTACCTAGAAGATGCCTTTTCTTTTTTTTTAAGGTTCACAGGTCGGGAAACACAGATTTCGGGACAGCATTCCAAACCTTACCCATGTGCACGAAAAATTAAGAAGCCATAGAGTATATTTATAGAATATATGGAAAACCTAACCGCTTTGTGTGTACTGATCTACTGATGCACAGTTTCTTAAAGGTAATATTATCATCCGCGCGCGAAAATTTTAGTAAATAAATATGTCAGGACATTATAACACATATCGCAATGTAGACCCAAAGTAACCGATAGTAGAGTAATCAAATACCTGGATATCGATATCTGTACCTTGGGTTATGGGTACGCAGCATCGCGCCTGAATGTTAAATAGCTTGGCGGTAAGTCTTTCGCGACTAAACTTCGACAGAGCTAATCTTGAAATTATAAAATTCCAAAACAGTCCGTCCGAGTTTTTTAATTATTTTCATTCCAGACCAACGGCATATACGCGTCAGTAAAAATATGAAAAATGCAAACAAATAACTGTACTACAAGTGTAAAACATACAATATGTAGAAATAGAAATCGACCGCATACCTGCGGACTCCGAAGTGAACTCGAGAAAATTGCCTCCTAGAAATATTCACATGATTCGGTGTAATTCATCGATGCTAGCAAAGTGGAAATTATCACGTGCAAGTTGGCATGAAAATGACAAAATCTTACTTAATGCTTGTTTTTAACGTAAAAATTGAAACTTTTCATTTCTATCAGTGTTTTGGAATTTGCTTATTTTTTGATGTAATAATAACTAATTTAATACACGACTTTTTTATCTACACAAGATTTTTAATAATTATTAACATTAAAAAAACAACTTTAATCGAATATGAAGTACAACAATATAACATAAAATATAATTTTAAGACAAGCGATATTTCATTAGGTACTCCATTTCAACGTAACTTAGTTTCATTGCACGAGCACTGGTAATAAAGCTTGTCAAGTTGAATTTTATTTAGCCAAGGCAAGGTTGGCTGAGGTAACCAGGATTTTCCACACATAATATACTTATATCAATATGAACCTTCCCCTAACATCGAAACCATGCGGTTTAGGACTCATGCTCCTGTAGGGTCCTCTATCAGAGGGACACGCGAAGAAACGTCAACTTTTTTGCCGATAGCCAAAATTTTAACTTTGACACTCGATCAAAGCTAAGTAGGTGTTTTGTATGAAATGAAATGAAAAGAAATGAAATGAAATTCTTTATTTCACATAGGCTTAGATATAAGCTCTCATGAAATGTCAAGAGTCTACCACCAGGTTCGGAAAGCAAGTTTGCACCGAGAAGAAAGAAGAAAGAAAGAAGAAGAGAGCAAGAAACTCAGTATAGATAGATTGAAATATAGTATAGATTGAAATTTCAGCCATGGATTCCGAAAATGTATGAAAATAATTAAGAGAGATAAGAGTTTCATCAAAACTGTTAGGTATTGGGATTTCCGATGACACGCCTGTTCAAACTAAGTTTCTGAGAGTTCTTACGTGCTCTGAACTGAGAAGAAGCCCACAAAAACTCAGCCATGAACAAGAAACAACAAATCAGTAGTAGTACCAGTATCCAGAAATTAGTTCTAACTATTACTTTAAGAAATTATTTTATACGTATAACAATTTTATACAATGCAAAAACAGCGACAACCACCGAAGCATAGTCGTATACAAGCACGATACGGTATTGTTTACGTCGGCAAGATAGTTCCAACGTATCTCCGTTATAAGAACCTATACCTACTCATTACGAGCCGAGCATAGGTACCTACTCATACATAGCGGTTTCAAATGCCATCGCCAAAATTAGTTAAACAGGTAGGTACGATCAATTCAACCCGCGTCCGACCTTCGGCGATTAATATGTAAGTGGGTCAGTCTGACCCAAAAGCCCGCCGAGCGACCCATCTCGGCGTCTGAGAGAAAGTTGGCAATAACCTGATAGGAAGGAACTGGCGAATGACTCATCCTGGGCGCGAATGCCGGGCAGCGCCAGCAGCAGCAATGTCACCCTGGTCACTGACATGGTGCACTGAGGAACTGACACTGGTCGCGGTCACTGTCAGCCGACTGTCAACTGTCAAGGCGCATAGCGACCGGTCGCCGACTCGCGGAGCTCTTGACTGGGCTGGTGAAAGAAAGAAAGGGGCTCGACGCGTTTCGAGGTCATAGATTATGCGGCGTGAAAGTCAGACGCGGAATTTGCGATGGCAGATGCTTCGTGGTAGGTTTTTGTAGGAAAAACACTTGCTTGTATTCTCTTGCGTAGTTGGCTGAAGAAGGTCTTTGTTTGTAACAGATTATGTCTGGAAATCTGGATCGCCTTTATCAATTGATACGGAAAAACCGAATTAAATACCTTAATGAATAAGCTTTTGACTTCCTAATCCGGAAAAAAACAATCATTACTTTTTTACTGATTATTTAAATATCCTCTTTTCTTTTTGAGTCAAGTTATGAATCTTATGAGTATGATTCCATCTTCTAGAGTCCAACTGTTTGATGTTTCCAATACATGACTCGTCACTAAGAATCTAACCCAAAAGTAAAACATATAACATTATATTGCGGTTTTTACCAATCCTTTGTGAATCATGGAATTTCTTGGAATATAAAGTAGCCCATGTTTTTATCCAGGATATATGCTGTGCAGGTGTTTACTAGTTGTAGAGTGAGGGTGTACCAAACGTTTGTACACACAACACACTTATATAAACTTTAGGCTTCATATTTCAACATTAGTGGGCTTCTTCTCAGCGGCAGGGCGCGTTTGGAACCCTCGTAAACTTAGTTTTAAGTCGTGAATGGTTATCACCATTAAAGTGACCATGTAAACAAAACGACGTGTCATAGGAGCCTTTGTATGCTAGGCCTATATGAAATAAATAATTTTTCTATTCTATTTCTATTATGATGGTTTTTTAATGTTGGTTTATGATAAATCTGTCGCATCTACACAATCGCCTGCTCTTTGCTCGAATCGTCATCATTTAACGGGGAAGAGCGCTGATGCCGTGTATCCAGTCAGGGGCATTGGCAAGCGAGCTGGCCGAGTCACTTGAGCAAGTGACGAGCAAGTACCGAGCAAGTGTTCTAGGCGAGTGGTGACGCGTCGGTGATAGTGAGCGCCGGATGAATGGACGACTGCTAATTTAATTATAGCTGTAGATGCGAAAACATATCTCGATTGTCGAGTATTGAAATTTTCTGTGTACCTACTGTTACTAATTATGCTGAGTTTTAGCAGCGATATAGTCCACGTAAACTAGTCTTTAAAAATGTAAAAAATATATTTAGTTTTTACGTGTTATGTAAGAAAATCCAGAGACACTCAGCGCAGCGGACGATTGAGAGAGTTATGCTCGGGGTATCTAAGCGATCAAAATCAGAAATTAGGAGGACGCCCAAAGTCTTCATTATAGCTACTGAATAGCAATGGGCGGGGTACATAGCATACATGATACAGGACCGATGGACGTTGGAGACAAGTTCTGGACTGACGAGTCCGCACTAGAAAGTGCAGTGTTGGCAAGTTCCTGAAACTAATCCGTGACTGAAACTAATGAACGAACTGACGTGTTGTCTAATGGACGCGTCCACAACTAATATAAATAACATAACACTCCTTTTTTGGACAGTCGTGTAAAATACAACTTGAATATTTTTATTTTTCACATAAGCCCAACTTCCATTTCAGATTCTACCGCACATTCGGAAAGTACCTAGTTTTGCACCGAGAAGAACTGGCAAAAAAGTCGGCACTTTCTTATTTCAGGGTTCCGTACCCAAAGCGTGAAAAACGGAACCCTAGTACCTACACTCTAAAAAAAAATTAGTTATTCCTAACAAGGTAGTGTTTATTGTGATTAAACATCTTGATTCCATACGAGCCTAACAAGAACACAGATACATCAAACAAGAAGATTTTGATTGTTTATCATAATTCAATAGACTAGGCAACTGTATTGCTCCTATTATTGTTACATAACTAAGGCAATTAAGACCTTATTCAATATTAACACGTTAAATTACTATACTAACTATGTCTTCTAATATATTTAACTAAGACCTTGGTCAATAGTAATATGTAAATGACTAAAATTATTAATTTATCTTAGTAAAATCACCTAATACCTTGGTCAATATTAATATGATAATGACTAAAATGACTAATTGATCTTAGTCAAATTAACTAAGACCTTGTTCAATATTACTATTAAAACAACTAAAATGACTTATTCATCTTAGTCAAACTAACTATGATCTTGTTTAATTTGAGCCTCATAAATATTTTGAAACGACTATGAAACTTGTTCAATTCTATTAGGTAACATTATTATGACAACTACTTACTCTTGTTCATATGCACTAAGACACTTTTGCCCGTTTGCACTAACATTTTAAGTGACATCTAAGCCCTTAGATGACAGTTTTCATATACAACAACCACCAGTCACCTAAGGACTTAGGTGTCACTTAAAATGTTAGTGCAAACGGGCATTTGTCACATAAATCACTCTCAACCCACAGAGCACTTTTGAGTTCACACTTTTAATTCTTTAAAGTGTGATCTCAAAAGCGCTCTCTGTGTTATAAGATTGATTTATTTATATGACCCTCAGTTAATCAAAGTGAATTAGATATCTTATTTACTGTCGATTTAACTAAATATTAAATATAACTTAATTATGTTCAAAGATCAATGTCTCTAAAAAATTCAATCAATATAATTAATTATATAAGTATCTAGTAATAAATATAAAATTTATATAATAATTAAATTTAAAATTAGTCTCATTAATTATTACAATTAACATATTATGTGTAAGTGATATATTTGAGATAAAATAAAACAAAATAAATTGCAACAAGTTATTTATTAATTTATTATTAAATAGTACAGCGCAACGTTACACATTTTTTACCATTGCTTAAAATATTAATATTACATGGTATCGGAGATACTAATGAATTGTAGAACTTGACAACCTTCTGTGCTGTATTTGACTCTAACTTCATAACAACAGAAATGGTTGTCAAACTCTAATGTTGGGAATATATTTAGATGAAAACTCTGCTTTCCAGGCCCTCCAGCATCGCATGAAAAGCGACCTGGGACCCGCAAGAGGGATAATCTCTTGGATGTCGTCACTATTCAAAGCTGATAGCGCTTGTATCGTAATTTGTTGTTCTGAAAATAACATTTTTTGCCATTTAAATATGTAGTGTACCTCACGTGTACCTATGTATCTACTACTGGGCTATACCATAGATTTATATATATAAAATCATTGGGTTATATTAAGTTTGTACTACAGTCGTTTACCAAAATACCAAAAAGATTTATAGAAAGAGGCCTTAGAGATCGAGTCGAGACGCGAGCATAGTTTTATATCCTAATATAATATTATAAAGGCGAAAGTTTGTGTGTATGTTTGTTACTCCTTCACGGCTCAACTACTGAACCGATTTAGCTGAAATTTGGAACATAGGTAGCTTATAACCCGGATTAAAACATAGGCTACTTTTTATCCCGGAAAAATCCGTAGTTCCTGTGGGATACTCAAAATACCAAATTTTCTAGAGCAATCTATAACTACATCTATACATAGATTGTTCAAGCGAACTTGCTTCAAAGCATGTTTAAACGTTGGAATAGGAAACGATAACGGGAAAATGACGTTTCCCTTAGAATTCATGAAAAAGCGAATTTGACGCGGGCGGGGCCGCGTCAAATTCGCTTTTTAATAAATGTGAAAATGGCCACTATGTAGGTTCTGAACATAGCACTGTACGCATTTAACAAGTGTGTTTTAGTTGAACAAGGGGATATGGGATAATAATGCTACGAGTATAATGCTATAAATAATGCGTAATGCTATAAATGTGAAAATGGGTACCTGTATTATAGGTTCCGACATTACAACTGTTTCGCTATTAGCATTTTGTGTTTTAGTTGAGCAATGAGATACAGGTTAATAATATTATAACTATGAAAACGGGTACCTATATGATATAGGTTCTGAACTAACATCTGTTTCGTTACTGACTGATTAGTAATGCTATAATTGTGGAAATGGGTACCTACCCATAAAGGTTCTGAAAGTACAATTGTTTCGCTATTTATAATGTGTGTTTTGGTTAAGCAATGGCATACAGGTTAATAATGCTAAAAAGGTGTTCCTGTATAGTTTCTGATATTAGAACTGTTTCGCTATTAAAAAATTGGTTTTAGTTGAGCAATAGAATATGTGATAGTAATTATGCTATAAATGCGAAAATGGATACCTATAAGGTAAAGATTCTGAAATTATTTCACTCTTAAGCGGATACGTTGATTTTCTTTTCGTCCTTCTCACATCGTAGTTTTCGATGGAAATTATAAAAATTGAGATTTTGGAGCAATTTTTGGGAGAACTTTTTGGCGAGAACTTTTTATCCAATCGTGTTTCTGAAGTTAGGTTAACACATATGCTGTTTTTTTTTCCAGAAAATCCAGGACTCCCACGGGATTTGTAAAACCCCGAAATTCACGCGGGCGAAGCCGCGGGCAAAAGCTAGTTATAAATAAACGAGACTATTTTTTACACAGTAAGGCATCGTCGATTTTCACAGAAAGTAAAAAATACCTAATTAAAATGGTTTAGTATAACGTCTTCACTTCAAACAAAATAACCGATCGAGATACTTACGATTGAATACTGGTAGACTGGTATGAGCTCCTCCAATTCCCAGGTCTTGAGAAGTTCCTTTACATCCTCCACCCTCCATCCACCATACGAGTAAATAAAACGTATAGTACCAAAATGAAAAAAACACGCTGAATTTCAAGTACGGCATACGAGTTACACTGACACCGTTAGAATTGTAACTGATTTTGTCTTTTGATTTTGAAGGAAACATTAAAAAAAAACTATCGAGTCCTGGGTCGCCGCTCCCCGGACCCCGCCTCTGTACCCCTTACACTCCCGCGCGGGTCTAGGGACTACGTGACTTTATTGTCCAATCTACTAATATTAAAATAGTCGTTTTAAATATGAGCGTCTTAGTTGAATTTAACATTTTTAATTAATAATCCAACAATGTCAAGTAATAAAAAATACCATTATAACTTTGTTGTCTTGAAGATTTTAATTTATAGTCGATTTAAATAAGAAAAATTGAATAGTTTGGTAATGAAAATCAATCGAAACAATTATTTACATTAGTTATGTGAATGACTATATTCTACATTGATTCAATTTACGTACATGTTTAAGCTAAATAATAAAAAATGATCGTATCATACAAAGAAGTAAATAATAATAGAAACAACGTATTTATTTGTTAGGGTCAATAGACATACCTACATTGTTAGCTTAATCAATAATGAACTTGCTGATATAACTAATCAGCTTTTGTTGTTAAGTTTATTATCATAATTGTAATAATTAATTTATCGTCAACTAAGAGAAAATCAGTCTTAGTTGGCTTTTATTTTTTAGAGTGTATAACTGAGACCGAACCGTGATACACACTTAAAATTTTCACAGATGATATAGTTCCGTTGCCTGTTTTATTAAAAAGATACCTATAGATGCATAACTTTACACTCGCAAAACATAGGTATTGGACGGGTATATTGCCATGAACCTACGATGTAGAGTTCGCCTACTATTTGCGAAAAAATACCTACTTAAAATTTACTTAAATTAAAAATTAAAACTAGCTATAAAATTAAACTATATCTAAATTAAAAACTACGTATAAAACTAAATATATACAATTTAAAAAACTAAAAATATTATTAAAGGAAGATACTGGCAGCGTTCCCCCTTTGAATAGCAAGGCTAATTCTTTGTCTGATGTAGCTGCCAGTCTCCTGTGATGTCGGCTAACCTTTTTGTTATTTCCTTAAAAAGGCAAGTAGAGCTAAGACCCCACGGACTTAAAATTTAAATTTCGAGGGTTACTTTGGCCGAAACGCCTTAATAAATTACTTTTACATACTACAAATACTAAAAGTATTATTGCCCGAGCAAACCAAGCACGGGTGAGGTAGTAAGATAGATAGATAGATAGATAAACTCTTTATTGCACACCACAGAATAAAAAAGAAAAAAAAGAAATAAATAAATTAAATACCTACAAACAAACTTAGGAGTACAATTTGGCGTAAGTATCATGTGGTATGTGAATCACTATCAATGAAAGTGGCTACACTGTTTGCATAATTGCGAGTTGTGACTAATGAGTGTTCCCCGAAATGAAATAACTTTCGACTCGCTTTTATCCTTTCTACTTTCCGGAAAATCCAAAAGATATCAATGTAAGACGCCATAATAGCCCAGTGGTTAAAGGATAATTCCAGAAAATGGGCTAAATTTGCGTCACTGCATGAAGAATCTTCTTTCAAATTTTAATATTGCATATATTTAAATTAGTGAAATGTACTTATTAGTACTTTTGAAAAAGGGTTCACAAGTATTATAAAAATAAGTAATTAATCGTTTCGCAAACATGTGGAACCGCCATGCCACCTCAGACTACAGTGCATGCCACTTATAAAACTTAGAAAATCAGATTATTACAATTTCCCTGTTTATATCTTACTAATCTTTTTTTTTTACATAATATTGAGAATATTTCTAATGTTTTACTGATGATTTGGTTAAGACCCAAGTTATAGCCCAATTTTTTCTTACTCGCGGTCAGGATTCAATTTAAGAATATGCACTGACTTTCCTATGGTCAAACATCTTTACCTGTCGGTAAAGGACACTAAACTGGTAGAGGATGAACTTGGTTTATCGGTAAAGGAAAATAATGCCAAAACGTTCTTTGCCATAATATTCTCGAATGAATGCATGAAGTAGAAAATCCAGCTACCTACACATTAAGTGTTAAAGGCACAAACAGATTATTATTTAAGTAATTTTTAGTGACCAGTAGGTTGAAAACTATCGGTACAGAAAAATGGCAATTACTTACCTAATACTTTAATATCTAAACGTCATGTAAGTACCTATGTATTAAAGGTCTCTTGTCTTAAATTTACTCCTGGCTCATATAAATAATTAATGTATATTTTACGGGAAAAATAAAATCAACTCATACATGTGTCTATCATACATTCTTGGTAGTCAAAAAACAATGTTATGTTTGCGGTTCAGTTTCTTATGATTTTAGCTTTTCTATAGTAGGTAAGGTAGGTAAGTACGTTACCCTCGGTGTGTGAAAACGACTCGCACTTGGCTGGTTTTATTTACTCTTGTATACATAATTAAATAAAATAAAATTATAGGCAGCGTAGGCACTTGTAACTTCGTAGTTCGCGATGTTTCTATATATTAGACATCAACGCGCTCTAATCTACTCTACGCTATAGCAACTAGCAAGGAATACGTAATAGTACCTAACGGTATATGGATATTTAAATCCATGATGACGCGCCCCACTCTGTCAAGCTCCATACGAATCGAATGAAAAAACATAAGCAGTTTTGACAGAGTTGGGCGCGTCTTAATGGATTGAAATCTTAATATATATAAATCTCGTGTCACAATGTTTGTCCTCAATGGACTCCTAAACCACTTAACCGATTTTAATAAAATTCGCACACAGGGTGCAGTTTGCTCTAACTTAAAAGATAGGATAGCTTAAATCTCAATTTATCTATTTTTTTATATCCTTAAGGGCAAAACAACGTTTGCCAGGTCAGCTAGTATATATATATTGACTGTACAGGCAGGATGTAAATATCGCAGCTCACAGCACAAGCAGTCGTGGCCGAGTGGTTAAGGCGTCTGACTCGAAATCAGATTCCCTCTGGGAGCGTAGGTTCGAATCCTACCGGCTGCGGTTATTTTTATCCAAGAAAGCAAAAATTCAACGAGTTACAATGAAATGTTAGAACAATTAATGTCTTGTGATACCTATGTCAAGAGTGTACGTGGACCTTTGCACTGGGTTTAAAGTCACTGTTAAAAACATCTAAGTTATAAATCAGGGTTATAATAATATTACATGCATTAAATATAAATATTTAAGTTTTACAAGAGCCTGTACGTTAGGTCCATGTGAAATAAAGATATTTCGAGTTTGAGTTTATCACATATACGCGCAATAATTCTATGAAGAGGTCAAATCTAGCTTGCATGAACTAGCAAAAACTTTTTTCAGTGATCTAGCTTTAAAATAGATATAGAGCGATGGGACTGAATGGATCTTCACTACAACTTGAACTGAGTTATTGGGTCAAGTAACTCTGTATGACAAAAATAGAATGAAATCGAATAGTACTCTGTATTCGGTTACTCGATAAATCTAATAGTCGGCACAACTGTTATTAAGTCGGTTTGACGTTTCTAGTTAGTATTTTATATGTTCTAATTGTTAATTTAGAAAGGAAAAGAAAACAAAAACATTGAAAAAATGGACTTTTATTTCGAACAAACAACTTTATTCTTTACGACTATGTTTAATTATTATTATTTACAAAGTTAATGTCAATAAACTAAATACATATAATTATAAAGACTCGAGCCCGAGAACTTAAATTAACAAAAAAAATCACAAAAGGCACTTACAATTTGATTTAGTAGTTTAGTTTAGTTTAGTAAATTGTTCTTCTCTGTTTCTGTATTCTTGTTTAGTATGTGTACAAATGCTTGTGCATAATAAAAAACACGAAAAAAATGTTTGATGATGCTGTGTAGCTGCCTGTTTTCTGTGGTTAGTACAGGTTTTTGTACGAATTTCGAAACGACTCGCATCGCACAAACGAATAGAGTTCCTCGATACATTTTCAGCCAACGCCATCTATTGACAGCCGCATGAAAGTGAATAAATCAATAATATTCGATATTAGAGAATATTAGTTTGTTGCTCCTTCGTGCCGTAACCAAAGATAATTTAATTAGGGTAGGTGACTATAAGCAGTGATAGCTGAGTGGTTCTGACCTCTGCCTCTCATAAGGAGGTCGCGGGTTCGAATCCTGGGCACGCACCTCTGACTTTTCCGAGTTATGTGCGTTTTAGGAAACTAAATATCACTTGCTTAGCGGTGAAGGAAAACATCGTGAGGAAACCTGCATGCCTGAGAGTTCACAAAAATGTTCTCGAAGGTGTGTGAAGCCCGCCAACCCGCACTTGGCCAGCGTGGTGGGCTATGGCCAAACCCCTCTCAGTCTGAGAGGAGACCCGTGCCCAGCAGTGGGACGTAAAAAAAGGGTTGAGAGAGAGGTGACTATCTCCGAATAAATCCCAATATAGTCCCAAAAATAAATTCTAGATGGTGTTGAATTGAATATCACAGAATTATAAGTTTCACATTGACTTATACTCTAGATGGGGAGGACCGCGCGAAAAAATGTCACCAGTTTATGGGAGCAAAACCCCCTCCGGCGACAGTAGAAAGCTGTAAGCCTACGCAGTATTTTGCAGGAGATTCGACACATGGCGCTACATTTTCTTGTATGAAGAAGGTTTAAGTAAAATGTTCGGATGGGCTATTTTGACTATTATTATCAATGAAGTTTCATTAATTTATAGTTTCTTTGCCGTAACTACCGAACCGATTTGGCTAAAATTTGGAAACAAGATAACCTGGATTAACACAAGTATTTTCAAGCCCTGTAAGGATTTTTTTAGAATTGAAAGAATAATAACTTTAAAGATTAAGCAAGCGTTAATATTAACAAAACAAATTATTACCATTATTATGGTAAGTTTACACATAGAAAAATGATTAAAGTTGATTAAATTTTCGATCACACAACAAAATGAACACAAAAAAATTTAATTTACTTTCAGGATTCACGCTTTAATTAATTATTTTATGCTAGGACCAATCATTGAAAATTAAGATAATAAATAATTATTATCATGTTACTGGACAGACTTAATGCTGTCATAAAAAACCCTTTAAATGATAAGTTACATCTTATAGTAACTAAAGTTCGTATTACTCAAATCTGTACATCTCAATATACTTAAATTATTTTTTATTAAAAAAAGTTATCTTACGTTATTGCCTAAAAAAACTGTCAAAATAGTATAATGCTAAATCAATTTATTCAACTTTAGATTCACTCATAAGTAAAAAGTAGAACCCAGAGCCAAAAGGAATTAAGAAAAAAAAAAGAAGAATATTGTCTTTGTTTCACAAACACTATGTGTCTTTGTTTTATGATGTGCATACAATTTTACGATACAATCAAATATGTCCAATCACATAAGAAACTTCGCTTTGAGCCTTTTTGAATTAATTGTACAAAAATATATGATTTCCCATTTCTTTAATGCAGGTAAAACCTCATTCTGCAAGCTTCTGGACTCCAGGCAAATTAGCTCAGAAAATATTCTTGAAGTATACAGGGTTACTCGGCGTACATCAGACTAACAACTTTTGTTAGTTGTATGTTTGTTTAATTGTAATTATTTGTTGTTTGTATGGGGTATCCTTAGAATCCTTACATAATTCCGAGTAACATAGGCTATATTTTTTTGGAGAAACTAGTTTTACCACAGGGCAGTTGTGTTTTTTAATTTTTAATTAAATTATTTACTTGTTTTTCTCACTAAAGTTTTATGTCTGTATGCACACCACAAATCACCTCTTACACTAAACTACACTAGTCGCACTAAACACTAGACACTACTCGAACTCCATGGCGTTCTTCATGTAGGCGTCAAGTTCTCGGTCGAGCGCAGTTTTGGTGCTGGCCATGTACTGGTCCAGCTGCAGGTCTAGCTCCTCCTTCGTGGGCAGCTGCTTTTGGGATCTGGTCTGGACACCTTCTGGAAGAAGAGGTAGGGTACTGTGGGTGTTGTGGGATTAAATACTTGTAATGTGCAAATTATTTTGGAAATACCAACTGCAGTTAAGGGGCATGCGGGTGTGCCCGCGAAATTCAAATTTTTTGTGGTTTTTCACGATTTTTAAGCTAATAACACATGATAGACTTATGGCAGTCAAATTGTGAGAAATCCAGTATCGTCTTCACGTGATTATATAAAAATCTCTGCTTGAAAGTGTCAAGTTAAAGAAATTAGTCCGAGATTTGCGAATTACTCACTTCAAACTCGATACTCGGACTAATTTCCTAGGAAAGACATTTTTATGCAAAGATTTTGATATAAACATGTGAAGATGATACTGCCATTCTTGCAAATTGACTGCCATAAGCCTATTATGTCAAATTAGCGTACAAATTGCAAAAAACATCGAAAATTGTGAATCTCGCGGGCAGACTCGTTGATTTCACATTAACTGTGGTGTGAAACAGTAACAAACATTCAAATTTCTCAAATTTCACATTATTATATCTAATACATAAAATTCTTATGCCAATTTTTGTTACCAAACTCGTCGGAAATGGCTCTACCACTTGTTATGAAATTTTCTAAGTATGTTTGAGAGTCTGAGAGAAGATAGTAAGCTAAGTTCCTAAGGGCAAAACATTGTTTTCCAGGCCAGCTAGTAAAATATAAAATTATCATATCACTGTGTTTGTAACCAAATTCCTCCAAAACGGCTTGAACAATTTTAATAAAATTTTTGTCTATAATTTGTAGTTAGGTAGTTCGTAAGTTATTTTTCACACCCTAAACGGCCAAACAACGTTTATTCCTGGTCAGCTGATTATGTTATTTCAGGTTTATGAATAAGGGGTGTGTTTGTGTATTAGTGTGAATGAAATGAAATTCTTTATTTCACATAGGCTTAGATATAAGCTCTCATGAAATGTCAAGACTCTACCGCCAGGTTGGGAAAGCAGGTTTGCACCGAGAAGAACTGGCAAGAAACTCGGTACTTGCTCTTGAAAAAATGTCTCAATACACAATTTTAAGTACATAGTATGAAACAATATTTCATGGTTTACTAACCTCTCCTCGCTCCCCGCCCTTGCCCGCGCGCCACACCGCGGTTGTGCTGTCCGCGTGTCGCACCACGGTTGTTCTGCCCGCGCCCACGCCCGCGGCCGCGCCCACGCACGTTCTGCCCATTTTGCCCACGAGCCATTCCTCGCTGTCCGCGCGCCTGCCCACGCAACTTTCCAACTATTTGCTGTCTACCGCCGCGTGCCCTGTGAGTACAATACAATAATTGTTGTATTTTTAGGGTCCATAACAAAACTGCAAAAATGCTACAACTTTATTCATCCATCCACCTGTCTGTCTGTCTGTCTGTCTGTCTGTCACAGTGGATAATTTAAGTACCTATTAATACTACAACATGTATCTAGCCGCATGTACACAGCTTACATGCTTATTAAATCGTATCTATCTGAGCGGATTTTTCAGGTCAAGCATGATGACAGTTCATTGTACCTGTACCCAATGGAAGAAAGAACAGAATTCTGTCACACCAAACGACTGTGAAATATTTGGGAATACACCTGGACCAAAGATAAACGCAACTCAATCAATCAGATATGTATGTAATCCACACAAATTGCGACTTGTTGTTCGTAGGTCTTGAACATATTAATATTTACGTCATGCTACAGTTGCTGGCACGTATCTTGGCAAGTCGCTAGAGACATGCTTTTGGGTCTCTTCGGCTAGAGCGGGGAGCGAGGTGAACGAGGTAGCGAAATCGAAGTGCGCTATTGGTTGGTCATTTGATGTTGGTTGGTGTTTGTTGTCTTTCTCGCACTGAAGTATACGATGCGCAAACTTTCCCCCACCACGCTAAAACCTTGCCAATTTACGTGCCGGTATCTGTACATCTGTAACTAATCAGTAGTCACCTCATCCTGCCCCTCATGAGGCCCATGCGGCCGCCGCGCCGTCGGAAGCCGCGCCCGCGCCACGTGCCCTGCGACAGGCTGTTGAACGACGTCGACCTGCTGCAAAACAAACATTTTTCTTCCTTTGAATTAAACATTACAGTCAAAAGTTTTTGTTTAGCAGAGACAAGCGGAGATGCGCTACGAAGATGTCTAGTTATTTCTACTAGTCGAAAATGATACAAGGGGGATCTTCCTGATAGGGAAGTCAATCATCTTGCTGTTCCGCCAATCTCATGCAATACATCTGCTCATAGTCTACGGACTGATTGCAAGATTTCCACATCACAAAAAAAAGTTATTTCCACTAATGCAGAGGAGATGAGTAACAGAGAAAACCTGTGTGTAAAAGAGATGGACAAGCTGTGTGGCCAGTGGCACCACTCAACTTCGATCTTAGCATGAAATTATGTTCCGTTCAAAACCAATAATTCCCTCCAGCATCAGGTGGATGTCATTGCGCGCAGTCTCAGGCAATTAAAGGTATGTACGTGTAACGAGCAGTTGCGGACATGTGCGATGCGGGTGAAGTATGCAAATGTATCACTATAAGTTAGGCATGCATTGTATTAGTAAAGTAGTCTTAATAAAACACTAGAATCGGTCAGACGCGTTTAATTAACAAACTTCCCTTCACCCCGCACCTCATGGCGACCCCGCGCAGGTCGGCGCCGGGACAGCGCTGTATCAAGTGACCGGCGAAAAGTGCGAGCGCAGCGCATTCCAGTGTGCCTTAGTGCATCGATTTAGAGTTATTTAATTTTAAAGTAATAAGACGGAATGATACCAAGTATTGTTTTAAGCCGCTCGTGTACCCAGTTAAAAAAGAAACATGGGAACCCAGTGTAGCAAATGCCAGTGTGAACAAAAGGAAATGGTAGTCAACCAACATGGTATAGAGCAATCAACCAGTGCTGATCTAACGACGCATTTTTATGTAAATAACATCTTAGTTTCCACGATAATTGGATTGTGTGTTGTTGCTATACTCATAATAGCGTATAAAAATTATAAAAAGTGCCACGCAAAGATGATACAAGGAGAGATAACAAATAGTGCATTAAGGAGAATGCAGATGAGATGGTCGGGCCGCCGAACCGGAAACCAGGAACGAGATGGATCTCCTAATCCGGCATAGTTCCAGAATTCGAGTGTTCCAGTGTAGCGTTAATACGGCTGACAAAAACCTGTGTTCAATTTCCGTAACTTAAAAAGTGTAGAAAGTGCAGAAAATGTGTGTTAAAAGTGTTATAAAAGTAAATAAATAATGAACTAAATAATAATAATAAGACTTATAACAGTGCGAGTTAGCTATCCACAATAGTAGACACTTATAATACTATTTTATTTTATCGAGATAAGTATATTTAGTTCTAGGATAAAATTGTTTAATTATTTTAAGTCATAGGGAACCCTAATGTTCTCTATTGTAATAATCTATGTATGTAATATATTATAATATTGTCTCTAATGTGTGTCGAGCAAAAGGTTCTTAGAAATCTGACCCGCGCGCAACTCAGCATTTCTATCAAGGCCTGTACCTAACTGTGCTTCAAGTAGGAATAATTTAAATTGGAATGAATGAAATATGATACTGTACCGTGCGTGTTACGTTGTTTGTTACAAAGTTTTATTAATATATTATGGCCGATAGGTTAAAAGAGTTCTATGAACAATTATTGGAGATACGAAAATATCTTATAAAAAAGGGACAAAGTAGATATAAATGTTCGGTTACGACAATTAAATTAAAAGAAGCGAATGTATTGTTAGATAAATGTAAATTGTTATTATCTGATTTAAGTAAAAGTCAAGATAAAAAAGAGCTGGAGTTAATTACGGATACATACGAAAATATTTGTTCTTTATTTTCTGAAATATCTAGTTTGTGTACCTTACCAAGTTTTGAGCTAAAGTTAGGAAAAATGGATTTCGACGTGAAAACTGCCTGTAGTTTAATTCCAATTTTAGATGATAAGGAGGACACTACGAAACGATTGATTGATGCGGTAGATATGTACGCCGACATGATCAGTAAGGACAGTCAACAGTTATTAATAAAATTTGTGCTAAAAAGTAGGTTATCGGAGAACGCTAAGCTACGAATAGGCTTGGGTACTACTTATTCTTCAGTTAGTGACATGATAAGAGATTTTCAAAAAAAATTACTATCTATAAAATCCTATACGGCTATACACAACCAGATACAATCTTTAAGTCAAGGCTTCAGAACTATTGAGCAGTATGGCTCACAGCTGGGAAAATTAATGACTGATTTAAATATTTCGCAGTCCGAGGGCGACGCAACTAAGAGCGAGGTCCTAAAACCCATTAATGAGAAAATGATTGTAAAAAGATTTGCAGATGGTCTCAGAGACGAAAGGTTAAGTACAATCATCACTGCTCGCAACTATACAACTCTAAAAGAAGCCATACAAGCAGCCAAGGACGAGTCCACTCTGTCGTCGTCTACTTCCAAGTCGGGTGAGATAATGAAAATGACCTCATCATCCAGAGGTAGGTACAATCATCGATCTTCTAGATTTCAAGGACATTATAGAGGCCGTGGTCATCAGAATTACAACAAAATTAACCCTAATTACCAAAATAATTACAACTACAAGATGAACAGATACCAGGGGTACTCCAGACCTTTTCAGTATGCTCCTCGAGGTCGAGGTAAATATGTTGTATACAATAACAGGCGCAGTTATAACAACCGACGCGGTGGAAATTCTTTCAACAGGAATAATCTTTTCGCGGTACAAGGTAAGAACGGTCAAACAGCTACATGTACTGCAGAGAATTTACAGCAAAGAGGGGATGAGAGAGAAAACAATCAGTTTTTTCGGGATTAGTAATTTAGTTTTAGCTTGTAGAGGTAATGCAAAGTTTGTTAATTTTTACATAAATGGTAAAAAGGTAGTATTAATGATAGATACAGGTGCATCGATTTCGGTAGTTAAAGAAGATGAACTCCCAAGATCATGTACAATCCACCAAGATAATTTAGTTGTTAACGGGATTGGAGGTAAGATTCGTTCTTCTGGCTATGTAGTATTAGACTTACACGTTTCCACGAAAAACAGAATTCAAAATAGGTTTTATACTTTTAAAAATCTACCAATCATAGTTGATGGAATATTAGGTCTAGATTTCATGACTAAATATAAAACAAACATTGATTTAGACAAAAATTTATTAACGATTAAAATACAAGATGAATATTGTGTATTACCAATTTATGACCAACCTGATTACAGCAATTCACTGTGTATTCCCCCACGGAGTGAATCTATTCATTATGTTTATGTAAGAACGGAATTGGAAGGTGATTATTTTGTTAGTGCGAAAGAGATAGAGAAAGATATATTTTTGGCTGGTACGATTGTTCGACCCAAAAACAAAAGAATTCCAATTAAGATTTTAAATATTCGAGATGAAGAAGTAAGATTAAATAATTTTGAATTGAATGTAGAGCTTTTAAGTGACTATAATGTTTTTAGATTTAGTCAGTGTGCTAGTAATTCAAGCCGTGCTGCCACCTTATTACCATTACTAGGCTTAGAACATTTAAACAGAGAGGAAAAAGAATCTATTGAAAGAATTTGTACAAAATATTCAGACATATTCTTTTTGCCAGGTGATAAGTTAGAAACTACTAATATTTGTGAACAATCTATAACATTAAAAAATAATATTAACCCTATATATACAAAGCCATATAGATTACCACAAGCATTAAAAACAGAAGTGAATAAACAGATAACAAAAATGCTTCAAGATGATATTATTGAGGAATCTACTAGTGAATGGTCGAGTCCAATACTTTTGGTACCTAAAAAGTCTGAGGGTGTGAAAAAGTGGCGTTTAGTTATTGATTTTAGAAAACTAAATGAAAATATTGCGGATGATAAATTTCCGTTACCAAACATTAATGATATTCTAGATTCTTTATCAGGTTCTATTTATTTCACTCATTTAGACCTCCAACAAGGATATTACCAAGTAAAACTGAGTCCTGAAAGTAGGAAGTATACTGCTTTTTCGACTAGTACAGGACATTATCAGCTGAAACGCTTGCCAATGGGACTAAAATCTTCATGTAGTGCTTTTAGCAGAGTCATGTCGATAGCGATGTCAGGATTGACTTTTGAAAAGTGTTTTGTTTATTTGGATGATATAATAATTTTTGGAAGATCGTTAGCTGTTCATAACAAAAATTTAATTGACGTTTTTGAAAGATTAAGGAAAGTCAATTTAAAGTTGAATCCAATTAAATGTCAATTCCTTAAGAAAGAAATTTTATATCTTGGCCATTTGGTTTCTGCTGATGGTGTTTCACCTGACCCTGAAAAGACTAAGGTTTTAGAAAAATTCCCAGTGCCTCAGAATACAGACGAGGTAAGACGCTTTGTTGCCTTCTGCAATTATTATAGAAAGTTCGTGCCATCATTTGCAACGATTACCATGCCTTTAAACAATTTGCTAAAGAAAACTGTACCTTTTGTCTGGACACCAGAATGTCAAAATGCTTTTGAATTTCTAAAAACTTCTTTGATGTCTCCTCCTATATTGCAATACCCAGATTTTTCAGAGACAAATAGATTCATACTACAAACAGATGCCTCAGACCTATCAATAGGAAGTGTTTTATGTAACAGCAATTTAAGACCTGTTGCTTATGCAAGCAGACCATTAAATAAGGCAGAAAGAAACTACCCAGTAATACAAAAGGAGTTAACCGCAATTGTATGGGCAGTCAAATACTTTAGACCTTATTTATTCGGTAGAACTTTTACTATTATGACAGACCATAAACCTTTAATTTATTTATTTGGCATGAAAGACCCTTCAAGTAGGTTAATTAAATACCGTTTGGTATTGGAAGAGTATGATTTTGAGATAGTATATGTGAAAGGTAAAAACAATGTTGTCGCAGATGCATTGTCTAGAGTATGTATAACATCGGATGAACTGAAAGGTATGAATGAGGAAATTATGGCTGTGATGACTAGAGGACAAAAGAAGAGAATGGAAGAGGACATTAAGAGGAAAATGGAAGAGCAAGTTAAGAAAGAGCAAGCTGTGATTAGTAATGACACAGACGAGTGGCCTGATCAACCACGAGTCGTGGAATTATTAAAACAGCCGTGTGATTCTATTGAAATGAAGTTAGTAAAACAAGATATCATAAAAAAGTTTAAAAGAGATAAGGTAGAAATAGAAGAAAAAGAGTGTTTTGTTTACGTTCCAAGTAGAATGTTATTATGTATTAATCTTGGCTTTAGGTTGCACTTCTCGCGAGCCGAATTTGCAACTAAGCTCAAAGAATTTTGTGAAAGAATAAAAATAAAAGAACTATGCATAGTGAAAGATGATGAAAATAATGAATTTATAAAAAAATTATGTAGTGAAATTAAATCACGTGAGGAATGGACCGGTCCCCGAATATGTGTTTTAAAAGGTATTAAAAGAGTTTTTGATGAGAGAGAGAAAGAGTTTATTCTAAATGATTATCATTTATTGCCCACAAGTGGACATGCTGGAATGACTAGAATGGCAAATAACATTAAAAGGCGATATTACTGGCCAAATTTAGATAAGGACATTCGTAAATTTATAGGTAAGTGCGAAATTTGTCAGAAAATGAAACAAAGTAGGCATACGAAACAACCTATGACTTTGACTACAACTGCGTCAACGGCATTCGAGAAAATCTTCCTCGATTTAGTTGGACCGTTGGATAGAGATGAGTATGGAAATCGTTACATCTTAACTCTTCAATGTGAATTAACTAAATATATAGAAGCGTATCCATTACCCAACAAGGAAGCGGTAACTGTGGCGCAAGCTTTTGTAAATAATTTTGTTTTGCGTTTTGGCTTAAGTAAGTCCATAGCGACTGACAGAGGAACTGAATTTATTTCAAAAGTTATGGAGCAGACATGCAAATTATTAGAAATAAAAAAGCTAACATCAACTGCATACCATCATCAATCAATCGGTTCTCTCGAGATAGCTCATAAGCATTTAGGTGCATTTTTAAGAACTTATTGTACTAATTCGGGTTATTCATGGTCACATTGGTTACCATTTTGGTGTTTTAGTTATAATACTTGTGTAAACACACAGACTAAATACACTCCATTTGAACTTGTATTTGGTAGACAATGTCATTTACCAGATAGTATAAGTTGTAATGTAGAACCCTTTTATAATCATGATGATTATAGTTCTGAATTAAAATATAAGTTGCAAGTAGCTTTAAGAGACGCTAGAAATAATTTGATAGCATGTAAATTAAACAGGAAGGATAAATACGATAAATCGTGTAATCCTGTATACTATGACAAAAATGACCTTATTTTAGTAAGAAATGAATGTGCGCGAAAATTTGATTGTGTTTATGATGGACCATTTAAAGTGTTAGAAGATTTAGGTGTTAATGTTAAAATATATAGAGATGGTAAGATAGATATTATTCATAAAGATAGGACTAAGAAGTTTAATAAGTAACGTAGAGTAAAAAAAAAATTGTGCTTATTATTTTTTTTTTCTTTCACCCCCGGAGGTGAAGTATGCAAATGTATCACTATAAGTTAGGCATGCATTGTATTAGTAAAGTAGTCTTAATAAAACACTAGAATCGGTCAGACGCGTTTAATTAACAAACTTCCCTTCACCCCGCACCTCAATTATAGTAAATGAAGTATGCAAATGTATCACTATAAGTTAGGCATGCATTGTATTAGTAAAGTAGTCTTAATAAAACACTAGAATCGGTCAGACGCGTTTAATTAACAAACTTCCCTTCACCCCGCACCTCATGGCGACCCCGCGCAGGTCGGCGCCGGGACAGCGCCGTATCAAGTGACCGGCGAAAAGTGCGAGCGCAGCGCATTCCAGTGTGCCTTAGTGCATCGATTTAGAGTTATTTAATTTTAAAGTAATAAGACGGAATGATACCAAGTATTGTTTTAAGCCGCTCGTGTACCCAGTTAAAAAAGAAACATGGGAACCCAGTGTAGCAAATGCCAGTGTGAACAAAAGGAAATGGTAGTCAACCAACATGGTATAGAGCAATCAACCAGTGCTGATCTAACGACGCATTTTTATGTAAATAACATCTTAGTTTCCACGATAATTGGATTGTGTGTTGTTGCTATACTCATAATAGCGTATAAAAATTATAAAAAGTGCCACGCAAAGATGATACAAGGAGAGATAACAAATAGTGCATTAAGGAGAATGCAGATGAGATGGTCGGGCCGCCGAACCGGAAACCAGGAACGAGATGGATCCCCTAATCCGGCATAGTTCCAGAATTCGAGTGTTCCAGTGTAGCGTTAATACGGCTGACAAAAACCCCGTGTTCAAATTCCGTAACTTAAAAAGTGTAGAAAGTGCAGAAAATGTGTGTTAAAAGTGTTATAAAGGTAAATAAATAATGAACTAAATAATAATAATAAGAATTATAACAGTGCGAGTTAGCTATCCACAATAGTAGACACTTATAATACTATTTTATTTTATCGAGATAAGTATATTTAGTTCTAGGATAAAATTGTTTAATTATTTTAAGTCATAGGGAACCCTAATGTTCTCTATTGTAATAACGTATGTGTGTAATATATTATAATATTGTTTCTTATGTGTGTCGAGCAAAAGGTTCTTAGAAATCTGACCCGCGCGCAACTCAGCATTTCTATCAAGGCCTGTACCTAACTGTGCTTCAAGTAGGAATAATTTAAATTGGAATGAATGAAATATGATACTGTACCGTGCGTGTTACGTTGTTTGTTACAAAGTTTTATTAATATATTATGGCCGATAGGTTAAAAGAGTTCTATGAACAATTATTGGAGATACGAAAATATCTTATAAAAAAGGGACAAAGTAGATATAAATGTTCGGTTACGACAATTAAATTAAAAGAAGCGAATGTATTGTTAGATAAATGTAAATTGTTATTATCTGATTTAAGTAAAAGTCAAGATAAAAAAGAGCTGGAGTTAATTACGGATACATACGAAAATATTTGTTCTTTATTTTCTGAAATATCTAGTTTGTGTACCTTACCAAGTTTTGAGCTAAAGTTAGGAAAAATGGATTTCGACGTGAAAACTGCCTGTAGTTTAATTCCAATTTTAGATGATAAGGAGGACACTACGAAACGATTGATTGATGCGGTAGATATGTACGCCGACATGATCAGTAAGGACAGTCAACAGTTATTAATAAAATTTGTGCTAAAAAGTAGGTTATCGGAGAACGCTAAGCTACGAATAGGCTTGGGTACTACTTATTCTTCAGTTAGTGACATGATAAGAGATTTTCAAAAAAAATTACTATCTATAAAATCCTATACGGCTATACACAACCAGATACAATATTTAAGTCAAGGCTTCAGAACTATTGAGCAGTATGGCTCACAGCTGGAAAAATTAATGACTGATTTAAATATTTCGCAGTCCGAGGGCGACGCAACTAAGAGCGAGGTCCTAAAACCCATTAATGAGAAAATGATTGTAAAAAGATTTGCGGATGGTCTCAGAGACGAAAGGTTAAGTACAATCATCACTGCTCGCAACTATACAACTCTAAAAGAAGCCATACAAGCAGCCAAGGACGAGTCCACTCTGTCGTCGTCTACTTCCAAGTCGGGTGAGATAATGAAAATGACCTCATCATCCAGAGGTAGGTACAATCATCGATCTTCTAGATTTCAAGGACATTATAGAGGCCGTGGTCATCAGAATTACAACAAAATTAACCCTAATTACCAAAATAATTACAACTACAAGATGAACAGATACCAGGGGTACTCCAGACCTTTTCAGTATGCTCCTCGAGGTCGAGGTAAATATGTTGTATACAATAACAGGCGCAGTTATAACAACCGACGCGGTGGAAATTCTTTCAACAGGAATAATCTTTTCGCGGTACAAGGTAAGAACGGTCAAACAGCTACATGTACTGCAGAGAATTTACAGCAAAGAGGGGATGAGAGAGAAAACAATCAGTTTTTTCGGGATTAGTAATTTAGTTTTAGCTTGTAGAGGTAATGCAAAGTTTGTTAATTTTTACATAAATGGTAAAAAGGTAGTATTAATGATAGATACAGGTGCATCGATTTCGGTAGTTAAAGAAGATGAACTCCCAAGATCATGTACAATCCACCAAGATAATTTAGTTGTTAACGGGATTGGAGGTAAGATTCGTTCTTCTGGCTATGTAGTATTAGACTTACACGTTTCCACGAAAAACAGAATTCAAAATAGGTTTTATACTTTTAAAAATCTACCAATCATAGTTGATGGAATATTAGGTCTAGATTTCATGACTAAATATAAAGCAAACATTGATTTAGACAAAAATTTATTAACGATTAAAATACAAGATGAATATTGTGTATTACCAATTTATGACCAACCTGATTACAGCAATTCACTGTGTATTCCCCCACGGAGTGAATCTAAGCATTATGTTTATGTAAGAACGGAATTGGAAGGTGATTATTTTGTTAGTGCGAAAGAGATAGAGAAAGATATATTTTTGGCTGGTACAATTGTTCGACCCAAAAACAAAAGAATTCCAATTAAGATTTTAAATATTCGAGATGAAGAAGTAAGATTAAATAATTTTGAATTGAATGTAGAGCTTTTAAGTGACTATAATGTTTTTAGATTTAGTCAGTGTGCTAGTAATTCAAGCCGTGCTGCCACCTTATTACCATTACTAGGCTTAGAACATTTAAACAGAGAGGAAAAAGAATCTATTGAAAGAATTTGTACAAAATATTCAGACATATTCTTTTTGCCAGGTGATAAGTTAGAAACTACTAATATTTGTGAACAATCTATAACATTAAAAAATAATATTAACCCTATATATACAAAGCCATATAGATTACCACAAGCATTAAAAACAGAAGTGAATAAACAGATAACAAAAATGCTTCAAGATGATATTATTGAGGAATCTACTAGTGAATGGTCGAGTCCAATACTTTTGGTACCTAAAAAGTCTGAGGGTGTGAAAAAGTGGCGTTTAGTTATTGATTTTAGAAAACTAAATGAAAATATTGCGGATGATAAATTTCCGTTACCAAACATTAATGATATTCTAGATTCTTTATCAGGTTCTATTTATTTCACTCATTTAGACCTCCAACAAGGATATTACCAAGTAAAACTGAGTCCTGAAAGTAGGAAGTATACTGCTTTTTCGACTAGTACAGGACATTATCAGCTGAAACGCTTGCCAATGGGACTAAAATCTTCATGTAGTGCTTTTAGCAGAGTCATGTCGATAGCGATGTCAGGATTGACTTTTGAAAAGTGTTTTGTTTATTTGGATGATATAATAATTTTTGGAAGATCGTTAGCTGTTCATAACAAAAATTTAATTGACGTTTTTGAAAGATTAAGGAAAGTCAATTTAAAGTTGAATCCAATTAAATGTCAATTCCTTAAGAAAGAAATTTTATATCTTGGCCATTTGGTTTCTGCTGATGGTGTTTCACCTGACCCTGAAAAGACTAAGGTTTTAGCAAAATTCCCAGTGCCTCAGAATACAGACGAGGTAAGACGCTTTGTTTCCTTCTGCAATTATTATAGAAAGTTCGTGCCATCATTTGCAACGATTACCATGCCTTTAAACAATTTGCTAAAGAAAACTGTACCTTTTGTCTGGACGCCAGAATGTCAAAATGCTTTTGAATTTCTAAAAACTTCTTTGATGTCTCCTCCTATATTGCAATACCCAGATTTTTCAGAGACAAATAGATTCATACTACAAACAGATGCCTCAGACCTATCAATAGGAAGTGTTTTATGTAACAGCAATTTAAGACCTGTTGCTTATGCAAGCAGACCATTAAATAAGGCAGAAAGAAACTACCCAGTAATACAAAAGGAGTTAACCGCAATTGTATGGGCAGTCAAATACTTTAGACCTTATTTATTCGGTAGAACTTTTACTATTATGACAGACCATAAACCTTTAATTTATTTATTTGGCATGAAAGACCCTTCAAGTAGGTTAATTAAATACCGTTTGGTATTGGAAGAGTATGATTTTGAGATAGTATATGTGAAAGGTAAAGACAATGTTGTCGCAGATGCATTGTCTAGAGTATGTATAACATCGGATGAACTGAAAGGTATGAATGAGGAAATTATGGCTGTGATGACTAGAGGACAAAAGAAGAGAATGGAAGAGGACATTAAGAGGAAAATGGAAGAGCAAGTTAAGAAAGAGCAAGCTGTGATTAGTAATGACACAGACGAGTGGCCTGATCAACCACGAGTCGTGGAATTATTAAAACAGCCGTGTGATTCTATTGAAATGAAGTTAGTAAAACAAGATATCATAAAAAAGTTTAAAAGAGATAAGGTAGAAATAGAAGAAAAAGAGTGTTTTGTTTACGTTCCAAGTAGAATGTTATTATGTATTAATCTTGGCTTTAGGTTGCACTTCTCGCGAGCCGAATTTGCAACTAAGCTCAAAGAATTTTGTGAAAGAATAAAAATAAAAGAACTATGCATAGTGAAAGATGATGAAAATAATGAATTTATAAAAAAATTATGTAGTGAAATTAAATCACGTGAGGAATGGACCGGTCCCCGAATATGTGTTTTAAAAGGTATTAAAAGAGTTTTTGATGAGAGAGAGAAAGAGTTTATTCTAAATGATTATCATTTATTGCCCACAAGTGGACATGCTGGAATGACTAGAATGGCAAATAACATTAAAAGGCGATATTACTGGCCAAATTTAGATAAGGACATTCGTAAATTTATAGGTAAGTGCGAAATTTGTCAGAAAATGAAACAAAGTAGGCATACGAAACAACCTATGACTTTGACTACAACTGCGTCAACGGCATTCGAGAAAATCTTCCTCGATTTAGTTGGACCGTTGGATAGAGATGAGTATGGAAATCGTTACATCTTAACTCTTCAATGTGAATTAACTAAATATATAGAAGCGTATCCATTACCCAACAAGGAAGCGGTAACTGTGGCGCAAGTAGGGTTTGTTCCCGGGAATTCTCGTCCCGGGAATTCCCGGGAAATCGGTCGGTCTCGTACCCGGGAAATTCAGCTCGAGAAAAGTCGAGACATCGAGAAGTTTAAATAAACATTTTTACGCTTAGCTTTCTTTGTAAATGCGAGGCGGCAGCGGCATCCTTTGACAGCACGGCTCGTGTCTGTCGGTATCCTTTGTTTTTGCCGACAAACGCAAGCGCGACGCGGCCCCAGTTGTATTTTGTTCATTCGTGTTTCAACTCCCGCCGTGTTCGGATCGGTCGGATCATAAACCCAGCATAGTGAGTGTATTTACTATTTAGTGACGCACGAGTAATAGAATCGCAGAACAAACAGGTAAGTATTGTTATTATTTATTTAAATAGTTCAAGTGTTTGTTTTGTTTTGTAAGTACTTTTGTATTACCAAAATAATATTTTTATGTAAAATGAATAGGTATGTTAAAGAAATAAAACTTTTGTTTTTAATCAAATAAGAGAATTGTTAGTGCATAAATATTTACCGATTTCATTAATTGAGCTGATTGTTAACAGAGATTTTGTTTTTTATTAAAGATTAGTGAGATTAGTTATAATAAGAAGAAGTATGATTGTTTTTAGTTAAGATGTTTGTTTTAAGCTGATTGTTAACAGAGATTTTGTTTTTTATTACAGATTAGTGAGATGAGATTAGTTATGATAAGGAGAAGAAGTATGATTGTTTTTAGTTAGCAATTTTGTTTTGAGCTGATTTTTTATTGAGAACTTGTTTTTTTTGTTAAAAATTATGTTGATTTTTTTTCATGTAAAATAAACACAGTTAAATTAAAGACTCTTTTTATTAATTAAACAAAAATTTAGACGTATTTTATTTTTTCTCGACAACCCGAGCAGACCCGAGAAATCAGGCTCGAGAAGTCTCGACACCCGAGAACTAAAAAACCTCGAGAAATCGGAAACCCTAGGCGCAAGCTTTTGTAAATAATTTTGTTTTGCGTTTTGGCTTAAGTAAGTCCATAGCGACTGACAGAGGAACTGAATTTATTTCAAAAGTTATGGAGCAGATATGCAAATTATTAGAAATAAAAAAGTTAACATCAACTGCATACCATCATCAATCAATCGGTTCTCTCGAGATAGCTCATAAGCATTTAGGTGCATTTTTAAGAACTTATTGTACTAATTCGGGTTATTCATGGTCACATTGATTACCATTTTGGTGTTTTAGTTATAATACTTGTGTAAACACACAGACTAAATACACTCCATTTGAACTTGTATTTGGTAGACAATGTCATTTACCAGATAGTATAAGTTGTAATGTAGAAGTTGTATTTGATGAGTTGAAGCGAGACGGGCAAAGCCGAGGAGAGTTGAGCGAGAGCTAGTAAAAGAGGTGTGGGGAGTTGAGCGTCCTTAAAACGGGTGAGCGTCAAGGCATTATTAGTTGTGTACTAGTGAAAAGTGTTACTGTAATTAATTTCTTGTGTTTACGTGCGATTAATTAGTTAGTAATAATTTTGTATTACTGTGATATTTAATAGTTAAACTATAATCTTATGTGCAATGTGACGTGTTTCATTTATGGCTCCGTAACATTGTAATTGTCTGGCATTTTCAAGTGAGAACATTGTTTTACCACTATTGGTATCTACACTCCATTCCATCCATTTCCACAGAAGCTAAGCAGAGAGAAGTGGAAATAACAAAATCTGATTGGTCATAGTGATTGTACCATCAGCAAGTGTATATTACACTACTTATAAATTTGATAAAAAATATTGCTTTATTGTAAAAGAGAATAAAAATAAAAAAGTACACTGAAAAATATATTAAAATCCAACAAAGATTTACAACATTACAGGCATTCGTTTTGGAGTGGAATGATCTTCTATCCCTTTCTCCTAAAATGAAAATTTGTATGAAACCAAATGAAGTTACTATATGGCATTAGTAAGCTGTGACGTCACAAATTGCTATCATGATAATCGTCAATATTGCTATCTCTGTTTAATCAGAAATATGCTTATAACTTTTTATCTACGCTCATTGCTTAAATTTCGAATTATGAAATCAAAATGTGTCACATATTGACCTACTTTATTCACAGACTTCTATAATTATTAAAAAGTTATTTATTATAACATCGCTGTACTATGGAATTATCTCAAGATAGTTGAATAATTTCCATTACAATACTGGACTCTGGGTTCCCGTACTTTTGTGTCGTCATAGCCAAAAGAGAGTGTAGAGCCTCCTTAATTTTGTCTTTTTATATATGGAGTCCACAGACAACATTTAGTTGGTAGTCATTACCGAGAGTATGGATGGGCCATGATTGACCATAGACAACAACAACGTCTATTGTCTATAGTATTACGCGCACTATATAAAAATTGAAGTCAAATACCCAATTGTAACAGAGGTACATACTTCAGGTTGCCGTTAGATTGTCTCCAGGTCCCCCGGCTTGTGACGCTGCGGTCGCTCATGTTGCTGAAGCTGTTGGCCCTGTGCAGGCCCGGCAAACTGCTCTCACTGCCAAACCGTCTCAACGCAGGTATACCCAGCCGTTGCCGCACTGCATTCTGTAATCGATACATGGTCATATAAAAAAATACCTTCACATTAAAACTAACAACTTTTGTTCTAAGACTTTTCAAAATACAGTATTCATTTATTTCATACTAAAAAATTCATAAATCATGTTATTTTTGTAAAGTGACATTACACTGTGAAGTGTGAAGCCAGTCACTGCAAGACCGCGCCGCCGCAGTTGCCACTTGCTGATGTTACATAACAGAGTAATAACTTGTAACAGACATAACAGAATAGTAAAATATTGATCATTTGATATTTCTGAAAATATTGAGTTTAAAAAAAATGACTAGAACAAAAGTTGTTAGTTTTAACGTAAAAAAAACTACAGGCTGAGAGCCCTACAGTATTTTTTAAATGACCCTGTATACAGTACGCGCGGCGAAAGTTTGGCTTTGACCGTTATTGCGCAGAAATCAGAAATTGGGTGTCAACAGGCAATTAGCGGGGTGTGGGGCGGGTGTGTAGGCGCACGCGGTGCTCTGATTGGCGCTCCAGCCGTTCCCTGCCTCTCGCACCGATACGACGTACCGCGCACTCCTGTTGTACAATCACGTTCACAAGTGAATTGCTATTTTCGTTAATTGTTTATTGTTGTCGATTGTTATTATTTGTTGAGTTTGTTTGTTTAAGTTTGTCAGTTAAGTTTTTTTTGTTAAATATTAAAAAGTGATTTGAAAATGCGTAAAAAAAACATTGTTTTAAAAAGGCAAGCACGGAAAATGATATATGACGTGAATTGCTTTTTAAAGAAAGAAGCTGACGAATGTGTCGATTCATTGAAGCAAATTCGAAGTCAGATTGAGGAAGTTGCTTCTTTACTCAGTCAGTCGGAGAGTAACCAAACTATACAGACTATGCAGGTAATGAAAACGGAAACTGTTTCTAAATTAAATTGTGTAGTCAGTAAATTAGCTAAAATTCAAAAACGGACATCGGAGGCCACTAAGACTTCAATTGGAACTGTAAAAAATATCGCAAACCAAGAGTTATTATTATTTTCTAGCATTATTACCACTGTACATGAATTTTGACCCACTCAAATATCCAACCTGGTACATAAAAAAGGAAAAGTATTGTGTGCGTGACAGTAATCCCCTCCACCTGAAGGTCAAAGCCAAACTCTCGCCGCGCGTACTGTACCTAATGTTTTATTGACTACAATGAGTTTCAATGATTAGGTACTATATTTAAAAATAAAGTGGTGCCAATTCTGTTGTGCAAAATTTCTAAACTTGATTGACATATTATAATCATAAATATAAGGGTGACCGAGCTTCGCTCGGTAATTTAACTACTGGCCATTAGATGGCAGCAAGTCATATTTTTATTTTTTTGGTAAATTCGACATTTTCTAAAAATAAATCTATTCTCTAGATCGATTTATCGCCCCCAAAACCCCCTGTATACTAAATTTTATGAAAATCGTTCAAGCCGTTTCCGAGATCCAGAATATATAGAAATATATATACAAGAATTGCTCGTTTAAAGGTATAGGATATAGTGCTATCCTTTTCCAAATGCTCCCCATGGACAAAGATAACTCTGTTCTATAGACGCGTCATTCAGTTTGGCACCAATGTTTTCAATTGGCACCAATGTTTATAACCTCTGAGAAAGAAATTGAATTGAGGAAAGTTGTAACGAATACACTCAAATCACTCAAAATCTGGTGGTTTTATGAGCTTACCCTCTTAGACTGCTGTCCTAGCCTCTCAGCAATTTGGTCAATGATATCGCCGTTGTTTATCTGCTGGCCGAAGGAGAACAGCCCGGTCGACCGGCGCCGCTGCCTGGCCACACGGACTACAGGCGCTGCCGACGCCAGGATCGTGAAGCGGTCATTCAGACTGATGCCCGTAGCTTGCAAACCGTACAACTTTTCTATAACCATGTTGATCCGTAGTGTATACCCACAAAACCGCGCTAAGTGTATCCCGCCAAAGAGTATTATAATCACTACGTTTTTATCCCGCAAAATGTTCACCCGAACGATGCGATTTGAACTTTAGAGCTAAGTTCCTCGAGTATTGTTTATAACACGAGACTAACAACTTACAGATAATCGAATTATCGAACGGACATCTAAATTATTAATTATTATTTCTTTTCTTGACAACGCGCCGCTAAAATGCTTCGAAATTTTTGACATTTATTCCAAATTTATTCTTGAAAACTTGAAAATTTTGACTTTTGATCACAGACTTCAAAAAATCTCCATGACCAGGATCCGATGCGTTCAGTTTGAAAATTCCAAATCTATGGTATTATCATTTTTTTGTCACCAAAGTGTTTTATGTAAACACATAAAAGAACAAGCTATGGATTGTACTACGTCTATATACCAATGAACTACAAAATATAACTATTGAATACGGATGTACAATACCTGTAGTTTTGTCTTTTTTGTCATCTCTTTGATTCAATGACTGATGTCATTGTCAAATCATATTTATAACCTGTGGATCACACATGTTTTTGACATTAAACTTGACATTGTTTGACATATTTGTCCTCCGTGCTCGTATTTACGAATGATGAATTATTTCGTAATTATTTCACTGAAAAGATCACATAAAAGTGTGAATCCTCATCATCTAGACAAGCGAGAACCAGTCTAGATGTGATAGAGCCAGTGAAAGTTGTATTTGGCTGTGATTTGTCAGCTGCTTTGCTTCAGTTTGGTCGTTCGTGTAGTGGTTTAGTTTTCGCGCATACAACATGCTCGAGTTCCTTATAAACGGGCGCAGCCTCGGCTGGCGGCTCAGTTCGATCCAACCAACGATGTCGGAGGTTGCTAACGAGTGCCCAGTGGAAGATACCAGCCTGATCGACATGGATGCATGCTATGAGACTTTCGACAAAGATGGGTATGATTGTTCAACTTTTTGAATGATTATTCCAAATTCAAACTTTATCTTCAAAAAAAATCAAAAGAATTAACTTTAACATAGGACAAACATAACTAAGTAGGGGCTGTAGGTATTTTTCTTTCACTTTCATAGGGTTTAACTATTTCTTTTGATGAGTGATGTTGGGCTGTTTTTTATTACCTGTATTTAAAACTTTTTACTGCTCATAAAATTGAAACTACAAGTCAGGTCAACGCTAAACACATAGGATACTACAAAACTTATATGTTCAGTCTTGATGATATAAGTAAAAACCCAAGATAAAATATAGTTCTGATATTTGTTTGGAGCCCTAAAAATATTGTATTAATAAATAAAACTTCACAATACAAAAATATCAAATTGACCGTTATTTTGGAGTTAATAAGGTTCATGTTGGGCTTTGTTGCTAAACAACGAAAAGCACAGATAAGATCTGGGCAGGCATGCGTTTGCCTAGAAAATATTCTTTTGCCCATTAAATATTCACACTTCAATTGAATGCACTTAGAATTTTTACCCAGAAACTACTTACATTCTTCCATGGAAATACTAATTATGGAAGGCGAGTTGCCTACAAATTCTCTTTCAAAAATGGTACCAACATTAATCTTAAATGAACAAAAGTCTCACAATTGGTTTGCTCTGTGTGTCATGCCAGCTGTAATTCACCAACTTAAATAGTCTATCCAGTATATCTATAATATTGTGTCGCCCAGGTTAACTAAACAACTACAGTAAAAATAATCCTAAGGTGGAATTTAATGTGGCTATAACTGAGAGAGGAAAGAACTTATGCTGTAAAGTATTTGATGCATCCTAATATTTAGAGTTGGCATGGCTCATGTTGGTTTTTGATTTTTGTGTCAATCTAGTAGTATATTCAGCAATCTGAAATAAAAACTTATTTGAATAAAAACCTAGAACCTATAAAGAGTTTTGACTTTACTGACCCATGAATGGCCTGCCCGAAGCATTGATCCTTGAAAGCTGAAAATAGAGGTTCCCTTATGATGTAGGCAAGAGATAAGGAAGGATTTTTTACATTTTTATGAGAATACCCAGCCATATAGATGAGTTACTTTAAAGAAATTAGGCCTGTCAGTTAGGAAACAGAGATTAGCTAACCAGTTCAGAATATCAAATTCAAAATATCTTTATATCACATAGACCTGTCTTACTAGTAAACATAATGTAAATGTTACAGTCATAGTGATTAAACAGCTATTATTAATAATGACTGGTTACTATGGATAATAGCCAAATTGACTAGACAATTTGATAAATTAATCACTTTATCTGGATATTATTCATAGGCGCTGGTCACAGTTGGCGAAAGTGATAATACGGTCTATTTGGCCTGTAAAACCCCCCCGTTCTTCATCCCGCTGCCGCGTGGCGTGATCCGTAGCTGACTAAATTGTTGTTACGTTGATTCTTAAAATAATTAAATTCTTAAAATACTAATTACAGTAATAGTTTTCGTGAAATAATTTTTTTAAGTTTTAAAATTTTAAGGTTAATAATTTAGTTTTCCCTTACACTTTTCAAGGCTAGTTCGACGGAGCCCCGCTTCGCGGGGCTCCTATTTCTGGGTGGTCATAAAAGAAAATAACCACTCAGAAGGATGGCGGGGCCTTGCAGGCCCCGCCATCCTCTTCGTCACCTAACCCAACCGAGTCGGGGTGCCCTCAAGTCCCGAGCTCGCTTCGCTCGCTCCTAGCAAACTGGCAAAGAAATACGTTAAATGTCGTCTGAAATAACCTAACAAATTATGATTTTTAATAATAATTTTTCTTATTACTTCTCGTTAATTTGAGTTATTTACGAAAGCTAGTGACATAGTGAAGGGAATTACATAAAAACATTCATAAATAAGTTAGTAAACAGGTAAATAATCTTTATCCATACTTGTTTTATTACATTATCCAAGTCTTCGAAGATGGTATAAATAATAGCTGGTTAATGTGATTAATTCTATGTCAATTATCACTTTATCCAAATTGAGTTGATATTATTAATAATGGCCAGATGATATGTATAATATCCGGATTAATCGCTTTGGCTGTGACATAAACATAACATAAACAACTCTAGTAAAAAAACGTCACTATGTTTTGTTTGCAAGAAGATAATGATAGCATTGTACTGTACACAATAGATGGGTGTGGTAGGAACTGACCCTCACCTTTGTTAACAAGACTGCCCTTATTACATGCTTTGGAGTTTGGAGTGTCTCTTATGATATTTACAATTCTATCAGTTAAACTTACATTCAAAGTGATGGAGACTGACAGCTATTTTTAAGTAAAAAGATGAATGAGCAGCAGATTCTTGGAGGTGGTCTTACAGAGTCTTCAGATGGCTTTTTTTTCAACATTCCCCTCCCCTCTTTGTACAAAACTGGTGAAGTACAAGACTCTTCTTATGAGTTTTTCAGGATAGGTACCATCAGCAACAATGTACGTCTATTAATTGTACCATGAAGCAAAAATATGTTACTGAGTTTCTGTTTGGAGGGCACTGTACACCAATGTGATTACTGGGCAAAATGAGATCTAACAATGATGTCTTAGGATAGTGCTGTTAGCTGTATGATGTTGCAAGGCAAAGTTATGGGGGTTGAAAGTAATTTTTTTCACAGGGATGGGTTGCTAAACCTGGATGAATTCCGACTAATCTGCCGAGCTCTGTTCCGCAACGACAAAGGCCACATTTACCCACTGTCCGAGGACAGAGCGCGCCACATCTTCCAGGTGTTCGACAAAAACGGCGACGGCTTCATAGATAAGGAAGAGTTCTCCTTCTGCTGGAACCACTGGATCAAAGTGGTGAGTTATAACAAGAGCCATTATTTCCTCTGTTAAACGACTGCAAGCCCCATCTTCAGCTAGATTCTTCCTTTCTTCCTTCTCCAGGATCCACTGAATCAAAGCGGTGGGTGACGACAAGAGCTACATATTATCCTCTGGTGGAGCTGTTTAGGTAATGTCTTCCAGATGTGTAATAAGAACGACGATGGCTTCATAGACAAAGACGAGGTTTAATACTGAAGTGCTTCTTTTCTCCTCCTGTTTTATTAATCCAATGGAAAAGAATGATGCGACCTTAAATGGAGCTTCGCTAGCCAAGAAGATGACTTGGCCCTTTATTAGAAACTGTAGGTACCTATCATGTTTTAGATTTTAGAGAAGTCGCAAAAAGAAAGGGAATTTCACACGCTAGTGATGCGAAACGAAAACGCTACGTACAGTTCGTAACACGTAGGTACCTAAGTGTACCGCTCTAATATTGGCGCGAATTGCTCTATAGAGTCACAGAGTTAAAGTGGTCATTTTACCAAGTGACTTGACTTGTTCGTGTAAGATGCAGAGCTATAGGCCTTTGCAATAAAGTCAATAACATATGAATTTCAAGTGCAACTCTTGTTAACAGATAGTGCGGCCCGTGAGCGCGTTCCTGATCGTGGACGTACAGAACGACTTCATCTCCGGCACCCTCAACATTAGCAAGTGCAATGCGCAGCAAGACGGCAGCGAGGTGAGTACCTACCTACAGAGTACACGCTACTTCATCATTTATGTAACTGAAGAATAGTAATGGTGCCAAGAATATCCCTGAGGAACCCCTTTGTTACTTATGAGTTATGATTTTGAAGATATTCGTAGTTTTCCATGTAAAACTGAGAATTCATCAAGTCCTAATAACTAATTCCATAGTTTGAATTTACAGTTTACTCATAATATCGATTGATTTATGTTGGAAACATTCAAACGCCTTCGAAAAATCGCAAAAAACTTAAGCGCCTCTTCCGGGATCCATCACTTTTTACCTACAAAAACGAACAGCTTTGTAAATACCGACTCGCACGTGACCTATTTTTTTTAAATATAAGCATGATAATACCATTTCAAGACATATAAAAAAACTGGAATGTTACATTACATAATTTTTGTGACCCACGGAAAATGTTTCAGTAGGCAAGCGGCGCACTAACCTAATGAAGCAAATATGCGGCGATCGTTATGCTAATATCTATAGTATTGTCTTGAGACACGAAATATCAAACGTTGATGTATTCGCGGGAGCTTAGCTTGATTGCTGCTGCACCAATCATCGTCATTTTACTAAAATGGTGTCCTATTGAAACGAATCATCTGGGTCACCCCTTAAGGCTAAGGCTGTAAGCGTGTTTTACTTTTGTCCTTTCTTACGTATACTTTGGGTGCGATAGTTTTACCTAAAAAGTGGTAAGGTAGTGGTTACCGACACAAATAAAAAAAATAAGTACATAAAATAAAAATTCATTGTAGTTTCCGATTAATTTTGGGGTAACTTTTGGGAAAACTTTCTATTGAGATTTTTTTTGCCAATTCTGTTTCTGGCTCGAAGCTAATTTGATTTAAGACACAAAATACATCACGTTTAAAAGTTATACTTTCACCTTTTATAGTTTTATAGTTTTAACCTGCAGGTTGCTAAATTCGCTTAAATAACCGTTTAGCCCAATTATAGGGTAAACTGTAATTACTTCTCTAATTTAAACAAGGAATTTTCTAGAATTTATCAAAAGAAAATTCCTATTGGAATACACGATTAACGCAGAAAAACAGGTCAGTAGTGTTAAACGTAATAAACACTCAAAAGTGAATAACTAATATTACGTCATACGCACTTGAAAAATACTTATATACCGTTGTTCCTTAAACTATAAGTACTATTGTTGACGGTTCAGTCCCTATTGGAATTACCCTTGAATAATTGAACAATCATTGATTAATCATCCCATAATGAACATGCCGTTTGTAGATTGCGTTCATCCATCACTATAACTAAGAAATCTTTCCAATCGCTCAACCGTTAAGGAATTTGCATCTAAATAAGTATTGAAAAACTAAATGATTCGTCATAAATGCCTGTAAGTTAAGCCTATGGGAAATAAAGTATTTGAATTTTAAATCAATTTTTTCTGTAATTATGTACAAATTAGGCCGCCTGCACAGATACGAATGGAGCGGAGTGCAACTCAGCTATATGTTTTTCACTCAGCTTTACGTGGTAGTATCTTGTCCAATTTCGTTATGTAATTGGATTATACATTTCATCGTATTTTTTCTAAATGAGCGTGAACCTGGAAAAATGCGGACCTACTTTCGGTAACAATAAGTCTGTTCTCATCTAAGTATCTCATGTTGACTCTCTACTTGGCAACTAATATCATATCATCACTCATAAGAAATATTGCAGTTTCACAGTTTTATAAAATGATAAAGGAATATAGTATGCTACAAGCAACTACAAGTATGCAAAGTTAGTCTTTTAAATCATATTATATTCAATCGGCATTATGAGTGCGAGCCGCAGGCGAACGTGATAATGGAGACAGGAGTGTAATAATCAATTTGCACGAATTTTTTAATACGACGTTTTTCATCATGCTTGCGTGGGAAAAAACAGACTTGTTATGTATGTGTACGAGTATTGTTTTAACTGAGATCTCTACTACATTTGCCGGCAACAGGCTATAACTTGCATTGATTGCCACAATTAGTTGTTTTGTATTTTAGGCAGCGTCTAAATCTGAGTATGCTCTTCTTTTCTTTCTGAAATCGATATTTTCATAAAACCACACAGGTAACATAACAGAAAATTATTAATATTAGTATTATATGTCGTCCGGTTTATTCTAAATCTACTCACACATACATCTCGCCGTTGCGCTGCTTGAATCCATTCTTAGTTCGGATTCGGTTCACCTTTTTTCTCGTTCTGTGTTTGCAATTTTTTGTGATGCAATGCCTCCTTGCCATAATGAAAATAATTTCTTCAGCCATAGAATTCCATCATGCAGTTAAAGATTTAACAGTATGTACAGTTGCATGCTAAACGATGCAAGTAACATCAAGTCAAAGAAAGACTACGGAAAGTTTATTAACGATCCGGATGGTTTGAACTTTCAGCCACGCGATCTTACCAAATTGAACTATTTTTGGGCATATTCCAAAGGAGCATTGATTATTTTGGTATTCCATAAAACAAACTGCAGTAAAATATATATATCTTTGCTCCATAGGCTGCCCTTAGCCATTTGACTTATCTACGATTGTCATTAGAAACTTGCCGACAGCCCATTCCATATTTAAATGCAACGGAATTCAAAAATTATTGGAATGACCGATCCGATCCCATATCCAATCGAAAAATGTATCACTGTCATTCACATAGATTTTTGAATTTAGTTCCATATAGGTTTGGAATGAGCGATTAACAGATAAGATTAAGATTAACGATTTGATTAATTATCATGAAAAAGTCATAGTTAGGGCTAAGGCCATATTTCAAGTTCATGTAAGGTTTCATGGACTTTTGTATTTTGTCAGAAATCATGATTCATACATACATCGCTGTATGACTGACTCTTGACCCTTTAAAGTTTAAACGAATAAATAATTTATTTAACTACATACTTTATTGTTAATGCAAATTGCCGGTAGCTACAATTTTATATCGTTTTTCAAACATCTCGAAATTGCTGTACCTACTGACCAAATATATGCGAGAGCGGCCGGCAAAAGTTTTATGGAAATCCATATTTGTTGTGGTTGAGCGGCCAAAAAATTACATAGTCAACACATATCTGTCGTGTAATTTAAAAATGGAACGATCTTTTACTCCGAAACATGGCAACCAAGGAAAGGAAGAAAAACCAACTTATAAAAGATTTTCTTTAAATTTCGAACTGGCCTGAACACTTTAACTGGGGAATATACATTATACATATCAATTCTTATTAGATTTGCCCAATTGTAGGTACATATAGGGAAGAAGAGTTTGATCATAACCATAGACCTTGGATTTGCATAACCCTGGGAATAAAGGACTCTTATGCTCTTTTTTACCAACACTTTAAGAAACGCCGATAGGTGACAGTTTTCACTTACAACAACTGTCACTTACAACAATTACTGGCGTCTCTTAAAATGTTGGTGAAAACGAGCATTGGAGATTCTATAAACGCACATACTTTACTCCAATGCTCCAAAGAGTCAGAAGTGCAGTGTGCGCCTGGATATCGAATCCCTGATCCCCAGTAAGGGAGCAGACCTTCGACTTATAACCATATTTGCGTAATTAAGATATCTCCGATATCTCCAATACGTATCAATGTATCAACTATCAATCGACCAAACACCGTCAGCTCCGCGCAACGCGGCCTGTAGCCAGCCATAACCTTCCATGACGTGCATTCAATGGAGTATAGATAGCAGTGTGTGTGTGTGTAAAACACGTGCGTTATACGACAGGAAATGTAGTCGAGCAGGCAGTAAATTGAAAGTCACGTGAAAATACATCGATCTGTTTACAATACTAAGAGCACGGACTTAGTCTAAAATGCCAAGAATCTGGTATACGGCTAAAAGTCAGATAAAGGAAGACGTAGCACGAAAGGAGTGCTGACAGTAGTGAAAACTCAAACAGAGGTATGGTTTCGGTAACAGTGACGCGCGTTCAATGGCTTTTACCTATCTCAACTATCAATCGACCAAACACTGTCTGCTCCTTGCAACGCAGCCTGTAGCCAGCCATAACCTTCCATGACGTGCATTCAATGCAGTATAGCAGAGTGTGTGTGCAAAACACGTGCGTTATACGACAGGAAATATAGTCGGACAGGCAGTAAACTGAAAGTCACGTGAAAATACATCGATCTGTTTACAATACTAAGAGCACGGACTTAGCCGCTGATTGGCCGAATCCACTATTTATAATTTTGTCAGGAGGCAGAACTTTACGGTAGCGATTACTAGGTTTTTCTTACACAATCGCTTAGCCTGTTATATTTGACGATATACCTAACTCGCGCCATTCACGACACAATTCAATTGAGAACGCTTCAGCGTAACTTGCTGAAACAACTCGAAAACTCGATTTAAATCGTACCATATCGGCATGTTCCCACCAGATTTACGCGAAGACAGGCTAGGGTTGTCAGTTTGAGCCCCAGCTTCTTCATGTATTTAACTCACGATGTTAAGCATTAAATATGCTCTCCCTTTTCGAAGATGATATACTAAGCGATTCTCGATTTTTCAGTGAAATTGGGGCTGATGGCTCTCGAAAAACTGAATTTAAATTTTAAAAGTTCAATATTTTATAGATTGTGATGATTTAGATTGTTTCGTATTACTTGCAAAAATAATAAGAGCTTCACCCCATGAATACGTCCATTTAAGGGACAACAAAAAATATTTCACATAAAAAATCTTCGCATTCAGTTACCACTTTTACGCCATGTAATTACTTCCGCATCAATACAATTCGTAGGTACTTTAGTTTCAATGTCATATTGGCAGCCCTTGTTCGAATATTAGGGGGTATTCGGTGCCAGGCGCGCAGTTTCGACAGCCACCTAATTCCTAATTGCGATTCGCCACCTCTAACTTCGGGGGCGTTTCTATTTCTAATTTCGATGCTGAGTGGTGGTAGAACACCTCGGCAGCCCGTTTGATTAGCGCCCTCACAATTATCAGCTAGTTTGCGGTTTTTTGCAGGTTCTATTTGTGGAGCGTTTGCGGTTAAGTTGGAAATGAGATTGCTGATGTAGTTTACTTTTTATTCGTGTGGAAAAAGGCTCGATTTTGCACTAGTGACTTCACGTCTATGAGCGATTTGTTTCAACAAAATATCAGTTTTTTAGGGGGGGGGGGGGGCGCCTCGCTTTATTACCACAGATCAAAGAAAAAGTTAGTAGAATAACCCTTATCTCATACTTATTTTTAGGTAAAACTTATTGGGTATACCTACTTATTTACCATTGCTATGTTATTATTTCCATTTTATAGGATAGCTTGCAAGGAATCCTATACAAATGGAAATATATTTGATATCTAATGTACCTAATAAATGATTAAATTTAAAAAATCTATTTTCCCCACAAATAAAGTTTTATTAATCATAATCATAGGTAATCATAATTTATTTGCTTAACCATTGTACATGAATACAAATACATGTTCAGTCAACAAATATTGACATGCAAATATGTAAAAACTTATGCTAATAATTATAAATTTATGAAAATATTATTAATTTATTAATAAGTACGTTTAAATTAGATTTTTTAGCTATTCAAAGAGGGAACGCTGCCCGTATCTTCGGAACCTTGCCCACAGGGACTTCCTTTAATAATATTTTTTAGTTTTTAAATTGTATATATTTAGTTTTATACGTAGTTTTTAATTTAGATATAGTTTAATTTTATACCTAGTTTTAATTTTTAATTTTAGTTAATTTAACATCTTATAATTTATATGTCTAATTAAATTAGATTTCATATTTGAGTATGTATCAAAACATCTATCGCCTCGGTCGCAATCATGGATGAGCGTAGCGTATTTCGTCATTGATCGCAATAGGTACATAAAGAAAAATAAAATGATTAAGCAAAAAAACAAAAAAGGTCAAACTATTGAATTCGCAAAATTACGCTGAACTTACCTAATAATGTAGTTACGAATAATATCCGGTATCCATTGTTGTTGTGTTCATCAGAATATGTCAAGTCATTCCACGAGGGGGAATATAGAAACTGACACGTACGATTATGTAGAGCCAATCAAAATACACAAAGGTGGCGAATTACCGAATTACAGCAATTTCCGGTTAAATTACCGAAGTAGGTAACCATTTCAATGGGTAACCGGTATCGTGGCTTTTAACATTTTTAAAGCAATAAGCACTGCAGTGCATTTGCTGACATTGCAATGCAGATTCCTGGAATGCACTGTATCTGCCGTGAACAGGGCTGAATGTTCTTATACTAATATTAATAGTAACGCTTGTTTGTTGCGATATTAAACAACCTAGACACATATTTCGGAGTTTTAGGTATCATTATTTAATTCTCTCATGCCTCGGCCATCACCATGCATGCCTCCGATAGGGTATGGCAGGCATTAAGGATGAATGGAGAGGTATTTTCAAACGTGTTTCTACTGCCTACTGATAATTATCAAGAGTTTAGAAGAAGAAGTAAAGAGTAGAAGCAGAAGTCAACTACATCCTGAAAATTTTCGTTTTCTGATGCGTGGCCGTCATTTCAGCACCTTAGATACTCAACGTCTAAAGCCTAGAGTAGTTGGTCTAAAGGTTGTACGAGCTATGTGCTCCGCCCAGCTATACGTTCAGCTAAGTCGGTCAATTTAGTTCCTTCGTGAATATCCTCGTTTCTGATTTGATCGCGCAAGAATGCTCGTTTCAAACTTAGTTACTTATCTCCATCGCTCCCTAGTCCCTAGCAATGAATATGAAAAATATTAAGAATGTACTTGAGTATCTTCTATACTTATAATAAAACTGTAAAGGTTCGAATTCTGTACATTGAAGATATTTTGAAAATTTTTGTTGGAGGACACTATTTAGTCGATACTGAAGCCAAAACTGTAATTTGTTTAATTTTTATCTGTCTGTCTGTCTGTCTGTCTGTCTGTCTGTTTCAAGACCGGGCATCACGGCTAATCCGCTGGATGGATTTAAATGAAACTTGACATGATTATAGTTCATACCCCGAAGTAGGACATAGGATACTTTTTGACCCGAAATTCATCATGGTTTCCCTGGAAGACGGCATCAAAGTCCAAACGTTTTTTAGTTATAATTCATTAACGCGTTGTCCGATTCCATTCATTCTTTTTTTGTTAGAAAGGAGGTTCTTTAAAGATTATTCCATACAAATCTTATTATCATCACTTTTGTAGTTCAGAAATTACAGACATCAGAACCTTTAGCGCTAAGTTCAAGTAGGTAGGTGACTTGAAACTCGGAATGCACAAAGAACCTAGGGCTAGGACATAGGGCTCAAGTAAGACTGGAGTACCCTTACAGCCTTAAATAAATAGGCTTAGCAGGAGATTTTGTATGGTTTAAAATTTTTCACTTTTAGGGTGAACAAAAATCATGTAACTGGCGTTATCGCTACGTTATACCGTATAGCTCCATCTCTACAATTTATGTGGAACTTGAATGTAAAACTCTGAGATAGGTACTACCGAATTTGTTTTTAATAAAGATTAACTGTCATGTTATTTACTGTTTCCTGACTTTATATTAAGATGGCACTGTTAACATATGAACAGATTAAAGTTTTCACTTCTGTCGACATTCCCGGAGTGTCGCGGCCTTGTCACCCGCAATATGGAATGGGTAAGATAATGGTTCACAAATATTTTTAACTCTTAGGTCTTATCGATCCTAATCGACTGACTGTCATCTAAGGTCTTTTTATACGTAAAGAAATATATAGCCATTGCCCATTCTGATGTTTTGGATTGTATTGAGATGAAGCAAAGATTTTTAAAAGACTCTTATATTATGTTGGGCTGGGGAATATTGTTAGAAGAGTATTTTATCCCAGTGGTACCTACCCGGCCGAACTCTGAAAGAAGAGTTCTACCACCAGTACAACTTTTCACATGGTTTAATGATTTTTGACATATTTCGTGGTTTCAGAATAAAAATCACAATGAAAAGGACGATTTTAACCCAGTGGCACAGGTCGTGGTCACTACGTGACCACGACTTGTACCAATGTATCGAAATATCGACAGTTTAAATCGTCCTTTAGATTTTTATATTATTATTAAGAAAAAGGAGTTTTCAAAATCACCACAAGATAACCCGTGCAAAGTAAGAACAGGTTTCTGTACAACAACACACCAGAATCCCGCGAAAAATCAAGGAATTCCAGTAGGAAGGTATATTATGTAAAAAAATCGTAGTTCACGCGGGCGGAGCCGCGGGCAACAGCTAGTAAATGCTATATTTAAGTATGCTAATTATAATGCTATAATTTAGAAAAAGTTTCCTATAGCCACTGGTTGCCAGCAGGGCGATCGGCTAAAAATGTATCAATCATTAAAGAACTGCATCCATGTCAAAACGTGATTTTCAAGTGTTGTGATTAGTCAAAATCCATGTTTTGACATTAATACAGTTCTTTAATATAATTGCCTCAATTTTAGCCGATCGCCCTGCAGGAAGAGATAGCTTGCACATTGCAGTAATAACTCATAACGGCCTTTGCATATCATTATTTATTTATTTGTGGGAACTATGGCCCAATGATCCAATCACATAACAAATTATGAAATATCAGTGATATTATATCGCATTATACATGAAAAATGAAATTATTATAATTATGCACCGACATATAATTGTACCTAGGTACAATATACCTATGTCGGTGTAATTATGTCACAAATCACAACAATTTTTTTTAATCATGTCACATACAATTATATTAATTACATACATTAACTTATTCTAGATGCAATTTTAACAACTTACTATATACTCATGTCAGTATTATGTCATGGAGAGTCATGCCTTTGCCCTAACACCCTCAGAATGCTGTTGCTACTTGCGCACACTTTTCGCTCTCCGCTTTCTTCTTAAGCGTCTGTTTTAGCAGACGCAAACAGAAATCTGAACCGCTGTGATAACTATTTACTAACTTTTCTGTTTATTTGTGGGTGCAATACCTACTGTCTTTCTTTATCTATAATTCTATATTATTTTACTAGCTGTTGCTCGCGGCTCCGCCTGTGTGAATTTCGGTTTTTCGCTAATCCCGTGGGAACGATGGATTTTTCCGGGATAATAGGTGGTAGCCTATGTGTGTATTCGAGTTACAAGCAATCTATGTTCCAAATTCCAGCCAAATCGGTTCAGTAGTTGCGGCGTGAAAGAGTACCAAAGATTCATCCATGATCCATCCATCCACACTTACAAACTTTCGCGTTTATCTTAGTAGGATTTCATTGCAGTTTGTATAATCGAAAACCCGCTTCGTAAATCGAGTTTGAATTAAAAATGGAGGTGGTAAACTGCAATTCGGATATCGATGCGACGGCCCACGAGCATAGGAGTGCCTGGCACCGCTGGCCGCATTGGGCGGAAATTGTCAGGTTCGTGTATGATTTAGAACCCTTTCGGAGGTTTTTTTACACGAGTACAGTGAATGATTAATTGGTTTAATACATGTCAGCGTGGAGTAATTGAGAAATTTTTAAAATTATACCTTGCCAATGTAAAGTAATTCTGTGCGAATGTTGAGATTGTGCAAAAGTAGCTAAAAATATTTTTTACTTGCGTAAAACCAGGTCGGTATGGACTTTTGTTTCGATGTGACTGTCTATAGTTAGAAATTTTGCGTTATCGATATGTGTACATTTAAATACAAATTACACACATGCAACCTCAACTAGTACATTTGAGAACATTTTGCAGAGATATAAATTTCTCTCAAACATTAAGGTTTTCTTGCGATGTTTGTCACTATCCTTTAACTGTTATACGAGATCTGTGGTTTATAGAGTGAGCCCTTTAACCACAGATAATGTAACAGTTACTAACATACCCGCACCCTGTTCTTCCTTTATAATATGTACTTAAATTCTAATTAGGTAGGTATGTCTGTTTTATGTTAGGCATAGCTTAATCGCTATAACGAAAATAACAGTCAGAAAAGAGAAGTCCTCATCATTAGCTATCATTGGGAGCTGATAAAAAATAAACAATTCCCGCAAGCGGCAAGATATTTAAAAAATTCTAAAGCCACGCGGCCAAAGTCGCAGACAACAGCTAGTGCGCTTCAAATAGACGGAAATAGCCTTTCAAAACACCTGAAACACGAAATTTGATTGGAATCTCACCTAATCGGCACGTTAACACCTCGTCGCGGGGCTGTGGCGGCGGGCCGCTCCGTGCCAGGCGCCCCGCACGGTGCGGCCCAGCACGGCCTTACCTTGGGGCGTCCGCGTCATTGCGATTTAGGGCTAGTACAGGTTTTGCTGCGACTTTCGAGCCGATTCGCTTCGAATAAACGGAACGGTTTTGTCCATACCTCTACTGCAGACAGCGTCCCAAGCAGTAGTGGTCTTCTCTGTTAGGCCTTGGCCCTAAAAAAGAAAGAAGTCTTTTGTGGAAAGAAGCATCCGCCTTTTGCGAGGTTGTTATGCGGAGAGGGATCGAGAGAGATCTGATCCATCTCACAGACGCCGCAGATAGCAACCCCAAGCCCCTTAATAGCCTGGGTCCTTGGGGTTGACCGTAACCTTGCCTGAAAGTGGCAAATGTCAGCCAGAGGTAAGCCCAACGGACGTTGCGCAAGGCCGGTGCGTTCGTATGAGATCCCGGATGTTTCCAACATGAGCGCTGAGGATGTCCGAACTCCGAAGGGGTTTTAGTGGGTAAAAATCCGACATAATCCAATTGGATATCTCAGTGGAGATTTCCCACAGGCATAGGCGCGGGAAATAATATGTCTTTTCCGGTGATCTTCTTTAAGCCGTAGGCTAAGGCCCGCCGTCAAGGCTTAGGGCCTCGGGGCCTTGTTGAGATATGTACGATCTAGGTCCTCCATACGTCGGGTCGGAACATCACCGAGTGCAGGGATGTTGTTAATGCTGGTTATGTTCTCGTGAATGTCTTCGCCTGTAGGCTGCCGCGCTGGCGAAGGCGATCGCAGGAGCTCACGAGATACTGGACGCCCGTTCGGTGGTCGAGTGATAATAATCGGTGCAAGCCCATGGAGGTCCGCGCACGATCCGCGATCCCAAGCAGAAAAATTATGTGAACAAAGCTTTCGGCGGTTCTCCGCTTGGGGCGCTAACATTAGATGAATCGAAAAATCCGTTCCGTTTATTCGAAGCGAGTCAACGCCAAAGTTGCAGAAAACCCTGTACTAACCCTATTGCTGTATTGGGCTATTGTCTAGTCCGGGAATTATTTGGAGATCTTTATTGATTCTATCTCAAGGTTAACAAAAATATTTCAATGTCTCAACCCTTTCCAGGGTTCCGTACCAATAGCCTGTTGACTAGACCAATTTAAAAAGACTCCGCTGTAAGTTCATCGATTAACAAGTCTTAATACTCCAGGATAAGCAAGCGGGAATCGTGTTATGTCGTGACCTTTGCCAGGGGCAAGTATTAAGGGCATGTCTTTTTGTCGTCAGGTAGTAGAGCCTATAAACAGACTGCTGGAGACGGTGCCGTTCGACAGCGTGTTCTACTCGCTGGACTGGCACCCACCGGACCACGTCTCCTTCATCGACAACGTGCACATGCGGGAGCTGCACCCGTCCAGTCCGGTTAGTGAGCCTGTTGTAAACAGACTGCTGGAGACGGTGCCGTTCGACAGCGTGTTCTACTCGCTGGACTGGCACCCGCCGGACCACGTCTCCTTCATCGACAACGTGCACATGCGGGAGCTGCACCCGTCCAGTCCGGTTAGTGAGCCTGTTGTAAACAGACTGCTGGAGACGGTGCCGTTCGACAGCGTGTTCTACTCGCTGGACTGGCACCCGTCGGACCACGTCTCCTTCATCGACAACGTGCACATGCGGGAGCTGCACCCGTCCAGTCCGGTTAGTGAGCCTGTTGTAAACAGACTGCTGGAGACGGTGCCGTTCGACAGCGTGTTCTACTCGCTGGACTGGCACCCGCCGGACCACGTCTCCTTCATCGACAACGTGCACATGCGGGAGCTGCACCCGTCCAGTCCGGTTAGTGAGCCTGTTGTAAACAGACTGCTGGAGACGGTGCCGTTCGACAGCGTGTTCTACTCGCTGGACTGGCACCCGCCGGACCACGTCTCCTTCATCGACAACGTGCACATGCGGGAGCTGCACCCGTCCAGTCCGGTTAGTGAGCCTGTTGTAAACAGACTGCTGGAGACGGTGCCGTTCGACAGCGTGTTCTACTCGCTGGACTGGCACCCGTCGGACCACGTCTCCTTCATCGACAACGTGCACATGCGGGAGCTGCACCCGTCCAGTCCGGTTAGTGAGCCTGTTGTAAACAGACTGCTGGAGACGGTGCCGTTCGACAGCGTGTTCTACTCGCTGGACTGGCACCCGCCGGACCACGTCTCCTTCATCGACAACGTGCACATGCGGGAGCTGCACCCGTCCAGTCCGGTTAGTGAGCCTGTTGTAAACAGACTGCTGGAGACGGTGCCGTTCGACAGCGTGTTCTACTCGCTGGACTGGCACCCGCCGGACCACGTCTCCTTCATCGACAACGTGCACATGCGGGAGCTGCACCCGTCCAGTCCGGTTAGTGAGCCTGTTGTAAACAGACTGCTGGAGACGGTGCCGTTCGACAGCGTGTTCTACTCGCTGGACTGGCACCCGCCGGACCACGTCTCCTTCATCGACAACGTGCACATGCGGGAGCTGCACCCGTCCAGTCCGGTTAGTGAGCCTGTTGTAAACAGACTGCTGGAGACGGTGCCGTTCGACAGCGTGTTCTACTCGCTGGACTGGCACCCGCCGGACCACGTCTCCTTCATCGACAACGTGCACATGCGGGAGCTGCACCCGTCCAGTCCGGTTAGTGAGCCTGTTGTAAACAGACTGCTGGAGACGGTGCCGTTCGACAGCGTGTTCTACTCGCTGGACTGGCACCCGCCGGACCACGTCTCCTTCATCGACAACGTGCACATGCGGGAGCTGCACCCGTCCAGTCCGGTTAGTGAGCCTGTTGTAAACAGACTGCTGGAGACGGTGCCGTTCGACAGCGTGTTCTACTCGCTGGACTGGCACCCGCCGGACCACGTCTCCTTCATCGACAACGTGCACATGCGGGAGCTGCACCCGTCCAGTCCGGTTAGTGAGCCTGTTGTAAACAGACTGCTGGAGACGGTGCCGTTCGACAGCGTGTTCTACTCGCTGGACTGGCACCCGCCGGACCACGTCTCCTTCATCGACAACGTGCACATGCGGGAGCTGCACCCGTCCAGTCCGGTTAGTGAGCCTGTTGTAAACAGACTGCTGGAGACGGTGCCGTTCGACAGCGTGTTCTACTCGCTGGACTGGCACCCGCCGGACCACGTCTCCTTCATCGACAACGTGCACATGCGGGAGCTGCACCCGTCCAGTCCGGTTAGTGAGCCTGTTGTAAACAGACTGCTGGAGACGGTGCCGTTCGACAGCGTGTTCTACTCGCTGGACTGGCACCCGCCGGACCACGTCTCCTTCATCGACAACGTGCACATGCGGGAGCTGCACCCGTCCAGTCCGGTTAGTGAGCCTGTTGTAAACAGACTGCTGGAGACGGTGCCGTTCGACAGCGTGTTCTACTCGCTGGACTGGCACCCGCCGGACCACGTCTCCTTCATCGACAACGTGCACATGCGGGAGCTGCACCCGTCCAGTCCGGTTAGTGAGCCTGTTGTAAACAGACTGCTGGAGACGGTGCCGTTCGACAGCGTGTTCTACTCGCTGGACTGGCACCCGCCGGACCACGTCTCCTTCATCGACAACGTGCACATGCGGGAGCTGCACCCGTCCAGTCCGGTTAGTGAGCCTGTTGTAAACAGACTGCTGGAGACGGTGCCGTTCGACAGCGTGTTCTACTCGCTGGACTGGCACCCGCCGGACCACGTCTCCTTCATCGACAACGTGCACATGCGGGAGCTGCACCCGTCCAGTCCGGTTAGTGAGCCTGTTGTAAACAGACTGCTGGAGACGGTGCCGTTCGACAGCGTGTTCTACTCGCTGGACTGGCACCCGCCGGACCACGTCTCCTTCATCGACAAAGTGCACATGCGGGAGCTGCACCCGTCCAGTCCGGTTAGTGAGCCTGTTGTAAACAGACTGCTGGAGACGGTGCCGTTCGACAGCGTGTTCTACTCGCTGGACTGGCACCCGCCGGACCACGTCTCCTTCATCGACAACGTGCACATGCGGGAGCTGCACCCGTCCAGTCCGGTTAGTGAGCCTGTTGTAAACAGACTGCTGGAGACGGTGCCGTTCGACAGCGTGTTCTACTCGCTGGACTGGCACCCGCCGGACCACGTCTCCTTCATCGACAACGTGCACATGCGGGAGCTGCACCCGTCCAGTCCGGTTAGTGAGCCTGTTGTAAACAGACTGCTGGAGACGGTGCCGTTCGACAGCGTGTTCTACTCGCTGGACTGGCACCCGCCGGACCACGTCTCCTTCATCGACAACGTGCACATGCGGGAGCTGCACCCGTCCAGTCCGGTTAGTGAGCCTGTTGTAAACAGACTGCTGGAGACGGTGCCGTTCGACAGCGTGTTCTACTCGCTGGACTGGCACCCGCCGGACCACGTCTCCTTCATCGACAACGTGCACATGCGGGAGCTGCACCCGTCCAGTCCGGTTAGTGAGCCTGTTGTAAACAGACTGCTGGAGACGGTGCCGTTCGACAGCGTGTTCTACTCGCTGGACTGGCACCCGCCGGACCACGTCTCCTTCATCGACAACGTGCACATGCGGGTCGAGCTGCACCCGTCCAGTCCGGTTAGTGAGCCTGTTGTAAACAGACTGCTGGAGACGGTGCCGTTCGACAGCGTGTTCTACTCGCTGGACTGGCACCCGCCGGACCACGTCTCCTTCATCGACAACGTGCACATGCGGGAGCTGCACCCGTCCAGTCCGGTTAGTGAGCCTGTTGTAAACAGACTGCTGGAGACGGTGCCGTTCGACAGCGTGTTCTACTCGCTGGACTGGCACCCGCCGGACCACGTCTCCTTCATCGACAACGTGCACATGCGGGAGCTGCACCCGTCCAGTCCGGTTAGTGAGCCTGTTGTAAACAGACTGCTGGAGACGGTGCCGTTCGACAGCGTGTTCTACTCGCTGGACTGGCACCCGCCGGACCACGTCTCTTTCATCGACAACGTGCACATGCGGGAGCTGCAGCCGTCCAGTCCGGTTAGTGAGCTTGTGAAAAGGATGGGAACGCACAGATATCAATATAAGAGTTGCTAAGTAACGGTACTGCTTGCAGGTGTCAGCGGACAAGGCCCAAGCGTACGACACGGTGATATTCGCGGGCCCGCCGCCCATGAAGCAGAGGCTGTGGCCGCGCCACTGCGTGCAGGACACGTGGGGCGCCGAGCTCCACAAGGACCTCAAGGTACCAATCTAACTTTAATAAAATCACATGGGCTTATGCTGGAGTATGATGAGTGAGTGGCTGACTAAAAAATCAAGACTTCCCTTTTATAGCATACCTACATGTTTAATTTGGATACGTGATTAGCTAAGTGACGTCATTCCAAATCTGACATGGTGGGCGGTCAAAGATGGCGGACTAGGTTTTTTGTTAGAGTGAGGATAGGGTATTGAAGATAGGTGGCGGGTGCTCGACTAAATGTCATTCAAAACGACATCCAATTGGCAGTGACCTAAAAAATCAAAATGGCGGATCCAAAATGGCCGCAATACGAATTTCGTCGGTATCTCGGAAAGTATAAAAGATGGAAGAACGGTTTCTTAACAAGAGTTGATCAGGACAAGATGATGACATATTCGATGGCTACAAAAAAATCAATATGGCGGAATTTTTTTCCATAGAAAATCTATAGCGAATTTTGAAGGGATTTTTTATGGGCGGGAAGACAGTACGCGGTCCACATGTGGCCCGCGCTGCCACGCGCCCTACTAGTTATATTTTAATTGGCAATGTATACGTTTGTTTGATAGATCGTGGAGGGCGCAGTGAAAGTGTACAAGGGCACGAACCCGGAGGTGGACTCGTACTCGGTGTTCTGGGACAACAAGAAGCTCACCGACACCAGCCTCAGCACGCAGCTGCGCTCGCGCGGCGCCACCGACATCTACATCTGCGGGCTGGCGTACGACGTCTGCGTTGGTACGTAGCTTCAAAGCTTCACGTTAATAATTTGCATATATCTAGTAACTCCACGTATCGCGAATTACAAGTGCAAAATATAATTGTGACGTAATGCCCACATACCTTGATAAGAATGTTCCTTTTGGTGCAGGAGCCACAATAGCAGACGCCCTCGCCATCGGCTACCGCGCCATCCTCATCGACGACGCGAGCCGCGGCGTGGACTTGGCGGACATCGAGCGCACCAAGCAGACCATCATCTCCAACAACGGCGTCATCGTGGACTCCGACCAGGTACACAGCAGCATCCTCACTACCCAGGAGCCACAATAGCAGACGCCCTCGCCATCACTACCCAGGAGCCACAATAGCAGACGCCCTCGCCATCGGCTACCGCGCCATCCTCATCGACGACACGAGCCGAGGCGTGGACTTGGCGGACATCGAGCGCACCAAGCAGACCATCATCTCCAACAACGGCGTCATCGTGGACTCCGACCAGGTACACAGCAGCATCCTCACTACCCAGGAGCCACAATAGCAGACGCCCTCGCCATTACTACCCAGGAGCCACAATAGCAGACGCCCTCGCCATCACTACCCAGGAGCCACAATAGCAGACGCCCTCGCCATCACTACCCAGGAGCCACAATAGCAGACGCCCTCGCCATCACTACCCAGGAGCCCAGACGCCCTCGCCATCACTACCCAGGAGCCACAATAGCAGACGCCCTCGCCATCACTACCCAGGAGCCACAATAGCAGACGCCCTCGCCATCACTACCCAGGAGCCACAATAGCAGACGCCCTCGCCATCACTACCCAGGAGCCATAATAGCAGACGCCCTCGCCATCACTACCCAGGAGCCACAATAGCAGACGCCCTCGCCATCACTACCCAGGAGCCACAATAGCAGACGCCCTCGCCATCACTACCCAGGAGCCACAATAGCAGACGCCCTCGCCATCACTACCCAGGGGCCACAATAGCAGACGCCCTCGCCATCACTACCCAGGAGCCACAATAGCAGACGCCCTCGCCATCACTACCCAGGAGCCACAATAGCAGACGCCCTCGCCATCACTACCCAGGAGCCACAATAGCAGACGCCCTCGCCATCACTACCCAGGAGCCACAATAGCAGACGCCCTCGCCATCACTACCCAGGAGCCACAATAGCAGACGCCCTCGCCATCACTACCCAGGAGCCACAATAGCAGACGCCCTCACCATCACTATCCAGGAGCCACAATAGCAGACGCACTCGCCATCACTATCCAGGAGCCACAATAGCAGACGCCCTCGCCATCACTACCCAGGAGCCACAATAGCAGACGCCCTCGCCATCACTACTCAGGAGCCACAATAGCAGACACTTCAGCTTCGCGATACGGTGAGCTATGTCGGTGACTCTGGTTCGACTACGGATCTCCTCATGGTGGATGGTGCTCTGTCTAATTAAAATAAATTTTTGCATCATTTTATTTGTAGGTAAAATGAATGAATCGAAACAATTTTGACTGACTAAATACCATATTTCATTATTATTTGTCTTCGTTTCCAGATATTAGCAATGGTGGAAGGCCGCGACAGACGGCCGGAGCTCGGCTACAAACTCGCCATGGAACTCAAAAACGCAATGGAAGATGAGCAGTAACATACATACATTTAAACAAATGAAGAACTTAATGTGTACTAAGTTAAACTTATTAAGGCTCGCGATGCTACGAGTAAATGTGTATTAATACTTAGAGGCCGTGTGTTGGTAGATCAGTCAGTCAGACTTATGTTAATTACATACTGGGGGCTAAAGTTTCTGATACTTTATCCTATCAAAACAAATAAATAAAGACCGAAATTCAGATATACGTATGTATTTAGTCATTTTCAGAGCATTATTCTATATGGTATTCTACTATGCTGCTATGCTATGGGGTAATGCTGCTGATATAGTTACAGCTTGTTTTGTCCACACACACACAAAATCATGACCACTTGCAAGAAACTATATTTAAAATTAAACTGATAAATAGTTCCAAAAAAATCAACGCGTTTGCAGTGATGGTACTAATACTTGAATTATGACAGCAAATATTTAATTTTGATATTTCAGAATATTTTAATTTATTAAAATGCTTCTAAGTAATCATCAGCGCAGGGTAATCGAAGGCCTTTATACCTAGTGGGTATATATGTTACAGTCATAGTGATTAAACAGCTATTATTAATAATGACTGGTTACTATGGATAATAGCCAAATTGACTAGACAATTTGATAAATTAATCACTTTATCTGGATATTATTCATAGGCGCTGGTCACAGTTGGCGAAAGTGATAATACGGGCTATTTGGCTTGTAAAACCCCCCCCCCCCGTTCTTCATCCCGCTGCCGCGTGGCGTGATCCGTAGCTGACTAAATTGTTGTTACGTTGATTCTTAAAATAATTAAAATTCTTAAAATACTAATTAAAGTAAGATTTCGTGTAATATTTTTTTTAAGTTTTAAAATTTTAAGGTTAATAATTTAATTTTCCCTTACACTTTTCAAGGCTCGTTCGACGGAGCCCCGCTTGGCGGGGCTCCTATTTCTGGGTGGTCTTAAAAGAAAATAACCACTCAGAAGGATGGCGGGGCCTTGCAGGCCCCGCCATCCTCTTCGTCACCTAACCCAACCGAGTCGGGGTGCCCTCAAGTCCCGAGCTCGCTTCGCTCGCTCCTAGACCCTGTATTAATACTATTATTTCATTAAAATATTAGCAAACTGGCAAAGAAATACGTTAAATGTCGTCTGAAATAACCTAACAAATTATGATTTTTAATAATAATTTTTCTTATTACTTCTCGTTAATTTGAGTTATTTACGAAAGCTAGTGAAATTGTGAAGGGAATTACATAAAAACATTCATAAATAAGTTAGTAAACAGGTAAATAATCTTTATCCATACTTGTTTTATTACATTATCCAAGTCTTCGAAGATGGTATAAATAATAGCTGGTTAATGTGATTAATTCTATGTCAATTATCACTTTATCCAAATTGAGTTGACATTATTAATAATGGCCAGATGATATGTATAATATCCGGATTAATCGCTTTGGCTGTGACATATACATAATATTATGGCTTGTTTTTATTTATATATAGGCTTTTTAATGCCTTCAAATATTTCCATAGTAATTTGAAGGTTTCCGTGTTTAAAACTATGGTTTCGTTGTTTTATAACAAATTTATTTTTTTATCGTTTCCACTTTAATGAGGCTGGATCTCGACAATTGGATAGTTGACTCCATTTTTTTCAAACTTCATAAAATAAGATTAAAAGGATTAAAATAATAAATAATTAATAAGTACACAGAAAATTAGTTTAAAATCAAACCAAGAAACACAAGAGTGGCATAACTAAGATGTGACGTCACAATTCAATAAACCTATATCTGTCTAATCACAATAATTCAAATGTATAGGTATAACATTTTTGTTATTTTATAAATTACATTCATTCTGGAATCGAAAATAAATTTAATAAATCAATATTTTCACGTCAGTCAATTACCCAATTTTAAGAATATAATAATGTTCCTAAAGGCCGTAACCGATAAAAGATCCTTTGGGTATCGGATGTTGGTCGTTGTCTATTTATTCATATACTTATTTATTAATCGTTTAGATAATTTACCATTTATTTATTTGACTAATATTATAAAAATAACAAATACCAGTAGGAGTCCAGTGAAAATCTAGACATAGACTATTTTGTACTTAATATCTTTCGCTTTTATTTATTATTTATTTTACTTACAACTTATAGTTATAGTTGTTATAATAATTGTTGATAAAATTATATCAATAAAATCACAAAGTATTCACTAAACGGGGCGTGAAATCTCATTCATTCATGACATTTGTAACTTTGACACGGGTTTTAAGAAAGTATTTGTTGTAATTTATTTAAGAACCGGCTATTTAAGTAGATACCTATTATTTTGCAAATTGTAAAGCCTGGAAAAAGCCTGAAAGAAGTTGTACAGGAAAAAAAATCGCTAGTCACTCAGAATTCCCTACAAGATAAGTGATATTTTCGGCAGAACCCTTTGTGTCCAATTCCGACTCGCACTTGGCTGTTTTTTTTTTAATTTTTTTCCTTTACAGTTTCTCTGTAGGTAACTTGTATTTTTCTAAACTTACAAAGAAATCATTTAATATGGCACCTAGCATTTGTTTTCTTGCCAGGCTAAAAAATGTGCACCTAAAGTAAGTAATTGTAGACATTCCTATTAGAGTTAAATGAAAAAATCTATTTATTGACATAGAATGTAATGGTTAGTGAGACATAGCATGTAATCTTAAAAAAATATACACACCCTTTGTAGATTCCTCTAATCTCCATAACTTGTCTGTAAATATACAGGATGTCCCACTGTGATGCCACATGGATGGGGAAGTAGTTTAAATATTGTAGGTATTCATTTCACTGAACTGAAGGAATACTCCATTGGGATTTCAAAAACAAACTGCATTCATAGATTTTTAAATAATTGACTCCCAATTTTTTTAACAGTTGAACCGGGACTCGAACCATAGTGGGTTCGAGATTTTATGTTCAAATCTATTTAGCCGTTTGGAATTTATGCTGGACTAAAGAAACCCACATAAAAACATGAATTACTCCTTTTTTTAGGCAGTCGTGTAAAAATTATAGATGCAGACTTTCATTACAATTTTTAAAATAATTTAAATTATTGAAAGTCTATTCTAATCTAATAAGTTAAATAATGAATGTCTCCTTCCAGTAAAATGCTCTATCTACAATATTGAAATAAATAAATAGTACATTGCTCCGATCCCTTAGTAAGTAGCTTATGCACTTGTGTTAAGGAAATCAGAAACAACGAAGGTTTCGTACAATGTAGAAACCCGAGACAATGTAGAAAACTTATTTTTCTACATTGCCCCGACCAGGGATCGAACCCGGAACCTCAGAGATGGCGGCGTCTTGAAAACCGGCACGCTAACCACTCAACCACGGAGGTCGTCAAATTAAGTATTATTTAAAGTACCTACTGCCTCTCCATGTGACATAGCTGTGGGTCGCCCTGTCTGAAATGATCCTGATTCCCAGTCTATCAGATTCGAGGCATCTACAAATTGGTAATTTGTTTGATTTTATTAGATGTGACGCTATTGTACCTAATTATTGTATCAAATACAATAAAATACATTTTAATTCCGTTTACTGTTTTTTTTTCCTACCCCTTTTACAGACAGTTTTCTCTCAAAATTATGAGGGTTTTTGGTTTATGAATTATGGTGGTTCTTATTATTATGAGTCTGCTAGGCTAATAATGAAATATATTTTAATTGACGCTTAAATATTTGACGTTGGTTGTGCCAACTCGTCTTAAATTGGACGTATAATTTTATTACGGTAAGCGCATTTTATGCTAATGGCAATACGGATTACAGTCCAACTATAAAACAATTAAGTTATAACTAGGTTAGTAAACTAGGTTATTTCGGAACTATTACAACTGCATTACAGTTGAATCGTAGCTTATGTTAAATTAGCAGACTGGGGGCCGTTTGCCATGGTTTGCCTTACTAGGGAAAGTTGACATAACTTTTATGGACCTTATGTCAAATCTCTAGAACAAAGATGCTCTAGAAAGGCAAACCATGCATCGAATATGACAAACATGATCGAATATTGGGAATAATATTGGGAACCGCCATAATATGTCATGTGCGCGTACTTCAAAATGTTTTTCTTTGTCACTAAACTTTGCTACAATCACACCACTGTACAGAATACAGATTCAGGTCAGGGTATTTGTGACGGTGAAAAATAAAACTATAATTCTATGAAAACATAATTTTATTCTATTTAAATTAATGTAATTCGCCACGAACCAATAAAAATTAAATAATTTCATTATAAACATAATTGAGCAATACAAAAACTTTTTGGAGGTAACTCCTTAGTCTAATAACTGAACTACAAACTGAAACTGAATTATTAAACTACGATATCAATTAAACTAACAAATAGAAATTAATATTAAAATAGTTTTTCTTTATAATTGTAAATAAATTTATTATATTCTGAACTGAAATTTTTGAGACAACCCGTTTGCAACGTATTTATTGACATATTTAATTAAATCCTAGCTTTTGCCCGCGGCTTCGCCCGCGTGAATTTCGAGATTTTTAAAAATCCATTTTAGTGGATGTTATGTCATCAGAGCTATCTATCTATCTATCTTAGGCTATATTACCGCGCCGCGGTTTCAAAAAATGATGATGGTGATGGAAAATTGTAATAAATGGTAGTAAGTATTTTTTTTCGCGCACTCATAAATGCCTCTTTCCCGTCCCGCCCGCAGTCGCCCGGAACGCCTAGTATCGGGCACTCGGGGTTCACTATTTTGGCGATAATGGCTTACACATAAGAGTTGGATATATGCTATCGCGGGCTTTTTTGTAGAACTATTTAAGATAAACATTTCCATCATACATTATGTACATGTAACTCCAACGGTTTTCGCGGCGTACCTCAGTAAAGATCGCAGATTGCAATTTTTTCCTATTTACGCGACACTCATCGTTATATATTTTGGATAATTCACACTATATCTTTATAAATAATAGCCTATGTGTTATTCTAATGTGTAAGCTATATTGTTGTAAAGTTTCATCAAAATCCATTCAGTAGTTTTTTCGTGAAAGAGTAACAAACATACATCCACACATTATTACAAACTTTCGCGTTTATAATATAAACATAAAACATAATTGAGCAATACAAAAACTTTTTGGAGGTAACTTCTTAGTCTAATAACTGAACTACAAACTGAAACTGAATTATTAAACTACGATATCAATTAAACTAACAAATAGAAATTAATATTAAAATAGTTTTTCTTTATAATTGTAAATAAATTTATTATATTCTGAACTGAAATTTTTGAGACAACCCGTTTGCAACGTATTTATTGACATATTTAATTAAATATAAAATAGTTTCCATCCATAAAAAAGGTCAGTGAAGGCAGTTTTATAGCAGGATCCTATACCATTAAATATTTTCATTTTCAAGCCTGTGGGAAACTACATACTATAATCATGCCCGCGTAATTCAAATTTTATTTGATTTTCCACAATTTTTAATCTTAGTATCGATTGTTTTGTGGGTTACGTCATATATATAACTGATCTCTACGATATATCTATACGATTTCGCATTGTGAAGTCAACATCTCCTGAGGATGTCCCGGTGTCGGGACGAAACGTGCGTCGAAGAAAGTGATAGAAAATTGTGTGTGGTGTTTCATGTGGATGGCGTTCCTGCATATTGCACCATACAGAATCCTTTCAAGTAGCGGATAATAGCAAAACAAATTAATCAGTCCTGCTAATTATGGATTTCCGCAAAATAACGCCTGCTTCCATTCAATGTTTCACAGAAGTTTTTCTTACCTGTCAATAAGGCACTAAGAGTTAAGGCACACAATATAAAACTTCTTACAATCATTAATTTTAATAATATCATATCAATACTAGACCATTTAAAGTAACATTTGAGATTCACATTTTTTTTAAATAACCAAAGTAAAATTAATGGCACAAAAACAACAATTAAAGTGCACAACCATAATATCACCTAATATTTACGAATTAAAAACTAAATAAAAACAGTGGTGTCAAAAGTTTTATAAAATACAAATCTTAATCAACCATTTTTCATTTGATGAAAAATCGCCTACTTTTGATCAGCGTGCATATTGAAACGACAATTATGATATTGTATTTTTTTTGTTACAATTTACAAGTTAGTACTTGACTGCGATCTCACCTGATGGTAAGTAATGATGCAGTCGAAGATGTTAACAAACTAACTTGGAATGGGTAAGTAAGTCACCCCAACGGTTCCTACACAGCATCGCACCGGAACGCTATATCGCTAAGTAGGGTAGGGTGGTAACGAGCGACGGCCGAAGCCTCCCACAAGACCAGACCTGGGCCAGTTTAGAAATTATAAATTCCAAAGTGCCCCGTGGCGGGAATCGTACCCGCGACCTCCCACTCGAATCCGAGCGCGCGTCCCCTGTGCCACGGAGGTAGTCAAAATGCAATCTAAATATCCAATCAGTCACAAATTGACATAATACTCTATTGTAATTATTACTATCTTAGAATAAACTCAATATAAACAATTAGTAAAATCATTAATCATCACAGCATTGACAAAAATAATAATTGGTGATTTATAAGATAAATGTATTCATAGTGATTGTAGACAAATTCTGCCAACACTGTAGGTGATTCAGAACCCTTCAAAATTGGCATATAAATCTATGGACCCCGGGTGTAATACAAAATTCAGAAAAAAAGTGTCTCCGAGCGAACCTATAGTATAAACATGGGTACATGTGTATTTTTATACAAAGATATTTTGAGTTGTCTTAAACCATGATTATACAGCCTAATTTTGCTTAAGTGCGATTGGAACTCTTTTTGCATTTTGGCTTTCTTTAGGTTCGGACACTTTTTAGCGCTGACCTGAAATCCTTAGTATTATGTGTGGTATTATGATGCCCTTCGATAACAGTATTCTTGACCTCAATTTCGAAAATTTAAGATATTGACCGCACTGATTAAGGAAGCTGATTGGTTGAACAAAGTTGAAAACAGTTGACTCGGCCAATCAGTGGGCAGTATTTGTTGACTGCAAGCAATTACGGGCTGTGATACTGGAGACAACCTCCCTCCCCAGTTTATGGCCCACAAAGTCTAGTATAGTCATAACGAGTTCTCGCTTGCTGGATGCACATGCCATGAGCACATTTAAGGCATGCATGTAATCTTCAGGATCCAGCCGTCTCAGGTAGTTGAAAACAATGTAGATCAGCTCCTGAAGTTGCTCTTTCACTGAATTCCAGATTTCCCGGAGAGGTACCATGGCTGCAATGGCAAAAAATGCATGTATAATAAAGAAGACTGACAAAGGTGGTATCAAGTTTTCTCATGAACCAAAACCAAAACATTCTAAAAAAATAAAATAGTGTTTATTCCATACATACATGGTCATTATACAGTATTATAGTATGAAACATTAACAAAAACAAGATTTTATATGCCAGTAAGTAATAGCTTTTAGTAACTATTTACATTAAAAAAATAATGCACTGGTGAGGTGAATGACGAACTTAATTATTAGGTAACTTACTTGAAACTCCATATCCAGCCGCCCCCCCAATACCGGCGCCCAGGGCAGCGCCCACCCGCCCTCCTGCATAGCTTCCCACCAAAACGCCGGCCAGGGCAAATGCGCCCGTGAGTATAGCCGCCTCAGTGTCCCACACAACTCGGATGTCAAAAGCATCAGCTGCAAAATAAAAACATATTTTTTTAAGTGAGGGTTAGATTAGCAATAGACTCGGGACGGTATATCCTCCGCCCAGAGGAGGTTAATTAATATGCCCCTGTAAAGGACGTGCTGCTCTTTCTGGCGGCAACTGGACTTGCAGGGGAGTTATAGGCAGCGGCGAGCACAAAAGATCGGCGACGGTCAACGTGCTACCGGCAACGAAGGAGGCCCTGCATAGCCGCGAGAACAAGAAGATGAAGAAGATGATAGATTAGCAATAACTTGCAGAAGTTGACTTCTAAAAGCTATGTAAACAGTTATCCAAACTACTAAGGAGGAACTACCGCAAGTTGACTTCTGCAAGCTATTCCTCCATTGTTCTTACTTTGTTGCTGATCATTGCTTGTAGCTTTATAGCACTAACCGTAAGTTAATAACCATTAACCATTAACACTTTGTTTTTACCTATGTATGTGCATGTGTTACTCTTTCACAGCATAACTACTGAACTCAATTGGCTGAAATTCGGAATAGAGTTTAAATTACATTCTGGTTAAATTCATTAGCAGTCTACATTTTATCTATATTCCCATGGGGTTGGTATTTAAATCGATTGACACGCGGGCGAAGCCACGGGCATACGCTTGTTTTAAATATCCTTACATTTAAGATATTCTTGATAAGGAGACTTTGACCCCTTGGGAACAGGAAGAACTATAGCTAACACTTTCACTTGGTTTATGATGAAATTGTACACACTATGGTTCTCGAGTCAATGAAGTTACAATAACTTACCCAATTTCAGTATGATTTGCTCTATCCATCGCTGGTCGAAGTTTATTTGCGTCGAAACGTACGGCTCGACCAGTGACGACATCATGAACTACGTAAATTGAAAATTCTTAATAATAATAGGTATGTGACACTTCAAATATTGTTGTGTTGGGGCTCATTGATAGTTTATTACTCAATAAACGCTTTGCTAACAACAACAGTTAACTGCTAAAGTTCTAAAGTTAGTTTATTTCACATATTACTCAATCACTGGCGTTTACCAAAGAGTTAGAGTATATAATCACTACGTTTTAGCGTTTACAGTATACTATTTACAAACCAAACAGAAACATTGTTTGCAATGGTTTTGCATGAGTTTTGTCATTTTGTTTCCAAGTTTTGTTTGTGGTCTGTGATCTTGATTCTCAGTCTTGACCTATGGACATAACCATAAGACTAATGGACTACAATACAGTGTGACAAGGCTGTTTTGGCGCGTGGCCAAAGTCTGAACTAACGCCGCTATTTTGTGCTACTGTTTGATAGTTCGCTCTGCCAGTATATCACTATTGTATGTTATGTTGTTTTTGCTTACTATTAACTATTTTAAACTAAAATTGAAGTAAAATAGAGGAGATTTTATTTATGGCTGCCTTTGTTTTGCAACAGCGCCCTCCTTCAAGTGCCAAGAGAGCCTTGTCGGACTGTATGTAAACTATTGTAACTGTGACTACTACACAGAACACAATATGGACTACTAATAGGACTTTATTTAAGCCCTTATTACATTAGGCCAGAAAATCGCCGTTGCTCTTGCTGCGAGTATTATGGGTTTGGGTATGGGTTCCGTACCCAAAGGGTAAAAAAGGAATCCTATATTAGCCAGACTTCACTGTCCGTCCGTCCGTTTGTCTGTCACCAGGCTGTATCTTTTGAACCGTTATAGCTACGGACTTGAAATTTTCACAGATGATGTATTTCTGTTGCTGCAACAGATGCTAAAAAAATAGAATAACATAAATATTTAAAGGAGCCCCCCGTACAACAAACGTCATCTTTTTCTTTGTTTTCGCTCGATATTGATAATGGTTATAGGTAGATGCTTAAAATTTTTACAGAATATTTAGTTATATACTTACTGTAGAAATGAATAGTGAAATAAAAGTAACGGGAGCTCACATACAACAAACGTGATTTTTTTGCTTGTTTTCTCGATCTTGATAACGGTAACAGGTGGGCAGGGATGTTTTCTTACAACGGGGAAAATAAGTACACAGTGGAAGTGGAATTAAACTGTTAGGTTTACTTCAGTGATATTAGAGCTAATACATAATTATATTATTTTTAAATTAATGCTGAAGCCTGAAGGGCTCACATCGTCGCAGAGCGGTGGAACCAGAGAGAGAGAAAAGCTATGTGTCAAAACTAAACAATGACTATGGATGGTCTATGGACATACCACAGAATACAAAACATTATACAATTAGAGTTACCAATTTCTTACATGAAATTGAAACCTAATCTACATTCTTAACACTTCCCCTCATGCGTAACATGAGAAAAAAAAACATTTCACAATGTAGAGTGACTCTAAATATTAATTAATTAACATCTCAGGTTAATTAGGATACAAAAAACTCCACATTGTTTATCTCATGTCTAGCATGACCATACAGTGTGCTAACTAATTTATACACCTCAAAACCATCCAAACAATTATGATCTAGAAGACTGACTTACTCAAAAGTTTATACAGAAAAAATGCCTACTAGTCAACATTTTTCATACCTAAGTCATTAACAAACCCCAAATACATAACACTAGATAAGGGCTTTGTAAACAAGTCAGCCAACATATTCTCAGATGGTAAATAGCTAACACTCACATGCTTATTCCTTACAAGATCTTTTACAAAATGATAACGAAGATCAATATGCTTGGTCTTTTTGTGGCAATATTCCCTTGTTTCAAGCAATTTTAATGCGCTTTGATTATCACTGAAGATACTACAATCATGATGTTTATTAAAAATTTCATACAAAAAATTCCTAATAAAACATACTTCTTTGCATGCATCACTTAGGGCTAAGTACTCTGCTTCAGTACTTGAAAGCGCAACACATCGCTGTTTGCGCGACTCCCAACACACAGTGGAGCCGCCAACCTTCACAATAAAACCACTGTAAGACCGCCTATCCACGGCATCATTGGCCCAATCAGCATCAGCAAACACTGACAAATCAAGGGTACCGGATTTAACAAACACCAATTTTTTATGAATGGTACCACTCAAATACCTTAATATTCTTTTTGCAGCGATCCAATGATCTCGTGTAAATGCTGTATTAAATTGGCTTAAATAATTTACAGCATAAGTTATGTCAGGCCTAGAACATACTGACAAATACATTAGACATCCAATCAGCTCTCTATATGGATAAACAGTGTCATCTAAAATATTATCGCTTGATCCTTTCTCTAGCTTATTAGCAATCATTGGCGTCGAGACACTTTTACAGTTAGACATACCAAAACGTTCTAACAACTTTACAATGTAGTCTGATTGGTCAAACATAATAATTCCATTAGCTCTGTCTCTATGTATCTTAATACCTAAACAGTTCTTAACACAACCTAAGCGTTTGCAACTAAATTCAGATTCTAATAAATTATACAATATGTCCTTTTCCTTAGAACTATTAGTAAAGATATAAAAATCATCCACATATAATGCTAAAATTGTTAGTTGCTTGTCATTTCTTTTTATATAAACACATGGTTCACAATTATTTTGTACATAACCATTGTTAGTCAATAAAACATTAACACTTTTATTCCACAGCCTACTTGCTTGTTTAAGACCATACAAACTTTTCTTTAACAAACATACTTTGGTCTTGTCAGTTATAAAACCTACAGGCTGTTCCATATAAATACATTCGTCAAGTTTACTATGTAAGAAAGCTGTATTTATGTCCAGATGTTCTATGTCCATATTTAATTCATTTGCAATGCAAAACAAAATTCTAAGACTAGAGTGTCTTACTACTGGTGAGAAGGTATCTGTGTAGTCTACACCAGGCTTTTGACTAAAGCCTCTTGCCACAAGACGAGCTTTATATCTTGTACAGTTACCAGACTCATCAGATTTAAGTTTAAAAACCCATTTACAACTAACTATGTTGCCAGTTTTTGGTCTATCCACTAATTGCCATACATTATTTTTGATCAGAGAATTATACTCTTCTTGCATAGCGGTGAGCCAACAATCCTTGCTAGGACTTGCCATTGCCTCATTATAAGATTGAGGTTCGTCATAGACAAAACCGCTTACTAAAAATGACAAATCTGATGAATCAGATAAATCGGATAACTGATAATCTTGATACCTTACCGGTTTTCGATAGCGAGTAGAACGAACAGGTCGCTCGCAGCTAGCTCTAGGAGCCTCTAGCACTTCATCTTCCCCTCGAACGACTGTTTCGTTACTTACAGTTATGTCTGACTCGTTACTTTCTCCATCACCCGTTTTACTAGTTGCAGTCCCCTCAGCACTTTGGAAGGAGGGCTCGCCTGAAATTGGAGAAGAAAACACGTCATCATCAAGATTTTGACTAGAATTATTAGTTTCCTTATTACTAGTAAGGCCAGTGTCATTGCTGCCATTACTATAATCATTAATATGATGCTCATCCTTGCTCTGCATATCTGTATCAATATTCTGTAAACTATTATTATCACATAACTGGTTGCTTTGCATACCCATTTTATTAATATTATCAGAATTATTATAAATTGTAATAGGATCAATGCTTTGCATATCCATATTAATATTATTATCAGAATTATTATTATATTCAATTGAATCAATGCTTTGCATATTCAAATTCATATTATTATTACTGATTCGGTTGCTTTGCATACCAACATCATTATCAATAAAAATATGACTACTCTCTGTACCACCATTTCTATCACAGTGGTTTATAAACTGGTTTTCAAAAAATATAACATTTCTAGAAACAATAATCTGCCTTGGGTTCGAGGGATCTATTAATCTATAGCATTTTGTATGTTCACAATAACCAACAAAGATACAACTTTTAGATTTTGAAGAGAGACTTTTGGAATGAGTGTCATAGCACGGCAACCAAAAACACGTAAATGGCTTATGTTAACTTTTTTACCTGACCATACCTCCTCAGGAGTTTTATTGGGAATAGCTGCAGTAGGACTTCGATTCTTAAGATATATAGCAGTAGAGATAGCTTCTCCCCAGTATTCTTTAGGAAGATTAGCTTCACGAAGCATACAGCGAGCTTTCTCAAAAAGTGTTCGGTTTAACCTTTCAGCTACGGCGTTCTGTGAAGGGTTATACGGAGCTGTAGTCTCATGGATTATGCCCTCTTTCTTTAAAAAATTGGAGAACTCAGCACTGCAATATTCTCCACCCCTATCAGTACGCAGACGTTTAATAAAATAACCAGTTTGTTTCTCAACAGTTGCTTTAAAAATCTTAAATTTGGACAAAACTTCAGATTTAAATCTCATTAAATAGCCATATGTCTTTCTAGAACAATCATCGGTAAACGTTACCAGATAACGAGATCCACCCAGACTACTTACCGGCATTGAACCACATACATCTGAATGCACGAGCTCCAGCAACTGCTTGGAACGTTTTGCTAAACCCCTAGGAAACTTTTGCACTGCTTGCTTCCCCTCAACGCACGACACACACTGGTTAGGCATAGTATCGAGCTGAGTCGAGTTAACATCAACACCAACAGCAAGTTTACGGAGTACACTTACCCCACGGAGACTCAGATGTCCAAGCCGCTTATGCCACAGGCATAAGTCCGGTGTATCCTTGGCTTTTTCCTCTGTGTCAAGCGAACTTTGTGGCTTTGGCACAGCATTCACAGCATTTACAGTATAAGAGTTATCCTGTAAAACATTGTCCAAAATATAAATACCCCCCCGTCTAGTGGCAGACACAAGAAGAGATTTCCCACTGAAAACATAACATTTATTATTATTAAATTTCACAGATAAAGCCTTCTCACATAATTTGGAAACACTAATTAAATTAGTTGAGAGGCCAGGTACATATAGAACATCTGTTACTAATTGGGACTTGTTATTTTTCATGGGAATCATCACATCACCATAACCTAGACACCTTAGGGTACTACCATTAGCAACTTGTACAGTCTTATCACATTCTGTTATCTTGATAAACCACTGCAAGTCTCTGGATAAATGAGTCGATGCCCCCGAGTCCAAAATCCAATCCTTACTCTCGAAGACTCCATAACATATAGCTGCCAATGCTGTTACTTTATCTTTCTTTTGTTTCTTAAACTTAAAGCAGTCCAGCTTTTTGTGACCTGGGCGGTGGCAAAAGTGACAAACAAGTACCTTTTTAGTCTTGTGTTTAGACAGCAGGGCCATGTCTTCCTTGCTTTCTGTGCGTCTTCTGCGTTCTTCTTCTTGTAACAATCTAGTACGAACTAAATCACTTGAAATTGTTGTTAAAGAAGGTTGGTTGCAATTGAAAGAGGTTCAATGTCGACTGACCGAATACAAAGTAGATATTTAAATATGTGACAGAGAATTGTCATTGTGTTTTTTGTTTACTTTGTCTAATAAAATTTATCATGGTGTAATCTCAATTTTCTTATGTTATATAAAATAAATATATTTTATAATATACAATGTGTCCGACACATTTGTTAACTTAGTAAAAAATAGATGTCGCTGTATTAATTTAAATCGCGCTATCATATTGTATGATGGATTTTATATATTGAATTGTAATTTTTTATTTTGTTTGGTTCAATAAACATCAAGTAGTTATATCAATCTGGGTTTTTTATCAGTAGAATTGGACCCCCCCTCAGTCAGGGGTTTTATATGGTCCTTCGGAGCCGGTTTACTGTCTTTAAATGACAGTTCACTGACAGGGCGGAGCACCCACTAGCAGTCCATATTGCTCTGGGCAACTGATATAATACATACTCTTTTATCATCGTTGCCTGCCAACTCAATATTCAAAATAGAACAATAATTCTTAATGTCAAATGTGTTAGGTCAACGTCGTTCATTGTGAAAAGTCGTATGTATAATTTTTAGTGAATTAAAGCCTAAAGTAATGTTTTACGGCATATCCTCTATTATTTCAATTTAATTCACTAAAGATGGAAAAATTTTTGAGACCGGAGCGCTTTGATGGAGATTCTTCGTTAAGTTCCACCAGCCCCGAATGGGAGCATTGGAAATGTACGTTTAACAATTTCTTGGCGGCACAAGCTGTATCAGCTGCCCCTAATGCGCCCGCAATCTCAGACGACACGAAACTCCAGTTGCTGATAAATCATATTTCTCCACGCGTGTTTCGTTCCATCAGTGACTGCACGACATACGCCATGGCGATGACAGCTCTAGATGCGCTATACGTCAAGCCTAAAAACATCATCACAGCACGTCATCTACTCGCTACAAGACGCCAACAAACAGGTGAAGCAATCGATTCCTACCTACAAGCACTCAAACAGTTAGCCAGAGAATGTGATTTCAAATCTGTTGATGCCGAAACAAATATGAAAGACAGCATCCGAGGCGCCTTCATCGCTGGAATTATATCACCTAAAATACGCGAACGACTTCTAGAAAACCTCACACTTTCTCTAGACGAGGCTTACAATAAGGCGTTATCATTAGAGATGGCAGAAAGCAATTCACAAAACTTCAACCTACCAGCTCTCAATGCAATTAGTCAAACGCAACGTAGTGTTGAGCTGGACAGCCAGCATATTGAAGGATCTACCTCTTTTCAAACAACTGCAGCTACAGCTCCTAAAACAGATGCGTCACGTAAGAACACTAACCTTAAATGCTTTTATTGTGGAGGAGATCGCTTACATAATCGACGAAATTGTCCTGCCTTCAAAACGAACTGTCATAAATGTGGTAAAAAGGGACATTACGCAACCGTTTGTCGTAGCTTACCTCAAGTAGCTTCCACTAGCTCGCCTGAAAATTGTGTACATTGTAATGCCTGCATCATGACTGCAGCACTAGCATCTCTAAAGAAAGCAATGGTTCCTGCATACATCAAAGGTTTCAGAGCTGACGCATTGATAGATACAGGAAGCAGCACCAGTTTTGTAAGTGAAGCCTTTGCTAACCTGGCTCATTTGAGAAAACGACCTTGTCAACAGATGATTTCAATGGCCTCTCTTTCTTTAACTTCACAAGTTACTGGAACTACTCGTCAAAACATCGAGTTGGGAGAAAACACATATGACAATGCAGAACTACTCATTGTCAAAGATCTGTGCGCCGATATTATTATAGGCCACGACCTTCTCAGTCTGCATTCTACTCTCGAGTTTGCCTTCGGTGGACCAAAAGAAACTCTAAAAGTCTGCTGTGTCGCAGAAGCCACAGTCCCTGCTGTATCATTGTTTTCTAATGTCACACCTGACTGTAAACCTATCGCCATACGATCACGCAGGTACAGTTTGGAAGATCAAGAGTTTATAACCGGAGAAGTAAAGAAACTGCTAGAACAAGGCATCATCGAGGAGAGTCAATCACCTTGGCGCGCACAAGTGCTGATAACTAAGAATGCGAATCATAAGAAGAGAATGGTCATAGACTACTCGTTGACAATCAACAAATTCACGCTCTTAGATGCTTACCCGCTACCTAACATCGAAGAGATCATTTCTAAAGTCGCAAAGTACTCTATTTTTAGCGCTATTGATCTCCAAAATGCATATCACCAGATTCCGATACTTGAACAGGAGCGTGCGTACACAGCTTTCGAAGCCGCTGGTAATCTCTATCAGTTTCGTCGAATACCTTTCGGAGTTACAAATGGTGTATCCAGTTTTCAGAGAACCATTGACTGGGTAATCAGAAAAGAAAGCTTAAAAGGGACTTTTGCGTATCTAGATGACATAACCGTTTGTGGAAATACGCAAGAGGAGCACGATGCGAATGTAAATCGATTCCTACAGGCAGCTGACAAGTATGGCTTGACACTCAATTCACAAAAGAGCAAGTTCAACCAAAAATCGCTCAATATACTTGGATACACCATAGAAAAACACACCATTAAGCCAGATAGTGATCGATTACAGCCACTCATCAACATGCCTCCTCCAAACGACACAGCTACGTTAAGAAGGACATTAGGCATGTTTGCGCACTATTCGAAATGGATTCCGAGCTTCTCCGAGAAAATACGTCCCTTGGCACATTCAACTGAATTTCCACTATGCGCTAAAGCCTTGAAAGCTTTCGATGATCTAAAATCTGTTATTGCTAAGTCTACTATACACGCCATTGATGATAAAATGCCTTTCACCGTAGAGACCGACGCTTCAGAGCATACAATTGCTGCCACACTCTCTCAAGACTCCAGACCGGTAGCATTCTACTCTAGAACTCTTAATAAAAGTGAGCATAACCATTCAGCAGTCGAAAAAGAAGCGTATGCTATTGTAGAATCGCTCAAAAAGTGGCGTCATTTCCTGATTGGAAAACCATTTAAATTAATTACAGATCAGAGATCGGTCGCATTCATGTTCAACACACGACACTCGAGCAAAATTAAAAACGAAAAGATACAGCGGTGGCGGTTGGAGCTGGCACCTTATACATATGATATCGTTTATAGACCAGGGAGAGAAAATTTCGTAGCGGACGCCTTATCCAGAGTTTGCGCCAGCATTGACGCTACATCACGACTCGCACGGCTCCTTCGGCTCCACGAAAACTTATGTCATCCAGGAGTTACGAGAATGCACCACTGGTTAAAAACTAAAAACCTCGCCTATAGTATCGAAGAAGTGAGGACTATGACTAATAATTGTCGAATATGTGCTGAAATAAAACCGAAATTTTACAAAAATGAAGAGCCGCCTCCAGAACTTATTAAAGCCACGGCGCCTTTCGAACGCTTAAGCATCGACTTCAAAGGCCCTGTTCCGACTAATACGAATAATAGATTTATATTAACAATTATCGATGAATTTTCAAGATTTCCTTTCGCTTTTCCTTGCTCTGACATGAGTGCAAAGACAGTTATCAAGCATTTGAACCACCTTTTTATGATATTTGGGATGCCTAGCTACATACATTCCGATCGAGGAGCTTCTTTCTTATCCAATGAGGTTAAAGAATACCTTCATTCACGCGGTATCGCTACTAGTAGAACTACAGCATACAACCCGCAAGGAAATGGATAAGTCGAAAAGCTTAATTCTACTCTATGGAAAGCTATTCAGCTAGGCTTACGCTCACATAATCTTCCAATAGAGAATTGGGAAAAGGTCCTTGACAATGCATTACATTCCATCAGATCCTTGCTGTGCACTTCGATCAACTGCACACCGCATGAACGAATGTTTAAATATCCACGCAGATCTCCAAACGGCGGAACTATACCGACTTGGCTAACAAGCGCTGGACAAGTCCTCGTTAAACGTTGTGCTCGAGCCAATAAGTACTTGCCATTAGTAGAGGAAGCTGATGTAATCGAAGTTAACCCTAATTATTCTATTGTGCGATTGAAAGACGGGAGAGAAACAGCCGTGTCAAATCGTCATTTAGCTCCAATAGGTGAAGCGGGAGAAAGAATACGAGAAGAATCGAGTCCAGCTAATACTCCAATAAGTCACAATGACCGCGCTGAACTCGCTCCACCTGAACCTCCTACGGACTCCGATTCGCCTGAAACGCCGGTACAAGAAGAACCACCATTGACTACTGAACCAGATAGCCCAACAGTGTGGGGAACACCCGACGCTGCTTCACATTCAGGAACACCCGAACCTCAACAAGAAACTCCTTTGAGGAGATCTTGTCGTACAAGACGACCACCTCAATACTTGCAGGACTTCACCTCTTAGTGGCGGAGAATGATATAATACATACTCTTTTATCATCGTTGCCTGCCAACTCAATATTCAAAATAGAACAATAATTCTTAATGTCAAATGTGTTAGGTCAACGTCGTTCATTGTGAAAAGTCGTATGTATAATTTTTAGTGAATTAAAGCCTAAAGTAATGTTTTACGGCATATCCTCTATTATTTCAGCAACCATATAACAAAAGTCACAACAAAGTAACGACGGACCATTTTTGGATGGGAGCCCTGGAGCACCCCAAGAAAACAACAAAGCTGCTCGAGGCCAACGGGTTATTAGATAACGGAAATTATCAAAATACATCGGGTTTTACATCGTCAGCAGTGAGTGATACGTGTCATCTTAGTGAGTGAAAAGTGGTAGTCAAGCGATTTAAATCTTTGAATATAAAACATTATAATTGTGAGTAAACCTCAAACCTATTAATTGGTCATTTGGAAGATTACTACCAAAAGAAGAGCACAAATTTAGGCTACCTAATATTGCATGTACTACAGTAATCTAGATGTAGTTTTACTGATAAGATCTTTGTTTTTAAATAGGGCTACATAGTGAATCATGTTAAAATCTTGGAATCGTCATTAAGCCTAGTCATCAGGGATCATAATATTATCTTGTAAAATTAAGGCAATCTCTATCACATAATATATAAATAATTTTGGAATTTATGAATTATGGTCCAGAAAAGTATTTAAATGCAAAAATTTGGAATTTATCGAAAATCATTTTTGTAATTTTATTTTTATGACAGCTGTTCATGTCAATGACTTAATATTTTTTCGAATATAATTGTGAGACGTCTAAAATATAATAAAAAAGATTTTACATCAACGTAAAAGAAAAAACTGTTGTCATCTGTACATTTTAATAAAAGTGTCATAATAATAAAAGTGTCAAAAAATATAAATTGTTATTACGAAATTAAATTACAATACTGTATTTACAATGTATAATTGTTTGAATAGTGCGTAAATAAACATTTAAATAAATAATATAACTAATCGTAATTTCTAATGCAGTAAGTATTGCTGTTAAAAATGGGCTCAAAACTAAATTTAATTGAAGATTTATCTATGAAATTTATAAAGGCACAAGTCAACTATAAAAAATCGCCTAAAGATAGAATAAATGAAATCTATTTAAATGTTAGATTAGAAAATTTGGAGAAACTTTGGAATCAATTTAAGGAAACACATGCTAATATTATCGAGGAGTATAACGACGAGGAATTAGAATCCAGTAATCTAGTGAAAAGGGACACGTATAATTTAACAGAAGAATTATACATTGAATACAAAACTGAACTATTGTCGGCCTTAGAAATGTTAACAAGGATTTATAAAACTGAAAAAATGGAAGAGAGCAAGGACGTAACAAAGGGAACGTCACAAATAAAATTACCTAAGTTAACAATTCCAGTTTTTTCAGGGCATTATCTTGAATGGATTACTTTCAGAGACCTTTTCGTCTCATTAATACATACTAATAACGAATTGGACAGTGTGCAAAAAATGCATTACTTAAAAAGTTATGTAACAGGTGAAGCCGAGAGTTTACTGCGGCAAATACCAATTTCTCAAGCAAATTACAGCAGGTGTTGGAGTTTATTAGAAAATAGATACAACAACAAAAAGTATTTGTCGCATTGCATTCTGAAAAGACTATTAGGCCAAAAAACTATTACAAGTGAATCAGCATCCGCATTGAAAGAACTTATGGACACGACAGGGGATTGTTTATCTTCCTTAAAAAACTTAGACATAGATGTAACATCATGGGACATTATAGTTATCCATATTATTTCAATCAAATTAGACACAGACTCGCGTAGACAATGGGAACTGAAAGTCAGTGGCGCTAACTCTGATCAATTACCAACTTTAATTCAATTTTATGAATTTCTAACGGCGAGATATAGAGCATTAGAATTTTTGGAGCCAAAACCAAACAGCAATAATAAAAAATATTCCGGCAATATCAATACCTACAAACCAAAGGTAATGCATGTAGCCAAGACACAATGCAAGTTTTGTTTTGAAGAACACAAGATAAATTTTTGTCAAAAGTTTTTAGAAAAGGATCTAGACACACGTCGTAAATTTATTCAGGAGAATGGAATTTGTTTCAACTGCTTGGGCAGTAATCATTCGGCCAAATCCTGCCTAAGTACAACTACGTGTAGGTTTTGTAACCGCAGACATCATTCGTCATTACATTCTAACGATGGTCCTGAAACTGGCATCACAAAAAATTTAACATCTTCATTGACAGAAGCCAGAACATCATCAAACAAGGAACTATCTCATATGGTACAAAATGATGTTGAAGAAAACATAAAGGAAAAGAGTGCTGAAGATGTTATCACATGTTTTGCATCAGGAAATACAAGTAAATCAGTATTGTTGGCTACAGCGCTCGTAAAAGCAGAAGCAAGAGACGGCAGTTTCCATATTGTAAGAACATTATTGGACCAAGGCTCTCAAGCATCTTTCGTGACAGAAACAACTGTTCAAGACTTAAGATTAATAAAAAGAGCTATTAAGGGAAACGTAACTGGTATCGGAGGGGATAATTCACTTGCATGCAACTCGATGGTCAATATAAAACTTCAATCGAGAATTGATCCAAAAATTGAAATTCACGTCAATGCTTATGTACTCAAGTCAATTACTTCAATTTTACCTGCGAAAAGAGTTAATGTAGTAGACTTTTTGGATACAGGTGAAAAACAATTAGCAGACCCTCAATATTTCATTCCTAATAAAATAGATATGCTACTGGGTGCAGAGATCTTTAGCCAAATTATTCAAGACGGAGTTCAAAAGGGTCTTCATGGCACCCCTGTAGCTCAGTGCACCAGTTTTGGATGGATCATTTCTGGAGTAGTCGGTACATCCAATGAAAATGTTTCGTCTCTTATATCAATGCATATTAACATAGACACTGATGAGATATTAAAACAATTCTGGGAACTAGAAGCTGAACCATCAGTTAAAAGGCGATTGCTAACAGATGAAGAAGAACAATGTGAACAGCTCTTTACGGCCACAACTCAAAGAGACAGTGATGGTCGTTATATAGTACGATTACCATTTCGTAGTGAAGATCCAGAGTGTAAACGTGGTCAATCGAGAATAGTATCTGAAAAAAGATTTAGATTATTAGAAGGGAAACTAAACAGAAATAAAGACCTGAAAAATAAATACAGTGCAGTAATAAATGTATATATAGAACTTAATCATATGAAAGTAATAGATGATGCAGATGATAAGAAGAATGACGCTGTATACCTACCCCATCATGCAGTAATTAAAGAAGATAGGGATACCACTAAAGTTAGAGTCGTATTTGACGCTTCTTGCAAAGGTACAAATGGGACATCTTTAAATGATGATTTAATGATAGGTCCCAGTTTACAACCAGAATTAAGACATTTGTTAATGAGATGGAGGCTACACCCTATATGCTTAGTTGCAGACGTGGTAAAAATGTATAGACAAGTGAAAGTAGCAGATCAAGACACCAATTATCAAAGAATACTTTGGAGAGAAAACGATCAAGAGGAAATTAAAGATTATAAACTCTTGAGAGTAACTTTTGGCACAGCATCGGCCCCATATTTAGCTGTTAAAGCAATGCAGCAAATAGCCTTTGATGAATGTGGGTATACTCCTGACAATGATTTGCATATAAAACAAGATGCTCAGGAAAAAAGTACCAAATATAAGCTTGCAGCTAAAAGAATACTTCACGACTTTTATGTAGATGACTTGATAACAGGATGTGAAGATATTGAAACAGCATTAAACTTATATCATCAGTTGAATGAAGTCTTAGCAAAGGGAGGATTCGAATTGCAAAAGTGGTCTACTAATAATCATGAATTAATGATAAAGCTAAAACAGGACGAAAAAGAACTGGGGGAAAACCTAAAGATAAAGGAGAACAATATTATAAAAATATTAGGACTTACATGGAATAGAAGTGACGACACATTTCAATACTCTGTATTCATTCCTAGTATTGAATCAGTTTCTGACACCAAAAGAAAGATAATATCAGACATTTGCAGATTATATGACCCGTTAGGATGGCTAGCTCCTAGCATTATCATAGCAAAAATATTAATACAAAAACTTTGGTTGTCGGGTATTGGATGGGACGAAAAAGTTCCAAATAATATATTAAAAGAATGGAAGATTTATCAGCACGAGCTTTCACACTTAAAACAGATTTTCATACCTCGCTGGATACATACATCTACTAAAAATCAAAATATACAGCTACATGGCTTTTGTGATGCATCAAAGTTGGCATACGCAGCTGTTATTTACATTCGCGTTATAGATGACAAAGGAAAAATTAATGTTAAATTGATAACAGCCAAAACTAAGGTGGCTCCAATCAAAACTATATCAGTACCACGCTTAGAGTTATGCGGGAGCTGCATTATTATCCAAACTATTAGTTGAAGTTTGTACTGTATTGGATATACATAAAAGTGACATTTGGGCCTGGACAGATTCAGAGGTAGTTCTGGCATGGCTAAATAATCATCCGAGTCGGTGGAAAACGTTTGTTGCTAACAGGGTTTCCGAAATACTTTGCACGCTCGATTCAAATCAGTGGCATCATGTACAGTCAAAACAGAATCCAGCAGATTGCGCGTCACGAGGACTGCTTCCATCAGATTTGGTGAATGAATCTTTGTGGTTCAAAGGTCCTGATTTTTTATATGAAAATGAAGTTATTGTAGGCAGAAGAAAATATATTGATACGAATTTAGAACGGGCAAGTAATAATATAGTTCAAAACTACTGTGCAATCATTAAAGAAGGATTATGCGAGAAATATTCAACATTAAACAAGCTTATAAGAGTTATAGCTTATTGTAGAAGGTTTTTAAATTTATTAACACCTAAATCAGAAAGGCAAGCAACTAGTTATTTAACAACTAGAGAATTACAGCTTGCATTGGAGGCTTGCATCAGAATGACACAGAAAGAATATTTTATGGAAGATTTTACAACTATATCTGAAGGCAAAGAAATAAAGAAAGGTCAACTTAAATCATTAAATCCATCAAATAAAGAAATGTTATAAGAATAGGTGGTCGTTTAGATCAAGCTGAGCTATCTTATGAGAGAATACATCCAATTTTAATACCTAAAAATTCACATCTGGCTAAGTTATTGATATCAAATGCTCATTTCAATACGTTACACGGTGGTCTTAGACTTATGTTGAGTTATCTCAACACAAAGTACTATATTATGGGCGCAAAGGCAATGCTAAAATCATTTGTCCGTAAATGTGTGGTATGTATCAGACATTCAGCAGCCACAAAAACACAGCTGATGGGACAGGTACCAAGTGTTCGCGTGACACCCAGTAAAGCATTTCGACATAGTGGTGTGGATTATGCTGGACCAATTTCTTTAAGATCTTCTAAGGGTCGTGGACATCATGCATATAAGGCATATATCTGTTTATTTGTTTGTATGGTTACAAAAGCAGTACATATTGAAGTAGTAAGTGACCTCACATCTAAAGGGTTTTTAGCAGCATTCAAAAGATTTGTAGCAAGGCGTGGCCATTGTAGTGATTTATGGAGCGATAATGGTACCAACTTTCAGGGTGCAGCAAAGGAATTATCATTTTTATTCACATCTGAGAAATCTAAAATGATCTCAGAAATCGCAGAATCATTAGCTAACAACAAAACGACGTGGCATTTCATTCCTCCTCACTCGCCAAATTTTGGAGGTTTATGGGAGGCAGCCATTAAATCTTGTAAATACCATTTAAAAAGAGTAATAGGCAATTCCACATTAACTTATGAAGAAATGTCTACATTGCTTAGTCAAATAGAAGCGTGTCTTAATTCAAGGCCTCTATCTAGAGTTGATTCACCTGAAACTATAACTATCTTAACGCCAGGACATTTCCTGGTCGGTGAGCCTTTAGTTACGACACCGGACAGTAATTTTGAAATGTCTTCAATTAACAGTTTACGACGTTGGCAATTGACGCAACGCATGCTTCAGGATTTTTGGAGGCGTTGGTCTAATGAATATTTGAATTCATTTTTTCACCGGTATAAATGGAATATACAGACTCCTGAACCATGTGTTGGAGATATTGTTCTTGTAAAGGAGGATGATTTGCCTCCTTGTCGGTGGCTTTTTGGTCGAGTTTTACAAAAGCATCCTGGACCAGATGGAATAACACGTGTGGTAACTGTTCAAGTAAAAAATTCTAATATAAAGAGACCAACTTCAAAGTTATCTATTCTTCCGATAACAAAGGATTAGGATAATAAAGTAAGAAGTTACAGTTAGAAGTTTTTATTTTATTTATACTAGGTAACTATTGAATTTATATTTAGTTGTCGTTAAGTTCATGTTTGTTAATTGTACCATTCATTAAAGATTCATTGTAACAAGAAGTGTATTAAGTTTATAATCATTTTATTAAAAATGCCATGGTGGGCGGTTAAGTTAATTTGAAGGACATTTAAACAATGTCCTTGGTGGGCGGAATGTCCGACACATTTGTTAACTTAGTAAAAAATAGATGTCGCTGTATTAATTTAAATCGCGCTATCATATTGTATGATGGATTTTATATATTGAATTGTAATTTTTTATTTTGTTTGGTTCAATAAACATCAAGTAGTTATATCAATCTGGGTTTTTTATCAGTAGAATTGGACCCCCCCTCAGTCAGGGGTTTTATACAATGTGTGTTGACTACAGTTAAACTTACGCCACTACTCTGCAAAAACCTTCAGGTTATGGTCAGCACTTCGCAAAAACTGTAAGTTTTTTCTGGATAGAGAAAGTTACACACAGATCGAGATTTTTGAGGTGGTTAGAGAACATAACAACACCATGAGTTTTAGTAGTAATAGCACAAGTACTAGCAGTACGAGCACTAGTAACCCACCTGCATTCGAGAAATTACAAGGATCTTCGAATTACTCGACATGGAAATTTTTAATGCAGATGTCACTAGTACATGACGATCTATGGAGCTATGTAACAACTACACCAGCTGATACAGATGTAGAGGCAACGAAGAAAGATCAGAGGGCTCGCGCTAAGATCTGCCTAATGATAAATACTGATTTACTAGTACATGTTAGAGAAGCTACAACTACTAAGGAAGTATGGCAAGCATTAGAGAATAATTGCCAAGACCAAGGAGTCGTAAACAGATGTCGGTTACTGGGACAACTTGTGAGCATTAAGTTAGAGCAATTCAGCTGTATGAAGGACTATATTACTCAAATACTGAAAGTAGCTCAACAGTTACGAGATATTGGTAAGGAAGTGGACGATGAATTGCTAGCAGCACTTATGTTACAAGGACTTACTGAAGAGTATACTCCCTTAAAGATGACGATAGAGAATGCGAACATCACACTGACATCTAACTACGTAAAAACAAAACTGCTTCAGCAGGATAGTCCTATATCTTGGACATCCACTGAGAATGCATTGATTGCAAGAGATAACCGTTCAAGGTACAAGAGGAATTCCATGAACAGTAAAGGCAATCAGCAGAAACAAACGCAGCAGAAGCGTGAGAAGCAGAAGAAAGAGATAAGATGCTTTATATGCAACGGACCGCATAAAGCATTGATATGTCCGAAGAATCCTAATGCAAACAAAGAGGAAAAGGGTCAGACTTTTCTAGCTGCTTATAGCACCATCCAAGTAGAGAGACTTGAGATTGAGACTATAGATGTTCAGGAGGAGCAGCCACCTGAAACACAAGTAGAAGAGAGAAGATATCCTCAACGCGAGAGAAAGGCTAAGGATTACGGAGATTATTATCTTTATAAAGTCACAGAAGGTCACAGTGATGATCCTCTAACTGTCGAAGAAGCTCTCAGCAGAAATGACAAGGATAAATGGCAGGAGGCCATTGATGCTGAACTTGATGCCTTGTAGAAGAATGGCACCTGGACTCTAGTCAAGCCGGATCAGTCCCTTAATAATTTTAATGTAGTAGATTCCAATTGGATCTTTAAAATTAAAAAGGAACCAAGGGGGAAAGAGAGATACAAGGCTAGACTAGTAGCCCGTGGTTTTACGCAGAAATATGGCTTAGACTACACGGAGACATTTGCACCTGTGATAAGGCACAGCACACTCAGACTTCTATTCGCTATTGCAGTTGAGAATGACCTGTCAATTGATCAGATGGACGTAGTAACAGCATTCTTGAATGGAGATTTGACAGAACGTGTATATATGAAGCAACCTAAGCTATGTGAAGAGAAAGGGAAGGAAAATCATATCTGTTTACTAAAGAAAGCCCTTTACGGTCTGAAACAGGCACCCAGAGCATGGAATAAGAAACTTCATGATGCTCTGATTGAGATGAAATTTAAGAGATCTGACAATGAACCATGTGTTTACTTCAGAAGAAGAGGAAACCACATTGCTTACATTGCAGTATATGTAGATGATATTCTTATATTCTATAATGACAAAAAGGAAAGAGGTCAAGATAGAATTGAAGACTAAATTCGAGATGAAAGATTTGGGAAAGGTAGAAACTTTTTTAGGAATGAAGATAGATCAACAAGGGAAGAAGATAACCATTGATCAAGGTGATTACATTCAAAAGATTCTGAAAGAGTTCGGAATGACTGATTGTAAGCCAGTGAAGACACCCTTAGAGATCGGGAGAAAACTGGAAAAACCGAGAACAGAGAACTTCATCCTACCCAAAGATTTCCCTATCAGAAACTAGATATATATATATTTGGTTGATGATTTGAATGCTGAAGATTTTTTCAGTGCAGTCTTCCATTGAGGAGGAGTGTTGTTAAAGAAGGTTGGTTGCAATTGAAAGAGGTTCAATGTCGACTGACCGAATACAAAGTAGATATTTAAATATGTGACAGAGAATTGTCATTGTGTTTTTTGTTTACTTTGTCTAATAAAATTTATCATGGTGTAATCTCAATTTTCTTATGTTATATAAAATAAATCTATTTTATAATATCCAATGTGTGTTGACTACAGTTAAACTTACGCCACTACTCTGCAAAAACCTTCAGAAATTGTACCTGTGCAGGCGACAGCTTCGAGACTGGATACGATGATATCATACTCCTGTGGAAGGCCACTCAAGATGATTTCCGCAACTTCAGCATCTTCTATAGCTCGGCCAATATCACTTATACGGGTAGATGGCAGACGCCACAGGCTTTGCGATGGCACGCCGCTCAACCACGTTGTCGTGACTCGTGACTTGTACTTTTATATTTCTTCCAGTGAGGGCCCCATAACCTCTTACAACGGGGAAAATAAGTACACAGTGGAAGTGGAATTAAACTGTTAGGTTTACTTCAGTGATATTAGAGCTAATACATAATTATATTATTTTTAAATTAATGCTGAAGAGGGCTCACATCGTCGCAGAGCGGTGGAACCAGAGAGAGAGAAAAGCTATGTGTCAAAACTAAACAATGACTATGGATGGTCTATGGACATACCACAGAATACAAAACATTATACAATTAGAGTTACCAATTTCTTACATGAAATTGAAACCTAATCTACATTCTTAACATGTTTAGTTTATTTTAAGGGCAATGGGTAACATCCGGGCGCGAAAATTCAAATTTTATTTAGTTTTTTGCTCATAGTGGGCTAATTATACATCGAAGGCTAATGGCAATGTGTTTTGCGAGCACAGAATTTATGCATAGACATGTTTTTAATAAAAACTCTGCTCAACAATACTCATTTACTTCATATTGGTTCCCGATAGCTCGAAATCTGGGAAACTGCAAAAAATTATCTTTCGGGAACCAATATGAGATGAGTGGGAACTTTCGAGCAAAGTTTCTATTAAAAACATGTAGATGCATAAAAAGTAGGCCCGCAAAATGCATTGCCATAAATCTAAAATGTTTAGTTAGTCTAATATTTGCGAAAAACTAAATAAAATTTGAATTTCGCGGGCTCGTAGGGCCGCAACACCTTAATACTATAGAGAATGGGTCTTGATGGAACCCTCAGTGCGTGAGCCCAACTCGCACTTAGCCAATTGTTTAAATACATTTGAAAAAAGAAAAGAATATGGGCGAAGAGGCATTTACTTCTACGGGAAAAGTTATCAAATATGCAAATACTGAGTGTTTTGGATCCATTTGACTTATGAAACTAAATACAATAGAGTAAGAGTTGCTGACTTGGAACGTCTGTTGAAATTAGTTGCCAACTCTATATAGGTATTCAAAAGCGAGATACGCTAACTAGTAATTAACCGCTAGGGGCTATTATATGCAATTTATGCTATGCAATTTAAGAGCGTTAGCTAGTGCTAGCGCGGCAGAGTCAATGCTATCTCTCTAGCTAGCTCACCTAGCGCTCTGCAGATTGCATAAAATCATAAATAAAAGGGGTTTTACTTATATTCACACAAGTCAAACAAACGTCAAAAACCGGCCAAGTGCGAGTCAAACCACAGAACACATAGGGGTCAAACTCGCGTGCCACCGAAGGTTCCATACTACAAAATAAAAGACAACTAACTTTATCTATTTCTCATAACGATATAAATGTACATTGCTGTTTACTGGATGAAGCAAAAAACCTTTACGGAAACTTTCAATGGATTCCTCCATTGAAAGATCAAAAACGTCGTTAAATGTTTAAAATTTGTAGAAAAGCCAGGGAATAGTGTCGAATGTCTAGTAGATTATTTTATTTGGATACCCTCATGGTCATGACGGTTTATTAAATCAAACTTCTATTTAATAATCGAATTTATTTAATGCAATATTTCTTACAGTATTTATATTCATGCGCAACAATTGATAACAATATAATATATACTTACCAATTTAAAATTATATTGAAATAGAAGCAATTAAAAGCATTTTAAAGAATTTAGAAAGATTTAAATGAAGAAGAACAGAATAGAACATAAAAGATGAAGAACAGAATAGAAACAGTAATGTATAGTTCAAAAAGACAACAAAATTAAATTTACTTTTGTTTCCTAGTGATTTTTAAAATCACCCAAGTAATTCTAAAACTAATATTATAAATCTGTCATTTTGTTAAATTAATTCAAACAATTAATCAAACATGCATTATCACTTCAGACGCATTTCATTCTAAATAATTATGACGTAAAACAGCACAACACAGCAGACTTTTCGTTTTATTTCATTTATCTAAAGTTTCCATACGCATATTATGTCTCTGTTAATCCATAAAAATCACATTACACTTAATACATTAGTCAAGAAATTAAAATGTTCAGTCTTTTTTCAAGTCACGTTAAAAATGTAAAGTTACAGTCTAGAAATCTAGTTGATTCTGTAAAATCATGTAAAACTGTAAAATGTCTATAAGATTACACGCCAGTCGCCAGTTAAAATTAACAACAAACAATTAAATGTTGGTTAAACAGGATATTATTTTGCTTCCTAGAGCATGTGTAGTCACTTGTAGAATGATCATGGCCAGCTGGGAGCTGTGTTCTCTGTTTTGCATTAGGAAGTTGGCGGCCATTTTATAATCCTCGATTCCCAGGCCAGCTAGGTAATCGTAAACGACATAAATTAGCTCAGACAATTTTCCTTTAATATCCTGCCAAATATCGCGCATCGACACCGCTGAAACAAAAGTTATTTTTAGTAATTACAGAAAAAACAAACATAAAGAGTCCGAAACGAAAGGTTCTATTAGGAACGGGGTCATTGCATAAGAAAAACGTTATAAAATAAACATGGTTATCATAATCGTTAGCAAATTATGTCCCCCGATTGGCTGATGTAAATCAGGGAACCAATCAGCGGGCAGAATTTGTAAGCGACTACATATATGTATTATCTATGGCGACTACGATCACGATAATTTATACGTTTTTCTTACACAATCTAGGGGCTTTTAAAAGAAGATGGTAACTAAACTTGAAATATGAATGGGACTTTCTAATTACACTCTCCGAGGAAACGTGGCAAAATATTTTTCCATACTAGAACGCCCGTTAACGAATATTTATTAATGTGATTTTATAATGCTTGTAATGATTTCAATAAATAAAAATATTTTTGTGAAGTTACCTACCGACAACGCCAACCCCGCAAGCTCCGCCAACCGCACCGCCCACCACGGCACCAGTTTTCCCGCCATAATGCTTTCCGATCAAACTGCCCGCCAGCGTCAGCCCAGCAGTTATCAGCATAGCCTTCTTTACTCTGGTCTCATTTAGCAGCACGCGGAAGTTGAATTGATCAGTGATTGATAAAATTACGTTTTCTATGGATGCAGGGTCGAAGGGCAAACTTGCAAAGGCCGTTCTTCCAAATGCGCTTGATTCCCGTGCACACGATTCCTCTGCACAGCACAGTTCGAAGTCATAGTCAGAATCAGAATCAGAGTAGTCGTCCTCCGATGATTCGTGAAAATTCATTTTTGCTTGATTTTAATTTTTGAAGCGGAAAGCAGCAAGATTTAGCCAATGATTTGTGTGACTGCGGGATACGAGCACACGAGTGACTATGGAAGTAATATGGCGACTGATGAGTGATGACGCATTATTATAATCGCCATCGCGTGTGATAAATAATTAAACTACCCTCAACCCAAATACGACATTTCAAAGACGTCATTATCTGTACTTTGTAATGAGTGCTGAAAAATGACAATGTTTTTTCCAGAGTGCTGCGAAATGGCTGCGAGTTGCCTTGCACTCATTTGAATCATAGTTCTGTGATGCAAAGATTCATAGATTAGTTATGATTCTGGGTCACGTAATCACAGACCACATGCAGACCACAAATTTGTAACTCTAATTCCGTGTTCTAGTCTAGTCAAATCTATGATCGTAATGTCAAAACACAGACCAGAACCGAAAGATGTCAAAAAGCAAAAATTGGCAAAAATCGGTCAAAAATCAAATTAAAACATAAAACATCAAATGGATTTTTTATTTTAGGCAACAATGAACAAACACCGGCAACAAACAAAACAAAAGTGTACCGAAACTTCATAGGAAACTTCTTGTTCTTAGTTGATGAGTTCTAAGTTCTAACTCCAGCAAAAACCAATAATTTATTAATAGGTACTGAATTGTTTGGGGTACCTATGGCGTATAATAGTTTAAGTTTGGGACGACGCATTTCCGAGGAATATCAGCTGCTGGCCGAGGAGAAATGGATTATAGAAGCTATCACGAAGTTGAAGAACCAAAGGAATTGTTTGCAGGTGAGACAGAATTGTACAAGTCGGAGGATTCGGTTCCTGGCACAGCTCAATTCCTAGGAAATTATGACTGGATTTGCCTCACAGAATGAAGAATTTTGACTGTCTATCCAGTAGATATATAACCTAGACAGGGCGGACGGGCGAAAAAATGTCGCTAGATTATTGGTGCCAAAACTGCTTGTTTTGCCACCAACTGTAAGCCTGCGTTGTAGTTCGCTCAGCAGCTACCTATAGAATTTTGACAGATTTATGTAAATTGTTCGGATGCCCATAACCTGAGTTTTATTATCAGTGGCTGTAGTATACATTCCTTTTATGCCAAGAAGAACAAAAAGCATAATATTTTACCTGATACTTCATACATATTTCCAAGTTAATGTTTAAGCTATTGCAGTGTCATATAACGCACACGTATTAGAAAGGTTTTAAAAGACATCACTACTGTCCTTTGAATTTAATTGTAATAATAATAAATTAGAAGTGTATCAAAATTATGGCTGCCAACGGGACTTGAACCACCACCTTTCATGAGTGGTCCCTCTACTGATTGAGCTATGGGAGCAACTTAATTGTAATAGTTGTTGAATGAACTTTCAGATAGAAAGACTTCACCTGGAGAGTTTAAAGCTGAAAGCCAGGTCCAAGGGTATTTCCACAACGTCTTCCCAAGTGTCGGACAAGCAAGACCCATTAGCCACAACATCTGGAGACAACCCACAGCATGAGATGGTGAAGAGTGGAGTGTTGAGCAACGTTGTGCAGATAAGGCTGGAAGATGAGTCCACTTGCAATGAGCAAGAACTCAACCTGAACATCACTAACCCTGTTTTTAGTAAGTTTCACTTGATTCGTTACAGATTAATCAACAACCGGATGATGCAATGGTCCTGCCCTCTGCATTGGAGGTTGTGGGTTTGATTCTCACTGTCTGTTTTTATGTAAAAAACTAATGTTATCATCATCATGAACAGCCTTATGTCCTATGGTATCTTACTATGGGGTAATGTTACTGACATCAATACCATATATGTGCTGCAGAAAGGGCTGCAAGGCTGTGTGTTCAATTAACAAAGTAAATCTAAGAAAATCACTCGGGGATTTTAAGGACCAAAACAGTAATTAATACTGTTTCACAGCAGAATAACTGATACTGGCTGTACAAATCTGCATGCACTGCCAGAAAAATTCTACCACCTGCAAAAGCAGGACTGCCCAGAATATAAAAGCTATTTATTTTTAGATTTTCACATGCCGAATTTACATTTTCAGATGTAAAACAGAACACAGATTTCAATATGGAGCAAGACGACGAGGAGTTTGAAAGCGATGAGGAGAATGTAGAGATTGACATCAATATGCTGATGAACGGGATATTCAAGTGATTTTGCTGTAAAATAACAATCAATAGTGATTTATCATGTGTTGATATAATCAGATTTGAGATTGAGACCAAGTGCATAATCTGATCAGAGATTAAGTGTTGTTAATCGAAGAGTTTCGTGCTTGTTCTTTTTGGTGTATACATGTACTTAAATTCCAAACATGGTGGTAACTCTCTAATTTTTTATAAAGCCTGTGTGAATAAGTAAGAGGTTTTTAAAAAAATGTGTCATCAGTGCTATTTTCAGATTTTTGGCCAATCTGATTTAGACCTAATTAAAAATTGTTGATTTCAAAATGTTGTATAGGCGGGCAGATGGGGCATAAGTTGAACCCTGTACAGAGCGAATTTTTGTGTATCAACTAAAGTGTGGTGTGAGGGCACCGCAAGGAGAAACGCATAAGGCAAGACGCGAGTAAATGTACCTGCGCATTTCTGGCCACCATTTTGGGTCAAATTAATTGCCGCGTACTATACTTAAAAATTGTGCTACAACCACAAATAAAATAACTTAGTAATTATAATAACAAAGAATTTAATAAAGTTGTCTTACATAAATACACATTATGTAGTTATCAATTTAAGTATGCAGTGTAATATTATGTACATTTATTTTCATACAACAACTATTATTTAATTTATAAACAATATATTCATTCTATTTTACACAAATGAAATGTATTCTATGCAAAATAAAAACTTGAGAAACCTATAGACATATTTTTTATTCTACAAAAAATCTTTGAAACATTATTCGAGCGACTTAAGAGTCTGCTGACCCACTGTGTCTCCCATACATTCGTAATACCAAAATCATTTGTAATTCGTGCAAATTTCGATCATGTTGTGGTGTTATTCGGGTTCATATAGTCATAATCTATGCTCCTGGCCATATCTGGTTCCGAAATACTTTTGTTAAACGAAATTGTAAACGAATTTAGTTTTGCTTATTTTTATGTCAAAGAGGACATGTTTTCTGCTTATTTGTTTTGTAATAAAAACAACACTATCTTACGTCGCATTAGTTCAGGAGCATAGTTTTTATTGTCCAGCTAAAGAAAAACACCAGGAGCATAGATTATTACTATATGAATCCGAATAACACCACAACATGATCCAAATATGCACGAATTACTAATGATTTGGTATTTTGAATGAATGGAGACATTGTAGTTCACAGGCCTCTTAATGGGTGTCATACATTTTTTAATTATTCAGTTAACAGTGCATCTGTTGTAGTCAGATTGCACTTTATGAGGTGGCCATGTAATTTCTTTGATCATAAAGCGATGTATTTTATCTGTTTATATATCATATCTGTTTTCTCTTTCTTATCCATATTAATGCACATTATGAGCCTGACTGGAAGACAATACCAAAATACACCAAAGTACAATAATATGAAGTCAAAATTGTTGTCTATAGATTTCTCTTCATTTTTATTTTTAGCGTAATGGCACTAAATGTTAATACTCTTCGAAAGAGGCCAGGCAATGAATCGATCCTTAACTACAAAGATCAAGGAACGCCGCTCGCGCCGCCATTTTGTAAAATTGCTTTTAAGTACATAGTCGAAACTTGAGATAATGGCAGCAATGCGGTTTTAGAAGCGCATCTTAAAACAGGACTCTCCCTTTCATAAAGGTGGAAATGCTATCCCTTTTTACAGATACTGTGTGGAAGGGATAGTATTATTTTTAGACTCGCTGAATTTAGTGACTCTAAAATCGTCGTTACCATTACAATACTCCATGACCTTTATAATGAAAGCCTTCAATGCCTGGAGTGAAATATTTTAGAATTCGTTTAGAGGCACTAAAATTCGTTACAATAGGAAAACTTGCAACTGTAAAAGTCTTGAAGTGCTTGTTTTCAGTTTTAGGAGTCTAGGCTAGGCTGACCATAGTTATGGATAATGGATATTAATATTGTTACTATAAATCCAAGAATGGCGGACATCTCTAGAATATTCTAGTATAATTTGAAATTTACCAATTATTTTAAAATTTATAATTTTTCACACACTGTTTAGTTTATGCAAATTCTGCTTTAAATTTTTAAGTATATTTTTTAATCTTGGCACATAAAATTGGTTTACTCTAGAAAATCCTAGAATGTTCCGCCCTACCGGTTTTATAGTATCACATAATCACAAAATCAAGTAACATATAAAAAAATATTTATGAATGTCACACTACTCAGTCTTTCTTTCTTGATTCTCGCACACACAAATATACATCTATAATCTACATAAATAAACAGAAAACAGAAACTAAAAGCGAAATAAATACAACAATATACGTGAATAAAACATTTGTACACCAATTTTGTATGTCAATAAACCCGCGAACCTAATGAAAATTCGCTTGACCAGATGGCGCCACTTTGGCAAAAGGTCTCTATTTATTAAATTAAAAAACTCAAGACACGAATTGTAGGTGATCGTTAAATAATTTTGCAGATGCTTGGACCTGCCAAAGATGTGATAATTGTTAGACCTGTGACAAACCTAGTACTAGAAAAGGACCTGTTGTGTTAGTGCTGCCATGCATGGTCTAGGATCCCGCTATACAACGACCTTCACCGAGCTGTTTATTGGATGAAAACTATTTTATATCCAATTAAATATGTCAATAAATATATCGCAAGTGGGTTGCTTAAAAAATTTCAGTCCAGGGTATGATTAATTAAGAATTAAAAAAAAAGCCATTGTAACATGGACTCTTATTTGTCACAGTTTAGTTGACATGGTAGTTATATTTATTGACATATTTAATTGGATATAAAATAGTTTTCATCCAATAAACAGCTCGGTGAAGATCGACCTTACTTGGGATCTCCTACTAATAGTAAACGTAGATTTACGGCCGAAATTAATAACCTGTCTATTTTCCATTTGCCCTACTTATAGAGATATCAATATGACATAAGCTCCATACAAGTTATGTCAAATTTTTATCTCTAGTAAGAGAAACAGGGATAGATAGGATATTGGGAACGGCCGTTAAACCCTATAATTAACCGCTCATTACAGGAACATTGTGGGTTCCAGTGGGTTTTTGGATGATTAAAACATTAAAAAAAATTACAGTGAAAAGGTAAGGTATAATAAGTTTACAAAACTTTCACTTGTATGTAAATTGGCCACGGGCAATGAAAACGTATATCAGGTAACTACGCATGGGATTGATAACTAAAGACGGAAGATATCGAAGCCTTAGAAATCTAAAGCCTTAAAATCCTATTATATTATAATTTATTACAGACTAAAATAGTAGAAACTTCAGTAGTTTATTTTTCTGTCTCTCAAATATACATTTAGGAGTATAAGCGTGCGACAGAAACCTACATACATAAACATTTATATTTAATAAAAAATTTATACAACATCAGAATTATTTGGTAAAAATACCTTCATCTTTTTACAATATTATTTTTTGTATTTCGACTTTTTCCGTGCATTGTTATAGTACGTAGGTAATATAATATACATTATCTTTGATGTTACGTGCATTTAAACTTTTTAAATCCCACAGCTGGGCACGGGTCTCCCCTCAGAATGGGAGGACTTTGGCTATGAATCAAAAAGCTGGACAAGTGCGGGTTGGTGGGCTTCATACACCTTTGATAACATTGGTAAATTCTCCCTCCATTTAAATAAATATCAAGTGATATTTTGAACCAAATACATTTGGGTTGTACACCTAGTAAAACTAACATTGTATAAATATTTAACGTGTGGCGTTACTTGTATAAATAACATTAAATCACAACAAATATTTTATTAATAATCACGGTATTAATAGTAATATTTTTTACAATTCCATTTAAAGACAGTAGTAATTAATTACTTAGTAACATACAATTAACCAGTAAGAGTGTTTGTCTACCTCAGTAATATGTTACCTCGGTTATCACACACATATACATTATACAGCCTGTATGCAGTGTTTAGTATACAGTACATATACACACACTGTACATATACAGTACAAATTATACAGTACATATACAGTAGTAAACATCGCCACAGCTGAGATGTGAGATGTTACTAACGACCTTTACATTTACAATATTGAGTGCAACCATTGATTAAACATATTAAAGGATCAGCAATTACTGACGTCACGCATACATTTTAAGCTCCGCCCTGAAGCCGGATTTTTAATTTGTCAGAACTATAAAATGGCGCTGAAGTATGCGACCGACAGCGGTACCGAATTACTGACGTCACGCATACATTTTTGATCTCCGCCCTGAAGCCGGATTTTTAATTTGTCAGAACTATAAAATGGCGCTGAAGTATGCGACCGACAGCGGTACCGAATTACTGACGTCACGCATACATTTTTAATCTCCGCCCTGAAGCCGGATTTTTAATTTGTCAAAACTATAAAATGGCGCTGAAGTATGCGACCGACAGCGGTACCGAAATGTACGACGCGCGACGCCATATTTGAGAAATTTTTACCTTCAACATACGTCACATCTTTCTCGTCCTCTTAGCGTAGCGTATTTCGTTGAGTGCAACCAATACACTTACAAATATAAATTACACTATAAATTTTGTTTCCATCAACAAAATAAAGTCGGTTACCGTTTCCATTTATCACACAATTGGTATGACTGGTGTTAGCGTCGACCGGCACATTTACGAGTTACTTCACATTAAAATTACACTATAAAGTTTATTTCCATCGCTGTTTAAGAGTCATCTGACCCACGGTGTGTCTCCCATACAAACGTTATACCAAAATCATTTGTAATTCGTTCAATTTTCGATCATGTTGTGGTGTTATTCGGGTTCATATAGTAATAATCTATGCTCCTGGCCATATTTGGTTCCGAAATACTTTTGTTAAACGAAAATGTAAACGAATTTAGTTTTGCTTATTTTTATGTCAAAGAGGACATGTTTTCTGCTTATTTGTTTTGTAATAAAAACAACACTATCTCATGTCGCATTCGTTCAGGAGCACAGTTTTCACTGTCCAGCTAAAGAAAAACACCAGTTAATAAAGAAAGTTACAAGTTTTCATTCATACTTTTTGGTATTACGGAACTCGACCAAAGTTATAAAAATTTTGATCAAAATTGATTATTATTTCGTTTCAAAGAAGTATTTCCGAACCAAATATGACCAGGAGCATAGATTATTACTATATGAATCCGAATAACACCACAACATGATCCAAATATGCACGAATTACTAATGATTTGTTATTTTGAATGAATGGAGACAATGTAGTTCACAGGCCCCTTAAGTTTCCGTCTCCTCGGGTATCACGCTCAGCGATCAGCTGGCTGCGCTACGCGTGGGCGTGGGCGCGTGAAGGCTGGCGGTGCTACGCGTGGGCGTGGGCGTGGGAAGGCGCGCGGCGTGGGCGCGGACGCATCACGAGGGCGAGCACGCAGAGTAGAAGAGGATGTAGGCGGCACTTGAACGGACCTCGCTTTCGGAAATCTCTGTTACGAGGTGGTCGTCGTATTTGTACCATCTGTAAAATAAATAGAAATGAGCGTTTTGCTAGATGCGAAGGATCTTACAAGTAAATTAATAATTTAAATTAAACATAAAAGTTGATCCTACACACTTTTTGCAATGTATTTCTCATTAAAAGCGGTTTAAAAATAGTTTACATCCTTTTCCTAGACCTACCATACACAAAAAATTATAAAAATTGTCAAGCTGTTTCAAAAGAGTTTAATTACAATGACTCGAAAATTTCAGCTGACCCGGTAAACTTTGTTTTGCCATTAAGGATATAAATAATAATAGCTTACGACTTACTCTCAGACCTACCGAATTCATACACAGAAAATTTTATTATATTCGGTCGAACAGTTTCGGAGGAGTTTGGTTTGAAAAATTGGCGCGAGAATTTTATTTTTATATTATATAATAAGAAAGATATGATACCACAGACTTACGACAGACTAAAGACAGGGCGAACAGCGCGAAAAAATGTCGCCAGTTTAAGGGATCAAGAATGACTATTGTGCACCCTCCCCCGTCAGTAGTCAGTATAGGTAGTTAGGTAAAGACCTATTTCTTTTTTTTTTGAATTAATAATAACATTGCAGGCAAGACCACAGACACATAGATAAAAAAAATATAAAAAATAAACATGTAGTTCGCAGGAGTTTCGACAGATGGCGCTACATTTTCTTGTGTGAAGAACGTTTACGTAAAATGTTCGGATGGGCCTATCTTGACTATTTTTATCTATTCACGAGAATTTTATAAAGTAGAGAAAGTAAAAAATTTAATGAAGTAAATACATTGGTGATACTTACTTTCCATAGACACTACTCTTGCAATACGCAGTGTAATGCCCTCCCTCCATAGACCCGTAATGGTTGGACACGGCGTACAAATTGTAGATGGGGTTCCCGGGACACTGGAGCGAAAACTGCCTCATGTCTAGGTTTTCCAGCGGGAAGTCTATGTAAGTCTGCTTTTTTCTATACGCGTTGCACATGTACTCTTTTGGGTCCACGTAGAACCTTTTGAAGTGTATGACTAATACTGGGGGTAGTCGGGAAATGTCAAGTTTCTTCACCGCATCCCGTTTTTCTTTACAGTTTGGGCAATTCCAGCCCGGTATCATTTCGTCGTTTAGGTAGAGTTTTAGGCAATCCTGAAAAAAAAAAATTGAGTATTTCACTCAATTTAAAATATTTATATCATTTTTGAAACTATATTCACTAAGACATACAGTTTCGCAGTTAGTGAGCAGAAAAAACGAATAAAATTGATCAAGTCACAAAATATTTACAAGTATATTTTAATAATTTCGATTACACAGAGATAGCCTTTAAAGTATGATCGATAAATTGATCAGTTGTGTCATATTCTTTTATTATTGAAACGAAATTTCTATTTCGAGCTGGCGCGGCACACCGAGCAGCGCACCGTCGAGCGGATCTGATCGACACAATCAAAACTACCGAGGTGATATACTCACGGCCAAGGTGCACCTGGAGGAGTGCGCGGGCAGCTCCAGCGACAGGTTGGAGAACGAGTCGTACGTGGCCGAGCTGGCGCGGCACACCGAGCAGCGCACCGTCGAGCGGATCTGATCGACACAATCAAAACTACCGAGGTGATATACTCACGGCCAAGGTGCACCTGGAGGAGTGCGCGGGCAGCTCCAGCGACAGGTTGGAGAACGAGTCGTACGTGGCCGAGCTGGCGCGGCACACCGAGCAGCGCACCGTCGAGCGGATCTGATCGACACAATCAAAACTACCGAGGTGATATACTCACGGCCAAGGTGCACCTGGAGGAGTGCGCGGGCAGCTCCAGCGACAGGTTGGAGAACGAGTCGTACGTGGCCGAGCTGGCGCGGCACACCGAGCAGCGCACCGTCGAGCGGATCTGATCGACACAATCAAAACTACCGAGGTGATATACTCACGGCCAAGGTGCACCTGGAGGAGTGCGCGGGCAGCTCCAGCGACAGGTTGGAGAACGAGTCGTACGTGGCCGAGCTGGCGCGGCACACCGAGCAGCGCACCGTCGAGCGGATCTGATCGACACAATCAAAACTACCGAGGTGATATACTCACGGCCAAGGTGCACCTGGAGGAGTGCGCGGGCAGCTCCAGCGACAGGTTGGAGAACGAGTCGTACGTGGCCGAGCTGGCGCGGCACACCGAGCAGCGCACCGTCGAGCGGATCTGATCGACACAATCAAAACTACCGAGGTGATATACTCACGGCCAAGGTGCACCTGGAGGAGTGCGCGGGCAGCTCCAGCGACAGGTTGGAGAACGAGTCGTACGTGGCCGAGCTGGCGCGGCACACCGAGCAGCGCACCGTCGAGCGGATCTGATCGACACAATCAAAACTACCGAGGTGATATACTCACGGCCAAGGTGCACCTGGAGGAGTGCGCGGGCAGCTCCAGCGACAGGTTGGAGAACGAGTCGTACGTGGCCGAGCTGGCGCGGCACACCGAGCAGCGCACCGTCGAGCGGATCTGATCGACACAATCAAAACTACCGAGGTGATATACTCACGGCCAAGGTGCACCTGGAGGAGTGCGCGGGCAGCTCCAGCGACAGGTTGGAGAACGAGTCGTACGTGGCCGAGCTGGCGCGGCACACCGAGCAGCGCACCGTCGAGCGGATCTGATCGACACAATCAAAACTACCGAGGTGATATACTCACGGCCAAGGTGCACCTGGAGGAGTGCGCGGGCAGCTCCAGCGACAGGTTGGAGAACGAGTCGTACGTGGCCGAGCTGGCGCGGCACACCGAGCAGCGCACCGTCGAGCGGATCTGATCGACACAATCAAAACTACCGAGGTGATGTACTCACGGCCAAGGTGCACCTGGAGGAGTGCGCGGGCAGCTCCAGCGACAGGTTGGAGAACGAGTCGTACGTGGCCGAGCTGGCGCGGCACACCGAGCAGCGCACCGTCGAGCGGATCTGATCGACACAATCAAAACTACCGAGGTGATGTACTCACGGCCAAGGTGCACCTGGAGGAGTGCGCGGGCAGCTCCAGCGACAGGTTGGAGAACGAGTCGTACGTGGCCGAGCTGGCGCGGCACACCGAGCAGCGCACCGTCGAGCGGATCTGATCGACACAATCAAAACTACCGAGGTGATGTACTCACGGCCAAGGTGCACCTGGAGGAGTGCGCGGGCAGCTCCAGCGACAGGTTGGAGAACGAGTCGTACGTGGCCGAGCTGGCGCGGCACACCGAGCAGCGCACCGTCGAGCGGATCTGATCGACACAATCAAAACTACCGAGGTGATGTACTCACGGCCAAGGTGCACCTGGAGGAGTGCGCGGGCAGCTCCAGCGACAGGTTGGAGAACGAGTCGTACGTGGCCGAGCTGGCGCGGCACACCGAGCAGCGCACCGTCGAGCGGATCTGATCGACACAATCAAAACTACCGAGGTGATGTACTCACGGCCAAGGTGCACCTGGAGGAGTGCGCGGGCAGCTCCAGCGACAGGTTGGAGAACGAGTCGTACGTGGCCGAAATGGCGCGGCACACCGAGCAGCGCACCGTCGAGCGGATCTGATCGACACAATCAAAACTACCGAGGTGATGTACTCACGGCCAAGGTGCACCTGGAGGAGTGCGCGGGCAGCTCCAGCGACAGGTTGGAGAACGAGTCGTACGTGGCCGAAATGGCGCGGCACACCGAGCAGCGCACCGTCGAGCGGATCTGATCGACACAATCAAAACTACCGAGGTGATGTACTCACGGCCAAGGTGCACCTGGAGGAGTGCGCGGGCAGCTCCAGCGACAGGTTGGAGAACGAGTCGTACGTGGCCGAGCTGGCGCGGCACACCGAGCAGCGCACCGTCGAGCGGATCTGATCGACACAATCAAAACTACCGAGGTGATGTACTCACGGCCAAGGTGCACCTGGAGGAGTGCGCGGGCAGCTCCAGCGACAGGTTGGAGAACGAGTCGTACGTGGCCGAGCTGGCGCGGCACACCGAGCAGCGCACCGTCGAGCGGATCTGATCGACACAATCAAAACTACCGAGGTGATGTACTCACGGCCAAGGTGCACCTGGAGGAGTGCGCGGGCAGCTCCAGCGACAGGTTGGAGAACGAGTCGTACGTGGCAGAGCTGGCGCGGCACACCGAGCAGCGCACCGTCGAGCGGATCTGATCGACACAATCAAAACTAATTAGTAATGATTTATAATAAGTTACCAAAAGACTAACGGAAGACAGAGGACGGTCGCTGGAGCGTGCTCTACTGGTGGCCACGCAACGCAAGACGGAAAAGAGGGCGCACGCGAAGGCGCTGGTGTGGACGACATCGAGAAGCCATCGGCAGCGCTTGGACCCGACTAACACGGGATAGAGTAAACTGGCAAAGGTAGGAAGAGGCCTACGCCCGCAAGTGGCTGTCTCAGACAACAAATTAACAACAATAATTTACAGAAACAATATTATTATTATAAAATAAAAAAAAAATAAACTTAAAATGTCAAAAATTAAATTTTTCTAATAACTAACTCACTTGTCCATAAAAAAGTCTGAGTACGAGACTTTCTTTTGACTTCGTGTACTCGTGCCACGCGCGCTCCGACGCGCCTAGCGTTTCCTGCGGAAAATCAAAAGAATTGGGGTTGTCACGAAATTCTTGTTGAAAATCAGATTGGTACGTGATCAGACGTTGAAATAAACTTAGCTCTAGTTGAACAGACTATTATTATAATATTTGTTATGTGTCATCTTGTGCGGCGGTTTGATGGTGAACTGCAGGTCCAGGTGCAGCCAGTCCATGAGGATGGTGAGGAACTCGTGCGAGTCCTGCTGCTCCGTGCCGCGGAACGCGCGCTGGTGCTTGCCCACTTCGTTCTAAAGCAGGATAACATTGTGTCACCTTGTGCGGCGGTTTGATGGTGAACTGCAGGTCCAGGTGCAGCCAGTCCATGAGGATGGCGAGGAACTCGTGCGAGTCCTGCTGCTCCGTGCCGCGGAACGCGCGCTGGTGCTTGCCCACTTCGTTCTAAAGCAGGTGATTACGCACCGCGCCTGTGCACGATGAATCGGCGGGCAACTGCCGGGCCCATCAGAGCAGGCCAGCGGACTCCCACAGGCAGCGGCGGTGGCGGGTCGAAAAAGGCCCGCCAAAAAATTATATAGGCGATTTGCACTGGGTTTAATCCCGCGGCACAGAGTGACTTACTACTAGGTACTTACCGGCGCATGGAGACAGCCAGCACGTGGAATCCGGGGAGTGTGTTCGTGTAGGATGAATGTAGTGTGTGGTGTCTGCGGTGTTAAATGCAAATAGGAACACACTCTCCCTTTCTTGAGGGATCTTTCGCGGCGGCGGTACGAAATCGCGGGTAGCGAAGTGAGTCCGCGGCGGCGAGGTGTCCAGGTGGCACGTGAGCACAAAAAACAGTGTTCCTGATAGTAAAATGGGCCCGCAGCGTTAGGAGGACGCGGCGGCCAACACGGCAAACGAAGGAACTCAATAAATCGGAGCTCGTAAAACTAAACGACACGGGCGTGGCCGGCAAATTTCACGCGGGCAACGCGGACTTTTTCAGTCGGCTTGTAGAAACGGACTCGGAGTGGCGGCGTGGCCGGCAAACAACACGCGGGCGACGCGGAACAAAATGGTACGCGATAAATAGCTCCTCACAAATAATAAGACAGCGCGATGCGGCGTGGCGGGCGACTTCACGCGGGCGAACGCGGCACACACAGTCGACCGACTCCGTCGGGATTTAGCACCGGACTGGGCGAGCCAACGCGGCCGGGGCGCGCGCGGGCGCTGATCGCAAACCGCTCGCGGGAGAGGGGCGTGCAGGCCGTCGACGCGATAGGCCTAGCATAAACCGGAATGCTAGCGTAAAGCGCAAACACCCCCGCCAGTGGACCCAAGGATTTGGGGTCCACTAACCAATGGGCAAGCGGGATAAGGAAGAGACGGCTCGCTGCAAAACCGAATCTCCGACCATTACCTCGGCAACTCTGGGAACCCCATCGGATCCATATATCAATTTAAGAATGCGTCCACGACGCCAGCACAAAGGCAACAAATTAGACTCCTTAACTAGGACAAGATCACCAACCTTAGGTGGGTCGGTCCTGTCGGACCACTTAACGCGCTGCTGCAAGAGATGCAAATATTCTAAATACCAACGATGCCAGAAATTTTGGGTCATCTGCTGTAGCAATTCGAAACGAGACAACCGTGAGACCTTCACGTCCCTGAAGGGGTACTCGGGCAGGGCGTTAAGGGGTTCACCGATTAAGAAATGACCGGGGGTTAAAACTTCCAGGTCATTGGGATCGGACGATAAGGGGCAGAGTGGCCGAGAATTGAGGACAGCCTCAATCTTACAAAAAACGGTAGCGAGCTCTTCAAAAGTCAAAATAGTTTCACCTATCACGCGTCGGAGATGCGTCTTTGAGACCTTGACGACGGCTTCAAAGATCCCGCCCCAGTGGGGACAAGCTGGCGGGTCAAAGGTCCAAGTTATCCCCATCTTGGACATTGCCGTGCCGAGGCCTATCTTATTTTCATTCAAAAATTGGACGACTTCCTTCAAATATCTATCGGCACCCTTATAGTTGGTCCCACAATCCGATCGGATCAGGTGCGGATATCCTCGGCGTGAAACGAAGCGGCCTAGCGTGGCTACAAAGGCTTCGGTGCTGAGGGCACTCACCAGTTCTAAGTGTACGGCCTTGGTAGCCAGGCAAACAAAAACGCAAAGGTAGGCCTTGAGGGAACGAGCATTGCGGAGGCTGGAGCTCTTGACGAAGAACGGCCCCGCAAAATCCGTCCCGACCGCCGAAAAAGGGCGCGAGGCCACGACACGGTCGGTGGGGAGGTCCCCCATAATGGGCTGCATGGTGCTGGCCTTCAGGCGGTAGCACGGAATGCACTTAAAAATGACGCTTCGGATGGAGCGTCGTCCCGATAAAATCCAAAATTCGCGCTGCAATATGGCCGAAAGGGCGTTGCAGCCAGCGTGGGCATTTTTGACGTGGTAATGCGTCACCAACAATTTTACAAAAGCGCTATTGTTCGGAAGCAATAAGGGATGACGTGCCCCATAGGGTAAGTCAGAATTCCGGAGGCGTCCACCAACGCGTATCAATCCGGTGTCATCCAGGAAGAGGTTTAAGCGGGCGAGCGAGCCTTTCAAAGGTAAACCTCGCTTCAGTGTCTCAATAGCGGACTCAAAATGCTCCAGTTGAACCAAACGTATCCAAAAGGTCCGGGCCTCCTGTCTCTCCAGGGGCGACAAGACCGGGTTCGACATTTTGTCGCGTGGGTTCCGAGCGTTGTGGGTGAAGCGCTGAATCCAAGCCGTCACCCCAATCAATTTATCAAGGGAACTGTAGCGTTCCTGAAGATAGCTCAGCGAATTGGCTGGCTTATCCTCAACAACTCCGACTCGCAAGCCAGGTAACACATCGGGCTCGGAGAACCTACTCTGAGGCCAGGCGGACTCATTCCGAGTCAGCCAGTCAGGGCCCCACCAAAGAGAGTGGTTGACAAGGTCGGAAGCTTCACATCCGCGGGAAGCACAATCTGCAGGGTTCAGGTCCCCTGGCACATGTCTCCAGGTCAACGGGGTTTCCGAATTCTGGATTTGGGAAACCCGGTTGGCAACAAAGACTTCCAAGTTGTGGGGAGCGGCTCGCAACCAACAAAGGACAATTTCGCTGTCCGACCAGGCGTACACGTCCGTCAGGTCAACGATCGATAGGAGGGACGTACGCACATGGTTGAGAAGGCGCACCAAAAGAGCGGCTCCAGACAACTCCAATTTGGGTATCGTCAAGCGTGACCGAATTGGGGCCACTTTACTTTTCGCCAAGACAAGATGGGTTGCGACCTCGCCGGTGTCACTGACAGTTCGCAAATAGACCACGGCTGCGTACCCTTTTTCGGACGCATCACAAAAGCCGTGGAGACTGGCGTGGCACCTTCCGGGCGGTAGGAAGCAACGAGGCATCGAAATCCGATTAACATTCGGAAGTGAGGCCACAAGGGAGAGCCACTCCTGTAATCTGAGACCCTAACCTCCCTGAGGCAGTCGACAAAAGTATGGTCTGGCATACTGACTGCTGTAGATCCAAAGTCTCAGGGGAGGTGGCTAGGTGGCAGCTAGGGTGGCGGACACCTAGCGCGACGTGCCTTCACCAGCGTGAGCCCACTGACGGGGGTACTCCGGCTGGGGCGCTGCTAGAGAGGGGGAGGGTACCCAACGTGGGGACCATCCGGCATAACCAACCCGGGGTCGCACCATGCGGCTAGCATCCGGGGCGTGGTAGGGAGCGCCTCGACCTAGCACGGGTGGATGGCGCTCCAGTTGCGTCCACACATGGAGGGGAGGCAAAAACCTAGACGGTTCGACGCTCATTTGAGCGGCCGTCAGACCCCCGTCATAAAAATGCGAGGGGGGTGTGACCCTCCCCTGGGGGGTGTGACCCCCCCGGGGGGGTGAAGCCCCACCGCCCCTAGGGCGCTGGTAATCAGCAGGGGACCGTTCACCCATTTGGGGCCGCACCATGCGGCTAACGTCCGGCACCCGGTAGGAATCGCCTCGACCTATGGTGGGTGGATGGCGCTCCAGTCGCGGCCACTCGTGTAGTGGCGGCGAGAACCGACGCGGGACGACGCCCAATGGGGCGGACGCGATATCCCCGTCGTGATGACGCGAGGGGTATGTGACCGTGCCGCGGGGGGGTGAAGCCCTCCTCCGGGGGGTGGAACCCCTACCTCCACTAGGAGGTTGGTGGTCCACCGGAGAACGCCTAACGGGACTGGTCGGGTGGCCAGGACTAGCGCCCCCGCCCATGGGGGGGGTGCGCGACCCAACGTCCCGGCGACCGGAACCACTCCGGTTAGCGCACAAAAGGGCCGAATGGGCACCGCCGCAATGTGGGCAGGGCCGCTGGCGCGGGCAGTCTCTTACGAGATGCTGGCCCAGGCATGAGAAGCACCACTGGCGTGTCGCCACGTATTCTCTCCGGGCCGCAACCGGTTTGGCCAGGAAGTGCGGACACGAGGAGACCTGGTGGCCGGGGTGCCGACAATAGGCACAGGGGGGGGGCTTCGTGGCCACGGCCCCGCTGTACTGTGACACCCGGCGACCCTCTCTGGCGTCGGCTCCACGGCCTCGCCGGTTGGGGCCGGTCCCCGCCGAAGGGCCAGTCCTTGCCCCACCCCCTCGGACATGCTCGGACCTCCCAGGGGCCACTCGAGGGCCGGTAACTCCGGAGTTATCGGCCTGGAGGCACTCCTGCTCCAGAAACTTCAGGAGGTCGGAGAAAGGGGGCAGGTAGGTTGCACCGTCCCCTCCGAAGCGCTGCTCGAAGCGGAGCTTAAGCTCCGACGGCAGGCGGGAGAGCACTATGTGCAACAACAAGAAGGACCACTGGTCGACGGGGAGATCCAATCGACGGAGAGCATTGGTGGCCACAATGCAAGGGTTTAGCAAGGCCTCTCTGAGGCCGGCCACCCCGGTGACGGCGGGCAAGGCGAGTAGCTGGGCTACATGTGCGTCGGCCAACCGGCGCACATTTTCGTAGCGCCTGGCCAGCAATTCCCGGGCCGTGGTGTAGCTCTCCTCCGAGAGGTCAAGGTGCCGCACCAAGTCCAGGGCCTCGCCCTGTAGCGAGGACAGTAAGTATGTCAGCTTCTGGGTGGGGGACAGGTCCTTCCTGGCGTGGACCAGACTGTCGAATAACGCCAGGAAGCCCATCCACTCTTGAAGCTGCCCACCGAATTTGGGCAGCTCGATCGTGGGCAGTTTCCCGAGTAATGCCGGCTGTGTGGGCGGTCGGCTGGGGGAGTCCCTAAAAGCGCCACTTCGACGCCTTTCATCAGCGGCGGTCCGGATCCCATGGGCGGCCTCCACCACCGAGTCCATCAGTTCGAAGAACTGGTCGTAATCGGCCTGAGCCGTCCTCAGTACCTCCTGTTCGGGACCGAGGGTGAGCAGGTCTTGAAAGGCCTGCTCCACAGAGGCCTGCCGAGTCCGCACCTGGTCCGCTCGGTGTAATAGGGCGGCGGATCTATCTTCGCGGCCTATCAAACCCGCGGCGGACGTCGCCCAGCGAAGCTCAGACTGTATCTGCACAGCTAGCTTTTTTATGTTCGCGGACATTCTAACAAATTAAATGTAAACAAAATGTAAAAATAAAGCAACAATAATAAATTGAAAAGGCGGCCGGCAAGTCGGCGGGCGGCGCGAGTGCAAGCAATAATAAAATTAAAGTAATAGTAAACAAGTCGTATCGCGGTCGCGGTCGTATCGTAGTCGCAATGAACAAAGCGGCGCGACCGTAGTAGATACGCGTGTTAAATAACGGCGAGCGGGCGGTACCGGCACGCAAGCAAAACTTAAAATAAAAATTAAACTTATATTATTATTATAATAAGCGGAACGCGGCCAAAACGCGGCGTTAACGCAGCGGAACTGGCGGCGATTGCGGAATTTCCGCTAACAGCGCGGCGGACGACGCGGCGCGTGGCGGAAAGCGGGATTTATGCCAGCGGCGCAGAAAATGAACGGCGCGGCGGGCAAAACCAGCGCAAAACGCAAAGCGAGGTGTAGACAAACCGCGCTCGTTGCTACCAATAATGATTACGCACCGCGCCTGTGCACGATGAATCGGCGGGCAACTGCCGGGCCCATCAGAGCAGGCCAGCGGACTCCCACAGGCAGCGGCGGTGGCGGGTCGAAAAAGGCCCGCCAAAAAATTATATAGGCGATTTGCACTGGGTTTAATCCCGCGGCACAGAGTGACTTACTACTAGGTACTTACCGGCGCATGGAGACAGCCAGCACGTGGAATCCGGGGAGTGTGTTCGTGTAGGATGAATGTAGTGTGTGGTGTCTGCGGTGTTAAATGCAAATAGGAACACACTCTCCCTTTCTTGAGGGATCTTTCGCGGCGGCGGTACGAAATCGCGGGTAGCGAAGTGAGTCCGCGGCGGCGAGGTGTCCAGGTGGCACGTGAGCACAAAAAACAGTGTTCCTGATAGTAAAATGGGCCCGCAGCGTTAGGAGGACGCGGCGGCCAACACGGCAAACGAAGGAACTCAATAAATCGGAGCTCGTAAAACTAAACGACACGGGCGTGGCCGGCAAATTTCACGCGGGCAACGCGGACTTTTTCAGTCGGCTTGTAGAAACGGACTCGGAGTGGCGGCGTGGCCGGCAAACAACACGCGGGCGACGCGGAACAAAATGGTACGCGATAAATAGCTCCTCACAAATAATAAGACAGCGCGATGCGGCGTGGCGGGCGACTTCACGCGGGCGAACGCGGCACACACAGTCGACCGACTCCGTCGGGATTTAGCACCGGACTGGGCGAGCCAACGCGGCCGGGGCGCGCGCGGGCGCTGATCGCAAACCGCTCGCGGGAGAGGGGCGTGCAGGCCGTCGACGCGATAGGCCTAGCATAAACCGGAATGCTAGCGTAAAGCGCAAACAGCAGGATAACATTGTGTCACCTTGTGCGGCGGTTTGATGGTGAACTGCAGGTCCAGGTGCAGCCAGTCCATGAGGATGGTGAGGAACTCGTGCGAGTCCTGCTGCTCCGTGCCGCGGAACGCGCGCTGGTGCTTGCCCACTTCGTTCTAAAGCAGGATAACATTGTGTCACCTTGTGCGGCGGTTTGATGGTGAACTGCAGGTCCAGGTGCAGCCAGTCCATGAGGATGGTGAGGAACTCGTGCGAGTCCTGCTGCTCCGTGCCGCGGAACGCGCGCTGGTGCTTGCCCACTTCGTTCTAAAGCAGGATAACATTGTGTCACCTTGTGCGGCGGTTTGATGGTGAACTGCAGGTCCAGGTGCAGCCAGTCCATGAGGATGGCGAGGAACTCGTGCGAGTCCTGCTGCTCCGTGCCGCGGAACGCGCGCTGGTGCTTGCCCACTTCGTTCTAAAGCAGGATAACATTGTGTCACCTTGTGCGGCGGTTTGATGGTGAACTGCAGGTCCAGGTGCAGCCAGTCCATGAGGAGGGTGAGGAACTCGTGCGAGTCCTGCTGCTCCGTGCCGCGGAACGCGCGCTGGTGCTTGCCCACTTCGTTCTAAAGCAGGATAACATTGTGTCACCTTGTGCGGCGGTTTGATGGTGAACTGCAGGTCCAGGTGCAGCCAGTCCATGAGGATGGTGAGGAACTCGTGCGAGTCCTGCTGCTCCGTGCCGCGGAACGCGCGCTGGTGCTTGCCCACTTCGTTCTAAAGCAGGATAACATTGTGTCACCTTGTGCGGCGGTTTGATGGTGAACTGCAGGTCCAGGTGCAGCCAGTCCATGAGGATGGTGAGGAACTCGTGCGAGTCCTGCTGCTCCGTGCCGCGGAACGCGCGCTGGTGCTTGCCCACTTCGTTCTAAAGCAGGATAACATTGTGTCACCTTGTGCGGCGGTTTGATGGTGAACGGCAGGTCCAGGTGCAGCCAGTCCATGAGGATGGTGAGGAACTCGTGCGAGTCCTGCTGCTCCGTGCCGCGGAACGCGCGCCGGTGCTTGCCCACTTCGTTCTAAAGCAGGATAACATTGTGTCACCTTGTGCGGCGGTTTGATGGTGAACTGCAGGTCCAGGTGCAGCCAGTCCATGAGGATGGTGAGGAACTCGTGCGAGTCCTGCTGCTCCGTGCCGCGGAACGCGCGCTGGTGCTTGCCCACTTCGTTCTAAAGCAGGATAACATTGTGTCACCTTGTGCGGCGGTTTGATGGTGAACTGCAGGTCCAGGTGCAGCCAGTCCATGAGGATGGTGAGGAACTCGTGCGAGTCCTGCTGCTCCGTGCCGCGGAACGCGCGCTGGTGCTTGCCCACTTCGTTCTAAAGCAGGATAACATTGTGTCACCTTGTGCGGCGGTTTGATGGTGAACTGCAGGTCCAGGTGCAGCCAGTCCATGAGGATGGTGAGGAACTCGTGCGAGTCCTGCTGCTCCGTGCCGCGGAACGCGCGCTGGTGCTTGCCCACTTCGTTCTAAAGCAGGATAACATTGTGTCACCTTGTGCGGCGGTTTGATGGTGAACTGCAGGTCCAGGTGCAGCCAGTCCATGAGGATGGTGAGGAACTCGTGCGAGTCCTGCTGCTCCGTGCCGCGGAACGCGCGCTGGTGCTTGCCCACTTCGTTCTAAAGCAGGATAACATTGTGTCACCTTGTGCGGCGGTTTGATGGTGAACTGCAGGTCCAGGTGCAGCCAGTCCATGAGGATGGTGAGGAACTCGTGCGAGTCCTGCTGCTCCGTGCCGCGGAACGCGCGCTGGTGCTTGCCCACTTCGTTCTAAAGCAGGATAACATTGTGTCACCTTGTGCGGCGGTTTGATGGTGAACGGCAGGTCCAGGTGCAGCCAGTCCATGAGGATGGTGAGGAACTCGTGCGAGTCCTGCTGCTCCGTGCCGCGGAACGCGCGCCGGTGCTTGCCCACTTCGTTCTAAAGCAGGATAACATTGTGTCACCTTGTGCGGCGGTTTGATGGTGAACTGCAGGTCCAGGTGCAGCCAGTCCATGAGGATGGTGAGGAACTCGTGCGAGTCCTGCTGCTCCGTGCCGCGGAACGCGCGCTGGTGCTTGCCCACTTCGTTCTAAAGCAGGATAACATTGTGTCACCTTGTGCGGCGGTTTGATGGTGAACTGCAGGTCCAGGTGCAGCCAGTCCATGAGGATGGTGAGGAACTCGTGCGAGTCCTGCTGCTCCGTGCCGCGGAACGCGCGCTGGTGCTTGCCCACTTCGTTCTTTAGGGGGTCTGGGGTGTTATGAGTAAAAATGTAGACGTAAAAGTACACAATTATTTAATGTCCCAAATACCTAGTTAATTTACAACTTAGAGATTCGTGTTCGAGTCTACGGCTAGACATACAACTGAACGCGGATACGGTCGTCAAGGAACTGACGCGTTATACAAAAGTGCATAAAGTGCACACTCGTAAAATGATATGCGTTTAGTTGCACTGAACTGTGTCCCTACAGTACTCCGCCGCTTAAAAAAAATTTTTTCTAAATAAAATTTTCCTTTAAAAAAAAATATTGAATATTGACAAGCGTAGACTGGAGTCTGCAGTAGTTTCATGCACAGCGCAACTATTCGCTACGCAAGCGATTTACAAACCTCGATAGTCCGAGTATCATTATTCATATTACACATAACTCGTAAGTATATCTAGCTAATTACATTATTTTTCATAAGTTTCGCAATAGACAGGTTTGTCACACAATGGTAAGTGCATCTGCTTAAATTGCAATTTACTATTGTGTGCGTTTTGCACTGTAGGTAAGTGTCACGTTCTTGCTGTGCGGCCAATTCCGAGTAGGTAATCTATCGCTGTTGGACTCGCGATGGCTGAAACTCGAGACAATGCATCCGCTACAACATTATCTTTACCGCTAATATGCTGAATAGTAGATACTTCCTAACCTAAAAATTCTAAATTATCTAAACCAAACTTACACTTAGACACATTAATAGGAATTCCATATTCATTGAGTCTTGAGAAAGCTGTTTTCAGATGCGTTTTATGCTGTTCGATGTCCGTACTCGCGATAATGACGTGATCTATAAAATTATACAAAAAGTCTAAACCGTTAAGTACAGTCGTGTCCATAAATCTTTGGAATGTCTGAGCTGCGTTTCGTAGACCGAAGGTCATTCGCGGAAACTCAAATAATCCAAAAGGAGTTATGATCGCAGTTTTCTCAATGTCTTCCGGAGTCAATATCCAGATAGCGTGCCCGTGGTGTCCCGTGTCGCTATTGCCTATCTGGACCGCGATGTTCCGCACGTCTTCGCCGCAACTCCTGCATTTCCAGCGTCAGCGTCACTTGAGCTGCCAAATCCGCTGATGACGTCCGTTGTATCTCCGCAACTTCCACTGATTGCGTGGTCTTGACGATTTTATCTGCGATGACCGCAAGTCCGTCCAGCTCCACCTTGATGACTGCTAATACCGCCCTGACCGCCGTCGGTAGATGGCCGGTCCAGAGCATCGGCAACGAATCCTCAGCTATTTTTCCTTTGGCTAGATTTGGCTTAGCCGCATTCCCGAGTTCCTGACCGAAGATCGTGGCTTCGAACTGGGCGAACCGCACACGCGGTTTATCTGCCCAAAACTCGGGAACTCTAGAAGATGTTGTTGCGAACGCCAAACCTGCTCGCGCCTCCGCTTGTCCCGCCTCCGTCGCTGCCTTAGCTGCTTCCGCCTGGGGCTGCACCGGGGGCTGTGTGAGTCCTTGAGCACCGTACATTTCCGTACTAGCCGTAAGTCCGCCGTAAAGTTATAGAGGTCACCACTTCAGGGCTATGTATACGACTACACGCGGGTACGGTCGCCAAGGAACTGACGCGTTATACAAAAGTGCATAAAGTGCACACTCGTAAAATGATATGCGTTTAGTTGCACTGAACTGTGTCCCTACAGTTCTAAAGCAGGATAACATTGTGTCACCTTGTGCGGCGGTTTGATGGTGAACTGCAGGTCCAGGTGCAGCCAGTCCATGAGGATGGTGAGGAACTCGTGCGAGTCCTGCTGCTCCGTGCCGCGGAACGCGCGCTGGTGCTTGCCCACTTCGTTCTAAAGCAGGATAACATTGTGTCACCTTGTGCGGCGGTTTGATGGTGAACTGCAGGTCCAGGTGCAGCCAGTCCATGAGGATGGTGAGGAACTCGTGCGAGTCCTGCTGCTCCGTGCCGCGGAACGCGCGCTGGTGCTTGCCCACTTCGTTCTAAAGCAGGATAACATTGTGTCACCTTGTGCGGCGGTTTGATGGTGAACTGCAGGTCCAGGTGCAGCCAGTCCATGAGGATGGTGAGGAACTCGTGCGAGTCCTGCTGCTCCGTGCCGCGGAACGCGCGCTGGTGCTTGCCCACTTCGTTCTAAAGCAGGATAACATTGTGTCACCTTGTGCGGCGGTTTGATGGTGAACTGCAGGTCCAGGTGCAGCCAGTCCATGAGGATGGTGAGGAACTCGTGCGAGTCCTGCTGCTCCGTGCCGCGGAACGCGCGCTGGTGCTTGCCCACTTCGTTCTAAAGCAGGATAACATTGTGTCACCTTGTGCGGCGGTTTGATGGTGAACTGCAGGTCCAGGTGCAGCCAGTCCATGAGGATGGTGAGGAACTCGTGCGAGTCCTGCTGCTCCGTGCCGCGGAACGCGCGCTGGTGCTTGCCCACTTCGTTCTAAAGCAGGATAACATTGTGTCACCTTGTGCGGCGGTTTGATGGTGAACTGCAGGTCCAGGTGCAGCCAGTCCATGAGGATGGTGAGGAACTCGTGCGAGTCCTGCTGCTCCGTGCCGCGGAACGCGCGCTGGTGCTTGCCCACTTCGTTCTAAAGCAGGATAACATTGTGTCACCTTGTGCGGCGGTTTGATGGTGAACTGCAGGTCCAGGTGCAGCCAGTCCATGAGGATGGTGAGGAACTCGTGCGAGTCCTGCTGCTCCGTGCCGCGGAACGCGCGCTGGTGCTTGCCCACTTCGTTCTAAAACAAAGACAACGTAGGCGTCTGTGATACTTTTCAAAACTGTTTACCGCATTGGAAATCGTTGTTATAAGTCATTAAAAAATTATTGTAAAAAATAAAAATAGTTATACGGCACGCCTCTTAAAGAGTAATTTTGTGACCAAATATAACAGGCCTTATGCCATGGTGTCTTTAGTTATGATGCCAGCTCCTCTGACATATTCAAGTGATATTGTTATCCACCGTGATGAATTCACCCGTCCTGCAGTCCTGCCTATGTTACCTTGTATGAATTACTTCTAAGATTAGCATTTCGGTCGAAATCTAAAATAATGTTCAAGGGTTCTTTTCTAATTACTTAACAATAATAAATGGGAATGACTTTTGTCATTATTTTTTTTGCTCTCAATTCATTAGAAATTCAAGATATTTAATATACAAAAAGGAGCAGATATGTGACAATCGCGCGCGTTGTGAAGTCTCAAAAATCCTACAATTGTAAGTTTCGTAGTTGGGCTGCGTCGAGCGCAAGCATTATTGTTGTCTCTTTCGTTTGCGTGCTGTTTCGTATCTTTTGTTCTATTTATCAGTGAGTGGCAGTTCGGTACAGATTTTAAACGCAATTTACTATGAACGTAACGTATCTTGGTGATCTTTGGGGTAATATAAACACGCTCTGATTACATAACACGAGACGTTTACCACCCTGATGACGTCACCTGCGTTGATGACGTCATTCGCGCTGGTGACGTCACGTATAAGTTTTGCTGGTTTACACTGCACGCATGTAACGAAGCGCCTATTGGTTAGTTTGCTAGGACATACCCTCAAATCTTTGGTGGCGATGAATCGATACTGTCCGGACCATAACGCTCGAACAACCGCCGCGAGCTCCTCCGCTATCGCCCCTCGCGTGCTGTGTGACCTGATGAATAATATAATGCTTTACTCCTAAACAGTTTAATTTCCTATTAATGTTATAATTCCTTTATGTGACCTAATGAATAATATAATGCTTTACTCCTAAACAGTTTAATTGCGTACATACAGATAAACAACCAACTATTTAGGTTTCTTCTCTTGTTCCATACGAAATTAAGGTCCCTTGGATTTAAAGATTAAAAGATTCAAAGATTCAAATCATTTATTTCATATTGGCCACTACTTGTTAGCACTTATGAATGTCAAGTGTCTCAGATACATATACTTATTAATAGTGATAACTATTTAACGACTTAAAAACTAAGTTTACGAGGGTTCCAACGCGTCCTGAACTGAGAAGAAGCCCACAACAAACTCAGCCGGGTATTATTTTTTTTTGTTATCACTATTTCACAATATAATATAAATTAGAACTAGCTATAAATTTGAATTAGAGCAATTTACTCCCATGGATTGATTTCATTTAAGTAATCTTTTATGCTATAATTATGCCTTTTTTATAAGTTTCGGATTTAAGAGATTAAAATAGAATATAAATAACCAAAAGATGTTTTGCAGAATTCTTTCAATTTAAAACGAAACTTAAAAGTCTGGATGCGAAATTATTTGGTTCTTATAATAATTCTTTTTTGAAAATTTCCATTTTAAGGAATCCGTCCAAAAATTGACTTTTTTGTATCTCAAACTCCATACTTGAACAAATTTCTTAAAAATTTCATTAATTCTAAGCAATTTTTTTTATACAAACTTGTGCAGATTACTTCTGAAATTAATCTTAAGCTTATTATTATTAGTTTTTAGTAAAATTTGAATTTCACGGGCGAGACCGTTTAGTTAGCCTTAGTTGACGTCACTGACAGCTTAAGTGACGTCTGTATGGATGAAGCTGCATGTACCTGTTAACGTGTTCCTGGTACTGTCCGTTGCAGAAGTAGGTGACGAGGATCGCCGTGTTGTTGAGGCACTGGATGATGGAGTTCATGTAGCAAGTGTTCCCGAGGTTCTTCAGCCCTGTCAGCCCTCGACCCTGGAACGTGCGTATACATGTTTAAATTACTTTTTTTAAGTCATGAACTCGACTAAGCACAATTTTCTTAATTTGTTGACAGACATGGTGACGTCACATGAGATTAAAAAAAAACCGGCCAAGTGCGAGTCGGACTCGCGCACCGAGGGTTCCATACCATAAAAGAAGTAAAACATTGAAAGAATCACTTTTGTTCATGAATTTACGAGTATAATTTACATGTAGGTACTTTTGTTGGCGAACCGCAAACGTAACTTTGTTTTTGGTGGTTTATTGTTATTATCAAAAAAAAAGTATAATAGTTAGGGAGTTGATTTTATTTTTCCTGTAAAATATACATTAATGTCTATTGATCATAATTAGTTCAGATTTTTCGATTCATAAACTTCGGAGATAAGGGGGGGGGGGGGGGAACGGTATTTTTTTCGACAGTTTGCTCAATAAATACAAAACTATCAGGCATAAAAATAAATAAAAAACGGTTTTAGAATACACAAGTAACGCCCTTTCATATGATACCCCACTCAATATTGTTATTTAATTTTGAAAATTCGAAGCCCCGGTTTTCCCCCATTTTAAAATAAAAATAAAAACAATTTTCAATGTTTTATGATTGCAATGGCGTTGGGTCACTATTACCTAAAACTATTCTAAATTTCAAGTCGATAGCTTCGATAGTTACTGAAATAATCGAGTGTGACAGACGGACGGACGGACGGACGGACGGACGGAGAAAGTCTCACCATAAGGGTTCCATTTTTACCAAATTGGTATGGAACCCTAAAAACATCAATTGACTAATAATCTTTTTTAGATTGGTGTTTTACACACTCAGGATATAATTCCTTTAAATTGAATTGAACTAAAATGAATTTTAACATTGTGTTATAACAACGCATTTTTTATTTTTTTTTGTTCCGAAATAACGGAAAATTTTGTCAATTTATGTACAGATCGTGACGTCACGAAAAAAATAATAATTGAAGATTTTAAAAATGTATATTCCACGTTTGCTTTTAGATTATGAAAAATGTATTTTCTGATTTTTCGCTTGTATGGGATAAAATTCCCTTTTGATAGGAGTAGTCTAGAAAATCGAAATACTTCAATTCTGAGAATACTATACTTTTATAAAACTTCTAAGTCAACCCAATATTTTACCGAAACAACGTTCAGTTTGGCGCACCTGAATGCCGACCCAAACTGTTTGCTTTGCGGTAATGTTTGTACATCGTGTATATATGAATTATGTTTATACGAATACGTCAAACAAACAATTCTATATAATATACACGTAAACTTGTGTATTATGCTAAGCTTTTATCGTCGGCAACTTAGTCTAGATTGAAATCCCGGTCTATTGTATGCAAAACTATAAAATATTGTGTATAAAACTTATATTTCGAGGTAAAGAGATTGCGCGAAGTTGCTTTTTTTACACTATACAAGTTAGTACTTGATTGCGATCTCACCTATATAGTAAGTGATGATGCAGCCGAAGATGTTATCGTACGAACTTGGAAGGGGTAAGTAAACTCACCCCGACGGTTTCTACACAGCATCGCACCGGAATGCTAAATCGCTTGGCGGCGCGTCTGTGCTGGTATGGTGGTAACTAGCCACGACCGAAGCCTCCCACCAGACCACATCTGAGCCAATTTAGAAATTATAAAATTCCAAAATACCCCGTAGGGGGGAATCAAACCCGCGACCATCCACTCGAATCCGAGCGCGCGCCCCTGTGCCAGAAAGGTCTTCAAAACACACTACTACACGATATATTGCTGCTAATACAAAAACCGGCCAAGTGCGAGTCAAACTTGCGCACCGAGGGTTCCATACTATAAAAGAAGTAAAACATTAAAAGAATCACTTTTGTTCATGAATTAACGAGTATACTTTACATGTAGGTACTTTTGTTGGTGAACCGCAAACATAACTTTGTTTTTGGCAGATTAATGTTATTATCAAAAGAGTTTATTTTATTTTTCCTGTAAAATATACGTTAACTTCTATTGATCATAATTATTTCAGATTTTTCCATTAGTAAACTTCGGAGATAAGGGGGGGAACGGTATTTTTTTCGACAGTTTGCCCAATAAATCAAAAACTATCAGGCATAAATATAAATAAAAATTAGTTTTAGAATACACAAGCACAGATAATATAATACTAACACAAGTAACCTCCTTTCATATGATACCCCACTCAATATTGTTATCTCATTTTGAAATTTTGTCGTCCCGGTTTTCCCCTCTTTTTAAATAAAAATAAAAACAATTTTCAAATTTTTACGATTGTTATGACGTCGGGTCACTATTACCTATAACTATTCTAAATTTCAAGTCGATAGCTTGTATAGTTACTGAAATAATCGAGTGTGACGGACGGACGGACGGACGGAGAAAGTCTCACCATAAGGGTTCCATTTTTACCATTTTGGTATGGAACCCTAAAAATTATCACCCGAGCCGCAGGCAAGTAATCTGAGTATGTTAGGGTGTATGTTCACAATACTCACCCTTCGGAAAAGCCAGACGATATGGTTATGCGAGTACTTGAGCCTGACCTTCACCTTTAGCACCATGTTCGCCGTGTCCAGCGGTATACATCGCTGCTCGTAGCGAAGAATGGTGGCTACTTTTTCCGCTATTTAGTTAAGCACCTACCCTTATTTATTGGAGAATTGTGTTTAATTTCCTAGAAAGCTGTACTTATAGTATTTTTTGCACAAATAATATTTTTAATTTAATTTCAGAAGTTTATATGTTTAGAAGTTTCGGAAGTTTATAATCTTGTTTTTTTTACCGTATTTCTTTTTTCAATTTATAATAATTTTGATTGCACTTGCAGGTCTCTTGGTTGGCGTATTTTAGTTTATTTCGTCAACATAATATAGTTTCGTAGTTTATAGAACCTCTATCTTCTGAGATTTGTCATTCCCCTTCTATGCTCCTCAAGGCATCTTAATAAGTTTCTAAGGTGTACTATATAATCTGTACTTTCTTTTGTTTTTAGGATGTTATGATTTTTTCTTTTTTTATAGTTTAAAAAATATTCTTATTTCGTAAATTTTCAGTTTAGGCCAAGCTTACTTCAGAAACTCTGTTTTGATTGTAGCATTTTAATTTTCAATTTCAGTTTGGTCAATTGTCCTTTTTAAATAAACACTTACCAATTTGTTACTTAATTTAAACTTGTTGTTTTCAGGTCATTTTTACCAAAGTCTGACGTTTATTCCAATTTTCTATTAAAATCTTTATGGGTATTTACTTATGTAAACTCCATTTAAAATTGTCTATTTTTATATTTCGACAACGGAAACACCAAAACAACGAGCACTATGAGATATATCATGAAAACCGTAGAGATTATTGTTGGCAACATTTATAATGCGCCAAAAAAATGTTTTTCACTTAGCAACACTGACGTCCTTTTTGTTCCAATTTGAAAACTTTAAAAATCTTCGAATATCGCTATTATTATTATGATTTTTTAACATGTATATATGGTAATATATTTTCCTTATTTATTTATTTATTCTTGTCACTGGATGCACGTGCGCTCGTGTTCAAAGTAGCGTTGAAACTAACTAACAAGTTAGGCACGTGTCTTATACAAGGGGTCAGCTTACAGGGTGGGTCGTAGGGTGAGTATGTTCGAAGGCTATCGCTTTTTATATCCTTTGCAAGTCCTCGCTTTTTTTGCAATTTATGTTCCAACAAGGCTTTATGATAATAGAAAACTAAAGGTTAAAGTTGCAGTTTATATCTGTAATCTACTGTAAGCGTAGGACATACTGTAAGCTATACTGATCGGGATGACCATCTTTACCGTCATACGATAGACAGTCCGATATTTTTTGCAACTTATAAGTACATTAAAATACTTGCAATTCACTCAACGCGACATCTGATATCCAACAACCGATAAAACGATCACCGACAATTTGGCTGTGATGTCTACATCGGACCGATAATTTCTGTCGGTCCGATTCGCTCGAAATAAAAAAGGACTTTATGCTCTCATCGTAATTATCATCTTTTCAATAACAACAATGTTGAACCGTCACGTCACTGATTATTTAGCTTTGTTGCTTTATGTTAGGATTAGGCCCGTGACATCTCCGAAACTAAGGGGAGAGGAAATGTCGAAATGACAAAATCTGATTGATTACTCCATAGGTTACTCAAACACAGCTCCGCTTTTATAAAGCTGAATTTTATAAAGCAGTTATCCTCAACCGATTTACACGTTAAGTTTGGATGACATTTGCGTCATAAGCTGTCATTCTAAATACCCGCATCACGGATGATCCAAAATGGCGGGACTGGTTATTTTTAAAGCTTTCCTATTGATATGGGTATCAAATGAAAGGGTTTGATGAGAAGAATATGAATAAACTGAAGAATAATAAAAACCTTGTTCATCAAAAGTGATAGATCATAGACATTGAATGAAAGCAGGCGTTATTTCGCGGAAATCCATAATTATTAGATGAAACACGTGTGTTGAAGACAGTGTTGGAAAATTGTGTGTGGTGTTTCATGTGGGCAGTGTTCCTGCATATTGTAATATACAAATAATGTAGCAAAACAAATTAATCTGTCCTACAAATCATAGACACCCTATCTAGGGGGTAGCGTCGCGTGGCGTCAAGTGAAACGAACGAAGCAGACAGTCCGTTCGTTTCCCCGACGCACCCTGTCTGTTGAACTTGATCGCTGATCGTTTCTGTCTTAACTTGTGGACTTTTATCGTAAGTTAATTGGTCTTTGGTCGTCAAACAATTACAGAGTACCTACCTAAAGTAGGTATATGTATACATCGCGTCACTAGTTGGGTCTATATAAATATCCCACTAATGTGCAAGGCCTCTTGCCCACTGCCTCAAAAGCGTGTCAAGGAATATTAGGGTTCAGTAAGTGTCAAAAGCGTGTCAAGGAATGTTAGGGTTTAGTAAGTGATAAAAGCGTGCCAAAGAATGTAAGGGTGTAAGTGTCTAAAGCGTGCTAAAGAATGTTAGGGTTTAGTAAGTGTCAAAAGCTTGTCAAGGAATGTTAGGGAACAGTAAGTGACAAAAGCATGTCAAGGAATGTTAGGGGACAGTAAGTATCAAAAGCGTGTCAAGGAGTGTTAAGAATAGACACTGTTAAAAGCGACGTGTCAAGGAATGTTAGGGACGGTAAGTATCAAACGCGTGTCAAGGAGTGTTAGGGAACAAAAATTGCTAAACGCGACTTGTCAAGTAATATAAGGGGACAGTAAGTGACAAAAGCATGTCGAGGAATATTAGGATACCTACAGACTGCCCTGTGACCCTGCCATTAACATTTCAAGGGTTACTTTAATAGCGCGTGGTGTAGGGGCGATCGCGTGCGAGCCGGGCGTTTATTTTAATCCTATAGCGTTAGAAATTCCTCCGCTTCCATTAGCGCAGTAATTGAACGTTTGATACGAAGAAGGGCAGTTTTTACAAGCAAGTATTGTTGGCATATAAGTTAGAGGTTAAAACTATACGAACTGATGTTCACCAGTCCGGAATTCGAATCTCCAGGACTTTTTCTCGTATATTATTACTGGAGGCAGGATGCCTACCTAACCAACCTAACCTAACTCTAGTTCTGGAGAAAAGGTTAGCAGAAGCTTTGGCAATGTATTTCCCCACGCATATCAGACGAGCGCGGGACGCGATCGTCTGGAGTGTTTTGTACTGTCTGTCGTGCCTATTTCTATTTTTTATTTAACTTTTTTTTTAATCGGCAAATTATGTGAACGTATTATTATTTATTTTGGTTTCATGTTATTTTTTTGTTCAGAGCTCTGCTTTTGCGGGGCTAGGATGTGGAATGTGATGTACTTTTGTCGATCTCTTTTCCCTTTTCTAATCTGCAAAGCTTCTGTGAACGTATTTTAGTATACTATACACACGACACGAGTTTTACACTACTTCAGTTTCATGTCACATATCATGAATTGGTCAATTCTAAGACGTCCACGACGAGTCAGGAATAATATGAATTAATAAGTTTTAAGATCTCGCCACGACACCTACATTTCTAGAAACTACAAAGTAAGCTAGCTGTATGCATGCTTCGGGACGCGGGTTGATTTCACGAGGCATTGGTATGGCTTCACGAGGCTTAGGAGTATCTAGCCGCTCGCATTGCACTAGTAAAATCCTACGGGTTTGTCTGTATATACTTATAAAACACGAAAGTCGAATATAAGTACATTCAAGTATTTCTTAAAAAACATATTTTCAAAAAAAAAGGCATCAAAGATTTCGACAGATTCCTGTAAGGTTAGTACAAGTTTTTGTAACAATTTCGAGTCGACTCGCATCGCACAAACGAATCGAATGCCTCCATACATTTACAGTAACATGTGTAGTATTTACATGTCTACACTTGATTGCATGTGTGCCCATTCTGTTTACTTGTTAGAGAAACTTTCGTTCCAGATGTAGATTTTCTTCGTGGCGGGATTTTCGTCATGCAAAAAAAAACAATTTTCTTTCACCTACCCCCCTTCGCGAAACCGTCCGAAAAGAAACTTTGTTTCAAAAAGACGTTACAGACAAAGGAACACGTCCTTCATTTTTACGTTAAATGCTATCGGTGAAATGAGACTGACAAAGTAGCAATCATAACAAACGCGGATACTTGTCGCTGCGTGTGCGAGCACGTGAAAAAATTAGTCAAAACGCCTGCGAGCTAATTAGCTTAGCGGACTGGGAACGTTTTGATCACTGTGGTCGAGTACTGTGGGGTTAGTACAGGTTTTGTACGAATTTGGAGTCGAGTCGCATAACACAAACGAATCGAATGCCTCCATACATTTCCAGCCAGCGCCATCTGTTGACAGCCACATGCCAGTGACTGTCCATAGATGATGTTGAGTGTAGATGTAATATATGTATGGAGGAATTCGATTCGTTTGTGCGATGCGAGTCGACTAGAAATTCGTAGAAAAACCTGTACTAACCCCAATTTGAGTGTCCCATATAATACGAGTATTGTATTGAATTGTGAACCGGGTTTGACCACCGGGAAGTCAAAAGAAAAAGATAATTTCTTTTCTTTCTTCCCTTTAAGATCCCGTGTGTGAGCACGTGAGAAAATTAGACAAACGCCTGCGAGCTAATTAGCTTAGCGGCTGGCAACGTTTTGTTGACTGTGGGCGAGTACTACTGACGTATTTGAATGACCGATATTAAACGAGTATTGTATTTTGAACTGGGTCATGTTTAGACCCTTTAACCACCGGGAATTTAGCGGGACGCCAAAAGAAAAAGATAATTTCTTTCCTTTCTTCCCTTTAAGAACCCGTGTGTGAACACGTGAGAAAATTAGACAAACGCCTGCGAGCTAATTAGCTTAGCGGCTGGGAACGTTTTGTTGACTGTGGTCGAGTACTACTGACGTATTTGAATGACCGATATTAAACGAGTATTGTATTTTGAACTGGGTCATGTTTAGACCGTTTCACCACCGGGAAATCAGCGGGACGCCAAAAGAAAAAGATAATTTCTTTCCTTTCTTCCCTTTATGAACCCGTGTGTGAACACGTGAGAAAATTAGACAAACGCCTGCGAGCTAATTAGCTTAGCGGCTGGGAACGTTTTGTTGACTGTGGTCGAGTACTACTGACGTATTTGAATGACCGATATTAAACGAGTATTGTATTTTGAACTGGGTCATGTTTAAGCCGTTAGACCACCGGAAAATCAGCGTGACGTCAACAAGAACGAGATTATATATTTCCTTTCTTTCCCTTAAAGATCCCCTGATGTATTTGAACGTCCGATATACTTCATACGACTATTGTCTTGGAATTTTGAACGGGGTCATATTTGGTGCATTTCGTTGAAGGGCGCTACTTTGGTCCACTTAGTGCTTCGATCGAACGTCGGCATAAATACCTTAACCTTGTCCGATAACTGCACATTGGAGAAGAAGGAGAACCAAATACAAATACGTACCACATCTCCCCACACCGGCTGGAAGTCTCTGTGGTGCATTTCGTTGGAGGGCGCCACTTTGGTCGGCTTGGTGCTTCGATCGAATTTCGGCATAAATACCCTAACCTCGTCTGATAACTGCACATTGGAGAAGAAGGAGAATCAAATACAAATACGTACTACATCTCCCCACACCGGCTGGAAGTCCCTGTGGTGCATTTCGTTGGAGGGCGCCACTTTGGTCGGCTTGGTGCTTCGATCGAATTTCGTCATAAATTACCTTAACCTCGTTTGATAACTGCACATTGGACAAGAAGGAGAACCAAATACAAATACGTACCACATCTCCCCACACCGGCTGGAAGTCCCTGTGGTGCATTTCGTTGGAGGGCGCCACTTTGGTCGGCTTGGTGCTTCGATCGAATTTCGGCATAAATTACCTTAACCTCGTTTGATAACTGCACATTGGACAAGAAGGAGAATCAAATACAAATACGTACCACATCTCCCCACACCGGCTGGAAGTCCCTGTGGTGCATTTCGTTGGAGGGCGCCACTTTGGTCGGCTTGGTGCTTCGATCGAATTTCGGCATAAATTACCTTAACCTCGTTTGATAACTGCACATTGGACAAGAAGGAGAATCAAATACAAATACGTACCACATCTCCCCACACCGGCTGGAAGTCCCTGTGGTGCATTTCGTTGGAGGGCGCCACTTTGGTCGGCTTGGTGCTTCGATCGAATTTCGGCATAAATTACCTTAACCTCGTTTGATAACTGCACATTGGACAAGAAGGAGAATCAAATACAAATACGTACCACATCTCCCCACACCGGCTGGAAGTCCCTGTGGTGCATTTCGTTGGAGGGCGCCACTTTGGTCGGCTTGGTGCTTCGATCGAATTTCGGCATAAATTACCTTAACCTCGTTTGATAACTGCACATTGGACAAGAAGGAGAATCAAATACAAATACGTACCACATCTCCCCACACCGGCTGGAAGTCCCTGTGGTGCATTTCGTTGGAGGGCGCCACTTTGGTCGGCTTGGTGCTTCGATCGAATTTCGGCATAAATTACCTTAACCTCGTTTGATAACTGCACATTGGACAAGAAGGAGAATCAAATACAAATACGTACCACATCTCCCCACACCGGCTGGAAGTCCCTGTGGTGCATTTCGTTGGAGGGCGCCACTTTGGTCGGCTTGGTGCTTCGATCGAACGTCGGCGTAGACACCTCATCTTCGTCGGAGGATAACTAGACATTGAAAAGACAAAACTTGATTTATATAATAGCTTTTTCATAATAAAATGTCTTTAAAAAAGTGAGAAGAAAGACTTTCCAAAAATTATTTAATTGCATTAAATTTTATATGTAGTAGAGTAAGTAAAAGAAAGAAGTTGAACGGGAATCAATTTTTTATATTTCTGATACGGATGGATTATCCTTACTGATATTGTTAACGCGAAAGTTTGTATGTATGGACATTAATTATTGTTACTCTTTCACACAAAAACTACAAATACAATATGGATTTGGAATGGAGATAGATTACAGATTTGGAATGGACATAGATACACTCCTAATTTATACATTAGCTTCTTTTTTATCCCGGTAAATCCATGGTTCCCGCGGGCTTTGTGAAAAGCCGAAATTCACGCGAGCGGAGCCGTGAGCGTCCGCTAGTAAAAAAAAAAAAATAGTTTTTATTCAGCCAAAAAAAACTTAAGTTGTAACTTAATAATATAAAAAAAAAACTCAATACAAAAGTTAAAAATAAAAATGCTGTTTCTTGGTCATGTAATATTTTGAATTCGTATTTTTCTACGTTACAATAATTTTTATTTCTACGTTTAAAATGATATGATTCTTACACGACTGCCCAAAAAAAAGGAGTGTAATGTTTATTTATGTATGTGAGTTTCTTTATTCCACCATAACTTCTGAACGGCTGAATAGATTTGGACATATGGGGTATCGTTAGAATCCTTACTTCTTTCCGAAAAACATAGGCTATTTTTTTTTTGGAAAAAGTCGTTTTTTTTTATTTTTATCAGAGTATTTACTTGTTAACCAACTTTATATAATAGACAGTGGCGCCACCCTCTTGCCATACATCGATATACCAATTAGAACTAGATTCAGGGTAAGCACGTAAAAAGTGGTCAGAGAAATAAAAGCACTTATACAAGTGTGCTCTTATTTTAAATTAGTATCGTCCAATTATAGCCAACGATAGGACGCGTCAAAATGCCACAGTGCGCATTTAAAAATTGTAAAAATAGCCACCGCAACAGCAAAACTTCAGAGGGAATATCTTTTTTTCGGTAAGTTTAAGCCAAATAAGTGTATTTTAATCGAGTCCAAGTAGAATCAAACAGTAATTTAAATTATTTAGAAATTATTGTGCAGTTTTGGCCAATGTTTGTGACGACGCGCCAACGTCCATAGCCAACATTGACTGTTTTGGACAGAGGATGCGTGGAGTAGTATTGGTACTTTATAATTTTTTTTTTATTTGTAGGTTGGCGCCAAAACGAAGGAAAAATAAACAACATTACTTCGACCAATCGGATGTTTTCCCTCCAAAACGAGTGAGGATGAAAAACGTATTTTGGCGGAAGTTAGATGGATTTTTGGTTTGGAAGTGTTGTGTGAGAGTTTTATTAATACAAAAGTAGGAGTGAACTAATGATGATATTAATTAGTGAATTAACAATATTTAAGAGAAAACGTTATCATAAATGGTAAGATCTAAGATTAATCTATATGTTCTGGTCATTAATTATTTGTGTAATCATTGTACTAAAACATGAGCATTTCCAGTGGTCGGAAATTAACGGCGTAGAAGCCATATTTTAGCGATTTTGAATGAAGTTTTATTTAAAAACTATAAAGATAATTACTTCCAAATTTAAACGTCATGTATTTTGGGTCTTTAACCTAAAATCGCTTAGAAGCAGAAACACGATTGGATAAAATTTTCTCGATAGAAAGTTCTCCCAAAAGTTGCTCCAAAATCTCAGTTTTTTCGATGTAATTGTAATTTTTGTTTTAATGTGTCGGTAATAATATTATCCAAAAACGCTTAGAAACAGATTTTTGATAAATGGCTTAGTTTTTGAGTAATTAGGTAAAAGGTCGTTTTTCTGTTATATTCTTCCGCGACGCTGCATGTCGCACCTGCCATCGTATCCGTGAGAGTGAGAAAGACAAAAATAAATTCAATAAATCCCCTTAACAACTTTTATATAAGTTTTATTTGTAGTTCAAGTAGATATCATAATAGCGTAGATTTGGATTTGCAGAGTTATGAGCGTTTTAGGAAACTAAATATCACTTGCTTAACGGTGAAGGAAAACATCGTGAGGAAACCTCCATGCCTGAGAGTTCATAAAAATGTTCTCTAAGGTGTGTGAAGGCCGCCAACCAGCACTTGGCCTAGCGTGGTGGGCTATGGCCAAACCCTTCTCAGTCTGAGAGGAGACCCGTGCCCAGCAGTGGAACTTAAAAAGGGGTTGAGATGATGATGATGATGATAATAATAATTAAAAAAAAAAAAATTACTAGGATCTAAACTTTTTACAAACTTTTTAAATCAGTCATAATACTTGGCCTAAAAAATATATAAGCTACTCCATATACTTCCTTATTCAACTCACAATAATTCCAAGAATTGAAATTGTGTCTTATTTCAAGAATATTAAAATGGAGTATGCAGAAATTATAAATTTACAATTTTCAACTCTATTGCGTACGGGTAATGTTGTGTATTAGACTAAATATTTTTTGTACATATTGTAATACAGATTTTCGACTTTTGAGTGACTGTTTAAATTTATTGCCTATCCCGAGTCTGATGATAAACGTCGTAACTGTTATGTGTTTAGCGATCAAAATTAAGCCTTACCGCCGTCACTTTAAGGTTTATAATAATCCGAAGTTTTTGCTAGTATAAACCTATTTCTAATAGAAACCCAAATGTTTAAGTGTGGGTAAATGCTACCGTTTTTGCGTTGATTTTTGTTTGTGATCCTTTATCTTGTCCTATGGTATATCGATGTTGCCATACCATAAACAAGTGATTGAAAAAATTTTTTTCGATATTCTGATAATTATAATTCGGCCCGAGAACGCAACTTGAAACGACCCTCTTTTACATAGTAAAGAAGACGTATTATTTGATATACACCTTAGCAATGTTCGGCGACGACTGCGAGCGGTTGAGGCCGGCCGCGCCAGTGCTGTCCGTTGGTGACCCCATATATGCATCTTCGTTGTCCTCCTGCGAATAATTGATCTTTTTTATTGCATCGTTCTTACGTACGTATATTATTATTAAAGCGAAAGTTTGTATGTACGTTTATGTTTGTTGCTCCTTTATTTTATTTCTAGTGTCTGTAAGTTTTTGTATTTTTTTCTACATGAATAAACCACACAACTATTTTGCTATACACCACTATATCGGATATATATAATATATGTATGTAATATCACACTACTTTTTCAAAAACTTTTTTATTTTTACGTTTTGCCCCCAAATGTCCATATTATGGTATAGAGCACAGTAATTTAATAATATCAATGACTTCCGGCAAGTAACACCGCTTCAATCCAATGTTTTCATCTCTTTCAAATAATAACAATGGAGGTTACGAAAGCGTAGCATGCGGGAAATGTTTTCTGCTATAACAGAGGGGTTAGTACAGGTTTTCGTACGAACTTCGAGTCGACTTGCATCGCGCAAACGAATTTGCCCCCAAATGTCCATATTATGGTCTAGAGCAAAATAATTTAATAATATCAATGACTTCCGGCAACACCAATCCAATGTTTTCATCTCTTTCAAATAATAACAATGGAGGTTACGAAAGCGTAGCAAGCGGGAAATGTTTTCGGCTATAACAGAGGGGTTAGTACAGGTTTTCGTACGAACTTCGAGTCAACTCGCATCGCGCAAACGAATCGAATTCCTCCATACATTTACAGCCAGCGCCATCTATGGACAGTTGCTGATACGCCGCTGTCAATAGATGGCACTGGCTGTAAATGTATGGAGGAATTCGATTCGTTTGTGCGATGCGAGTCAACTCGAAGTTCGTACAAAAACCTGTACTAACCCCTCAGAAGCAGTATGGTTTCTGCTAGCTGATTCGTCTCTGCTCTCACCTTCTCGTGCGGTTTCCGCTTGGCGCGCGCCTCGGCGAGTTTCCGCTTGCGCTCGAGCTCCATGGCCTCGCGGCGCCGGTCCAGCTCGTCCCGCTGCGCCTGCACGGCCGCGATGCGCGCGCGCTTGGCCGCCACCTCGCGCGCCGCCGTCTGCCGGGAGCGCTCGTCCACTGCTGATGCCACAGACTTGTATACTAAAGACAGGGCGAACAGCGCGAAAAAATGTCGCCAGTTTGACAAGCAAGAATGACTATTTTGCACCCTCCCCCGTCAGTAGTCAGTATAGGTAGATAGGTAAAGACCTATTTCTTTTTTTTTTAATTAATAATAATATTGCAGGCAAGGTAACCACAGACACATGGATAAAAAAAAAATTAAACATGTTCATGAGTTTCGACGGATGGCGCTACATTTTCTTGTATGAAGAACGTTTACGTAAAATGTTCGGATCTTGACTATTTTTATCTATTGCTGATGCGTGATGTTTTCAAAAGTGTTAATAGTACATTCCTCATCTAATTGTTTATTTTTATTGTACCTATTACCAGGACATATTCACTTGTCATGTGATCAAGACTTTTATAGGTAGCCGTTAAGTCAGATCGATTTCAGACGGCTGCCGCGCGCCGACTAGGTTGCACGCATTAGTTCTTGTACGGTCTATTTCACGTGCAACGTACGCCCAATCACGAGTTAGCCCTATTACATCGAAAGAGATAAAGTTGTGCGATAGAAAGAGAGCACAACTTTAGGTGCATAGTGGAGGCGGAGCAAGCGCTTTTGCAAACTGAAATGCACTTTTTTGTGTCAGCGCTAAGGTAGCTATTTCATTAAATCATCTTACGGTGTCAACCTTCCGTACCGTTAGGAATTATTATTGTATTCCATGGTATGGTGCAAATTCCGATAAAAAATCTCTTTCGAAGGGAGAAAAGAAACTACATATACCTTGAGTTTCCGTGTCAACGCCCATCTGCTCCGCTTGTTTGGCGATACTCTCCGCCATGCTTTCCGCTTCCTCCTTTTCTCTCCGCTGGTACTCCTCCAACTTCTCTCTGAGAGATTGGTTCTCTTGTTCCTAGGGAGAAATTATAATTTTTAAAACTCCTCTATTATCTTCTATTTTCGTGTGTTGTTCATATCAATTGTCGATACTTGGATTTATATCCTAAAATAGACTTTGATAAATATGTGACAATGATACTTAGATTCTGGTAGTGCTACTGCCAAAAATGTGTTATTTTTATAATAGATGTGTGACGTTGTTCTAAATCCAACATGGTGGACCACACAAGATGGCGGCCTACATATTTTTAATGCACTCTTACAATATGGGTATCATATGAAAGAGTTTGCTGAGAAGAATATAGATCAATTAATTAGAAGCTTGTTATAACTAAATAATTAAAGTTTTTGAATCTGTGGTCCTGTAGTGTATCGTATGCTGTGACGTATCACTCACCATGTCGTACTGCTTGCTCTCGAGCTGCATGAGCTGCGAGATGATTTCCTGCTCGCGCAGCTTGTACATGGCGCGGATCTCGTCGCTGTTCTCCGACTCGTTCTGTTGCCGGATCTTCTCCCAGTCCTGGGGATCACAGAAATACGTTTTGTTAGGGTATAAAACTTCTCTTAGTAGCGTAGCACCAGGAAGGAAAAAACTAGGAACTTTGGCAAGGGCACTGACGTTGCATTGTAGCTTGAACAAACATATGTTTAACCTCAAGATCTGGGATGGGTAGACATGGCTAGGGTTATAGGTAGGCAAGGGTAGGGTGAGATGGAGAAAAATCCTTTGCATATACTGTGTTGACGCACAGCCCTAGTACTCGACAAGGAGTTGACAGCTAAGAAAGCATCTGCATTATGAAGAAGGCCTCCCTCCGACTCACCTGCTCAGCCTCTAAGCGCTGCATCTCGAGCGCCAATGACGTGTCAGCGATGCGCTCCTGCTGCTCCAGAATGTTCTGCATGCTGCGAGCGCGCTCTTCGTACAGCTGGACCGCTGCCATCTGCATAATGAAGAAGGCCTCCCTTCGACTCACCTGCTCAGCCTCTAAGCGCTGCATCTCGAGCGCCAATGACGTGTCAGCGATGCGCTCCTGCTGCTCCAGAATGTTCTGCATGCTGCGAGCGCGCTCTTCGTACAGCTGGACCGCTGCCATCTGCATAATGAAGAAGGCCTCCCTCCGACTCACCTGCTCAGCCTCTAAGCGCTGCATCTCGAGCGTCAACGACGTGTCAGCGATGCGCTCCTGCTGCTCCAGAATGTTCTGCATGCTGCGAGCGCACTCTTCGTACAGCTGGACCGCTGCCATCTGCATAATGAAGAAGGCCTCCCTCCGACTCACCTGCTCAGCCTCTAAGCGCTGCATCTAGAGCGTCAACGACGTGTCAGCGATGCGCTCCTGCTGCTCCAGAATGTTCTGCATGCTGCGAGCGCGCTCTTCGTACAGCTGGACCGCTGCCATCTGCATAATGAAGAAGGCCTCCCTCCGACTCACCTGCTCAGCCTCTAAGCGCTGCATCTCGAGCGTCAACGACGTGTCAGCGATGCGCTCCTGCTGCTCCAGAATGTTCTGCATGCTGCGAGCGCGCTCTTCGTACAGCTGGACCGCTGCCATCTGCATAATGAAGAAGGCCTCCCTCCGACTCACCTGCTCAGCCTCTAAGCGCTGCATCTCGAGCGTCAACGACGTGTCAGCGATGCGCTCCTGCTGCTCCAGAATGATCTGCATGCTGCGAGCGCGCTCTTCGTACAGCTGGACCGCTGCCATCTGCATAATGAAGAAGGCCTCCCTCCGACTCACCTGCTCAGCCTCTAAGCGCTGCATCTCGAGCGTCAACGACGTGTCAGCGATGCGCTCCTGCTGCTCCAGAATGTTCTGCATGCTGCGAGCGCGCTCTTCGTACAGCTGGACCGCTGCCATCTGCATAATGAAGAAGGCCTCCCTCCGACTCACCTGCTCAGCCTCTAACCGCTGCATCTCGAGCGTCAACGACGTGTCAGCGATGCGCTCCTGCTGCTCCAGAATGTTCTGCATGCTGCGAGCGCGCTCTTCGTACAGCTGGACCGCTGCCATCTGCATAATGAAGAAGGCCTCCCTCCGACTCACCTGCTCAGCCTCTAAGCGCTGCATCTCGAGCGTCAACGACGTGTCAGCGATGCGCTCCTGCTGCTCCAGAATGTTCTGCATGCTGCGAGCGCGCTCTTCGTACAGCTGGACCGCTGCCATCTGCATAATGAAGAAGGCCTCCCTCCGACTCACCTGCTCAGCCTCTAAGCGCTGCATCTCGAGCGTCAACGACGTGTCAGCGATGCGCTCCTGCTGCTCCAGAATGTTCTGCATGCTGCGAGCGCGCTCTTCGTACAGCTGGACCGCTGCCATCTGCATAATGAAGAAGGCCTCCCTCCGACTCACCTGCTCAGCCTCTAAGCGCTGCATCTCGAGCGTCAAAGACGTGTCAGCGATGCGCTCCTGTTGCTCCAGAATGTTCTGCATGCTGCGAGCGCGCTCTTCGTACAGCTGGACCGCTGCCATCTGTAATAAAACAATTTTAAATCTTTAATTATTGCAATGACGTCGAGTCACAATTAACGACAACTGTTCCAAATTTTAGGTCGGTAGACGTTCGGAGAAATACACGCTATATATTTTTACAATTTTGGTATGGAAGTGGAACCCTAAAAATATACCAATGGACAGATTATATAAATATTACCTTGCTGGTTCTGTCTATGAGCGGTCCACCGGTGGGTTTGGCCACTCTGTTGACGGTGACGGGCGGCGGGCTCAAGTCCGACCAGTTTGGGTAGTCAATCTCACCTAAAACAACCAATCAACCTGTTTAAACTAGCATCATGCATCCACCTCCTGGGGGGTTTTACACGTAACGCGTCGGCTACATTTCGTGAAATGTAAAACTGAAATGAAGTAAAAAGTAAATAATTTAAAAATTTAAAAAAACGACTTATTCCAAATAAATATAGCCTATGTTACTCGGAATAATGTAAGGATTCTAACGATACCCCATATGTCCAAATTTATTAAGCCGTTCGGAAGTTATTGTGGGATAAAGAAACATACATACATGAACCCTAACAACTACTACTTTTACAATACACAACCCTGTTGGGTTGTGTACTTTTACACAACCCAACAGGGTTACTTTAATTTAATTTACAATTACTTTAATTTACTTTTACAATACACAACCCAACAGGGTTGTGTATTGTAAAAGTAAATTTAAGTTTAGTTCGAACTCACCCAACATGTCATCGAGCATGGTGTCGTTGTAAGGCATGGTGGCCTGAGGGTTGGTGGTGAAAGCTGGGTACTTGAGAAACCAGTCTTCATAGCCCCCCTTCAATGCTAAGGGTTGCCTGGCGTAATGCACTTTGACGTCCCACTGAAAAAAACAAAAACTTTAATTCATCAAAATTGGAAAGTCTCTGGAACGTTTGACTGTTTCACAACCAATAGATAAACTTTATCTAACGAATAAACCTGACATTTTGACAGATTCCCAATACATAAATTGTCACAACAACAGATATACTCGCTAGATAAAGTTTATCTGGTGATTGTGAAACAGGCCCTTAATCTAGGTTTAAAAGGGTCAATTTTAAGAAATTTGTCCGAGTATAGAGTTTACTCACAGGTCTGAGATATGGTCACTAACTATGGGCCTCATAAGAAGGCTCAGGGTCACTCAGCAAATGATGGACAGAAGCGATTGAATCAGAAATGAAGAGATCCACAAAGGAACCAATGTGACCGACATAGCTTAACGTGTGGCCAACTGAAGTGGCAATGGGCGGGGCACATAACTCGTAGGACCAATGGACATTGGAGACCCAAGGTGGTGGATGGCGCCCACGCACCGGGAAGCGCAGTGCCAGCAAACTCCCCACCACCAGGCGGATGGATGACATAAAAAAAGTTAAATCAAGATAATATGTTTTTATATGGAAGAATGCATGCCATGGATGCCTGCTATGGGCCGTCGCGAATGGTGTAACAGAGCAGAGTACCTAAAGTATGTCCCTAACTCCCTACTATCGATACATCGCTTAGCTCGAGCTGCACATCCTCCTCGCACAGCTACATAGCTTAGTATCTCTGGTGGATAAGCACCCTTGAAGTGGAGACTTTAGTCTATTTTTTTTTTTTTTTTTTTTTATTTTTTTTTATTTAATGTAATCAACAGCGTTACAAAAAATGAATTACAATTAACATAAAGCTATAAATAAGGCCAATTGAGATTACAAATTACAGGTTACAATTATGAAAAATGATAAAAGTGTAACAATATAGCAAGAACAGAGAAGTTATCAAAGACAAGTACTAATTACAATGATTGGACGCAACAGTATAGGAAAAACCAAAACAACCAAATAATTATGAATATAACATAAAAATAAAACATTAACTGTGCAGGTGGATCAAAAGTTTACCAAGAAGTGTGTGAGCTAATCGAGAAAAATTTCTCGAAGTCACAGCATATTAATGTTTGCGGGTGTATGTGTCTGTGTGAGTGTTAATGTGTGTGTGTGTGTGTGTGTGTGTGTGTGTGTGTGTGTGTGTGTGTGTGTGTGTGTGTGTGTGTGTGTGTGTGATGCGTTCACCTGAATATTCATTCACTGCGGTGCATTTTAATTATTTCTCTTTTAAGCTGCATTTTGGATAAATGGAATAGGTCATAATCAGAGTAGAGTTTATTATAGGTTCTCGCCAAACGTCTTACAATAGAATTTTGGCCGTAGTTCGTATTTGACTTCGGTACATGAAGCAATTTGGTTTTTCGTGGTCTGAAAGAAGATGCGTTTAAAGAAAAGGCTGAAAGCAAGCTGGGACAGTCAATTTGACCAGTAAGAATAGCCTGTAGCAGAAGCATGTCGCTCTGGTTTCGTCTGTGTTCCAATGTGTCTATTTTGTAGTATTTACATGCTTCTTTGTAACTATTAAATTGTTTAAAGTTCTTGAAGGCTAGATACTTAACAAATTGTCTTTGTATTGATTCGAGTCTCTGAGTATGTATAATGTAATGAGGTGTCCAGATATTCGATGCGTATTCAAGAAGACTGCGAACATATGCAAAATACAGAGACTTAATGCATTCAAGGTTGCTAAATTTTCGTGTGACTCGCTTAATGAAACCTAATTGTTTGTAAGCTTTATCTACCACAGCTTCAATGTGCTCATTCATAGACAATTTTGCATCAATTTTTATTCCCAGATCCCTAACATTATTCACTTTGGCTATTATCGCATTGTTAATTTTATAGTCGAAGGATATTGTGTTATTTTTACGCGTTAATGTGATATGATGACATTTATTAACATTGACAATGATTCTGTTTCTAGCGTAATATTCAGTCAGGGCGTTAAGGTCATCTTGTAATTTAAGACAGTCTTCATGGGAACGAATTTTAATGAAAACTTTTTTGTCGTCTGCAAACATTAAGTGTTGCGCATGACTGAAACAGCTTCCTATGTCGAATAGGTACGCGTTGTATAGAAGGGGCCCTAGGATGGACCCCTGGGGTACACCTGATGGAATTGTAACAAAATCGCTTCTAGCACTCCTGTTACTACTGCTTGCATACGGTTTTTAATGTATGAGGTGATCCATCTAAGTAAGTTTCCGTTAATTCCCAAAATACCTAGTTTTTGTAGCAAGATCACATGATCAACACGGTCGAAAGCTTTTTCAAAATCCGTGTAGATCACGTCCACCTGGCATCTCTCGTCCATACTTTGTAATACAAAGTCGGTGAAAACGGCTAGATTGGTGACGGTAGAACGATTTTTCATGAATCCGTGCTGCTCGTAAGGAATTGATCTAGAGATTGTGGGTTGTATGTGGCTATAAACGACTGATTCGAATAACTTGCTCATCGCATTGAGAATTGAGATAGGCCGATAATTCTCTATTTGGGTTTTAGGTCCACTTTTATGTATGGGAACTATTAGTGCCTCTTTCCAGGTGTTTGGGAAAGTGCAAAATACATTGATGGAGTAGTTAAAGATAATGGTAAGTGGTCTAGTTAGAGTTGAAGCACATCTACTTAGGTATATAGGTGGAATACCATCGCTGCCAGCTCCTTTATTTATTTTCAATTTTTTTAGCATTCTAAGCACTTCTTCCTCACTAATTGTAATTTTGGAACTAGACTCCTTCGCGCCAGAATCTGAGGGGCTTAACAATTCGTAGGAGTCTGCTGGTTTCATAAAGACACTTTCGAAATATTTACTAAAACCGTTACAAATGGATGCTTCATCTGTGAATGTTGTATTGCCTAGCGTTAACTTGGTGGGGTAGCCACTGTTACTATTTCTGAGAGATTTTGTGAAGGAGAACAGAAGTTTAGGGTCCTTAAGAATAAAGGTCTGCATACGTTCAATGTAAGAGTCGTAACACTTTTTTTGGGTAAGTTTTTGCCTGTTATAAAAAATAAAGTATGGATTGGATCCATGGTCATTATCCTTTGGTGAGCAAAAGCGTTTTGTTCACCTTAAGCAGTATAGTCTTCAGCAGATGCAGCGTCTTCCCCGGGATGACGGCCGAGCTGTTCCAGTCCAGCATCACAATGAGGTCCATGGACGCGCGCTCCGCCCACACCGGCTTGGACGCGGACGGGAGGATCTGTTCCAGCACGTGAGCTGATTGGCTGCAATAACAATGCATATGTGTTACAGCCAAAGCATTAAATCCAGATATTATTTTTATTATCTAGCCATTTCTAGCCATTACTTATAATGTCTACTCAATTTAGTGAATGTGCTAGTTGACAAAGAATTAATCACATCAAATATCAATTTTACATATTATCTTCGCCCTTCGGAGACTTGCATAATGTAATAAAACAAGTAATCGTCGTCATTGTAGTGGTTGTTTCAGCCGATGTAGAACATAGGCTTCTTAGTTAGAAGAGAAGGCATCGCAGAGTTTCTCAGCTGCCCAGGGGAGTTGGATTCGGCGGTTCACCTCTTTCTCAAACAGCAACCTCAATCTAATCCTGTCATCTTTACTGTATTTATTACTTTTCCTAACTTTGACCTGCCATTATGAATAATATCCAGATAAAGTAATTAATACACCACATTGTCCAGTCAATTCTTCTATTATGTATAATGACCAGTCATTATGCTTACCCACTTCCAAGTAAGTAAAATAATATCTTCACTTACCATCAGGTGAGATTGCAGTTAAGTACTAACTTGCATTCTCCTCTTTTGTTGCGCTTTTGTCAGAGCGGTTGTGGCCATCATTTTCCAGTCACATGCTTGACAATCTGACTAACTTGTGGTTGAGTGGTTAGCGCGCCGGTTTTCAAGGCGCCGCCATCTCTGAGGTTCCGGGTTCGATCCCCGGTCGGGGCAATGTAGAAAAATAACTTTTCTACATTGACTCGGGTCTGGGTGTTGTGGTACCTTCGTTGTTTCTGATTTCCATAACACAAGTGCATAAGCTACTTACTATGGGATCAGAGCAATGTATGTGATGTTGTCCTCTATATATTTATATATTTATTAAAAAAAAAAAAAAAACTTGTATAGCAAAAAAATATTCTGTATGAAAGCCATATCCATTGTGTATAGTAATACGTACCCTGGTGCTATGCACTCCTCGGGCACGCTGATGCAGGCGGGGTGGTTGATGTGGGACTCTACGTAGTCCTTGCCCGGCCGAGCGTCCAGGATCATGACCTTCAGCTTGCCACTCTTCAGTGTGCTGTACAGCTGTTCACTCTTGATCGTCACTTCATCTGGACCTGTGCCAGAAATGAGTAAAACTTTTTAAAAGTAAGTCTTTTTAATCATCAATCAATTTAATTCGTACACTGATAGGAAAATATTTATCTTTCACATAGGTCTAAATTAGAGGCTTTTATGAAACATCAAATCTCTTTGTTCAGGTTTGCACTAAGAATTAAGATTTTGCACTAAGATTAAGAAGAGAGAAGGGGGGGAGGGTGCCATAAACATAATATTACGATTGAAAATAAAAACTGCTCCTCAAAGAGCCTAGCTTATGAAAGCGTGTCTCTGACCAATCTCTGACTAAGCAAAACAAATTATATATACTTAATTATCTTAAATTGTTTATAAATCCTGCAGTAACTGTTGATTTTTGGAGACACAAAAATAGCCATTCTATATTTAAAACACTAATGCTCGCATAATGTTCAGTGGGTTAGCGGCCTTAGTGTAAAATAATACAAACTTTCATCTATATATTTGCAGCGTGTGTGCTCACTCACCAGGTAGACCCTGAGAAGCTGTCTCTTTAGCAGCAGCCGCTTCCAGCGCCTTCTTCCTGTCCTCTATCTTCTGCTTGATCAGCTCATTCTCTTTTATATCATTCAGTCTTTCGTTCTGTCGCTCTTGCTCATATCTGTGAGAAAATAAGTAAAATAGAGCTCATTTTTAACGCTTAAGCTTGCAAGCTACCTCACAATGCTTTCTTTTATCATCAAAGCAAGTGATATTTAATTGCCTGAAACATATGTATAACAAAAAATTGAGTTCTGGGGATTTGAATCTTGAACCCTCTCTTCGGAGCCAGGAAGTAAGCTGAAGCACTTGGTAAGACTAATGCATAACTTGGAAACGTTACCTCATTATTAAGCTACTTTTCAACTTCTCAGCAGCATCAAGTGCCCTGTTAGGGTTCTTAGCACCGAGCATACTCGTATAGTATGTCTTGTCCTTCATATAGTCCTTGTCTTTACTGATATACGCGATAACTCGTAAGTACTTCATGTACTGAACGTAGGACGTCTCTTCATCACCCTTTTCTCGAGCTTCTTCTGCAGATTCGAAGAGTTTCTGAGCCGTTTTGCATAACCTACAAACAAGGTCAAATTTCAGGACTAAGTTATTGTTCATAAGCCTAAAAATTACTTTAGAAGGATAAATAAGGATCAAGGAATACTCACATTTGAGCTCGTTTCGATTTCAAGTCAGGTACATTGTGTAATTTGTCCAAATCCTCGATACACTTCCCCAGATGGAGTTGCAAACGACGCGTCTCAGTCATTTTTATAATTTCCCTAGTAGCCACTGACGCTAAAACCACGAAATCGTCAAGATAATTTTCGCGTTACATTTGATATCGGTAACACGGAAATTCAGTAAAATTTCAGGAAAATAAAAAATATTACAATTTTCTTTTGCAAAAACGTCACAATCAAACAAATCAAAGTTTACATTCGTTCTTTAATTTATGGCCATTTTAAATCTTTTTAATCTCTGACTCTATGCTTTTTGGCATCTTTTCGGTCAGTCATTCGATTTTTTCTGAATCTTAGCCTACGCCCCTGATTTTTTTACAAATCAATTAAAAAGTCGAAATATTATTTGGCCCTCTCATGATATTATATCATCATAAAAAGTCAGCGTGGACTTTTATGATGATATATTTTGATTTTTGAATATCTAAATTTTTTTTAGAGACTGCACTCAGCAGTGTTATAGGTACCATGTGTACTCAGCATTATAGCTGTCATACCAACTGTCAAGTGTTTTATATATAGCAACACTGTCACACACACTAACAAATCCTTATCTTTTGTACCAAAGAGTATATAATCACTACGTGTTTTGTACATAAGCTGTTGCTGTATATAAACTTTCTATGTATTTTGCAAAATAGACCCGCAAGCTGCGCAAGTTTTCATGCGCAATGAAATCTTCCTGAGCCCTCTGGTCGATTGCGGTGTTCCATTTAGTTTTTCAGCTGATCACGCTTTCCACGGGCGCCTCACAGACGACGCGTGTGTCATGTACGAGACTGTCGCAGCGTAGTAAGAGTGCTGTGTCCTGTGTAGTTGCTAGCTAGTGGCGGTGAAAATGTTTTCAGGACTCACTAACCAGGTCAGTTCTTGGATGGGGGCGGCGAAGGGGGAGCCCCAAGATGAAGAGGTACCCACCCCGACAAAAGAAGCCATAGCGGAGGCTGCAGCGGCGGAAGCCGAAAAACAAAGGTGTGTAATCTTTTGTTTACATTTTTCTATCAGGAAAATTCTTTGCGCAACTTACACTAAATTTACAGATATCAAGTTACAGATATTTATTCAACCCCGTTGTTCATGTAGAATACGTAAATTAGCTTCAAGGGACTTGCTATAATATGAAATTTTGTTTACAGTATTACTCGAGAATTTACGTACATATAATACATACTCTTTTATCATCGTTGCCTGCCAACTCAATATTCAAAATAGAACAATAATTCTTAATGTCAAATGTGTTAGGTCAACGTCGTTCATTGTGAAAAGTCGTATGTATAATTTTTAGTGAATTAGCCTAAAGTAATGTTTTACGGCATATCCTCTATTATTTCAATTTAATTCACTAAAAATGGAAAAATTTTTGAGACCGGAGCGCTTTGATGGAGATTCTTCGTTAAGTTCCACCAGCCCCGAATGGGAGCATTGGAAATGTACGTTTAACAATTTCTTGGCGGCACAAGCTGTATCAGCTGCCCCTAATGCGCCCGCAATCTCAGACGACACGAAACTCCAGTTGCTGATAAATCATATTTCTCCACGCGTGTTTCGCTCCATCAGTGACTGCACGACATACGCCATGGCGATGACAGCTCTAGATGCGCTATACGTCAAGCCTAAGAACATCATCACAGCACGTCATCTACTCGCTACAAGACGCCAACAAACAGGTGAAGCAATCGATTCCTACCTACAAGCACTCAAACAGTTGGCCAGAGAATGTGATTTCAAATCTGTTGATGCCGAAACAAATATGAAAGACAGCATCCGAGGCGCCTTCATCGCTGGAATTATATCACCTAAAATACGCGAACGACTTCTAGAAAACCTCACACTTTCTCTAGACGAGGCTTACAATAAGGCGTTATCATTAGAGATGGCAGAAAGCAATTCACAAAACTTCAACCTACCAGCTCTCAATGCAATTAGTCAAACGCAACGTAGTGTTGAGCTGGACAGCCAGCATATTGAAGGATCTACCTCTTTTCAAACAACTGCAGCTACAGCTCCTAAAACAGCTGCGTCACGTAAGAACACTAACCTTAAATGCTTTTATTGTGGAGGAGATCGCTTACATAATCGACGAAATTGTCCTGCCTTCAAAACGAACTGTCATAAATGTGGAAAAAAGGGACATTACGCAACCGTTTGTCGAAGCTTACCTCAAGTAGTTTCCACTAGCTCGCCTGAAAATTGTGTACATTGTAATGCCTGCATCATGACTGCAGCACTAGCATCTCTAAAGAAAGCAATGGTTCCTGCATACATCAAAGGTTTCAGAGCTGACGCATTGATAGATACAGGAAGCAGCACCAGTTTTGTTAGTGAAGCCTTTGCTAACCTGGCTCATTTGAGAAAACGACCTTGTCAACAGATGATTTCAATGGCTTCTCTTTCTTTAACTTCACAAGTTACTGGAACCACTCGTCAAAACATCGAGTTGGGAGAAAACACATATGAAAATGCAGAACTACTCATTGTCAAAGATCTGTGCGCCGATATTATTATAGGCCACGACCTTCTCAGTCTGCATTCTACTCTCGAGTTTGCCTTCGGTGGACCAAAAGAAACTCTAAAAGTCTGCTGTGTCGCAGAAGCCACAGTTCCTGCTGTATCATTGTTTTCTAATGTCACACCTGACTGCAAACCTATCGCCATACGATCACGCAGGTACAGTTTGGAAGATCAAGAGTTTATAACCGGAGAAGTAAAGAAACTGCTAGAACAAGGCATCATCGAGGAGAGTCAGTCACCTTGGCGCGCACAAGTACTGATAACTAAGAATGCGAATCATAAGAAGAGAATGGTCATAGACTACTCGTTGACAATCAACAAATTCACGCTCTTAGATGCTTACCCGCTGCCTAACATCGAAGAGATCATTACCAAAGTCGCAAAGTACTCTATTTTTAGCGCTATTGATCTCCAAAGTGCATATCACCAAATTCCGATACTTGAACAGGAGCGCCCGTACACAGCTTTCGAAGCCGCTGGTAATCTCTATCAGTTTCGTCGAATACCTTTCGGAGTAACAAATGGTGTATCCAGTTTTCAGAGAACCATTGACTGGGTAATCAGAAAAGAAAGCTTAAAAGGCACCTTTGCGTATCTGGATGACATAACCGTTTGTGGAAATACACAAGAGGAGCACGATGTGAATGTAAATCGATTCCTACAGGCAGCTGACAAGTATGGCTTGACACTCAATTCACAAAAGAGCAAGTTCAACCAAAAATCGCTCAATATACTTGGATATACCATAGAAAATCACACCATTAAGCCAGATAGTGATCGATTACAGCCACTCATCAACATGCCTCCTCCAAACGATACAGCGACGTTAAGAAGGACATTAGGCATGTTTGCTCACTATTCGAAATGGATTCCGAGCTTCTCCGAGAAAATACGTCCCTTGGCACATTCAACTGAATTTCCACTATGCGCTAAAGCCTTGAAAGCTTTCGATGATCTAAAATCTGTTATTGCTAAGTCTACTATACACGCCATTGATGATAAAATGCCTTTCACCGTAGAGACCGACGCTTCGGAGCATACAATTGCTGCCACACTCTCTCAAGACTCCAGACCGGTAGCATTCTACTCTAGAACTCTTAATAAAAGTGAGCATAACCATTCAGCAGTCGAAAAAGAAGCGTATGCTATTGTAGAATCGCTCAAAAAGTGGCGTCATTTCCTGATTGGAAAACCATTTAAATTAATTACAGATCAGAGATCGGTCGCATTCATGTTCAACACACGACACTCGAGCAAAATTAAAAACGAAAAGATACAGCGGTGGCGGTTGGAGCTGGCACCTTATACATATGATATCGTTTATAGACCAGGGAGAGAAAATTTCGTAGCGGACGCCTTATCCAGAGTTTGCGCCAGCATTGACGCTACATCACGACTCGCACGGCTCCTTCGGCTCCACGAAAACTTATGTCATCCAGGAGTTACGAGAATGCACCACTGGTTAAAAACTAAAAACCTCGCCTATAGTATCGAAGAAGTGAGGACTATGACTAATAATTGTCGAATATGTGCTGAAATAAAACCGAAATTTTACAAAAATGACGAGCCGCCTCCAGAACTTATTAAAGCCACAGCGCCTTTCGAACGCTTAAGCATCGACTTCAAAGGCCCTGTTCCGACTAATACGAATAATAGATTTATATTAACAATCATCGATGAATTTTCAAGATTTCCTTTCGCCTTTCCTTGCTCTGACATGAGTGCAAAGACAGTTATCAAGCATTTGAACCACCTTTTTATGATATTTGGGATGCCTAGCTACATACATTCCGATCGAGGAGCTTCTTTCTTATCCAATGAGGTTAAAGAATACCTTCATTCACGCGGTATCGCTACTAGTAGAACTACAGCATACAACCCGCAAGGAAATGGACAAGTCGAAAAGCTTAATTCTACTCTATGGAAAGCTATTCAGCTAGGCTTACGCTCACATAATCTTCCAATAGAGAATTGGGAAAAGGTCCTTGACAATGCATTACATTCCATCAGATCTTTGCTGTGCACTGCGATCAACTGCACACCGCATGAACGAATGTTTAAATATCCACGCAGATCTCCAAACGGCGGAACTATACCGACTTGGCTAACAAGCGCTGGACAAGTCCTCGTTAAACGTTGTGCTCGAGCCAATAAGTACTTGCCATTAGTAGAGGAAGCTGATGTAATCGAAGTTAACCCTAATTATTCTATTGTGCGATTGAAAGACGGGAGAGAAACAGCCGTGTCAAACCGTCATTTAGCTCCAATAGGTGAAGGGGGAGAAAGAATACGAGAAGAATCGAGTCCAGCTAATACTCCAATACGTCACAATGACCGCGCTGAACTCGCTCCACCTGAACCTCCTACGGACTCCGATCTGCCTGAAACGCCGGTACAAGAAGAACCACCGTTGACTACTGAACCAGATAGCCCAACAGTGTGGGGAACACCCGACGCTGCTTCACATTCAGGAACACCCGAATCTCAACAAGAAACTCCTTTGAGGAGATCTTGTCGTACAAGACGACCACCTCAATACTTGCAGGACTTCACCTCTTAGTGGCGGAGAATGATATAATACATACTCTTTTATCATCGTTGCCTGCCAACTCAATATTCAAAATAGAACAATAATTCTTAATGTCAAATGTGTTAGGTCAACGTCGTTCATTGTGAAAAGTCGTATGTATAATTTTTAGTGAATTAGCCTAAAGTAATGTTTTACGGCATATCCTCTATTATTTCAATTGCGTTGTGCAATAAAAGAAAAAAATGTTTCACACTTGAGTGCATAGCTCATTAAAACTATTCTTGAGACACCTCTCTGTTGGTAGCTGTTGCATAATAGCTTATTGATCCGGCAAGGGGATGTAAAATTACTATTTGGGTCAAGTGTACCCTACTCTTAACTCTCAAGGGTGTGATGTAAATTACAGTTTAAATTTCCAGAAGAGAATTTGTCCTTTAGTCAGCTTATCTTCATACCTACATATTTAAAGGATTGCATTTAGGCTCTTTTTGTAGTAAAATATTTTGCTTAGGTTGCATAATTAGTTGCATGGATTGGAAAAGTACGACCCAAGTATTTTATTTTCTTGGCATTTGGTCACTAACTTTAATACATACCTACTTAATTATTAATGAGGGGTAACTTATTAAAGATCACCCGTTATGTAGCAGGGAAAGTAAAAATCTCACACTTTTTTTCTCCTTTTATTTAATGCAGGTTATCCTTTGTATATCCTTAGAACAGCTACATTTTAATTTCTTTAATTATTTTTATTTTAAATATTTTAAAATTCAAAAATTTTTGAGAAAAACTTAAAGTATTTCAATTTAATCGTTTTAGTGTACTGGCACCAATTACTCATACAATATGATACTATAAATTATTTGATTAATTTATTTAGTATCTTTTAAAACAATCATACAGAGACTTTCAATTAGATCATTAGATTATACTTTACAAGAGATCTTTGCGAGTGATCTTAGATAGTTTAAACTAATATACCTACCAACTGATTTCTTATGATAAGAATATCATCTTTGAGTTTGAGTTTAATGAAGTTTTCTCTTGCAGTCCAACCAAAGGTGGCGGCAAGCTCGACCTCATCACCAACGTCAAATCACAAATGACTGGCTGGCTCGGGTCCGGAATACCCATACCAGGCCTGAGGAAAAACGACCAACAGTCAACAGACATAGTGGAATCAGCTGCACCAGCAGAACCTACTGAGCCGGCCGAGCCCAAGGCGGAGGGGAAGGATGATGATGATAATTCTAGGTATAATAGGTATGAGGGGTTGACAGAAGCAATGAGTTTGCTCTTTATTGCCTTTATTTTTTTTTTAATTTATGGTTTAGTAATGTGGTGTGTCATTTCTGGTCTGGGACTAACATATTATGTAAATTGGGACTTCTGATTTAGTCAGCAATGCAATTATTTGGGGGAAGATTATTTATGCATACCATCCCTTATTTTGTGACAATTTTATACATTTATACTGAGATTTATATTTGCAATTCCAGAATGAGTTTTTTACAAAAAAAAGGGTGTGGTCATGAAAATAGCGACAACAATAGTGGATACTATTATGAATGGCTATATTGGCTATGACAAGACTAAAGAGATAAGAAATTGCATACCAAATTGTTTTTTCAAAATGTATATCATTATAATTTTTATCACAAAAAAGTGCACTACAAATACTTAGTGCAAGATCAAAAAAGCTTCTTTTATAAATTTTTTATTATTATTTGTCTAGCTTTTGGCACAATTTATCATGTTGGCATTTTATAATTCTTGATTGGTGCACAACAAATCTTTGATTTCTTTAACTGTGATTAACCAGTTATTATTATTTTTCATTAGTTTCTATCATTAGGTTTTCAATAAAAATCAAAAGGTGAAGTTACTATACTTTTAAATCATGACTTCTTCAACTTTTAGAATTTTTTTTTCTTAAAAATATATTTACTTGAAATAATTAATTCATTTTAATTGTTTCTAGCAAAATCACACCTTATAGTGAACTCATTTATTCTGCTCAATCCCCATTTATTCTCATTTTAATGCATTTTCTCTAGTTTAACTGTTGTAATTTATTCTTTGTAAAGTGAATTTCTAGTAGTTAGTAGACAGATTACTTATTTCTAGTTTAATAGCAAGGAATATTTGCATAATTTTTTTCGCTTACTGACTAAAGATTGGATTCGTAATTTTCGAAAATTCTGACGGTTTTTTGTCGTACCCACCAAATTATTTTCGATTGGAAACACTTTCAAACGCGACTCGCAATTTCTTAATTGTCTGTCTCGTTCTTTAAAAATTCGGTATTTTTCTTATATTTTATTATTAAACTTGTATGAAAAGTGAATCCATGTTTAGTCTGTTACACTTTTCGTGCTTTTATTTTTGTGCATTGTTTTCATTTCTACATGTTGTAAAATGAATATTTGAAACGGTGAGTAATGTGCATTTTGGTGTCCTACATGTTTTTGGAAATTAGAACTCTCCATATTAGGACTCTCCACTTGTCTCTACAATTACTAAAGCCATCTAATTTTTTGAACGTAAAATATAAAACTCGCCACCCCTAATGTTTCTATTTTATATTATGAGTAATTTTGTTAGAATAAAAGGGTTCCTCTACCGAAATGTGTATTCGTCAATACGCGTTGACAACATAATTTATCCTAAAAAATGGTTTCCACTAATTGATAGAATTATGACGCCCAAAATGTTTCGGAAAAACATAAAAGTTGCCAATTTTTCTTCGGTTCCCGGCTTAACAATTGACCTTTACAACCTTCGAAATAATAAAAGCATAGCTCTATATGTCGTGAAGCTGAAGTGGCAAATGGGTAGGGGTGCACAAAGCCATGATCAATGGTTGTTAGGGATCGATGGGGTCTAACGTCCATCGGTTCTCAACAGGTTGGGGTCTGGGGACGTTGGGGATCATGCCAAAATGCTGAATTGGTGGCCTTGCACCGGTAAACACAATAATAGCAAACCTAGGAAGTGGACATAACATCAAAATGGTTGCATAGATCTGCTAAATAGAGATGACGTGGACAAAATCTCGGTACCTTGGACATCCCTACCTGCAGTGGTCCATTGACTGAAACCCTCAAACCCTCGCCCGCCTCCACCCTTAAAACGGTGCCATTATTAATTTAAAATCGATTTCCTAGGAACAAAGACAATCAAGAACATTTTTGGGCGTGTCCTTGCATTAGGGATATAACCCAATCGGATTACGAATTACTTAAGTATATTCAAAACGAAAAACTTTACATATAATATAGGCAATATTACATATGCTCTGTCAGCGTTTAGAATACCTTTGTATTTGTGATACGTACATATTGCTACCAATTTGACTCATTAAAAAATAGTGTTATTCTTTTACGTGAGGTACATTTTGAAAAGGAAAGCTCTAGTTTTAGATGCGTCAAATTATTAGTTCAGTTTATAGAATTGGCACCATTATCTGACCCTACCGCGTTTCGAAAGACATTCCGTTCCCAGAAAAGTCTTTACTAAAGAAACTAGCATTTGCGCTTTTTTCAAATCGTGGTCTGAATTTGTCAAGAATTCTTTTCATTTAGGAATGCGTTGCTCTTGCGGAAACCTTACGGCACATTTCTTCCGAAAGTTCCGGAATTTAATTCCGGAATGTTACTGCCACTTCGTGTTTACTGTTTGCGCTATAGATAGAGGCAGCTGTTAAAATATTTACGGAAACAATCCTGTGTTGCAGCAGAATTTTTCACTGAAGCGCAGTATTTTTTAGCAAGAGCGGCCGGTGTAGGAACACGTTAATCCGCACTAATCCGTTAATACGAAGCCGTGTTACAAACCCGTATGCTTTTACCCTTTCGATAGAATAAACCTACATATTTAACAAGTTGTTACTTAGCAATGTATGTTTTTGCACTTGAAATCTTGCAACTCAATTTTGTAGCAGATATTGTCAAGTAATTGAGCTGCTTTGTATAAGTACATCTTTAGTTTGGATGGCAATGTATGATCAGCGGAGTGACATTATTCTAAACCCATCATGGCGGAACACCCAAGATTGCAGACTATTTATTTTTAATGTACTGTTACAACATAGGTATCAAACGAAAGTGTTAGCTGAAAAGAATTCGCATAAACATGAAATATAGAGCGAGGTTTTATTATTATTGTAACATGTACTAGCCCTGTTCTACAGGAGTGTTAACCTCAAGGCTACAGCTCGTATATATTGGTCATTTGTTTGCAATACTTTTTCTCTTGTCACCAGTGCCACCGGCGGCGCCGACAGCAGACCTGCCTCCACCGGGGGAACCCCCACCGAAGAACAGCCGGCCGGAGTTGGTAACGGTAAGCAGTAGCTTTTATGTAGCTTTGGATTACTTAAAATCAGCCTGTACAGTGTACACGTCCATTGTTAGACATAGGCTATTACCACAGCGCGCCACCACACACGGCCCTCCGCTTTCCTCATCCACGGGCTACTAGCGACCTCTTTCAGCAGGCGGGATGATCCTTGTATTATCCACCCGCTACCAGCGACCTTTTTCAGCGGGCTGGATGATCTATGTATTTTACAACCGCTCACCACGAGCTTTTACATCGGGCAGGATGATCTATGTATTATCCACACGCTACCAGCGAGCTTTTACATCGGGCAAGATGATCTATGTATTATCCACACACTACCATCGACCTTTTTCAGCGGGCTCGATGATCTATGTATTATCCACCCCCTACCAGCGACCTTTTTCAGTGGGCAGGATGATCTTGTATTATGCACCCGCTACCAGCGACCTTTTTCAGCGGGCTGGATGATCTATGTATTTTACAACCGCTCACCACGAGCTTTTACATCGGGCAGGATGATCTATGTATTATCCACACACTACCATCGACCTTTTTCAGCGGGCTCGATGATCTATGTATTATCCACCCCCTACCAGCGACCTTTTTCAGTGGGCAGGATGATCTTGTATTATGCACCCGCTACCAGCGACCTTTTTCAGTGGGCAGGATGATCTTTGTATTATGCACCCGCTATCAGCGACCTCTTTCAACGGGCATTTGAGTGAAATAAAAACGTCGATGATTTTTAAATTCATTATAGAAACTGAATATAAAATGGTGATAAGCGAAATAGATCATTTACCGAAAAGTTGCAAGGGTGTCAATATTTCTGACTAGGCAGAGATCTTGCTGCCCCTGGTGTAATAAAATGAATTGATGTTAATATTTGACCTACTTAGAATGTCTCAACTCACAGCTTTAGATTGTATGCACATTTTACTTTTTTGTTCCATTTTATTTTTATTATGTAGTGTGGTAGAATTACATTTTTTTGTTGTGCACTATTCCAGGTCCACAGAGTAAAAAGTTGTTCTCAGTAGACGCCATCGAAGTACCAGATATGCAAGAGCGTTAGTAGATTTTTATTTTTCTTTACTTTAAAACTGCCCGGTTATTAAATTGACCAATTAGACATTGTATGAGTATGTAAAACAATGGTTAGTTGGTCAATTTGGTCGTGCGAACTCGAAGTAACCGGGGTAGTATTTTTTTTTTGCTTTTGCACGTGTTTGAATATTTTTAATTTCCCATTTTTTTTGTTGTTTTTTTTTGTTTTATCTTACTTTTGACACATATGATAGCAGTGCAAAAGGACCACAGCACATTTAACTCGCTTTCATCCTTTATTATATCTGTGTCATGTGTCAAAAGTAAATTAAGTATTTGGACGGAGTATAAACCATTGGAATATTACGTGTAATGAGTATTTGTACTTTGTATCCAAACTCCTCCGAAACGGCTAACCGATTTTTGTTTTTTTTTGTCTACATTTAAACTATTTTTATACCCCTATACATGTGCCCTATATGCCAAAACATTTTCCGCGTCAGCTAGCTTTCTGTATAAAATCTCCGTTTTAAACGTCGGTTGAAAATACACGCAAATTCGCAGTCTCTTCAGCGTTCAAAACGTTGGAATGGAGTAATGAGAGGAATTCTCGTTTAATGCACCCGCCATGTTTCATGTTATGAGTTCAGTAATGTATACGTGCTTACATGTTTTATGAACGTACTTTTACCTATACTAATACTACTAACTAGGACTTAACACTAATAGTACTAATATGTAAGTACATTTGTACAGTCACGGAATGAAAAGGTTCGTCACTTTAGTGTCGGTTTTCGCTTTAGTGCAGCCGAAAACTGTTCTGCAAGAGTCTACGTCATACTCGTAACAACATGTGTACCTATCATAGTTTTAAAAAGTAATATGTTCTCGCGATACGTTGAACGAATCAATTTGAACATCGACGAACTTTTCCTTTCGTGACTGTACTAACACATGCAAAGTTTAAAAACGTACCTTAAACATTGGTATCGTTAATTCTTGGTATATCAAGCTTTAACAGCTAATATGACAGATGATAAAAATCAAATCATGACTTGACTTGACGATTTCATACTTGGCAATGAATACGAAAGTTCAGCGTGAGAAAGAGTTCCTTTTGTTAGTTCTTCTAATAGTGCATTGTAGAGAGACTATATCTTAGCAATTTTGGTGGTGGCTAGCGCCAAGTTGCTTTTATTACCTTGGCAAGGATTTATCGATGGTGAACAAAAGCGGTGGCTGGTGCCAAATGTCTTAAAGTTATGGTATTGTATAGAACATGTCTAACTTGTCAACTTTATGCTTGACAGTAGCTGGTCACTGGGGAAATGGCATGCGCAAAGCCAAGTTCCCAAGGAAGTTTGCCAATACGTTTCTTGAATATTTTAGGAAATAGAATGACTAGACATTCCAGTCATTCGCTTGATGTTAAGTGATATGCTATGTACATTTCAGATTTAGTGTATTCAATATCCGTCCTAGGTTTTATTGTATTGCAATGTTCTAACTCGCATTTCACTGTTCTCGCCATCCTGAATCATAGGATGGAAAGTTTCATTTCGCTTTATAATGTCGTCAGGAACAGTTATCTTCAAACATAAATATAGTAATGCTTTGCAATCAATGCTTCAGACATAGTGGCGGTATCCATTTTGGCAGACTGTGATCTAAGAAAAATCCTACCACCTGGCGGTACCACATTACGGTTACATTTAGTATAATCATTACCCAAGCTTGGGTTTAGTAATTTGACTTGGCAATTTCATATTTGGCAGTGACTACGAAAGCGGTGGCTGGCGCCAAGTCGCTTGGAAACTTCCTATACTCGGCGGTGAACAAAGCTGGCGCCAAGGTCAGCGAAGCAAGCGCCAAGATCAAGAAGACCGTTGAGGAGAACGTGAGTAGTAGCCTTAAGAACATTTTTGAAAAAAAAAATTGCCACAAGTCCTTTTTTATAGACTATGGTACAAATTAAGTGAAAAGAGTGATTTGGCTTGAAATACCATGTTTGTGTTTCACTGCTAATTTTATCGTGGTTCCGATGAAACATTAGTTTTTAACTGAAACATGAATAAATCGTTGAATAAAGATAATTATAAATTATAGTAATTATTTGCCTTTAATAATACGTACATATTCGTGTTTTGACCGAAGTAAAAGAAACTGAATCTGAACATTCATTTTAGAAGTTTTTATTGTATGATGTCGATAAATAATTGTTTTTTAAAAACATCTTATTAGCAATTCCACTCGTGAGAAGTCACTAGTAGTTGTGGTTTAAATGTTTGTAAATGTTGCTTAGGCGCCTGGTTAAGTTTAAACTTGAAAAAAGTTAAGCTACGAAAATGAATTTCATCTTATTTTCAGGCCACACTTAAGAGCACTCTAAAGGTCCGCACGAAATTTCGAGAAAGCCTCATAGGATCATAGCCATCCGTGACCTATATATTCCTATTTTGACTACGAAGAGAAATTGCACCCTTGAGGGTAGACAGAAATCTTTTTCCGCAAACGTCACTGTAAGGGAAGATTCCCTGGAAACATCAAGTTATTTATGGGGAAATAACATTTGTTTGTGTGAGATTTTTATTATTAGACAAGGATAAGGATGTTATTCTATACACCTAGATTATTCTAAAATTTGTAGAACAGGGATAAGTTCCTCTGGACTAGGTTTTTGCTCTTTAATCACGTTAAAAGGTGACCTAGAAAATCATATCCACTGCAGGGTTCGTTACCTAACCCCTGCTCTATTCTTTTGGCGATTTTCCAGCCATTAATACAGTATAGGCTTTGTTGCCATGGACATAAGGATGTCTGTTTTATTGAGCTGGGGCTTTGTAGGACACTAACGAATAAGGCAAGAAAGAACGCTACATAATATAATCTTAATAACTATTGTCCACGGCTCGGCTGGCTTGAATTTCGGCTTTACACAAAAGACGTGATTGTTGTTTGAAATAACTTACCGCGACGCGAATAGGTGTTTTCAATAATGCAATCTATCTATGACCTTATAGAGAGGGCAAGCCCAGAGCTAGCCCTACATTTTATTCTTGAAATATTGCTTTGGATGATAACGGTCTCATTAGATTCAGTACACCTTAATCTAGGCTCGTACGTTTTTTTTTTAGTAATTTAGTTTATTTAAATAAATAAAAAATACTCTACAAGTTTTTGGGTCAAATTCTATAGATTCTAATTACTTTTAACATAACCAATATTTCTTAAAAAGTAAAACGTACGAGCATAGTATCTGCAAATTTTCAAAAAATCATGAGATCGGACACATTCGGGGACAACGTAATCGCTTTTTGTATGAAATCTTACAGCTTGACGATCCTCTTAGACATAGGCACTATCTCGTAGACCAGTTGATATTATTAAACATCGAATTTATATAACTTCCTCCGATAAGTTTCAAGTCACAAGCACGTAGTAGTTAGCTCGCTGCCACAGAATAGTTATATCGATAACCGTATACGTCGCAAACTGATGAAGTCGGATCGATAGTGGGGGAGAGCGGGCTGCTTGCGTGGATGCGATTCAATTGCGAACATCGACAGAGGAAATTACTATACGGTCGATCTCTGTACGCTCGGTGGAATTGAAGCTTGTTTATGGCTCCATCTCTATTTGCTCTTGACTTGATTGCATGCGTGATAAAATCCTTTTGAAGTAGGTATCTCCAGTAGTTTATAATAAGGGCCTAATAAAAATTAGTCAAGTGTGAGTCGAGCTCGCGCAATGAGGGTTTCGTACTATCAAGACCAATTCTCAATAGTATAAACTAAATACCCCTGCCCACCAAATTCAAAAACAAGCAAATTAATATTGAATGGAAGTAGGCGTTATTTTGTGAAAATCTATAATAATTAGCAGGACAGATTATAATTTGTTTTGCTATAATCCGCTACTTGAAAAGATTCTGATTCCATAATATGCAGGAACACTGCCCACATGAAACATCACACACAATTTTCCAATACTTTCGTACAATGCAAAATTGTAGAGTTTCGCATTTCGCATTCTATGATTTCGTATTGTGAAGTCAACATCTCCTGAAAGGCTTCAATTAATTACATAGTTACGAGTACATTTGTCGTATATGATAATATTTTATTCAAAAAATGAATTCCAAATAGAAATACCGATATGAAAGTTCAGCGAAAGGAAATCCCTGGAGTCTCGACCGTAGCGTAGCGATACGGTATAAAAGGATTTTCTCCTTTTACAATTCGTTAAGCAAATTTCAGATTGCTATCGGCATTAAGGCTCTTGGGAGATCCTTCAATCGGTTTGTTAGCGGGCGACCCAGTTAGAAGATCAGTGGCGTTTGAATAAGATAATAAGTTTTTCCGATATTGACCTTTGACTTTGCCCTACCTAACGATAAAAAGCGCTGGTAGATCGGCGCTGGCAACCTGCTTTCTACGTGAATACGCCGTGACACTTTTAGTTTATGACTTTTATATTATAGAAAAACACGGTGTAGTCGGATATGGACTTAGACTACCAAGTTGCAGGAAATACCTAATTTAATATATTAGTTACCATCTATACTTATTCTATGTGTATAATATACTGTTTCAGCTATTAAGGTCACCTCCATTACTAGCCCGCTGCTCACACTGGGTATTATAATAAAGAGGTTTTAGTCAACGTCCAAGTGCACTTAACTCCGACAATATAGCGAGCCTTATAATGAAGCTGTGTTTCGTGAAATATTTATAAAACCTTGCAAAATTAACTCGTCTTGCCAGTTCTAGTTAGATGGTGTTTTCCATCAAGAAATCTTGGAATAGTGTAGTTAGAGACAGTATAACCACTCTATGAATCATACTTCTCATTGCAGAAAGGTTGCGTAGTGACAAAAGAGTGTATCTCGTATACTATAGTCACTTGGAGGCTTCATGCAGCTGACAGCTGATTTAAGGCAATTTAAAGACAATCAAATTTAAAGCTTTATTAATATTGCATAATAATAATAAACCTGAAAGAATACAGAACTTAGTAGTAGGGAGTTGTAGTCTACAGTTATAATTATGCAACCCTAAACCGTTCCCTGAACTCTTATACCACCTATTTATGACCGAAAGTTATAAATAGACTTCATCTTTCACCTGTGTGCTGGTAACTAGTAAATTGCAAAATCGACGACCTCGATGGGAACAGTCTGACCAATAAATAGGTGAAAGCTTTTCAATTAACGCTCCCTTCAACCGCCATTGGCCTAATTTCCCTTCCACGCCGACCCTTTATGTGCCAATTTAAAAGGGACCATTGTTTGCATACGTTGTCTAACGGGGAAAACGAAGCGGGAATGTTTAATTAGGACTTGAATTCTTTCGGTCTCATACAAAAAAAATATCCTAAATCTAAAGTCACTCTTTAAAAAACGCTATTTCACCAAGAGTATATGATAAGTTTTATGGCTGTTCTATTAACGGTTAAAGAGTTATTTCCTGTGGAGACGATTAGAATTAGAAAACTAGATTTTTCCATGTACTTACCATGTAATACCATAAAAACTCAGTACCAGGATCCGGGTATTACTGTGTTTAGTTTTTTTAGGTACTGTAATCGGCGACATTACTGACAGCAGAGTGCAGAGCAGTGCAGTGACATACTCTAAGGTGCTCCGCATTTGACGGTCGTTTGTACAGTCACGGAATAAAAAGGTTTGTCGATTTTCAACTTGATTCGTTTGCATTAGTCGATTGAACTGGTATGTTGGCATAATGGACTCTTGCAGTACTAGCGAGCAAGCGAAAACCGACACTAAGGTGACGAACGTTTTCATTCCGTGACTGTACATCTGAGGTGAACGTCTCGGTCGCCTCGTGATTTAATCCATTACATTTTTTTAATAATTCCATCCTTCCAACAACAATAATGAAAGCCAGGATGGAACCGGTGAAATTATTAATATCAATTCGATATCGATGTCAGCTATAATAAAATTCAAGAGAGATGGCAATTTAAATCTCTACCTAAAACGCGGAAAGGTCGCCCAGAGGAGGAGGGAAAGGGAGAGGGGAATTTGGGTCAATGCAATGCGTTGGCGGTTGGACGGTGGTGGATTAACTGGAAAACCTTTTTACTCTGACCGATGCTCGGTACATATCTGGAGATTATAGGCATTCGGGAATATGTCATGTCATGTGACACATAATACACCGGAATCTGTTCCATGCGTACCGCACAGGTACGAAATAAAAACATAAAATCCCATCAAACGAATAATCACCCTGACATTTTAAAAATAATCATTAAAACGTTTAATTCAAAAGTTGTGCCACCCTGACCCATCAGAAAAAAGTAGCACATATTAAAGTACTTTAAAAGTAGCTGATGTTTCAACTACTATAAACCATAATATATACAATCAATATCAATTAATCAAGTGGAAACACTGACCAGCCTTAACTGATCTATTCTACGTTAACATGATAGATATACGTTTTGGCCAAGTTATACGTTTTGCAAAATCTTTAAACTAGGCTAATTGTGACGCGTCTAAAAATGCTCCCCATGGAAAAGGAAAGCACCATTTTTTACATTAGTTTAGCGATTTAGCGCAACAGAATTGGCACCATTCGGACTGCACTAGTGTCAAACACTCGCTGCCCGCGGTGCAATATAATGAGGAAACAGTGCGCCACGTATTGCTCAGTCAGTATGATAAATATTATGTATTTCCACCATCAAAATATATCCCCCGATTTTGTTATCAAAATTTGCATCATTGTTCCATTTCATAAATCGGGATCAAGTCATTACTCCTTGATTGGCTGTATTTGCTGTTTGAGGGGCAGAATTTATTACTGATTGCGATAACGATTAAAGATGAATACGTTTTCCTTGCACAACGCCCTCTAAATTGTCTGTCACAATTGAAAGAAGTATTAACGTCGAAATGATGGAAAAAATTGGCTAGTGATTTGTAGGTCTTGTGATTACATAATTAATACAATTTGTATTAAAGATTCGATAGAAATATCATTATTATCAAATCTTCAAAACTCTCACATGATTCAAACTCAAATAATAAATCAGGTTACAATACACAATATTTCGCTCTGAATATTGAAGCGATCGATCATTCTTGTAGAATGCGAGTCGAGAATGTTCCGTGGCATATTTCACATCTTTTACCTCGAAAAAGCTTCTAACACCTATTTACGGATACTCTTTGTGATAAAACACAAAGGCATTCGAAATTGTTAAATAACGCTGGAATATGAATTAATGGTTCCTTGGTCTTTTTGTTGGGAAGTCATCATTCGTTCACTGATATTTCTTTATTTTTCTACTTATACTTTCAATACAATTTTATGGGGTTTTAAAAGGAAAATAAATTATGTAGGCATTAACCTACATACCTAACATTAAAGAACATGAAATATTCATTTTCATTTTAATTCGTATAGTGAATCTAAACTAAAATAAATATTTCATCTTCCCAAGTAACATTTTAGGTTATAGAAAGGTACTGAAAAGGTTCTAGAACCTTTGTATGACAATCCGATCGTAAGTCTTAGTAGGCACAACAACGTCACATTAACGTTATATTAACCTCCTGAGTGCTAAAAGGGCCCACGTCTCAGCACCTTTCTGAGAGCTACAGCAAAACCTATAGCTCAAATCTAGAACCTTTTGAGCTACTTACACAGAACCCAAATAGAACCTTTATAACTTTAATTTAACGTAAATATAACCTTGCAAGGCAGCTTTTAAGTTCTCAATTAGTCTTGGATTGAATTAATTAATGCCTCTCCAAAACTTTTGGGTTATAAAATGACTCTGTGTAAGTTTTGGTATAGAAATATGAAAATAAAATACATAATAATTATGGCGCCATTCCCTGTTGTTACACCAAGTTTCAAAATGGCTAGATAGGTGCTCATGTAAAATAATAAGTAGCTTGTTGTAGTCAGGAAAAAGTAAAAACGTAATGCAACTGGCACTTTATCGTGAAACTTTAGGATAATAGTGCTATATACGAAACGGGCCTTTCGTAGGTTAAAATTTTTAAAGATAATTAATTAAATAATTGCAATAAAAAAATCAAAAATTTCTTAGTTTAGTCGTAAGCCACATTAGAAATAAAACTTCTATATATATAAAACATGTTATATTAAAAATCACATAGCACATGCATATAATTCAACTTTATAAAATTAAAATGATTTTTTTTGGATCGTTTTTTTTTTATTTCATTGAAAAAATATGGCCGACGTTAGGAAATTACTAAAGAATTAAAATTAACCTTTTCAAAACTGTATTTAACTAAACGATCTTAATGTTTGCCAAAATATGAGCTACATATGTTGCCTTGAAGTTGCAAGGACAACTAAAATTTTTTGAGGATGCCTCTAAGGCTTTAAAATATTCTCTTGGGACTTAAATTATGCTTCCAGGTCCTAAAAATAACTTATTGGTTTGGGTTTTCATTACGCAGTCCTAATTTGTTTGCCTAGACAACTCAAATAGAGCGTAAAGGTTTAAGATAGGTTTTAAAAATTACTTTTGAGCAATTTCAACATTCCAATGCTTTATGGTTATATCAAAGTTAAAAAATAAACCTTTAGATCTCACTTGAGCATATAATAGTAACCTTTTCAGAACCTAATCAGGAGTCTACAACAACTATAAAATCCTAGGACTAAAAGCTCTTGAAACATAGGTCAAAATAACGTTAATTTAAACTCTTGCCATCTTCTCTAAGGTTGTAATAATAAATAATTAGTTTTGAGACTTAGTAATCATTCTCAAGTACTTAATATGACCAGTTAGCAAAGCATTAACCTTTTTACAACCCTTATAAAACCCAAAAGCATTTTTCACAACCTAGGTTCAAATTAAATGTTACTTGGGTTCTCATTCTGGTTATCAGTTGCTTAAAATTATCGTACGTACGTTTTTTTTACGTACTGTCTGTACTGTCGCAGTAAGAATTTTAAATTTAATTTTAAACGATTTTCCACCAGATGCTTTTGGTACTTTGCCACACTAAAATTTCAATTAAAATGGCATTTGTTCATCTACTTTTGAAGTTATGAGAATAACTCTCGAATACAATTTTGTTGCAGAATAATATGGACCATTTACTGCGACAAAAAAAGGTTCAAAAGATTTTTGATTTACTGAAAAGCTTTAGCGTCAATACTTATTTCCAGTTCTATTTTCCCTTACGTTGTAAATAATTTAAGCAAGTGCCGTTGGTATTTGTCCGTAGTGGCATTTGACCTTGTTTCGGCAACGGACCCGCCGTAGTTGGACCGGGTCAAGTGAGTTTGCACTGAGACTTTAGACTTCATCAATATTTCAGCAGACTTCTTGAATGGACCACTTGTTTATTCGAAATTCTTTGCGATTGAGCCTTATGCAGATACTATGCGTTTCAAATGAGAATAGGACTGTCATTGTGTTTGCATCTCTCTTACACCCATCAGCCTCTGTTGTGTGTGAGCGGGAAACGAATTGAATGTCAAATAAGAATAGGACTCTATTCTTATTTGAAACGAGTATTATATCAAATGTCGCCTGCCCGAGCTGTAAACCATCGAGGATTTCGCTGGCTCTTTCTCTGAACTGCAGTTTACTTGTGTGTGGCTGCCATGTAAATGTATTGTTAACACCACCACTGGTGGGAAAATTCATGGTTTGTTAGAGATACTGATTTATTGGCGAATTCTTCTATTGTTCGGGTGTTGGCCCGTTGGGGAGCAATCTTAAGTGCCATAACGTAGGTCTGGCACTAAAGGTTGCTCCGGCTCCTAACGATGGAACTCCTCAACAGTTACAAGCACAGACTCGAAAGATATATAAATAAAAAGAAAAGACATGACTTCTTCATTACTAATTTAATTATTTAACTTACTAGTCTGTATAGTCATCGTTGCCTAGCCCAAACTCTATGGGGCTAGAAAGCTTATAGTTTGTACTGAGGTCTGCAATCTTTATCTAAGTATATCTATACAATATTATAAATGTGAGTTTTTTTTTTTCTATCTGACAAGAGGTTGTTAATAGTTTTGAGAACTTTTGTTTAAAAGCAAAGCAAAAGTTACTTAAAAACTTGAAAATGTGAATGTTCATATGATAACTTCTTAACATTTTATGCACCATTTAACTTTTTTAACATTTAAGTGCATCATTTAAGTAACTGGATATATAATATTTCTAACTTATTTAAGATTGTTTAGGTATGTTAATGTAAAAGAAGTTAAAGAGATATATTTCTTTGACTCATTATTTATTTTATGTTCGTTCGACTTCAGGGATATCTTTGATAAATGAACATTTTATTTAGACTTTAAAGTCGGTTCTTTGAAAATCGCCCATCTTAAGTAAGACTATAATGAGGTTAACTTAATCATTAGTTTTAACGCGTAGACTGGCAGTTTTTGATTAGTCACGGGTTTTCTCAGTTTACTGAAGAGTTCTTTTAATTACCATTCAAGCTTCTTTACACTCTGTTTTCCCCTTCTTAATTAACACATTTTTAACAACCTTTTTCAATTGTTTGCCTTCCCTGTTTCGTTTAGTGGTATTTATATAAGCGTTCATAAAATCAGTCGACTAATCATTTACGGGCATCTAATGTAACTCCTCACATACCTACTTACTGTTACTTATGCTCGTTTTCACCAACATTTTAAGCGACACCTAAGCCCTTAGGTGATAGTTGTTGTAAATTAAAACTAAGGGCTTAGGCGTTTCTTAAAATATTGGTGGACACGAGCATAATTGTTCTCGAGCAACTTATGACGTTAAATAAGTGTAGCCTATATGGCGTAGCCTATATAACTATGGCGTAGTGACACCACAACAATATAAAATAGAAAATACTTACGAGATACTTACGAGCTACGTCACCATCGCTCCGGCCAGCCGTCGTCGAGTATATTACCTTACCGTAGTAGAATAAACCTTACCACCATGTACCAAACATTACCTGATCATGGACACAGGAATAGGAAGGAACAAGGAAAAAAACAACACCAGAATATTTTATTAAAGAACATCAGAGAGAAATGAAACTACGCACCAAGAACAGAATATTTATTTGCCTACCTCACTGGTTGCCGATTCGATAGCTATATGGTCACACTGATCATAGTTATCGTTACGATAGCATTACGAGCACTATAATTTCATGGTTGCCTGATACCAATATCGCAATACGAAGATGCACTTCAGCACTGAAAAGAAAGAGCACTGCAGCCACACCAAGTCGAAGATTTTCTGCACCACATCGTGTTGTTCACTGCACGTCCGTTCACCATCGCGCGCGCGCCGACTGAAACCGACCACAGCCGTCCCAACGAGTTTTATCATCAGCGCGGCAGCCGCGTCGCCGTGTGCCTCGCTTCTCGCCCCGCGGATTTGCGCACGCGCACCGCAGTCGTACCTTGCCATCTCTTTCTTGCAAACGCTCGTAATTCTATATTGTATCTTTCTTATATTCTATTGGCTGTCACTAACCTTTCACTCGTTTCAACTTACTAATACTTATGATATGACATGTAAATAAATTAGGCTAAGGAATTCGCAATAAACGAGTAGCGAACAGCTACAGAACGAAAACCGAGAGTTTTACTCCAACAGCTCCCACTAAAGTTAGCAACCCGCTACATTGGTGACCGCCGAACAAGAACACGCGAAACATCTAAGCGAAGACATGGCAGAAACCGAAGCTGACACGAAGATCGCCGACCTCGCAGCCATCTCGGTACAATCGAGGTTACTTCCATTCTGGCGCGCCGTGCCCAGAGCATGGTTCGTACAATTTGAAGCTGTCGTCGAACCTCTGAAGACATCGGACGATCAGAAGTTTCGCTACGTCCTGCAGAAACTTGAACCAACGGACCTACAACATGTCACCGATCTCCTGTACAACCCACCTGAAGTCGGGAAGTACGAAGCCATTAAAACGCGCTTGCTCACCGTTTACGAAAATTCAGACGTGGAAAACTTCCAGAAACTCGTCAGCGGACTCGAGCTCGGCGACCAGAAACCAAGCGTGCTACTCCGGAAAATGAGGGAGCTAAACAACGGTCTCATCACTGAAGAAGGCCTGAAGATAGAGTGGTTCAACCACCTGCCACCTCAATCTCGCTGCGTGCTTTCCATCAACAACGAATCCTCGCTCGATACGCTCGCGGCAATGGCAGACAGAATGATGGAGTTCTCCGGGAGCACGTCTACGAGCAACATAGCCGCAGTAACAACGCCTTCGGCCACAACTACCACCTGCGACGGGAATCATTCCGAACTGATAGCGAAGCTAGAAAAGCTCACGCTTGAAATAGCCGAGCTACGGGAACGTGGTCGACATTCACATCGCGGCTACCGAAATTCATCACGCGCACGATTCCGGTCCCGTTCTCAATCACGCAGAAGAACGTATAACGGGCAATGCTACTACCACCACAAGTTCGGGGACAACGCGCGAAGATGCAACTCACCGTGTTCCAAACGAAAGAAGACTTCGGAAAACTAACTCCGACACCGACCGTGGCGGACGTCGGTGTCACTAAAACCAGCAATCGCCTCTGCATTCACGATCGCAACAGCAACGAGCGCCCATTAGTCGATACGGGCGCCGAGATCTCCGTCTGGGCTGCAACCCCAAAGATGAAGAGGAACGCTGCCAGTACCTACAAACTATACGCAGCAAACAACTCACCGATACAGACCTACGGCGAGAAAACCGTCAAACTCGACCTAGGGCTTCGGCGCAGTTTCCCGTGGACCTTTGTCATCGCCGACGTTAAGACATCAATCCTGGGGGCAGACTTTCTGCGGCACTACCACCTACTAGTCGACCTTCACAGGAAGAAACTGATAGACGACGTGACCAAGCTTGCCGTCAACGCAGTACAAGTCACAACAAACGTCGAATCCATCCGTGTCATTGCCACCGATCAAGATTATCATGAAATCCTGAGACAGTACCCAGATGTCTTACGACCAATGTCACTGAAGGAACCAGCCAAACACGACGTAGTGCATCACATAGAAACCACCGGCCCGCCTATCTACGCTCGCGCTCGCCCTCTGCCACCAGACAAATACCGCGCCGCAAAAGCCGAATTTGATCGAATGGTGGAGTTGGGTATTTGCCGACCATCGAAGAGCCCATGGGCAAGTCCATTGCACGTGGTCAAGAAGAAAGACGGCGGACTTCGCGTGTGCGGCGACTACAGGAGATTGAATGCCGTAACTCAACCCGATCGCTACCCTATACCACGCATCCAAGACTTCAACTACGCGCTGCACAACAAAACAATCTTCTCCAAACTCGACTTAAAGATGGCGTACTACTGGATTCCGATGGCCAGCCCGGAAGATGCTCAAAAGACGGCTATTATCACACCGTTCGGCTTGTATGAATTCACATGCATGACGTTCGGACTCCGGAACGCAAGCCAAACATTTCAACGCTTCATGCATCAAGTTCTCCGAGGTATAGAAGACTGCTTCTGCTTCGTTGACGACATTCTTCTATTCTCTGAAGACGAAGACCAGCATCGAAAATTGCTACATCAAGTCTTAGAACGCTTAGACAAATACGGTGTAACTCTCAACGTTGAAAAATGTCAATTCGGAGTAAATACAATCAACTTTCTGGGCTATGAAGTCTCAGCCAGCGGTATCAAACCAACGGAGGAACGCATCGAAGTCATCGCTAAATATCCAAAGCCTAAGACAGTCGTCGAATTACGTCGTTTCCTAGGCATGTTAAACTTTTACCGAGACTGCCTACCTCATCAAGCAGATCATCAATACGAGCTCAACAAGTTCCTGCACAACAAAAAGAAAAACGACAAGACGCCGATCGAATGGACTCCCGAGGCTAACGAAGCTTTTGAGAAATGCCGACAAAGCATCACAGAAGCTACAACACTAAGCCATCCAGTCCCAGGGTCACAGCTAGCAATTATGACCGACGCATCAGATCACAGTTTGGGCGCTTCAGTTCAGCAATGGGTGCAAAACGCATGGAGGCCTCTAGCATTCTTCTCCAAGTCCATGAGCCCTACACAACGTCGCTACAGCGTGTACGATCGCGAGTTACTTGCTATGTACGCAGCTGTGAAACACTTCAGGAGGCTCATCGAAGGTTGTGAAGTGACAATACACACTGATCACAAGCCTCTGTCCTTCGCGCTAAGTAAAACGGCTAGCAGCAGCGACACTCCACGTCGAGAACGCCAACTACATTTCATCAGTCAGTTTTGTACGAACATCAAGTACGTCAAAGGCGAAGAAAACCCAGTGGCTGACGCCCTATCTCGCATTGAAGAAATCGAGGCCCTAACGTGATTGATTACAAACAGCTAGCCATCGACCAAGCTGAAGACCGAGAATTAGCTCAGCTGAAAAAGCAAGCCAACCTGAAGTTCAGTGAAGTCACACTACCGGGACTCAACCGACCAATCACGTGCGAGCTCTCAACGTCATCACCTCGCCCATACTTACCCACTGCATACCGTTACGCCGCATTCAAGGCGCAACACGGCCTATGTCACCCCAGTATCAGGACGACTCGAAAACTGATGACCTCAAAATTCTTCTGGCCAAACATCAACCAAGACGTCACCAACTGGACTAGAACGTGCGTCCAGTGTCAGCGGAGCAAAGTGCATAGGCACGTCGTCACTCCACTGGTTGACTTTCCACCATCACAACGTTTCGAACACCTTCATCTTGACATCGTCGGACCGATGAAACTGTCAAAAGACTGCAAATATTGTGTCACGATAATCGACCGATGCACCAAGTGGCCGGAAGCAATTCCAGTGCAAGACACAACAGCAGAGACCGTCGCAAGAGCGCTGTACGACAATTGGATCACCAGATTTGGATTACCTCTTCGAATAACGACGGACAGAGCTAAAAACTTTGAATCGTCCTTATTCAACGCTCTTATGAAGAGGTTAGGAGTGACAAGAATCCGCACAACAGCTTATCACCCTCAATCGAACGGCCAGGTCGAAAGACTACATCGTACCATGAAGGCCGCTCTCATGGCTAGGGGCGCGTCGACAAACTGGACAGATGAGCTGCCAACCGTCCTACTAGGGCTGCGGACAGCACTACGTGAGGACAATAACCTCAGTCCAGCTCTAATGACATACGGAGCAACACTCCGCGTACCTTCAGACTTCCTTATCCCTTCAGAATCAAAAATAGAAGACGCGGACTACGTGCGACAGCTCACCGAAGTCATGGCATCGCTGACACCTACGACGCGCACTCCAGCTACGCGTTCAACATTTGTGCACAAGGATCTTACAACCTGCACTCATGTCTTTGTACGAAACGACACCGTACGAGCGCCATTGACACCACCATACGATGGCCCGTACCAAGTCCTACAGCGTCACGACAAGTACTTCAAGATACAGCTGCCCCTTCGTACTGCTGTCGTATCATTGGACAGACTTAAGCCAGCCTATATACTCAATGAGGAGGACCCGAGTACCAACGACATAGATCAGAAATCGACGCCGGCATCGACGAGTTCCAGGCCGAAAACTTCAACGGCAAAGAACACGCCTATACCTACGCCGACACCTGAATCAGCGTCTGCGCCCGCTCCTCACGTTACGAGAAGCGGCCGTGTCGTAAAAAAGGTGGTACGCTTCGCTTGAAGGGGGGTACTATGGCGTAGTGACACCACAACAATATAAAATAGAAAATACTTACGAGATACTTACGAGCTACGTCACCATCGCTCCGGCCAGCCGTCGTCGAGTATATTACCTTACCGTAGTAGAATAAACCTTACCACCATGTACCAAACATTACCTGATCATGGACACAGGAATAGGAAGGAACAAGGAAAAAAACAACACCAGAATATTTTATTAAAGAACATCAGAGAGAAATGAAACTACGCACCAAGAACAGAATATTTATTTGCCTACCTCACTGGTTGCCGATTCGATAGCTATATGGTCACACTGATCATAGTTATCGTTACGATAGCATTACGAGCACTATAATTTCATGGTTGCCTGATACCAATATCGCAATACGAAGATGCACTTCAGCACTGAAAAGAAAGAGCACTGCAGCCACACCAAGTCGAAGATTTTCTGCACCACATCGTGTTGTTCACTGCACGTCCGTTCACCATCGCGCGCGCGCCGACTGAAACCGACCACAGCCGTCCCAACGAGTTTTATCATCAGCGCGGCAGCCGCGTCGCCGTGTGCCTCGCTTCTCGCCCCGCGGATTTGCGCACGCGCACCGCAGTCGTACCTTGCCATCTCTTTCTTGCAAACGCTCGTAATTCTATATTGTATCTTTCTTATATTCTATTGGCTGTCACTAACCTTTCACTCGTTTCAACTTACTAATACTTATGATATGACATGTAAATAAATTAGGCTAAGGAATTCGCAATAAACGAGTAGCGAACAGCTACAGAACGAAAACCGAGAGTTTTACTCCAACAGCTCCCACTAAAGTTAGCAACCCGCTACAAGCCAAAGCAGAATTAGTAGATAAAAATAGATTAATTTGCCAAGGTTACCGAAAAGTTATAAATAGAATCAATTTAAAATACTCAAAGGAAAAATAATAAGGAAATTTTGAACTCCGCGTGATAGTACACGTGGTTCAATCGTTAGAAGCACCAAGCTGGAAGACGCGGGTTCGAAATCTTTTGCGTCAATTTTTATACGTATTCGAATAAAAAAAAAGGTTTTTAAACATCACGTGGATCACGTCTAGCTAAAATGTGACAACTTCATCATATACAGTGTATCAATTATACCAATAGTTTCATAATAGAAGGTAAAGAGCTAGAGCTAGGTATAAACTATAAAGAATTGATAATAATAGTCAAGATAGGCCCATCCGAACATTTTACGTAAACCTTCTTCACTCCTCGAAATACTGCGTAGGCTTACAGCTTACTACTGACGCCGGAGGGGATCACAATAGACATTTTTGCTCCCATAATCAGGCGACATTTTTTCGCGCAGGCCGCCCCGTCTAGAGTATACCTACGTCAATGCTATAAAGGCAATCTTGCCTCATTCCATGCCCGGAATCAATACCCAATGTTGACTGTTTTCGAGGATAAATCAACATATCCTATACCTTCGGAGTTTGGGAGTTTGTTAATCTTGTATATGGGCGTGGACTGAAAAGGGTCGGCTTAGATCTTAGTTTCGGATTATGAGTTTATTGAACAGAGTTTGGAGAGGTCGCCATAACATTTTATGATGGATTACGTAGAAGGAACGATAGCCTAATCGTATAGAATTGGAAAGACAAATTATGAAAGTGGATTCGACTATCTATTTAGAAGTCAGCCTATCCCTTTAAGTCTCTATCTCTAGCCAAGTTACTAAATTAAACAATGAAAACTGTTACATAGGTGCATATTGTGTTCATAAATATCCTCTCTTAGTATATAAAATTTTCGTTTCACAGTGTTTATAACTAAACTTTTCTGAAACGACTTGCCCCATTTTTATGAGTTTTTTTGTCTACATTCTATATTAGTCTGAGAATAGGCCGTAAGCTATTTTTCATACTCCTATGTGGCAAAACAACGTAAGCCAGTCTAAGATATAAAACTCAGTGTTTGTATAAAAACAAAATTCCTCTTAATAAAGATATAAAACACGAAACTCCTCTTGTAGCGGTCTTCGATAGCGGTCTTCGATAGCTGACGACAGATGGCGTAACTCGCGCAATAGCACACGCTGACGGAGCATTCGACGAGCGTTCTATAAATACAACTTCTGACGTCACACGCTTGGATCACAAGCGGTCCCCAGGCACAACACCTGCCTGGAGGGAAATTTCCCTATTGCCCTCTGCACCGCTAAAGTGGTGACCCCGACGTGATTTCACCATTCACCACCAGAGGGCACACATAAACTGAAGAACACGCAACAAAAACAACGAAACCGCAACTGCAACAACTGCAACAACCGCAACCGCAAGAACCACATCAACCGCTACAATATCGAAGAAGCAACCGCAAACCTCATTCCTCGCACCGACTCCCAGTCTTCGCCGACCGACTCACTGGTCGCCGCGACACGTCACTCACCGCCGATCGACTCACTGATCGCGCGCCGCCGCATCATCAACGGACTCCCGGTTCGAAGGTCACTCACACCTCGCCGGCACGCAGTCCACGCAGTCAACCCGGTATCGCTGACGCACTTCCACGATGCTGCACGCTGTTGACACGCACCAGATGCACCACGACGACACACGACTTAACAGTCTCAGAGGGGAGTGATTGTAGCGGTCTTCGATAGCGGTCTTCGATAGCTGACGACAGATGGCGTAACTCGCGCAATAGCACACGCTGACGGAGCATTCGACGAGCGTTCTATAAATACAACTTCTGACGTCACACGCTTGGATCACAAGCGGTCCCCAGGCACAACACCTGCCTGGAGGGAAATTTCCCTATTGCCCTCTGCACCGCTAAACTCTTAAAAAGGCTTGACCGATATTTATGAAATTCTTTATAGGTATACCTACGACTATACGTATAAGAGAACTAGTAGGGCGCGTGAGTGCGCGGGCCACATGTGGCCCGCGTGCAGTCTTCCCGCTTATAAAGGTATCGCCGTCATCTCCATCGCCCATTGGAATCCGATTGGCATTGAGCTGAATAAATTACCAAGGAGCACTGTCATGGCACGGGCAGTTCGAAGAAAAAAATACGCTGAACCTCATCGGATGAGGTTCAGCGTATTTTTGTTCGAACAGCCCTTAACTATCTTTAAAACCATGACAGTGCTCCTCAATCATCATCCAAATCCTAGATCATTGTCTCTTCTCATAGTATGTACATTTTCCATGGAAAGATAAATTCCGCCACAGTGAATTATTTTCCATGCATCCCGTAGAACTTGAGATCCTGATCACCTCTTGATAAGAAACCACTCTCTTATCTTTTATACTTTCCGAGATAGAACAACACGAAATTCGTATGGCGGCCATTTTGGTTTTTTTTTCAGCTCACTGCCAATTGCCTGAAGTTCCGAGTCTTTTTTGTTTCAGCAGTCCCCACCTAACTATAATAGCTTGTCCATGCTCCTTGACTGTCTTTAAAATCCTCAATCATCACCTCATTCCATATTTTTCTCTGGTAGTCATCCAAAAATCCGCGTCAAAGCACTTCATGTTTTACAACTCGTAGTCTCTTCAATATTCCCCATACATTTTCTATGGAAAACTAAATTCCGCCATTTTGATTTTTTTTCTATCCATCGAATAGACCTTCGGGTCCTGATCATTTCTCGCCAAGAAACCACTCTTCCAACTTTTATACTATTCGAGATGAACGCCGATGAAGTTTGTATGGCGGCCATCTTTTTTCCGCCATTTTGAATTTTTTTTCCGCTAACTGCCAATTGGACGACATTTTAAATGACATTTGGTCGAGCACCCCCCACCTATCTTAGATACCCTTGGCAGTGCTCTTCACCCGTCTTCGAAATCCTCAATCATCAGCTCTCTCCATATTTTTGTTCTTAATGAATTTTTCCCCTCTATACGAAAAGATCAGTAAAAAAATTTTTTTCATACAAAATTGTTCAGGAGAGGTGATCAATGAGTCAGTGAATCAGCACGAGCAGCTATAGGTATATACTAGTAGGGCGCGTGGGAGCGCGGGCCACATGTGGCCCGCGGGCTGTCTTCTCACCTATAAAGGAATCGCCGTCATCTCCATCGCCAATTGGAATCCGATTGGCAATGGGCTAAAAGAACTACCTCGGAGCACGGTCATGGATTTAAAGATAGTTAAGGGCTGTTTGAATAAAAAATACACTGAACATCATCCGATGAGGTTCAGTGTATTTTTTATTCAAACAGCCCTTAACTATCTTTAAATCCATGACCGTGCTCCTCAATCATCATCCAAATCGTAGACCATCATCTCTTCTCATACTTTTCATAGTTTTTCATAGGCCTTGTTTATTGTAGCATTCACATTTTCCATGGAAAAATAAATTCAACCACTTTGATTTTTTTCATTCATCCCGTAGACCTTGAGATTCTAATTATGTCTTGCAAAGAAATCACTCTCTTATCTTTTATACTTTCCGAGATAGAACAACACGAAATTTGTATGGCGGCCATCTTGAATCCGCCATTTTGATTTTTTTTCAGCTAACTGCCAATTGGATGACGTTTCGAATTACATTTGGTCGAGCACCCCCCACCTATCTTCGATACCCTGGCTGTGCTCTTCACCCGTCTCCGAAATCCTCAATCATCAGCTCTCTCCATATTTTTCTCTAGTAACTCTTCGAAAAACCGCATCACAACCTTACTTAATTACCAACTGTTAGTCTCTTCAACATTCCCCATACATTTTCTATGGAAAAATAAATTCCGCCATTTTGAATTTTTTTTTCTATCCATCAAATAGACCTTCGGGTCCTGATCACTTCTTGTCAAGAAACCATTCTTCCATCTTTTATACTTTCCGAGATATCGGCGAAATTCGCATGGCGGCCATTTTAAATCCGCCATTTTGAATTTTTTTTTAGCTAACTGCCAATTGCATGACGTTTCGAATGACATTTGGTCGAGCACCCCCCACCTATCTTCAATACCCTCCCCGTGCTGTTCACCCGTCTTCGAAATCCTCAATCATCAGCTCTCTCCGTATTTTTCCTCCGAATGAATTTTTTTCTTCTATACGACACCATTCATGAAAAAAAAAAATTTCATACAAAATTGTTCAGGAGAGGTGATCAATCAGTGAGTGAGTGAGTGAGTGAATCAGCACGAGTAGCTATATATATAGTAATAGTGATAGCATGTAAACTATTTTTCATACTCCTAGATGAGAAATAATTTATGTGGCATAACAACGTTGGACGGGTCAGCTAGTATTGGTATATAATATAGTGACCCACTTTAGGGGCTAACGCGTCTAATTACAGAGCATCGTTAATTCATGACCTCCGTAGACTCTGACTAGTACAAATGTTGTTCCCGAGCAATTTGTATTAATTATTCAAAGGGCTCGGGAGCGGAAAGGCTTTTATGATAAATTGAAATTAATTTTTCTCGGCGACATTTCGCCAAGGCCAAGTGGGAAGGCTGAATGCATAATGCAATGTTATATAATTACCGTAATGGAGAATACATGATGTAAATTGTAAATGTAATGTATAGAACTGAGAGGCATGTCTGCTAGACCCCCTACTGTGCCACTTACAGTTGATAAAGCTTCTGTTCATATGTTCATAATGTTATGTATTGTCTCCCATTTTTAGGGTAAAAACGGGTCCCTATTACTAAGACTTCGCCGTCCGGCCCGACCGTCCGTCCGTCTGTTACCAGGCTGTATCTCTTGAACCATTAGTTAGACACTTGAAATTTTCACAGATGATATATTTCTGTTGCCGCTATAACAACAAATACTAAAAAATAAAATAATTATTTAAGGGGGCTCCCATCCAACAAACTTGAAATTTTTTTCTTGTTTATTGATAATTGCAAAAGGTAGACGCTTACATTATTTACAGAATATTTAGTTGTATATGCAGTTTAAAAATAAATAGTTAAAAGAAAATAAATAAAATATTGAAGGCAGTCTCCCATCCCCTTAACATGATTTTATGCTCGTTTTTGAATTTTGGTGGGCAGAGGCGTTTTGGTTTAAATTGGTCTTGACGGCATAATACATTTCGATTCCCGTTAGCTGAGAACTAAATGTCTTTTATAGATAGGGTCGTCCTTTGCTTCCCTTAGGCGCGGTTTGCGAATCAAACTTGAATCCAATTTGACTCCCCCTGGTAATGTACGAAGGTATTTAAATACGTCAGAGGGCTGCGTGGGACAGGGACTGCCCTTTACTCTTAATAGGTATATATAGCAACTAAACATTTAACCGCATTAAGGCTTGCGCCCACAGCAGCCGTAACAGGCCGCAGTGTGTCGCATTTCACAATGAGGTCAAATATGAGTAGTGCTTTTGTAACCCGCTTGGGCAGTGTGTGAATATTTAACAATTTACTAACTGAGAAGTTAGTACAGGTTTATGTATGAATTTCGAGTCGACTCGATTCGCACAAACGAATCGAATCCCTCCATACATTTACAGCCAGCGCCATCTATTGATAGCCGTTACAAAAACCTCTACTAACCCATCAATTCATAAGTGTCTGTTGTGTGACTCTCCATAACATAAGTGTCTGTAAATTAGGCCTATGTGAACGGAATCCGAGGTATTTTGTTAGGTATCCACACACACTAGCGGTACACACACTACTACTAGTGCGTCAAATTCCTAAATTGCGCCAAAATGAAAATATGTGCGCTCTAAATATGTGCGCGGGTCCTTAGGCATCCATCACTGTCTTTTTGTTGATCGTAGGCGTCATAGAAGCAACACATCGTCATTCATGCGTATTATTAACGAATGGCGTAGAGGGTTTTAGAGTACGGTAAACCTACGCTGGAGTGTGGTGTAACCCACAAAGAGTGGCGTAGAGGGTGTTAGAGTACCGTAGACCCACGCTGGAGCGGTGTAGCCCTATAACTGAGTGATGACGTAGAGGGTTTTAGAGTACCGTATACCTCCTCTGGCGCGGTGTAGCCCTACAACTGAGTTGCGTAGAGGGTCTTTAGAGTACCGTAGACCCACACTGGAGCGGTGTAGCCTTATAACTGATTGATGGCGTAGAGGGTCTTAGTGGACCGTAGATTCGCGCTGGTGCGGTGTAGCCCTACAACTTAGTTGCGTAGAGGGTCTTTAGAGTACCGTAGACCAACGCTGGAGCGGTGTAGCCCAATAACTGATTGATGGCGTATAGGGTCTTAGTGTACCGTATACCCGCTCTGGCGCGGTGTAGCCCTACAATTGAGTTCCGTAGAGGGTCTTTAGAGTACCGTATACCCACGCTGGAGCGGTGTAGCCCTATATCTGATTGATGGCGTAGAGAGTCTTAGTGTACCGTATACCCGCTCTGGCGCGGTGTAGCCCTACAACTGAGTTGCGTAGAGGGTCTTTAGAGTACCGTAGACCCACGCTGGAGCGGTGTACCCCTACAACTGAGTTGCGTAGAGGGTCTTTAGAGTACCGTAGACCCACGCTGGAGCGGTGTAGCCCTACAACTGAGTTGCGTAGAGGGTCTTTAGAGTACCGTAGACCCACAATGGAGCGGTGTAGCCCTACAACTGAGTTGCGTAGAGGGTCTTTAGAGTACCGTAGACCCACGCTGGAGCGGTGTAGCCCTACAACTGAGTTGCGTAGAGGGTCTTTAGAGTACCGTAGACCCACGCTGGAGCGGTGTAGCCCTAGAACTGAGTTGCGTAGAGGGTCTTTAGAGTACCGTAGACCCACGATGGAGCGGTGTAGCCCTACAACTGAGTTGCGTAGAGGGGTCTTTAGAGTACCGTAGACCCACGCTGGAGCAGTGTAGCCCTACAACTGAGTTGCGTAGAGGGTCTTTAGAGTACCGTAGACCCACGCTGCAGCGGTGTAGCCCTACAACTGAGTTGCGTAGAGGGGTCTTTAGAGTACCGTAGACCCACGCTGGAGCAGTGTAGCCCTACAACTGAGTTGCGTAGAGGGTCTTTAGAGTACCGTAGACCCACGCTGGAGCAGTGTAGCCCTACAACTGAGTTGCGTAGAGGGTCTTTAGAGTACCGTAGACCCACGCTGGAGCGGTGTAGCCTTATAACTGAGTGATGACGTAGAGGGTTTTAGAGTACCGTCTACCCGCGCTGGCGCGGTGTAGCCCTGAAATTGAGTTGCGTAGAGGGTCTTTAGAGTACCGTAGATTCACGCTGAAGCGGTGTAGCTCTATAACTGAGTGGCGTAGATGGTCTTAGTGTACCGTAGACCCGCGCTGGCGCGGTATAGCCCTACAACTGAACTGCGTAGAGGGTCTTTAGAGTACCGTAGACCCTCGCTAGAGCGGCGTAGCCCTACAAAATACTCATATAATAATTTCATATTCGTCACTGTGGTGTGACTCTTTTTTCTAAATAGGCTTTTATTTTGCAGCTTTCCTATTAACTTCTTTCTATTTTTGACACATTGTTACTTTAATCACTTGCATCGTTAGAATGTTTCATGTAATAGTGCAGATTTCTATGTCAATTTGTTTTTGGACGGCCCTAGGCCTCTATGAGTGTAAGTGATCTAAGTAACTTCCTTGTAAGGTAAAGCATTGTAGTAATCAGTAATTGCGCATTTATAGGTACTAAGTTGAAGCATACTGTTTGCAATATCTCGCTGCACGAGAGACAATAAAACGGGGAATTAGACAGCCTTTGCGCTCTATTGCACTTACGGACTTTACACCAGGCCTGTCGGATATTGATATCAGTTATATTCGATATGTAACTGATATCAATATCCTATAGTTACTATCTTATAGTTTAAGACACCAAAAATAACGACATGAGTGTGACGCATTGATTAAAAATTTAAAGGATCAGCCCTTAGTGACGTCACGCATGTATTTTTAAGCTCCGCCCTGAAGCATCATTTTTAATCTGTCAAAACTACAAAATGGCGCTAATGTAAGCGACAACATTCAGTCAGCGGTACCGTAATGTTGCGCGTGGTAACGTCGCCATATTTGAGAAATTTTTGGCTTCAACATACGTCTCATATTTCTCGTACTCTTAGCGTAGCGTACGTCGTACCAAGTCTTCGATATCTTGTAAAGACGCGCTCACTAAAGCGGTGCCTTTTTCAAAAGTATTTAAGCGAGCGTTTGTAATCTCAGCGAGTCCGGGAAACTCTTTACGGTTTCGGCTCTGGTGACTTTGCATTTCATTCGGATGCCCCCGAGTTATGAAGTTTCTTACGGGAACGAAGTTTGTCGCAGTTTCGTATCTCCAATGGAGGGTATAAAGTTACCGATATTCGCCGTTAAAGCAACTGATGCCATTATAGATATCGCGGCTAATTTTGTAACAGCGCACAGTGGAATGTTACGCTTTGATTTTGAGGGAACATTTAGATGATACATAAAACCACTGCTGGTTATTATTATCTCGAAATCAGTCTAGGGACAGATTGACCAGATTGTGTCTGAAGGAAGATTTTTTCTGTTATGTTACGATGTAATTGTGTCCGTAGCGAGTTGCCAAGCGAGATAATTTGCGATAAGGCAAACGCGTGTGTCTCATATCTGATGAACCAAACGTCGATGGACGCTGAATTTATTTATTTTACAGGGAACCTTGATTTTCATTCAGGGTTAATCGTGTAAAGAACCGTTTTTCAAGTGGGAGTCAAACAGTTTAAAAATAACCTTTCCAATTATGAAAAAATGTGTTACAAAAAAAGAACGCGACGATTAGCGTGTATAAACGTGCGTTTTAACTTTTTAATTTACGCAAAATACGTAAGTAATGAGCCGACGAATCAGAGGACGCGCGCTTCGAACGGCTATCGAATTAAAATTAAATCCGCGCCGCTGGTTGGTCGAGCGCGCTCGGCTGGCGAGGGGTGGGGGGAGCTGCGATCAATACAGTGACTTACGTAAGCAGTCGGCGCCTCGTAGCCTGTGCACGCATTGTTAGCTTGCGAACTCTGGAATGGAATGAATAACCCCCTTCGCACACAGCTCTTAAGCGTAGTCGTATCGTAAACGTATCGTTATGACGCTACGCAAAACAATCGTATCGTAGCGTCATACGCCTCTACGTAAACCAATCATATTGATTTACGTTGTTTGTCTACGATTCTCTGCAATACCGCTTCGTCTGCGGATGTTTGAACATGTTCATGCTCGTACTTTAGGGTTAGTACAGGTTTTTGTACGAATTTCGAGTTGACTCGCATCATATGAACGAATTGAATTCATACATTTACAGCCCACGCAATCTTTGGAATTCCCTGATATGCAGCTGTCAATAGATGGCGCCGACTGAAGTGTATGGAGGCATTCGATTCGTAAGTGCGATGCGAGTCGACTCGAAATTCGTACAAAAACCTGTATTAACCCCTCTGCTCTCGTCGTGCGAGCGGATTACGCTTACGTGTGCGAGCCGTGTGCGAAGGGCCTTAAGTTACCCCAATGGTTCATACGTCGTAGTTACACTTTATAAACGCCTGGGAATTATTCACCCACCCCCCTTTGTTGAACTTTATGATGTTTGGTAAAACGGTTACCTTGTATTCCTCGAGGAACGTGGAATATTCTAGTAAGAGTTTATTAAAGCGGTGATAAAGGGTGTGCTATTTTCATATCACAATATATTGGGAGTAAGTAGCTATTCGTAATTTATGTCGTTTAACGTTGGAATTTTTCAGTTCTAATGAAAAATAATTCTTTGCATTATTCTCAACGTTGCTTAAGTTGAATATTTTTTCCGAAAATATGAAATGAATAAATATTTCTTGAATAACTTGCTGATGCCCGCGGCTCCGCCCGTGTGAATATTGGAGTTTTCACAAATCGCTTGGGAACCATGGATATTTTCGGGATAAAAAATAACCTATGTGTTCATCCAAGGTACAACCTATCTATGTTTCGAATTTCAGCTAAATCTGTTCGGTAGTTGCGGCGTGATTGAGTATCAAACATCCAAACAAACTTATTGTAATAATACTGCGTTCTTGTTCATTATTTGGTTGGAACAGGCTGGTAAATGAAACAGGACTTAATATTACGAATTCTGATGGTTTGTAAGATACAATACGTGAGGTTTGGGCAGGTACAATATAACGCAGAATATCAATAAGTTTGGAGAAGCCCATCAAAAAACTTTGCGAATGTCTCATCCATCATTGTCTTCGTTGTGTAAACATATAGGTATTATTAAAACTTTGTAATGGAAAAATGACTCCCAAAGGAATATATATAACATACTTTTACTTAAACATACTTTTATTTGCTAAGTTGAAATATTTGAGTTGTGTTAGGTCAGCTTAAAGTTTTAATGTAAAATAGACTACGTATCTTTTCCACTCCCATGTTCTACAACGTAATTTCATATAAGGAACCTTTTCGTTTTAACCAGGAATTTAACCACCGTGGCTGGACAACGCAGTTTAAATTCTTATTGCCATTTTTAGAAGCTACGAGGCTGAGAAAGGGCAAAACCACGTCTGCTGGTCCGACTTGCATAGGTTAAAGTTTCAATTTGAAACACACGCATCATCTTTTCCACTCCCCACTTTTTAAAAAGTAATAATAAGAATCAATGGGATTCGTTGCCTTCTTCATTCTAGAACCAGGCTTCTGTGGAAAGGGCAAATCACCGTCTGCCGGGCCTGTGGCAGGATAAAATTACAATGTATATAAAAGTCGCATAAACGTTATACTATATTATATTCCCCGGGAAAGTTTTACAACGCTATGTCAGCGAGGCGACCGCGGTCCGCCGTGGTAGTTAAATTTATGGCCTTCGCGACCCTCTTTATTCTAGAAGCTGTGAGGCTCGTTTACGAGTGCTCTCAGATTTATTGCCTTGCCTAGATCAAATTCTAGCCTTTATTTTGTTATGGTAGGCAGGCTTATAGGGTGCTCAAGTTGCAACTCAAATCTTACAGGGTGTTCAAATTGCAACTAAAACTAAATCAAAATTACATAGGCTTAACTTACAGTATGAAATTTCAGCCTCTACCGCCAAGTTCGGGAAGCTGTTTTTTCACCGAAAAGAACTCTAAAGAACCTCGACCTTATTCTTTAAAAAAAAATTAAAGTGTTCACATTTTTTGTTGTACATACATCAGACATCAGTCTATAATAGCATCTTGTGAGCAGACAGAGACTGTGACTTCTTGAGAGTTCACAAGTTACTAAAACTCTACAATTAGTATACACTACGTATCCAGGGTTGCATCATCTATATGGCTCAAAACACTATTAAGTATACATTAAAGCTTTTATATTAATTTCAATGTTTGTATGTATATTCGAGTCACTGATTTGAAATTTGCATACACCTATAACATTGTTTGGATGACAGTCCAATATGGCGTACGGCCCAAGATGGCGGACTAGTACTTTAGTCTTTATCAGAATATGATACGAGTATCAAACGAAACGGTATTTTCTCAGAAAAGAATAATTAAAGTACGTTTTTAAATGTTTTTTACTACTCATTTACTTCTATAAGTGATATCTTTCTTTTGGCATTAGCTAGTTTAATTAAAGTTAGTACCTATAAAATCAGAACACAGATCTAGTTCAGCCCCTACTTTGATTTAAGTCTCAGGTCTCGATTTATCGCTGAACTTACGTTCTAAAAAACGTTTTGTTGATATTGCTTTTGTTGGACCTTTGTCACTATTCGTATTTCGTAGGGTTTGAGCTTTCTTGTGGAGCGTTTCTTTGAAGTTGTTCCTTTCAGCATTTCCAATATCGATTTATGGTGATGGAAAATTCAAAGGAAAAAGTGGAACCATATTTTCTATTAATTAAAAGTTCCTGTTTCTAAAAAAATAGTCGTAGACTTCTCTAGAACTTTCACCTTTGTGATCTTACAAGAGCTTGGCTAACTCTGCAATTAATTCTGAATTTTGTTTATTAGGCAATTTTCTTATTTGATATATTTTCCTAAAGTTTTGTTGAGGATAATCGTGCATAGTACGAGTAAAGTGTGATATTTAGTACAGTTAGTTACCTAGTAGAGTGAAGAAGTGTAGAAATTAATGAAAGCGAGCGAAAGCCATCTATGGACAGTCACTGACATGCGGTTGTCAATAGATGGCGCTGGCTGTAAATGTATGGCGGCATTCGATTCGTTTGTGCGATTCGAATCAACTCAGAATTCGTACAAAAACCTGTACTAACCCTTCTGTTAGCACTTTACAATGGAACGGGAACAAAGTTAAGTGACTTTTTAAAAGAATAAGGACCATAAAAGGCAGTGAAGTTGTGATCAATCTCGTCTGAAACTTCTTGTCTTGAGAATATCGTAATAATCAACCACTTTCGCGAAGTTGCCGAGATGGAAACTCGGATCAGGAATACGGGCTCAACGCGCAAACAACTTTATGGCTGCAAAAGGATACCTATTCAGTTTATTCATTGAACAGTATCCTGTAGCCAGACTTTAATTTCCTGCAAACATTGGTGTAACACAAAGCGTGGACAAAAAATACGTCAGTATATCTATTTTTGGTTAAGCAAAAAAATCTGAAGTTATACATACATTCACTGAAAAGACCGGAACAAGACGGATAATAGAAAACCAAATTATTTAATAAACTAAATACAAAGTACTGAAACTCTGCGTTATAGTCTAACTTTAACAGACAATTATGAGTTGAAAGCTAAGTTAAATACCCGCATTAAGTTAATTTTCTGCCGCTTAATTTATAATGTGCAAATCTCCTTTTAATTTTCTTACTTTAAACTCGATAGGTTTGTTTACAAAAAAATATCATTGATTTTCAATTACACGCCTAAAATACATCATATTGATTAAAAAAAAACCTTGTGTGTTTGAAACGATTATAACTACTACTACCTTAAAAATAAAGCCATCCAGCCGTTGCAAGATACGAGGTAATTAATTGACATTACATTTGCTTACAAACATACAAGATACGTGCAAAAACCTATCTGCGTTGTTGGTAAGTCATCGTTGAAATAGTGCAATGGACGATATTGCGTCAGTGGTTAAGTGCGAGAGAGACGACAATGGCTCATCTAAAGGAAACTCGATAGCATTACATTTTCTTATGACATCGATAAAGCCACCGGTTTATTTGAACGTCATTCCCCCGGAGATTCAATTTTCTATTGTCTTACTGAAATCGTGGAAAGTATTGACATTTTATTGTTATTGGCTAGTAGCTCACCCGCCCCTTCTTCGCTTGTGCAGGAATAAATGAAAATTTTCTTCTTTCCTTGGCTGCGTCTAGGAACCTCACAGCACTTTAATTTTTATGCGTAATATGAAAAATCACTTGTTCATTCATTCATTCATTCACTGACTCATTATTGCCCAGCCCAAACCAAGAAAGCTGAAATGCATTGAGGTATAATGACCACAAGGGATAAGAAAGATTTTTTGGAGATTTTTGAAAATTATATAGATTGTTTGCAGCGATAGAGACGCCGATATATGATTTGTTTATTTTTCTCCATTTCTAATGTTTTCTAATTTGTGGGTGCAATAAAGTGTTTCTTCTTCTTCTTATTCTTCCCATGGGATCAGGGGAAGCAGGGGCGATTCGGCTAATTGGTATCAATAAATACTTGTGTGCGACGAAATGAATAACGTCTAGCATTGACTGTGCACAGTACACACACACACACACGTACGTTCTCTAACACTGTATCAGATTCTTTATTGCGCCGCGGACATCCGGTCACTCTGTATCCCGGAACATCCGATGTGTATAGCGCTGCGAGGCGTTGGGAGACGCTACTTTAATAATGACGATCTTTTTACTACTGAATTTATAAACAACTAAAATATTATTTGAACTAAAATCTTAATATATATAAATTACGCGTCACGTTGTTTGTCCGCGATGGACTCGCTAAACTACTTAACAGATTTTAATCAAATTTGCACACCGTGTGCAGTTTGATCTAACTTAAAAGATGCATAGCTTAAATCTCAATTTATCTATTTTTGTATATCCCTAATGGCGAAACAACGTTTTCCGGGTCAGCTATTAATGTGTAATAAGTAGGAGAATGTCTTTTTAGTCTCATCATTATTTTGTATACAGTTATAAAAGAAATTTCTCTAACTCTATTAGAATCTTTCATTCCGTTGCGGATATCCTGCCACTTCGTCTCCGGTAACATCCGGCGTGAATAACGTCGCGAGCGGAGGCGTTACTACCCTAGTTTAATAATAAAGGTCTTTTATACCACCACTTTATCCTCTAACTCCTAGTTGCTGTTAAAAACAAACTAAAAATAATAACAAGCTTGTTTACCATTGCGCAAATTAGTCACTTGTACGATAAAATTCTGTAACAAACAATTTCCAAAGTAGAACAGTTAAGATTATTAAAATTATTAAATAAATTTTGTTTTATCATCAAAGGGTATATTATCTTCAGCCCTATTCTGAATTTTAATCCACCCAAGCGTGACTGGGATTCGAAGCTTCTACGCGGCTTAATTTGAAAACATGTGAAAATTTCGTAAAAGGTGCCGCCTATTCTTAGCAAATGTTTCCGTAAAATGTTTATTAATTAATAATTAAATAAGGAAAACAACCACCATTTCGAATTCAGTTTGAAAAAAACTGTGCCAAACAAAGCAGGTTTGAAAAAACCGGCCAAGTGCGAGTCGGACAAAAAATCACATTTGATTATACTAAAAACGGAAAAAATCACGTTTGTTGTTTAGGGGCTAGGAGGATATGTTTTTCTTTTTAGTATAATAATACGTTGTTATAGCGGCAACAGAAATACATAATCTGTGAAAATTTCAACTGTCTATCACGGTTCAAGCGATACAGTCAGGTGACAGACGGACGATGGAGTCTTAGTAATAGAGTCCCGTAAATTTTTCCTTTTGGGTTCGGTACCCCAATAAAAATGAGGTAAATAGGAATATAATATTACAATATGAAAATTAATATAATCAATATAATACAAAACATTCATTCCCAGTTCTAACAGCCAATAAAGCTAGCGTATAGTAATCCAATAAACAAGAGATAGATAGAACCTTCACGAACAGAACATAACTCGTTAAAGCAGGTAGAGAGAAACAAAAGAAGATATTGAAACAATCATTTGTAGAGACGCTGCAAAAGCTTCAGAGCAAAAGCAATTATTACAAAGTGCAAAGAGAAGTTATTCGGGAAATAAACTTGAAAGACACGTACATTGGCACACTTATCTTAACGAGTTACGTAGTTTATGTTTGTATGAACGCGGTACATTATGCTACTGTTAGGAATAGCTGAAAAATGGAATTTCTAATACTATCACACAGAAGATAGAACTAAAATGAGTAAATAACCTACTGGCAAAAATAAGAATCGATGCTAAATACGAAGACTGCAATCAAAAGACCGCGATAACAGTAGATAAGAGAAGGCCAGGACACAAAGGGCTGTGATAATATTTATAATGACAAGATCCAAGATGCTTAGAATGCAAACGAACTCCTAGATCGTTGGAACATTGATTCACTATTCACTAACTGCGCCTTTACCATCAATATAATTATTTCGTTGTTTTGGCCCCATCTTCTAGCTTAGTCAAGCCAAGGCCAAGGCACACTTATCCCACATATTCACCAACTTTTAAGTCTTAAATCAATTCCCAATCAATCAATCTTTCCGAGCATACATATAATTTTCTAGTCAGTAAATTTTTAAGGCATACATTCGTCTCTAATTGCATCGAATATAAAAACCAATTGGTATTCTAAACGCCCCACTGATGCATGATCAAAGTTTGATTTTTGATTTCAACTTTCATTCGTACTAAAACAAATGATACTACTAATAGTGCCATCACTCATCATAATTACCCATAATAACTTTAAATTGTAAATACGGATTTTTTATATAATTTGCATTTTTTGCATTCGACCAAAAAATGCAAATTATATACCTTAAAAAACCTTTTCTGATAAAAGACCTTTTTCTGAGCAAAATGCAATTTGGTCCATAAATGGGCAATACAATTAATTAAACCACTGGCTGTGATTAATGGGTATTTCAATTTGAACTTAATTTCTCGATTATATCGTTTTACGTTGTTACTGCACATATTTTCGATTGAACTTAAAATTTCCTATGAAAGTTTCGTGTATTTTCCGTCGATCAATACCGTGGATGACCCAGAAAAGTTGTGATTACTGAGCAGTTTTGTTTGCCAAAGGACAATGGCTGCAAATCCTTGACGCGTGCCCCATTTGTGAAATCGGTTAACGAGCATGACGCAATATGCAGCATCATGTCTGATATGGTTACTACTTACTAGTATTCGTGTTAAGTTTATTTTCTATGTGGGCACTATTCACTAACTAATATTACATAGTTCTTTTGGGAAGTAATGATAAAATCGAACAAATTATTGAAAGCCTGGATCTGCTTACTCGGTATTTCTCATATTTTCAATCATTTCAATTTCCAGAAAAATTTCTTCGTACCAACGCAATCTTCAACGTTAATCCTAAAATGTAATACATATTTCATTTCGCTTCTGAAGACTTTTACTCGCACTGAATAAATTTGCCTTAGCATATAAATCATTTTTGTCATATTCTGCATTTCAAAAACCTTTTACGTGATAAAATGATAATACATTTTTCTCTTATAAAATTTCTGTACAATATATGTGAAACATATTAAATGAAGCAGACGTTTCGCCTCCAGTTTTCAGTTACCAACCGAACAATTTTACGTGAAAGAAATAAGGTAGTGGTTCCTTATTAATTATGCTTCATACGCCCCTCTTATCGGAAAGTGAGAAGCTTTGTCGCAAATAAGATTTGCGGCAATGTGATTCCAGCATTCGATACATTTACATCTTTAATCATTTGTGCGTTAATTTATTCATATTTTATTTTGTTTTTGTTTTCTTATTCAATACAATTTCATCGTTCGTTTGTTTAGTGGTGTCACCATGGTTGTAATGGTAGATGTTCTTCATCTCCTACCATGCATTTGTTCAATTTTTGCTAAGCGTATCGGCAATTTTCTGATATTTTGTATCATGGTCTAAAAGGTATAGCCTGCTTGCCGATTCAAGATAGATATAATCATCGCGCAGTTTTACTAGACTTCCAAAAAACGATTTAATTGCTTCTAAAAAACCCACTACACGGTAGAGCATTAAAATTGAAATGTTATATCAGCAGCATTGTGTATACATGTATAACATTTTCAATGATCAGCTACAGTGAATCCCTCCGAAGCGTATTTAATACCCGAGGCTGGTTGGCTGCCAATTTATACAGGCTTTAGTGCTTTAGGCTTTTGTGTCACTGGAAATTACGTTCCATATCTGCCGTTCTCTTTGTGCTGTGATTTACCCGCGTTGATTTTAATGAGCACCTAAATGTTTTAACATGTCTAAATTTTACATATAATATAGCGATTAGGAATCTATGTTTGCGTAGTGTTAAAGAAAAGTACTGACTTCTTCAGCTGAGCTCAATTGTATCCTGAATTTCGCAGAGAGGAATTGAATTTTTTCGCATTGGATTCCCTTTATTATGTTGACAATGAATAAAGATTTTTTGAAATGTATATGAAATTATCCGAGTAATGTGGTAATGGCACGCGGAAGCAATTTGCTGATTCCTTGCCGAATCAACATGAGGTATTAGATTTGGGTGAGCGAAACAGTGACAGGATATACACATTACACATATCTCAATGAACTATTGTTTCACTCTTTACATTGAAATATTGTATGGACCCATCCTCCTAAGCTTCTGATTTCTAAGATTTGAAAGAATACAACATTACGTCGTGAGAAGTGACACAACTTATCAAACGCCTTTGCAAGGTCCAAACATACTATAAGAACTATATTCTTTTGATTCTTTAGGTATAAACAAAATTGATTCAACACGATTTAGACGACATTTCCTTTGAAATTTAACTCAAAAATAAGTCACCAAACGGTTGAACAAACTTCCTAAGAAACGCATCGGGCGCCAGCAGAAGTCTTACTGGAGCCATTACCAAGTTTGTGCCGCCATTTATATCAATTATTATTGTTGTTTCGGGAACAATGTGAGAGGCAAGTTTTTGTGCGAGTTAATTAATTTCAGTTATTAAGGAAATCCGATTATGGGAGAAAGGAAAAACTCATACAAAAGAATAATATTAATATTGTGCTGCCATCAGAAAATATTACTTTTAGGTAGGTTATTGAAAAACTTATTGCTCGTGATGCTTTCTTTCATAATTCTAAAAATCTATACTTATAATAAAACTGTAAAGGGTCGAATTCTGTACATTGAAAATATTTCGAAAATTTTTGTTGGAGGACACTATTTAGTCGATACTGAAGCCAAAACTGTAATTTGTTTAATTTTTGTCTGTCTGTCTGTCTGTCTGTCTGTCTGTCTGTCTGTCTGTCTGTCTGTCTGTCTGTTTCACGACCGGGCATCACGGCTAATCCGCTGGATGGATTTAAATGAAACTTGACATGATTATAGTTCATACCCCGAGGTAGGACATAGGATACTTTTTGTCCCGAAATTCATCATGGTTTCCCTGGAAGACGGCATCAAAGACCAAACGTTTTTTAGTTATAATTCATTAACGCGTTGTCCGATTCCATTCATTATTTTTTTGTTAGAAAGGAGGTTCTTTAGAGATTATTCCATACAAATCTTATCATCATCACTTTTGTAGTTCAGAAATTACAGACATCAGAACCTTTAAGTTCAAGTAGGTAGGTGACTTGAAACTCGGAATGCACAAAGAACCTAGGGCTAGGACGTAGGGCTCAAGTAAGCCTGAAGTACCCTTACAGCCGTAAATAAATAGGCTTAGCAGGAGATTTTGTATGGTTTAAAATTTTTCACTTTTAGGGTGAACAAAAATCATGTAACTGGCGTCATCGCTACGTTATACCGTATAGCGCCATCTCTACAATTTATGTGGAACTTGAATGTAAAACTCTGAGATAGTACTACCGAATTTTTTTAAATAAAAATTAACTGTCATGTTATTTACTGTTTCCTGACTTTATATTAAGATGGCACTGTTAACACATGAACAGATTTAAACTTTATCATCCGCAATATGGAAAGGGTAAGATAATGGTTCACAAATATTTTTAACTCTTAGGTCTTATCGATCCTAACCGACTGACTGTCATCTAAGGTCCTTTTATACGTAAAGAAATATATGGCCATTGTCCATTCTGATGTTTTGAAGCAAAGATTTTTAAAAGACTTATATTATGTTGGGCTGGGGAATATTGTTAGTAGAGTAATTTATCCCAGTGGTACCTACCCGGCCGAACTCTGAAAGAAGAGTTCTACCACCAGTACAACTTTTCACATGGTTTAATAATATTTGACATATTTCGTGGTTTCAGAATAAAAATCACAATGAAAAGGACGATTTTAACTATCGATATTTCGATACATTGGTACAAGTCGTGGTCACGTAGTGACCACGACCTGTGCCACTGGGTCGAAATATCGACAGTTAAAATCGTCCTTTTGATCTTTCAACTACGTATTAATGAAACTTTATTTAGTTTTCAAAATCACCACAAGATAACCCGTGCAAAGTAAGAACAGGCTTCTGTACAACATCACACCAGAATCCCGCGAAAAATCAAGGAATTCCAATAGGAAGGTATATTATGCAAAAAAATCGTAATTCACGCGGGCAGAGCCGCGGGCAACAGCTAGTCTTAAATATAAAAGAAAAATCCTGGAATTAGATTCACTAATTATATTCATAACAGTTTATAAATATGTTCGGTGTATAGATATGTATGTTTATTCAGATGAGGGCGCGCGTTTTAGATGAGGCGCGGGGAAATGTACCTGCACAGACGGCCGCTATTTTGGGTCAATTTAATCGCTCACTATATCGATTTGTAATTTGTTTCCTTCAAGCTATAAATAGCTCAATTATTTAAAATAAAATTACAAACACAGATTTTGATGAGTCATCTGTTTAATACTTTCCGATCTCTCGTCTGATTTGAATGCTTCCACAGTACATCACAACATGCAAATGGTTAAAGGTAATATCATTTTGACACAATTATGTTCCTGATGATGAATTTCTATGCAAGTCCATAATGACTCCGTTGCTAGGCGCACTGAAAAGGACCTGGGGTTAAATGAAACCTTGCCAGTTGCCGCAGCTCATAAGCTGAAAAGAACGAAAAATAACGGCAAATGTAGGCGACACGGGCGCTATTGGGGAATTGGAAAACATTTCCCGCTAATGAAAACGTATCACTGTTTCAGACTAGCTACGAATAAAATGAAAAACAAGAGTTGGGCTCAATGATATTCACTATACCTTTTCAGGACTTTTTGGTGACTAACGCGAAGGAAAATTTGAATATCCATCTTATGTCCAAAAATAATTTATGTTAAATTTTTATAACGAATAGGGCCAACCTGGATATAGGATAGGTTGTTAATTTCGATCGGTAGACGACCACATCTCTTGTGTGGATTGCCACAACTCACAAGGTTATTTACTGTCCACTTTCTACTGACTTCAGATTCCAATAAAAATATTTAATAACTTTCCAAATAATGCTTATAATATGTCTGTTACATAAGACGGTCCCTTCTCGAAGAGGTGTATCAGGGTTGTTTATTGCCTGCTCCTATTGATAAAATGACGGATAGATTACATAATATTTTTTCAATGAAATACGTGTTTTTTCAGACTTGTACAATATACCTGTCCTTTATATAAGACGATCTTTTCGCCCAGACCCAGGCGGTTTGAACTCGCCAAAGAATGTTTGAGCAGCCATTAAGACGACACCCCTCTCCGAACTGGTGTTCTGTGTCACAGAGATTGTTTGATTTGGATTTCTAGAAAAAAACACACTTAGAAGTAGACTAGGTAACAAAAGGTTTTATTTTAATCCGCGTTTCTTCAAACTATACAGGGCGATTTTTCCGCCAACGCATAACGGGTTGAACTCGCCATAGAACGTTCGAACAGCGATTAAGACGGCCCCTCCCTCCCCTGAGGGGGTGTCTCAGGGTTGTTTATTATCTCCTTTATTGACCCGCCTCATTCTACGTCCCGTGTAGCGAGTTTTATTTGCTCAGTCGTTTAAATAAAGCTGACGCTATGTTCACGTAATATAACCCAGAGGAGTTACACAGGAGTTAGTACAGGTTTTTGAACGAATTTGGAGTCGACTCGCATCGCACAAACGGTTCGAATGCCTCCATACATTTACGGCCAGCGCCATCTATTGACAGCCGCATGTCAGTGACTGTCCATAGATAGTCCAACAGCGCAAAACAAATCAATCTGTCCTACTAATTTAACAATTGCTACCATGCTTGAGAAGTAAAGAGTTCCCGTGTTCTCAATGGTTTGTGGATCTTGTCGATGTGGACATATGACAGTAGGCAAAATACTACCTATCTATCTATGGTATACTATAGTTGCTAGAGATAGGACGTAACAGTTCAATTCAAAATTGAAATTTACCTATAACATAAAAATTTGTAAATTGTACTAAATCGGTGTCATTCTTTGATTTTTTTTTTTAATTTTCATAGGCGTCATTTTTATGGTTGGCCAAAATCCAATTGCCTATGCCAATAATGGGTACCAAACTTTCATGAATGTGTCTGCGAAATTCTTTGAAATCGTTCTTAAAATCCCCAGATTGCCAAAACTGCGTACGGACAGCACCATCATTGATATTGCTTGGCACGTAAAGACAATTCAGCAGACAAACTTTAAAGCCGAGTAGCTATCAAAAAGTCGATGAGATGAGAAAATTTGAACAGAAATTGGCTGCTTAGTCCAGCCACAAACCACCATCAGAATAACTTTTTAAAATTGTATTTTTTTTACTTTTTCGTCGTTATTCCAGACGAACAAGATGGGAACCATGGATAAAAAGTAACTTGTGAATGTATTCATGGTATAGTCTGCATGCATTCCATATTCCAATCATTCCAGTAAGTTATCGTGATCGGGTATACCTAAAGGAGTAGCAAAAACATACACATAAATGTACATAATTACAAATTTATGTTAAAACTGTTGTCTGCGATATACGCGAAGGTTTTGTCTCTTTAACCTTCCTGTGGAAACTAATCCCTGAAAAAATAAGCCTATATTTCGTTGTCCAATGTCCGAATTGTCCATGGTCTCTTAAAATTTCCACGCAAAAAAGCACGTGTATCCATAGTTTTATATAAGCTAACAAACGACTCGCGCGCTTACATAATGTGGTTTTCGTGCACGAATTCAACCAACCCACAACTCGAATTCAACTCCAAAAACAATTGCAGTTCTAAAATGAGCAATTTGGAGTCGATATTGACTGTGAGGGTGCATTGAAACTGTCCTTTACTTTGTTACTTAAGCTACGCGGACCATTGCAGATTCGAAAAGGCTTGTGAAAGAAACTTTTGTGTTTATAATGAAAATATATAAAGCAGTGGAGTTGGGAATTGGAATAAATTATTTCTATTTTAATCAAATGCTCCCAAATTCATCGAAGTGATCGCCATTTTCGAAGGATTAATTATATCGGGAACTGTGAGTATTCTTTTTATCACGACTATATTATTTTACCTGGCTCCTTAATTTTGGGTCTACCATTGTCTCTTTTGTTCCCTATGCGTATTTATAGCTCAATCTGGGATATAACATTACGATATGGCGATGATTATTAAAGATGATTTAGTAATCAGCAATCCTTTAAGAAAGAGACCTATTTCAAGAGTTTAGGACCCTATAACTAGAAGAGTAACTGAAGTGATACTGGAGTTTCTAAACTACAGATCAGACAGCGTAAAGGGTAAAAATACTACGTACTCGTAGTAGCATGAAAGCATGCTGGTTTCGAGCAACTAGCATGTGTACGAAGTGGCTGCTAGTAATGAGCTTGCTTATTGGCAATTGCTCAAATTGTTTTTAGCATGCATGCTCTAATAGTGTGCTTTTTAGGAGCATGTGTGTGTGTTTTTTACGAGTAGGAGCTGTACCTTAAGTCTGTTTCTGAAAAATAAGGTACCTAAAATAGTCGCAGCTAAATTCGTGTGCTATTTTCCATAATAATACGACAATAAACAAAGTTAAGAGCTTTTTAGCATAATCCGATATTCATGTAAATTTGGCCATGCCAGATTACATCATGCCGCATGGGGGCGCGGCGTGGAATATTTGACAATAATTTAATTGAGCTCCGACGGAACTCGCTCACATTTAGCAGTATTTAACTTTTTGGTAAATCCCCTTTATTAGGACAATATTTGGGCGACCGATTTTGTCCGTTTCAACGGTATAGATCTCACTAGACTTCTATGGAAATAGGAACGGTCCTTATTAATACTTTTTCGAACATCATCAAAAACTTCTTCAATACTCGTGAGCAAACCATAGTTGGAAATAAAAAATCACAATTTTAAGTATTTAACTTTTTGGTAAATCCCCTTTACATATTATTAGGACAATATTTGGGCGACCGATTTTGTCCGTTTCAGCGGTATAGATCTCACTAGACTTCTATGGAAATAGGAACGGTCATTATGAATACTTTTTCGAACATCATCAAAAACTTCTTCAATACTCGTGAGCAAACCATAGTTGGAAATAAAAAATCACAATGTTAATGTTGGGTTACAAATTACTAACTTTAATAATGGTAAATTATTGCTTTAATATAAATTACATATCTTAATATTATGCTTGAGCCCAGTTCATATACACAGGGTTTAGCGGAAAAGTAATTACTAACTGCTAACCTGGCTCCGAAATGGATCCCTTCGGAAATCCGCGCTGTCGCCTATCTGCCTCTACAGGCAGATTTCATTAACATTGATTGACTCGCGAAATTTTTATTAAGAACCACACCTGTTTTAATTTGATTAACTTTTAATGATTTATGTGTTCCTTTACTAAAGTCTTCATTTACTACCAAAATTAGTACTGACACCTTCATTGTTTTACCACTGTTATAGACCTGCTGCCAGAATGGTTTATTTTATAGTAACAACAAGAAAGTACTAAAGTTAATCGCAAATTAGAAAACATGGAAAATCCAGACTATAAGTAGGTATACGGGCAACGTACTACATACTGTACATAAAATTTCTCGACGCTGGCTGAAGCCAGAAATCCATTATTCATGCATAAAGACTGGATGTCCCATTTACAATCTCGGCTGTGGTAATGTAAGCTGCTTATGTATTGAGAAATTACTCATACAGATATTGTGCAGAAGAAACAAAGAACGCGAGATATGTAACCACGATTTACTTGCATTGCAATGTCATACGATGCACTGCAATGCGCTCGACATCCTGAGATTTTTTTTATTCCACTTTAGCTCCTCTTTTCCGAGTAAAAGGTATTGGACGAAAAATAATTCGCTTGTCCATTCTCGTTAGTAAAACACATAGCTACAAAATTCTTTCACAGCCTCGCTCAAATATAAAGCGTATAAAAGATAACAATATAAAAGAGTCCACCGCCAGTTGACACGGGTCGTGAAATTTAAAAGCGCCTTTTGTTCCTCTCCCTTTGTAACTTTCAACGCTTTTACGCTATTTTTGTTACTTTTCATTTCGTATATTTTTAGTGTCTCAATACCTCACGAGACTTTTTAGTTTTATTGGTAATCCTAAATTGCAACGGCCTCAAGGATGGCTTCACAAGACAAAACATTTGAAAAAATGGTTTCACGGGACATTTATGCTTTAATTGTAAATAGATACCGTCAATCGTCATCTGCAATGGCCCCACGGATGGCTTTAAGAGACAAAACATATTTTGAAAAAGTGCCTTCACGAGATTTTTATGTTTTATTGGTAAATTGGTAAACTGGTTTCGCCATCCTATACATTGCAACGGTCCCATGGCTATTTGGTTCAATAGCTCTTTCCAATAGCCTCCAAACCGTATTACCAGACCAGCGTTGCTAAGTTGGCATCAAATGTACTGTTATGGTGTAGGTACTGAAATTAAAACCAATTATTATTGCCCAAGGGACAGAAGCACCAGACACCGCTTGTTAAGTATTACAGCCTTAAATAAAGATAGGAAAACAGCTGGGCCACCATGCATTAGATATGTTTCTGATCTTCATTTATGTTAACCTTGCGACAAAACGAATGCCCGGATCGATTGGAATTCGTATTTACCGTCAGGTCGGCCTCACCCGGCGTTTCGCAAAGACGGATTATCCTGGCTAAGATCTATTGCCGGTGGCGGTGACGTATTTCAGTCGATGTTACATTGCGGCGCATTTTTATTGAAATTTTTGTCAGGCCAAGTTACTTCTGAATAAGTAACGCTTCGAAAGAAGTAACCGCTGAATGTAATATTCTTAAGTTAGGTACTTTCATTACATGAGGTTTGCGTACAAATTCAGTGACATTATACAGGCGAAATATAATTCGTGCTGTTGACGCATCTGTTACATAGGGAGTTGAAATATCGCATAGAGATCCTTCCATACTGTTCGACAAGAGATAAGGAAGGATTAAATTTTTTAAAATACCCATGGAATCATCCAGGCTAGATATAAATAAATCGAAATGAATTCAGAAGTCGTTAGTTGATACCAAGCAAACAGTTTTACTATTTAGTGATTCTTACATTCTGTCAGGTAAGCGATGACTTTTGAAGAAAGAAAGAAACGATTATTTAGACTCGGAAATTCCAATACTCTAGTTCTGTGAGAATTCTAGACAAAAAATGAATCTCGTTAGCGTCAGACGTGCCATCGATCCAGAATTTTCCATTGAATGTAACGTAAACAATGAAAGCACTCCGGGGGCCACTCAAGCAACTAGATATACATTAGCGGAGGTCAATAGCGGCCGCATTAATCTGCGTTTACTCCACCCAACACGCCCCGAATATATTGCCCCCTGGCCCCAACCATTGGGCAAATGGGATTAAGTGATAGCCGTAAATTGCGACTGACGCCACTACGTGTGGTCTAACCGAGATTAGGACCGGCGACTATGTAGGAGTGGACATTATTATTATTTGCCAACACTACTTCGGCAAAGTGGTAAGTTTATAAGTCCATGGTAAATCGATGATAACAATAGTGTGCAATATCGGATGAACCCTGTATAACGCCTCTCACATTATCACACAAACCTTCCAAAAAATCTTTCCCTCACTCAAGCAGCTAGATATACATTAGTGGAGGTCAATAGTGGCCGCATTAATCTGCGTTTACTTCACCCAACACGCCCCGTATATATCGCCCCCTGGCCCCAACCATTGGGCGAATAGGATTAAGTGATAGCGTAAATTGTGACTGACTCCGTGTGACTACGTGTGCCGAACTGAGATTAGGACCGGCGACAATGTAGAAGTGGACATTTGAAATTATTATACTCTGTCCAGTCGTTTATTTTCTTTTCGACGCATGATACAGATATAGCAATAAGAAGGAACCAGAGAGAGACCACTTTACGTTTGTATCTCTGGTCCTTCACACATCACACAAACTTTCTTAAAAATCTTTCTCTTCGTTATAAAAAAAAAAGTATTTAAAAAAGTAAGTATTGTGTTAGTGAGACACGGAGAAAAGTCTAATCCACTGCTAGTAAACCTTAGAACTAACCTAACCTAAGACATCCTAATTTGTCAGTTAGTCAATGGTCCAGGTACTATAAACCTGGTAATAAAATCCCTCATGATGCCACTGGAACTTCCTCGAAGTGATAGAAAAAGATGGACTAATAAGGAAGATAAATCTGTCTGTAGGTGTATATCTTCTGTCTCTTCACACTTAAAGTCAAAAAAAGACTAGACCCCTTTAAGTTATTGTTACCCTGGGACTGTTTCGTCAATTTATCGAATCGACATGACCCCATTACCATATTTATCCAGCTTAGTGCCGCCCTACTTTGATATCATCGCCTAAAAACTACGTTTCTGTGAATGAATCGTAATATACTACTACTAGACAGCAAACACCTACTTCGATTCGGCGATCCTAAGTGTATTTATTATACCTTACGAGAAAAGACTTTTTCAATGACTCTAGAGGACAAAGTTATTTCTTTTTCTGTTAATTATCTGGAGGCTAATTCTCCTAACTCAGCGGTCTTCACTAAATAAAAGCAATCGAGTTCGATATTATCTAATGATAGACTGACCGACAGAATTTTTTGACCACCTCTTATTATCTTATACACTCAACCTCAAGCAGATTCGGTTAGGATCTACTTTCGTCTGACCTGACACTAAAGTTGTCCGAAACGCTTTGCGACAAGGAAAGTAATTTCGTGCCTTTCATGGTTATAATTTCCCAGAGGATAATACAAGGAAAAGAAACAAGAGTTTTGCTTTCAATCAAACAAATAAATAGGTTACAATAAATAATAAATATTAGATTGAAATTTCTAACTACATGTTTTTTCCATTTAAATATTAAAATATGATGAAAAAGGATGACGGAATTCGGTGTTAGTCAAAATTTCGTCATCTCTTAACTGATTTCAATCTTATTAATTAATGTATGCTCTTTGAAGTTGGGTTTCAACACAATGTAGAGTTAAAATGGAGCATCAAATTCCGAACTTCTACAGAAATGTTTTCAAGCGATACAAAACTAATTTTCACCTGAGTCACGAAAGAGCTTGTTTCAGTTGAGGCAAAGTCAACGCAATTCTCTGACCGCATCCAGAGTGGTTCGTAATAAGCTGTCATAACCGTAGAGCGGGGTAATCCGGCCGCCGAAATATTATGTCAAGTGCTGTGTTAAGTGTGGCTCCAGATATAATGGTATCAGATCCCGGTCTAACACTTAAAGTAGACATGGAGAGTGGAGCTCTTTACGGTTTACATTGTCACGCGAGAGTTTTAAACACTCATACACAAATCACATTATTGTGATTATCACTGAACCTCTTTGTACGAAATTAACTCATAGAAAGGATCAACACTTCTGTCACAAAAAACGGATTCACTTAATACTGATACAAGAGCTGTTCCCCCATTTTTCTCAGAGTCAATACAAGAAATTCTCACAACTTCCTAGAGCTATCTACTCCTTTTACGTATAGGTTTTCTTTTTTGACATACCATCAAACTTCCTACTTGGATTTGTGATTCCATGTATTTTTGTCCTATTTTACTAAATAATTCAGTATTTTCAGTTATGTAATTTCAACTTTTCTGCAGACCTTACCAATTTAGTTTTCTCCGAAATATGTCAAGTACCAAGTGCGGATCCAATCAAGTATTTCTTCAGATTTTTGCCTACGCACATAATATAAGACATAGTCAAATACACTTCCGAGCTTAATAAAATAAAGGAAAAGTGGAAGACTTTCTGAAGTAATGTAATGAAGCCACGTTTTTATATATTATACAACACAATGTTGTCATCAAGCCAGAATCTTTTATTAGACTAATATGGAGAAAGACTTCTGAAGATAAAAATGGGGGTGGAAAATTCTTGTGCTGATTGACATTAACTGTTCATTATTAAATTTAAATGAAATTGTAGACATTGCGTTGAAACTCAACAAATTAACTGCTTATAGTATGTCAAAATATGCGTTTCGTTCATTGAATGAGATAATAATTAATTCCGACGAAGAGCTCACCAAAGAGCCAATTTTGTCTTATTCTGCAGTTTAGGACCATCTTTCACATGGATTAATATATTTTCTCATAGCATAATATTTAAAGTAACAAACATGATTTCTTCATGCCAGATCTTTTAAGCCAGGTTTAAAGCTTTGTCATATGGCGATTTTTAAACAAAGTTTGATTTTTATGATATTAATGGTGATCATTTCCTTTGCCCTCAGAGCATTCTGGGCGAGTTCAACCGCGAGCAGGACGCGTTCATTAAGGGCCAGGCTGGTGGTGGCACGGCCGCTGTGCCACCCTGGGTCGGAGCCCCCAACGAGGCATCCCTGAAGGAGGAATGCCTGTCCTTATCTACTGTGAGTATGCTGCACAACCCACCATTACTTCACTTCATTAACTGGATCCAGGGCACATCCCCAAGATCAAGTACACGATTCGGACGGCATAATCGCGAGGTTGATTTGGCCATGGTGGGGGTTGTCTGTTAAAGCCACAGATCAGCTGAACTGCTAAGTCTACTCGTATATGATATTTTGTTAGTTCAGATCGTTCCTTCTGTTTTAATTGGTGTTGGGCGCGTTCAAGTACTTATCCCAATAATAATCCCAAGTCCAAGTCCAAGTAATAATCCCAAGAATTTGAAAAACAAATCGTTCTTCGCCCCGCAGGGAGCTAGTACGGGCCTCGAGGCCTGCATCCTTTTCCCATGTGCCGCGCTTTATGGGCTAAAGCCTCTTTTGTTGCAGGAAGAATTGTCTTGATATGTTTAGGGTCGGATCACTTGGAACTTTCTGCGCAAAATAACTAGTTGAGTTTTCTTTGGGCCTGAAGATTAGTTGACGGTTGAATATGATATAATAACTCTTTCTTGCTCAGGACCGGCGGAACTTCGTCCGTGCGCCGCCCGCTGGCGTCGAGTTCGACTTCGATTACGACAAGATGTACCCCGTGGCCGTCGCCATCATGGCCGAAGACAGCAACCTTGAGAAGATGCGCTTCGATCTTGTACCTAAAGTGTGAGTTTTCTTTGTCTTTAATTAAGTTGTTCAGAACCGGCAGAACTTTTTGTACAGGCTGCCCAGTGGCTTTACACAAACAAGAGTTAAGGTCCTTAACTCTTGTTTGTGTAAACAAGAGTTAAGGTGGTGGAGTGGGGGTTCAGCTAGAAGGAAAAATTTTAAAAGGGCAGCTCTTTTTTTATGGATTTTGTAAGCCCGAATAAGCCCCGATGGCGTCAAATTAGTTAAGTTCAGAAATTTTGTACAACATAATTGGCACCAATGGCTCTTCGTATTGGCGATGGAATTCCTGCAACGAATTCGATGAAACTTTCCAGAATCACGGAGGAGAACTTCTGGAGGAACTACTTCTACCGCGTGTCGCTCATCTGCCAAGCCAACGAGGCCGACGCCGCCGGGGGCCGCCAGTCCAGCGCCGAGGACTCCCAGGGTAAGATATTGCCATACGCTTAAGTGTATTCCCAACTAAACTCGTTCGGTTAATCGCTACACTGTGGGTCATCATAACCTTTTGGATCACACGAATATATTTGAGAAAGGTCGTCTACGAAAATTATGCTGCATTTCAATGATACACGCGAGAAAGAATCCTCCGTCCATCTATAACAATTAAGATGTATTATTCTAACAAATACATATCATTGACTCTTCACATCGCTTTTAAACTAAGTCGAAATCTTAGAAATGCAGCGTGGTTTCCATAAAAAATATAAAAGATATTGGACATATAATTTATATAACTATTACTAATTTTGTTTTATTATTGGTTTTAATTGTTAGTCTTTGATTCATTTAACTATACAAAAAGTCATTAATAATTTAAATAATAATCATTAGTCAATATAAGCATGACCAAAGATTAATTTAAATTTTTTAACTATGAGTCTCACTCACGATAGTTAACTTTGAAAACATCTCTTTATATTCAAGCAATGAGGATTGTTTTTTTTGGCCAAACATTATGTAGTTTCAATCGTAAATGCTATTGCATAAACATCATTTTTACATATATTATCTTTATTGTTCACAAGCTAGTCCACAAGTAAGTTTTAGTTTGTAGTTATTTTAGTTTATTTATTTTTAGTTTACCATTTTCATTTCTCCCCCATCCACCCAGATGTAAAATCAGCGAGCGACCATCTAATAGCCAATGAGAAAGCTTCGCAAGACTCGATAGACGACGCGAAGAAAAGAATTAAGTCGCTTAAAGTCGATAGAGACAACGATGATGGTAAGAAATATTGAATGTCTGGTGTTTGGTCAGCGATGATGGTTGCATCCGGATTAATAAGAGACAAACAACCGCCCTTAAGAAATAAAATCTTCCCTAAATTTTAACAGGAAAGAAATTATTAAAATAAAAATAATCTTCGCACACTTGAAATATTAATTCATACCAAGTGGTTACTAATGCCCGTTCCCAATATTCTATCTATCTTCCATTTGCCCTACTAGAGATATCAATGTGACATAAGCTCCATATCAAATTTTTATGTCTAGTAAGGCAAATCACGAATATATAGAATGTTGGGAACCGCCATAAATCGGTTGCTGTAATGAGACAGTTTCCTCTTTAAGAAATGTTATGTTATGTTAATGAATGTTATTATTGCTAGACAAAAATAATTCACTTGTTTTTTCATGAATCCAATTATTCACTTAATATTAGCCACATCACATTCTTTGAAATTGATGAATTAATTGATCCGAATGTCAAAAAGGAAAAAGTAAGACGTTCTCAATTCATGGGACTCTTTTTTTCTCGATTGGATAAATTATAATAAGAACAGTTTTAAGTGATTTGATAAATTTCCTATTTATGATATTCACCTCTCATTCAGAGCTTTTTAGGTTTTTTATTTACATAAAATAGATTACATTAAATTTGTCGTTTTTATGAATTCGGATGCAACCTACTCTTCATGTACACTAATTTTCAAGTTTCCTGTGCTTCATTAAAAATCTTTAATGTAAGCAACGGTGATGGGTTTAAGAATTTATTTAATTCATAACATAATTTTGTATTGATGCGTTTCAAATACTGTATATTCGTTTCATATTTACATTTATAGTATAGTTTTTTTGTCTTCTTGTGTTATATTTTGCTTGTTTTCTAATTTTTTGGAATTTCTTTCGTCAGTCATATTTTCCAGAGCATTATTTTGCAACATTTTAAAATCATTCACGTAAGGTGACATTGCTATGACTTGTAAATGCCTCAGGCTCAACATATATAACCAACTTTGAGGAATACTAGTACTGTCTTACAGCATGTCGATTTGTTCTCAAGCACGCAGTATCGACGTTTGCTTGTGTTACCAGATATATACATGGGAAAGGCATATGGTATTAGATACACCTATGAAATCTCCCTTTAATCGCGCGACCTTTTCTGCCACTTGATCAAAAATGATTAAAACATTGATAGACAACAAATTTAGACGTGTATAGTGCTACTAGAAAACGTGTATAGTGTCTGGTGAAAAAACTAGGACTAACGTCGTGGTGGTACTTGGTTTGTACCAATAAAAAGAATTCGAAGCAGACAGCGACCAGACTAGATTATTTTTGTGGCACTATACTACTCTTAATCAAGTAGCAGATAAGATCACGTTATGGAACGAAAATGCCAGATGCTGCCTCACCTCTAAATACGAAAGGGCGTTAACAAACATTGTCATACGTACGACTTTAACGAAATTTGTCAAAGTTCTATAGAATTTCTGTCATTATCCTTTGGCAATCCTTTTGATTTCCCTCTGTCTCCTCTCACTCACTTGAGTGAGTTTGGTCAAATGGCCAAACTCACTCGAGTTTGGCCATTTGACCATTGCTTGGCAAGTGTGGGTTGGCGGGCTTGGGCTTCGCACACCTTAAGAACATTGTTGTGAACTTTTAGGCCTGCAGGTATTCTCACGAAGATTTCCTTCTATAATAAGCGAGTGATAGTTAATTTCCTAAAATACATACTTCCCAAAAGTCTGAGGTGCCCAGGATTCAAATCCACTATCCCCTGATGAAAGACAGAGGTCTGAACCAATAGGCTATCACGGCTTTTGAGTACTTTGTTCATTATTAATTAAAATTATAATTATTAATTGATTCACATTAATTAATTATTAATTAATTAATTAATTAATAATTAATTAATTCATAACTATTAATGAATTAATATTATTAATTAATTAATTAATTAATTTATAATTAATTAATTCATAATTAATTAATGACTTATTAATAACTTATTATTAAATATTTATTTATTAATCAATAATTAATTAATTAATAATACTATTAATTATTTAATAATACTATTAATTAATAATATTAATATTATTAATTAATTAATATTATTAATTAATAGTAATTAATTAATTAATTATTATTAATATTAACTTATTATTAAATACTTATTTATTAATTAATAATTAATTAATTAATAGTATTATTAATTAGTTAATATTATTAATTAATCAATAATACTGTTAATTAATAATATTAATATCATTAATTAATAGTTATAAATTTATTAATTAATAATTAATAAATAAATATTTAATAGTAAGTTAATAATTAATAAATTGTTAATTAGTTAATATTAATTTAATAATAATTAATTGATTAATATGAATTAATTAAATAATTATTGATACCTACCTATTCATTGATTTTTATAAATTATTGATCAAGTATCAACATTATCGCTTCCGCCGTAATTATCTATTAGGAAATATTTTAGTTAGTAAATTTTTTAATCCACAGTTCTGCCCGAATACTGAATAAGATACGCATCGAATTTAATGTAGCGGCCTGATCCCGTAGCTGATAGCTCAGTGGTAAAGCGACAGCTGGAAGACGCGGGTTCCAATCCCTCCGATAGCGATGATTTTGATACGTAATTATACGTTATTCCAATACTTTATGGGAATAACATCATAAGTGTGTAAAACGCTGTACAAAAAAGATAACAATTAGTACTATGGCTATTGTGCTTAATTGATATGTGTTTCCTTTTCGGAATGCAGCTTAAGCAAGACTCACGGACACCAAGGACAAATTCGCAATTCACTATCGTAACAATGTAAAACACCTCGATCGCTTCACAGTACTATCATTTTGTTTAGTTGTACCACTTGAGAGAACCCTTATAGGCTGGGCGTAAACTGTCACGTCAGAACACAGAACGAACTTGGATGCGGGGTTTCAAGTGAACAAATGTGGTTCCGATTCCGAAATTTTGTTATATACAAAAAACAGAGATGATATGTTGCTTGTCAGTTATAGAAGTCGAGAAAATTGACATCTGTCTGAGGGTATGAAATTCCTACCAGAGAATCGTAGTACTTACGAGGACCGTTAAAATGCTCCAAATTGTATTTAACTTTAAACACAATTAAGGATGACTTTTGGGGTTAATTAATTAAGCCAGCGCCAAGCCAATACCTATATTTGACAAATTACATTATGAATTCCTTGAGGCCATAATGGCGGAACAAAGCCAAATCCTCTATCTCGTATGTTCATTTGGAATCTTTTAACTCCACTGACGTCGGCTGCGTGCCAAAATATGCTCAGTCTAAAGCTGAATACCCCAATATATTTCAAGTTCTTTAAGACCAATTATCATTTGTTAGCTAAATTTTTTTCTTTGATCGTATATGAAGCAATCCTTTGCTTGCGTCTAGCCTAATTACTACTGTATGTATATGTCTCTAACGTCCTCATAATTACATTATGAATTCCTTGAGGCCATAATGGCGGAACAAAGCCAAATCCTCTATCTCGTATGTTCATTTGGAATCTTTTAACTCCACTGACGTCGGCTGCGTGCCAAAATATGCTCAGTCTAAAGCTGAATACCCCAATATATTTCAAGTTCTTTAAGACCAATTATCATTTGTTAGCTAAATTTTTTTCTTTGATCGTATATGAAGCAATCCTTTGCTTGCGTCTAGCCTAATTACTACTGTATGTATATGTCTCTAACGTCCTCATATTAAATGTTTCGATCTTGATGAGATAATGCCATAACAGTATTAAACTAAAAATAAAATAATACATTTTAAAATACTACTTACACTACTGATATCCTGAAAGATGACAACAATATTAAGGATTTTATTATCTATTGATCTTTAAATTCCTTACATTATACTTATTTTAAACTATTCAAATATACTCATATAAAATTGTACATTACTTTAGTTCTAAAACATAAAATATGCTGCTATCTATTAGCATCATAATTTATGTTGGACGCACAATTTATTTCAATTTAGTCACTATGAAATATTATATGTGAGTTTACCTGCAGTATTAATGTGACAGTTATAGCCTCATAGAACGATTTATACTCTTAAAGTAATAAAACTACGATGGTTAAGTATTCTTACATATTTTACATTGAATTTATCAATGAAAATAGTTTACGTTCTGGCGTTATCAACTCAAGTCGTCTCACTGTTGACTCTTTCACTCATATTATTATATTATATAGGTTTGAGCGTTATATATGTGTAAAATTTATGCCTGCGGCTCATTGTTTTCATATATATTTCAAAAAGTTTATATTATATATCTAAGCTATATCACTATATAATCATATCCTCATCTCTTGTTGTTAAATCGTGTGTCGTTTAAATATAATTGGATGTTAAATGACAATATACACCTTCTTACCCTACTGTAATGTTATATATTATACCTAAATATGTTTCAGTTGATGTATATAAGATTTGCTGTTGTTCAATATGGCTTGGAACTTTATCATATCGTAATTTTTTAGAAGACTTGATATTATGACGTGTCACGGCTACATATGTGCTCTTTACTTGGGTCCTATAATGGTAGGATATCAATGGAACAGACAAATATTTTGCATTTATGTTCCACTTTCAAAGCGCCTAGCCGTATTGTAAAACGACGAATTTTTTATTGTGACTGCAACATATTATACATTTATATCGAGTTTTATTTTTCACAAAATCTTCTTCGTAGCTTTACTATAATAGCTATTTTCATAAAATAATGTTATAACAATACGAGAGATTTATGACATCTCTTAGGAAAGCAACACAGTGGCTTCTACCGCTTGGTTTAGTCGCGATAGTTTCTTTATCTGTGGGGTTAGTACAGGTTTTTGTACCAATTTCGAGTCGACTCGCATCGCACAAACGAATCGAATTCCTCCATTCATTTACAGCCAACGCAATCTATGGACAGTCACTGACATGCAGCTGTCAATAGATGGCGCTGGCTGTAAATTTATGGAGGCATTCGACTCGTTTGTGCGAAGCGAGTCGACTCGAAATTCGACCAAAAACCTTTACTTTACCCCCTCTGGATTAACTTAGTCGCTTATGTGACCATGTGTCAGCACAAGTAAAATTGTAAAGATGTGCGCAGACGTAAACTACTAAAAAACTTTGTATCTTCAATTTTCCATTTCGAAACCTGTCTGCTATTTAATATAAATGCAACTACGTTTAATTACGTTTTCAAGCGATGGTAACCAATGTGCGGCCGCCCTTATAAATAAAATAGTTCCATTACAACAAATCTGTGTTATGAAATAGCAATTTATTAGAGTTTGTGGTCATTTGTGTAGCCATATTGATTTATTTTTTCAAAGTGATTTTAAAATTTAGAGTTTAATGAATAAAGTAATATCTCAATGGGAAAAGTACTTCAATGTAAAACTGAATGTTATATATATGCATAAGTAATTAAGGTCATGTAATAAATAAATATATAGCGTCACGTAAATCTGTTCCGTAGTAATTAACTATACATATAGTGGTTTTAACATTGCTACTTCTACCTAATTTAACCTATTAATTTTATCAGTTACATTATAGGAGACAATGTACTAAAGCTATAATTATTATTAAGAAAAGGCAAGGTTCAAAAAACTCCATTTCACTTACTGGACCTTGTGAAAGTAGGAATCTACTAAACGTACATAATATAACAATTTTCGTCACTCTGCGTTTAGGTAATTGCGGTACAATTGATGGATTGGTAAATTTTCTACAATGTGATATCTGAGGAGACGTGGAATTAGCAAGAGCAAAGAGATCAATAAAATTTTCTACTGGTCCGGTATATCTTATACCGGCCCATTAATAAGGCATATGTTAAAAATACGAGTTTTTCTGACAGAGTATAAATGTTCATATTTACAGGAAACTTAATTCCTTTACTGACTCTCTTTTCCTGTCTGTATGCTTAATTTTTTCTTCTTGCATCTTCTCTTTTAATTTTTCCTATAAATATATTCCAATTAGTATAAGCATTAAGCATGTGTTATTTGTAACTAAACCGAGTCAATAATAATGTATTTTAGCATTTAACTTCTCAAATTGCACTCAGCTTTTCTGCTATGGCGGAATATCTCTTAATGCTTTATTTCTTGCATTCTATTGTGCTTTTCTTCTGCCGTGTTTCTCAAAGTTGGTTTCAATTTTTTCGTGACAACTGGTTTTAATTCATCTGCTCTCAAAACTTGATTTTAAACTAAGTTACCTAAGAGTGTGCCAGTATTTTTAAACGAATCGCTATCAGTTTAGCTCTTGATTGGGGTTAATCGCACATGTTTGAAGTTTGACAGATTTTGTGTCTCTAAAAAATTGCATCAATGTTAAAACATAAGTTTTGACTAATCAAAATCAATGAAAACCAATCAATAGGGTAACTAATTCAATGCCACAAATATTCCCTGACAACACTGAAAATCTTGTTATCCTTTTCTGACCACAGCGACTAAAAAAGATGGCACTACATTAAGTCATGCCAATTTAGTTTAGTGTAACAGGTATCGAATTGTCGGCACCTGAGTCATTAATGATTATTGTAGCAATGTTGAAACTAGTATTTAAGTCACACCGTGTTGTCAGAATTCTCAGTCGTAAAAGCTAAGAAAAAAAATAAAAATATAAAAAAAATAATATGAATTGTTGTTGATGTCTTTTTTGATTGAACCTTTTAAATAAACTATACATTACACAGTATGATTATGAAGAAGAGTGAATTAAACTGTATTCGACAGACATAGCACTCCAGATTTCATCATATTCTTCCATCAAGTTAGATGATCGGCAAGAAAAATTATTTCTTGAAAGAAAAACCTTATTAAGCTGAGGTCATTAACAAAAAAGACTTCAAAGATCAATGCGAAATTTTAATAAAAAAAAAAATATTTCAATAAATTTTATAGCCGCCACATATCACTTATGTGTGACAGTCAATTAATAATACACCAACTGCCGTCTCTGCCGAGTTTGTGATCTCATCTCATCATGACAACACGCTTCCCTCCTTCCCTTTAGGAATTCTACGTAAACACTGTTTAGATGAACTGAAAGTGAAGGGCAAGTAAGGTAGAATGTTGAGTAGGAAAAGCTAATTTGTGCATTGTGTTCATTGCGCAAAAAGTAGAAAAATGTTAGGAAGATAAGAAAGCAAAATTCCATTTTTGTCGCTTGTACTAAAAACCGTAGGGATATCTCTTAAAAATTGATATGCTTCAACTAAAGTCGCTATGTCACTACAGGGCCTAACTGGCTTACCATGTAAAAGTGTCTTTTCCAGAAAAATTGTGCAAAAGGAGTCTAATCTAGAAGGATTACCTACCAAAGTTAAGTCAATGTATGCAGTGTTGACGTAGAATTTGTTTATAAAAGAACGTTAAAAATTCATTGTATGTCTAATAATCCAGTATTCATAACGTTGTGTAGATTTAGTTGGTAAAATTAAGCTGGTGTAATCTTAATGAATGGACACAGGTGATGGTTTTCAGGTGAGGCCTATAGTTTAAAACCTTCTCGTTTTACGAGTACGTTCATCTATGAACGAATTTAACTTGCTTATAATTTTGTCTATTCTTGTACTGGCCTACCATGTTTGGTTAGGTTTGTGTTAAATGAATTAATGAAAATCCACAAAGAATTTAACTAAATGCATGTAGTGTCTTTTAAGGCAACCAATGAAGTTACTTGTTAGTCCTACAAGCGAAATGTACGTTCAAAATGTTCGAGGTATTTTTGCAATGAAATTGCTCTATAAAAAAACTTGTCCATAAACAAGTGGCATGAAATAGGAAAACACCTTGTTAGAAGTATTAGGAAGATCCATAAGGTTTCAAATCACGCGTGGAAAGAAGCCTTTTTTAGATTATCCAAAACAGGCAAGTGAGTTAGTAACAAGCGACTAAGTGAATGAATGAATGAATGGATGATAAAAAACATTTGCGAAACGAGTTTGGATTTTGCTCAGCATGTAAAAAATCGGTTGGCCAGTACAAATTATTTTCGAATTTTATCAAGATATCTAATAATCCAACAGAACCTTTAGTGGATCACTCTCTAAGTTCTCTTCAGAGAATACCTTTCTTGGCCTAACTTAACATCCATTACGAGATTAGCATTCTTAAATAACACCAAGTATCAAAAAATTAATGTCGGGTTACATAATATATAGTTATTCTAAATGCTCAAAGATGTTTTCTAATTGAAAGAAGAAAAAAAAAAACATTTTTGTCGTTTGTTATAAATTTTAAAATTGTCTCAATGGCAGCTATTTTAGGTTATACATCTGTTATTTTTTGTCTGTGGATCTCTTGAAAGCATTGCTTCATTGGTCTCTTTTAAGCCATTTATTTTTAAAATGTAGATAAAATAGAAGTTATTTTGACTGTGTTAGGAATTGCTGGGGACTGAGGGTCTGAGGTTAGTGGGAAATGTTTGACGCAATAACAACAAGTTCGAAAGATTATGAACAAAGTATTTGGACTCCTAATAGATACTACTAGAAATATGAATGGTTTTAAAACATTCAGATTTCAATTAACAAAAGAAGGTGGTGTCAGACTTTACATTTCTGACGAATGATTGAATGATACGTCACAAATCGGTTCCCAGGCTACTAAGCGCAGCCCTAGTTGGTAAAACCCGCATATTCTAGTGACGGCATAGACGTAAACACTTTCTATTGTCAATAACTTAACAAAAATGTTTAGTGAAATTATAACATTATAGTTATTAATGGCATTTATAGTTAGTTATTATGAATTGAAATAATTATATTATTCTAAAATAACATTGGTCTTGTTATTTTGCCTCCTTATACAATGTGATACCTTTTTCGTGGGACTACGTATGAAATAATTAAATAGCGACAAAAAAAAATTGTGACTCTACTATAGAAAGGATATTCAAAACTAACATTCAAATATAATATGTTAAATCTGTATTTATAATTATCTAGTAAAATAATACATATAAATGGTAAAATAATAGTAATGATAGTTCACCTTATACGCCGCCTATTCTCTTACGCCCATCAACAAGAAATAATAAAAATGATGTAGAAAAGGATGTTCATCCGAGGATCGGAAACTATTTACGTTGGTTGTTCAAGGTTCTTTATAACATAAGAAGACAAAAATAAATCATAATATATCCAAAATCAAAAATATTAACACTGTCAATTTATTTTTTAATGCATGCGTTATGAATTTTTGAAGCGGGGCGAATGTAACGTTCAATCTTTCCATTCATTCAGTTTACTCATTTAATAAAGCTGGATTTGGATAGTTTTTTCTTCGCAAATATTAGACTTCATTTTATGGCAGTGATAATGGTGCAAATGAATTACACATTTACATGTTTTTTAGTAAAAACTTTGTTTAAAAGCATTTAAGGACCATTTACTTTCCAAAAAAGATCACTTTGTGCAGTATTAGATTTGGACCACTGGAAACTAAATTTAGAGACTAAAATCTTATCACAACTCATGTTTAAAAATAATCTAGTACCTATTTGTGAAAAACAAACAATCAATATTTAAATTAATCATAAAATTAAATAATAATTAATTCAATAAATATTTAATTAAATTATTATTAACGATTAAATTAAATAATTAAATTAATAATTATTATAATTAATTATGCCCGATTAATTAAAGTTATTTATTAATTAATTAATCTTATAATTAATTATTAATATTCAATTATTAATCTAATTATTTATTAATAATGAACACTGAATAACATGGTACCACAATTAAAATTTTCCAGAGCAATGGGAGAAAGAATTGGAGGCTGAGCTCAAAGAGTACGAAGTGGTAGCCGAAAAGACCGGCGACGAGAAATGGGAAAAAGAATGTGAAGACCTGCTCGGGGACGACGTGGATCTTAAGTAGATGGGTTATACTTATTAAAGTACGGCGAAATATAACTTGAAAACACCGGAGTTGTTTTTCACCAAGTTTCTAGTTTATTAATATTTTCAAAACAGTGTTTCTATTGCTATTGGCCAAGTGACAGGTGGTTTTTTTATACTTATTATTGAATTATTTTTTGATACTACAGACTGCCCGTAGACTAGTGAGAAACTAGATTTACCAACAGTGGGAGTAGTAATAACAATAAGTTGTTAAAAACAAGGTATATTATAGAAGAAATATTTTTTCTTTGTTGCATATTATGTAATAAAATCACTGCATAGGTAGGTACTTACCTACTACTTAAAACTTTTGCCTATAAATGATTTCATTTTTTATTTGATTTTAAAGAAAATCCTTAATTTGCATATGTGTAAGTGTTATTAATCTTGATATTAAAATATTCTAGAAACTTATTGAAGAAGGTTTTTCAATGGAAAAAATCTTTAAACTATGCTTGTAGCTTTTTTTATAAATATTTCAATATAGCTGTCAATTATAAAGTTTGTAAATATTATGTTTATTTGAACTAATTAATACATAAATAATAATTAATGTTAAGTATCGTGGCTGTTGTGAAATATATATAATATATGATAATAATTATTAATTACATTACGCTAGAAGTTATATTGTACCTAATGATGTAAATGTATGAAAATATAAAGTTGTAATAGTTTTTAAGTTTTTCAAATGGCAACTTCTACATTTCGAATTGAATGATATTCATATTAACAAAAAAATTACAAGATATTCCTATGACAATTTAAAACTAAATATAACTGCCAAGCAAATTATAATATAATATAACATTAAAATTTATGTGTCTATATTGTGCATTTTGTGTAACCATTTAAAGATGACGTTCGTCGAAACGACGACGGGCATAGGAAAAAGAAGTCAGCTTACGAATTATTTATGTAGTGTAGCTAATTAAACCGCCGGCATTCGTTTTTTACCGGGTGTTTAGCTTTTTAATTTATAAAAACTGACGTTTCCTCGTTTAGATGGGTGGTTTATTTTATATTTTTTCTTCTATAATTACTTGATTATTTATTTTATAATAACATCAGTAGCTAAATTTGTTGCAGTAAATACGTCATGCATTCGCCGTTTCGACGAATGGTTAGCTTTATTGGAGTAAATATAAATGCTTAGTTATTTAGGGTTAACAAGGTGCGATAATATCAACCTTGATACAAGGAAGAAGGAAGCTTGAAAGAGTTAGTAATTTATTAATTTTAAACATTCCCAAAAATATGTTATGTGTATTTAAATTTAAATATAGATCGTTTCCAAAGTTTATACGGTGTTTTATTTTAAATTTAAATTACGCCAGATGCGATGTTGGACTAGAAAGAAGCATTGATGTTTCGGGCTTAATTCTCGACTAGCGCCAGCATTTTATACTTTTATTTTATTTATTGAAATACCATAAATTACATATTATTGGAGGAATTATTATCTGTAGTGATTATCTGTAATTCACGTAGGTATAAGCTATCGTCATGTCGTCATGAAATAAGAATGACCTAAGGTGGTATGAAGTTTTCTCACGAAAGTATTCTAGGAAAATAAAACAGTATTTTTAAGAACTATTGGCGCTAAAAGGAATTCGTTTTTAATACCCGGAGTTTAATTTTGCTTTCAAAAGCTACTTTCTTTTTAATGCAAATATTTTCATGTCATACAAATTTTATTGAGAAATAAAACTTTTTTATTTGCCTATGACTTTGAAATCTGGGTCCGGAGTTAATGTGGAGACCGTGGTCTATAAAAAATTAAAGATTAACGTGAAATCAACGGGTCTGCCCGCGAAATTCAAAATTTTCGTGGTTTTTTGCAATTTGTACGCTAATTAGACATGATAGCCTTATGGAAATCAATTTGCGAGAGTGGCAGTATCATCTTTACATGATTATATCAAAATATTTGCATAAAAATGTGTATCCTAGGATATTAGTCCGAGTATCGAGTTTTATGTGAGTAACTCGCAAATCTCGGACTAATTTCTTTAACTCGACACTTTCGAGCAGAGATTTTTATATAAACACGTGAAGAAGATATTGGGATTATCGCAATTTGACGGCCATAAGCCTATTATGTCTTATTAGCTTAAAAATCGCGAAAAACCACGAAAAATTTGAATTTCGCGGGCACATCCGTGTTGTGCTCCTTAAATTTTAATCAGCTTGCAATTTTTAATCCTAGGTTATTAGTTCTTACGTCTCATAAGAAGAAGAGTCCACCAAACAACCTACACGGTAATAAATATAAGTAGGTTTAGAACAAGACTCAACAAAAACATAATTAGATTAACTTTGCAATTATAATTATTATTAGCTTTAACCTTGTAATCATACCCGGATGAAATATTTTTGTACTTAGGTAGTCTTTGACCATCCGTGGTACTATTTAGAACTAAAACAGGTACCTACTTATTAGCATAAACTAGGTATGGGTACATATTAAAAAAAATGTTTTCAACAAAAATGATTCTAAAGTTTTATTTTACATTTTACATTCAAACAGTAGAAGAGGATTAAAATATAAAATTGCAAGTTAGTAAATTAGGTACACCTAAGCATAAGAAGGTATATACCTACCTATATTGTAATTTTGTAGAAGTAAATAGTGTGAATTAATAAAATTTATACTAGTGACAATGTTAGATCAAAAATTACATTACATACATTTGACCATCGCTATAGCTGGTAAGTTTACATTATAATAATATTATGTACATGTCATGGTGTTGGTAACGAAACGGCTTGACCGATTTTTATGAAACCTTTTGTGTGTTTTCAGTAGTTCTGAGAATAGGACGTTACTTAACTACTATTTTTCATTTCCCTAAGTGAGAAATATATAATAATTTACATTTTACACGGTAAAACAAAGTTTGCTACGTCTGCTAGTTTAAACATTAATATTCACGCATCAGCAGTCTTTCTAATGAATAGTTTTTCAAATTCTCAATAATTAATATAAACATTCTATGATATGATTCCGTATTCCTGATTTAGCTCTTTTAGTTAGTATGGAGTGTCAGAGGTCACCGTCGCTGCTGGTATCTAAAGACAGCTTTCGACAGATTCAACGCGTTTTTATGCCAGGTAAAATTATCAAACTGCTATTTATACGAGTATTATTAATATTCGTTGCTACGTTGCCAAGGGCGCGTAGTAGATTATAAGGGCTGCAAAAAGATAAACGAATTGATGGCCAGAGGAGAAAGAAAGAAGGTATCAAGTTTCCTAGAAAAAAAGGGAGCTACATTGGGACTAAGAAGTTTTTCCAATCCGGAATGTAATTTTGTGTACAAAAAGTTGCATTCTATTCGATGCACATTTATTGTCATAAAGACGAAAATAACCTAGGAGTTAATGTGGAGAGTGGAGACTGGAGACCGTAGGTAGTGAGTATATCCTATACTTACCTTTAAACGAGCAATTCTTGTATATATATATATATATATTTCTATATAATCTGGATCTCGGAAACGGCTCGAAGGATTTTCGTGAAATTTAGTAGGTATACAGGGGGTTTTGAGGGCGATAAATCGATCTAGCTAGGATTCATTTTTAAAAAATGTCGAATTTACGAAGAAAATAAAAATATGACTCCTGCTGCCATCTATTAGCCAGCAGTTATACTACCGAGCGAAGCTCGGTCACCCAGATATTAAAAAATAAAGTTAGATCAGCCTGATACCGGATTCCTTATATCCATGGTATACTTAAGTGTTGAAACCACATCGCAAGTTATTCAAAATCTTAATAAGTTTTTTTTATTCAGTACCAAAAGGACGAAAAGCTGAATTGAGTGACACAAGAATAAAATACTATCGGTATGTACCTACTTGAAATGATATATTAAAGGCATCATACCTACTCGGCATCGTACCTTCACCCTAGTTTGGCTAATTTCATCATAGTAATTTGCTCTAATTTCAGGGACGACGTAAGAAACCACACCTCATATCGAATCAGGAATATTCTTGCATTGTTATCGGAACCCACCTTCGATCTGAAAAAACGCACCGTTCTGTATATTCACGGGTTAGTGTCTAAAAACTAAAGAAAAATGGAAATAATTCAATTGGCTTATTTATTTTATTTCGATCGGATAAAAATCATTCTTAGACATTTTTAAATCGTACCATTGATTTTATCATTCATTATTTTTGGCAACGTGGAGGGCAAAAGGCCACGAGGCAGATCTCTTACATAAGATGCAGTAAGCAGTCCACATGTTTGCAGACAGAACACAGTGGAAGACGATCATACATCGCAGGATTACTTGCCGTGATGGATAGCCACGATCCTCAGTCATGAGGGGCCGACAGAAAAGAGATAGAGAGAATTATCAATCTTGAACTAGGATATATAAGGACACTATACAGCTACTAAGAACTACCTAATAAGAAATGCAGCATTACTAAAGAAATTCAAAGTTTGTGGAGAGTTCGATTCCCATTACGGCCAATTTGGTTTTAAAAAATTCTATATTGATTTAGGTCTAGTCTGACGGTAGGAGTCAGCCTCGGTTGGTTACGACCAAAACAAAATTTGATAGTGTAAATTCTTGACAACATTGCCTTAGCCAACCGTTCTGTAGTTGCATCTCTCATTACAGATACGTAGAAATGGCAAGTGACGACAGCGTGACCACGGTGGTAGAAGCCTACCTCGAGCACGGCGGGTTTAACGTTCTCGTGATGGACTGGGCCAACCTCGCCTTCGGGGACTATATTAACGTTTTGTTTAACATTAGACGGGTTAGTGTGCATGCTACACTGAGTCACTGACCTCTATTTATACTAGAGGGACGTTCGGGACCCAAGATGTTGGAGTGGCGAGTGGCGAGCCCACTCGGGAAAGCGAAGTGTTGGCAGACCTCCGACCAGATGGACTGATGACTTAGTGAAGTCACGCATGCCTTGAAGCCGGATTTAACTGTAAAATAGCGCTAATGTAAGAAAGTGACCGACAGCGTTATGTGCTGTCAGCGGTACCAAAATATATTATACGACGCGCGATGCCATATTTGAGAAATATTTGGCTTCAACTTACGTCACATCTTTCCCGTCTTCTTAGCGTAGCGGACATTTGCAAATTTCAATTATAAATGTCAATTTTAGTAGTCGCGGGACCTTCGAGGAAGGCGCTTCAAATCGGCATAAAAAAGGAACTGTCAATTGTATAGAATATTTAGTCCAGCGTACTAGTATAATTATAGAAGTCAGTGATAAAGGGAAGTTAATTTATATTTACACCTTCCAAGCTGGTACGATAGCATCTTCGGCTGCATCACCATTTACAATCAGGTGAGGTGCGATTCAGGCACTAACTTGTAGAGTATTAAAAACTTAACATATAATTCTACTGTATTTCCAGGTGGGAAATGAAGTAGGTAAAGCGATCCTGAAGCTCCTAAATAAAGGCTTGAATCTCAGAGGTTTCCACATGGTGGGGCACTCCATGGGAGCTCATATTGCAGCTGTCGGAGCCAGGTTTCTGAAGACGAAGGGATTTACCGTACCAAGGTGTGGACCGATTTTGTTTTAGTCTTCCTCACTCTTACGAATACGTTGGTGGATGTGACAGGCAGCATATATTATTTTAATTAAAAAGCTCAGATAAATCTTTTATCCTCGTTTAGTATTTTAGTAATGAGAATAATCGTTTTTCTATGATATTCTCCTGCAACTCCTCCTGTGTAAGCCACCAACGTATTCTTAAGAGAGAGGAGGGCAAAAATAAGAACCATAGAGAGGAGGACAAAATCAATTATAGTTTTACTAGACTTTATTATCAATAATGGTTATCAAAAACTCCCCCTATTCGTTTTCCCCTTCGTCGCCACATACGACAATAACACAAGGTGACTAATGTATTCAGTTTTGCCGCTGCCACATGGCTCTAAGTCTAATTAATAATATATTCACACAATTTAACCAGAATTCTAACGCAATACAGGTTAACAGGTCTAGACCCAGCCTACCCTGGCTTCTACCCGCCGATACAAGCTCTTCCGATCAGTCCAAAGGACGCGGAGTTCATCGACATCATCCACACGGATGGCGGCCATTTCGGCGCCGCGACCAGCGTTGGCCATGTGGACTATTGGCCGAACGACGGCACGGCCAAGCAGCCAGGATGCTTGCCGGTCACTTTGCCGTTCACGGTCGAAAGTGAGTTCAAAATACTTTTAGTATGAAGGTTTTCTTCTATTTTGATAGTCAAGGGCCATAGCCAGGCTTTTGCTGATATTTCAAGGCCGTATTTCCTGAGATTGTTTGGGTTTTTTAATAACATAATTTTATCTCCACAGATTTCTGTAACCACTGGCGCTCGTGGCGGTACTGGGCGGAGTCGGTGCGCGGGGGCGACTTTGTGGCGCGGCAGTGCGACAGCTTCGACGACTTTCTGAGGGGCCAGTGCCACGGGACGGCGGCCATGGGACTCGCTGCCACCCCTGAGTGAGTCGACTTACTCAATCCCCTTGGGCGCTTCATTGTTAAAAAAAAAATAGATTTCAACACATCAGACAGTTCTGTTGAAATCGTGGTTTAGCGGTGCAGACTGCAGAGGGCAATAGGGTAATTTCCCTCCAGGCAGGTGTTGTACCTGGGGACCGCTTGTGATCCGAGCGTGTGACGTCAGAAGTTGTACCTATTTATAGAACGCTCGTCGAATGCTCTGTCAGCGTGTGCTATTGCGCTGGTGACGCCATCTGTCGTCAGCTATCGAAGACCGCTACAGTGGGACGCACTGCATCTGATATGGGCAAGCGCGTCACTCAACATCAGGAGAACGTTTTGCTTTGCCCTTGCTGTCCCTTCATTTTTCAAAAAGATATAAAAGTAAAATAATAATAAGCCCTTTTCTTGTTCTGCAGATTGCGTGGAAACTACTACTTAAGAACGGCATCGCGGGAACCATTCGCTTTGGGAGAGAGAGGAGCAATATAATATTTATATGTGAAAGATATTATATCTTGTTGTAAACAAGTTAATCTAACTCTATTGAGATTTCTTCAGATCATAGCACTGCCGACTTATCTAACACGATGTAGGCTAACACCTAAGTATTTTTTTTAATAAACAGTTTAAAAAAATCAACACTTTCTTATTTATGTAGGTAGGTAGATACAGTTAAATTATGTATAGGTACAGTATATTTCAATCAACGAAGACGCGCCCCACATATCATCAGCATACCTATCCATCATTGACCATCTCTTGAGTACAGAATATGGGTCTTTTCACAGAATTAAAGGGTTTGACCATACTCGCTGTTAGCAAAGCGCTGTTGTCTCGACCTCCGTGGTTGAGTGGTTAGCGTGCTGGTTTTCAAGGCGCAGCCATCTCTGAGGTTCCGGGTTGGATCCCCGGTCGGGGCAGTGTAGAAAAATAAGTTTTCTACATTGTCCCGGGTCTGGGTGTTGTGGTACCTTCGTTGTTTCTGATTTCCATAACACAAGTGCATACGCTACTTACTATGGGATCGGAGCAATGTATGTGATGTTGTCCTCTATATTTATTTATTTTATTTATTATAGATAATGAGGACTGGCCAAGTGCGTGTTGGATCACTGGTGCAGGTTCCCTCACGACGATGTTTAGATATTTATTTTATAAATATCTAAACATATATTTAAAAAAATTAAACTACGTATAATAACACCAGTTAAACAATCACGTAAAAAATATACATCTGATGAGGAAAATCGTGCTCAATATCGATGATTTCGTGGTCACCGGAAAGATTCTAAGGAAAAGATAAGATTAAAATAGCTGTAAGTAGATATAATAGCCAGGCCTAGACCTTGCACGAAGTTAAAAACTTCCAAAAGAACAAGCTCACCCGGCAAGCGTTGTTTTGCCGTATGTATCCTCACTTAGGTGTAAGAAAAAGAAAGTTAGGGCGTTTTCACATTAGCCGCAAAGTGAAGCGCGGCGGCTAATCTGAAGGCGCCCTAACGCTAGGCGCTTCTGACGCTTGGTTTGAGAATCGTAGTGTTGTACCTACATAGTTTCACGGTGGACTCTGACGAAAAAACACTGCTCGATTTGTACAAAAAAATACATGCGCGTACTAGCACTAGTCGATCGATGAACTGACGCGCGGCGGCAGCGCATCTGCAGCGCTGTTGTTTATCAGCGCTGCAGACGCGCTTCCGCCGCGGCCAATTTGAAGGCGCCCTTACCTTACCGACAACACACAGACAATTTCATCAAAATCGGTCAACCCGTTTCTGAGTTTTGTTACAAGCACTGTGATACGAGAATTTTATAAGATAGTGACAGAAGGGCTGGCTCATTTTTAGTGCAAAGTATCAGCTTAGCTGCTGTTCAAGACTTGTACAGTAATAATAAAAAGTTAGCGATGACTTATGGTGACATTTTATATAAAAAAAACTTACACAGATAACTACATAATTAATATATTGTTAAAAGTAAATTCGTATAATCAATAAAGATTATTCGTATCATCAATAGTTACCTACAGATACCTATTCATCATATTATATTTATTATGATTTATGTACAACCTAGATTCAAAATACTTATGAATTAAGTAAGTTAAAACATAAAAATTATGCTGACTAGCCATAAAATTTTACATAGGTGCTATAAATGTCTAATTTTAATTATCATAATATCGTTTAGCATTTTTAAGCATTTACACTTACTACTTACAAATTAGTTATAGGTACCGATATGGCAATATAATGTACAAGTCTAAAAATAATAATAATTTCTTTTCTATATATAACAAAAAAGAACCCTCGTACATGGGCGTAGCCAGGGGGGGTTCAAACCCCTCCCGAATGTGCAAAATATTAGATAAATACTAGCAGGCCGGCAAACGTTGTTTTGTCAGAAGAGGAAACGCTTGGGATATAAAAAATTGCTTACGGCCTATTGTCAGACCTAATGTAATTTTTCACATTTCTTTTCAAATTAATATATTTATTTTCTTTAAAAATTCATGTACTTTCTTGGAAATCCCCCCTCCCCCGAAACTTAATCCAGGCTACAACCCATGCCCTCGTATCTTCACTAAGTAAGTTCCATCCGCCTCTCCACCATGACCATGGTTTTTAATGTGACTCTACGGCACCCTCCCCTTTGCATCGACTTGTCCGATATTATTGACATTCACAGATAAAATTCGATAAGATTAGACTTTGCGTGAGAGAGAATGGTGCGTTTATTATCTTTGTTTTGGTTTCGAGGTATTTTTTATAGAAAATACTGTTTTTGTATACGCTTGTGCTTGCCGACAATTATCTATACTTGATACAAATCTATGATGAAGTCCATTACGCTTGTCTAGAAAATGCCCTTTCACTTAGCTGGGAACAAGGAAGTTGGGAAGACTTTTCCCACACCTTAGCAGTTTGTATGAACGTGGAAGAACAAGTAAATAATTAAAAACGACTTTTTTTCAAAAAAATATATATCTTATGGTACTCGGAATGACTTAAGGATTCTAACGATACTCCATATGTCCAAGTCTGTTCAGCCGTTCAGAAGTTATGGTGGAATATAGAAACTCAGATACATATATGTATCTGAGTTTCTATATTCCACCATTACTTCTGACCATAACACCATAACACCATAACACCATAACACTAAAATTAAATATGTCTTATATCAAGAAATCCTTTTTATCTGTATACATACAAACATGAATCCTAAAAACATTACACTCCCGTTTTGGCCAGTCGTGTAAAAACAGCTAAACTGGCAACACTGCGTCAGTGTTGTAATCTGAGCTATTTTTGCCGAGTCCGATACAGCTGATGCTTTTCACGGGCATCCTAGAGGTGACTCCAGAAGGTACTCAATGCCACAATTTTCTCATCTCCTAGTCAAAAATCACGCACTATCTTTAACGTCTTTCATACTATCTGGCAACGCCGTTCCTTTAGTCTCCGGTAGCAGCAGACAGACCAATGCACCAACGAGCGGCGCCAGGCCAAAAATCACAGTTGGGACCCACGGCACAGTCTTTGACAGGTCCGAGACGAACGGAGCTATCATCGAGCCCACGCGCATGCTCGTCGAACATGCTCCCATTCCCATATTCCTCACTACAGTGGGGAACAACTCAGACGTGTAAATGTATATACAGGTGCAGACTATTGATACACAGCTGACCCCGATACATCCGAGGGTTAGAGTCAGCCAGAATTTGTCGGGAACGACTCCAAGTGTCAGTACGCAGAGACCTCCTAAAGCTAAGAAGGTGACGACCGCTGCTTTGCGACCGATGTGTTTTAGAAGCCAGATTGATGTCAGGATTGCTGGTACCTGAAAAAAGAAGAAGTACTTCAACTAAATGTACACATCAGAGGCTCAGATCACTATGATTGTATACCGAACACAGACTGCATTGTCGTTTTAATTTCTTCGGCAGCGGTTGTGGGATAATTTAACCATAAGCAAATTATTCTAAACTTAACGCTAATTCCATGTTGAGACTCTTGTCATTTCCTGCAAAATACCTTCAACACTTGTAAAGGTGAGATTGAAATTGTTAAACCAGAAGTAGGTACCCATCTACCTAAGTACAATTTGGTATAATCATAGTCTGCATAACCCTTAAAATTAAAATTGTAGTATTTTTTTAGATCAAGGCAAGAATCTTCTTTCTTTCAACTACATACCTACCTAGATATAGGTTAAACTTAATTATATTGGGAGAAAGATAAATATTTAGTTTCGAAATTGGTTCTAACGTTGGCGAGCTGTAACGTTTTGATAGAAAGATTCATAAATCATAACACTAAAGATTCGCAATTGAATAAATGACTTAAAATCGATAATACGGACCTGGATAATACCAACAGTCGCAACAGTAAGAAATGGATCTGGACTGGTTTGGCTCACATACTGATTTAAGCCGTAATAAGTGAATCCAGCAATCATCCAAATAGTGGTAGACGCAGCAGTTTTGAGGAGAAGGCCAGGTTTGAACAGATGTCCGTAATTCACCTTCACGGATGTAGACTTGCCTTGTATGTCTTCAGACATTTTCTTTAACGTCTCTTGTATTTTTGTCGTGGGAAGGCCATTCCTAAAAAGTAAGTAATAGAAATTAATTTGATTGCCAATTGTATTTCTGGGTCGAATACTAGCTAATACGGTGCTACTATAAACCTTTTCCTGCCCTTTAAGCCATCATTAGAATCATTGAAACGTAGTTACCTTGCCAAGTATTCATCAAAATAAATCATCAGAAATCGGTGGAGTTGGATGGTGGTTTCGAGTTAGAGCAAAACTAATATTATAGGTACGTAAACCCATTTTACTAGGACTTAAGCAAAGCATTTGATAGAGTAAAGAAGTTACAATTTTACGGATCTTTTCTTGTTGCTTATTTTGATCGAGAATCTTGGTTTCGGCTTTCTGTAACAATGTAAATGTCATGCGGATTCTAAGTTAACAATTTAGATGCTTACATTAGCGCCGCTTTGCTCACAATCTTCGTGGCTTGCTCGACTTTCCCCACGCTCACCAACCATCGAGGTGACTCCGTCAATATGAAGAAGTATCCCAAATATATCAGCGGAGGAACCGCCATCGCCAAGCTGTATGTGTTCCAACTCCTATAGTAGTACGCGAAGAGCGGTATCGTTATATGCCCCACAAGAAACGGGATTTGAAATAGACAACCGCATATTTCTCTGTACTTGGAGCCGACAGTCTCCATGACTATGACGAACGAGATGACCATAGTTCCAGAGGTTGCCACTCCTAAGAGGAATCTGAGGATTGCGAAGGTAATGTAGTCAGGGGAGAAGGAGACAGCGAATCCGGTTACGATGACTGCTGTGATTGATACTAGAAACGTGTTCTTTCTGCCATATCTGAAAAATAATATAATATATTTTTAGGACTTTACTTTTTATTATATAGTAGGTACTGACTGATTTATTAACACAGCTCAATTCACTGATTGAAGAAGCATACTGACAGTTAAAAATTAGTTTATGACGAACACATACATAATTAACTAATGGTTAATTATTATTATTTATTTTTACATAAATATTTACACTATTTATAGTTTTCCCTATAGCCTATTTGATCCAAAATTTTGTCTCTACATGACTGAAATATTTTTTTTTCTTGCCAAAATAAGTAAAAAATACAAATAACAGGTTTTTCCTTATTCATCGACTTGGAAGAAATCACAAGACCTTATTATAGGCAATCAATTCTTGTTGACTACAAGTTTAAATTCCGTTCTATTTCGTGAACCAGTCTGTACAACATTAGATATTTAATTGCTTTTTTTAATTTATCATACTCTGGCATTAACAATAGGTAGATATACTTATTAATTTTATCTATTAAAGTAGGTAGAGTTTAGGAATTTTGACCACATATTTTCATTTCAAGGTAGGTAGGGAAGGAAGTACCTAACACTTTTTAAATTGAAAATTTAACTAAGTACTAGCTGATGCCCGCGACTTCGTCCACGTGGGATAAAAACTATTCTATCTTTTAAGTTGGACCAAATGACAGATATTCACGAAGTTTGAACTAAATCGGTTCAGTAGTTAAGGAGTCCATTGAGGACAAACATTGTGACACGAGATTTATATATATTAAGAGATTTACCATACGTGACCACTAATTTATACTTTAATGGTTGTATAATGGTGTATAAAAGAAGTTTTGTTATTAGGGTTCCATACCAAAATGGTAAAAATGGAACCCTTATGGTGAGACTTTCTCCGTCCGTCCGTCCGTCCGTCCGTCCGTCTGGTTTGCCAACAAAAGTACCTACTTACATGTAAATTATACTCGTAAATTCATGACCAAAAGTGATTCTTTCTTACTTGTTTTACTTATTTTATGGTATGGAACCCTCGGTGCGCGAATCTTCTCTAATCGTATAAATTTTATTTGATATGACCTTTTCAAACTAACTAACTATTAGTAGGTATTATGTGTGCTCAATTAAACCATATTAAAATAATTGTTAGTTAATCGTTAATGTACTTAATAGGGTAAACCTATTACGAGCGTTAACGATACTTAAGTACTCGTACCTACTTACTTAGAATAGTGTTAAAATTGGATAATTTGTCGTTTACATCATTAAAAAGGCCGTGTAAAATAAAATGACTCATAAGAGCCTCTGTATGCTAGGCCTATATGAAATAAAACATTTCTATTCTATTCATCTATCCGATGAAGTGTTTAGGGTAGGTACTTTTGTAATACAATTTTTTTTTATATTTAAGAACTCTTGAAAGATTGTTTTGATGTCTTACATGGTACGTAGAGTAACTACATATGATCTGTTTTTCATAATAACGTCTGAACTTATCTGAGACCTACTACTTTTAAGGAGTAAGGAAGCAATCGAATCTAGTGATTTTAATCGACCTCATCCAAACTCTTAGAGGCACTTTACATTCATGACATTTCGTTTGTTCAAGGCCTCAAGGCAAAGGCCACCCACGGCTTTTTTGAGATAACATCTTTGTAATTATAAACTACTACACTACACAGTATCAAGTAGTAGTTAACAAGTTCGATTCGGCTAAGATTTTTTTTAGAATTTTCCTCTGGTAGAGGATTATTAATAAGTAATAACCCGACTGACAAGTAAGACTATTTTTTTTGTCCCTGGTGATTAGCAGATACCTGCGGATAAAATCTACGGCTACGGATAAGTAATCACTATATTTGACGCGGTAAAAATATCTGTCTAAGGCCGGGTTGCTTGACTTGACTTTAACCGAAACGTTATAGTTAAATGTGGCGGACTGACCCTTATTTCGAAAGTCATAAGAGTCAGGCCGCCATATTTAACTATAACGTTTCGGTTTAAGTCAGGTCAAGCAACCGAGCCTAAGTGTCACACTTCAAATGACGGAGAGAGATTTCTTCCCCGCACAGCATTTCTGGCGCCTAAACCCTCAAGATAAGGGCATCTGAACGATTTACAAAAACCATTTTCGTACAAGCAAACAGTAGCGCCATCTGTCAAAATTCTATAGCTGGCTCGCTAAGCGAACTACAGCGTGGCCTTATTGTTGGTGGCAAAACAAGCATTTTTGGCACCGATAAACTGGCGACATTTTTTCACGTCGTCCGCCCAGCATACATGTTATTGATTATTCCAGCATTATAGGTACCTTTACGCATTTACATAATCTCCATAAAGTCATAGGATTATTATTATCAAAACACGAGTCAAATCGACAGCTGGTGTCAATTTTAATCTTCTGTTCCGCTTGATATGCTTTTGAGAAGTGCGTAACGTTATCTTCTGATTGGGTAGGTACTTATTTATATCTTGAAATCAGCTTATGTGGGGTTTCGTGTTTTGCAAATTCATCTTAAAATATCTACGTGGTATCTTTTTAGGGTTCCGTAATCAAAGGCTAAAAAAGGAACCGTATTACGGATACTTCGCTGTGTTGAAAATCATTTGAACCGTGATAGCTACAGACTTGAAATTTTCACAGATGATGTATGTTGCCGCTATAACAACAAATACTAAAAAGTAATGAAAAACTAGAATAAAATAAATATTGAAGGAGGCTCCCATACAACAAAGGTGAGTTTTTTGCTTGTTTTGCTATAATATATTGATAACGTTAACAGGTAGACGCTTAAAATTTTTACAGAATATAATATTATTATAATTTACAGTAGAAATAAATAGTGAAATAAAACATGAAAGGGGGTTCCCGTAGGTATACAACAATACTGCCAGTAAATATTAGGGGTCATTTTACGTCGCAGCGGAATGGAATGAAAGTGGCTTTTTAACATAGCATAATGTCTAATGAACGTTATGTCAATTGTATAATGTACAAACTAAATAGGAACCAAAAACGGTCTTCTGGGGAATCCTCGCGCATTCTCAAAAATAATTTATTTTGTATGTTATACAATTGACAAAGTTCATTACGCTATGTAAAAAGGTGGCTTCCATTCCATTCCGCCAGGGTGGCAATTGAGCCTTACGTATAACAGTTACAACAACCTAACCAAAACATGAAACAACAATGGATGTATCGGGAAAACCACGTAGATTATAATCGCTTGCCAAACCGATGCGAATTGCTCTTGTATCTAACAAGCGCCTCAAAAAACTTTATCACGAATTGATTGTTAAATGTTTTTGTTTGAAGGCAAGTAACATCTTCTTTTTATGATCGTGCGAAGACGGAAACTATGTATTATCCTTGAAATTAACCTTACTCATACCAGATTTAGTGTAGCCAGCACCTCTAGCCATATGACATTTTGCTATACTTACGTAGGTACGCTAAAAGGATAGAAATGGAACGGAATTTAAATATTTATGAAATTGATCGCTAAATTAGTCACGTGACCTCCGCATAGAACAAAGTTTTCAACATAACATAGTACTTACTTACACACCAGCCTCCACTCCGTGATGAATACCCTTCTTGGGCTCCCGTACTGATAAGGGTAGAAACAGATTGCGCGTACCTGTCTGATAGAAAGCCAAACATGACGCTTCCCAGCAAGACGCCAAGCTGCAGCACCATTTGCGCGAAGCTGGCCATCCAGGTCCTCTCGCACACCAGCCCCCACTCCGTGATGATGGTGTTATCAAACGGCGCGCTATCGTATGCGTAGCGCGTACACTCCGACGAGCAGGTCATGTTGGCACCGACAGCAGTGGAGTTACCCGCGAATTCCTCACACCAGAACACCAGGTTTGGGGTCAGGAAAATGATAGCCATCTGCGTCCAGCCCGATGACAGCTTCACTAGCGACACCGTGGCTATCACCAGCAACTGCCACTTCCCGAAGTGACCAATCAAATCCGCCAACGCATCCTCCTTTTTGATTTGGGTCGCCTGCACTTGGATTATTCGCTGAACCATTTTGATGCTCTTATTCGTCTGATGATGACTGCTTTATGGCTTTATAAGATTTCAGTTATATGAATGGTTGCGCGATTGTTATCTGTAATGATAAATGTTTATTTAAATTATACATTTGCATGCATAATGCAGTGATAAGAGACGAGAATATAAAATGATAAAAATACATCATTATCATATTATAGTTCTTTGTATGATTAAAAGATAATACTGCATTTTTATATCGATGATTTTAGAGTACCTAAGATATTATGACATATTATGACATACTGCCGTGCTATTCCGCAAGCAGCGACGAGCGTACATCTAAAATGCATCTATGAATTCGTAAGGTGTAATATAATACTTATAAGCAAAGAATTTGAATTATCACACCGCTTGCGCAGAGTACAAAAATCCTTTGTGGGGTTGAGTATACGCTTTTATAACGTGATCCCGAAGGCAGTTTTGGACATAGGTTCAAACAAACTGTCAAAAATCATCTTCTAAGTAAGGGTTACTATACAATAAATGAATTTTTAAATGACAAAGACCCAAAAACGGTCTTCTGCTCCCAAGATGCTTATTATAATGTGATATATTGTTTAAAACAAACTTAATTTCCCTGCTGCCAACCTGGGAACATTAATAGACCATACCACATTAACAGTTTTAATCGGTCTAAGGCTAGGCGCAAGCATCATTCAACCTCATCGATGCCATTGCGGCGAGGGCGTTGATTCCTACGGTCACCATGGTCTCGCTCCTGTCCCAAAAGTGCCGGTCGCTTCCACCGCCATAGTGCCCTCAACGACATCATCCGGAGGTCTCTTGCTACCGCCCACGTGCCAGCTGTATTAGAACCAACTGGTCTGGCGCGTGGTGATGGCAAGAGACCCGATGGGATGACGCTTGTTCCCTGGCGTTTAGGGAGGTCGCTTGTTTGGGACGCAACTTGTGCTGACACCCTGGCTGCGTCCCACATTGAGGCGACCTCCTCTATGGCGGGGGCTGCGGCTACTAGTGCCGAACGGGCCAAGGGACGCAAATATGAATCTCTTGACAAGATTTCCATATTTGCGCCTTTTGGTGTGGAGACTCTGGGGCCGTGGGGCCCGGGGGCTCGAGCTCTTTTTGAAGAAATTTCAAAGAGAGTTATCGAGTCTACCGGGGATCCAAGAGCTGGCAGCTACCTTGGCCAACGTATTAGTTTGGCCATCCAAAGAGGCAATGCTGCCAGTATCTTGGGTACCATGCCTCGTTGCGATGGAATCGATGAGGTTTTAAATTTATAACCTAGTTTTTACTTTTTAGTCTGTTATTTTTCTTTTAAATCTTTTTATGTACATATATTTAAATTTCTGTAATAAAAAAATACAGTGGCTAATTTTGATAAAAAAAAAAAACAAAATTAGAAAAAAATATTATTTTTAAAAAAAGCAAGTGCCGAGTTTCTTGCCCGTTCTTCTCGGTGCAGTGCTACTTTCCGAACGAGGTGGTAGAGTCTCAACGTTTCGCAAGAGCCTGTAAGTTAGGCCTATGTGAAAGAATAAAATTTCGGATTTTTTTTTGGATTCAATTTTGCATGCCATCTTCGGTATGGCACGTATCTGACAGCTGTTTCAGGGATGTACATATTCAAGAATAGCACAGCTGCGCTTCCATACGTAAAATGAAAGGGAACGACATTCCAAAATTAATGAGAACTGTCGCTAAAGAAGAATAACTAAGTTTTCTCATGAACCAAAACCAAAATATTGTAGGAAAATAAAATAGTGTTTTTAAAAACCATTGGCAGTTGGCACTAGGAATTCGTCTTTTTCATATCCGGAATTTAGCTTTGCTTACAAAAAGTTACTTTCTTATCAATGCACATTTCCTGTCGCATAGATTTTATTGAGAAGTGCTTACAACTGTTAGTAGTAGTTTTAGTTAGTTATAGTGGCACAAAACGGAAATAAAGTTCTCTCATTCATTCATTACAACTTGATTATTTGCCTTTTAAGTTTGAAATCCGGATGTTAATTAAAAAAAATTGTATAGAGTTTATATAGAGACCGTACGTAGTCGAAAATAAATTCATTTTAGTCAGCTTTGTACGTTTTTCCATACTCGTACATCCATGGTCAATTATCCTTTATCCTAAACATTAAAGTGATCAATTTAGCTATAATTCTCATACATTTTTTTACAATTTCGTCTGTCCCAGTTACGGCAGGATGTTTTATTTGGTTGCACCTACCTTACTCGAATCATGATTGATATCAGTTTCAACAAAAACTGCGGTTTTTTAGCCGACTTAAAAAAAGTAGGAGGTTCTCAATTCGACGCGTACTTTTTTTATTTATTTTTTTCATTATTTTCTTGAAAATAATAATGTAAAGCTTCGATCGTAATTTGAGTTAAACTAAGGTATTACTAATTACTATAATTAGTAGGTACTATTATTGTATTCCGTGGTTAAACTAAGGTTTTAAACTTAGGTTTCTGTATTGGTTACACAAGTCCAGGTACCTACTAGTACCTACCTAAAAGGTCATCAACCGAATAAGGTTCAGAACTGGTTAGGTTAGGCTACCTAATTTGAGATACAGCGGTAAAATATTTATTAATTATGTACGACTACACGCCTAAGGTACCTATGTACGGTAGACGTCAAAAGTCCATATAGAAATTCGCAAACTAGATCTATTTGCACCCGGCCATAAGCATATAAGAGTACTAGCTTTTGCCCGCGGCTTCGCCCGCGTGAATTTCGAGATATTTAAAAATCCTTTTTAGTGGATGTTATGTCATAGTTTCAAAAAATGATGATGGTGATGGAAAATTGTAATAATGATGGTAGTAAGTATTTTTTTTTCGCGCACTCATAAATGCCTCTTCCCCGTCCCGCCCGCAGTCGCCCGGCTGCGCCGGAACGCCTAGTATCGGGTACTCGGGGTTCACTATTTTGGCGATAATGGCTTACACATAAGAGTTGGATATATGCTATCGCGGGCTTTTTTGTAGAACTATTTAAGATAAACATTTCTATCATACATTATATACGTGTATTTCCAACGGTTTTCGCGGCGTACGTCAGTAAAGGTCGCAGGTTGCAATTTTTTCCTATTTACGTGACACTTATCGTTATACATTTTGGATAATTCACACTATATCTTTATAAATAATAGCCTATGTGTTATTCTGATGTGTAAGCTATATTGTTGTAAAGTTTCATCAAAATCCATTCAGTAGTTTTTTGCTGAAAGAGTAACAAACATACATCCACACATTATTACAAACTTTCGCGTTTATAATATTAGTAGGAAGGATATTAGTAGGATTACGTATTTATTTTGTATCTATGCTGTTGTCTTAAGATTGATATCGTCATGTTGATAGCTAGTTTATAGTAATTTGCGTGTACTTGCACATCATTTTAGCCTTTAAGCTTACTCGTATGTATGGATTTTTAGGGTTCCATACCAAAATGGTAAAAATGGAACCCTTATGGTGAGACTTTCTCCGTCCGTCCGTCCGTCCGTCCGTCCGTCCGTCCGTCCGTCCGTCCGTCACACTCGTTTATTTCAGTAACTATTCAAGCTATCGACTTGAAATTTAGAATAGTTATAGGTAATAGTGACGCGACATCATAACAATCGTAAAAATTTGAAAATTGTTTTTATTTTTATTTAAAAAGGGGGGAAAACCGGGTCGATAAAATTTCAAAATGAGATAACAATATTGAGTGGGGTATCATATGAAAGGGCGTTTTTTGATTTATTGGGCAAACTGTCGAAAAAAATACCGTTCCCCCCCACTTATCTCCGAAGTTTACGAATCGAAAAATCTAAAATAATTATGATGAATAGAAGTTATCGTATATTTTACAGGAAAAATAAAATGAACTCGCTGACTTATATACTTTTGGTGATATTAACAATAAACCGCCAAAAACAAAGTTACGTTTGCGGTTCGCCAACAAAAGTACCTACATGTAAGTTATACTCGTAAATTCATGAACAAAAGTGATTCTTTCAATGTTTTACTTTTTTTATGGTATGGAACCCTCGGTGCGCGAGTCCGAGTCGCACTTGGCCGGTTTTTTAATTTAACCGTATACCTACTCGTGAAGGCAGCCTCCTTCACCTATTTTACTATTTTGCGTAGATATTCCGAGATACTCTTTTTTTGAATACTAAAAATAACTTAACTTAGACAAAAAGTTGCAAAAACCTGAATTTATTGACATTTTGATCTTGACCCGGTATATTTTGCAATTTATACCAAGTTACGAAACAATACTATGTACCTACGTCACCATCTTAAGGCTATTCCTTTATTAAACATTGTCGAAAATTATGTAACTTTAGTTTATGGTATAGGTATGTGGTATCGCAATAACCAATATCTAAACGAAGCGTTATTCAATCTTTTTGCAAGATTATTACCTAAGATAGATTAAGATTACCTAGGTTTTTATTGATATAATTATATTCGTTTACATTTTGTTATGGTGTTTCACACACTTTTTTATAAATTATTTACGGTAGGTATTTATTTTATTAGCTTACTTAGTTATGTCTGAAGCTTCATTCGTGTTGTTTATTTTTTACGAACTTCGCAAGAACCTTAGATTTTTCCAGGATAAAATTTATTATACAAGAGTAGGGGAATCTATCTCGTGATGCCTGAATAAAATAAATAATTATTACCTATACTTTCAAGTAGTAAGTAACTTCTTCGAATTTTCTTATTTATATTTCTTTTGTAGAACGTTCTTTTGTTGACTATACATTGTACCTACAATAGATAACGTTTTTATATGATCTCTGACTGACTGAAGTTAGTAACTTCAGTCAGTAAATAATTCACTGCTCTACAATCAAGGACAAATAGGTATATCAAGAAATTACACACACGTTTGTTTTTATCATAATAAAATTTTGAATGATTTTGACCTAGGTATAGGTATTGGTATCGGGTACAAAGCGGTAAAGCTAAAAAAAATAAACGTTGGATATTTTTTTAAATGCATCCATTTAGGTCGATAATAATAACTGCAGCGATATTAGACATAGGTAGGTATACGATTTAAATGTCAAGATGAATTAGAGTAACTGGTTCTTAAGTATAACTACATAATGCGATAAGTGATAACTTATTTAATTTAATTAATGCTTTTTATTTTTAATTTTTCTCAGTACCTACTTACCTAAATTCAAGTAGGTAGATATATTTATTACCAGTTGCCTGCTTAGTAAAATATTATTTTCCCGCTAAAATTCAGTACAGACCTACCTACCTATTACTTTTAATTATTTATTTAAGATCATTATAAAACACTGTATAAAAATATATGAATATTTTGATCAATAACATTGATAATTATAAGCCAAACAGATAATAAGGCAAACCAAATAATAAATAAACCTAGGTATTAAAAATAATTAACTAAATAATAAGTAATAAACAAAGATATATTTTTAGTACTCACTTTATTAAAATGTATCACCAAGTTAAAATCACTGGTAAAAATATTTACGACAAAGAAAATAGTCAAAAAAAATCATTTAACATTTTTTTTACGTTAAAAATATAAAACGATAGGTATAAAAAATTACTTTAACATTAAAATTACTTTTACATTACTTTAAATAAAATGTAAACAGGTATCCTTGTTTATAAACAAATACACGCGTCTCTTCAAGGCAAAGCACTCTACAAATACTGAGGAAACTGTATCTTGATGCCTTCAATTCGTATATACGTGTTGCAGGTAAAATCTGTTATCTGTTAAAACTTTATCATAACTAACTATTAAAATGATTATTGCGTTTGTGAATCCTTGTCCTTCAAAAACATAAACAAAACGCGTCTTTTGCACATACATACTACCTATGTGTATGAATATTTAGATACATATTTAGTTATGATATTTTTGATCGAGTTGAATAAAAAAAAACAAACGGATATTCGATAGGTATTAACAATTCCTCAAAAAACATTGCAAAGGAGGTGAATTAGTTATATTCACGACAGAGGTTTCAGTTTTGCATACAATTTATTTACATAAAACAATTTTAGTTAGAACGTTTTATTTATTGAATTTTGTTATTATTTTGTGTGTATATGTATAATCTTACAGCAATAAAAAGTATCTCAGTGTTTTTGACCCTGTATGACCCTTTTCACCCTGTTGTATCTCAGTTCCCGTCGTTTCGAACAATGAATGATTTAACACTCCGTACGTAGCACAATATTATTAAACGTGCTACTTTTAAGGATTAAGTGATAAATTATTGCGTATTTGCATACAAGTGAATCTTAACTTTATGTAGAGCAGTGACATATTTAACACTTATGAAGTGGTTTGTATAATAATCTGTTCTATTTTCGGAAAATGGGAGTTAATATACTTTTTTTTGATTAATCTACAGAATATAAAATACATACAATTATTATTTTTACCAACTAACTTAAATTAAAAATTAAAACTAGCTACAAAATTGTACTAAAATCTACATTTAAATTGAAATCTATACTTATAATAAAACTGTAAAGGGTCGAATTCTGTACATTGAAGATATTTTGAAAATTTTTGTTGGAGGACACTATTTAGTCGAAAACTGTAATTTTTTTAATTTTTGTCTGTCTGTCTGTCTGTCTGTTTCACGACCGCGCATCACGGCTAATCCGCTGGATGGATTTAAATGAAACTTGACATGATTATAGCTCATACCCCGAGGTAGGACATAGGATACTTTTTGTCCCGAAATTCATCATGATTTCCCTGGAAGACGGCATCAAAGTCAAAATGCGTATTTACTTATAATTCATTAACGTGTTGTCCGATTTGATTCATTCTTTCTTTGTTAGAAAGGAGGTTCTTTAAAGATTATTCCGTACAAATTTTACTGTCATCACTTTTGTAGTTCAGAAATTACAGGCATCAGAACCTTTAGCGATAAGTTCAAGTTGGTGACTTGAAACTCGGAATGGATAAAGAACCTAGGGCTAAGACGTAGAGCTAAAGTTAGACTGGACTATCCTTACAGCCGTAAAGCAGCAGAAGATTTTGTATGGTTTAAGATTTTCAATTTTAGAGTGAACAAAAATCATGAAACTCGCTACGTTATACCGTATAGCGCCATCTCTACAATTTATGTGGAACTTGAATGTAAAACTCTGAGATACGTACGTACTACCGAATTTTTTTTAATAATAATTAACTGTCATGTAATTTACTGTTTCATGACTTTATATTAAGATGGCACTGTTAAGACATGAACCATTACATGAATAGATTAAAGTTTTCACTTCTGTCGACATTCCCGGAGTGCCGCGTCTTTTTTTATCATCCGCAATATGGAAAGGGTAAAATAATGGTTCACAAATCCTAACTGACTGAATGTCATAGGTCTTTTTGTATGTAAACAAATATATAGCCATTGCCCATTCGGATATTTTGGATTGTATTGAGATGAAGCAAAGATTTTTAAATGACTCTTATGTTGGGCCGGGGAATATTGTTAGTAGAGTATTTTATCCCAGTGGTACATACCCGGCCGAACCCTGAAAGAAGAGCTCTACCACCAGTACAAATTTTCACATGATTTAATGATTTTTGACATATTTCTTGGTTTCAGAATAAAAATCATATTGAAAAGGACGATAAAATCGTCTTCTTGATCTTTCAACTACGTATTAATGAAACTTTATATTATGATTAAGAAAAAGGAGTTTTCAAAATCACCACAAGATAACCCGTGCGAAGTAAGAACAGGTTTCTGTATAACATCACACCAGAATCCCGCGAAAAATCAAGGAATTCCACGGTATATGTAAAAAAATTGTAGAGGAAAGTCACCAAATATGGAATACCATTTTGTTTTTGGGAAATAAAAAAAAAACTACATAAAAATTAAATCAGTTTAATGTTTTTACTAATCAGTCATACATTTATATGTAGTAATTAACAGCCTTTAATCAAATATATTAGTTATCATATTAAAATCTAACACAAAAAACAAAATCACAAATGAGTAACCAAATATGGAATAGGTATCCATATATGGAATATAAGCATAAATCAACATAACAATAACAAAAATGGACATTAATATCTTTGAGATCAATTAAATAAATATAATATATTGTGATAAATGAAAGAAGTTACATAATTACTTGCAAAAGTCACAGATCCAAGTATCAAACTCTGGACCAGCACAATCATAATGTGCCCAGAGCCCACACATCAAGCATTTGATCCAGTTTTCTCCACTTTTATCCATGGAAAAAAGACTTGAACAGAATATACATTCTGCATCAGCAGAGTCAGGAGGTAATTGGTCCATCAACTCATCATGTTCACTACCATCATCAAACTGGATAACGTCTAGTTCCTCAGAGTCTTCTTCTTCACTATCATCCTTATTTTCCTTTGTTTGTTTGTTTCTCTTCGCAGTTTTATTCTTATTCTTTTTCTTGACTAGTTTACTTTCTTTTTCTTGTCTCTTCATATTTTTATTTTCTAAATCATTTTTGTAGGGAGAAGATGTTATGACTGCTGCTACAGCAGCTTTTCTTCCTCTGCTAGATACTTTTCTTCGTTTCTCTGGCAATGATCTTATGGCGCATGCGGAGACACCAGACCCAAACTGCTGCGATTAAGCCCAGAAGTCGAAGGTGCAGGTTCAGTTGACACCAGACCCAAACTCCTGCGATTAAGCTCAGAAGTCGAAGGACCTAACCTAATTATGGAATATTCCATGATTAGACACGGACGACTGTCCATATTTGGATTTTTATACTAGTTCAAACTTTTCTAAATATTTTTTATAGTCACAATATTTTAATGACAAAAGATCACAAAATGGTGAAATAAACATAATACCGATATACTAAATAGTATAACACTTATGTAAACAAAAATAACAGCTGATAATACTCGTTTATTACTTACCTTTAAAATTTTCTGCACGGCAACAAAACAAAATACGCCTGCCACACGTGAAGCATTCGCGCAACTGGCTCGATGGTGTGGGTGCGATAGTTAGGAGACCGAATGAAACAAAAGATGGTCGAGTGATGCGTTTCATACTTATAGTCTTAGAGAAATGAAGGTATTCCATATTAGGATACTATTCCATACTTGGTGACTTTCCTCTAGTTCACGCGGGCGGAGCCGCGGGCAACAGCTAGTGTTAAAATAAATCTAGTAGACCGCCGTCAGAGGGAAATGTTCCCAAAATGCTGGACCCATTGCCCGGTTGTATCGCGTATCGCGATACTAATTCTTTGGGCAAAGTAGAAGCCAGCATTTGGCACACGCCTGGTCGATGCAACGACCAGGCTATTTATAAAAAAAAAAATAATGTTACCGTCCTATTAGTTCACTAGGTAGGTCCGGTGTGAAGGACTAACAAACATAGATAGGTATATACCTACACACTTACACACATACATTATCGTTCGCTTTTTATCAAATTTTTTATGTTATCCATTATTTTCAATTCCAAAAACTTCAAAGACCTGGAGCTGTACCTCCTAGGTAATGTTGCAGTATTGTTTTAATATTTTCCTATCAACATAGTATGATGTTAGCATCACCTAACTGTGAATGTTAATAGCCCCTAGATTGTGTAAGAAATACGTATTAATCGTAATCTTTTAATAATTCTGCCCGCTAATTGGGTCCATAATTTACGTCAGCTAATCGGCGGGCAGAATTCGCTAACGATTACGATAACGATGAATACGTTTTCCTTACGCAAGGCCCTTGTGCATTACAGCATTAATTACTGCTTTAAAAGATGGCGGTACGGCCCCAGGATCTACCATATAATTAGACGGATTAGACAATCATCTCAATCCCTTTTAATATCCCACTGCTGGGCACGGGTCTCCTCTCACACTGAGAGGGGTTTGGCCATAACCCACAACGCAGGCCAAATGCGGGTTGGCGGGCTTCACACACCTTCAAGAACATTTTTGTGAACTCTTAGGCAAGCGGTTTCCTCACGATGTTTTCCTTCACCGTTAAGCAAGTTTCCTAAAAACGCACATAACCCGGATAAGTCCGAGTTATGTGCGTTTTAGGAACGAGTTGCCCAGGATTCGAACCCGCGACCTGAGGCGCGTGCCCAAGATTCGAACCCGCGACCTCCGTTATCCTTATGAGAGGCAGAGTTCAAAACATTGACGTATACTCTAGACGGGGCGGCCGCGGACCGCGCGAAAAAATGTCGCCCGTTTATGGGAGCAAAAATGTCTATTGTGACCGGCGTCAGTAGTAAGCTGTAAGCCTACGCAGTATTTCAGAGGAGTTTCGACACATGGCGCTACATTTTCTTGTATGAAGAAGGTTTACGTAAAATGTTCGGATGGGCCTATCTTGACTATTATTATCAATGGTTCAGAACCACTGCTTTAAAGAGGGAATTAGACAATAAATAATAAAAATAATAATATTAATAATAAATTTTATTTCTCATATTTCCGTTACAGTACCTTTATACCACTATAAATTATAATAATTTCTTATATGACATGACATGATGACATAATCGGTATAATTAGAGTTCAACGGTAGTTGTCCTTGCTAGATTTGTTACGATCTGTGTTAAGGACAACTAGCCCTCTCCCTCGTATCCTACAAGGTAACATAATTATATTAGGAATAGGTACAAGAGCAAATTGAGTAGATATAACAGAAGTAAAATTACTATCTTAAGACTATGCAAAATTTGTATGAGTGTGTGTCCATGTGTATGTTCGCGTGTGTGAGCATGCGCACGTGTGTGTGTGTGTGTGTGTGTGTGTGTGTGTGTGTGTGTGTGTGTGTGTGTGTGTGTGTGTGAGTGTGTGTGTGTGTGTGTAAGCTGGTTGAACGGAAAGTAGGTTAAATTAATTTTGAGTTTTAAGGAATTCCTCAATTTCGTCGTATGTTTTGTCAATAAGAAATGATATAACTTTTTGTTTGCACTGGGTATATGACAAATTGAATATGGGTAAGGTAAGATTAATTTTATTATATAGGTATGGGCCTAGGAAGTAACAAAATCGTTTGGTGAAGGCAAATTTAGGTGCACGCATTGTACAAATTTTGTTTTTACGTCGACTTTCAATGTTTCGGTATGGAGTTAATTTATGTTGATATAGAATTAAATTTAGGATAAAAAGTTTCCTAACACTGAGGACTCCACAATCTTTGTATAATAGTGTGGTGGGGAAAAGGATAGGCCGAAAAGTAGCTACCTTTAAGACAGCCCGTTGCGCTACTTCAAGGGGCTTGAGTGTGGTTTTTGCTGTGCCACCCCAACATGTGATGCAGTATTGAATTATAGATTGGCACAAGGCAAAATACACCTTACGGATCACCTGAGAATTTGCAACATATCGTAGGTTTTTAAAAATAAAGATTAATTTGCGGACCCTAGCAATAAGCAAATCAACATGATCTTTAAAGTTTAGATGCTTATCCAAGACAATGCCCAGGTATTTGATGTTATCAGTGGAAGCTATGGAGGGACACTGGCAGTTTGTACTATACTTATCGTAACAAGTGTGGACTTTAAGCGTTAATGGAGTTAAAGGCTGTGAATTTGAGCGGATCGAATAGGCTATAAGCTTGGTTTTGGAGATGTTCAGCGTTAAAGAATGTGAGAGTAGCCAATCATAGACAGAACTAATCCTCGTTGGGCAGTTTTTTGAAGCTCAGGCCATGATTTGCTATAAAATGTTATGGCAGTATCATCAGCAAATGATACTATTTGGGCATTAGGTATAGGAAGGTTACAGAGATCGTTAATAAATACTAGAAAAAGAGTCGGGCCTAGAATGCTGCCTTGTGGAACACCGTAAGAAATTGGTAGCTCATCACTCAATTGATTGCAAATTTTAGTCATTTGAGTTCGACCAGAGAGGTAGTTGCGGAAGAAGTTTAACTGAACTCCACGAATACCCATTCCTTCGAGCTTTATTAGGAGGGTTGGGATTGGTACTGTGTCAAACGCCTTGGCAAGGTCCAAAAATATAGTCATAACTTTATCTCCATGATTAAGAAGGTCAATAACATTATTAGTGAGTTCAAGAACAGCATCCGATGTGCTTTTATTTTTTCGAAAGCCAAATTGTTGAGGTTATATTAAATTAAAATGTTCAAGATAGCGCACAAGCCTATTACAAACCAAGCGCTCCAGAATCTTCGATAGGGCGGTAAGTATAGCAATGGGTCGATAATTGTTAATTGCGTTTTCATCGCCATTTTTATAAATAGGAATGATGATTGCTTTTTTGAAAACCATTGGGAAAATACCTAAAGAGAAACATTGGTTAAAGATATGACAGAGAATAGGTACTAAAATTTGTGAGTATCTAATAAGTATTGTTGGAGATATACCATCCCAGCCAGTTGCAGCATTGGCTCTTAGGGAATTGATTATAGAAATAATTTCATCAGTATCAGTTTGTTCAAGAACAAAAGAGGATAAACAATTAACTGAGGTCGAGGCTGTGGAAAAGGTAGTATTTGGTGACTTCCGCCCAATATCATCTGCAAGATCTTTAGCTATACTAACAAAGAATTTGTTGGCATTATTACATGCTATGCGTGGAGAGGAATCACTTAACAAAAGTTGAGTACTATGTTGTTTTTGTGCTGAGTTATAACATATTTTTTTAATGGTGTCCCATAATAATTTAATATTGTTTCCTGCCATGTTGATTTCCTGTGTGTCATACAACCGTTTAGCTTTTTTTAATATCTTAGAGCAGAAGTTCCTGTATCGTTTATATTATGTAAACTTAAGGATTTCATTATCTGGGGACTGTTTTAATTTTCTATGCATTGAATCTCTGTTTCGCATGCACCTCAAAAGACCTGGTGTTATCCATGGTTTCAAGGTTCTCTTCTTGCTGGGAGGCCTTGAGGTAGATGTATTTTCTAAAATAGCTTGTGACAGTGACTTAACTAGACAATCAGAAGCAATATCAGGATTTGAGATGGTATAGATGTAAGACAGGTCAAGTTTTGCAATAGTATTATCTAAGGTTTCGAAGTTAATTCTTGTAGACGGATTGTATGTCCGACTAATGTGCATTTTTGTGGCAAGACCAACTATTGTTGCATAATGGTCAGTAACAGTCGAATCTAAAATACATATACAATAACTAATCTGAATATGGTATATCCTGTTCGTTGGTCGTTTAAAGTCGGATTCTTAATTAGACGAAGTTAACTGACGTTTACTGTGTTGTCAGCTTTTGATGAAATAAAAATAGTGTTGCGAAAAAGTGAATGATTGAAAAAACTCCTGAATGAATGAAATCGCCTCGATTGTCTAGTGAATAGTTTTTGTGCGGAACTGTAGATATCGGGTACGGTGTTCGAATTGTAGTCGTGCTTTGTACATACCAACGAGTTTTCGACGACTATGTTGCTATAGTATCTATCTATACTGAATACTGAGTGTTTTAAACATTAAGGCGAAAACAGGTCTTGTGTATAACTTCATCGTTTCTTCGGCCATCAATACACACTGCCATCAAGTAAGTATGAAGGACTATTAGTGATTGTATGAAACATTGCCCGACTTCGAATTGGTGTACCTACATTAAAAAATATTTGACTTTTTGTAGTGGCAAGTTGTTTTTTTGGAAAGCATTTCCCATTTTTATTTTTTACTTTTTAGTGGAAAGCAACAAAATGAACAAGGCGTTGTAAAAATACCCAAACCGCTTAAGGTGTGTTTATAAAATCTGAAGAGTTCTTTCAATTTCACCAAGATCCCATCAGCAGATCCTGACTTGATGACTATAATCATCAAATCAGTATCTGCTAGCAAATGCACCAGTAACTATAAAAAATACCCAACTCGCTTCAAGTATACTAGCAAAATTTTAAGAGTTCCCTCGATTTCACCAAGATCCCATGATCGGATCCTGACCTGATGACCATAGGACAAATTGGAAAATATTACTTCAACCCAAATAGTTTCAAGTGTCCATATAAATTTTAAAGAATTCCTTCGATTTCTCCAGGATTCCATCATCAGATCCTGACCTGATTAAATGGGACCATCTGGGAACTACACCCTTTTAAACAAAAAAAGAATTTTTCAAATCAACCCACGCGTCTTCGAGTAATCGGTGTCCGGTGAACATATATAGATAAAAAAATATTAATAATAATGTTTCCGACGAATTGAGAACCTCCTCCTTTTTTTGAAGTCGGTTAGAAATATAAATAATATTCTTTTATAGTTTGCAATGATTCACTATTCACACTCATTGTTCATTCATCTGATTGAACGAGAACTGAACGCATCAATATATTCCTTTAAGTATGGCAACATTATTTTACAAAGTGACATTAGCTTCTGTCAGTTGACTTCGTCTAATTAAAAATCCGACTATAGTGGTCCATAATAGGCCCTTTTAGAGCGCTTCTTAGCCAACACGTATAATGACATCACAATACTTTCTACCACCTCCGCAAGAAAGAGGATTTTTGCGACATTTCTATTTCCGAGTTATGTGTGTGCGGACATGTGAACATTAGGTGAGTTTTTTTAATTATTATTTTTAATTAGTTGACCCGCACTTTCTTCTCTGGGATTAGCCCGTAGGAATTTCGGTCACTTGTCTTGAAAGTCATAAAGATGTTTTTTTTCTTTTTTTTACACCATACAAGTTAGTACTTGACAGAGATCTGACATGATGGTAAGTGATGATGCAGTTAAAGATTTAATTGTACTAACTTGGAAGAGATAAGTAGGTAAACTCACCCCAACGGTTTCTACACAGCATCGCACCGGAACGCTAAATCGCTTGGCGGTGCGTCTTTGCTGGTAGGGTGGTAACTAGCCACGGCGGAAGTCTCCCACCAGACCGGACCTGAGCCAATTTAGAAATTATAAAATTCCAAAGTGGGCCCCGTGGCGGGAATCGAACCCGCGAACTCCCACTCGAATCCGAGCGCGCACAACTGCGGCAGGGAGGTCGTCTTTGTGAAAAGTTTTAATCTGCTAGGACCATGGACGGTTTGGGCTAGACAATGACCATTGATGAATACTAACTTATTATACCTAGTTTACCTGTAAACAAAGTACAAACTGACTCGCTCAATGGAGTGAATTGTGACTTTTCTATGTAGAATACTACTATCAATACATATAGAATAAAAAGCCTTCACTCAGTAGGACAGATTAATTTGTTTTGCTATGAATCACTACTTGAAAAGATTCTGTATAGTTACGATGGTACAATATGCAAGAACACTGCACACATGAAACACACAATTTTCCAATACTTTCTTCGATGCACGTTTCGTCCCAACATCCTCAGGAGATGTTGACTTGACAATGCGAAATCGTTGAGTAATCTCTATACGAGTAATTCAGAATCTTTTGAAGTAGCGGATTATAGCAAAACAAATTAAGGGCGATGGGTACCGTCCGGGCGCGAAAATTCAAATTTTATTTAGTTTTTCGCTCATAGTGGGCTAATTATACAATGAATGCTAATGGAATTGAGTTTTGCGGGCACAACATTTATGCATTTACATGTTTTTAATAAAAACTCTGCTCAACAATGCTCATTTACTTCATATTGGTTCCCGATAGCTCGAAATCTGGGAAACTACAAAAAATTATCTTTCGGGAACCAATATGAGATGAGTGGGAACTTTCGAGCAAAGTTTCTATTAAAAACATGTAGATGCATAAAAAGTAGGCCCGCAAAATGCATTGCCATACATCTACAATATGTAGTTAGTCTAATATTTGCGAAAAACTAAATGAAATTTGAATTTCGCGGGCTGGTAGGGCCGCAACACCTTAATCTGTCCTACTAATTACGGATTTTCGCAAAATAACGCCTGCTTCCATTCAACTTTTCACCCAACCATACCTACTCTTGATCTTTCTTTTTCTTTATCGTTCGTTCTTGGCGCAGTGGTTGTCGTTATAATTATCGGTGCAAAAATTATGTATTAAAAAAATTGTATCTTATTTCCGTACCTCCATCAGGAGACAAGCAATAAGGGATTGTTGTTCAATATTCCCATGGGAACATCTGGGAGAAACTGGGTTGGTAGACGTGCGTCTAGATAAAATTGAAAAACTGCTTTAACGATTATAATGATTTTTTTCGTATGTGCTTGAGTTGATCATATTTGCCAGCTAACCCAGATGGTAGAACAATGTCAGTTAGATCTAGTATTAAATAGAAAATTCCAACAAAGCTTACAGCCATTTTTGTTTTTTAAGGAAGCAAAAATAACAAATTTTATTTCAGATTATAAACATGAATTGTATCACCATTGCATTGATTGTGACGCATTTTATTGTGAATGTGTTCAGCGAGGCGCCTGTCAGTAACGCAACGGCAAAATATGATCCAGCGGAATTGCTAAGGTAAGTAAAATCGGAACTAACGCCGCTGTCTTGTGATACTGTTGGATAGTTCGCTCTGTGGGTATATCGCTATAATATGTATATAATATATATAGAATGCTGTGTTGTTTATGCTTAATATTAACTAAATTAAAACTAAACTTGAAGTAAAATTAAGAAGATTTTATTTTCTGTCTGCCTTTATTCTGTAACAGCGCCCTCCCGACAATGTCATTCAAGTATCAAGAGAACCTTGTCGGATTGTACCTAGATTTTAGCGCCATATGCCTAGGAACAATAAAATCAAAATGTTTTCTTACGTAAATCTTACGAGAGGTGAAAAATAACGAACGTTATTTGGTGACTCAACCCTTTTTAGGGTTCCATACCAATTTGGTAAAAATGAAACCCTTATGGTGAGACTTTCTCCGTCCGTCCGTCCGTCTGTCACACTCGATTATTTCAGTAACTAACGAAGCTATCGACCTGAAATTTGGAATAGTTGTAGGTAATTGCAGCGCGACGTTATTGCAATCATAAAAAATTGAAAATCTCTTTTATTTTTATTTAAAAAGGGGGGAAAACCGGGTCGTCAAAATTTCAAAATGAGATAACAATATTGAGTAGGGTATCATATGAAAGGGCGTTACTTGTGTATTCTAAAACCGATTTTTATTTATTTTTATGCCTGATAGTTTTTGATTTATTGGGCAAACTGTCGAAAAAAATACCGTTCCTCCCCCCTTATCTCCGAAGTTTACCAATCAAAAAATCTGAAATAATTATGATCAATAGACGTTAACGTATATTTTACAGGAAAAATAAAATCAACTCTGTAACTATTATACTTTTTTTGACAATAACAATAAACCGGCAAAAACAAAGTTACGTTTGCGGTTTGCCAACAAAAGTACCTAAATGTAAATTATACTCGTAAATTGATGAACAAAAGTGATTCTTTCAATGTTTTACTTCTTTTATGGTATGGAACCCTCGGTGCGCGAGTCCGACTCGCACTTGGCCGGTTTTTTTTTGACTTGGTTAGAAAGTCATGGATGGTTGCATATAATTTAGTACCGCCATAGTTTCTACAAATTCCAAATAAAGTGTCTCCTGTAGTTTTCTACACTTTTCGTATATAATGTTCGAAAGTACAAGTAATATCACGTAAAGATAAATAGTCTTTACTACTGTTAAATGAACTAACTGTCTAGCATATACTTGTAGGAACTTACATAAGGAATAAAAAACTTTCCTTCTTTCAGGAAAATATTCAATACAAACGATACTTTAATCCCGAGAGCTAATTATGGGCTAGTCCAATTTGAAGGTCAGATCTCACAACCTGAATTTATAAATTTTCAAATACAGAGCGATCTAGAAAATAACAGAGAAAATATTTTAAACCATGACAACTCAGAGAAATTCGAAAATGATGATAACCTTTCTTATAACAACAACCGTCAACATGTTGTAAAGTTTGTTGATGAAAACAAGGAAGCTTCGAGAAAGAAGAAGCGCAGGAAAAGAAAACCTAAACAAAACTATGGTCTACAAAGTCCTGAGAATGTACCGAATCTATCGTATCCTGGATACGGGTATGCACCAAGTCTACCTTATCCTGGATATCATGGGAATCAGCAAAATCTACCACATCCATCAGGGAACAGTCCTGTTTATCCATCGTACGGAGGTCAACATTATAGTAAGTGTTTAGTATTCGCTTACGTATTTTTTATAGTAAAAAAAACGCGAGCAAACGTTCGGGCGGGTCACCTGATGGTAAGCGATCACCGCCGCCCATGGACATTTGCAGCACCGGAAGAACTGCAAATGCGTTGCCGGCTCTTAATAAATTTGTTTATCCACCCCTTGAATAAACCCATGTTATAGTTGTGAGGAAACACTGACTGTCTGGAAGGTATCATAATTTTTAGGGTTCCATACCAATTTGGTAAAAATGGAACCCTTATGGTGAGACTTTCTCCGTCCGTCCGTCCGTCCGTCCGTCCGTCCGTCTGTCACACTCGATTATTTCAGTAACTATCGAAGCTATCGACTTGAAATTTAGAATAGTTTTAGGTAATAGTGACTCAACGCCATTGCAATCATAAAACACTGAAAATTGGTTTTATTTTTATTTAAAAAGGGGGGAAAAACGGAGCTTCGAGTTTTCAAAATGAAATAACAATATTGAGTGGGGTATCATATGAAAGGGCGTTACTTGTGTATTCTAAAACCAATTTTTATTTATTTTTATGCCTGATAGTTTTTGATTTATTGAGCAAACTGTCAAAAAAAATACCGTTCCCCCCCCTTATCTCCGAAGTTTAGTAATCGAAAAATCTGAAATAATTATGATCAATAGACATTAATGTATATTTTACAGGAAAAATAAAATCAACTCCCTAACTATAATACTTTTTTTGATAATAACAATAAACCACAAAAAACAAAGTTACGTTTGCGGTTCGCCAACAAAAGTACCTACATGTAAATTATATACTGGTAAATTCATGAACAAAAGTGATTCTTTCAATGTTTTACTTCTTTTATGGTATGGAACCCTCGGTGCGCGAGTCCGACTCGCACTTGGCCGGTTTTTTGTTAAATAGTTTGATTATTTTATAAAGCCCACTGTTATAAGCTGAATCGCATATAAACGTCGTCGCTTGGGATCTCTATGCTTAATCGAATGTCTATGTCTATGGTCACTAAATACATTAAATAGTAATTTGTTCACAAGTATTTTTCAATGAATTTAAAAAAGTAAGTACTTATTGCGTATTTTCAAGTCTTTCAAAACAATTTTCATAACTACGAGTATAATTTAGTTTGTAAATGTTTTTAAAAGTCAACCGTACAAAGTTTTAGTTAGAATTCCATCGTATTTGGCACAGAATACCATAATAGAACCGAGTAGTTTTTGCCAGTGATGTCCTATTAGGTACTTTTTTATCTACCTTTAGTTTAGCGAACCTTTTCTTATTAGTAAAAAGAAAAGGAACGCTTAACTCAGCGGGCACCCGTATTTCCGGGTAAGAATCTACGCCATATTGTAAGCCAAAGGCCTACGTCATTATATGGCGCAGTTTCAAAACCAATTTAAATCGCGTCGCCTCTATGTTCTTAGGGCCACCGCGCCAACGAAGGCCTCGACCCTCTGCAGCATCCAAAGCCCTATCAGCAGTGACGGCAGCCCTGACTTCTATAGCCCTGTACGACGACTACCAGTGTGTGCCGCGCTTGCTCTGCGAAGCGGCGGCCGGTGGAGCGCTGGGTTCCACTGGGATATTGCAGACGGTGTCAGGGTTGCAGCCTTTACTAACGTAAGCATGGCAGAAATCAACAGTTGCCGATATTATTTATTTTGAAAAGCTTTACAATCAACCAACAAAATTGTGGGTGCCGAAATCCTGATACAATTATGTTCCAGCTATAGAATCCATTTACCCGTACCAGAATTATAGACAGGTTCAAAAGTAATAAGGACTTTTGTATTATTATTGAGACGCGTAGTCAAGTGATTACAATCATGCCTGATAGAAAGTTCTATTCTATTCCTATTTCCTAATGCAATCTTCTCTTGCATCTCATACTCATCTGGGAACTTCCTTCCGCACCTTAGCGGTTCCGGAAACATGAAAGAAAAACGTTTCGTTTTAGTTCGCTGGATATAAACCACAAAAGGATGCCATTGCTCTCTGGCGTGTTGCGGTTCTGTGATAGAAAAGTGAAGGTCAATTCAAAATGACAATCCTAATTGAGACTTGCTTGTCGCCAGGCTGCTGTCAGCGTACGGCGGCCTCACCAGCAACCCGCTGTTCGTGTTCGGGCGCGCGGCGCTGCTCGGCGCGTCGGACGGCAACGCAGCCACCTGCCGCTACGCCTACCCGCACTGCCCCACCGACCCCGAGCGGCTTGTGCACTACCTGAACAACCACAACGGAGGGTTCTTCAGGTGAGTTGCTTGTCGCCAGGCTGCTGTCAGCGTACGGCGGCCTCACCAGCAACCCGCTGTTCGTGTTCGGGCGCGCGGCGCTGCTCGGCGCGTCGGACGGCAACGCGGCCACCTGCCGCTACGCCTACCCGCACTGCCCCACCGACCCCGAGCGGCTTGTGCACTACCTGAACAACCACAACGGAGGGTTCTTCAGGTGAGTTGCTTGTCGCCAGGCTGCTGTCAGCGTACGGCGGCCTCACCAGCAACCCGCTGTTCGTGTTCGGGCGCGCGGCGCTGCTCGGCGCGTCGGACGGCAACGCGGCCACCTGCCGCTACGCCTACCCGCACTGCCCCACCGACCCCGAGCGGCTTGTGCACTACCTGAACAACCACAACGGAGGGTTCTTCAGGTGAGTTGCTTGTCGCCAGGCTGCTGTCAGCGTACGGCGGCCTCACCAGCAACCCGCTGTTCGTGTTCGGGCGCGCGGCGCTGCTCGGCGCGTCGGACGGCAACGCGGCCACCTGCCGCTACGCCTACCCGCACTGCCCCACCGACCCCGAGCGGCTTGTGCACTACCTGAACAACCACAACGGAGGGTTCTTCAGGTGAGTTGCTTGTCGCCAGGCTGCTGTCAGCGTACGGCGGCCTCACCAGCAACCCGCTGTTCGTGTTCGGGCGCGCGGCGCTGCTCGGCGCGTCGGACGGCAACGCGGCCACCTGCCGCTACGCCTACCCGCACTGCCCCACCGACCCCGAGCGGCTTGTGCACTACCTGAACAACCACAACGGAGGGTTCTTCAGGTGAGTTGCTTGTCGCCAGGCTGCTGTCAGCGTACGGCGGCCTCACCAGCAACCCGCTGTTCGTGTTCGGGCGCGCGGCGCTGCTCGGCGCGTCGGACGGCAACGCGGCCACCTGCCGCTACGCCTACCCGCACTGCCCCACCGACCCCGAGCGGCTTGTGCACTACCTGAACAACCACAACGGAGGGTTCTTCAGGTGAGTTGCTTGTCGCCAGGCTGCTGTCAGCGTACGGCGGCCTCACCAGCAACCCGCTGTTCGTGTTCGGGCGCGCGGCGCTGCTCGGCGCGTCGGACGGCAACGCGGCCACCTGCCGCTACGCCTACCCGCACTGCCCCACCGACCCCGAGCGGCTTGTGCACTACCTGAACTACCACAACGGAGGGTTCTTCAGGTGAGTTGCTTGTCGCCAGGCTGCTGTCAGCGTACGGCGGCCTCACCAGCAACCCGCTGTTCGTGTTCGGGCGCGCGGCGCTGCTCGGCGCGTCGGACGGCAACGCGGCCACCTGCCGCTACGCCTACCCGCACTGCCCCACCGACCCCGAGCGGCTTGTGCACTACCTGAACAACCACAACGGAGGGTTCTTCAGGTGAGTTGCTTGTCGCCAGGCTGCTGTCAGCGTACGGCGGCCTCACCAGCAACCCGCTGTTCGTGTTCGGGCGCGCGGCGCTGCTCGGCGCGTCGGACGGCAACGCGGCCACCTGCCGCTACGCCTACCCGCACTGCCCCACCGACCCCGAGCGGCTTGTGCACTACCTGAACAACCACAACGGAGGGTTCTTCAGGTGAGTTGCTTGTCGCCAGGCTGCTGTCAGCGTACGGCGGCCTCACCAGCAACCCGCTGTTCGTGTTCGGGCGCGCGGCGCTGCTCGGCGCGTCGGACGGCAACGCGGCCACCTGCCGCTACGCCTACCCGCACTGCCCCACCGACCCCGAGCGGCTTGTGCACTACCTGAACAACCACAACGGAGGGTTCTTCAGGTGAGTTGCTTGTCGCCAGGCTGCTGTCAGCGTACGGCGGCCTCACCAGCAACCCGCTGTTCGTGTTCGGGCGCGCGGCGCTGCTCGGCGCGTCGGACGGCAACGCGGCCACCTGCCGCTACGCCTACCCGCACTGCCCCACCGACCCCGAGCGGCTTGTGCACTACCTGAACAACCACAACGGAGGGTTCTTCAGGTGAGTTGCTTGTCGCCAGGCTGCTGTCAGCGTACGGCGGCCTCACCAGCAACCCGCTGTTCGTGTTCGGGCGCGCGGCGCTGCTCGGCGCGTCGGACGGCAACGCGGCCACCTGCCGCTACGCCTACCCGCACTGCCCCACCGACCCCGAGCGGCTTGTGCACTACCTGAACAACCACAACGGAGGGTTCTTCAGGTGAGTTGCTTGTCGCCAGGCTGCTGTCAGCGTACGGCGGCCTCACCAGCAACCCGCTGTTCGTGTTCGGGCGCGCGGCGCTGCTCGGCGCGTCGGACGGCAACGCGGCCACCTGCCGCTACGCCTACCCGCACTGCCCCACCGACCCCGAGCGGCTTGTGCACTACCTGAACAACCACAACGGAGGGTTCTTCAGGTGAGTTGCTTGTCGCCAGGCTGCTGTCAGCGTACGGCGGCCTCACCAGCAACCCGCTGTTCGTGTTCGGGCGCGCGGCGCTGCTCGGCGCGTCGGACGGCAACGCGGCCACCTGCCGCTACGCCTACCCGCACTGCCCCACCGACCCCGAGCGGCTTGTGCACTACCTGAACAACCACAACGGAGGGTTCTTCAGGTGAGTTGCTTGTCGCCAGGCTGCTGTCAGCGTACGGCGGCCTCACCAGCAACCCGCTGTTCGTGTTCGGGCGCGCGGCGCTGCTCGGCGCGTCGGACGGCAACGCGGCCACCTGCCGCTACGCCTACCCGCACTGCCCCACCGACCCCGAGCGGCTTGTGCACTACCTGAACAACCACAACGGAGGGTTCTTCAGGTGAGTTGCTTGTCGCCAGGCTGCTGTCAGCGTACGGCGGCCTCACCAGCAACCCGCTGTTCGTGTTCGGGCGCGCGGCGCTGCTCGGCGCGTCGGACGGCAACGCGGCCACCTGCCGCTACGCCTACCCGCACTGCCCCACCGACCCCGAGCGGCTTGTGCACTACCTGAACAACTACAACGGAGGGTTCTTCAGGTGAGTTGCTTGTCGCCAGGCTGCTGTCAGCGTACGGCGGCCTCACCAGCAACCCGCTGTTCGTGTTCGGGCGCGCGGCGCTGCTCGGCGCGTCGGACGGCAACGCGGCCACCTGCCGCTACGCCTACCCGCACTGCCCCACCGACCCCGAGCGGCTTGTGCACTACCTGAACAACCACAACGGAGGGTTCTTCAGGTGAGTTGCTTGTCGCCAGGCTGCTGTCAGCGTACGGCGGCCTCACCAGCAACCCGCTGTTCGTGTTCGGGCGCGCGGCGCTGCTCGGCGCGTCGGACGGCAACGCGGCCACCTGCCGCTACGCCTACCCGCACTGCCCCACCGACCCCGAGCGGCTTGTGCACTACCTGAACAACCACAACGGAGGGTTCTTCAGGTGAGTTGCTTGTCGCCAGGCTGCTGTCAGCGTACGGCGGCCTCACCAGCAACCCGCTGTTCGTGTTCGGGCGCGCGGCGCTGCTCGGCGCGTCGGACGGCAACGCGGCCACCTGCCGCTACGCCTACCCGCACTGCCCCACCGACCCCGAGCGGCTTGTGCACTACCTGAACAACCACAACGGAGGGTTCTTCAGGTGAGTTGCTTGTCGCCAGGCTGCTGTCAGCGTACGGCGGCCTCACCAGCAACCCGCTGTTCGTGTTCGGGCGCGCGGCGCTGCTCGGCGCGTCGGACGGTAACGCGGCCACCTGCCGCTACGCCTACCCGCACTGCCCCACCGACCCCGAGCGGCTTGTGCACTACCTGAACAACCACAACGGAGGGTTCTTCAGGTGAGTTGCTTGTCGCCAGGCTGCTGTCAGCGTACGGCGGTCTCACCAGCAACCCGCTGTTCGTGTTCGGGCGCGCGGCGCTGCTCGGCGCGTCGGACGGCAACGCGGCCACCTGCCGCTACGCCTACCCGCACTGCCCCACCGACCCCGAGCGGCTTGTGCACTACCTGAACAACCACAACGGAGGGTTCTTCAGGTGAGTTGCTTGTCGCCAGGCTGCTGTCAGCGTACGGCGGCCTCACCAGCAACCCGCTGTTCGTGTTCGGGCGCGCGGCGCTGCTCGGCGCGTCGGACGGCAACGCGGCCACCTGCCGCTACGCCTACCCGCACTGCCCCACCGACCCCGAGCGGCTTGTGCACTACCTGAACAACCACAACGGAGGGTTCTTCAGGTGAGTTGCTTGTCGCCAGGCTGCTGTCAGCGTACGGCGGCCTCACCAGCAACCCGCTGTTCGTGTTCGGGCGCGCGGCGCTGCTCGGCGCGTCGGACGGCAACGCGGCCACCTGCCGCTACGCCTACCCGCACTGCCCCACCGACCCCGAGCGGCTTGTGCACTACCTGAACAACCACAACGGAGGGTTCTTCAGGTGAGTTGCTTGTCGCCAGGCTGCTGTCAGCGTACGGCGGCCTCACCAGCAACCCGCTGTTCGTGTTCGGGCGCGCGGCGCTGCTCGGCGCGTCGGACGGCAACGCGGCCACCTGCCGCTACGCCTACCCGCACTGCCCCACCGACCCCGAGCGGCTTGTGCACTACCTGAACAACTACAACGGAGGGTTCTTCAGGTGAGTTGCTTGTCGCCAGGCTGCTGTCAGCGTACGGCGGCCTCACCAGCAACCCGCTGTTCGTGTTCGGGCGCGCGGCGCTGCTCGGCGCGTCACAGGGCGTAATCACTGGGCAACACCTAACATTACTAATGTCTGAAGGTGACGGTGACAACATTATGGGACATGGGAATGAGTACGTATCACTTAACATCAAGTGAACGTCTTGGTCGTCTCATCTTCCTTTGTTATAAAAATGCGTATAAGCGTGTCTTAGTGTTTAGGGTTCCGTAGTAAACAAGCAACCACTCTGAGTTCCTTTTGCAAAATATCATAGAGATACTATGTGTTACTCAATGCAAAATATTAAGCTTTTAGTTTAATCTTAGTGCAGTGTCTTTCCCCTGCTAGCTAAATAATTGCTTTTGGACATAATATGTAGTAGCATAACAACTAACTATAATATCAAAATAAATAACTTTTGAATAAAGCATTTTCTTCATGATGATTATTTCTTTCAGATTCTTCAACGCACCACAACAAGGTCAGCAAAACGTCCAGCAATTCTACAATCAACTCTCACACAACTTTGGATCCTACGAATATGATCCAAACCAGGAATACAATCAGAACGTAAATCAACAAAACTACGGGCTTTACAACAACCAACAAAATAATGGGCAACAAAATCCTGGTTTATATTCTAACGACAATCAATATTATGGATCCGCTTACCCGTACCAGAATCAGAATATTCGGTTCAAAAACAATGACGATTTTAGACAAAATACAAATGAAATTCAAAAACGGATTCAAAATAATCCAAATGCACATTATATTGATGATTTGGATGAAGGTAACTCAAGATGGACGTTTCCAGAAGGGAATAGAAACGTACAAGTAAATTATGTGAATAATAATGCATTTAATTCATTTAGTTCTCACAATAATGTTAGAGATAATGATGAAGAATTGAACTATTATGATAGAAATCGCTATCGCAATGACAATAGAAAAGGCAAAATACTAAAGTTTCCAGGCTCTATTAATAATGAAGAAAATTCGCAGGCTCCTGAAAATAATCGTGGATCCTTTTTTCCTGATCAGGATAACAATCAGTATTTAGACTATAATGGCCCTATAAGTAATTATTATGATAAGAGACCATATTTAGATCCTTCTAATAGTTATTATGATAGCAAATATGAAGATGAAAGTCAGTATTTTAATTATAATACTGCCACAAATCACAATAACTATAACGATAAGTACAATGATAAAAGACACTATTCAGAATTTAATTATCCTTCAGACAATAATGATTATGATAGCAAATATCACGATAAAAAGCAATATCATGACTATAATACTGCTACAAATCATAATAACTATAACGATAATAATAATAGATATCAGGACTACAATACAAATAAGGATTATGAAAATAACTATGCTAACAGTGATGCGAATTATTATACTAATCGATATTACGCAAATAAATATAACGATAATTATGCAAATAATAATAAATACAGCTATAACAATGATCTACAAGAAGGGTTACGAACTGTGTATGTGGTGAGAGGTAACGGTGATCCAAATAATCCAGAAGTTCATAAATTAAGACCAGGGGAGTCAATTCCATAAAGAATTCAGATTCTGAAGGCATGTAATCTATAATCTATAATATAAAAATGAATCGCAAAATGTGTTGGTAAGCGCATAACTCAACAACGCCTGGACCGAATTCTTTTTTAAAATGTTTGTTGAATTTCAAGGATGGTTTTTACGTCGAGAAAAATTCGAATAATTGCCGGAAAACCCCTAAAAACAGCCCTTTTCTTTTTCCCATACAAACGTTTTCTATCTAAAACGTAGAGTCAATTCGAGCTTCATTGCTATTGCCATAAAGTTCATATTAAATTACAAGCACTCACTGTTGATTGTTGTTGTTGAAGCAATGTAGGTGTGTTCCTAACGTCAAAGAGTCAATTTGCACTTTATTAGGTACCGCTTTTTGCCCCGACTATAAAATAGGTAGGAGCAAAAAACTGCCACAATAAAAATCTTTTGACAGGACGAAGTCTGTCGGGTCAGCTGGTAATTTAATACAATCTTATGTAATTTTACTGTTATATGTTTTACTGGCTGATCCAACAAATGTTTTTTGCCATACAAATTATTTCTCGCTTAGAGATATGAAAATCAGTTTCCAATACACAATAAACATAAAAATCAGTTAAAAATGTTTCGGAAGAGTTTTCTTACAACACTATGTCAGGAGAATTTTGTAAATTAGATATGTAGTTAGTATTAGTTATGTAATATTATCTACTTATTCTTAAACAGGTAGAGTTTTTAAAATACGCGCCTGCGAAGATTTTGGAACTCTGATTCCTATAGTATACAGCTGCAGAAAAGCTGTATAGGTACTAAATTTTGCAAATAAATATTTCTTATTGTTATTTTTTGTCCTATTTTTATCCTTTTGTATCAATTCCTTCAGTAAGTTTTTCGCGAATTTTAACGGATATGTAAGTCATACGCAGCTATCAACCAACCGGTAGCCTAGTATAAAATAGGTGACTTTTTTAGTTTATTGTTTGAATATATTTCTATTATAATAATATGAATGTTTTTCTACATTCCCTTTTTTCACTCCCTTCTTTTCCAGTTACTCAGGATATAATTAATTAATTACAATAATTATTTAGTATCGATATTGCGGGTATCAATTACAATGGGAATTCCAATTAAGTACCTATACATTGTCATAACACGATTATGACTGGCGGCCTTAACTTTATTTTCGTAGAGCCGTTCACCCTTTGGAAAAAGGGGTATTTTATACTTACGGGGACGTGAAGCGTACGACCATTTTTTTAGAAACATTTGTAGGTAATATTGACAAAACTACTTACTGACAATATTTGCGTGATTAAATCAGAAACTAGGAGATCCGCAAGAGAACCGAAATGATCAACGTGGGTGTGTTGAAGTGGCAATGAGCTTGGGAAAAATGAAAAAAAAAAAGTTTCTTTAATCATTTTTAATTAAATTAAACTGCGATACGACGATAATTAGCGCAGCGGTGGTAGTGCCTTCTGCGTCAGAGGTCGTGGGTTCGATTCCCATTCGTCTGGATTTTTGTATATCCAAAATGCATATAAATATGTATAAGAATAGCGTTTAAAGGTATGAGATATACGAGTATTTATTATTAAATAATATGCAGGTATATCTATCAGCTATCTAGAACCCATAACACAACCTATCGCTCACCTACTTTGAGGCTTAAATTGCGATGTGTGTAATGTCTTGATACATTTATTATTTATTTATTTTATAAATCCTACGACCACTTCACGATATTTATATTAAGGGCCACAATCGCAAGATGTAAATGGTTAAGCAGGGACCGTTCATGACATTTGCCGTTTTAGGGAAAACGAGGATTGCCACTGCCGACGCCAGGGCGCGCCTTGAACTTAAAAACTTGTACTTAAACTTACTTTACTTTACTTTACTTGTACTTAAAATTGCATCTACGAATTACTGTATACAAATACAATGATTGTACGTATGTATGGAGGTACTTATGCACTATGCAGGTATACATTATGCATTAATTAAGCCAACTTTTTAATTAATCCAATTTTTTATAGCTGAGAATGACGAAGATGTTCACTCGATGTTAAGTGATACTATTTATGGCGGACATAAACAGTAAACTTTTGACGACCTCGCCGGCGCAGGGGACGCGTGCTCGGATTCAAGTGGGAGGTCGCGAGTTCGATTCCCGCCACGGCCCTTTGGAATTTTATAATTCTAAATTGGCTCAGGTGGTCTGGTGGAAAGCTTCGGCCGTGGCAAGTTACCACCCTACCAGAAGAGACGCGATTTAGCGTTCCGGTATGATGCTGTGTAGAAACCGTTGGGGCTTGGGGTGAGTTTACTTACCCCTTCCAAGTTAGGACGTTAACATCTTCTGCTGCATCATCTCATCATCACTTACCATCAGGTGAGATCACAGTCAAATACTAACTTGTACAGTGTAAAAAAAAAACATTTTCTGTGCCTCGCATAATAATAAGTGTAACTAGTACCTCAAAGTTAATTAAAAGTCGCAAATCTCATCGTTACCATATTAGGTTCATCTCGCCCAGGTGCAGTCGACAGTTGAGACTAACAAACAGAGTGCGGAAACGTGACATAAAGGAATTCCGATGCGTTTTCGTGACGAATCGTACCAACGTATCAACAAAAGAGCCGCCGTGCTGTGGGGAGAATAACTTTAGCAGTGTTGCCAGCGTAAAGCGCTAGTAACTGCTGGTTTAATAATGTTGCCCGTAGTTAATGGTAAGATGCAGCCCCCTTAGTATGGGATCGGGGACTATTTCGTGATGAGGTTTATGAAGAGGTTAAACTGTTTTCCCTTCTACAGCTTTATACAATCTCACAGCATAGCGGGAGTGGAGATTACAGGTATCGCCCGTGGATAAATAATAGGAACAAAAACACTTCTTTCCTGTCCGGCCCTTTGCCGCATGCTTTAGTTTACCCGATGAAGAAAATAATTTTATCCCCTGTCAGAGGATATAATCAGGGGAGATCCTCCCTTTGTTAGGGGGGAACCCTAACCAAGAGGACTAATGACATTAGGACGTTAAAAAACAGAGTAGGAAAGTGTAATGGGAGTGGGACGCATTTATTAATATAGGGAAACCTTTAGAGCTGGCAACACCAGAGTGGAAACCTTGCATTTGTTTATTTAACTCCTGATGCATACCGCGTCGCGTTATATAACTTGTCACCATACTGCGAGCGAATTTGCATTCGCTTTGTGCCCTTATACAGTGTGTTTGTGTGTACCTACTGCATTGAGTACTCAAACCACTGCAAAGAATAAGCACTGACTTCTGTCTAGTGTTCCTTTTCGAGCTGAGTAAGCTTTGCATGGCACGTTAAGGAGTCACACGCGGGACGGCTTCACACGCCAATATTATAGAGACTTGATGTATTAGAGTAAGTGGTAGGTATTAATAGCTGGTACAAACAAACCCTTGATTAACAAATAAGCTACCTACTTTTTATCCTGGAAAATCTAAGTTAATCTTTAGTTAAGCTAAAGTTATTAGCTTTTTGGCGACCTCCCTGGCGCAGGGGACGCGCGCTCGGATTCGATGTCACGGGTTTGATTCCCGCCAAGGGCCACTTGGTGACGGCTTCCGCCGTAGCTAGTTATCACCTTACCAGCAAAGACGTAACGCCAAGCGATTTAGCGTTCTGGTGCAATGCTGTGTAGAAACCGTTTGGGTGACTTTACTTACCCTTTCCAAGTTCAGTAGTATCTTAACACCCTCGGCTGCATCATCACTTACCATCAGGTGAGATCGCAGTCAAGTAGGTAATACCTTGTATAGTGTAAAAAATAGCTTAGGTAATTATTATGCATTGCATTGGTAGTGAGGGTTTATTAAAAAGGAGTCCTGCATTACAATAGAGCCTAAATTCACTTTTGCCACGGGGCCCTCGGCTCCGCCTTAGCTCAGTTACACCATATATATATCACATCGCGATCATAACGATTTTAAAGCACAGTAAGCACTAATGTTGTCTAGGTACTCAATGACACAGAAGTAACTTAGATTCAGAGCAAGTCACGTCATTTTATATTTGAATCACAATAAGACAATACCTGAGCCTCGAGCTGCAGTGACAAACAGACAGACTGGCATCTCCTCTTTATCTTAATAATAATAAGCTGTTGAGATAATCAGCTGAAACCTGATACGGCACAAAAGTGTAAACTGCGTAATAGCAACAGGTGGTTGTAAGTTACATGATTAACTTCAGAGAATGAAAAAGCTTAGACCGTACAGCCATAAGGTGTTTCGGCCCTACCAGCGTTCGAAATTCAAATTTTATTTAGTTTTTCGCAAATATTAGACTCTACGGACTACAATAAGTACATGTTCCTCGAAAGTTCCCACTCTCCTCATATTGGCTCCAAAAAGATAGTTTTTAACAGTTTCCCAGATTTCGAGTTATCAGGAACCAATATGAAGTCTTAAAGCTATTATAAACTACCCCACACGCCTCTCTACGTGTCCATACCCTGAGACAGTTTTTCGTGATTCTCTAAGTACGATTGGTGCGTCTTTAAAACTTCCTCGTATGTATTCATGTCGAATTTTATCGCACGAAAAGGTTTCCATTTTACCATTTTGGTACGGAACTCCAATAAATGCTGATGCGACTCGTTTTGGAACTTTACAACGACACAAATATCTGTCGACTGTACGGAAGTACTACAGTGTAAAGATATTATAACTATACAGTACAGAGTCATATCTAATTCCATCTCAACCCCTTTTTATGTCCCACTGCTGGTCGCGGGTCTCCTCCCAGACTGAGAGAGGTTTGGCCATAGCCCACCACGCTGCCCAAGTGCGGGTTGGCGGGTTCCACACACCTGCGAGAACATTTTTGTGAACTCTCAGGAATGCAGGTTTCCTCACCATGTTTTCCTTCACAGTTAAGCAAGTTTTCCTAAAAACGCACTTAACTCGGAAAAGTCAGAGGTGCGTGCCCAGGATTCGAACCCGCGACCTCCTTATGAGAGGCAGAGGTCAGAACCACTGAGCTATCACTGCTTCATGTCTAACTCTATAGTCTTAAACTTTAAGCTAACGAGAAAGCTCGTACCACCTTAACTCAATGCCCTCACCTCAAGGGTCGTGACCATGAATGTGGTAAGTGCATAAAAGCTCTTCACGCATTCGGTTAGTTTTTATAGCGTCCGAGAGAATAACCTAGGCATTCAGGCCGCGCCTCTGAGCCTTGTTTACACTTGACATCATTGATATGCGTATACCAAAGATAGGACGTTCGTCGTGCGCAGACAGAGACCCTTTTTAAAGGTTCCGTACCCAAAGGGTAAAGTGGGACCCTATTACTAAGATTCCGCTATCCGTACGCCTGTCTGTGTCTGTTTTGATACGACTTGATAGCCACTAAGCCCAACTTTTATTTGAAAACCTCCCGGTAAAAATGTAGTCCCAATTTTAACCAGACAAAGGTCTTGCTTTTGCGTGATTCGTCATTCTTCACCAAAAAAGTTTTTATTGTATCTCAGGCCCATTGTCAACATGAAATATTATTTATTTACTCGCTCATGACCTAAAATTCGTTTATTGTTTATCGACGGGAACTTAGCATGAAGAAACTAGTAAGCGCTACCTAACTACATAACTTAAGTGAAGATATGATTTAATTCAAAGTAAGTTGGGACTGCACGATGTATTTCAGATTCTGCAGCTGTACTTTTTTCGAGATAAGATCTTCCCTAGAAGTTAAAATACTTATTGGGAAGTATCTTAGAGAAATACTTCTAGGGATCGTAAGCAGCTCTACTGAAATAATTCGCCACAAGTTCCCTCTGCGAAGTTTTAGCTTCAGTATTTTTGATACGTTGACAAGTAAAGGGAAGTTTTAATCTTCAGTTGTTTTTAGAAAAAAATTCAATGAATACCCGAAAAACTGGAGGATATCACAGAACTTGCAACATTTTGGTGAGTGGAGTGGAGACTTTTGTGACAAAATTCATAAATTCATAGGTAAAGGTTGAGACATTTGTGGCAAGGGAGAGCAAAAAGAGGAGAGTATACTACCAGCTCGGAGAAGCCTCCCCAATGACTTCTTCTCGCACTTCATTCTACCGCGACCCGCACTCTTCTGTTATCAGACGAATGCGGGCTGGGGTAGTATGAAGTGGGGAAGTTATCAGGAAAGCGAACGGGTTAGAGCAGTCTACTAAACCGCAGTATGTCAGCATTTCAGCACTGTTTGCCATGACCTGTCTAGCGTTTAGTTGTATATCAACGTGTTTAAGACTTATTTTGTCGTTCGCAGTGAAAGTCGAAGGACGCACGCCAGTCTGTGACCAACGCTAGAGTCGTTTGCTCGTGGCGTGTGCGCGGTGTTCCGAAAAACATCGCGCGTTCTAAACCGTTCGTCACACAACTTCTGTCTTAAGTATGTTAACCTTTTGTTTTTAATATTATATAACTCATAAACGGAAGTTTACGGCCATTAAAATAGTTGTTAAAGTGTTTTTCCGGATGACCGTAGCTAATTTTCGCCCCCTTTTACGGGTTTGGTTTGTGCATAAATTATTTATTTTTATTGTTGTTTTGTGGCTTCCTCACACCTTGTCTAAACGGTTGAGTGTTGGATCTTTTATCTTCAAGTTATTAAACGTTACACAATTTTTCTTTTAATTTATAGTTATTTAACGGTTAGCGTATGAAAATCTGTAGTGTCTCTATTTAAAACAAGTTTTAATAAGCATCAGCAATCATTTGTTTCGTTTTTGTTTTATTGCTCTTGTACCTAGCTATTTTAATTTTTAAATTAACGGTCATATCTAACGGCCATTTTATTCTTATTAAAAAAACTTAGTAAGTAGAGCAGATTGGAAGCTTTTAACATTCGAAGCTTCTTTTCTATTTTATTAATTAGACTTAAACTTCATTTTAGGTTACTGCATTAAAACCTAACTAGTTATAGCAAGGAATATATAATATTAGTTATAGTATCAAATGAAGTAAAAAAAAAGGTGAAATATTGCGTCAGAAAAAAGCTGTCCACGCGGCAGAAGTTAAATAAAAAAGCTCTTGTGAGTTGAAATTTTTCATGATTGAAAAGTCGCTGTTTTCAGTGTACCTATCTTTCGAAAATGGTAAAAACTTCTGTTTTTCTTTTATGTTTGTAGGTAGATTGGCATAGGAACGAAGTATTCAATGTGTTACCTTAGTACCTAGGTATTCTTCCAATTACTTTGTAAAATAATTAATTCATTAGGTTTAAATCTAGAAAACTATTTCAGATAGGTATAGATAAACTATTTTGTTTTAAAATTTAATCCCATACCTTTAAACGAGCAATACTTATATATAAATATATATTAAAATGTATAATATATATTTATAATCTGAATCTCGGAAACGGCTCGAACGATTTTCATGAAATTTAGTATACAGGGGGTTTTGGGGGCGATAAATCGATCTAGCTAGGAATAGGCACAGGAATAGGATTCATTTTTAGAAAATGTCGAATTTACCAAAAAATAAAATAACTCCTGCTGCCATCTATTGGTGAATAGTAATACCTACTATCGAGTAAAGCTCGGTCACCCAGATATTATTATCTTACTACTTAACAGAAGTATTATTAAGTATACCTACCTATCTATTTAGCTGTATCTACTACATAGAGAAAAATACTCTAAGTCTTAGACTATAGAGAGGATTAAGATATATTTCTTACACTCGTTGAAGTCATAAATATTTTAGTGTGTACGTGAGAAAATGATAGTGAAATTATGACGTACCACTGTTATAAACATAATCAAGCGATAATAATGGTGTATTTGGGCGTAAACACTAAGACGACACAGCAACGATTGCAAGCTTATCGAATGATTACAAGTTATACTAAGATAAGGTGTATTTGTAATTGTAATTACAAGTGTGTTACTGACTAAAGAGCTCTAGATTTGCGCTATTTGTAAAGAAATGGACCTACCGATTTTTTTACTGGCTCTTCTCGGATAATATCTGCCTTCCGAGCAAAACAGCGAAAGTCACCAGGTGCAAATTACCAGTATTTTACAGACATAATTGACTCAGAAACTTGCTACACTCACCAGAAAAGTAGTAAGTAATTAGCGTCTACAGCTTTTTCGTAGCTAAGCTACGCCTACGAATGGATTGAATAAAAAAATATCTCACCGCGCTCGGAGAGGCTATCTTTATTTTTCGATATCTGCGTGAAAGATTTAATTGTTATTATACCTATAATAATATAATCATTAATTAGCTTATAGGATTTTATTTTTACTTATTTATTTAGCACGTTCCTAAGGCACTGAAAACTTTTAATTCTGTTGATTTCACTATTTGTAAATAAATATATAACTAAATAAATACGTAAATGTTATAATTTCTAAGTAGTCGAGTCAACATTCGTATAGAATGCTTCGGTGTCAGAGCAAACCATACCTACGGCCTATGTAAACGCGATTAGTGGATTATTGGATTTTTATGGGTATAATTTCTTTAACTTTTTACTTTAAACTCTTATTGATTATGCAATAGAAGATCCCCATTATAAGATTGGGGATAAGACTGTGTAAGTTTTATGAAAACCGATCAGTCTCAAGCTAAAACTAAACCAAACTAGAGTATTGTAAATTAACTCTTTATCAGTAGATAATGGAGTTTATTTGTAACTCTGATTACTTGGGTACGTAATGGTTTTTCAAGATAGCGCAAGGTTGCTGATAAGATCTAGAATCTAGATAAATGTAACAGCTGTTTATAGTTGGCGAATATATTGGAAAGGACGAAAAAATATACAGAAAGGTTCAAAGGCTACGAAACTGATGAGCTATTCTGTAACTTCTGTATAAGCATATTCGTGAAACGTAATGCGGTCGATCGTCAAAAAAAAATGAGAATGACAGCTTGTTTCTAATAATTGACGTGTTCAATTTGTCGATTTAATATGTCGTTCCCAAAGATTTTCGAAATTCATTCCAATTAGATCGGGAAGAAAAACACAAAATTGAGTAGTTTTTTTGTACAATATTCTTCCACAATATGCGGGGTCGTCACAAGACAATTTCTTCTTGCATTTTCGTTTAATGTCCAACGTCTTCACACGCATTCTATATCCTCTTGCACGCAAGCCATCCATCCATTCCTTGGTCTTCCTCTAATTCTTCGTTTCTTCACAAGTCTACGTGCATACCTAATTTTTTTTAAACTATTCTATGCACAAAAGAGCAGCCGTTAACAGCACTTAAGTGTGAACGCGCGGCCAAACGGGCAAAAATAAAATAACACATGGCCGATAAACGCGCGTGGGTACGGGCCGACTCTATCTGACAACTCACTTGTATCTGTCAATGTCAGCTTTAGCGTTTAATCACAGCCGCCCACGCGTGAACTTGAACGTTGGAGGCTTTTGTGTGGAACCACGGCCGAAATACAATTGAATATAAACCTACGGCAGAAAAAGAAAGATATAATGCGTAATGCGACATGGATAATGATAATACAAAATTTAAAAACCCCGTACACTTGTCTTTTAACAGTTATTTTGGCTCGCGTGAAGCGCTTAACCGAATAACCATACGTCAACAATGCCTTACATCATTTTAGAAAAAAGCTGATACTCTTACACTGCTGGACCGATATTAACCAAACATACCTAGCTAAGAACCGAGAAATATATCATGTATTGGTACATGTAGCAAGTATAGAATATCTTACTTGTAAGTGCTAAATCTAATCTGAATTGAACCAATTCTATGACTGCATTTTTTTGCCGTTCTTTTTTCTCTCTACATTATTAAATAATTCCATTACTCAGTAATATAAGATATCTCACTCCGTTATACTTCGCAAAGCTTGATATCAATCCGAGTTTCTAAAATAACTCGCGAACCGATAAAAAAAAAGTTTTGCAAGATTGTATGTAAAAAAATAAGTTATAATTTAAAATACTTTTAAAAACAAAAAAAAATACAAAATCCTCAGTTTTGCAAAATCCGGCCGCTATCCTGAGCATAGTCCAAAAATCCTGAATTCTTATGATAAATCCTGATATATGGGAACCCTAGACGAATATCTATCATGGGCAAGTGTATGATTAAACCATCATCCTCGTCCAAAAAAAATTGGTCAAAGGAGCCCCCTTAAATATTTATTTTATTCTATTTTTTAGTATTTGTTATTATAGCGGCAACAGAAATAAATCATCCGTGACAAGTCTGTATCTATTACGGTTCCAGAGATACAACCTGGTGACAGACGGACGGACGGACGGACAGACGAACAGCGAAGTCTCGCTAATAGGGTTCCTGTTTTACCCTTCGGGTATGGAACCCTACAAAAACAAATAATGTGAAAGATCAGGAAGTAGATAACAAAATGTGTGCACCTGTCTCTATGTGCATTCAGAAAAACTTGTGTGATAAAAAAATACTAGTTCAAGATCAAATAAAATGTAAATAAACGAAAGCGAAACTCGTTCAGTGGAGTTCAGAGAAATCTCGGGTCAGAACATTTGATACATGCCGGGACCAAGCTGGTCATAGTGACAGATGCATCCGTGACACACTTGAGGGACCGGTCAAAATGACTGTCACTACTTATTTTTCATAACTGGCTTAGTTTTTTTAGTAATACTAGGTAGGACGTCGTCCTTCTGTCATATTCTCCTACAAGGACTTTCTTTTCACACCCACTAATGTATTTGTAAGAGCGAGAAGGATAAAAATAAAAACCGTCTATGGCCTTAAATTATAACCATATTTTTTGTATTTCGTTTCAGTTGATAGATCGACTGGTTTTTGCTACGATCGCAAATATATGTCATTATTTATGACTACGGTTTGCTACGGTATTGGTTTTGTAACGTCAGTCGTCCTGCTTCTATAGTAAGAGAATCGTTATTTAACATGGCTAGCCAATAGCCATGCTTGTTCACTATGAAATTCACGTTGAGATGGTACCGCAAAGTATATATCATCGAATCTTGATCTCTATCAGTATACCAGTGATCTCATTGGCCCTATATGAATAATTCAATAGATGTCCACGATATTTGGTTGTGCTTAAAGTTTAAAACTAGCTCTTCTGGGTTTGTGGGTTCATCTTTTGTGGGATTTGGGTCAGTGTGGGAATTATTATTATTATGTATATTGATCGTTAAGGCCTGATTTATACGTTTATATTTTATGTTTATACGTAAACAGTAAACATGATTTGAATAGACAAATATTTTACAGATGTATGCTACACATTCACCCACTGGAAAATTCTCAAATCTGCATAATACTGAGCTGGATGTTCATCAAATTTAAACTTCATGGATCTTTAATCTTAATTCGCTCAGAAGCAGCCGTGCTATTCTGCAAAACAGCGACGAGCGTGCATCTCTACATCTATGAATTTGTCAGTTGTAATAGAGTACAATTTTGCTTGCCATATTCGGCTTGGCAGCTGTCTGGCAGCTGTTTCATTTTGTAGAATAGCACTCCAAACACCATTAGATTCTCCCTAAGAAGTTCTCCCAAAAGTTGCTTCAAGATATCTCTCTTTCTAACTTTGATCGGAAACTACAATGGATGCAATTGTAATTATTGTGTTAATCTGTCGGCAATTATTTTATCCAAAAACGATCAGAAACAGATTTTTGATCACTTTTCTTCCGCAACGCTGCATGTTGCATCTGCCAACGTATTCGTAGAAGTGAAAATGACAAAAATAAATTCACTGAAAAGAACCACTAGGGGTTCGCGAACCCCACTTTGAGTAACCCTGGCCAAAAAGATGCTTATTCACACTTTATTTGAAGGTATCCAAGTGGTGGGGAAATTGGATGGGAGGGTATTCCAGACCAGTTGGTTGGTTAAAAAAAAAAGAAATGTCAGAGAAAACGACCCCCAAATGAAAGGCATAACGACCATAGCTTGTTGAAATTCCTCTAGTATACACAGTTTCGGGCGGATACGCTGGTCACCGACGGAAGGTGTCCGTTGGTTGTAGACGTTGGCGTTGGTCGGTCTAAATATAGCCGGGTCACATTCTAAGGGCCGGCGCTTCCTCGTCCTACACCACACAAACTTGCGGGAGTGCATCAAACGTATGACCCAATTCCTGAATTTTTTTTACATCCCGATTATTGGCGCAGCCGAAATGGCCCGCTGCGTCCGAGTTCGTGGGTTCGATTTCCACAACTGAGAAGTGTTTGTGTGATGAGCATAAAATATAAATGTTTTTCAATATCTGGTTGTTTTGACAGAAACGCTGGTAGCGCTTCATAATACTTATATGGTTCAAGTTAAGTATAAGCATTTCCATAAAATTCGTCGCTAGAATAATAATTTGAACTTAAAAAACCGCGTAAAACCGCGTGCGCCAATATGTAGTCCTGACTAAGGTCGGAACCTCGCATTAGTCACAGTACATTTTGACTCACGGTCGACTACATACGCGCTAACTTTAACACATTAACAACCTTAACGTGTACACAACTAAGTTAATTTTCCATTACATTTCTGGAGTTAAAATATTCATATATTTACAATGCATTTTAAAGCCTATCACGTAGATTTTAAAGTAGTTTTCAGATTAACTTTCAGGAATCGAGTTTGCTATAATCGCTTTGCGTTTTGGCTGTTGAATTTCGTTTTCATTAAGTTGAATGTCTTTCAAAAGTATTTTAATTTATGGCTTAAATTGTAGAATGTAGCAAATGACGTCAGATCATCTATCATCACCATTCATCATTGTTTTTATTTAAGGTGGATGGATAACACCCGGGCGCGAAAATTTTAAATTCATCGCAAATAGTGAAAACTGGGCTAATTTACATATCATAGGCTCATAAATTACTTCATCTTGGTTCCCAATAGCTCTACCTGAATCTGGGAAAGTGCAGAAAATAATCTTACGTAAATTATATCTTATCCTAAGTATGCTCAGGAACTCCAGAATCTGGTACAGCAGGACTTCTTTAATCCGAACCCCCGCTAATCCGAAAAACTCTGTAATCCGAACGCTTGACACCCCAACGCCTTTTCATATTTTTTTTCGCCGTCACACGTCTTTTGTTCTTGTAAGACACAATACACACTAAGTATTAGTTTTTTTTTATTTACCCTGTAAACTCTCTATATCCGAACGTTTCACTAATCCGAACGGGGTTAAATTTTCGGAGCCAAACAAATTTTTGCTCGGAGCCAAAGCCCATCAAGGTGTCCCACAAGGTTCGGTGCTGTCGCCCACACTATTTGTTTTGCATTAAAATAACATGCTAGAAGATGCATGCTTGGGATTCAAACCACCGACTTTCGAATGAGGAAGCAGACATTTGAACTACTAGGTTATCTCTGTTATTTGTGGTATAAATTATAGCTAGTATTGAAATTCTTATTTTATAGAATCTGGAATCAACCTTAGGACTGAATGATGTAATTCAAGATGGTAAAGATCCTAACCGCAGTATCTGTCTCCAAAAAAAAAACATACTGAACCCACATCACGTTCGACACTTGAAACGCATCCGTTCCAGAACAAAATAGTTTACAGTTATTTAATAACAGTTTAAACAAAAATAACTCTTAAGAATATCAGTTTAAAGAACTTATTCATTTTCTCTGACTGCACCATTTAATATGTCATTTTAACACTTCGATTCAGATTTTTAAGATACTGCAACCGATAATAATTTCTATTTTTGTTTCACTAAGACATATTTTTGTTTAATTTAATACGATGCAATAATAGTTCATCTTTTAAGTAGGTAATAGGTATATTGGTTCAGGAAACGTTAGGGAAAAAACTTAATGCTGTTTGTTTTTACACTTTATAAGTTTATGATGTAGGGACTAGAGACTGACTTTTGGGCGGTAATAGTGCAGACTTTGGGCTATAAAAAACATTTACTTACAAAAAATTAAACGGCCCAAAATAAAAAAATAACATTTTTCATTTAACCCCAAGAACTAAGTTTTTAAACTTATGTATTTTATACCTAAACTAAACATATGCCAAGACGTAATTCTAAGTCGTCGCTAAACAATCAATAAACCAAGATATTGGAAGAACAATAATACTTTAAAGTGAAAAAAGATAGTCATTGAATTTTTGGGTAGGATGTGTTTTCCAAATGTACCTAATGTTCCTAACTTCAAGGTACATAAACCCTATCCAATACAAAGTTAATTATCAAAATCGAACTACTCTGTAAAAACTAAAAAATATGCGTGGCCATACATTAAGTACAATCAGTGAGTCAATCAATCATCCCGTTTTCTTACCTTTGAGGTTGGAATTTTTTTCTAAATTTATTCCCTATAAAAATACACTGTTGTCGAATTCAGTAGCTACGGTGTAGACTGTAGAGTAACAAACAAAGGTATAGATTCCCAATACAAATAAAGTAAACACAGGCACACTTAAAAACAAACTTTCTCCTTTATAATGTTAAAGTATGATTAAATAGGATACCCAAAGATATTCATTGTGCCTTCCCTCATTTTGCGCGTTTCAGTATTGGACATCGCTTTTGCCCATTGATGGGCGGCGACAGGGCAAAGGTTAACGAGATTGCCGGAGTCGCAAATTGTCAGGTATTTAGCATCGGAAATGCTTACGTTAACTAGGCTTTCTACTAAATTGTTTACATTTGAAAGTTTATATATGAGAACCGCATCGCTAGCCATATGACTTATTTATTCCATTTCTGTGGCCTGGGGTCTGATAACGTAAGAAAAACGTATTCACCGTTATCCTAATCGTAAGTAAATTCTGTCCACCGATTGGCTGACGTAAATCAGGGACCCAATCAGCGGGCATAATTAGTAAGCGATTGCGATAACGATGAATACGTTTTTCTTATACAATCTAGGAGCTGATTCTGTATCCCTAAGTTTGTTAGTAAGTAACCCACACTGGATTGTTAACTAACAAAATGGAGGCAAAAATCCTGTTTTTGTATTATTTTTGCACATAATATCATGTCATGTCAGCATAATAATATCATGCTAAAACTTGCTAACCTGCTAAATACACTATCTGTAGGGGGAAACGGGGAAACGCGGGGGGGGGGGGGGTTGTGGGACTTTGGGCATTAAAAAGTGTCTGTTCCCACGACGGGCTATTCACCATTATGGCTATTCTATGAAATAGCACAGCGTGTAACAAGTTTACCGAAATTTCGTAACTGGTAACGCAGGTAAGCGGCCGAACTGCAAATATCGATAAATCTGCTCAAAAATGAACCAGCTAGACGGGTTCCCGCTCTAGGCAGCGCCGGGCCTGCGCGCGCGCATCCCACGCGCGGCCTTGCGCCCACCGCCTGCCGCCCGGCGCATACGCAGCTTTCGGAGATTTAGGATCCAAGTTATAGCCCATTGGTTAAGATCTCTACCTCCCATCAAAAAGACCGGGGCTCGAATCCATCAGTTCTAAGCGTATGTCCCATCCAAGCGTTTTCAAGATTGCTATTGCATCGCTTTCGAACGAAAGTCAAAAAATGTATATAAGTAAGAAGTCACTTGATCATTGTCATACTGCATTTCTATCTCTTAGCGTATCGCAAAATACCATATGGATAGAGATGCTAGGCGAGCGGAGATAGGTATACGTGCGTTTTAGTAATCTCTGTAAATATTACAATGACTATTGCTACATGATAATATAATCTAGCGCTTTTAATATGAAAGATTTTCCTTACTCTTATAGCCATTATTTTGTTTTAAAAAAATTTATAACCATAAATTTTTCGTGTTCAAAGTCATAATAGTGGTATTGGTGACCCAGTTTAGGGACTAATAAGTAAAAGTGAAAATCGCCGAAAAACCGAAAGTAACACTATGTTAACTTACGGAACTAGAATCTACCCATAGTGATTAGCATCCACAAGGTCGTGTTTTCACTACTTAACGCCCTTTGGGACTCACTTTCGATAATCTTGGATAGCCCTACTCCGAGACATTTTTGCATACAAAAATACATACATACTGAGAACTGTCGACAATTCGAATTTTAAGTTAAGTGAAAAAAATTCGAGTTGTTTCGAGTTTCGATACTGAATTTATATGCTAAAAAATATTAATTTCAATAGGCAAAATTTCTAATTATATTTTTGAGTGGAATTTGCAAAGTCAACAAAGAAAAGTTGACTTAGCAAGTTATAACGTTTGTTTGAGTTGTTGTAATAGAGATTTAAGTAAACATATTATAACTTTAGGAAACTAAATATCACTTGCTTAACGGTGAAGGAAAACATCGTGAGGAAACCTGCATGCCTGAGAGTTCACAAAAATGTTCCCGAAGGTGTGTGAAGCCCGCCAACCCGCACTTAGCCAGCGTGGTAGGCTATGGCCTAACCCCACTCAGTCTGAGAGGAGACCTGTGCCCAGCCGTGGGAAATAAAAAGGGGTTGAGATAATTATGACTTAAATTCCATGGCACATTTTATTGAAACAAATTGAGAACATGTAATAGTAATATTATGTATAAAACTTAAAGTTAATATACATACCTATTTTGTTTTTGTTTGCCATGCTAATGACTTTACAACATATATAACTTTTTTGTTATCTGCCATCACAGATTTTATCTGCCATGTCTTTAGTGATTTTTAATTAGTAAAAAAAAATGACGGATAAGGCTCTGGCTATTGAAATATAAAAGAGGAAAACGCCTAAATCATATCTCTTACGTTACACACGAAGATAAAACAATATATACTTTTAATAGAGTTAAATCCTATCTTAAAATTTCACAGTATCTAATTCATCTGGTAGAGATTTTATAATCTAAAACCATTCAAAACAAACAAGTAAATAATCTTAATGAACCGCCACGCATCTCGGCGAGTTCCTCAGTTAAAAATAACCGCTTTGTAGAGCCGCAGTATTTATAGAAAGTTGATAACGTTTATGGGTATCGGTCCTCTTTGCTCTGCTGTTTATGGCGAGAGGGAAAGACTTAGCGTTTAATGACACACGAGTACCAACTACCAACTATCATACCATCGCATTAGTGGGGATTCTAAGCTTACGCCATGCTAAAAAGTGGAATTACAGGTGTTAAAAATTTATTGCATGTAGATAGATGCACCTAAAATATGAGAGATTTTCACTGATCTCTATCTCTGGATTTATCATTCTACAGTTTCTTTTTTGTGACGATTTGAAGCGCCATCTCTGAAAGTCCACGGTACTAAATTGACCTAAAAGTTGTTGGTAGTGGACCGTCGTTTTGAATGTCATTTTATTTTGGTTTAATAGACGCTCACACCAGGTTATGCAAAATGGCGAAAATCTTCATTTTTACGTTGACAGTCAGCAATCCAGAGATAGAGATCAGTGGAGATTTTTAATATTAGTTACGAAAAATCAGAAAAACGACTATGTATAAAAATAATTGATTGATAAACTTTTGGTATTTTGTTTAATTCTATTTTTAAGTTCTATTAAATATAATTATATTTATCATGTGCATTTCTTTACAAAAAAAAATGTATTCTTATCACCGATAAAAACCAAAGGATATGGGCATCCAAACGATTTCCGTAAACCTTTTTGTACAAGCACAGTAGCGCTATCTGTCAAGAATAACTGCTGCGTGAACTACATGCCTTACTGCTGATGACAAAACAAGCATTTTTGGCACCGGCAAATTGGCCATATTTTTTTTTCGCACCGTCATCCGCCCTGTCCATGGTTTATATGTCTTTTATTCTAATCCTAGAACTTTTTGTTTGTTCCAGGTTTCCGCTACAACTTAAATACAGTGACTTTGCTTCGACTCATTACAATGTGAAGTTATTTCGAAAGTTTACGTATAATTTATAAAAGTGTGTGTTTGTGAGTAACTGTGACGATGGTGGACTAGCTGTGCGCAGACGTTTTGTGGGATTTTTTGTTGTTGGTAAGTTGATTGCATATTATCCTTATATTATCCAACTAGCGCACAAAATCCTTTCTTATTCCTTGTCTCCACTATACAAGGAATTTCTGTGCAAAATTTCAGCTTCCTAGGCACCGATAAGAAACCTCAGGATATGGTTATCAGATCGATTTAAGCAAACCTTTTACGTACAAGCCAACAGTACCGCCATCTGTCAAAATTCTTTAGGTGGCTACTAAGTGAACTACATCGTGACCTGACTGTTGGTGACAAAATAAGATTTTTTGCCACCGAGGAACTGGCGACATTTCTTTCGCGTCTTCCGCCATATCCAAGGTATTATGTCTATTTTCCTAGGTCTAAGAATTCCGGCTGGGTGAAGATTAGTCAGTAATAGATAAAAATAGTCAAGATAGGCACATCCGAACATTTTACGTAAACGTTCTTCACACAAGAAAATGTAGCACCATCTGTCGAAACTCCTGCGAAATACATGTTTATTTTTTTTATCTATGTGTCTGTGGTCACCTTGCCTGCAATATCTTATCTTATACCTTTAAACGAGCAATTCTTGTATATCTTATACCTTTAAACGAGCAATTCTTGTATATATATTTCTATATAATCTGGATCTCGGGAACGGCTTTAACGATTTTCATGAAATTTAGCATACAGGGGGTTTTGGGGGCGATAAATCGATCTAGCTAGGATTCATTTTTATAAAATGTCGAATTTACCAAAAAAATAAAAATATGACTACTGCTGCCATCTATTGGCCACCGAGTGAAACTCGGTCACCCAGATATTTATTATTAATTAAAAAAAAGAAATAGCTTTCTACCTATCTATACTGATTACTGACGGGGAGGGTGCAAAATAGTTATTTTTGCTCCCATAAACTGGCGACATTTTTTCGCGCTGTTCGCCCAGTCTTGCTGTGTAGTCAGTAGTAAAATTGTACATTGCTGGTAACCATAGGAACGCAAACATCAACAGCTAATCGGTGCCTTGGCTGCAGCGACATAACCGAAGCTCTGTGACCGAAGCAAACATTAACCAATCATAGTGACTACGAGGCTAGACCGATGCAGGCATTTACCCAATCAGTGCCCAGCCACGGAATAGTACAAAGGGCCCAGCTTAAAAAGCTACATATAAACGGTTTTAAAAGAAAGCTATGTGAGTGGCTCATAAACAAGTGCTATTATTCAATAAGCGATTTGATGCGGAACAAAATTTAATTACAATTTATTATATTTATACAATATTATAATTATTCAATCTCCGGAACGGAGAGGACATGTCAAAATGACGAAATCTGATTGGTTACTCAAACAAAGCTCCGCTCCGCTCCGCTTTGGTGACAACTGGGCCTTATGGTTTAACTTTTTCTGATATAGTACGAAACCCTCAGTGCGCGGTCCCGACTCGCACCTGACCAATTTTTTTTAATTTCCATCTGTATTTTCATATTTTATGATACTAAATTATACTTACTTACTGCGTGGATGATAAATCAATATAACAACTAATTAACCCAAGTTTAACTTTGTCGATGCTATATTGTAAGTTATATACCTACAGCTTAGCTTCGTCGATCATTGCAGAATCATTTGTTTTTACAACAAACTCAGCCGTGTAAATTGTTACACCTTTGTTTTTGTTATGAAACTGTTGCATTTATACAAAGCATGCACAATTCGAAAAAACAAGCACTCTTCGCCCGGGAGGTCGTCAGTAACATTGACCTACTGGTGTTGTCGGTTAATTCGCATTTCACACACTCTCGACTCTTGAGTCTCGGTGTAGATACTCTCAAGTGCACAATATACCGAGTGGCTATCTGTCAACAAATCGAACTTGCGGTCGATTGATAGAAATTACACAATTGCACTCACTTAGCGCTCGTTGACCAATTTTCTAGACGCCCAAGATACAGGCGGTAGCGATTTTATATGTTGCAATGCCCAGTGAGTCTCGTGGAATTGTTTTGTCACTGCAACGACCCTGTGAAACTGTAAGAAAAGAAGACTATTGACGAAATTTCGTGTCTAATATAAGTTGACAAATGAAAAAGTAATATCGCAGGTTTGACGATATCTCGGCGATATATCCCCTGTGCCTCTTGTCAGTACGGAGTTGACATATTATAGAGAGAATAATTTCCTTCCTTTTATACGAAGGGAATAGACGTTAAACAAACCCCGGAGGACCGCGTGAAAAAATGTCGCCAGCTTACTGGTGTCAAAAATGTTTGTTCCGACACCAACAGTGTTATTTGTAAGCCAACCGCAGTATTGTCTATGGACCGCGGTCCACCCCTACATATCAATTACTTGTTATTAGTCCGCAAGCGAGTTTCCGCAGGGACGATTTTCGCCATGATGCAATTATAAACGGAATTTTGACAAAGGTCGAATGAAAAAGGTTGACGTAAAATGGACCGATGTTCCGAATATCATATCCACCCGGTGCTTATGCTCGGAGACTGAATAAAGTTAATAATTAGGAGGGGATAAACCTGTTTTCCTTTCTATATGGAGAAGTTGTTTCCTGTGAATGCTTGGCTGTTGTTTTTAAACCATTGATTATTTTAACTTTCATTCATTAATGTGTGTAACTTGTTGAAGCCTGTCAATTTTTATCTACTCCTCGTTATATAGAAAATATAAAATTCCAATTATAGCCCGTGCCGGGTGTATATAAATAATAAATAATTATATGAGAACATTACACACATCGCAATCTAGCCCCAAAGTAAGCGATAGCTTGTGTTACGGGTATTTAACTCACAGTTAATCAAGTTTTTACGTATTACCTATTTGAATACACGCCCTTTCCTTTCACTTGCGCCCTAGAAGAGTAAACAATTTACTTAACGGTGAAGAAACAGGCCTGTCACACACAAATTGAGTTATTGCTCACTGTTGGTGTTTTGCTTTATTTGCACCTACACACAGTACACACATACTGTATCATATTTTATGGGGTAAGTATATTATATTCAATTTAATTTCGCGTAAGAGTCGCCTCTACGGCGTAGGCCTCCCCCGAACATGACATATAAATTAAGACTTCTAATATGAATAACGATGACGTAATATTTTATTATTAAAAGTGGATAACACCTCATAATATAATATTGACATTAATTATTTATAAGTGTTTGAACTGAAATAATCTAATTAATAATATGTAGTAACAGTGTATAACAAAAACATAATTTATATATGAAACACAAATAATAATATAAAGTAAAGCAAATTATGTCAATCCCACTGTTAAAATGTGCGAATGTTAAATTATCATATTATGTAGCGTATCAGAATAAAGGCTTTTTATTTTATTTGTTTTTATATTATATTCACCGTAATATTTTGCTGCACGCGGGGCAGTAAAATGGGGAAAGAGAGCGCCTGTGTGTCTGTCGCACTTACGGGCCTGACTACATTTTCCTTAGCCTAGCTCTCCAAGCGATACCGTCCAAAAAGAAACTTTGTTTCAATTATCATTCCATTTACGTTTACTGTTTTTCTGCTCCTATATTTATTGCACATTTGCGATATATTTTTGTCGTCACTAGTTGTTTTTTTGTCACATCGACGGACGGTCGTGCTGACTAAAGCTCGGAGTCTTTTTTGGTTTAAATAAACATTAATGAGTCACTAAATCAGAGTACCGATCTCGCTGATCTTAGATACATTATCACACGTCGCCACTCGCGCAGCCAGGCTAGGGTTGCCAACGATGATGTTTAATTTAGTCGCATTAGGTCAGTACATAGTATGTTTAATTCATATAGGTTCATAATTTGTTACTCGTAAGTCGTACCTACTCTGATAAGAAATTTCAGGATATGGGCATCCGAACGATTTACGTAAACGTTTTTCGTACAAGCAAAATTAGATATACACATAGAAATAGACATAACACAGAATTTTGACAGGTGACGCTACGTCACCTGTCAAAATTCTAAACGTGGCTGCTGAGCGAACTACAGCGTGGCCTTACTGTTAGTGGCAAAAATAAGATATTTTCGAATTTTATTATCAGTTCAAAATTTTTATAAATATTTTACAATGTAAAGTATTTAAATAATAATTAAGAAGCATTAATATATTAATAGCAGATGGTTATAAGGGCAATTTATTTTATGCATTAGGATTTTTTAAATTCATTTTAATAGTTACTTAGGTACTACTGTATTATGACTTATAAATAATTTCACACATAATAATGAGTGCTTATCGCTGTTATTTTTTCAGACAAACTGTTACTTTTCTTCTCGGTATCCAACTTTTTTAAGAAAAACGTGGCAACCCTAAGTCAGGCGCCGGGCTAAGGTCACGTTCGGCTAGCAATGACCCGTTTCGCCATATACGCGCGCTTGCGAAAACCCACCTTATAACATTCCCGCGAACAGATGTGCGCGAAGGTTGCCGCTCCCCCCGCTTCCCCTCGCGTTACCAACAGCTGAAGCCTGCGTTGACTTAGGCTTTATTTTAGAGTTCCGTATGACAATACTATAAATAAAACCCTTTTGGCGCGATGTAATAAGTCCGTTTGTTTTTTTCGCGAAAATACCAAATCTCTACGATTTCGCATTGTGATGTCAACATCTCCTGAGGATGTCCCGGTGTCGGGACGAAGCGTGCGTCGATGAAAGTGTTAGACGCTTGTGTGTGGTGTTGCGTGTGGGTAGTGTTCCTGCATATTGTACTACTTATACAGAATCTTTCAAGTAGTGGATTGTAGCAAAACAAATTAATCTGTCCTGCTAATGTGAAAGCAGTTATGTACGTGAAAAAGTTAGTTACTCCTTTACACCACAACCACTGATATAAGCTGGCTGAATTTAGCACTTTTCAAAAGGGACAAATCTACGATTCGATACAAGTTAGTACTTGACTGCGATCACACCTGATGGTAAGTGATGATGCAGTCGAAGATGTTAACGTACTAACTGGGAAGGGGTAAGTAAAGTCACCCCAACGGTTTCTACACAGCATCGCACCGGAACGCTAAATCGCTTGGCGTCACGTCTTTGCTGGTAGGGTGGTAACTAGCCACGGCCGTAGCCTCCCACCAGACCAGACCTGAGCCAATTTAGAAATTATAAAATTCCAAAGTGGGCCTCGTGGCGGGAATCGAACCCGCGACCCCCCACTCGAATCCGAGCGCGCGTCCCCTGCGCCAGGGAGGTCGTCAAAGGAAGCTTGACCAACGAAAGTTTTAAAGTATAACAGGAAAATGACCATGCCGAATCTCTCTATTGAGTATTATACCTTTTGACGTCAAAGGTCATACCCCATTAAAATACTGAAGGTCAAAGATGGAGACACTGGAGTTCTTGATAAAAGTGATGCCATATGGTCCTGAGCAAACTTTGACGAACGCGCCCTTGGCCTCAAAACGCGACTCTACCGAATGACCTCAAAATATTATTAAAAGGAAAACATAATAATTTTCTGTAATGATTTATATGTTACTCGTTTATTTTATAATTTTTCTAAACAATTTTAGTCATGTTTACTTTGAAATAGTTTACTACGTATTATATAAATAAATGAACTAAGAATGTATGTCAAATGCATCAGTATGATAGCTAAGTTGTCATAGCTAAACTTAGTCTAGTTTAGTTTTAGTGAAAAGAAGTTCATCAATTTAGTAGCCTGATTTATGAAAATCAAGGTAGGTATCATAGATTCCAAGAGCGAGCCCTCGACTTCAAAAGTGCGGCAAAAAATACTTTGTCCAAATTGGCGCTCGTGTTTGCGAAGTCGCCGCACAGTTTTTCACTCATACTAGCATCCACGCGCCATACAAAGGAGATGTTTCATCAATGTATGAGCCCTGGGTCTATGTAAAGTATACTTGGGTGTAGCCCAGATCACAAAAAACAGTTTTTATCTACATACATTTTCTTTAAAAATGGCTTTTTCGGTGTACAAAACAAGTGTTTCTGCATATAATTGCAATACTTAACGAAGATTCATCATGGCGGTAATATGTATTTCATTAAGAATTTTACATTTGGTTTTGACAGAAATGTCAACTATTGACAGATTGAGTCGTGGTTTACGTCAAATCGTACGACGCTAGCAACGCCATATTGAAAATAAATCATAAAATAATGAAAAAACAAATATTGTTGTACACCGAAAGTATTCGTTTTAACTAAATAATTTTATTTTTCCCGTGAACAACAGATTTTTCTTGATTTTTTAAGATACCGTACAAGACCTAGCCCAATTTGAAATATCTCCTTTCAAATTGACACACTCGCACTACAAAAATAGTTGCCGCATTTACGGAGTTGTCATTTTTAGGTAGGGCTCTATTTAGTCGGAGCGCGAGCGACGAACTATTATAAATCTGCGGTAGATCAGCGGTAGCTGGGGAAAGTCATAGTAAAAAGCTCAGTTTGTAAAGTAAAAAGATGTTCATAGGTATAATTATCACGATATATAGCATGATTTATTTGATAGCAAAGCTTAGTTTAGCTTCGGTAGAAAGAGATCGGCAAGAAGATGCTGGGTTTTCATATAAAATTAAGTTCTGGTGGAAATTCGTTCAACGAAGGAACCTTTTTTTAACATGGAAAAATAGGTAAAGAGTATGATTTGCTTTAGTGAAATTAAGTTCTTCATAATATAACTGGTTACTGGAGCTACATTAAATAAGTTGAATTAAGTTAACAACATTCATCGAAAGATGAGGAATGTCGGGTGAGTCAGTGAGTGCATCCCGCACACTCATTGCGACTACAAATAATACAAGTTCACGGAACATTTGTCATTTTAATGATATGATGTACAGAAAAGGAAAAATATATCGCCTTGTGACTTCGTCATAACTTAATACGTAGGCATTCATATAACAGCTGATAAGAATGATCATCATCATCTCAACCCCTTTTTATGTCCCACTGCTGGGTACGGGTCTCCTCTCAGACTAAGAGGGGTTTGGGCATAGCCCACCACTCTGGCCAAGTGCGGGTTGGCGGGCTTTACATACCCTCGAGAACATTTTTGTGAACTCTCAGGCATGCAGGTTTCCTCACGATGTTTTCCTTCATTGCTAAGCAAGTGATATTTAGTTGCCTAAAAACGCACATAACTTGGAATATTCCAGTATCAGTACTCAGTAGAGGTACGTACCCCGGATTCGAACTCGCGACCTCCTTATGAGAGGCAGAGGTCAGAACCACTGAGCTATCACTGCTTACCTTAATGATAAGAATGAAAAACTTACTTATTGAGGGGCGCATATCTTATCTTAATATATATAAATCTCGTGTCACAATGTTTGTCCTCAATGGACTCCTAAACTACTGAACCGATTTAGTTCAAACTTCGTGAATATCTGTCATTTGGTCCAACTTAAAAGATAGAATAGTTTTTAGCCCACGTGGACGAAGTCGCGGGCATCAGCTAGTAATATAATAAATATAGAATGTAAGCAATAATGATTATACAATAAAATCAAATAAGAATGCGTGAGTGTCGACTGTCGTGGAACACTTAGCTGGAACTAAGTTCTTTTCGATTTGAAGAGTCGTTTATGAGATAGAGATTGCAAAATTCTTAGCTTCCGAGTTACTGCGTTGGCGTAGCGGTTCAAGTGCCTTGAAATTTTATTTCTTGAAAATGACAAATAAATGAAAAAAATGCATAAACTATGAGTTTTCGAGGAAGGTTAGAAAGTAGTTACAATCGTTATAATTATAGCATCACCCCTTTTTTCTGTATAAAAGCGAACAATTTCCTCCAAATTGATTTTCAGTTAGAAAAACTAAGTTAATGGACATTTTTATAATAATTAAATACTTAATCAAAATATCCTCTGACAGTATAAGTTATTTCACTGTTTGTTATCATTTAAATCAAGTGTTAATTATGGAAAAAAGATAAAAAAATGTCAGACCCATTTGAACTTTCAACTCAGTTTCTCTCTAACCTTATGCAACACGATTAGTTTAACGAAGTATAACTTTGATAAAACCATCGTAAAAGTTTGAACGTTTAATAAAAATAATAGAACGCTTATAAGATAAACGAAGCTTTGATTTTATTATTTTTATAACGTTTTTCCGCGATTTTATGATGAACCATAATTTCACCATCAACCGTAAAAGGTTTGCCGCCGCGAAGATGATTTAGATGTATTCAATATTACGTAAGGTTATATGAAAATTATGCAAAATATAGTTATGATTTTGGTTATGATGAAGGGAAAGCCTGTTGGATTTAATTTAACTCTAGAAAATCCTATTTACCTACTGAGTTACAGAATACTTAAGCTCCTCAACTCAAATCAAGAAATATATACCTGAGCTTGTGTTTCATACAGTTATAGGCTAGTACAAGATACTAATATGCCAAAAATTCGATGGAGATTCAGATTGGCAAAACCCAATAATAGAGGTTCAAAAAAATACATTTAGATTTTTTTAGACATAAATAACCTGGACAGGGTAGACGGCTCGAAAATAATTCGCCCGTTCACTAGTGCCAAAAGTTCTTGTTTTGTACAGCAATAAGTTCAGCAGCTACGTCTATAGAATTTCGAAAGGTGGCGCTATTGACTACTGTTTGCTTGTACGAAAAAGGTATACGTACATTATTCGGATGCCAGTATCTTCAGATTTCTTATCAGTGGGTTCGAATCGAAAATCCAACAACTTATAGATACTTACTAATTCGAGTAACGGCACTATATGTATTAAAATTTAACTTAAGAGTCCACTAACTCACGATGTCTCCCATACATTCATAATACCAAAATCATTTGTAATTCGTGCAAATTTCGATCATGTAGTGGTGTTATTCGGGTTCATAAAGTAAAAATCTATGCTCCTGACCGTATCTGGTTCCGAAATACTTTTGTTAAACGAAATTGTAAACGAATTTAGTTTTGCTTATTTTTATGTCAAAGAGGACATGTTTTCTACTTATCTGTTTTGTAATAAAAACAACACTATCTCACGTCGCATTAGTTCAGGAGCACAGTTTTTACTGTCCAGTTAAAGAAAAACACCAGTTAATAAAGAAAGTTACAAGTTTTCATTCATAATTTTTGGTATTACGGAACTCGACCAAAGTTATAAAAATTTTGATCAAAATTGATTATTATTTCGTTTTACGAACCAAAATTTATTTAGAAGTATTTACGAACCAAATATGGCCAGGAGCATAGATTATTACTATATGAATCCGAATAACACCACAACATGATCGAAATATGCACGAAAAACAAATGATTTGGTATTTTGAATAAATGGAGACATTGTGGGTTAGTGGACTTTTAAGTTTAATTCTAGGTTCTATTTAGTTGCAATAAATAGTTGATTTTACAAATAGGTATGTCCTATCCTATCCTTAGCAACCAACGTATCTGGCATTAGGAACATTCGAGAAAACTCTCGACTGAAGTGTTTATCCAAAATCAATACGTGTTAAGTAACGAAAGATCGTGTTTTGTTTTCATAACCGAAAATAGACAGTTTAGTAACAATTTGGACACCTGTGTTCGACATTTCAGTTAAGAATTTGAGTCTAAATATATTTTAGATCCCGACCTATCCTCACACCCCTCCTGTTTTCGAAGTAGGGGATTAATTTGGAATTTCAATAATTCAATCTTTGAGACCGATTTCGAATGGATTCGAAGATAGAAATGGACAAAATGAAGGGAGAACTTATAACTTCGAAACACCGATAAGCAATCTGAGGATATGGCCATCAGAACATTTTACGCAAACCTTCTTCATACAAGAAAATAGACGAGACGTAGGTATGTCACAATTTCCCAGTAACACGCCACAATATGGCGGAAACCGGTCCATGGAAACGCGCGTGCTATTGACAAGTTAGTGATCTGTGGCGGGGACTGCGGTCTATTCCATATGGGTCTATAGACAATACTGCTGTCGGCTTACTACTGACGCTGTTGGTGTCAAAACAAACATTTTTGACACCGGTTAACTAGCGACACTTTTCCTCGCGGTTCGCCGCGTCCAATGGTATAGGTATATTATATTCTTTTAAAACTTTTGTTAGTCGGTTGGCGGAGCTTCGGTAGGGCTTTGTGTGGAATAGAGCGGCCTCGCTAGTTCAATGATTGGTGTGGTATTGTCGATACTTTAGAAGCCCACAAATATGTACTTGGATGATACGTGATTATAATTTATCTTTTGTTACTTGTATACTTATTCACCATAAGTGTATTTTTATAGTAAACAGCCTAAGTACCTATTGTTCTTAACTGACCCTCTAGATTGGAGGAAACACTGCCACCTAAGACACAGGTGTCCACCTAGTTTAGGGGCAGTTTATCACCTGCTTCTGGCACATTTGTATTTAATAGTATTTTAAAGCCTGTGCTACACGGTTGCCAACAAGCCCGTATGCAGGGGTGACCTGGTTGGAGGGCCGGTTGGTACTGCCGTCGCGCGTTGCGGCTACACGGCTGCAAACTTCAGTGTGTTTACAACTGCGGTAGGAGCACTACGAGTAGATATGGCTCCCGCGTTATCAAAAATCCAAAAATTGGTGTTTCGCTGGCACTCTTGTGTGCTGTAGATAAAGAAAAAAGCCTAAGAGGATTTGGATGAAGCGATGGCTAAAAGAAGGACTACTTCTGAGTCACTCAAATTTAATAGGATTATTGGATTTTGATGATTTATATAATTTTTTGACGAGTTGGTGGAAATGGTTCGACCATTCATAGAAAAAAAGGATACGAAATATATGAGACCAGCTATATCTGCCAAAGAATGAATTCTACTGAGGTACTTTAAGATATCTGGCTACTGGAAGGGAATATAGAGATCTCAGATACAGTTCAATAATATCACATCAATTATTATCAGAAAAGACGTGCTCGCTCATTGCTAGACAGAGCGCGACTGTCTTTGAAGTTGGTTGGAACGCGCGGCTACACGGTTAGCAACCGCGCTCTCCGACCACTGTCGGCAGAGCAAGACTCCTGACCAAGGTTGTTGAATGTCAAATCGGCCAACATTGCAGAAACGCTGGCTACACGGCAGAAATCTGCAATGTCACCCCTGCATACGGGCTTGTTGGCAACCGTGTAGCACAGGCTTATGATTAATACATGAGTAAATCTTACAAGCAGATGATTTGTATTAGTACGTAAGTATTTGGGTTAATAAAGATTATTATTATTCTTTATATTCATATTAATTCATATTTTCTACATTTTTAAATATTTCATTACAAAACTAAAAAAAAAAACATTTAAAAATATAAAAAATAGCGGTCCACCGGCTTCGGGAACAGGGTCCAAGCAACCGGCGGTCAGGGCCCCAGAGAGAGGAACCTCCTGACGATGCGAGCCGTGTCTAGGAGTACAGCCTTCTGGATCTGGCCCTTGACCCAGCTACCCAACGAGAGCCTCGAAAGATGTTGGTCGAGGCTCTTGGCTATAAGACCATTAGCCGTAATGACTATCGGTACAATGATTGCTGAGTCAACATTCCACATAGCGACAACCTCGTGCGCCAAGTCGAGATACTTGGTGAGTTTCTCTTTCTCAGCTTTCACGAGGTTCTCGTCATGCGGAACAGCAACATCAACAATCATTGCACGGCGCTCTGATCGATCTATCACCACTATGTCAGGCTTATTGGCTACAATAGTCCTGTCTGTAATGATAGACCAGTAACCGACACTTTATTTTTTAATTCAATAAAATAAGAATAGGAAACCGATTTCTTAATATGGCAACACTACCATAGACAGCATACTTCTGTCAGGCTTCCTTTGACATTTGAGCGAAATCCGCCATTTTGTTTTGAAAATGGAGGTGTGATAACTGTTGCGGCTGGAGTACCAGTTAATTTATCAATATTTCTTAGTGATATCCATAAGGAAGTGAGTACTTATTTTGTTAATTATAATAATGTATTGTAACTTATTTGAATTTTATCTTTTTTATGGGTTATTATAAGAACTATAGGATCTATTATTGTTATATAGAAAGTTTATGGTTTTTTTGATATTAGTAAAATGTTGGTGTCGATTACTGGTTTTCTCAAACTGATTTTTCCAGTAATCGACACGTGTCGATTATTGGGGAATAATATGTGTCGATGATTGGTTCTTCCAGATGGCTCCGAGAAAAAATTATACTCCCGACCAGTTGAAAAATGCCATAGAAGCTGTAAAAAATGGCGAAAAGATTGCAGTTGCTGCGAAACATTACGGAGTACCTAGGATTACACTTCATGATAAAATTTCGGGAAAAACAACAATGGGTTGCGCTATGGGGCCGAGCACAGTTTTAACTAAAGAGGAAGAAGACATTTTGGAAAAGTGGATATTAGCGTTATCTGAAAGACATATCCCATTGACAAAAGATTCGCTTCTAGACAGTGTGCAAAAAATAATAATTGATCAAAACAGACCAAATCCTTTTACAAACAATAGGCCCAGTAAGAAGTGGTTTCAGTCGTTCATGAAAAGACATCCAAACTTGACACAAAGACTGCCAGACAACTTGTCAAAAGCTCGAGATAATGTGACTGAAAATAACATCAGGGCTTGGTTTACTGAGATCGAAAGTTATTTGGATGAAAATAACTTTAAAACTATTTTAAACGACCCACACAGAATATTTAACGCAGACGAGACCGCGTTCTTCTTGTCACCTAAAACTGGCCGTGTACTCGCCAAAAAAGGAGATAAACATCCATACAGCAGCTGCGGCGATGAAAAAGACAATCTTACTGTCCTAATAACAGGAAATGCAGCTGGAAACTTAGCCCCTCCGATGATCATATTTAATTATGAACGAATTCCTTCAACTATCGCTGTGAGTGTTCCCGATGAATGGGCAATAGGTAAATCAGAGAGTGGTTGGATGTGTAGCAGCACGTTCTATGAATATATGACTAATGTCTTCAATCCTTGGTTAGAGAAAAATAATATTGAGAAACCGGTCTTGTTCTTTGTGGATGGCCACAAATCACACCTGACGCTTCATTTATCAAAATTTTGCTCCAAAAATGGGATCGTAGTTGTTGCTTTGTACCCAAATTCGACACATATTCTACAACCGATGGACTTGTCAGTATTTAGACCACTCAAAGCTCATTGGAAAAAAGCAGTGACACAATGGAAAATGGAGAACCTTGGCAAAATTCTTCGAAAAGAAAACTTTGCCCCAGTGTTGCAAAAAGCTCTCAAAAATGTGACAAAAGATTGTATCCAAAACGGATTCCGAGCGGGGGGCCTTTTTCCATTTGGTCCTGATTATATCAATATGTCCAAAATATCTAAAACCAATAAAGAAACCACAACTAATACCAATCCAATGCAGAAAGAATTTATGAAATATTTAGAACGTGAAATCGTCAACGTGTTCTCAGCTCAAAAGTTACAGCAATTCAATAAATTATACTTTTCAAATAGAAACACACTGGAAAAAGAAATACCTGATGAAGACGAGGCTTTATATTTGATTTGGGCCAAAAATAAATCCGGAAACGCGTTGTGTCATTCAAGTTCGGCGGATGCTCCTGCAACGTCAGACACATTGGAACAGGCGAGTTATTTATTAGGTTCAGCTGAAATAACAGGATCGAGAACACCACAAAAGTCTTTGGAAAATGTTTTGGGAGTGATTGTTCCATCTCCTTTTAAGAGGAGTTTGTTTTGGCCGGAAAATTCGATGGATAGTAATAAAAAGAGAATGAAACGAGAGAAAATTCCATCAACAGTAACAAGTAAAGCTTGGAAAGAATATTACGAGAAAAAGGAAGCTGAGAAAAATAAAAAACAACAAGAAAAAGATGAAAGAGCTAGACAGAGAAAAGAAAAAAAGAAATTAAAAGAACTGTTAATCAGTGAAAAGAACAATAAAAGCAAGATCAAAAAACCTAAGAAAACTGTTCAAGAAGATTCAACTTCAGAAGAGTCAGATGTGGAGATTTCATACGCAAATAGTGATATTAGTAATAATTTGGAAGATGACGAAGAGAAAGAACTAGAAAGAGAAAATATGACAAAAACAAAGAACCAAATAGACTGTGATTCTATAGACTTGGATTTAGAGAATTTGCCCTTAAGTAAATGTGTATCTTCAAAAGCATCTAAACCAAATAAAAACAGGAAGTTTTCGATAGGAAATTTCGTAATAATTAAGTATGAAGGGGAGTATTTTCCGGGTAAGATAGAAAGCTTGAGAAAGTACGAATACGAAATTAGTACAATGACATTGACTACTGGAAAATCTTTTAAATGGCCTAACCCACCTGATAAAATTTTCTATAAGCTCAATGAAATAATGGAAGTGATAAAGGAGCCAATATGTTTAAACAAGAGAGGGTTTTACAGAATTCCAGAAATGGATAAATATTTGCCAAATATGTATGACTTTTAGAAATGTCATATAATAGGTACTTACGTAGGTAATTTTTATAAAAGGATCTCTTATAATTATTAAAAAACAAAAAAAATTACATTTACTACAAAAAGATCTCTTAATTAAGTATATGCGCAAAAGCAACTTAGAAATTGAAAATAGATCTCATTTACGTCGTATGTTATGTTTTTGATTGAATTTACTACAAATTAAGATAGACTGCAGAAAAATGAAGATAGACTGTTATAATTAATTATAGTTATAATAAATACAATTCATAGTTATTACGAAACTGGCGTCTGATTGCGTAAGAAAAACGTGTTCATCGTTATCGTAAACGCTAACGAATTCTGCCCCCATGATTGGCTGATGCAAATTTCTTAAGAAAAAATTTTTCTTCTTAAAAATTAGACAATCTAGGGGCTGATTAGGAAACATTGTTCCCAAATAGATATTTGATTACTAATAAATATTTAATTATAATTAGTTGACTAAGAATAACTTTATAGGAAATATTTTTGATTTTTGCAATTTAAACTTTTGACGATTGTTTCTTACTTATATTGCCCTTTTTTATTATAGTTGCAAAAGTGTGTGAGTATTTAAATGATTAATTAATATACTTTAGAAAAAACTGTGGACATTAAATGAATACTTATTAAACAGTTAATTTTATTTAAATGACCCACTACGGGGGTGTTGATTTGGCAGATACACTTTATAAACAATACCTATAAATTTAAATACGAATCAAAATTTCACTCGCAGCGGGATTTGAACCCGCGACACCCAACTATCGCGAGTGGGCGCTCTTCCAACTAAACTATGCGAGCCACATCCCTCCACGATGAAATTTAAGTAATTAATAATAGTCGATAACTGGGTGTCGGTAACTGGTAACTGTCGATGACTGGGTGTTGATTACTGGAGATTCGTTGTCGAAGACTGGAGATTTATATACTTTTTCCTTTTTTGGGATTTTTTTCTAGTCCGTGTATACTTAATAATAATAAAACATCCTATTATTATCTCAAAAATATACTTTATCATACTCAATCGTTACTTTTGGTTTATAAATGACTAAATAACCTTTCAATTTATAATGAATCCCACTATCTCCTTAAAGTGTCGATTATTGGTGCCACTACCGATACTACCGAATTTTTTAAATAAAAATTAACTGTCATGTTATTTACTGTTTCCTGACTTTATATTAAGATGGCACTGTTAAGACATGAACAGATTTAAACTTTATCATCCGCAATATGGAAAGGGTAAGATAATGGTTCACAAATATTTTTAACTCTTATCGATCCTAACCGACTGACTGTCATCTAAGGTCTTTTTATACGTAAGGAAATATAAAGCCATTGCCCATTCTGATGTTTTGGATTGTATTGAGATGAAGCAAAGATTTTTAAAAGACTTCTATATTATGTTGGGCTGGGGAATATTGTTAGTAAAGTTATTTATCCCAGTGGTACCTACCCGGCCGAACTCTGAAAGAAGAGTTCTACCACCAGTACAACTTTTCACATGGTTTAATATTTTTTGACATATTTCGTGGTTTCAGAATAAAAATCACAATGAAAAGGTCGATTTTAACTGTCGATATTTCGATACATTGGTGCAAGTCGTGGTCACGTAGTGACCCGCCGTATCCTAATTCGGTCACCCGCAGCCGCTAGCCGCTCGCCATGGAGACAAAGGATCGTGCTCCATTGCCCCATACATACTCCGAGGAAGTCTCGAACTGCGCTATCAACTTTATACAGCTCGAGGACCCTCAGGAGCCATGAATGAGGCACCGAGTCGAACGCCTTTTTATAGTCAATCCAGGCGGCGGAAAAATTCCGGCGACCGCGTTTGACCAAATGGCCCGCGACGGAGTCGATGAGAAGGAGCTCCTTAGTACCGCGACTACCACCCCTACACCCGTTCTGAGCCCCAGACATGATCCCATGGTTGTTTACATGGTGGGTGATTTTGGAGCTCAGAACGGATGTAAGTGTCTTATAGATGGTAGTAAGACACGTAATGGGGCGGTACTTAGCCGGGTCAGCGGTATCTGTGGTCTTTGGAGCTAAATGAGTGATCCCGGTGGTGAAAAGGTTTGGGAGCGCCCTTTGCTCAAGGGCGTCTTGGAATTGTCGAGCCAAGGTCGCATGGCAAGCCGAGAAACCCTTTAGCCAGTAGTGATGCAGTCCGTCAGGCCCCGGACTTTTCCAGTTCGGGGCCCGCCTTACCGCATCAGCTACATCCTCCGCAGAGATGGCGACCGGGTTCATCGGCTCAATTGAGGCACATGCTTCCTCTACCGCCGCAATCCAAGGGCCCTCTTCGTGCTCCACCTCTGTCGACCAAACACTGCGCCAGAAAGCGATTAGGTCAGCCGTGTCTGGTCGCTGAGAGGAGGAGCAGACCGCTGGGCACTCCAACTTATTATTATTATTATTATAATACTTTTCGGAGGCATAAAATTGGGCTATGTATCAACTAAATTTCAAGTTACAATTTGATAAAACTCAGCTCCTTGCAAATATTACTGCGCTAATGTTCTACGTTACATTCTTTGTCCTTCCGGACTTTAATTTAGCACTTTACCACAATACGCGAAATGCTCTACCCGCATACCAAAGTCCAAACGTCGTGCTTTAAATTACTGCAACAAGGTTTCAAACTTAGTTTAAGTTACCTGTAACTTAACACCTTGTCAAAGTAAGCTTCTATATGAAACACTCAAATAATACGTTGGTACTTGGTTCGAACTAGGAGCCGAATATTCCTATGGAAAGGTTCTGTCCTCGGTATTTTGTGTTGTAAGATAGAACCTTGTCACAGTTGGCAGCAATAAAATGTAGGTACGGCGCAGGAGCTAAGATGTCAGCATTATTAATCTATTGTTACTAGGAATCGAACCAAGGACGCCCGGCTCGAGCGACACATTGATACTGTACCGACATTTTTTACGTAGGGTTGCCACAAACTAAGTGCAGAGATGACAAACTCTTCGGTTGTTTCAAAGAGTTTTAACAGACAAGCGCTATCTAAGAAAGTGGCCAAATAGACGAATTTAACGTTTTAATTTAATATAGCAGTGATACCTAGCAGTGATAGTGGTCTATCTCTGCCTCTCATAAGGAGGTTCGAATCCTGGGCACGCACCTCTGAATTTTCCGAGTTATGTGCGTTTTAAGGAAACTAAATATCACTTGCTTAACGGTGAAGAAAAACATCGTGAAGATGCCTGAGAGTTCTCGAAGTTGTATGTGAAGCCCGCGAACCCGCACTTGGCCAGCGTGGTGGGCTATGGCCAAACCCCTCTCAGTCTGAGAGGAGACCCGCGCCCAGCAGTGGGACATAAAAAGGGGTTGAGATGAATTTAATATAACGATTAGGTAGAAACGGTTTGAAACAGCTTGACTTTTTGTATTGAGGATATTTAGTTTATTGATTTCGAAAAGGAAACCATCAGTTTATACTCTTATATATGTATAACAGAGCTACAGTGCCGAATGCGTGACTGAGTCTTTAGTAATCGTATTATATGTACCTACTTTGTTCTCAGTTGTCAACTGTCATAATAACGTAGCTTAAGGGTGATGGGTACCATCCGGGCGCGAAAATTCAAATTTTATTTAGTTTTTCGCTCATAGTGGGCTAATTATACATCGAAGGCTAATGGCAATGAGTTTTGCGGGCACAAAATTTCAAAATTTACACATCAACATGTTTAAAAAAAAACTCTGCTCAACAATATTCATTTACTTCACATTGGTTCCCGATAGCTCCATCTGGGAAACTGCAAAAAATTATCTTTCGGGAACCAATATGAGATGAGTAGGAACTTTCGAGCAAAGTTTCTATTAAAAACATGTAGATGCATAAAAAGTAGGCCCGCAAAATGCATTTCCATAAATCTACAATGTGTAGTTAGTGTAATATTTGCGAAAAACTAAATAAAATTTGAATTTCGCGGGCTGGTAGGGCCGCAACACCTTAACGACATATCGTTATAAAACGTTTTGATAGTGAATAGCCCTACTGTGAATCACAATTAGATCTAAGTTAGGTTAGGTTAGATTTGAATTGGAATTTGATTAAAAAAAATCTAACGACCAAAATTAAGAACCTATCCACTTTATGAATCTGGATAGGATTAGGATGGGTTAACCTTGAAAAATACTATTAAAATGATTTAAAATTTACTAACAAGTGACAACCCTAGGTAACAGCCTGCCGTGCATTGTTCATTGCGCGCAGAACAAGTGTCTGAATTGATTAGAACAACACATCTTAATATTTCTCGATGTAGCGAAGGTGTCGTGACGGTAGAATTTAATAGCTGTTATCTCGGTTTAAAATCTTGAACCCAGAATTGTGTGTCAAAATAAAATAAATAAATATTTATCGGACACTATACACATCGCTATCTAGCCCCAAAAAATAGATAAAAATAGTAAAGATAGGCCGATCCGAACATTTTACGTAAACCTTATTCATACAAGCAAACAGTAGCGTCAGCTGTCAAAATACCCGCCGCCGCCGCTGCCCGAACTACCGCGTGGCCTTATACAGTGACACCCATAAACTGGCTACATTTTTTCGCGCTGTTCGCCCTGTCTTTATTATACAAGTCTGTGCCCCAAAAATACGCGATATCTTGTGTTATGGGTAGATAACTGATAGATATTATGACATAATATTTAATATACATAAATATAACTATTGAAAAACACCCAGATACTGGAAAATCTTCATGCTCATCACAAAAACATTTTCCGGTTGTGGGAATGGAACCCACGACCTAGATCATAGAAAACATAAAATTCTGCTTCATGCATATTGCGGGTCACCATAGCTTACGTAGATACATTTATATCATTGGCTAATAATAATAATTATACTAAGCTACTTTTCCGGAAGCGTGCGAGCCAATTCCCTGAAAAAAGAAAAATATGCCACATTTCCCGCCAAATCGCGGCATACAATTTTTTTAAATGGCGCCCAGTTGACAGCTGTGACGTTGCGTCGCTTCATTACATTAAATTCAGGACTGACAGGAGGGGATAAGAGTAATAATTTCAGTCTACAAAGTCCTAGGGAGATTTGGTAATTAAAGCTATCCGACCGGCAAACAATTATATATGACGAGATGAATTATCTGTTTTATTCATGTTGGCAGACAGGTATGTCGACTTGCACACTACAGGAGATGGAGAACTCAATGTCGCGTCGCCTCGCGTGGCATGCGGCGCCCGCCAACTATTTACGATCTTTTTTTTTCAGACGGATATAACCGCCACCCATTCAGCCGTCGACATTTGCACCCAATCAGATTAGTATGTCTACGGTATGTTGGGCCAAATGTTTGTGCTAAGTTTTGAACCAATTACAATTTTTTTATTTCCTTGGACACAAGTCGTAGTAATGAATAATATGTATTCATGGAGGTACCATACTATGTATTGCAAATCCACATATGCAACACTATCGATAATTCAATGTCATTCCTTTACATTATTTAGTTTCGAAGCCTTAGCGGTTGTCGAAAGAGAAATGATATTATTATGTTTAACATGCCTTTATTGGCTAGCCAACTAAGGTATCTATTTGTTTTCATATTCTTATACAAATAATCATTTAATAGTAGTTTATGAAACGGATGCATAATGGGGGGTATTAAAACATGAGTGTGAGTTTAAAAAACGAGCCGCAGGCGAGTTTTTTAATAGTATCACACGAGTGTTTTAATACCTAATTATGTAGAGTTTCATACACTACTTTATCTACGCTCAAATTATCATAAATCCAAACCATAAAATCTTGCTAACGTTTGTCGTAAATCCTTGACTTTGTTGGTAAAAGATTGTGGGTCATTTTTGTTGGAATTACTAAAATGTCAGGTGGAGTTAAATTTTCTTTAGTAGGTTTCACTGCTAGACATTTTTCCGCGCTAAGTTTTGACTAAGTAACAAAAATAACACATTGAAATGTTAAGTTAGGTATGGCGCCAAAATTCAGTTGTAAACTGCGTATAGTCTGTTAAAAAAGTCATGAAACAAAAAAGAGTAGAAAAATATTTATACAAGTCAGATAAAGTATTTTTTTAGTGGATAATTAAATAATCAAAAATTATACATAATTCTTTTCAATATTCTGTATGAACACTTTTTATCAGTCATATAAGGCAGGGAAAAATTATTGTTTCCGTGAATTAATTGTTTATGGTCGATCATGGTCATCCCATGACTACCAACTAAATGTTGTCTGTGGACTCCATATATAAAAAAAAAATTGAGGATTGGCTCTACAATCTCTTTTGGCTATGACGACCACAGAGAAAAGAAAGTTATTCCCTGGTCTGTGATGACGACACATAAAAATACAGGAACCCAGAGCCGAGTATCGTAATAGAAATTATTCAACGATCTAGAGATATTCCCATAGTACAGCGATGTTATAATGAATAACTTTTTAATAATTATAGAAGTCTGTGAATAAAGTAGGTCAATATGTGACACATTTTGATTTCATAATTCGAACTTTAAGCAATGAGCGTAGATAAAAAAGGTTTATTCGTAGTCACCTCAGCACCAGAACCTGCCCCTTCATTGTGTAAGAAAAACGAATTCATAGGTATCATAATCGTTTTTTTTATTAAAATGTTACAATAAAACTTATTATTAGCTTATTCTAATTACTATACAAATCTTGCCCGCGTGGAATGGTGCCAAGAATACTGGCTGCATTTCCTCGTTGAACAGCTAGGCTGATACGTTGCGCAAAAAATGAGCCAGCCCTTCTGTCACCAGTTGAGGCTATTAACCGCGGGGAAAGCTCTCGAAGGAATTTTTTGGCACTATGACTCCATGGCCCCAGGGTCTCCACGGCAAACGGGACAAATATGTAATTCTCTAAAAGAGAGGCATACTTGCGACGCTTACCGGATTCAGCAGTCTCAGCTGCGGCTCCCGGCTTTGATTCTGTCTCCCTGATATGAATCGAAGCCAATGTGTCAACGCATGTTGCGCCCCACATCAGCGCCCGATAATAATCGTTTAGAAATACTGCCCGCTGATTGGTTACATGATTTACGTCCGTCAATAGGGGGGCAGAATTGGCAAACGTTTACGATAACGATGAATACGTTTTTCTTAGGCATTCAGGGGCCTGGTTACCATCTAGCACAGAAATACTCGTCAAGACAGTCCAAACTCGGTAGGGTTCCATCATCAGATCCGTGGTCTGCTCGGAATTTAAAGCTCAAATCGATTTGTTTATTTTTAAGGCGAAATCAACAACTCTGCGAAATTCTAAATTTTCATGGTTTTTTGCAATTTGTTCGCTAATTACACATCAGAGGTTTATGGCAGTCAATTTGCGAGAATGGCAGTATCATCTTTACATGATTATATCAAAATGTTTGGATAAAAATATGTATCCTAGGAAATTAGTCCGAGTATCAAGTTTTATGTGAGTAACTCGCAAATCTCGGACTAATTTCTCTTTCGAGCAGAGATTTTTATATAAACACGTGAAGAAGATATTGGAATTATCGCAATTTGACTGCCATAAGCGTATTATGTTTTATTACCTTAAAAACCGCAAAAAACCACAAAAAAAATTGAATTTGCGGGCACACCCTGTGTGCTCCTTAATTAAGGAAGCGAATAGATTGTAGAGACCTTACTTTATGAACAGAGTAAGTAGGTACGATGGTACGAGTCTGCGGTGAGGGAGGATGGTCTGCGGGTGATTTCTAGTACCCACCTAATGTTTAAAGCCACTACTAGGGTTGCCAACTCTTGAAAGGACTAACCCGGGAGACTTTTATGGATGATGAGTTGGAGGAAAGAAAGGGGGTGTTACCTGGAATGAAAATCTGAATTAATTTTTTAAGGATACCTAATGAACATGGATGTATGAAAGTCTATTACAAGCAGATTTAAATTCAAACTCTATTTTGTCCCCAAGAGGTCGAGAGATTAAACATTAATATCAGATTCTCCCGGGCAATCCGGGACAATTGGGAACCATAGCTACCCAGATATCTCTACCTACATATCGTCATGACGCAGCATATCCAAGTTTAAATCGTCGTCAAGCCAAACCAGTTATCAGCGAAGAGAATCGGTGTTAATATTCATACAATCAGTCAGTCAAGTCATAACCTGATATGTACATTGTCATAAAGTATGGGACAGAGCCGCCGCTAAGGTCAACGACCTGTAGTAAAACTACAAAAGCGCTGACTACTGCTGATTACTAGGAAACCAGCGGACAACCTGATATCTTAATTTTCAATCTATTCTACATTATTGTAATAAGGAACGGAGCTTTTATGAAACAGTTGAAGGAGATTTTTCGGAACATCATTACAGTTAAAACTCGATTGCGACCAATTTAAATGAAAATTAATAAAGAAACCGAGAATGCACTTATTAAAAGACACTTCATTTTGATTTTTACAAAAATGATCGACGAGGCAACCGGTTTATATGTACATATTTGTGGTTTTTAATAAATGTACGTAACATTATGGGGGTATATTAAGTATATTATGCACAATAGCCGCTTTTCTTCAACAATTCAACAATCTATTATCCGGAATTTCGAATATCTGAAAGTCTAGTGACAAGAATTATAGTAATGGGGTCTTACACTACTTTTGAATTTGATAAAAAATATTACTTTATTATAAACTAGGATAAAAATAATAACGTGCAGTGAAAGAAATATTAAAATCCAACGAAGATTTACAAAGTTACAGGCGTTTAAACTTTGGAGTGGGGGGATCTTCTATCCCTTTCTCGCAAAACGAAAATTTGTATGAAGCCGCACGAAGCTACTATGGCAGTGGTAAGGTGTGACGTCACAATGTCATGTTGCTATCTCTGTCTAATCACAAATCTTTAATGCTTATAACTTTTTTGTTATTTGATCGATTTAATTAGTTCTTTCAGTGCACGTCATTATTTTAATTCTACTTTATAATAAAGTAATAAAAAAATTGGAGTCAAATACCCTATTAAGTAACTACTCGTACTGCTGTTCCAATTTACAGTAAATTAATAATATTATGTATTTTGTGTATACTTGGTAGGTCTGGGAATAGGACGTAAACTATTTTTCATGCTGTCTAAAAGTGTGGAGAACTTAAGAGGAAACGATAGTGGTCTTTTCTCCATACAAACGTTCTCGTCTGTTTTCTTTCTGGTTTATGAACTTAAAGCAATGATTTTTTACAGTAAAATAAATATCAATCTTTTCTATGTTTCTATGTTTTCTTTTTTGATAATACATTATCTTTATAAGCACTAGAAGCCTTAGAAAATGCTCAAAATTGCCTATTTAGACTCGCTGTTAACAGATGCCTAGTGTACGAATTTGACAACTATTACCGAAAAAAGAAAAACATAGCGACACAGTATATATTCTCTATATTCAGTTTACGAAATATCTTTTAAATTGGTCCAGTTTTGGAGGAGGAAATAGTCGAGAACAAAACCCCGAAATATAACATTTTACAAGGGCCTATTGTGTCGGATCTGCAGTTGTCCTTATTGCACGAATTTGCGGGCGGGGACGCGGGACGGTCTGATCATACGTACACAGATTGAAGTGATGCGTAGTAGTTGATAATAATATCGATAAACTAGTGTTGTTAACAGCTATCGATAAAAGCATTTACATTTTCAGGGTACTGTATCTTAAAAGGAAAAAGGAACCCTTATAGGAATCACTTTGTTGTGTGTCCGTATGTCATGTCTATAAAAAACTGGCCAAGTGCGAGACGGACTTGCGTACGTAGGGTTCCGTACCATCATAGTAATATAATAAAGTTGAAAGTTTGTATGTTATATAAATAGATCCATGAATATCTGTTTTTAGGGTTCCGTACCCAAAGGGTAAAAAAGGAACCCTATTAGCGAGACTTCTGATCGCTGTCCGTCCATCCGTCTGTCACTAGGTTGTATTTCTTGAATCGTGATAGCTACAGACTTGAAATTATCATAGATGATGTATTTTCGTTGCCGCTAACAACAAATACTAAAAAATGGAATTAAATATATATTTAAGGGGGCTCCCATACAACGTGATTTTTTTGCTTGTTTTTGCTCGACCTTGATAACGCTAACAGGTAAACGCATCAAATTTTCAAAAAATATTTAGTTATATGCTTACTGTAGAAATAAATAATTAAATTAAAATAAAATAAAAAATTAAGGGGGCTCCCATACAACAAACGTGATATTTATGCTCGTTTTTGATTAAGTGGGCACGAGTGTTAAGTTTACTTTAATAGTATAGAGAATGGGTCGTGATGGTACGGAACCCTCAGTGCACAAGCCCAACTCTCTCTTGACCTTTTTTTTACTATTATCAAAGAAAATGCATAGAAACAATAGATTTCCCCGAGAAAAAAGTAGTTGATGTTATTACTCTAGGATATAATCTTTCTACATTCCAAATTTCAGCCAAATCGGTTCAGTAGTTACGGCGCGAAGTAGTATTTCTCTCGCATGAATATGTGATTTTCACTATTATTTTAGAAACTATGAATTTTTCCGGGATAAATAGTAGCCGATTTGTTATACCAGTGTAAAATCTTTCTTTTTTCCAAATTTCAAATCAGTTTAGTTATTACGCTATGAAGGAATATTTTACCGCGAGAAATTTCTGTTTTATACTACTATCATAGAAGCCATTGAGTTTTCCGGGATAAAAAGTAGCCTATGTATTAATTCGGGATAAAATCTATCTCTTTTCCGAATTTCAGTCGCATCAGTACAGTAATTACAGCGTGAAATAATATTTTCCTGCGTGAATATCTGTTTTTGAGTATTCCCGCGGAAACCATGGAATTTTTTCGGGATAAAAAGTAGCTTATTCATTAATCCGGGATATAATCTATCTTCATTCCGCATTTCAGCCAAATCAGTTCAGTCATTACGGCGTGAAGGAATATTTTTTCTGCGTGGATATTTGTCTTTCACTTCTATCATAGAAACCATGAATTTTTCGGGATAAAAAGTAGCTTTTGTATTAATCCAGAATAAAATCTATCTCCGTGCTAAATTTCAGCCAAATCTGTTTTGTAGTTACGCCGTGAAAGAGTGTTTCATCCGGTTGAATATCTGTTTTTTACTGTTCCCGAAGGAGCCATGGATTTTTCGGCATAAAAAGTAGCTTATGTGGTATTCCAGGATACAGTTTATATACAGTCCTTTCCAAATTTGAGCCAAATGGGTTTAATGGTTGCGGCGTGAAGGAGTATTTAAGCTTGGTAAAATACAAAATTTGGAGCCCCGATGCACACCCAATTAGGGAATGAATTTTGAAAAATCCTTTCTTAGTGCACCTCTAGACCTCATAAAGAACCTGTGTGCCAAATTTAGAGTCTCTAGACCCAGCGGTTTGGGCTGTGTGTTGATAATATGTCAGTCACTCAGTCAGGAAGTTTATTTTTCAATACTAATACTTTCGGAGTTTAAGTAGGTACTGCTGCTTTTTCTTGCAGTAAGTACTTTGAATTGCTGCCACGCTCACGATTCAATATTTTTGTTGGTCAATATTAAATCAATAGCGTAGCAGGGAGAACAATTCCAATAAACAAGCCAAAACCATTAGAGATCAATCACTTTTCGTCAATGCGTAAGTAAAAGAATGATGCGAACACCAGAAAATAGCAGGAACGAGTGCGGACTGCGGAGCGGCAACGCGCATCGCGGACACGCACACTTTGTCAACTTACACACACATGGATAGGGCTGCCGGACCGGACACGGCAACGTCGCAGAGCGACAGCAATAGTTTTCTAAAATACCTAATGTTTAAAAGTCTCTCTGACCACATTTCCACTATGGCAAAACAGCGTTTGCCGGGTCAGATAGCTGATAAACATAGATTATAAATTTACGAGTATAATGTAGATGTACCTAGTGGCAGTAGTGTTGCATGTCCGGTATTATCCAATTGGTGTCTAGTGACTTCTTCATTATGACTGTCAAATAAATCTCAATGCTATGTAATGTTAGCCTGATAGCCCTTGGATATCCCTTTCAGTATATCTATTCTGTTGATGCTTTGTTATTTGATGTCGTGAGTTTCGATTTCGTCGCTGTCTCTTTCTGCGTATGTTTTTCGTATAAATTGGTACTCTACACTCTACAGTCTGCTGCATTAACTGTTTGAATCTTTGATTAATTAAGGGAGATGGGTACCATTGGGGCTCGAAAATTCGAATTATTTATGTAGTTTTTCGCTAATAGTGAGTTAATTATTATACTTATTAGAAATAAGTTTTACCGGCCTACATGTTTTAATAAAAATTTTGCTCAAAAATACGCATTTAGTTCATTATCAGTTCCCGATAGTTTGAAATAGGAGAAACTGCAAAAAATAATCTTTCGGGGACCAATATGAGGTGAATGGGAATTTCCGAGCAAAGTTTTAATTAAAAACATGTCGATGCATAAATATTATCTATTCCCGCGAAACTCATGGCCACAAACCTACAATATGTATTATGTAGTGTAGTTACTCTAATATTCGCGAAAAACTAAATAAAATTCGAATTTCGCGGGCTAGTAGGGCCGAAACATCACATTTTAGAGAATAGCTCTGCTTATAGAACAGTTTACATAGTACCGCATAGTAAGTAGGGTGTCAGAGCGCTTGAGATTGACTTCTTTTATATCTTTATCGATATCTTTATCGATATCTTTATCGATAACTTTTCTCACAGCTCGTGAGATGAAAAATGATTTGGCTATTTGTTTTTTATATTTTCTGCGAGCAACTTAATAATCTTATAATTCTACTTTTAGTTTAAATTGTCTATCACGAATTCTAATGGGTAATTTTGCACGCTTATAAATCGTTCATTATAAGTATTTTTTATCAGTTTTATGTTTATAAATATTTATCACTGGCGTCAATATCTCAATAATGGTACATGATTCATTCATTCCCTGATTGATGCAAAAACTCGTTTGGCAAGCTAATCAGTGTTTTTGCTAAAGTGTGCCCAAATGTCGATCGTTTATGGAATTACGTAATCTGTATATTATAAATCAAAATCCTTTCGATTCGAAGTCTTTTAGATTGATCCGCGCTTAGATAAAATCTACACTAATAGTATAATTTTATGCAAACGTTATGTTCATCTGATGTTAAAAGATCACCGCTGCCCATGGATATTTTTGCATTGTAAACGCGAACAAACAAGCAGACGGGTCAGGTCATCTGATGTTAATAAGTTGCCTTTCTTTATACGACCCTTGAATAACACCACGTAATAGCTTCCAGGTGTTACATCGAAGCTAGCTGGTTCCATAGTTTGAATGGGCGCAGAAAGGCAGTTCTGGCATGACGGGTGGTCGTGTATTGCCAGCTGGTAGGGATGGAGCATGTTTCTACGCTGAAGTGTATACTTACTCTATGTAAGTATGTCCATAGCACGCGTCTTACTAAAATAAGTAGATCGTTTTTATGCAATAGGGTATTTGACTCCAATTTTTTTATTACTTTATTATAAAGTAGAATTAAAATAATGACGTGCACTGAAAGAACTAATTAAATCGATCAAATAACAAAAAAGTTATAAGCATTTAAAGATTTGTGATTAGACAGAGATAGCAACAGAGACATTGTGACGTCACACCGTACCAATGCCATAGTAGCTTCGTGCGGCTTCATACAAATTTTCGTTTTGCGAGAAAGGGATAGAAGATCCCCCCACTCCAAAGTTTAAACGCCTGTAACTTTGTAAATCTTCGTTGGATTTTAATATTTCTTTCACTGCACGTTATTATTTTTATCCTAGTTTATAATAAAGTAATATTTTTTATCAAATTCAAAAGTAGTGTAAGACCCCATTGCATTAGATTTTATAATAAACTGCCATCCAGTGTATTTGACATGTCGTTCAATAAGTTCAAAGGTTTTGTCAAGCTGAAACTTATAAATAAGGCATATTATAGTATAAAAGATTACTTTAAATGAAAACAATCCATGGGAGTAAATTGCTCTAATTAAAATTTATAGCTAGTTCTAATTTATATTATATTGTGAAATAGTGATAACGAAAAAAAAAAACCGGCTGAGTTTGTTGTGGGCTTCTTCTCAGTTCAGGGCGCGTTGGAACCCTCATAAACTTAGTTTTTAAGTCGTTAAATAGTTATCATTATTAATAAGTATATATGTACCTACTTGACCTTTCATAAGTGCTAACTATGAAACCTATTCACTACTAGTAGTGGCCTATATGAAATAAATTATTTGAATCTTTGAATCTAAGTGGACAGCTCGAAAAGCTCCTTGGGGCACTCCCCATGAACAACCGACGGAACAAACATAGAGAGATAGTGTATCTACTCGTACGTAATACGTTGTTTTAAGGGTTCCAGTTTGTTAGTCAGACTGAGGTACGATTGCCCGCATTTTGATCCGTGAAAAGTAGAATCACCTCAAGCAGCTCCTCGAAAACTCCCCAGAACACTATAGAAAGCTAAAGTCTTTAGTCTCTAAGATGTCCCAATGGTTTTAATAATAATAATAATAAACTTTATTTGGGTAAGAAAATGGACACAGATAAATATGGAAAAACAAAATTACAAAGTCAAGAGAATACTAAAACTAAAGAAATCTGTGACCAGAAAACCCAGAAAGGGGCAACGACTCAGCATAATGCCGAGATGGTGTAGATACACCATAACAGCGCTGATTTTCAGCCGGCCCCTAAAAACCTCGACGTCCCGGACCGGCCCGGGCTGCCCGTCGATTTGACTTCGCTGGTCAACAAAAATATTATAGATCAATGACAAAAAGGAACATGTTAAATGCTATGGCTACGACAATTATTGTCATTCCACCTGACTTCCGAGGCATTTCTTTGAAGTTTGGCAGTGTCACTTACTATTTACTATCTGTGCTGTGGTTTAAGCTTTAACAAGACTGGGGTCGTCAACAAATCGAACTGCCGCTTTTGGCTTCGGTCAAATTGAAATGGGTACATAGTTGGATGAAGGAAACCGCACATTTACATCTAATCCATATGCCTATCATAAAAGTCTATTGGCACAAAGAAAAGGCATTAACCTCGTTGCGAATCTGCTGTAAAACTAATCAGGATGTGGGTACTTATTCAGGATGCTCCGTCCTACTGCTCTGATTTCATCAATTGCATCTAAAGTCATCAGTTTGTATGTACTTACCTCCTCTATTTCATATGCGAGAACCAATCTCTCTGGTGTATTTGGCAGGGTCACAGACCATTGTTGAATGGTCCACCACAGATCACTCGGCGCAAGTATAATATGAGTAGTTCCCACTTCACCTTTTAATTACGTCGTCTTTGACATACTTTTGCATTATGTTTTTCTAACAATCATTATTTCCTGTTTTCCAATATTAAACCGTTTAACGACATTCAACTACCCCGGTGTCGGCTACGACTGAAAATCAGCGCTGCTGGTGTACCATAGTAGACCAGAAGCATCATGTTGAGCCGGGGTTGTTTTAGGGTTCTTGACAAACAGGCGCATAATTCATTATCAATAATAGTTCTGTATACATATTTTTTGTTTGACTCTATTTTGTGTATGTGTATCTTTTTCCACTGAATAAATGTTTTTTCTTCTCCTTCTTCTTCTGAATTTTAGATAGTTACTTAGTAAATTGTCTCAGGTCTGGTCTGGAAACATCGGCCGCGACTGATCACCTACCCTGAAAGATATTTGTCTCAATTTATTTGTGGTGTGGTTTTTTTTACCATAGCTTAGTGATGATTGCAATCAAACGCCTTGGACGAATCACGGAAAATACAGCACGCTTTACTTTAGTAACTTGCTACTAAATATATTACATGATTCACACGTTTATGGAGACGCGTGTAAGTGTAACATAAAAACAAATTAATTTCATGCATTTAGCATTGAATTTATGGCTTAACATTTTTGCTGTAATGACGAGGAAGTGGCCATTAATTCGCGTCAGATCACGGTCACGCGATATTGTTCTTAAAGGTGGAGGTAATTAGGGTTAAATTGTGGTGTACTTTAATTGATTCGACTCAAACACTACACGTCTGTCTGTCCGCTTACGTGCAGCTTCATTATGACTCGCACAGAGTAGGTTTGAACAGAAGCTATAGATGGATTTATGTTTATTCTGTTAAACATCTCTGGTAAATTTTCAGTTAGATTTTCAGATTTTATGCAATATTTCCATATTATGGGAAAATTTGGAAATATAGATACCACTATTTTAGTAAACACGTGTCATTTAAGTTGAGTTAAACATAATGTTGAAAAACTATGTAATTGTATTTTTAACCAAACAAAATAATTGTTTAGAAAAATAACTTGAAACTGAAAATGAAATCTTTATTTTTAACGTACATCTGATTTATATGCAATGAAAAGTCAAAACTCTACCGCCAAGTTCGCAAAGCAGGTTAGCAATGAGAAGAACTGGCAAGAAACTCGGCATTTGCTCTTCCAAAAATGTCATTTTATACAATTTTTCGTACATACCTAGTATAACTTATAATTGTATACGTAACTTCTATTCTATTCGATTCTTGATTTCGTCGGTCATCAGTGATTCATTTAATTTTAGTACTAATCAAAGAACATCCCATAAAATGTGAATTAGTTGACTTATAAAAAATATTTAAAGCCTATCCTCAGAAAGAGAACACTTTTCTTGATATTCATTTATTATTATTATTTTGAATAATATTACGAAAGCTCTGTAGCGTGGCTGGTCTGCGTCTAAATATATTGTATGAGTAATGTCGATCATAATAGTTTGACGAGTCGTATCTGCACATTCGGAGCAGTAATCCAATAGATTCCTTAAGTGATCACGTGGATGCATATGCAGCTCTTTATTAGCTGCATTGTTCTGTTATGTTTGTGCATTTATCTAAAGAATTTACTTTTATGATTCCGTAGGTAAAATCTTCAAAAACACAAGGATAAAGAACTGGTATGAAAACTGAATTGTTAAAGGACGAAAAATGGAATATAAAAAGATTTATTTCACATAGACTTTTGGTGGTAGGTATCGGGCTCTTCTTACAGAGAAGTGGATACTTCTATACTATTCTTTACACTGTAGTCAAATCAAATAATACTGCAATATCTACAAATATAAATTGAACTTTAATCTAAACGTTACGATTCCATAATAACTCTGAACTCATTGAGTCACTGGTTCGATGAACCTGGCCGACTGAGGATCTCTTATACTTGCTATATTTATAGAACACACATTTGGGTCACACTTATTGCAAGTGGATCCATTCTTCTAAGTTCTTAGTACACTAAACATCCTTCGCTATATGGCTCCTTACCTTGGCTTTTGGTCACTAGCGCCTTTTGCCCTAAATCACAAAAATCTGTAAATTCGTTATCTCGTGTGGTGTCTGCGATTAACAAATGTATATCAAGAATTCAAGACATTCCGTTGTCTGTCCATCTCCAAAGATTTGCATGAAATATTTACCATATTTGAATGGTATCATTCTAACTAGACCGCATACTTTTTCATACAAAAGTCAGAAGCAATCAATGATGAAAAAAGTTTTTGACGAGCACCGATCATGAGTGCCTTCGTTCATTTCGAAGCTCTTCATCATATTCTTATTCAGACTTTACTTAATTCAAGCAGGCGTTATTTTGCGGAAATCCATAATTAGTTAGTAGGACAGATTAATTTGTTCTGCTATAATCCGCTACCTGAAAGGATTCTGTCGAAGATCGTATCGTATTCTGAAATCGTAGAGTCAACTCTCTCTCTAGTCTCTCTATAGTCTCTACGATTTCGCATTGTGAAGTCAACATCTCCTAAGATTGTCCCGGTGTTGGGACGAAACTTGCGTCGAAGATAGTGTTAGAAAATTGTGTGTGGTGTTCCTGCATACTGTACCATACAGAATCCTTTTAAGTAGAGGATTATAGCAGAACAAATTAATCTATTCTACCAAACAAATTAATCTGTTCTTCTTGATTGGCTTGAGATTGACAAAGTTATGGGCAAACACTGTTAAAACAATATAACAACTTTACAAGCAGAATGGTTTTATTGTTTTTGGAAGTCGATTGAAAATGGCTGCAGTAGCCTGCACATGGCTTATATTTATTTAATAACAAATCACAAGGGCTAGCGAAAGTACATCTACGGTCTATCTAATAATACTTATTATCGTTTCGATAACATTAGAATGACGTGTTGTTATAACAAATTAGTCATAACTCATAACTAAGCAGCTGCGAAGTTTGATTCACTTTGGGTTCAGAGTAAGTACTATGAATTATATTATATAAGTATAACTTACTCCATCTGAAATAATTTCCCCTAATTTTCTTTCTACTTTGAAGGTCATGTCGTTCCATCAAGTAAAATTCACTACCGTAGCTAGCATATATTTTAATAAAATAAAATGCATTAGCTTTAGCCCGTGGTTTCGTTCTTTTTTTCAGTTTAGGCTTGACTGTAATCACCAGTTTAGTTTGACTGTAATCACACCAGATAGAAAGCGATGATACAATCTAAAATCCCTATTCACTCTTGATTTGAAGGTGCCCAAGTCTCAAGATCTCATGACGCAGCCGTCATCGGCGGCGCGGCGACTTGTTACCGCCATATTAACCATTCTCGCAATAAACGGATCACGGAACATGTGCTTGTGTTTTATTAGTATTGTTTGCAAGTATATTAAAGTAGGTGGTAGGAAAGACAGTGGCTTATTTCAAACCTTTGCATTTCGTATCAGAAACGAGGAGTTAAACTACTTTGTACATGTTTTTGGACTTTGGTACGTCAACTATGTAAGCCTCAACGATGCCTTGCAGTTATATATGGTAAGAAGGTGAAGGGAGATCAAACAGTGACGGTGATTTAATAGTTCCTGGGCACACTCTCCGAAATATACTTATTCAATAGAATTCCGACAGACAGGCAATCTTACCATTTTTTTTTTTTTATCGTGGGGAATCCTCATGGATACCCAGTCGCCCGGGGGAGCGGCTGGGTTATGCCGGACTCTTACCGGCGAAACCCCACGGTGTTTCCTCCTCGCACCATATGACGGGAACACGGGAACTCTTGCGCAAACCTCCGCGAACCCGCCGGTGCCCGGCCGCTTGCGCAGCCCCTCCACGAGGTGGAGCATGGAGCTCCCCTCCAACAGCAAGGCCCGCCAGAAACACCTAAGCGGGCCTTACCTCCTCGGCGCCCATCCGTAAGGCGACGGACCCCCCCGGTTCCGCCACCCAGGGGCCGTAGGCACGGGTAAGCCGATACCTGCGAAGCTTGCTCCTGCACTTCGCAGGCATCGACCTCCCATACCCCGCGGCGGATCCAAGGCTTTGAAGTTTTTTGCTGACCAGTGTCTGCCGATGGAACTCATCGCTTATGGCTTTGTTGTATTTTATTTAACAGACAAGTTTTGAATGGAATAATTGTATTCTCATAATTTTAAGTAGAATTATGATTGTCGACTATGAATGAAGACTTGAATTATGTACCTAATAAATTTCTTCGGCGTTTGATTATTAATTTTGTATTTTATGATAAAACCTATTCAATAAAGGATTCTTTGTTATAGCTTTGCAATTTCTTTGATCGTTTGTATGGTCAATTGAATGGTCATCTTCAGTCAATTTCTACATCGCCGCGAGGTGTGTTTGCGTAATATGTGTATTTCTACTCGAGCAATTAAAACGCTACATTTCGTCGACGTTTTCCCACGAATATAATCAATACTACACTGTCTGACTGACTGCCAAACGCACAACGCAAAGAAAACATTTAACTTCAAATGCTTTTTCAGATTTTGTTATAACGTTTGGGAATATTTGCATGGAAATTAAGAAAGTCCTCTGCATAACATTATTTATACAAGTTTATATAAAAAATACCAAACCGCTCTCGGCCAGGAGTTATAACTAACAACTTTTGTTCTACGACTTTTCAAAATTTAGTATTAATTTATTTTCATACGAAAAATGTTTATTACAACATTAGGTAACTACACTGTTGCGGTTTCGCGCCGCGGCGCCATTGCCTCTTGCCGATGTTATATTACAGAGTAGGAACAAGAAGTGTATCTCTGTAAAATTTTGAATATTTAATATTTCCCAAAATATTGCGTAAAAAAGAAGTCGTAGAACAAAAGTTGTTAGTTTTAAAGTAAACAAATACAGGCCGAAAGCGATTTGGTATTTTTATATAACCCTGTATTTATGGACAATGTTTTGCGTATGTACAGAAAATATTATTTACAACATGTTGCTGCTAATTACGTTCAAATATTTACATTCAAGTACTGCCTGTCACATAGAAAGTCTTTGAAGGAGAAAGTGTTTTGTGTTTGCCCCCTCACTACAATATTAAAGGTAGAGGTAGTTTCGTTTACCCAATTGTTATCTAAATTTAATCCTTTTATCTTTGTATTAGAGCTTATAATAAATAACCTTTGTTTAGGCTTTGTGTAAAGTCTATACGGTTATTTATTGAGTAGTGATGCGCCCTTGCTCCGTGCAATGTTACAAGGTTACCCGGGCTTGCCATAAATGATTAATAAAATGTTGCCATCAATAATAATCGTAGTGTCTAAAGATTAACGGCATAAAAGGGTTATTTAAGCAACTGTTAGTGACCTGAAGGTTGAATACTATAATAACTTGCAATTATTTGTTCTCCAATCTAAATTCGCTTAGAAGCAGTAACACGATTGGATGAAATGTTCTTATCAATAGAATGTTGTCCCAAAAGTTGCTCCAAAATCTTCTTTTTTAATTTTATCGAAAACTACAATGGCTTTTTATGTACCTATTTTCTTTCGATTTGTGTAGTGTTTTTACTTAGGTACCTAGTAAAAATTTCTAAATATGCTCAGATTTTTTTCTTTTTTCGAAAAAAAATCTGAGCGTTTTTGGAACTTTTTTTGTTAATTTGGAAACAGTGTTTTTCTGACATATTTTTCCGCAACGCTGCCTGTCGAATCCACTTTATATTCATAACAGCGAAAATTAAAAACCTTCAACCATGATAGAGGTCTAAGAGGGAGCCGGCGACAATTAATACTTTATCTAAGTTGACAAACCAACCAAAAAACATTATACAATTTTCAAATTGACAACTACAAGAAAAAGTTGCCGCACTCACGGAGCAGTTGTTATGTAGGGCTCTATAATATCTAGTCAGAGCACGAGCGATGACCTATTCTAATATATATAAATCTCGTATCACAATGTTTGTCCTCAATGGACTCCTAAACTACTGAACCGATTTAGTTCAAACTTCGTGAATATCTGTCATTTGGTCCAACTTAAAAGATAGAATAGTTTTTATCCCACGTGGACGAAGTAGCGGGCATCAGCTAGTCTTAATATATATAAATCTCGTGTCACAATGTTTGTCCTCAATGGACTCCTAAACTACTGAACCGATTTAGTTCAAACTTCGTGAATATCTGTCATTTGGTCCAACTTAAAAGATAGAATAGTTTTTATTCCACGTGGACGAAGTCGCGGGCATCAGCTAGTTTTATTATAAATCTATCCAGTTATTTTTCACTGTTGCCAGACGCCAATCCACTTGACATTTCATGATATTCATGTTACCGTGTAAAATACTTAAGTAGTCTGTTATTAGGTTACACAAGTAGTTTGATCTAAGCGAGTATTAGGCTCTTAAACGCATACTGATGATATTATAGGCCGCTATTATAAATGTCACGCCTAACCGTTCGAGTTCTCACAGGAATGATCTAACTGCAGACATGTCTGGAGATAAAAAGTCTTAATTTCAAAAACCTCCTTGACGTATTCAAATGGCGGACCAAATTGGACGTGCTTGCGTGACGCACTAATCATAAAACAACTGACCTGCATGTCTAAAGGGTAGGAAGACTTTAGCTTCTTCTTTTTGACCAGGTCTTTTACATCAAGATCTTCAAAACGAAGTTACTCGGTCTATATGGCAGACCTACTTAAAATTACAATTACTAAAATAGGTAACTACAATATTTAAAGATCGTTTATTTACCTGGCTCATTCTTGTAATAATTATCTCCTGATGGTTGATGAATAAGAATAAAATAAGTAAAGTATTCGTGATTGATCATTGACAGCAAAATCTGCTGGAAGATTGAATTCAGCCAATCACCTATCATGGGCAGGGGATAAAAGTTTTAAGTATCCTCCGATTTTTTCCATGGACAGCAATGTGAAAACTACTAAAGGTTTTGAACCAAGGGTTGTTCCGAACAAAAAGTAGCTTAAGTATTAGTCAAGTTTGTAAAGTAAGTATATAACATAGTGAGGCTCGCGAAAAATGTCTTTAATGTGCTCTTTCCCTAAACGTTTAGTATTTAGTAAACGGTGGGCCCCGAAGGTCATCGGGGTCACGCGGTCGACTCGAACAAACAAACATACACTTTCACAACACTGCGTTGATACTATTTGCACTTCGACACTGTTTATACAGGGTGCAATTAGACAGTGTATGCTCTTCTAAACTTCTAAAGTCTTCGTTGAGACGTGTCCTAATATTTGCCTTCTTATCTAACCTTAGCAGTACAAGTCGTCTTAGCCCAGTGCTTCAGAGACCTCTACCACTTATCAGATGGTTTTTATACAGGATGCAATTAGACATTGTATGCTTTTCTAACTTCTAAAGTCTTCGTTGAGACGTGTCCTAATATTTGCCTTCTTTTCTAACCTTAGCAGCACAAGTTGTCTTAGCCCAGTGCTTCAGAGACCTCTACCACTTATCAGACGGTTTTTATACAGGATGCAATTAGTCATTGTATGCTCTTCTAACTTCTAAAGTGTTCGTTGAGACGTGTCCTAATATTTGCCTTCTTACCTAACCTTAGCAGCACAAGTTGTCTTAGCCCAGTGCTTCAGAGACCTCTACCACTTATCAGACGGTTTTATACAGGGTGCAATTAGACATTGTACGCTCTTCTAACTTCTAAAGTCTTCGTTGAGACGTGTCCTAATATTTGCGTTCTTATCTAACCTATAGCAGCACAAGTTGTCTTAGCCCAGTGCTTCAGAGACCTCTACCACTTATCAGATGGTTTTTATACAGGATGCAATTAGACATTGTATGCTCTTCTAAACTTCTAAAGTCTTCGTTATCTAACCTTAGCAGCAGATGTAGTCATAGCCCAGTGCTTCAGATACATCTATCTATCACACGGTCGAAATTCGAATCCCGGGCACGCTTAAAACGTTTTCAAATCCCTTTAAAATGTACGGACCCCTAAAAAATTTGTAATAAAGGGTACAAAAGTGTGTTGATACATTGTCCACTGTAGCGATAGAAACGAGGAATCAATAATAAAAACTATAAAGCCGTGTACACATTAAGTTAGCAAAGGCAAGGTAAGCTTGACATACGGGCAAAATTGCGCAATTCACAACACAAACGCAATGTATAGATTTTTCAATCCACGAAGCTTATGTTGCATTCGATTCTTATGGAGTTTGATAGAGTGGGGCGCATCATCGTGGTTCATCAAACAGCTTATTTAGCTGTTTTTAGGGTTCCATACCAAAATGGTAAAAAAGGAACCCTTATTTACTATGGAGAAATACTTTGGAGAGCATGCTATAGAAACTCCATATCTTTGTGCTCTTCACTTTTATTATGGTCCTTACATGGAAATCATACTCACACGAAACGTTTTTCTTCCACGCTAACATGTAGATTACCTTTCCAGCCTCCGTATTCCCTGTCAAGTAGGTACAGTTTTTTTAAACCACTGAGGAATGCATTTACGCATCCCAATTCCCAACCCGCACCGCCCCTAGGCCTCCCGAGGCGAAACCAGGATGAGTGACTCCCCCTCCAGGGAACCCGAGACCCTGCGGGGTGGGTGTGTGGGACTCGAAGGACGTGAAGCGTCCCGAATACCCACTGAAGTCCAGGGGCGTGTCATATGTGCACAACTCAGCGCTACACAGTATAGGTACTCCGAGTATATAGGTACAGCTTGGGTGCTTTTACAGAGAAGAGTAAATAGACATTTTCTAGGCAAGCGCGCTCCAACCTAGACCTCATCATACAATAGTTTTCCATCAGGTAAGTTTGTTGTCAAGCCCAATTAAAAGCAAAACTTGATTTAAAATAAATGTTACATTGTATGCGCGCACCCTACGCATTTTGTATCGATTAAGCGACGTAATTCCATTGTCCTTGAAGGTTAAAATAAAATGCTAACCGGTAGTACATACTTCGCGGGGCACAAGATAAAATAATTTATAGTGTTTTTTTGTCATAAAATTAAAGACATACTCGTATAATACCGTTAGAACTAGAAGTTGAAACCTGATTGCTTATACTATGTGATAAGAAATGTGTAATAGAGTTTTATTTTTAACCGACTTCAAAAAAAGGAGGAGGTTCTCAATTCGTCGGAATCTTTTTTTGCGAGGTTATGTTTAACTTAGAGCCGATTTTTCAATCGCCAGATAAATTATCTGAGGAAAAAAGAAACATATTATGCCATACAAAATCTGTCAAAACGTCATATTTATTCGTTAGTGAACGATTATCTGGCGATTGAAAAATCGGTCCTTAGAATTATAGATATTATGTTATCACAAAAGCAGTGATAGCTCAGTGGTTCTGACCTCTGCCTCTCATAAGGAGGTCGCGGGTTCGAATCCTGGGCACGCATCTCTGACTTTTCCGAGTTATGTGCGGTTTAGGAAACTAAATATCACTTGCTTAGCGGTGAAGGAAAACATCGTGAGGAAACCTGCATGCCTGAGAGTTCACAAAAATGTTCTCGATGGTGTGTGAAGCCCGCCAACCCGCACTTGGCCAGCGTGGTGGGCTATGGCCAAACCCCTCTCAGTCTGAGAGGAGACCCGTGCCCAGCAGTGGGACGTAAAAAGGGGTTGAGACGATGATGATGATGATGATGTTAAAAGAATAATACGGCTCTCAGCGAAATAATATTACATTCAGCAGATGCAATATTCACATTCAGGAAATTAAACGCAATGTATAAGTTCAGACCGGTGTCAAAATACACATCTTTGGCACCGGTGACTTTTTAATTACTGGCGACACTTTTTCTCGCGGTCTGTCATGTCCATTGCCTTTCAGCATATGAATCAATCAGTCAGTCAGTTGTTACACGACTGCCCAAAAAAAGGAGTGTAATGTTTTTAGTTAATTAGGTACTTATTTTAATTTACATTTTAATTCTCTACACACTAGGCTATCTATCGATGCCTTGATGTTTATTGTTGTTGATGAAACTCTACGATTTAATTCTTTAAATCGTTGATGAAACTTAAAAAAAATATTGCACTTAGTGTTTCTTGTAAGTATAATATACTGTAAGTACCTCTCTTTTTCACACAGGTGTATAAATTTCATAAGATACACTTAACTTTTAAAAGCTTCCATTTAATAAACATTGCAGAATCGCGATTGACAAATATTTTTATGACTTTGTAACGTGTTGTATAGCCAGTGGCGCCTAAAATCTTACTTAAGAATTTGCTAATTAAGTGACAAAAATAGTGATCCCACCACTTGAAATAAATTAAGACTAATGCTCGTTTCCACCAACACTTTAAGAAACGCCTAAGTCGATAGGTGACAGTTTTTACTTAAAAAATGGGAAATGCTTTCCAAAAAACCAACTTCAAATGCCACTACAAAGAGTGAAATAATTTTTATTTAAATTTTAGGTACCTACACCAATTCGAAGTCGGGCAATGTTTCATACAATCCCTAATAGTCCTTCTTACTTACTTGATGTGCAAAGAAATGATGAAGTCATAGACAATCGCCCGACTTCGAATTGGTGTAGGTACCTAAAATTTAAATAAAAATTATTTCACTCTTTGTAGTGGCATTTGAAGTTGGTTTTTTGGAAAGCATTTCCCATTTTTATTTTATACTTTTTAGTGGAAAACAATAAAATGCACAAGGCGTTGTAAAAATACCCAAATTGCTTGAGGTGTGTTCATAAAATCTGAAGAGATACCTCAAATTCACCAAGATCCCATCATCAGACCCTGACTTGATGACTTTAGTCATCAAATCAGTATCTGCTAGCAAATGCACCAGTAACTATAAAAAATACCCAACTCGCTTCAAGTATACTAGCAAAATTTGAAGAGTTCCCTCGATTTCACCAAGATCCCATCATCAGACCCTGACTTCAGTATCTGCTAGCATATGCACCAGTAACTATAAAAAATACCCAACTCGCTTTAAGTATACTAGCAAAATTTGAAGAGTTCCCTCGATTTCACCAAGATCCCATGATCAAATCCTGACCTGATGACCATAGGACAACTTGGAAAATATTACTCTTTCTAATAATACTCAAATAGTTTCATGTGTTCATATAAAATTTGAAGAGTTCCCTCGATTTCTCCAGGATCCCATCATCAGATCCTGACCTGATTAAAATGGGACTATCTGGAAACAAAACCCTCTTAAACAAAAAAAGAATTATTGAAATCGGTGCACGCGTCTTCGAGTAATCGGTGAACATACATAGAAAAAAAAAAAAAGATTCCGACGAATTGAGAACCTCCTCCTTTTTTTGAAGTCGGTTAAAAAGGGAATCTTTAGGTTTTTACATTAATCACTACATCGTTTTCCAATTTAAAAACCTAGTGAAAGCCAATTCTAAATTCAAAAACCTATTAAGTGCATATTACAAATTCAAAATCACAGTAAGTCGAAATTCAAAACTCAAATACCTAGTATGAGCACCACTTACGAGGTATTTGAATTTGGAAATGTTGCATGCTAGGGTTTTGATTTTGGTTTCGCAGTGTACTAAGTGGAGTTACTAGGATTGATGGGTCATGTAACTTTGGTTTTTAATGAGATAGAAATACAGATGTTTTTGCAAAAAACGCGGCTCTCCATTCTAGGAAGGAACGTCGCAAAAAAAAGGTTTTTTAAAAAAAATGGCTCTTACTAGGTTTTGGTTTGGGACAGCCGAAGGGCTTAGGTGTCCCTTAAAATGTTGGTGAAAACGAGTTCGTGAAAAAAGTGTCCACAACCGGTAATCACTAAACGCAACATAAAACGCTTCGCACTCAGTCTCGGCTTTTTAGGTGATTTTTAGTGGTTCTAAAACTATAAAGACAATTACTATAAAAATGTAAACGTCATGAATTATGGGTTAAATCTAAAATCGCTGTGAAGTAGAAACACGGTTGTATACAATTTCCTCGATAGAAAGGTCTCCTAAAAGTTACTGCACTTTTTTTAGATCCCACTGCTGGGCACGGGTCTCCTCTCAGACTGAGAGGGGTTTGGCAATAGCGCACCATGCTGGCCAAGTGCGGGTTGACGGGCTTCACACACCTTCGAGAATATTTTTGTGAACTCTCAGGCATGCTGTTTCCTCACGATGTTTTCCTTCACCGTTAAGCAAGTGATATTTAGTTTCCTAAAAATGCACATAACTCGGAAAACTCAGAGGTGCGTGCCCAGAATTCGAACCCGCGACCTCCTTATGAGAAGCAGAGGTCAGAACCACTGAGCTATCACTGCTTGCTAACTTTTGCTTAAGTATTAATTGTGAACCCTTAATCCAGAATATAAATTATATTATTAAAAGCTGACCGGGCAAGCATTGTTTTGCCATTCTGGGGTTTGGAAAATAGCTTACGACCTATTTTCAACTCTACCAAATGTAGACAAAAAAATCCTAAGATTCGGTCAAGCCGTTACGAAGGATTTTGGTTAAATACACTGTGACATGAGAATTTTATATGTTGGATTTATAATAATAATTGGCAAAATGACAACCCTAGTAGATTAGTGGCATTGACCTTAAATCAATATCGGATTACACACAACAATCGTCATTCAGCTGTGTGACCATTGCCGCGCGGCGGGAAGCTGCCACTTGACCGACACGCTATAATATGAGCATAGGGTTGTGCCATGTGTAATAAAAAGGAAAATCTTAAAAAAAAAATAGGAAATACGAGTATGTCAAATATACTTCATTCGCAATTTTTGCTCTAGGAAGGAAGGAATACAATTCGGTTGAGATAGGAAAATAAAATTATAGCTTTTGATAACAGTTGAGAATCACAGACTAGTAGTTTGAGACTAGGTATATATTTGATTAGCTTTGGGCTAGGATTCACCTAACTTCATGGTGTGAGTGATAAGTGGTTAATGCCTTATTAGATCTGATAGGCAGAGTTATGGCAGTGGAAGTAAAAGAAACGACAATTACTGAAACACTATTATATTGAAATATAATCGTGGGAGCTTACACAGTACAGAGCAACGCGGTCGGTGCGGTGAATCAAAAAGGGAAGAAGAATTTGTTGTAAGGCCCAGGTTGTCACGTTGACAATCAAGTGACAACATACGTCACTTCACTTAAACTGTTATGTACATCTTACACGTACATAGACTATTTCACATAGTAAAGTCCACCGAGAATTATTTGTTTACACATTCCAACAAGATCGCAGTCAAGTTAGCAGAGTTGCCTTTTGGTGATGTTTACTCATCTCTTCCCAAATAATACGCATCTCTAGTAAAAGAAAAACACTTTGTGCATTATCTCATGACGTAAACATATATTAAGGTAAAATAATCTTTGTTATAAAGATATTAGGTTCTAAAAAGTGTGATGAATAAGCTGTCGATTCTTGAATCTCATCAAACCGCTTTTTACTCACGATGGAACGGAGTACGGGTATATGCGTTAAGGGTGTGGGTACATTAGTTTGTTGATATGGTTTTATGTTTGTTTGTATGCTAAATTATGCATACAAAACAATATTCCAAAAAAATTTAGTTTGTTTGTTTGTTCATTATCGTTATAGCTAGTGAATGCAATCCCGCCTGATAATTTCAATCCCGGTATTTGCGGGATTGAGCTATGTTAATCCTGCTGGATCCCGGTATTTGCGGAATCCCGCGGGTAGACTTAAACTTTTGAAATCTTAATCGTAATGAAATATATCAGTCTATCAGTCGTTTCGTTTTCATGGTCTTAATTATTACCCAAATTAAACAAGCTTCATGGTACACTTTATATGGTTTATCAATACTTTTAGACGGCTTCTGATATTCGACACAAGGCATCCAGCGGCTGAAAAAGCCCGCCCAGCTTCCACGCTGGTTGGTACAATAGTCATTAACGAATTATTATAGGTGAATTGAAGGTACGTGCCTTTTAATCCACTTCTTTGCAATCCCGCCAGTCCCGCGGGATCCCGCTAAAATTTAAACCGGGATTAGTCCCGCTAAAGGCATGCGGGATCCCGGTATTTCGGGATCCCGGTATCCCGGTATTGCGTTCTCTAGTTATAGCTGAGAAGAGAGGGATGTTCTTTTACTTCAAAGTGATAACACTTTAACTTCTTAAGACTGACGTTATACCTAATATTATTAAAAACCTTTACTGAATTTAATATCCAATGCCCATGTTCTTGATTCAGCCGCTTAATATTGCCTAAAACCGTGGTTTACGATGATACGATATCATACAGATAAAAATGGTAACGACCATAAAAACTGTGTTAAGTTGTAATTGAAAATCGTTAAATTAGTCTTTGTTTTTAAGTGGATTTGCAAGACCTCGGAATTCATAATAAGTAATTCGCCGTAAAAAATCATTGACCGTCAGATTATTGTGTACATATTATATTTACACAATAATCTGACGGTCTTTATTGCATAAAGGCAAAATACTGACGACTGAAGTGCTATTTAAAGATTACTTTACGAAAAATCAAGTCACGCAAAAAATACCAACTGTGTTTAAGAACGAAGTAATTTGCTAATTACTTATTTGTGAACTGTTGTAACTAAAGTGGCTGCGTATAAGACGACTAATCTTAGTATTGTACATATTAGTAATAGTCAGAGACAGCGTCGTCACTTTGTAAATAAATAAAATTAATATGTCTGTATGTAAAAATCTTTGGAGTAATTCCCTGGTCTGTGGATGAATTCATGTATATGTCAAAAAATTTAATTTCTATACACACGAGTATTTTTGATTTGACTTTCGATTTTGGCTGGCCATTCACAGATAAATAGGTGTAGATAAGTTATACTAGGTGTGATCTCTTTGTATGGTGAAAAAGAATATAGAATCAGACGAATGAAGGCGTTGGCTATAGTAATCAGCTTATTATAATTATACATAATAATATTATTAAGTTAATTTTATTACAAAAAGAAGATAAACATCTGTTTAAGATAAAATTTGCATGAAAATTAGTTAACATCAGTGATAAGTTTTGAATATTTTATACATTTAATAACGGTTCCGGCTGAAAATCAGCGCTGTATGTTTTTGTGCTTGCACTAGATATACAGTATTATGCTGAGCCTGGACCATTTTTCGGGTTGTGCCATGCGTGATAGGTGTATATACTGTATGCTTGTTATGTGTGGCACAATTTGGAAATAAATGTTTTTTCTTTCTTTCTATTTAAATTATTAATTTGATAGGCAAGAAGATATTATTAAAGATTTAAGAGAATCAGAATTAGTATTCAGTTATGCAAGAAATGTATTAAAAATTAAAAGAAATAAAACTAGTTCATAACCCTACGAAATATTAAGGACCATCGCACACAGTATGGTTTCAAATAGTATAATTGAATGACGAGCGCATTTCGTGCGATGTAAAAATCATTATTACGCCCTTATTGTCATTCGTATGATGATACTATTGTGTTACGGAATGGGGGAACAATTGATGATTATTGTTTCATTATTGTTTTGTGTTAGTCATTGTTTTGTGTTAATAGCGTACAAATTCGATTTTCCCGTACTTTTTTTTAAATCCATGTTTTTTACAACCTATATATTATTAGAATTTACATTTGCCGGGTTTAGTTAGTATTAGCCAAGCCCTTTGGGCTTTGGGTAATGTCCCAATAATAATAAAAATAAGTTTTAATTCGGACTTTATACCCACTCATTTAAGTAGTGGAATTTCGATTCGAATTCGATTTTCCCGTACTTTTTTTTAAATCCATGTTTTTTACAACCTATATATTATTAGAATTTACATTTGCCAGGTTTAGTTAGTATTAGCCAAGCCCTTTGGGCTTTGGGTAATGTCCCAATAATAATAAAAATAAGTTTTAATTCGGACTTTATACCCACTCATTTAAGTAACTCATTTAAGTAGTAGTCATCTATATTTATCCAATGTTTAATCGTTAAGCCATGGGTGTACCTACGCGAAATTTAAATTTTTTGTGGTTTTTAGCCATTTGTAAGCTCTATATATCATCTTCACGTGTTCATGGTCTGGAATTGGAAATATGTCTTGAAATGAAGGGAACAAGTATTTACAATACAAATACCGTCGAAAAACTCTTTGCAGTTGTGGTGCAAGTTGTGGTATGATTTTTTGTGTAAAAGATCCTTCATGAGCTTTTAAAGTCCAGACAATTCTCATTGATCTGTTCAAATCTTAAAATACATATAGGTAGGTAGATATAATGTTATTTACTCAGCAAATAAATTAAGTATGTGCATAACACGGTGTGCATTATTACATACTTGGATAATGTAATAAGTTGTCAACATATATTGTAATAAATAAATATTTGTCCGTTACTTAACTGAGAGCAGGAAGTATATAATGTTATGAGAATGAATGCAGTCTTTGTGTGTATGTCTGTTGATGTCCATAACTACGAGTACTTGTTAGTTGTTAGTCGCATGTGTTACAAACGCAAAAAGTGTATGACAGTATGATTTATCGCCTTAGTCTTCTGTTTACATTCAATTGCCTGCAAAAAGCTTGACGATATATGATCAAAAAGTTGAGTGCGACTAGGTTTTGCCTACTTGGGTTCCGTCCGATTAGCGATAATGATTATAGGAACATTTTTAGTTCCATTTTAATTTATGTCATAATAATAGCTACGGCTAGGCTGCTGGTTTGGAGGGAGGCTACGGCCGCGGTAGGTTACAAGCCTACCGACAAAACCTCCAAGTGATTAAGCATTCCGGTGCGATGCTGTGTAGCACGCAACCATTAGGGGTAACTTACCTCTTCGTTGAGTTACCATCAGGTGAGATTGCAGTCAAATTGTAGAGTGTAAAAAAGTTGTATTATTCTGTTGTTCAAAATCTTGGTAAGTTAAAATCGTTTTGATTTACCAAACTATTTTACAATGGGGAGCATTTTGAAAAGAATAGCATTGTTAAAATTAGTTTAGCATAGACATGTTTGCTCAGGGGTCTTACACTACTTTTGAATTTGATAAAAAATATTACTTTATTATAAACTAGGATAAAAATAATAACGTGCAGTGAAAGAAATATTAAAATCCAACGAAGATTTACAAAGTTACAGGCGTTTAAACTTTGGAGTGGGGGGATCTTCTATCCCTTTCTCGCAAAACGAAAATTTGTATGAAGCCGCACGAAGCTACTATGGCATTGGTACTTTGTGACGTCACAATTTCATGTTGCTATCTCTGTCTAATCACAAATCTTTAAATGCTTATAACTTTTTTGTTATTTGATCGATTTAATTAGTTATTTCAGTGCACGTCATTATTTTAATTCTACTTTATAATAAAGTAATAAAAAAATTGGAGTCAAATACCCTCAAAATCAATTATATACCTATCTATGGGTTTTGTTTTTGTATAGAGATACTCTTAAAACTAGCGTCTTGCGCTAAGATAAGGTTCTCTCCACACTACGAGTTGGCCAATGAATGGGTGTTATCTCTCAAGCTTCTGTAGGCTCCGGCCCTTATCAGTGTTTGCCACTGCACTGATAACAAAACAAAACGAGGGCGACGAACTCTGTGACGAAATTGGAGAGTTTTATTTAACTAAATTCAAAATAAGAAAGTTTTTCCAGTTCGAGACATATTTTTGGCTAGAGATCAAAGAAATACCCATGAATATCTGAAAATACCTAATACATCTATAGATATAAAATATCCTTTTAGATCATTGAGTAACTACATAGTAACTCAGTGTATTTAAAGTTTTTCCACTGTGACTTAGAACTTCAATAGGGTATTTGACTCCAATTTTTTTATTACTTTATTATAAAGTAGAATTAAAATAATGACGTGCACTGAAAGAACTAATTAAATCGATCAAATAACAAAAAAGTTATAAGCATTTAAAGATTTGTGATTAGACAGAGATAGCAACATGAAATTGTGACGTCACAAAGTACCAATGCCATAGTAGCTTCGTGCGGCTTCATACAAATTTTCGTTTTGCGAGAAAGGGATAGAAGATCCCCCCACTCCAAAGTTTAAACGCCTGTAACTTTGTAAATCTTCGTTGGATTTTAATATTTCTTTCACTGCACGTTATTATTTTTATCCTAGTTTATAATAAAGTAATATTTTTTATCAAATTCAAAAGTAGTGTAAGACCCCATTAATTATTGATCGTTTGTCAGTAAGCGATGTCGGCAAACGTTTGTCTACCGTACCGATATTTAACCGATACGAGCGAAATTAAGACGATAATATCATCATGGACACGCAAATAAGAATTTATATGCGTAAAACTTATTGTTTTTATAAACAATGAATTTTTCGTTTTTAGCCGTAGGACGTTTTATGTATGCATAGTAGATACTGTACATATTCTTAATATATATAAATCTCGTGTCAAAATGTTTGTCCTCAATGGACTCCTAAACTACTGAACCGATTTAGTTCAAACTTCGTGAATATCTGTCATTTGGTCCAACTTAAAAGATAGAATAGTTTTTATTCCACGTGGACGAAGTCGCGGGCATCAGCTAGTAACAATATAAATACAAGAGGCTACATAAATTTTATCAGCTGTCGGATGTCTTCTAGGTGGACAGCACACAGCCTTATTACTCGTAGAGTTATCATTTGCGGTAGCGAAAATTTCACCTTACCTTCAAGAATTCAAGAAGGAGGAAATTACCTTCTCTTTATCACCTCAATTTGATAGCGAAACCGGTTTATGAGTATGTACATACTTATTGTTGTTCTAAAAAGTTTACCAAAAGCCGAGGGAGTGAAAGAGAGAACTTAGAAGTATTAATCCCTTAGGTAGGTAGTACTGCCACTGTTCATTTTATCGGATTAAAAATATTTCTAACTGGGGAAAAACTGATGACAATAGCAAGAAGTCTTGGTGCCCACGCCCATTTCAAATCCTGTGCGTCCGAATATATTGCATTACAATATCGACGTATCACGTACTGCAATGCTCTCTGCAAGTCCCATTTTACCAAAAGAAAGATACATTATCCAAATACCTAGTCAAAGAATATTATTTCTGTGAAGACGGGGCGCGGCCGTGAGACACGCGTTTTTGACCTACCTGACCACATCTGGCTGTTCAAACTCTATAGACATGTAATCCACCAAATTAAACGCGATATGATAAGATTTAAATCTATACAAACAGTTTTCGAACCTTGACATTGACTGGTATAAATGGACATAAGATCTCTTGGTTGCCAAGATTAACATTGATAATTCCATTTTCCAATTTTATTCATTTTTATACTATATAGGTTTACGCTTGACCACAATCTCACCTGATGGAAAGTGTCGATGTGGTTGAAGATGGAGCGCGCTTACCTAGAAGATGCCTATTCACTCTTTTTTTAAAAGCACCCAGGTCGTAACATGCGGGGAAAACAGATTTCGGGAGAGAATTCCAAACCTTAGCCATGCTTGTTCACCCGGTGTCTTGCGGTGCGGTGAAAAAATGGTGAGGGAAGAACCAGATCAAACAGCTCCTGAGCACACCCCCCGAAATATATCCTATAAAAAACCGTCAGGCTCGCCACCTTGCGGCGATGCTCGAGACTATGAAGCTTCGCCACAAGAGAATATTCCTGAGAGCTTCATTCCTGAGATATAGAAAGTAAAGTAAGTTTTAAGTAGCGAAAAGTCCAACAACAAAGTGATCTTAAATAAACCTAATAGGAAAAATCCTTATACATACCTAGTATGAGGGTTTTTTTTTGGATGAACGGAATGCGAAATAATATTGTTGTCTGTTTCTGTTAATTACCGAACATTATATATTACACGATATTATAGCTAGCATTGGACTCCTTACTCTACGTGTTAATGAAGACGTAATGTTTGTAAATGTTTACTTTAATGATCAGGCACATGTTACCGATTGTTTTATGTTACTTATTCATTACTTACAAGTAGCTTACACGTTACTTACACACTACTTACGCGGTTAGCTAAGTTACGCTGTCTAAAGTGTTAACTAACTTAACCATGTTGAAATAGCTACTACCTACTACAACTAAGTGTACATTAAGCAAGTGCATCTTGCTTGAATTCAATAACAGGAGAAAATGCAAAACTGTACAATAAAATCGAGTGTACCTACGATTTCTAGCCTTTTCTACATTTTTAGTACTTTAGTTTTACTATCAACATAAAATAGTCTTGTTGTTGTAACAGTTGGTACTTACTTCTATATTCTAATAGCTTCAAGCCACTTAAGGCACACTAAATGAGTTTGCCTGGGAAATTAAAATTTTATTTGGTTTTTTGGCGATTTGTAAGCTAATATGATTTTATAATAGGCCGTAAACTTGGGAATGGCAGTATCGTCTTTACATGTTTTATATTTATATTCAAACCTCTGCTTAAAAGTTTTTATCATAAGAATTGTACGATTATGAGTTTCAGACACAAAATAATCGATTCTTTTTTAGGGTTCCATACCAAGATGGTAAAAATGGAACCCTTATGGTGAGACTTTCTCCGTCCGTCCGTCTGTCACACTCGATTATTTCAGTAACTATTCATGCTATCGATCTGAAATTTGGAATAGTTATAGCTAATAGCCCACGTCATTGCAATCGTAAAAATTTGAAAATTGGTCTTAAAATATTGAAATTTCAAAATGATATGATTGAGTAGGGTATCAGAAGGAAGGGCGTAACTTGTATATTCTAAAACAGGTTTTTATTTATTTTTATGCTTGATAGTTTTTGACTTATTGGGCAAACTGTCAAAAAAAATACCGTTCCCCCCCTTATCTCCGAATTTTATTGACCGAAAAATCTGAATTAATTATGATCAATAGGAACTAACGTATATTTTACAGGAAAAATAAAATCAACTCTCTAACTACTATACTTTTTTTATATCAACAATAACCCTCAAAAAAAAGTTAGGTTTGCGGTTCTTAAACAAAAGTCCCTACTTGTAAATTATACTCATAAATTCATGAAAAAAAGTGATTCTTTTAATGTTTTACTTCTTTTATAGTATGGAACCCTCGGTGCGCGAGTCCGACTCGCACTTAGCCGGTTTTTTCTTTACAGGACACTTTCAAAGCAAAGTTAACTGCGATGAACGAAATAAAATTTAAAATTTAAGCTTTAATAAAGCTACGATATCATTTGTAACATCGTATATAAAGATAAATGTGTCAACGATCCGTATTTGTATGAAGCGACTCCATGGCCCAGCCTAAGCAGAAGTTTGAAGCCTGAAATTCTAAGCCTTGATTGGCTGCAAAAAAAAATTGAACAGTGAATTCAGCCAATCAAAGTGCAGTGCAGATGAAATAAATAAAATATACGATATTAATTAATTAACAAAAAGCCGACTTCAACTGTCATCAAACTACAGTCGAATTGAGAACGTCCTCCTTTTTTGAAGTCGGTTGAAAAAATGATAAAATCTAATTTAGGACATTTCTATACAACTGTGTACAATTGGTCGACAGTTGTAGGTATAATGTAAAATTCTTGAACATTATCGTCTGCAAATAAGACGGAAGAGTTTCCTTGGTGGTGTTTACTGACCTCCGAAAAGTAAGGTCACTGTGTTTTGCATATCAGGCAGTCGTCTGTCTAATGTGCAGGGCTGATTGGACTGTATTGTTGACTTTCTTATGTCGTTATTGGTGTAAATTTGTCCTTTCTCCTCTCTCTTAAATTAACAAGAACCATAAAGGTCCGTTATTATTAATAACTGACGTAAACTAAGAAGTACATAAAAAGCCAGTCTAAAGTTTTCACTATGATGCCTTCGCCAAATAACTTTGTTATCAGCTTATCAGTGACTAAAAGTTACTCATTCGCCCTAAAACGGAAGCTAGGTCATTGGCCATTGGAAAAACCTGCTTTCACTCATTTTCTTATCTGAAAGGATGGGCTCATACCTCGTACTGTAAGTAGGTATAAAAAGTTTATTAGACAATGTAGATCCTCAGTGGTAGAATTTACTATGGTTTGCTTATAAGTCAACTACTCAGACGGTGTAAGTGTTAGTAAATACCAGAGCTACTGAAGTTGTTATTTGGAGATACAATAAAACAAATAAAAACACTAAAGAAATTTGAAATCTTCAAACCAAATTACAGTAAATGCCAAATAAACATAGGGATTGTTTTACAGAGGAACATTATATTCGTATAATGTTCCTCTGTAAAACAAGAGTCCTCTGTTGTTCGTAGAGTAGACCTAGACCTCCACTATTGCCTATACCACCGTAGGTTTCAAAATTATTGCTTTGTACATCATAGTCAAGCGCAAGCCTATCAATAAAAAATAAAAATAATAAAAATGAGAAATGCTTTACAAAAAACCAACTTCAAATGCCACTACAAAGAGTGAAATAATTTTGAATGTAGGTACACCAATTCGAAGTCGGGCGATAGTCTGTAACTTCGTCGTTTCTTCGCACATCAAGTAAGTAAGAAGGACTATTAGTGATTGTACGAAACATTGCCCGACTTCGAATTGGTGGTTGAATCTTCATTTTCCCTAGTCACGCGTTGGACTAAAAATCGATCTTGAATTGATAATAACGTACGAATCTTTCTTAATTTTGGTATGAGTATTCATTAAAGTGAAATCGTTATTTTTGTTACAGGTGTGTTGGTGCCATGTTGTAAATTAGAGTGGTAAGTAAATTAATATCTTCTTAATATAAACACGTCTTCTTAATATAATAAGTATATAAATTACGCGTCACGTTATTTGTCCGCGATGAACCCCTAAATCTTTATTTTTTAATGTAGTCTGAGCCCCTAAACTGCTTAACCGATTTTAAAGAAATTTGCACACAGTGTGCAGTTTGATCTAACTTAAAAGATAGGATTATCTATTTTTTTATATCCCTAATGGCAAAACAACGTTTGCCGGATCAGCTAGTTAACTATAGATCTGTTTCACGGCGATAAAATAATTGACCGCCTATTGATGGTAAAAATCACTTTGAACCTATTAAATCTTTAGTTCCTTCTTGATTCTTACCTAAACTTCTACCACTTGTTATCTAAACTTCTTCTTTCTGTCTTTTACTTAGGTATATCTATCTGTGAAAACTTTAGTTAGTAAGAATTAGCTGTAAGTCTTCCTTTGAAAAATAAAATAATAAATAAACTGTATTATTATCAGCTGTAGATAGAAGCCTTTTCTGTTAATGTATGTAATATATAAATGTTTAGTGTCCCAAATAAATAAAATAAAATAAATTAAAATCATTCTGTGGTCTATTACCAAATAATTTAAAGGTCGCCTGCGCATTGCTTCGACATAAAAATTCAAATGTTACGTTAACATTATCGAAAAGCGTGAGTAAATATCGAAAATCACGAGAAATTTGCATAATTAATTAAAAGTAGGTAATTAAAAAATCATGCGTTTTTACTCTGTTAATCGTTTTTTGCTGTCGCAACATGACGATACCTCCTTCGTCCACTATGGCATAGCCGTTGGAGAGCACCGAAAGAAGTGAAAACCAAAAAAAAAGGCGTGTGGCACTCGGAGACTGCCGCGGTAAAGCTATTGCATAGAATTTAAAGTTATTTTTAGTTTTGCCATCAATAGAAAAGTAGAACTTTTGGTACCAGGCTAACTTCACACTTTTTAGTTTTTAGTTTGCCATCTATCGAAAAATAGCAGAACTTTTTAATGACTTTTTGAAATATCAAGTTGTGGAGTTGCGCTCCTTGCTGTCATGCTAGCCTAGTACCAAAAGCTTTACTTTAGGAGTGCCAGGTTATTTTCGTTACGGTTTTTCTGGATTAGGTCTGCACCGTCAAAGCCCGCGATAGAAGCTATGCAATAGCTTAATAAGAACTTTACGGTTGATTTCACATTTAGTAATAATTTTCTTCTAGAACATTGACATTCAAATTTCGCTATTCAGCCAGTACTGCACATAACATATCTATTAAAGTAAAATAAATACTGTTGGAACTTGTGACGAATGTTTTTATTTTACAGTAGTATGACAAGTTATATAATAATAGAAAACTGTTGCTATGGAGACTGAAGGTACAGTCCTCCTAACATCCATTCCTCTTTTAGGAACTGAGGCCAAGAGTCAGCCTTTCCAGCCTGGGTGCATATAAGGGCTTTGTGAAACAATCAGCCAGTTGGTCCTCAGTAGTAACTTGCTTGACCTCAAGTATGCCAGCTGCCACACACTCTCTGACATAGAGATACCTTCGTAGTATGTGCTTGGTTCGGCTATGTTGCTCGTACGGCGGATTGTATGCTAGCTTTATTGTTGACTCATTGTCAATGTAAAGAAGTGGTGGCTATTCAGTTTTAGTGATTTCCTCCAACATCTGTTGTAGCCATATAATTTCCCGGGCTGTCTCCGTAGCTGCCATTAGCACTGCCTCTGTCGACGATAAAGCTATCGTCTTTTGCTTGTTACTCCAGCCTTCTGCATTCACTGATAACATGTCCTTTCTTCTTGCAAAATTTGCGGTAGTATTGGTGTTGGAACCATTATTAAATTGTCTGGCTTCTGATTCTTCTAAAATTTTTACCTTGAGTTCTTCAGGTTTCGGTAACGTGTCTCTGGACTCTATCGCTACACGAAAATTTTCGTAGTCAGGTGGTAAGCTGTATAGCATCATAACAGTGAGCAAATCCTCATGAATACAAATGTCCATATCCTGCAATTTGTCTACCACGTCCATGAACTTATTTAAATGCTCTCTAATATTGCTATTTTCCATTTTCCATTTTGGACAATATTAACTTCCTATTAACTAAAAGAGAGGCCTTCCTAGCCGGTCCCTGGCACTGGCATATATAAAATCAAGCAAAGTCCAAATCTCGTGAGCTTTTTTGCAGTTTTTTATTTGCTTCAATTCAGAGGGTGAAATTAAAAGTACTAACTCAGATTGAGCTAAAAGATCCTTCTCTCTCTTCTCTTCATCAGCTTTCTCAAGATTCAGCGGCTTCTCAACAACACTCCATAATGTATTTTTGATGAGTAGGTACGGCCCTTGCTTGAATTCGCCATGTGTCGAAATTGTCTTTATTTAAAGTCTCAATTTTTGTACTTGAGCCCGACGCCATCGTGATCAACGTATTTATCGCTTTATTTTTACTTTGCTACCATATTAAAGTAAAATAAATACTGTTGGAACTTGTGACGAATGTTTTTATTTCACAGTAGTATGACAAGTTAAATAATAATAGAAAACTGTTGCTATGGAGACTGAAGGTACAGTCCTCCTAACAATATCGATAAAACATTATCGACTGTTCCGCGTATAGACGAATCTGTTCAGAGTAATCTTAGGAAGTTTTATCACTAGGTACTATACGGATTTTGTACGCTTATCAATAGTAGAAAAATGGCTTTTCATTGCGGTAATAGATTACAGTAAATTTATTGAAGAATTAAAGATCTTACTATTTCAGTTTCTTAAGGGAGCCAATTTTAAAAGAAACATGGACCAAAGCTACTGGAAGGCTACATTAGTTCCCTTCAAAAACAAGTACAATCTGCTCCGAACAGGCCTAGAATCACGTGATTCTAGGCCTGTTCCCAACAGTGTTAAATTAAAGTTGACACTTGAGTGACAGTGTTTCAAGGATATTTGAGTTTTACTTTTCCTCATAATATTACATGAAACAATGTTTTGTATTTCAAATCGGTCTTTACTCAGTTTATTTTTTGGTGAATATAACATTTTCTGAAAATAATCCCAGCTAGATCGATTTATCGTCCCCGAAACCGTTCATGAAAATCGTTGGAGCTGTTTCCGAGATTCAAATATATACACGAATTGCTCGTTTGAAGACCTAAGATTAAACAAAGTTTTGCATGTAGCAACTTATGATAAAAAGTTTTCTCAAATTAGGTAATAGTAAATTCTTTTCCTTCAACAGTTCTCTGATTGGCCCATTATGTCATTTTATGTGATTTTTTATGAATCAGGAGAAATAAATTAAATTTGATTTTTTCATATTGATTTTTTCAACTTTATCGATAATTTTACGAGTCACGGTTAAGATGCATCACTATACTTTGACAGTTATCAAAAATTAAAGTTTATTCTTTGCCATTGAAATTTTAACCTTAATTACATAAAAACAGAGTTCCTAAAAAAATTTTTAAAATACGAATCAACTAGCGCTTGTGCGGGCAAAAGCGGAACTATAGGTATATTTGAAGTCAATTTTTGCAATATAAATTATATGCCTGTGACAATAAGGTTGACTTTAATGTTGGCTTGTTGGTTGGTGGAATTTTTTCGTTACGGTTTTTCTGGATTCGGTTCACCCGTCAAGGCCCGCGATAGAAGCTATGCAATAGCTTAAAAAAAAATTGATAGGTATACAGAGGTATGGTAACTTTGTGAGGTGTCGGTTACTTTCATGGATGTTACTAAGGATGAGCCCTTAGTGACGTCACGCATATATTTTTAGGCTCCGCCCTGAGGCCGGATTTTTAAGTTGTCAAATCTGTAAAATGGTGCTAATGTATGCGACCAACAGCGGTATGTGCTGTTAAGTAGCCCCTACACAATGGCGTATGCTGGCCCACTGCAGGCCATCGCTCTTTTGGCGATATTTTTTTGCAAAATATATTCGAAATTACTAGTAAACTTTGTATAAATCCTACTAATATTATAAACGCGAAAGTTTGTAATAATGTGTGGATGTATGTTTGTTACTCTTTCACGAAAAAACTACTGAATGAATTTTGATGAAACTTTACAACAATATAGCTTGCACATCAGAATAACACATAGGCTATTATTTATAAAGATATAGTGTGAATTATCCAAAATACATAACGATAAGTGTCACGTAAATAGGAAAAAATTGCAATCTGCGACCTTTACTGACGTACGCCGCGAAAACCGTTGGAGTTACACATATATAATGTATGATGGAAATGTTTATCTTAAATAGCTCTACAAAAAAGCTCGCGATAGCATATATCCAACTCTTATGTGTAAGCCATTATCGCCAAAATAGTGAACCCCGAGTGCCCGATACTAGGCGTTCCGGGGCGGCCGGGCGACTGCGGGCGGGACGGGGAAGAGGCATTTATGAGTGCGCGAAAAAAAAATACTTACTACCATCATTATTACAATTTTCTATCACCATCATCATTTTTTGAAACCGCAGCGCGGCAATATAGCCTAAAGATAGATAGATAGCTCTGATGACATATTTAACATCCACTAAAAAGGATTTTTAAAAAATCTCGAAATTCACGCGGGCGAAGCCGTGGGCGAAAGCTAGTATTTAAAATAATCTCAACAAAGAATTATATCGAAAATAAATAGCCGCGGCCGTAACTACTTCTACGTCCATCGCAAGTGCCTCACCAGGCAGCAATGAGCCATGCGCCATTGTGTGAACACCAAGTGATCGTGGCCTACAGTTGTGCGTTGCAAAGCATCATCCCATCCCAGGCCCATCACAAGTCATCTGTGTAGAGGCGACTTTAGCGGTACCGAAATGTACCGCGAGGCCATATTTGTAAAATTTTTGGTTTCAACAGACGTCACATAGTTCCCGTCCTCTTAGCGTAGCGTATTTCGTCATTGGTTAGGTACTTTACTGTAACGAGTTCAAAGATTTTCTTTATCAAAAATGCAGAAAGGGCCTAACAAATTGCAGAAAGGACCTAACTAAGTTTTCGCTTCAAGGTTACTGCAATTAATTAATATAACGTTGTTGCGAGTTTAATGTGTTTTTCCTATCTCAAAAATGTCCAGAACGAAGTTGCGGACAATAGCAAGTTACATAACAAAACAAAGGATTTAATTTATCACGTTCGCAGCCAGTGATTATAGCACCGATTTAGCCATTGCGCCATAAACAGCATTCTGCGCATTTTCTCGCCATAATCAGGCGCAAGGCCTCTTCCCATGTCCCCGGTATGGCGATAGACGCCATAAGCGGCGGCCGCCATGCTTCCTAGATCGCGGAACTGTTATGCTTGTATGAGCATTCTGTTGTTTATTGGAGCGAAACAAAGCAATGATATTTCGGACTTCGCATGACGTTTGAGATTGCGTCGAGAACTTTGAGATTGCGAGGTTTTTGCGAACACCATCTGGTGTTATTCAGTTATAAAAAGTTAGGCATTAAGTAGTGGTTAAATACGTGTAGGTTATTAGGAGGTTTCTTGGACACATATATTTTGTTCTAGGTATTTCCCCCGGTCTTTTTTCGATTAATTTGAGCCGTTAAATGTGTATAAAGCCGATTTGTATCTATCAAATTCCGGAATAGGTCTAAGCCTAAATCACTTCTTAAAAAAATCTTCTAGCTCCTGCGCAAGTCCTTTTAAAATCGGTGATGCCGTTTGAGAATTTCAAAAACCTGTTTGGTTAAAAAAATTTAAAACAAGCTTTTATAAGTTTTTCATATTTTAAAACAAGCTTTTATACGTTTTATCCCAAATACTGCAAAGCTTTTAATACATTGCGCACATCAAAAACGCCACTAAAATGTTGATTGAGTGTTCTCTGCACTCAGCATGCTGAAGTTTCACTTGTGACAGCGAGTGACACACAAGACAAAAATATGGACTTTTTGGTGGTTTATGGACTTTTTAGATGAGCCATCTAGCGATTTAAATCTTTGTTTCAACCGTATCTCATCACCAAATATTAATGGCTGTACTCATTAATAGGATGTTTAAATAAATTATTTTACAATAATGGCTTTTGTCCTTTATCCAGGACAATGCCGGCTCTACTCGTGTACTATGTGTAGGACATCACATCCGGTCGTTCGAACTTCGAATGCATCGCGGGTATTCAAGTGTTAGCTTCCGGCTTAGATAAGGGTTGTCAGTTTGGAGAAGTCAACATAACAACAAAAAACTTTTATTTTATTAACCTGAATTCATGCAGACAACTTCGAAGACAGCCAAGTTAGTACTTATTAATCCACTATAAATATCTATAAGAAACAAGCATGAATATAATTAATCAGTTTTCCTAAAAAAAGGACAAAAATTAATAAACATGTACCTATACGACATAAGTAAATGGATAAACCGACGCTAAGTATATTATACGGTAAAATGTGGTGATAAATAATTCACAAGTGTCGATTAAAAATTCTAATTTTATTGGCGACTTGATGGAGTTTTTGTAACACGTTATTTCATAAATACTTATCGATTAAATACCAATTAACTAGGAACTCGTTTTGTCGGTTTAGATTAAAAATATATATGTTACGAAATATTTTTTTTTAATTCCGTCGTTGCTTTCCTTCTACCATAATTTTATACATACTATTTCAGTACATTACCTACTCGTAACAATTAACTAGTTTAATTTATTTACGGCCCACTGCTGGGCCGTAAACCTTGATAGACCTTGATACTAGTGCGATTTGTACTAACTTGTCTATGGTCATCAGGCTTCACTCCAGGTATTCATTTTATATATCAAATATGAAACAAATACTTGTATTTCATCTTCATTATATTGTTAGTATCTAGAGTAGAATAGAATATAGAATAGTAAAGCCATAAGTTATACATTTAAATCATACATTTTATAAATTTAAACATCTTTATTCTGCTGCCGTAGCCATATTGTGACATATTTATTATTAGGATTCGATTCGCTGGATGGAACGAAATTTAAAAAATATATGAGATTGACATATAGAATAACGTATACGATGCCTAATTTGATCACGTGACCTCCGCAAAGACAACTGTCATTCTTATCCAATTTTTAAATTTCGCTCCATTTCGAATCCAGTCGACATATTCAGGTTCGAGTCGAATGTACTTAAATAAATGTCATAATATGGCAACGGCTGCTGTTATTTTTTTAATTCAAATAAATTGGGTCTTACACTACTTTTGAATTTGATAAAAAATATTACTTTATTATAAACTAGGATAAAAATAATAACGTGCAGTGAAAGAAATATTAAAATCCAACGAAGATTTACAAAGTTACAGGCGTTTAAACTTTGGAGTGGGGGGATCTTCTATCCCTTTCTCGCAAAACGAAAATTTGTATGAAGCCGCACGAAGCTCCTATGGCATTGGTAAGGTGTGACGTCACAATTTCATGTTGCTATCTCTGTCTAATCACAAATCTTTAAATGCTTATAACTTTTTTGTTATTTGATCGATTTAATTAGTTCTTTCAGTGTCGTTATTATTTCATTCATATTTACGTCATTATTTTAATTCTACTTTATAATAAAGTAATAAAAAAATTGGAGTCAAATACCCTATTAAATAAATAAATATTGTTAGTAGAATAAATTAACGAATTGATTCGTATATCTCAAATGAAACCTGACAAACCATGCTACCGGGTTTGGTCGGAGCTGATCGCGTTCCGTTCCAGCCCATTGCACCGTTTAACATTTTAAACACCATTAACACTTTGCAGGCACTGTGGGGTATAAAATACCATAACTGTGTAAAATTAGCATTTTTATACAATAACTGACGTTAGGACGTCAATTAATGAGAATAATATTTTTGAAATTGGAATATTTAATGTAATTTTTTAGAAATTAGAACACTAACCAACAGACTCGAGTTCTTTGGCTTACTATTATACTATGGTCAAATCAAATGATATTTTCACTGTGTTATCTTAATATATATAAATCTCGTGTCACAATGTTTGTCCGCGATGGACTCCTAAACTACTGAACCGATTTAGTTCAAACTTCGTGAATATCTGTCATTTGGTCCAACGACGAAGTCGCGGGCATCAGCTAGTGTCTTATATATAGACTATTGCTTGTTGCCAGTATTAGCTGTTTAATTTACGAATATGAACAAAATTCTAATTAACTGAAGTTTTATCGCGAAACTTATAACACAGTCGATGTAAGAGCCGCTGAAATCATTTTAAAGTTGTTCATCCAGATGTTATGAACTATTACAGACATACAGACATACAAAATTTCTAAAGCAACTCCAAGTTAAGTAAAAACTAAAAATAATAAATTCTACCTATATTATACTCATTCGCCCGTTCTCTTAGATCGCAAATCACTTACCTGACTAGTATGAATATTTTACCCCACAGCAATCGGTCATGGCCGAAAAGAAAGAGGTGTGCCTATGGGTTAAGCAGATAAACACCATTAAACAATGATACATATTACATATTAAATCAGTTTGGTTAGCAGGTTATTTTTGCAAGGCTAATCGTATTTGCATAGCCGTTTGGCTCGCAAAGTGGAATAAATAGTCACTTATTTGCGATTATTTGCACTTTTAGCTTCGGAACAAAGGAGTTGAGTTGTTCCAATGACCTGATAAGAACACATGTTTGTCTTTAATAAGGTTTTTAAGCTATTGCATAGCTTCTATCGCGGGCTTTGACGGTGCAGACCGAATCCAGAAATTTCGTAACGAAAATAACCTGGCACTCCTAAAGTAGAGCTTTTGGTACTAGGCTAGCATGAAAGCAAGGAGCGCAACTCCACAAATTTTTAGTTTTTAGTTTGCCATCTATCAAAAAACAGCAGAAAGTTCTGCTGTTTTTCTATAGATCGTCATAGTCGTAGAATAGTGACGGATCTGCAAAAATTACGAAATTCACTTTTTACCATTTTTGGACACTACTATGTCTATATTTTATTACTGCATTAAAGGAAAATTAAAAAATCTTTTAGATTTCAAGATAACCAGTCGGTAAACTGACGGATGTGACGCGGCGCTCATAGTAAAATGGCGGTTGTGAACACTCGTCTTTTTACGACGCGCGGGAATCCCTCCTCACCCCCTCCCGCACCTGACGAATCTGCGCATCCGCCACTGTTCATCGGACGAGTAGGATTGCACATAACGTCGCATTTGACTATCCGTCAGTTTTGTACGGAAAATCAAAATTAATTTAAATTTAAATTTAATTAAGATAATATTAATCTCTGCTTATACTAAACTAGCAGATACCCGCGGCTTTGCACGCGTAAATTTTAGTTTTAACTATTCTACGGGAACCATCCATTTACCGGAATAAAAAGTACCCTTTGTGTTAATTTACAATGAAATCTATCTTCATTTCTACTTTAAACCAAAAATTTTCAGTAGTTATGCGTGAAGGAATGAATTTTCTCCCGCATTCCTCCCTATTATCACGAAAACAATGGATTTTTCCGAGAAAAAAGTAGTTGATTATAGGATATAATCTATCTCCGTTCCAAATTTCAGCCCAATCGGTTGAGAAGTGACGGCACGATGGAGTATTTATCCCGCATAAATATCTGCTATTTACCTATTTTCTTAGAAACCATGGATTTTCCCGGGATAAAAATTTGCCTATGTATTAATCCAGGATAAAACCTATTCCCTTTTTGAATTTCAGTCATATCAGTTCAGTAATTACAGCGTGATGTAGTATTTTTCCCGCATGCATATCTTTTTTTAAGTTTTCCCGCGGATACCATGGATTTTTTTGGGATAAAAAGTAGCCTTTGTATTAATCCAGGATAAAATCTAACTTCATTTCGCATTTCAGCCACATCAGTTGAGTAAGTAAGGCGTGAAGGAATATTTTTCCCGCGTAGATATCTGTTTTTCACTTTATCATAGAAACCATGAATTCTTCCAGGATAAAAAGTAGCCTAGGCATTAATTCAGGATATAAAATATCTCCATTCCAAATTTTAGCCAAATCGGTTTAGTAGTTGCGCGTGAACGAATATTTTTTCCCGCGTGGATTTCTGTTTTTCACTTTAATCATACTCGTAGAAGTCATGAAATTTTCCGAGCTGAAAAGTAACCTACGTATTAATCCAGGATAAAATCTATCTTTTCTCCGAATTTCAGTCATATAAGTTCAGTAATTACAGCGTGAAGTAGTATTTTTACCGCGTGAATATCAGTTTTTCAGTTTTCCCGCGGACACCATAGATTTTTCCGGGATGAAAAGTAGCTTTTGTATTAATCCAGGATATAATCTATCTCGATTTCAAATTTCAGCCAAATCAGTTCAGTAATTACGGCATGAAGGAATATTTTTACGCGTGGATTTCTGTTTTTCACTATTATCATAGAAACCATGGAATTTTCCGGTATGAAAAGTAGGCTTTGTAATAATCCGGGATAAAATCTATCTCCTTTCCGAATTTCAGTCATATCAGTTCAGTAATTACAGCGTAAAGTAGTATTTTTCGCGTGTGAACATCAATTTTTCAGGTTTCCCGCGGAAACCATGGATTTTTCTGGGATGAAAAGTAGCCTATTTATTAACCCAGGATATAATCTATCAACATTACAAATTTCAGCCAAATCGGTTGTGTACTTGCGGCATGAAGATTTTTTTTCCGCGTGAATTTCGGTTTTTAACTAATCCCACGGGAACCATGAATTTTTGCGGGATGAAAAGTAGCCTATGTGCTAATCTAAGATACAATCTACCTCCATTCCAAATTTTAGCCCAATCTGTTCAGTAGTTGCGGCGTGAAGACGTATTTTAACTTGATAAAATCCAAACTTCGGACCCCCGTTTCACCCCTTTAGAGGGTGAATTTTGAAAAATCCTTTCTTAGTGCACCCCTAGGCCTCACAAGGAACATGTGTGCCAAATTTGGAGTCTCTAGACCCAGCGGTTTGGGCTGTGCGTTGATATGTCAGTGAGTCAGTCAGTATCTTCTTTTATATATTTAGATATTATTCTGTTTAGATTATATCATATTTAAAAATTGCAAATTTTAAGTCGCATGTAGACATACTTCATTTTTCTATGGACGTGATAGTGACGCATGAGTACAACGGACGATATTCTGCGGACATAATTTTTTATCTAACGGTCGTATCTGAACATCCCACTTTATTCTTCGCGCTAAATTCACTTCCGCCTTTATTCTATTGAAAAACACTGCTTATTTGTATAAATTTAATATATTTTTCTATACCAGAATGATCCAATCTGAGTAATAGTTCTTTTGTATTAATAAAAAGACGTTAACTTTATTATTTTCGTCCTTTCGAAACCATTTATCGTGAATGGTCTTTAAGTTAGGAAGTGGGGCTTGCGACCACTATAATCTGATTTTTGCCACTATGCAACGGTCCGTTTTGGTGGGAGTACGGAATTCACTTGAACCGTGCTCACACTGGCCGTCATTAGAAATAACATTGTGTTGTTGGTGTTGATATTATTTTTTGGCCGTTTATCAAAATTCATCTTATGATTCAGATCAGTACATATTTACTCTAGTAAAAAAATCAGTATGGCACCCTTTTCAAATATCAGCTCAATTTTGAAACTCCTTTAGATACCTCAACCTAGATTACAGATCTGTCATCTTACCCTTACCTAAATACCTATGCCCTTATCAGCAAAAGCCCATGTATGTAACGTTTCTTTTGTCCCACTTACGATAGTGCAACAGCTGTCTTAAGACCTTAGCAATTGTCTACCAAACAATATTGCTTGGTCTTCATGCTAGTTGTCTCTAGCAACTCTCTTTTGATGTAGGGGTAAAAAAATGTTCAAAAATTTGATGATTGCAAAATATAAATATAGAAAAGAATACTCCTCCCAGAATTGCGTAATTGTTCCATGAAAAACTATAGGCAGGCTTTCCACGTGTAAATTTAAATATTACTCTATGTTGACTCTCGACAAAAAAGCACGATGCATTTGAAAACCTTTGAATTTAGGTGATAGTGAGATAGTAAGGTTGCATCGCTAAATATCCCTCAAAATTTGGGAGATCCTAACCACAGTTGAGAATAAAATCCTAACAACAAAGTTAATAAAAACTCAGCTCAAAAATACTAATACTAACTAGCTTCATATTGGTTCTAAACGACTCCAAATCTAGGAAACTGCAGAAAATGATCTTTTGAAAACCAATTTGATGTGAATGGGAATATTTGAGCAGTTTTATTACAAAACATGTACATGTGTAAATATATATGCGCAAAAAATTTGCCACAAGCCAAGCACGATGTATAATGAAATTAGAATACTACTTTCAAAAAACTAAATAAAATCTGATTGTGGCAGGAAAATTTTACCCATTCACCCTCAGTTTTAGAGAGTAATTTACCACAACAAAGAAGTAATCCGATCCAAATTGCTGCAACATCTTCTAAATCTTTGCAGTACAAAAATAATGCTGTTTTTTGCTTATTACTTAAGCTTAAGTTTTTTAATTTTATTTATTTATAATGGGTACGACCAAAATTGTGTGTTCAATCTATCATATCCTACCTATCCCAACATACGGTTCGATCCATTAGGAGTAACTTACCCCTGCCAATTTATAACTATAACATATCTAGGGCATCTGGAAGAGATCCTCTTATGTGGTGATAAGATGTCCTTGTATAAGTCCTTTCTGTTTGTTTCCTTGTACATGTTCTTTCTATACTAAATAAATAAATAAATAAAATAAATATTTGGCTGCATCGTCACTTAAGGTGATTCGGCCAAATTAGCCCAGGAAATACAAATTTAATTAAATTTTTCGTGAATAGTAGGTAGGCTAATTATACATCGTAGACTTATGGTACTAAGTTTTGCGATCATAACACTGATGAATTTACATATTTTGAATAAAAATTGCGCAAAAATTCCCTATCGTCTCATAGAGGTTCTCCCAAAAGATTATTTTCTACAGTTTCCCAGAATTGGAGCTATTAGGAACCAATAGGAGCATAATCAAAATACTCATTGCCATAAGTCTATGATGCATAAATAGCCTACTATTTACGAAAACTATATAAAATGTAAATTTTCGCGATTGGATGTACGCATCAACCTTAACCCAGGTAAAATTGCAGTCAAGTACTAACTTGTAATAAGAAAAAAAAAATGACAGACTTCACATCCGACAAAATATTTCTCAGTAAAGTCGATAGAATATAATCGAAAAGTAACATCCGTCATACTTTGAACACCAAGTTTCCGAAGAACGATGTCGGATAATACCTTGCGACCGTGTTGCCTCCGAAGTAAAATGAAGGATGTGATTTTTCTGGAAAACTATATAAATTTAAATTATTATTTCTGTTCCATTTTAAAACAAACCCTATCATTTATTGTTATGCCAAATTTCATAATTAAAGATAAAGAAATAAAAAAGTTATGTCAAAAAAACGAAAGTAAAACTTTCAAATGGCTGTCCTGTAAAGTTTAATAAATGTCACATCCGTCACTATTCTACGACTATGACGAGATGGCAAACTAAAAACGCTAGCCTGGTACCAAAAGTTCTACTTTTCTATTGATGGCAAAAATAAAAATAACTTTAAATTAATTCTATGCAATAGCTTTACCGCGGCAGTCTCCGAGTGCCACACTTTTTTTTTACATGGATTTCCTTTCCACAAATATTAATTATATTTTAAATCAACTGAACTCTATCAAATAAAATTCAATCCATTAATTTAGGTTTAACCCTTGGAATACAATGTACCCTAATTACCAGTGAAGTGTTCAATATATTTGCAAACTTCCGATTGATTCGATGATTGATCCATTTGAAACTATATGTTTGAGCCAACCCTAGATAGCACAGAACTCAAAACAATAGTGTGTTTGTGTCCATCCTATACAACCGTTATGGGCACTGGGCACCTCCTGCCAACGTCTCCACTGACCCCAATGAGTCACGGCTCATCGACTTTGGGCACTGATGGGCACTGGCCATTGATTGGCCATGTTTATTACAAGCAAGGATAGCCTAGCTGCCTTCAGTGATAGCTCAATGATTCAGATCGATCGGGTTCGTAATCCTATTAGGTACTATAATAAGTAGATCCTTATTATTAATAAGTATATTAATAAGTAAGTTATTATTAATAAGTAGATCCTTTTCACGATGATCCTTTTGATGACCTCCCTGGCGCAGCGCGCGCTCGGATTCGAGTGGGAGGTCGCAGGTTCGATTCCCGCCACGGGCCACCTTGGAATTTTATAATTCCAAAATTGGCTCAGGTCTGGTCTGGTGGGAGGCTTTGGCCGTGGCTAGTTACCACCCTACGAGCAACGACGTACCGCCAAGCGATTTATCGTTCCGGTGCGATGCTGTGTAGAAACCGTTGGGGTTTAAAAAAAATGTAATTGTATTAGATTTTATAATAAACTGTCACTCAATGTAATCGATATTTCACTCAATAATAGATAGGTTTCAATTTTAAATCGATTACGAATACGTAGGTATTACCAACGAATATATAAGTATTACAAGCTGATTCAGGCTACCTAATGTATAGAGTTATTCTATAAATGTTTTTAGTAATTCGAAAACACTTTCGACGTTTTGCTTGGCCGGTTTTTTTTAAGTAAACAGCAATTTACTTAAAGAAAAAAAAACGGCCAAGCGCAAGTCGGACTCGCGCACCGAGGGTTCCATACTATAAATAATCAATAAAGCTCTGTATTTTTAACTGAACTTTTTAATCACATTAACTGGAATAGCAACTTTGATCTTCAGCAATGAACAGCATTTAAGTAAATAATACCTGCTGTACCTAATGATTTTGCAACAGCGGAGTGAGATTAAAATCGGCCTCAAAATCTCCCGTTGTTTTTCATAGATCTTACCTACAGCAAAATTGTTCAGTAAAGCACCAACTCAAGCTCGAATTTTCACTAAGGTAAGACAGCTGTTGTTTACACTAGAAAAATATGATTTTTCATAGATCTTACCTACAGCAAAATTATTCAGTAAAGTATCAACTCAAGCTCGAATTTTCACTAAGGTGAGACAGCTGTTGTTTACACTAGAAAAATATGAATATATTTAAAAATGTAGTCGAATTTAAACCCAATGTTTGTGTATTCACTGAAAAAAGTTTCACTCACGTACAGGCGACTTCACTGTGAACGCCAGATGAATTAAAAACTCACGCTATCGAATTTCAAAAATGTCTTTACAGAATAGCCATTGATCTTGTGAGATCGGAGCAGTGACACAGACCTTGTACAGCGTAGACCGGTCGGTTACGCAACCAACTAACAACCCAGATCGCGGCGTGCGTTGCTTCTGATGACCTTTGCAACCAGATTTATACTAGCCTGCGATTTACAAGAGATGTGGTTATTAGTTAGTTAACCCGTGATTTTAATCAATGTTCCATTAGATTAGTTCACCAAGCAATAAATAGTGGTTAAGTTTTATTGTTGTATACTACCTGGTGCCAGCGGCTTAACTTGCATGAATTTGGGTTTTTACATAATATCCCGTTGTAATGACAACTGATGTCGCAGACTTTTTTAGAGACATTCGCAAAAACATTATTCCCGACTCCGAAGGCGTATCTCTAAGCCAAACAGATCCAGATTACTCCTTCCGTCCTTAAGGCAGTTAAGCAGCGACAATTCGCTATTTCCCGCCAATCTGCGATATCCGATAGCTTCTCTGTGCGTTGCTACTTCTGTGGGCTGCAGGGCTATTCTGTGATAACGTTCCCTGTGTTCCCTAGTTTTCAACGATGACGTTGTTAACTCATTAGTAACGGATTCAATAAAGTTTATCTTCTTAACGTAAGCAATTTAATCGAACACGCCATGGTACATATATGTAACTTAAGTTGAGTTTTTTTAAACTTAAAGACAAAGTTAGTAAAATAGGGTGCGATTCCACCTGATGATATAAGTGACGATGCAGTCGAAGATGTTATCGTACTAACACGATAGAGGTAGAATAGTCTCTAATAGTTTCTTTACAGCATCACATCCGGGACGCTAAATCGCTAGGCGGGGTGCATCTTTTGTATGTAGGAAGATAACTAGTCGTGGCGTGATAACTAGCCTCGTACCAGACCAGGGGCGTGATTCACACATTGAGTGATATTAATCAAGAAAGTGTTTAAGTGTGTGTTAAATGGTTAAATGGTGATATCATACAAAAATACCTGACTTAGTTTGTTGTGGGCTTCTTCTCAGCGGCAGGGCGCGTTTAGAATCCTCGTAAACTTATGTAAGCATAAGTAGGTATTGTTTTAGTTATTGTTGATTGATATTATAATAATTTAAACAAAGAGAAATGTAAGCTGTATTAGTATAATGACCAGATCAAGTATAGATCTTAATTTACCGTCTGATTACTTTTTCGTCAAGTTCTTAGTTTAGGTATTTAGGTATTTCATATAAATTAATCCGATAATAATTATAAAACGTGTGATTGGTTACTTTAAGTTTAACACATTTAAATAAATTATTATGTGATACGTTTTTGATAACATTAATATAAGTACAAGGTGTGAGTAGCGAGAGGCATTATCGTTGAACGAGTCGGACCAGAGGGTCGTTACTTTGTTAGACAAGTGTTTAAGTAAAGAGTGTATAATTATTATTAAAATAAAAAATAAGAGTGTATTCAAGCATTGCAGTGTTTTTACTATATCTTCCTACATTCGTGAAGCTGTGGCTACAGCTTCAGAAGTGGGATACAGGAAAATAAAACTATTTTCTGGACCACGCCATCGCGAAAGTGTAAGTAACGCTTGCATGATTTATTTTATTCTTTTATTATTATATATTTTCTGTCTCCTTTTCGTAAAGGTTACCTACTTAATTTTTTCTTTTCTTTTTTTTCTTCTTTCTCAATATAAAAAAAAAGATATAATGATGGAACTACCATGTTTTGTTGAAGTATATCTAACGATATTTTTGGTAGCTTGCTTCTTAGTTTTTCTTCCATCACCTCCATTTTTTTTTCTCTTTTATTTTATTAGAAATACCATGCCAACTCTAAATTATGATACCGGTTATGTGATATGTGTCGGAATCCACCTAACCAATTTGTCTTAGTCTATTACATTGAGTCAACGCCCTTTATTAATTTTGCTCAAGTTTTAGATTTTTTTGTTGTTGTTGTGCGAAAATCTTGTGTGTATTTACGTCTTATTTGCCGAAGTTTGAGTTCACGCCTATAGTTCAGGAGTGATATAGTGTTAAAATAAAACGCTTATTCTAATTCTGTGATAAATTATTAGGGGGTGCGGGCTTGATAAATTATCGTTGTGAATGAGATTTCTAAGCTCAAATTTGTCAGTTTCAGTTCTTGAACAATGGATCGTGGTGACGATTGGCGTCAACGAGCAGCCTGTGATGGATTTAGTGCAGACCTATGGGTACCCAGGTCTGAGGGTCAAGGTCGGGAGGCACTAGATTCAAGGCAACGTGCGTCTAGTCACGCTAGCTGGCCAGGAGTACCCAGGTTAGAGGGTCAGGCCAAGAGATTGAGACATTGTTATTCAGAGCAACCCAGGGTATCGCGGGTGCGTGATACCGAGGGAGATCTCAGAGTACCCAGGTTAGAGGGTCAGGCCAAGAGATTGAGACATTGTTATTCAGAGCAACCCAGGGTATCGCGGGTGCGTGATACCGAGGGAGATCTCAGAGTACCCAGGTTAGAGGGTCTGGCCAAGAGATTGAGACATTGTTATTCAGAGCAGCCCAGGGTATCGCGGGTGCGTGATACCGAGGGAGATCTCAGAGTACCCAGGTTAGAGGGTCAGGCCAAGAGATTGAGACATTGTTATTCAGAGCAACCCAGGGTATCGCGGGTGCGTGATACCGAGGGAGATCTCAGAGTACCCAGGTTAGAGGGTCAGGCGAAGAGATTGTGACATTGTTATTCAGAGCAGCCCAGGGTATCGCGGGTGCGTGATACCGAGGGAGATCATATCAGAGATAAACAGCTTGACGGAGAGCGTCATCAGCAAGGTGCATGTCAGAGACGGAAAAGTTTGGAACGATGTCTTCACTCTCCTGCCGGTGGAACTCGAAGTCGTTCGACTAGTGCTGATTCGCGAGGAAGTGATGAACTAAGGAGAACAAAAGAAATAGTTCAAGACAGGCGAGCGCGAGAAGACGAAATAAACTCAAAATCCCGATCCAGACGCGAAAGGAAAAGAAGTTTATCCAGTGATTCTTGTGAGTCGCAACCATCTTTTTCTAAACGTCGTAGAGGTAATAGTTCTAATACAGATTCTATATAAGACAAATTTCTGTCGATATTGCTGTCGGTCAAGAGTTCAGATAAGTCGAAATTAACCTTTAACACTAACATTATCCCTGAGTTTGATCCTATGTCGCGAGAACAAACAATCCTTACTTGGCTTACTAAAGTGGATGAGTGTTCCGAAATATATGGGTGGGAAGATAAGGAAATCATTCATTATGCCCTTCCGAAATTGACAGGCGTAGCTAAGTCATGGTACCAGAGCTTACCTACTATGAAGTATACGTGGATTGAATGGAAAAATAAGTTGACCGAATCGTTTCCCATTCGCGAGGACTACGCTGAACTCTTGACTGAAATGCTGGCTAAGCGAGTTAAATATGGAGAATCTCTCGAACAATATTATTACGCTAAGATAAATTTGTTAAATAGGTGTAAGATTTATGGACGTCACGCTGTAGATTGTCTGCTGTATGGCGTTGAAGATAGGGCTGTTAGGGTCGGTGCGCAAGCTGCACAATTTTCAGAACCGGAAAAGGTCTTAAAATATTTTAGAACAGTTAATGTAGGTCAAACCCGCGAAAACCAAAATTCAGTTTTCAAATTTCGGAATGAATGTAGAAATGTTACCCCAGCCGTTAGATCCAGCAGTCTAAGACAAGACGCGAAAATAGCCTGCTACAATTGTGATGAATCGGGCCATCCAAGTTATAAGTGTACCAAACCCCCTGCGAAATGCACTACGTGCGAGAGGACAGGCCATTTATCTGCTCATTGTTTTAGAAAAAAAAACTAACAAAGATCGCGAAAAAGATACGAACGACTCTGATAAAACGTGATTTAATACCGCGAATTGCCCGGTGGTGGATTCAGCTTCAGGAATTTGATTGCATGCCTCACGATGGGCAGTCGCAAAAGTTGGTTGCAAAGTACCAGGGTCCTTATTGTATCACAAAAATTCTTCCTAACGATAGGTATGTCATTGAGGATACTCCGTTAACGCGTAAAAATAACCGCCGCTATGAAGCCATAGTTGCAGTGGACAAAATACAGCCGTGGCTTAATTTTTCTAGGGATTTAGAAAGTAGTTGCGAAGAAAATGACTCTGACGATGAATAATTATAGCGATAATATGATTATTGTAATGTAATATACTGACTATCTGTAAAAAAATAATAATAATAATAATAATTGCGTAAAAGTAAAAATCAAAACTGATTGTGAGAAATAATAATGTAAGTGTAAGGTAAAATAGCTAATGATTTTAGTATATTAAAAATATATAATATTGTATAAACTTAAATTACTTTCTCTTGTGAATTGTTTTGTTGAGTTTAGTTATTATTGTAAATGTTACAATTAATTAGAGATGAATATGAATTGTAAATGTTCACATATCGGAGCGAAGGGACTCGCTCACTGCAGGAAGGCCGAGCTGTAAGCATAAGTAGGTATTGTTTTAGTTATTGTTGATTGATATTATAATAATTTAAACAAAGAGAAATGTAAGCTGTATTAGTATAATGACCAGATCAAGTATAGATCTTAATTTACCGTCTGATTACTTTTTCGTCAAGTTCTTAGTTTAGGTATTTAGGTATTTCATATAAATTAATCCGATAATAATTATAAAACGTGTGATTGGTTACTTTAAGTTTAACACATTTAAATAAATTATTATGTGATACGTTTTTGATAACATTAATATAAGTACAAGGTGTGAGTAGCGAGAGGCATTATCGTTGAACGAGTCGGACCAGAGGGTCGTTACTTTGTTAGACAAGTGCTTAAGTAAAGAGTGTATAATTATTATTAAAATAAAAAATAAGAGTGTATTCAAGCATTGCAGTGTTTTTACTATATCTTCCTACATTCGTGAAGCTGTGGCTACACTTAGTTTTAAGTTGACTTGTAGTTATCACTATTCTTATGCAACAAATATCATACCGACTTTTTGCAAGAGCCTGTATGTTAGGCCTATGTGAAATAAAGATATTTTGAAATAAAATAAAAAAATAACACTGAATCGGCTTACTCGTTGAGCCAATTCAGGAAAGTATATTACTTCAAGGGAGTCCATTTATTAATTTATCTTGTACTGTCTACGATCTGCCAGTTGCAACTAGGTAAAGAACCCCATCTTTTCGACCAAATTATATTCAATTGAAGTAACATAAGGTTTGAGTTTCGACGATGATATCAACGGCGAGTCCTAGATCACTGATCTTAATTCACAGAATCACAGCCAATGTAACTGATACACAGAGGGTTCAACGGTCGGTTTCTAGCGCTAGATTGTGACTCGTCTGAAAACCATCACGACCCCGCTGACCTCCGCTAAATACCGCCATTGTATGTCAGTCAACACGCGTCAGTCATCTGGAACAAGGGGGATTAACATGGAATCAGGCTTGGGATAAAAAGTAGTCTACCTGTAATTAAAACCAAAAATTTAAATCGCTAGATGGGCCCTAAACCTCCAAAAACGTCCACGTTTTTATCTTTTGTGACACGTTGTCACTCTCTTTGACACATTAGTGAAACTATAGCATGTTGAAAGCACTCACTCAACATATTTGTGGACGTTTTTGATGTGCGCAATGTAGGCTAAGGGCCCATCTACGTCCACGTTTTTGTCTTGTGTGACACGTTGTCACTCTATTTGACACATTAGTGAAACTATAGCATGTTGAAAGCACTCACTCAACATATTTGTGGACGTTTTTGATGTGCGCAATGTAGGCTAAGGGCCCATCTACTTCCACGTTTTTGTCTTGTGTGACACGTTGTCACTCTATTTGACACATTAGTGAAACTATAGCATGTTGAGAGCACTCACTCAACATATTTGTGGGCGTTTTTGATGTGCGCAATGTAGGCTAAGGGCCCATCTACCGATTTAAATCTTTGATTAAAACATACCGTAGTTTATTTTTTGTTGTTTTCGAAGTTAAAACTTCTTTAGCTGCGTTGGGTATTTTTAATATGGAGAAAACCCATTGAACTCGTAACACTGTAACCGTTACTAACACCTTTGTAGCTAACTGTTTCGAACACTTTTGTCCGCACTGCCGGAGCGCCACTGTTTTTTGGGTTCCGTACCTAAAGTGTAAAAACGGGACCCTATTACTAATACATCGCTGTCCGTCCGTCCGTCCGTCTGTCACCAGGTTGTATCTCTTGAACCGCGATAGCTGACAGACTTGAAATTTTCACAGATGATGTATTTCAGTTGCCGCTATTACAACAAATACTAAAAATAGAGAGAATTAAAAAAACTGTAGAAATAAATAGTTATAATAAAAAAAATTAAGAGGGGCTCCCATACAACAAATTTTTATGCTCGTTTTTGATTTAGTGGGCAGGGTTGTCTAGTTTACTTTAATACTACCTATTGAGAATGGCTTTTGATAGTAGGTACGGAACCCTCAGTGCGCGAGCCCGACTCGCACTTGACCAATTTTTTATATAAATATTATAGTGTATCTAGCTAGAGTCGAGTTGACGTTTTTCGAAGTCAGTTAAACCAATAGATTCAAAGATTCAAAGATTAAAATCATTTATTTCATATAGGTCACTACTTGTTAGCACTTATGAAGGTCAAGTAGGTACATATACTTATTAATAGTGACTATTTAACGACTTAAAAACTAAGTTTACGAGGGTTCCAACGCGCCCTGAACTGAGAAGAAGCCCACAACAAACTCAGCCGGGTATTATTTTTTCTGTTATCACTATTTCACATTATAATATAAATTAGAACTAGCCATAAATTTGAATTAGAGCAATTTACTCACATGATTAAATAACAATCTCATAATAACAATGATTAGGTACAGCAATATTAATCTAAATGAAAAAGTGCAGTGATTAGTGAATCAAGTTTGAATAATGAGTGTGCTCACTGAATTGAACACTCGAGCCTTATAAGGCGATGCTAGAACAATATTATTAACGAGAACTGACGCGGTGTCGCCTACTCGCTACCCGGTTACTTGTTTATTGGTGCAGTGTGCACTAAAGCCCGCGCCAGACAGTGGGCGCTGCTGCGGCAAGATGCCTCGCCGCTCGCTGTCTGGCCTCTAAGTTATATAACCCGGTTTTAACCCGGCTGAGTTTGTTGTGGGCTTCTTCTCAGTGCAGGGCGCGTTGGAACCCTCGTAAACTTAGTTTTAAGTCGACTTGGAGTTATCGCCATACAAATGTGACAAATATCATAAGGACCATTTACAAGCGCCTGTATATTAGGCCTATGTGAAATAAAGATATTTGGAGTTCGAGTTTGAGTTTAACAGCCCCTAGATTGTGTAAAAATCTGTCAGATACCTGCCATACCGAAGATGGCATGCAAAATTGAATTCTATTACACTTGACGAATTCATAGATGCATAGATGTACGCTCGTCGCTTTAAGTATTTTTGCAGAATAGTACGGCTGATTTATTTTAGCCAATCGGGGGCCAGAAGTTGCTAACAATTACGACTGATTAAAATTTGACACAAGCTTCATACTCGTCAATACTTTGTGTTAAATTTTAATCTTTAGTAGGAAAAATCGTGGTTAGATAGCTTATTGAACACGACTGTTACGCAATCAAATCCCTGGGCCCGTAAACTGACAATTCCAGTGATAATCACTGTTTGTCAATATTTTGTGACAAATCTTCGGTGGATAATTGGTGTTAGGAGTTCACTGAGTGATTATCACTGAGATAAGGAATAGCCACAAGATTAATAATGCTGTTAAGAATTCGCCTACCTACGATGGCTTAATACGTTCGTAATAGTAATTCGTATTAGGGAAATACATTCATAATTCGTATTAGAGAAGTATTTCCAAACCAAATATGGCCAGGAGCATAGATTATTACTATATTATGAACCCGAATAACACCACAACGTGATCGAAAATTGCACGAATTATAAATGATTTTGGTATTACGAATGTATGGGAGACATCGTAGGTAAGCGGACGCTTAATAATGTAAGGGTGAACGCACGATAAGACGAATGCAGGGCGAGGATATAAGAATCGACTTATCGTTCCAAGAGGAACAATTTCTCCCGTTTTGCAATAATTTTCATGATGCTACGCTCCTATTTGGTCACAACAAATTGGTGGTGGTAAGGTAACAAATCATTTTTCATTTCGCACCAGTAGGTTTTGAGATAAGTGCGCTCATCAAACAGACAATCTCTTCAGCTTAATATTTAGTCAAGACTTTTTTATATCGATTATTAAGTGAATACTCATGAGTCTTATGACTGAATCCAGTCGTGCTATTCTGCAAAACAGCGACGAGCGTACATCTATGCATCTATGAATTTGTCAGTTGTAATAGAGTACAATTTTGCATGCCATATTCGGGTTGGCAGCTGTCTGGCAGCTATTTCATTTTGTAGAATAGCACAGCAGGTCATAGTGGTTTATAGTCGAATAAACTATAGCTAGAGCAAAGAAGCGGTTTCCGGTGCGTAAACCGGAAGTATAGTACGAGTACAGTACGCACTTTCAATCATAATACCTTAAGGCAGCGAGTAAGGGCACGCGACATGAAGCGGACGACCTGACCAAATCGGGAGGGCCTTGCGTGGAGGCCGCTCGAAAATATGCGACTCCTTTAGTCATATGATTGTATGAGTATGAGTTATTGTATGAGTAGATTGTATGAGTGACGTTAACATTTTTGCGAAGTGATAACTTTGCGATGGGAAGAAACCATTGAACTCGTGATACCATCACCGACACCTCACACTATTACCGTAACCGTCGGAGCGATAACTCAACTTGCAAACAACTTATCTAATTCGTGTTTTTAGGGTTCCATACTAAAATGGTAGAAATGGAACCCTTATGGTGAGACTTTCTTCGTCCGTCCGTCAATAGGAATAAACGTATATTTTACAGAAAAAATAAAATCAACTCTCTAACTATTATACTTTTTTAGGGTTCCATACCAATTTGGTAAAAATGGAACCCTTATGGTGAGACTTTCTCCGTCCGTCCGTCTGTCACACTCGATTATTAGATAATAACAATAAACCGACAAAAACAAATTTAGGTTTGCGGTTTGCCAACAAAAGTACCTACATGTAAATTATACTCGTAAAATCATGAACCAAAGGGATTCTTTTAATGTTTTACTTCTTTATAGTATGGAACCCTCGGTGCACGAGTCCGACTCGCACTTGGCCGGTTTTTGTTTCATCGATTGGTACTAACTCGAGGAGCTGTATAGTTTTTGGTGAAATTCGGATGGTCAGTGGCCGAGGTATGGGCAACAAACCGTGCGAAGTGTACTTCTATCGTAATAAACTTTTGTGAACGGTGTGAATATGCCCGCGATGACTTTTGTCATCGATACTAGTTCTTATCTTTAAGAAACTTACTTCATTTGGCACAAACACAATCGATACGATACTTTGTTAGAACTTATTTTACTAAACCTCACCATTCGTGAGAACAATCAAACCTATGTATCTATCACCTTCCACTCTCCGAGTTAGCAGAACGATGTGGTATAGACTTCTAAGAACGACTCTAAAGTGGATGACCTAAGTAGGCACTATCACGGTTTGGCAATCAAACAGATATGAATTTTAATGTTAACATCCAGTTTAAAATCATATCCTTGTAATCAATGTAATGCAAATTTATTTCACTTTTATTTCGCAATTTCGGAAAAATCTGGCATAGTCCACACAATTCAAAAACATATTATTACTTAACGACAATGCTACAGTGAAGCACATCATCACCGCTCACCATCTCATATTTGGAAAAAGTATTAATTTGTGACATGATATTTTTTTTATGAAAAACTTTGAATTTTCTTCAATCATCAAATACATTTCGTATAGACCTTTTCATAGGTGCCTTTAACTTAGGCCTATGTGACATATGATTTATACATATTTTCAATTTTTATCTAAAGAGCCTACAGTCTCCCAATAAAACTAGGTATGTATATCAACGAAGTCTTTGTCTACTGTATATTTACTAAACTGCGGTATCAAATCAAGTTACGAGAACGCTTCGTACAAACAAATTCGTATCTCGAATCAGTTTGAGATGCAAATGCTTTGGATTTGTTTCGAGAAATGATAAACATTCGCATGGTATGCATATTTCATAGAAAACCTCGTTGGTCGTGTCATTTTGTTACTCAATAGATCTTAATAGATCATGGATTCGACTACCGCGTATTTATGCCGCTTTTTTTAAACGTCTCTGTAAACCACCAAAGCGGAGTGGAGGTGTGTTTTAGTAACCAATCAGATTTCATCATTTTGACATCTCCAAAAGCAAAATTGAATTACTAGGTTAATGAATCGTGTAGCTCAGTTGGATGAGCTCCCAGCCGCGATAGCTGGGGGACGTGGTCCCACCGCGAGTGAAATTTTGATGCATATTTAAATTTATAGGAATAATTTCCTAAGTGTGTAAAAACACTATTATATAAAATATAAGTAGTAGGTTAATGAAATTTTAAGATTGATACAATTCAAAGAAAGATAAAAGTAATAATAATAATTGAGCTAGCTGGCTGTAGTCATATTACAGGAATTCACTATCACTCCCAAGTATTTTAGACATTGAAATCATTTAATAATCTTTTATCTACAAGCCCGTAAAGAATCAATGATCAGAGGATGAACAGGCAGGCAGACGAGGAAATAGGGCTCCGTTATACGCCCTTTAGCGCGGAACCCTAAAAAAACTGGGTTTTCGCGACGGTGACCCACCGACCTTAGTCAAGGCTGATTGACGATTAATTGAACATTAAATCGTCGACGAAATTAATCTCCTCCCACGCGGTTAAAGTGAATAATGTATGGTTTGTTTTGCTTTTTAACCGACTTAAGAAAAGTTAAATTTAACCGTAAGATTAATTTCAATGATTATCGTCAACATTTGCTCAGATATTAGACAGTTAGATTGACTGGGAAATAATAGTAAAAAATCTCACCCAATTAGGATTCATTTAGACTTAAGGAACTGTGCAAGTTTATTAAAATCGGTTCAATTTTTGGATTTCAAAAAGTCATAGAGTGGCTCAGTGACACGTTTTCTCAATCTTTTTTTCATTAGAAAAAATTCTATTATAGGTATATAATATTATACCTTATAGTTACCTAGCGTTAGGTACGAAGGTACTTGGTATCACGTTTAGGGCGTTCCAAACGTAACCTAAACTCATAGAGCGCGAGCGTCGACCTAGTATATAAATCTATGCCTATACGTCATACCAGTCATACTATATAGGTATTTGGTCTAGGTAGGCTAACTTAGTATGGGATTTAATCGCTCAGCGATACTCCAGGCATACTTCTATCCATTGCCTGACAGACTTGGAGTTGAGGTTTCTCACGAGGCCCACAGCCAGCGATTTATGCAAGAGTAGATTTTTATCCAGTGACAGTGGGCAATGCGGCACGGGTGTTGGCATTCAAATGCCGCGTAGGCTGGCAGCCTGATCTGCGATGTGGTACAAGGTGGGAACTTACGACTTTTCGTGTAATCACTCAGACTAGCTAGAGTGTGGTGATTCTCGAAAATATAAAATTTTACATCGGCCAACCAGCGACGGTAACCATAGAAACGTAGCCATCAGCATCAATTTTGTCGCCTTGGCTGCATAACTGACGCAAACATTAACCAATCAGAGCATAGATGTTAGTTTGTAGTTTGTCACTGCTATTAGTATTTTGCAGAATCAAGGGGCTGTTCCCTAATAAAATTTGTTTTCCTGAATATAGAGTCCTGATAGAGTGGGACTTATACACAGAATACTGGCAGTGATTCTATTTTAGTCTCTAAATTAAGCTCTTATCTCTTTCACAACGGTACCTGTGGAAAGGGATAGCAATCGTCTTATGAAATAGAGCTATCCCTTTAAGACACTTATCCCTCTATTACATACTAAAACACAATTCATTCTCTTTCCACAATCTCTTTATTACAGCTACCTCTGAATTTACAAGATAATCTGAATTTCTCTGTAATAATATTACAAATATTACTTGTTTAACTGAACTAAAACACTCAAAAACATTCATGAATTGTATGAAGCATATTTAAAATAGCGAGGTTAGTTATGGTCAAACCCGTCACAATCTATTTTCATTCTCAGAGTCCTTTCGTAGGATTGAGTGAAGCAACAGAGTAGTTCTCCTATAACTTGAACCATACCAACATAGTTGTCCCATTATGTTGATCGCATTGAACATTGCCTATAAGGACGCCCAGATGTGTGGCTCCGATGAAATTTTGAAGATAGCTATCGATTTCCTTCGGACTTGTTCGCGTGAATTTGTAATAAATATTTATTTTTGGGCTCTGGTAACTTAAAAACACACACATAGTTTTATATAATGGCACCTGTAAGGAAAGTACTGCCGTATTAAGGATACCCTTATTAGAAAACTCATATAGAAAATTTTACTCAAAGAAAACATAGAATGAAAACTGCATTCAAAGAATTTTGAAAATTTGCTTGCCACTCGAACCGACAATAATTAAAATAATTGAGATTTCATAGTTTTCGTTTCCTTTAATTTATTATCATGTTTCTTAGAGAGATTTGATCCTTGTAATTGATCTTAGCGATCGATGCAATGAAAGTACAGGTTGTAATTTATACAGATTTTAGTCGGTTCGATTCCCGGGTGTGGCAAGCGAATTTCCAGAAATCTTTGAATGCAGTCTTTCTAATCAAAAATAAAGGCATGTTTTCTTAGAGCAAAATATTCTATTGACAGTATTAAGAGTACTTTCCCCTCAGATGGCATCACGAAATTCCACCTTGTATAAACCTATGCAAAAAATAATATAGGTACCTATATGGGATATAAAAACCCTTTAGCCCCAAAAAAATAACAATTTCGCCCACGTTATAAGTCGGAGAGTTACCTTTTATAATATTTAATACAGTAATAAATTGGATTTTTTATATGACAGGAACAATAAAAGGCTTTCTTTGGACAGCTACGTCATAATGGGGCACTGGCCTGGGCATACAAAGCATAATCGTCATAATGGTCGGCCCTTTGAGGATTGCGTGATGTCGCATACTGGCAAGGGATTTGTCTAGGGAACCGCTTTCAAACGTGCAATGAATGTTAAAATATTAATACTATCTACATACTTATAACTTTACGTACAGGTGGTATCAATAAAATATGTCGCTGCGTAATTACGGCCTGGCCACAAAAAATCTGATTTTTAGCCAACCGCCAACATATTATCTGGGAAGTCTATACTCTCCACTCTTTTCTCCGTACCTCTCTTTACTCTCTCTCTCTCCGAACTCTTGTATTTCCGTTGTCTCCATTAGCTTTCTCCAGTAAGGACAGCGAGGGGTCCCCATTCGCCGAATCTCGAGCGATGGGCATAGGGGGAATTTTTTTTCTAAAGCACGATAACATCTTTTACTTGCATCGTTGTTTACCATCACTTGATATTAAAAACTTACTTGAAATTAGTATAAGTAAATTAGTACAAAACACGTGAATGACGATTTAAAAGTGTACTGTGATTTTAAAGGGTTAATTTACACCGGGGCGGAATGGAATGGAATCAATTTTTTTACATTTTCGTACCTTTCAATTTGTCTATTTTATAACATAGAAGCTAAATAGGAGCCAAGAAAGGCCGCGTGTGTTCCGTGAAATCCCCGCGCATTCTATTCTACGAGTATTCACAGACTTGTATAGTAAAGACAGGGCGAACAGCGCGAAAAAATGTCGCCAGATTAAGGGAGCAAGAATGAACTATTTTGCACCCCATATGAACACATAAATAAAAAAATTATAAAAATAATAAACATTTATTTCGTAGGAGTTTCGACAGATGTCGCTACATTTTCTTGTATGAAGAACGTTTACGTAAAATGTTCGGATGGGCCTATCTTGACTATTTTTATCTACATATTTAGTTATTATATAAAAAAGTCGCTTCCATTCCATTCCGCCGCAGTGGATTGAGCCTATGGTGCCAAACGCATCGCTCGTGCCGGTCGCTTTTTAATTGGCATCTCTGTAAACTGTGGCCCCAGCATGGCAATATCTATTATTATTTATTTATTAAAATATACTTCTCCTTACCCGCAGAGCAAGCATGGAGAGCCGCGTGGGACTCGACTACATCGTGGAGCACGCCGAATACGCGGGCAAGCTCGCGGCCGCTCTCACCTCGCCCACCGCCGCCGTCAAGAAACAAGTGAGACCCATCAAAACCAAAATCAAAATATCTTTATTTCACATAGGCCTAACATACAGGCTCTTGCGAATGTCGGTATGACATTTGCATAAGAATGGTGATAACTACAAGTCGACTTAAAACTAAGTTCACGAGGGTTCCAAACGCGCCCTGCCGCTGAGAAGAAGCCCACAACAAACTCAGCCGGGTATTTTTTTATGTTATCACCATTTAACAAAATAAGTATAAATACTAAAAATAGGCTAGCAACGACAACACAGCAATCTACCACTTATCAGTCAATTCCAAGGGTTTGTGTCGCTAATATAGTCCTTAATATTGTAATATGCCTTTTGAATGAGTTTAATCGTAATGACAAGCTCATCACCATCGTAATGACAAGCTCATTGAGCCCAACACTGAGCAAGGGTTCTTCATCTTCACCTTTTTGTTGACGCGGCTATGCACGGCTTCCTTCGCTCCCGGTATAGCACTTTGACCGTCCCCGATCGATTGTGCTCGCCGCTGCCTATATTCCCCTTCAAGTCCATTTGCCAAGCAAGCAAGGGTTGCTTTTTATGGCCTTCCATTGGCCATACTCACTGGCTGTATCTGGTTTGATAGTATACCTTAATTAATTAACAAAAAACCGACTACAACTTTCATCAAACTACTGTTGAATACATCCTTTCCAATTACAAATTTAAGAACTACATGGTTTTCTCATGGATACCACAGAACTGGACTAAACTGAAATGGGACGACACGGGAAGCGTCAGCTTTCTAATAAAAAAAAGAATCATCAAAATCGTTTCACCCAGTCAAAAGTTATGAAGTAACAAACAAAAAAAAACATACAGTCGAATTGAGAACCTCCTCCTTTTTTGAAGTCGGTTGAAAAACAGGCAATGCGGGTTTCTTTAACGGTGAAACAGCGCTTTGGGTCCTCATTTTCCAACGTCATATTGCCACTTCAGCTTGGCAATACGTTGTGTCATATCTCACTTGGGTACGCTACTCCTCATTCCTGCCGTGCTATTCTACAAAATGTCCATCTCTTATATAGCTGCCAGACAGCTGCCTAGCCGAAAATGGCATGCAAACTTGTACTCTATTACAACTGACAAATTCATAGATGCAGCGATGTACGCTCGTCGCTGTTTTGCAGAATAGCACGGCTGATTTCCGATTTGGAGCCCACAGTGTTTGTACGTGTCTCGATTGTTGGTTATATTTGTTTCAGGTATTCGAGCTGCTATCGGCGCTATGTGTTTACAATGCAGATGGATACGCTCGAGCGGTCGACACACTTGACAGATATAAGGTACGAGTAGGTCTAGAATCTAGATGTTGTAAATATAGCGATTACTAATGTTTTTGTTTACAGTATCTAAATTTAGTGCTTCTAAAAATAGTAGTATTCCACGAAATTATATTATCCACCATGTATCAACCTGAAATCTTGTATCCCTCATGACACGAAGCAGAAAAAATTAGCATACAGTGCAAAATTTCATGGAGGAAATTATAAAGATAAAGGAGGGAGATGAAAGGAAAGACTAGATAAGACAAGCGGCAGTGGTGGTAGGCCTAATGGCGGGTACATCACTGCTAGGAGCCAGGAGGGGTTTTTACTTTTTTAGTCGCTAAGAGTCCGGCACAGCGTCCATGAGGATTTTTCCCCTCCTTGGTAAAAAAAAAAATTGTATCCACCTGACGTCAATCCTCAGAGAGTGGATAAATTCATAGAAGGATAAATTCATAAGCATTCTATCCTTTTCCCGTGAAGACATTGTCTCCAGCTCATAATGAATATTATGAATGTGGTTTTTTATGGTTCCGTAAAAAAGGAACCCTATTACTGAGACTTCGCTGTCCGTCCATCCGTCCGTCCGTCGCTTTATCACCGTGGTAGCTACAGACTTGAAATTTTCACAGATCATGTATTTCTGTTGCTGCTATAACAACAAATACTAAAAATAAGAGTAAAATAGATTTTTAAGGGGGACTCCCATACAACAAACGTGATTTTTATGCTCGTTTATGATTTAGTAGGCAGGGGTGTTTAGTTTACTTTAATACTATAGAGAATAAATTATGAATACCTAGTCGAAATTTGGGGAAATGCTGCCAAAACTCACATTCACAAATTACAAATAGCGCAAAACAAACTGATAAAAGCTATAAGTATAACTATTTAACTCCCACAAATGTTCTCTATAAAAATACTAAAATTCTTAGCATTAGTCAGCTATAATACGCGCTAAAAACTTGTGTCCACATTAGAAAAATCACAACAAATGACAGTCTTTCACAGTAACAATTTCAGAAAAAAAAACTTACACTAAATATTTAAGAAGGCGACATAAACTAGTTCTTCCCAGGATTAGAACCAATCATGGAAAAAGAACAATCTTGTTTGAGGGAGTGCTGTTGAATAACAAATTACCGGACAGAATTAAAAAGATTGAAAAATTTCCGATTTTTAAAAAACAACTTACCCAATACATTAGAGAATCCGCTCCGCTTGTGGTAATGTAACCTCTTTACTATGTATGAAGTTGTATTGTCTTGATTTTTTTATGTTTCACCAGGCTCTCAAAGGCGATCGCTACCGCCTGAGCGTGGTGGTGGAGGAGCTCAAGAGCGCCACCACCATCGACTACAAGACCGCGCTGGTCGCCTTCATCAACTGCCTCATCATCTCAGCGCCCCGCCTCCCGGACAGGATTCGAGTCAGGAACGAGTTTATTGGTAACCCTTGACAACTTCTTTGCGCAGTTCGCAGCGCTTGGATTTGAGCGGTTCCATTCCCAGGAGAAGTTCAGAATTTTTAATTTTTAATTTGACTGTGAGTTTGTTGGTTTGTTTGTTTGTTTGTTTGACCACTTGATTTTCGCTATTTTGGCGCTGATTGTTGTGTAACCTGGCGTGAGCGTTCATGGAACTAAAATAAAAAGACATTCCGCGACGCTCACTAGCAACAAACGTCAGTTTAGTACCGTGGTCCTTCGAGGGGGGCGCTTCAAATCAGCACAAAAAATGGACTGTCAATTGTTTAGAATTTTTTATAGCTAAGCTAGTTTTCAACCCGGGAAAATCAATTATTCCCAACAGGTTTTTGAAAAAATCTAATGGGAATCATTGATCACAACCTGATAAAATTCACGCGAGTGGAACTGCGGGCAACAGTTGATTCTAAATTGGCGTAGGTCTGGTCTGGTGGGAGGCTTCGGCAGCGCCGGGTTAGTTTACGCTAAAAGCACAGACGCACCACGTAACAATTCACCGTTACGACTTACGATATTATTGGATAACATTAAATCGTATTCATACACTTGTATTGAATAAAAAGTAACTAAAGCCTAGGTGACTGATAGAGTACTTACTTCCAATAAATTCATGAAACCTTTTACTTTATTTCAGGACTTGGACTACTTCCAACACTTAGTAATCTAAGGTAAGCTCATAATTAGTAATACTTAATTGATGTTATTTTCGTACACTTATTCATTACTTCGAACTCATAAATTAACGGTAGTGGGGTTTTATGAAAACCATAACAGAAATATTGATATGTTGATATCAAGCTGAAATTCATTAAAAAAACTTTAAACATTATAAACTGGCTGACTGGCAAACGTTTTTCCATATAAATAATTTGTCAACTATAGTTTTTATATGTTTAAAGCTCTTTTCTAGGAACTCCAGCTAGATACTTGACATCGCCCCAATAATTCGTACAAGGCAATCGTGACCACACAAACAATATCGCTGCATCATTCTGAGAATGTTCGCGCGGACAGAATGCCACGGACTCATGCTTGCGTTCACGCTCTTTGAACTTGACTGCGATGAGTGATGGTGATGACGTTGAATTTGTATTTTGTCCTCTGCGTAGGTAACCAACGTAGCTCTGTTGAGGTAGGTCGCGGTGACTGGACCTAGGTTTTGTTGATTTTGAATAGCTGAAAAAGTGTTTCCTTAAGTTAATGGCGATACCTAATATTATTGGAGTCGGTGCAAAATCTCGCTGTCCGCGATACAATGAAATGAGTAAAGAAGATGGCGCCTGTTACTTCGCTGGACTGCCGTAAAGCCATATTAGAACTTGTGCGACAGAGAGCGCAACTGGGGATCTGTTTTCCCATGTTCTTGCCTTGCATGCAGCGATTTTTTTCGACCAGTATTAGTTCAAATAGGTTTTTGGCGTTTAGGGCGGTGGCCACTAATCTAAAGACCAATATCTACCATAAAACTTAGGAATATGTAATATGAAAATTGTAGTTCGATTGCTTACATATAAGTAAGCGATTGAACTAAATACTTGAGTATTTAAGTTGAGACTTCAGTATAGAAAGGTGGGAATACGAGTAGTTTAATGTATCTAGGTACCTACTTATAAGGAGCTTAAAGCACTGCAGAAATACATATTGTTTGCCAAGAGCAAATTCGGGACTTCCTTATGACGGTTTAGCTTCTGAACTTCCTATAAGTTATTCTTCCAATTTCGGACGGGATAGGACGGGATAATACCTATCCCGTCCCAAATTATTATTAGACACTAAGGATGCCTCTCATACCGTCTGCCTCTCTCTTATTCTCTCTCTCAATAGATTCAGAGCATCCGAACATTCGAATTCATTTTTGGGCGTCCGGAGACTTTTGCTTGCTAATGTATAGGCCGTAACTTTTTTTTTACAAATCTCTATCGTCAAAAATTATTCAAATTGACTCGTTTATTACTACTATTATTCACAAACCATGGTCGCCATATTTGGTCAGAGGCGGTGCTCCTACGCATCGCCTTTTACGTCTGTTCGGGCAAACGGGCAGCGGACTTTGGACCGGAAGCTGTAATTGGTACGAAATGCCCCGCCGTCGGCCGGGGTAGTTAGCGTTTTGAGATCAAAATGATTACAGTGATACAATTCGTTTATTTGCTGAACAATCTGCCTTTAAATGGCATGCAAAAAGTGCCGTTTGTTGCCAGTAATTCCGCCAGTGTACAGTGGGGTAGTATTATCAGTTATCACTAGAATATAAAAAAATAATTAAGTAATAATTTCAGGAAGGAAGTTTTCGAGTCGAAAATATTAACAACTTGAAAAATGTCCCTTACATTCTTTACAAATAGACCCCAGAAATTCAAGAGCCATTTTGTTTTGAATTTCTTTGCTGAACTCGACGTTTCAGATAAAAAGAGCTGTAAATGACGGACTAGTGGATAGATTGACAGATGGATAAGAATGTGGTCCTATAACAAAGGTTTCTGTTATTTTCATTCGAGGTACGGGACCCTAAAACTTAAAATTGAAGTAAGCCACCGCCCAAGTAGGCATTACCGTATTTCGAAATGGTACAAGAAACCTCGGATTGACTAATGGTACAACTTCAGCTTCGTTACACTAATTCGCTGGTTTGCTGCATCGATTACTGTCAATTTCGCCGGCTCGGAGACTGATCACTTCATTTAATGCCTAACTTGTGGTCTAAATAAATCAACAAGAAATGTAATTCATAAAAAACTTCGTTTACATATTGCATTCCTTTGGATCAGCTAAGTGGAAGTTGGTATTGGTATGTCTAAATGATGAAATCAAGTTATTGATTTTAAGAGTCGAATTTTATTATAAAGTTACCCTTGTAGATAATTTCAGCTTAAACAGCTTTCTAGAACTAGAGGATATTTCTTAGGTCCAAGAGCGTGTCAGTAAGTCAAGAGTCACTTACACCCATATTCTTAGACGTTTCCTTCAACTCACCTCACCTCCACTCAACCTCCCTTGAGCAATATTTGTATTCTTAAATGTTAAAAACCTCCTCCACTTGAGTATTCAACTCACTCGAGTCGAGAGAGAATTGAGGAATGAACTGTCAAACGTAAGGTACGTCGCCATCAACCTTACAGCTGCCAAAACCCGTATTTAATAGATTTTTTAACGAATAAATAAAATCTGTGCGAATAAAATGGAGTTCGAGCAGTTTATTAATTATGTATATGATGATTAATTATGTATGTGATATATTCATAGAGATCATAGAGGAATTCCTGTGCCGCCAATGATGCAATTATTTGTAGCCCTCAAGTTGTACGCTTCAGGGATGTTCCAGGTAAAATTCTATTACTTACTTGCCTATCTATGTACGTAGATAAATATTTATAACCCGTTGGCAGAAGCTTTGCCGATGACTTCCCCTCACATTTCATACCACCGTCACGCGCAATCGTCTGATAACGGACGCGGGTGGCGGTCGTATGATGACCTCTTCATCATACGACCGCCACCCGTGAAAGTCATCGGCAAATCTTCTGTGAGCGGGTAGTATGTAGGTACCTATCATTATGTGATGATTTCTATAAATCTATAGCATACTCAACTGATGTTTCTTAAGTATTCTTTCACAATGATTCTTCTGTCTTTGGTAATAAATAAACTATTTTTGTTCATAGATTGACTGTGGAGACCTCCACAAACTGAGCCAGGGCACGGTTTCTAAAAAAACTGGCAAAGTTATCCAAACTATGATAACGCCACAATATATAAACTTTCCTTCGAGTGCAGAGATGAATGCAATTAAGATGGAGTTCTACCAGATTGCTGCGTTCCCAAGTGCCCATCAAAAATCCAGCTAGGGAACGTGGACTCACAACACTCAGGCTGAGAACATGCGGACTGTGGAACGAAACTCACACAGGCCACACCAAAATACTACATGAAATAAAAAAGCCCTTACATAGATTGGATCTGTGATAAAATAAGGAAGGAACACGTAATGGATAACCCATATAAAATTTTAGCTGCCCCCTGTGCAAAACCTGCATGAAGGAAGACGAAACACCGGCACACGTACTACTACGATGCACTGGAGTATCGGATTAACAAGAGACCTTCAGCAACACCTCAAGATATCCTGTTCGGATTCTGGAGTGAGCTCGGCTGGCTGTAGTGACCTTGCGAGGACCCGCATCGGCGACTTCACGCGCAACGAAGAGATCAAATCTTGACTTGAGCGGGTGTAATCTGGTGGCTATTCTAGTACTGCTAATTAATCTATTTTGTATCAATCTAGTAAAAATAATAATTGAATAGTATAAACTAAGCTCAGCGCAATAAAAACATTTTTGAATGGAACAATCATTTATTTTTTAAACTCTCTAAAATTAATTAAGCAGCTTCCCTTTCTAGGCAAGCTTTTTTATAACTTTCCTCAGCTTCTTTCACCAGCCACTCCCTCTTGGCTACTTTTAATTCACGTAATTCTTCTTCGCGTTCCTGAGCTCTTTTATAAGACTCCTCCCTTAGCGAGAACTTCTCTTGAATTATTGGGGCTCTAATATTTCCTAATAAATGCGTAATATTAGAAATAATGAGACAAAACGACGCGTAGAATTTATGTAAACAACAAGTTTTGGCAGTTAATGTGTAGTTTTGGCATTAATTTGTAGTGGCCAACATTATAACAATAAAATTACCTCAAAACAATGACGTCACGTATGACGGCACACCTCCACTCGACTTGACTTGACAGAGTTTACCTCACTCGAGTGGAGGACAAAACAGATTTGAGGGCCAACTAAGAATACCGATTTCGAGGTTGACACTTTTGACAGTTTTGAGGCTTCCTCGATTGAGTTTGAGTGGAGGGATGTTGAAGGAAACGACTAAGAATATGGGTGTTAGTTTTCAAATCTGTTTAAAACAGCATAAAGATTCCAAACGCTTGAACCGATTCTGACCGATAATCTTATAATCCTTGACTTATAATGTTCCAAAGCGTCATACATTATAAAAATTTAAAATACATTTTAATTACCTAACAGATATACTGCCCACTGTTACTTCATTTGCCTGATCCATTTTAAATTTTTCTATTTTTTTACTACAAAAAACCTAAGGAACTTGAAACTGTAGCGCCTTTCTCTGCATATGGGTTATGTCAGGTGGTAACTGTCTGCTTGTCTCCAGGCATGAAGCTGCCAGTCACCCGAACTTGGGCGTCCAGCTCGACGTGTTCGAGGAGCAGCGCGAGAGCGACGAGGCGCAAGGACCTGGAGGCATCAACCTGAACTCCCACTTGGATGTCTTTTACGCCATTTTGAAACAGGTGAGTCCCTTTTTGCAGCCACCTCCACCGCGTCTTACACTGTTCTCCTCTTACAATGCGACCCTTTTGACGGAAAATTATTGGGATGTATGGCCTTCTATTTGTATAGGGAATATTTGGCCATAGCTCTACGATATGCTGGGCAAATACACGTTGGTAGGCTTCATAGTCTTTACACCTCTTTAAGAACGTTGTGGAAAACTTTCAGGTGTTCCACGAGTCTCCTTTCAGAGTAAAAGGGATTTTTCGGGCGTCGTAGCATACTGTGGTGACCTTTATGAACATTATGGTGACTCTCAAGCATGCATGTTTCGTCATGGCGTTTTCTTTCACCCGTAAGCGTGATATTTTGTTTCCGTACGTAAAAAAGGTTGCAGCAGAAGTTGTTGTAGAAGGCCATGCCCGGGAACCGAACGCACTCCTGTCTAAAGGCAGAGGTTTGAACCAATGAACTATCTCTGCGTGTATTTGATTTCCCCAGGTTTCAGACACACCCCAAGAGATCCCATTCCTGAGCATCCTCCAGCATCTACTCCGGATCGACCCCAAGGAGGCAGTCAGCGATATAGTGTGGGACACGGCGGAGACGCTGGTTCATCGGGCCACTCTTCTGGAGACGAGGGAAGATGCGGCCAAACTCCTCAGAGCTCCTAGTGTTCAGGTAACCAAGACCTTCCTAAATACTGTAGTGAGTTGGATTTGTGTCTAAATAATTATTTGTTATGCAAGGCCGCAAAGTAGATTTTTGGGCCGAGTGCCAATTTTGAATTCTAAGCAGCAAGGCCGTGAGTCCTCTAGAATCCTTCGCTTACTCAATCAAAATTCACACCTAATTTCGTAAATCCAGAGTCTACCTACCTTACCTATCTAGACTTAGGTAGGCTTTACCTTTCGGTTAATGAATGGACCACTCAAGGTTATCAAATTGTCAGCTTAGTAGTCTTTTGGTAAAGGAATTTTTTAAAGCTTTTTGAGCTTTTAAAGGAACACCTAAGTCCATCAGTTACAGTTTTCACTTACAACTGTCACCTATGGGTTTACGTGTCTCTTAAAATGTTGGTGAAAACGAGCATTTGTGTTATTTCAGGCCAAAGTGGGCTGCACGTGTCAGCACAGAGACCTGTCGGGGTCCAATCGCAAACAGAGTCTGCAGCGAGCGCTGTCGCCTCCACCGCCCCCGCCGCCCCCGGCACCCGCGCCCGTGCCGCCCCCAGGTACAAACAATGTGACAACGTGGTCTTTTTTACCGGAAAATACCATTACGATTCGATTCAAATACGATTCACGTTCGTATTCACCGCGCTCTGTTAACGTGGTTGGTCTAGGGTAAGCATGCTCGTAAGGTCCTCGGTTCGATCCCCGGGTTAGACCAATAAATATTGTTGACTATTTCTACCAAGAAATTCTTAGTATGTGTTTCTAAATTGGCGGTAACAGTTTTTTGATACCGCTTGACCATTTACACGGTTTGACGTACAAAACCTAGTAAATGTAGCTCCGAGCGTATAACCACCGAAAGCTTAGTTCATAATGTGTCCGCTTGGGGCGCTAACTGAAGATGTATGTAGGAATCCAATCTGTACACTCGGTACACCGTAGACTCTGTACAAAAAATTGTACAAACTGTAGAAAAACCAATGATTTGTTTCAGCTGTGCCTCCACCTATGCCACCCGCGCCACCAGCGCCTCCCGCACCACCCCCTGTACCCCGGGGCGCACCTCCTCCCCCACCACCCGGGGCGCCAGCGCCGCCACCCGCCCCCGCGCTCAATGTCACGCTGCCGCAACAAGAGACGCCACTGCCCAAGACTAAGATGAAAACCATCAACTGGAATAAGATACCCAGCAGTAAAGTTAGTGCCTTTTGGATTATTTATGCAAACTGCAAAACCATCTTTATTATCGCATGAATTTATGAATTGAAATAAGTAAACATTTTTCGATTACTTATTGTATAGGTATGTATAGTATAGATTGTATAGATATAATATAGGTATGTATAGTAATTCTAAAACGCTCTCTGCTACGCTCCATGAAAGTATAATAATGTAGTGGACGGGTTCATATTTAAATTCCATGATAATACGAGTATCTACTGGAATATGCGGGAAAGGAACCAGTCGAGAACCGAAGCAAATCCATCAATTTGTAACATTTTCAATTTTTTTAGGTTGTTGGTCAAAATAACATCTGGTCACTAGTGGCATCGAGTCACAAGCATTCACCAAAGACAGAACTGGACTGGAGTGAGATCGAGGGACTCTTCTGCCAGCAGGTATGTTAAAAGCCTTTCTGTCCGCAGTGTCACAGATAATAAGAGTACCTGCATTTCCTTGTTGTCCTATACCTGCATTAGCTACAGGCAGTAACTACGGTGCATTAAATATTTCGGCTAGTCATTAAAAAAAAGTTAAAAATAATAAAAAATTCTTAGAATGACCAGTGCACTCCAGTGAAGCATATGGTATTTCCATGCAAGTCCTAGTATGTATTGCATCTGACATGGCCAAGCGTATCTCTTAACACCAGGCTTTGCCTTTCATTTAAAAAAATTGGTCCTAAAGGTTTGCGTGGCTTGCCAAACTTTGCTTTATAGTGGGACGGAAATCCACACGAATGACGTATCCTGACCGACTTTGCGACATACAGAAATACGTCAGCTACTTTGGTATGACTACGGATCGCCACATTTATGATTTAATCATGGTTATTAATTGTGACAGGTTCAGCCCCCAGGGTCAGCGGGCTCCTCACCGCGTCTGGGCCGCAGTCCGATCTGCGACAGTTCCGGGGAGAGGAAGCCGAGGAAGGAGCCCTCAGAGATCACACTCCTCGACGGCAAAAGGAGCCTCAACGTCAACATCTTCCTGAAGCAGTTCCGAAGGTAACATCAACCCTCCATTCAACCTTGCAGATATCGCGTGTTAATCACAGAACCGCGTCCTTTCTGTACTTCTATTAGCGTGTTCTTGATACGTTTTCATGGCTACCTACAATTTTTAAGACTTATGTCGCAACATCAAATATCTTCTGCAATCAGGAACTTCATAACCTCAGAGACATCTATAGACCGCCACTATATACCTACGTTGGTAAATGAAGCGATTGAATTTCAAAAACACTGGAATTTCAATCGTGAAGAGGGGTTTATATTGGCTAATACGTATGAATTCAGTTGAAGAAGTTTGCAATCCGAAACAAAATTGCAGGAAATCTGAGGTGAAAATGTCGTTATCAGTGTGACCCTTAGGTTTTGCCGGCAAAATCGCGAAGCCAAATTAAAACGACCAAGTAGTAGGATAGACCGATAAGGTCTCTGCAGACAGCTTCAAATTCCCACCTCGCAATGCAATCCTGCGGCGTCCATAGTCTATGTAATTAGGCCGATAGGACGGCAAAACATCATATTCGTACATCGTTAATCGTGAAATGTCTCGTTACTGTCTCTGTCTCCCTCTCTTACTCCTCGTCGTGTCCCTGTTCTCTTTCTATCCTCGTCTTGTTCCTTTTGCCATTCTATGGCTGGACTTGGCTGGACTAAACATACCTCTATAAAATGCTTCGCGCCATCACGGTCCGTATGTAAAGGTAGATGGTACCGTAGCGTCCATCTCTATGAACTCCCGAGGAGGTGATGTGTTTGGATACTGATGAAAATGATGATGATACATTTCAGTTCAAACGAAGATATAATCCAGCTGATCCGCGAGGGCGCTCATGACGACATCGGCACCGAGAAGCTGCGCGGACTGCTCAAGATCCTGCCCGAGATCGACGAATGCGAGATGCTGAAGGCGTTTACTGGTGACGTCACCAAGCTGGGGAACGCGGAGAAGTTTCTGCTGCAACTTATACAGCTGCCCAAGTGAGTTACACTTATCCTCGTCGGAATTGGACATTGGTAGTTTGATTCAATCCACAGTTTCAGGATGCTATTTTATAGATTGTAGCCGTTTAAAAGAGTGGGGCCCATCTTCGTGAAAAAAACACACACACACTAAAAAGCTTTATTGAAATGAAATGAAATGAAATTCTTTATTTCACATAGGCTTAGATGTAAGCTCTCATGAAATGTCAAGACTCTACCGCCAGATCTATTATTTATCAAATAGTAGTTAATAATACTAGTCAATTTGAAGCACCCAATTAAAAAAACTCCGAACGTGGGTTCGAAACTATGTTGTTTACGTGAGTAATTGATTACTTTGAAATTTTGCTAGATGCCATTTGTGTAGCACCACTTTAATAGGTATTTCACCAAATATAGACATATCTTCGCCAAAAACACGGATGTTGGATTCTTGGTTGTTGGATAAATACGAATAAGAACGCGTCAAGATCAGGCGCCTGAGCGGAGAGAAAGATTTTTGAATTTCATTTCATTTCTATGCCACTCGTAGTACCTATCGCTATTTCTCACTTGGCTGGGGCCAGTTTGGCCAATGGGATATTTGAAAATTATAAAAAAAACTCATTTCAGCTACAAACTACGCATCGAGTGCATGCTGTTGAAAGAAGAATGGGCGTCGACGGCCGGCTACCTGGAGAGCGCAATCAACGCGATATTGGTGGCTGGGGACGATCTCATGTCCTCAAGAGCCATTCAGGTATAGACAAGAGCATGAATTTACATAGACGCACCATGCATTTTGCATAGACGTACCATACATAATTGGCTTATAAACACATAATGACCTCCTTTTTGACGACGCCTTTCCCGTCGTCCTGGGCCATTATTCTGTATCTTTTTTTACACTATACAAGTTAGTACTTGACTGCGATCACACCTGATGGTAAGTGATGATGCAGCCGAGGATGTTAACGTACTTACTAGAAAAGGGTAAGTAAGGTCACCGCAACGGTTTCTAAACAGCATCGAACCGGAACGCTTAATCGCTTGCTTAGTCTTTTAGCTTAGTTTTTGCTGGGAGGGTGGTAACTAGTCACGGCCGAAGCCTCTCACCAGAACAGACCTAAGCCAATTTAGAAATTATAAAATTTCAAAGTGGCCCGTGGTGGGAATTGAACCTTCCACTCAAAACCTAGCGCGTGTCCTCTGCGTCAGGGAGGTCCTACAGCATCAAGTCATCACCATAACGTAAAGTTTCGTATCACAGGAGATCCTATACATAGTGGTGATCGCCGGCAACTTCCTGAACGCGGGCGGGTACGCGGGTGGCGCGGCGGGCGTCAAGCTGTCCTCGCTGCAGAAGCTGTCCGACATCCGCGCCAACAAGCCCGGGATGAATCTCATGCACTACGTCGCCATGGTAACCACGCTTTTTTTATTCAAAACTATACTGTACTGGCCAGATGGTCAGACTAGCTGAAGGACTGCAAGTTTTTTAACACCATTGCAAGACTGCTGTGCTATTCTACAAAATGAAATAGCTGCCAGACAGCTGCCAACCCGAATATGGCATGCAAAATTGTACTCTATTACAACTAATCCAGGGGTCACGATCTTCAAAATTGAAGGAACGACTGGAGAGACCTATAGATAAAGACCTGTTGGTTTGGAACTAAAAGTATCCAAGGTACCTACTAAGTATGCATCCCTATGAGCGCTCCACAATTCTTTACTAAGTGTGCCCTAAATAATTGTGCAAAATTGGGTAACCACGACGTTCAAATTTTCCTGTATTCACACAATTGTTCCAAAATTTTTTATCGTAAGTTTTGGAACACCGGAATATCATCAAGAGACTTGCTTATAACAATAACCTTTTTTTACAGCAAGCAGAACGGAAAAACAAAGAGCTCATCCACTTCGCTGATGACATCCGGGTGTTGGAAGAAGCTTCCAAGGCGAGCGTGGAGCAGCTCCACAACGAGATCAACACCCTGGCTCTGCGAATCAGTACCCTCAAGCGAGACATCCAAGCCACCACGCATCTGGACCTCAAAGAGCAGATGTGGGACTTCCTGCAGGTATAAGAGATAACAATAAAGTCATCCACTTCGCTGATGACATCCGAGTGTTGGAGGCTTTAAAGACGAGCGTACTACCTGAACAAGAACCTTTAACGAGAAATAACCACCTAGCATCTTGACCTCAAAGAACAGACGTGGCTTCCTACAGATATTTAATTATAACCATTTTGTCATGCACGTCGCTGTTGGCATCGATGTGCTTGATGCTTAAAAGACGAGCAGTGCTGAAACAGGACCCTTTATCGCGTCGTGCCCTTAAAGAGCAGATATTGTGGGACTTCTTAAATTCATCACCAACTCATACAACATTAAGTGCTGTAGGAGGCGTCAGGAGATGATTATAACGTCTCTTTAAAGCTTATCATCAATTCTCACGCAACATTTGTCATCCATATTTATGATTCTAAACGTAAGCTAGCCCATTTAGGTTTTCACAGGAAACTGACTCCATGTCGAGACACTTCATTCCTACCTCAAACTTGCTACTCATACTTTGTTTTTTCAGGTCGCAGAAAGAGAAGTGTCTGCTCTCAACAAAGACATGGAGGAGGTCGAAAGCATGAGGAAACAACTCGCGGAGTTCTTCTGTGAAGATCCCGTGTCTTTTAAACTGGAGGAATGCTTTAAGGTGGGTTATCCTCCAATTTCTATGATGCATCCATTGTTCCTTGAAGATTTATTAAATTCAGCGCCTATAACAATGTCTATCGGTTGTATTTCTACAACCAAAGCGATGGGCTTCAAAAAATAAAAAAATTCTCCTCGTCAAGTCAAGTGACGAAGTGAGTTCGAAGCGTTAACGAAATGTAGAAAGAGAATCGATAAGTAACACAGCTAGTGAATAGCATGAAATAAATTGTCCTTGTTATGTTGGCAGATATTCGTAACTTTCTGCAGCAAGTTCCGTTCAGCGGTGAGTGATAACGAAAGGCGGAGGGCGCACGAGGAGCAGGCGGCTGCGCGGAGAAGAGCCCGCGACCAGGCGGCTATCAACGTGGCTAAAGCCAGGGCAGGTGCGTGAATTATACAATTTTTTTTAAGTATTTATTATTTAGCGTCAATCAAGCGTCTATACTCACTCATCACTTGTCGTGGGGACGCTAGCTGCCACTTTGAGGAAAATTGGGGAAAAAGAGGAGTGAGATTGACACTTAGGCTCAATTGACATTGCGGCGGAATGGAATGGTATGGAATTCACTGGAATTCTCGAGTATTCTAGCGAATTGTTTCGTAAACGCTTGGAACCGCACTGCTGTGACTGACCCAACCAACTCCCCGTTCGAATCACGCGAATTCCACAGATGGCGCCAACAGTAGCTTGTGGAATTCTCGAGAATGCACGAATTCCCCGGAAAACGCGCGGCTTTTATGTTGCTTTAATAAAGTTTGTATGTTACACAATTGATATAAAGTTAGTGCTATCAGCTATGTACAATGTCGTTGCAAAAAGTCGCGCTTCCATTCCATTCCGTGGCAGTGTAAATTGACCCTTAGATAGTAAACGTAGTAGCTTATAAGAGTAGGCCACTCTCTAACATTAACATCTACAACTTTACTTGTCACTCTTTCCAGGGGGCAGTGTATGCAGCACGCCGGTTTCGGAGTGCGAGTCTCTCATGGAATCTCTGTTACTGGATATAAGAAACGGTCTCGGAAGAAGGTCTTTGAGGAAGCCGCATGATCCATCGCCATCGCCAGGTATTTGCTTAGAACCATAAACTTATACACCTTTAGCACCTAAAGGTAAATAACCAGGTAAACTATCTGAGGAATAAAAATAATATGCCATAAAAATCTGTCATAACTTCATATTTATTCCTAAGTTAACAAATATTCTAACGGTAATTTGTGAAACGCAAAAAAAGACGGAAATGAAACGAAATTAAATTATGAAATGATCGCTAAATTGCTCACTGACCACACGCATTCTTACACATTTTTAGGGTTCCGTAGCCAAATGGCAAAAAACGGAACCCTTATAGATTCGTCATGTCTGTCTGTCCGTCCGTATGTCACAACCATTTTTTGAATTTCCTTCGAAAGCAATGCAATAGAAATCTTAAAACGCATGGATGGATATATGGCTAGACCTAAATCTGCATTTTATAGTTTCGCGACTTGCTTTAAGTATTGCGGTTATTTGGTTTCAGACGTGACTCCCACAGGCAGTCTGCGGCGCAGGAGCCGAGCGAGTCCCGGGGACGACGAGGACGGGCTGCTGGAGTTCCTGCGACACTCCTCTCCCGCCGCCAACGAGTCCAGAGAGAGGAGCGCTTGGGGCAGTCTTGGTAAGTACCATCAATCATCAATCTGCGACTCAAGCGTGTAATCTGCTCTTTCAACGCATTATGATGCCCCTGCTCTACCTGCCAGTGTGATAATTTGTGGCCAATTTCTGCTATTTGGGCAGATTTGGCTCCTAAAGGAGAATGACCAAAGGTGGTATCAAGTTTTCTCATGAACCAAAACCAAAACAGTCCAGGAAAATAAAATAGTGTTTATATATTAATACTAGCTGTTGCCCGCGGCTCCGCCCGCGTGAATTACGATTTTTTTACATATACCGTGGAATTCCTTGATTTTTCGCGGGATTCTGGTGTGATGTTATACAGAAACGTGTTCTTAACTCGCACGGGTTATCTTGTGGTGATTTTGAAAACAACTTTTTCTTAATCGTAATATAAAGTTTCATTAATACGTAGTTGAAAGATCAAAAGGACGATTTTAACTGTCGATATTTCGACCCAGTGGCACAGGTCGTGGTCACTACGTGACCACGACTTGTACCAATGTATCGAAATATCGACAGTTAAAAGCGTCCTTTTCAATGTGAATTTATTCTGAAACCACGAAATATGTCAAAAATCATTAAATCATGTGAAAATTTGTACTGGTGGTAGAGCTCTTCTTTTAGGGGTCGGGCGGGGTAGGTACCACTGGGATAAAATACTCTACTATTGAATGGAAGCAGGCGTTATTTTGCGGAAATCCATAATTAGCAGGACTGATTAATTTGTTTTGCTATTATCCGCTACTTGAAATACTCTACTAACAATATTCCCCAGCCCAACATAAGAGTAATTTAAAAAACCTTTGCTTCATCTTAATACAATCCAAAATATTCGAATGGGCAATGGCTATATATTTCTTTACGTATAAAAAGACTGATGATTGTCAGTCGGTTAGGATCGATAAGACCTAAGACTTAAAAATATTTGTGAACCATTATTTTACCCTTTCCATATTGCGGGTGATAAAATAAGACGCGGCACTCCGGGAATGTCGACAGAAGTGAAAACTTTAATCTGTTCATGACTTAACAGTGCCATCTTAATATAAAGTCATGAAACAGTAAATTACATGACAGTTAATTATTATTTAAAAAAAATTATGTCAGAGTTTTACATTCAAGTTCCACATAAATTGTAGAGATGGCGCTATACGGTATAACGTATCGAGTTTCATGATTTTTGTTCACCCTAAAAGTGAAAAATCTTAAACCATACAAAATCTTCTGCTAAGACTATTTATTTACGGCTGTAAGGATAGTCCAGTCTAACTTTAGCTCTACGTCTTAGCCCTAGGTTCTTTATCCATTCCGAGTTTCAAGTCACCTACTTGAACTTATCGCTAAAGGTTCTGATGCCTGTAATTTCTGATCTACAAAGTGATGATGATAAAATTTGTATGGAATAATCTTTAAAGAACCTCCTTTCTAACAAAAAAAGAATGAATCAAATCGGACAACGCGTTAATGGCGTTAATGAATTATAAGTAAATAGACATTTTGACTTTGATGCCGTCTTCCAGGGAAACCATGATGAATTTCAGGAGAAAAAGTATCCTATGTCCTACCTCAGGGTATGAGCTATAATCATGTCAAGTTTCATTTAAATCCATCCAGCGGATTAGCCGTGATGCGCGGTCGTGAAACAGACAGACAGACAGACAGACAGACAGACAGACAGACAGACAGACAGACAGACAGACAAAAATTAAACAAATTACAGTTTTGGCTTCAGTATCGACTAAATAGTGTCCTCCAATAAAAATTTTCAAAATATCTTTAATGTACAGAATTCGACCCTTTACAGTTTTATTATAAGTATATATAGATAATAAAAAACCATAGGCACTAGGAATTTGTTTTCTATATCCGGAATTTAATTTTGCATACAAAAAGTTACTTTCATTTTGCTGCACATTTCGCGTCATACTGATTTTAGTAAGAAGTACAACTTGTTTGTTTGCCTATAACTTAAGAATCCGGGTGTTGGTTAAAAAAGTAATAATTGTAGGAGTTAATAATAATATGGAGATCGTAGTCTATAAAAGTTTTGGTTTGATTCAGCTTGATACGGGATACCCTTTTTTAACTCTGGCTCTTAAATTTTAATTAATTAAGAAAGTGGCAGAATGTAGCAGATTTCAAGGAAAATTATTGTCTTCGAAAATAAAAAGAAAACTGTCTATATAATTTGTTTTGTATGACTAGTAGATTTTATCTACCTTCTAAGCTGGAAACTTTTGTCATGGGGATTTCCCAACGTGAAACCCACCAGGCTATCACTGTTTTTATTCACGACGTAAAACCCACTATTTATAGGCTATCTCTGCTTGTTTAGTAACAGTACCAAGATTTTTTTTCCACCATTTTATTTGTACATAACCATTGCCTTTAATGTAACGCTTATGCAGGTAGAGCAGTAACATGAGAAGCACTGTATCATGTATGTGATGCAAATTCCCTATTCCAGATCGCTCCTGGTCGCGTCGGGGCCCAGTCCGCGCACGGCTGGAGATTCCCGACAGGGAAAGAGAGAGGCCTGCCTCCCCGCGCGCCTCGCCACCCTCCCCGCCGTCGCCCGCCGTGGCCGACAGCACCAGCGCCAAACCGAAGTACGTACTTTACTCATGATCAGGATGCTGCATTATCACATTAACCTGTACCTACTGTGAAGAAAAATGGCGTCTCCAACAAAGATTTAAATCGCTAGATAAGTCCTAAACCTTTAGGGCGTTTAGGGCTTTGTTTTTGTTTGGGACACGTTGCCACTCTCTCTGTCATAAGTGAGTTGCACTTGTGACAGCACGCTGAGCTCACTTAACATGTTTGTGGACGTTTATGATATAGATGGCTTAGGGCCCATCTTGCGATTTAAATATATGGTCTCCACTCTTCAGTCGATAATAACACGATAATGTAGTTCTATAAATACGATTACCGCAGCAAGACGCTTTGGTCACAAGCCATCCACAGGCATAACTCCTGTCTAGAGGAAAATTTCCGTCCAATATCGACAAAAACTTTTTTGGGTTCTGACTAAAGTATGTTGTGCTCGTGGTAGGGAGTGGCGCCAGAAGATCGAGTCGTGGCTCCGCGCTAGCAGCGAGGAGGAGCGCCGCCCGCGCCGCTCGCCGCTCAGTCTGCACTCCACCGCGCTCCATCGGCGCTCCTTGGAAAACGATTCCGGTAAGTACTTAGCAGCCGTGGGGGAATTTGTCCGCACCCTCGCGAGATGCTTTTTCGTAAGACAACTCATTAATCCACCGCCAGATTAAGGGATCCGCTACTTCGTAAAGCGACGTATGTGTAGATGACAATGCTGCTGATAACTTCAACTCAAAATATCCCCTTACCAAAGTTAACGATAGGGGACATCAACCGGTTAAAGCGATTCGCCGCAAGTCCCATATTCACGCAGAGACAACACTTCCCAAAAGGGAAGTTAAAAACACATTTCTCACATACTTTACGCCGCGTTTCTCATATTTTACTGGTCACTTAGGATTTTACCACAGTTGTAATCGTATGTGCAGAGAGCGAGCGTAGTACAACACTGGACACGCTGGCGGAAGGACGCGCGGAGTGGCGGCCTGCCGTGCCCACCGACAACGACCTCGTGCGCGCTATCGAAGCCGTCGAGGGTACGTATATTTTACATGACATTTGTGCGCTTGTATGTACAATTTGTATTACGTTAAACTGAGAAGTTACTAAAATTTATAATTTTAATTTTCATAGATGTTCAACCGAAGCCAAAAGAAAGGTTACCGTGGAGGAAGACTGAAGAAAACGAAGAGATGAGGCGACTTCGAAGACAACGATCTCGACCACAGATAGAGTCCCCGCAACCTCTCGTGGCCATCTCCGAGGAAGAGAAGCGGAAACTGCCTGACATCACCGTCACCGACGCTAAGGACCTCAAGACAGACAGAGTGGGGATCGATTCTGATAACATAGAAACACCACCCGTCCAGAGGAAGACGTTCAACCCACCACCGGAAAGAGAACCCTGCAGAAAATTCCATCCTTCTCATTCGAGTTCCAACCTCACAGATAAAGCCTCCGCGGAAATGAAGGATCTGTGCCAAGAAATTTTAGGCGACGGTCAGTTCGATAGATTCTCCGCGGCCAGACGGACGAGGAGGTATAAACGGACTCCAGAATCTAGTTCACCTGAAGAAGAGAAGAAAGCCGAAGTCCCGACGGAACTGGTCGCAGAAACGCACGTCATTAGGCCGTCTAAACTGGACGTCCAAGCGTCGTACCCCGTCGACAGTCCGAAAGAGACTGCCGTAGCAAAGCCGGTGGAAGAAGTCGTCAAAGACGAGAAGGAGGTCAGATTAAAACGTTGGCAGGACAGATTGAAAAACCAAAGTACCCAAAGCGTGGACAAGACGCCTACCAAAGATAACAAAACAGTGCCATATTCGAGGATGAGGCGACAGACTTCGATCAATCAGGAGGACGTGCAAAAAGCGATTAGAGAGCTGAAGTCTCCAACACAGACACCGACCGGGGTATGGTCGAGGAACGCGTATAGGAGGTCTGTCAACGCGAAGACCGATAAAATACCCACCGCAGAAAGGACGACGTCACCTCGAATACCGAAAGTCAAAAGTGAACACGAGCTGAACGACGAAGGTTTCGAGGAGACTCAAAGTCTGAACTCGGAGAGCGCTTCCCAGGGCGCTTCGTCGGGCTGCAATATGGAATGTGAATCTCCTACGCCGAAGAAAGCTACAGAAATTCCAAAGAAAATACCTACCAAAGAGACAAAGACGCCACCTCGGACGCCGCTCGATCCGAAGCGCCCTTTCACAAAACGAGCGAGTTCTTTAAGGGTCGAGAGATCAACCTCTCGCGCGTCTTTACGGAGTTCTAGAAGTTCGTTAAACAGCTCTGCGTCTGTCGCCACCGTGAAAAGGGCGCCACCGGCTCCCGTCAGACCAGCTCCCAAACCGATTCCAAAGCCGATTTCTAGGATGCCAGCGTCCAGGTCTTCATCGAGTGGAAGCTCAGTAGGCGTTGCGAGGCCTCCGCTGAAGGCGACTGCCAAAAGTTCAGGCTTCATGAGACCGACACAAGCTTCTACAGGTAAAGGCAGGGGCACCACCCCACCGACCGGATTGAAAACCGGAGTCAAACAATCTTTGTGATAGGTACGTAAGGTTTATACGACAGACATTATGGTCTGATCGGAATAATGCTATGAGAACGCCATTTTTTAAAATGAACCTTTAGGACCTTTTTAAAATGAACCTAAATTTTCCAAGGCGATTTGAACCAGTTCTTCTACATCTAATGAATTGGAGACACTGGCCAAAGCTTTTTCACTTTATTGGAGTTACTTACCTGGAGGTCCAGAAAACTCAAAAAAATGTAAATAGAATATTTTTTTTCGGTTTCGAATCGAATGTTGCTTGAAGATATAAAATTGGTTAATTTAAAAGTTATACCAGTGCGAAACGGCGAGATAGTGATAGTTTAATAAACAAAATAACCAGTTATTTCAGTGCAGACTCCTAGAAATTCTAGACTTTCTACAGTAAAACCCAAAATTAAGTTCGTTATGACGAAGTCATGAGTAAAATTGACACAATAATTACGGACTTTTGTTCGTAAATATTTCTAAATGCAAAAATGTTTGTTGGTGCTAAAATGTAACATGGAATACCTCCTAACTGGATATTTTTTATCCCTTTTTCACAATTTTCTAATGTAAAGTAGGTATTTCTTTTATCAATTTTGCACGAAAATCTTTACTTTTACATAAAAATATTATTGGAATCTTCAGATTTAAAATGGTGCTGAATCTCAACAAAAAATCTAATCTGAAGCTTTCAATGACTGAAGTTAATCTAAGTCTAACCTAGATCTGTTTAGTAATGAAATTATTAATTAAATTTAAAAAATGTTTATGTTAGTTTGGCCCGTACGTAATATTTACAATTTATTTTCTAATTTTTTTAGTAGTTTAATTCAAAAATTCCAAACGTTTATGTATAGGTTTACTTTTTTCATTATGTGCCACGATTTTGTACGGGTTTTCTTATAATTTTTGTACCAGTGATTATATTTTTAGATAATTTCAAATTAATTAAATATAAAAAAAAACTTCGTAAGTATAAGAGTTTCGTATACCTACCTTGATTTTCATCATCAAAATCATTAAACTTTTTATGGATAAAGTCAATCTAAATTTTCCGTCCATGCACTTTTGCAAACAAAAAATTGTAAAAACTCTTTTACACCTACAATCTTTTAAATTGACTATAAAAATAAATATTTTAACACTTTGTACAAAAAATAAATACATACAAATTTTACCAGAACACAATATTTTTGATCTGATTAATATTATGATAAAATGAACATTAGTCATCTTAAGTTATTTTTGAATAGAGGTCTAAAATATTTTATTGTCACAAAGTAGATAAACAGTTAATAATAAGTGTTAACACCAATGTCTATATACATGTTTATATATATATTATTTTACTAAAAGAAATTCAATAAATTTATATTCGACAAGGAAAAAAAATAGTATTTTATTTTCATCCGAGTGCCAAGGAAAGTTTATTATTTTTTTCAACCATATTTTGTACTTACGTATGTTTGTAAACTTTCTTTATAACCTTGTATCGATGAAATGGCCGTAAGATTCGATTTTTGAGATTCCTAAAAACCTAAGTGTCCTTACGTTGGTATTTGAAAAAAGGGGTATCAAAATTACAAAAATGTACGTAGATACATACCGCTACATATTATACATAAGTTATATCTTTGAACTTAATTATTGGAACTTTATAAGTTGACATTTTTGCAGTCGGCATTAAAATTTTTCTTATAATATTATCACATTTGTTAGGAATAAATTCCCTGTATGTAGCTGCATATGTATTTTATTTGTTCCGCCAGGAAATAAAACTCATGAAGCAGGTAATTGTTAATTTATTATTAATTAAAATTATTAATTTTCTAATTAAATTTTTTTTAAATTTCCCTTCACAACTAATTCCAGGACTCTTTGGAATTACGGAATTACGTGATCTTTTAGTCGTAAGGGTGAAAAGAACAATAATTGGCAATATGTTGGTTGTTATAGTCTGTAGGTACTTGTAGTAGCTAGGAGTCAAAAAAACAGTTTCAAGTTTCACCCCCGTGCCTCGCAGAGTTCTTAATGCGCTATAACCTACTTAGCTAGGACTTAGGAGCCTTGTGACTCCGATTAGGAGCCTTGTGTCTGCGGTGAGAAGTCTTGTGTCTTCGGTTTGAAGCCTTGTGTCTCCGGTGAGGAGCCTTGTGTCTCTGGTTTGGTGCCTCGTGTTTCCGGTGAGGAGCCTTGTGTCTCCGGTTAGGAGCCTTGTGTCTCCGGTTTGGAGCCTTGTGTCTCCGGTTTAGAGCCTTGTGTCTCCGATTACGTGAAACATGCCGTCACATTGTATTTACGCTTGAGCATTTTCCATGCGGGAAATGGGGTATCTAATTTAACAATCAAATTTCGACCTTCTTTCAGCAATATCTGCTCTACAAAGTATATCGAAATTCGGTCTTAGAGAATCGGTAGGTAGCACTAGATTTTGATAAGTATAGCACTTTCAAGACAAATATTGGGTTATCGGGGGTATGTACATTTTATTTTTCTATAAAAGTCCTCCGTCTACCAGCTCTATAACTAAATCAGTCATTTTCTTACGGCATCTCGTATTGGACGTCAGTACAGGCATGATATCTGATGGAGACACTACTCCGCTTTCCTGTAAACAAATAAACAAATTCAATTTCAATACATACTCACAAAGTAGATTGCAATTCATGCAAGTAACGACCGAAATTCATGCAGTCACAACGCATGAATTGCAATCTACATTGTTAATGCATTAATCTAAATCTAATGAAAATTAGATTAGAGGCATTTAGTAAAAAGGCAGCCGTGGCGCTGGGTCGGAATTAGGGACCTTCAATTGTACAGGCTGCCTCGAGGCCCATAACCTCAGGAGAAGACTACGCGGCTGCCTTGGCAAGGGCACTGAATGGGTATTATGGGTTGAACAAGCACAATATTATGGTATGCTCTATATTGAGACAGAGGTAACTCTGTGCACTGACTGGCTGTTGGTGCCCATAGCACACACACACACACGTCCCCTATCAAGGAGGTGCTGCTGTTCCTTGCGGAAATCAGATTTGGAGAGGATATTTAGACAAAGACGATGGTAAACGTACGTAGGAGCAGAGTAGCCTGCACAGCCGCGTCTCCAGAACAAAGAAGTGTTATTAAAAGATCCACGTTCAGTAGTTGATGACAGTGTAAAAGCAAGAGGAAAATTATGGGTTACCTACCTTCTCCCGATATAGGTTAGGAGCTTCGTTGCTGTCGCAAGTTAAGATCGGGTACATGTCCAACGCACTGCCTAGACCGAAGAGACTGCACCTCTTGAACTCTTCTTGTATCCTGCAACATGGAGGATGCGGTAAACTGATGGTAAATGGCGTAATCGATGATTCTATTTTTCTTAGATCGACAGATAAGTTTTTAAAAAATTGAACTCACATATTATTTTGTCATTATTTTTACACACTGCAATAACTTATCTGATCTTTTACCTCATGGTAATTGCTGATGAGTGATGCAGTAGAAGATATTGGATTAACTTGAAAGGGTTAAGATTGCTATAATGAACAAAATATTTTAAAATTTCAAAAAATTATATTTTAATATTTACAAAATATATACCTACACCATCCAACTGATCATTTATGGGCATATTGCCCAAGACGCTCATGGCACTATTAGGTACCTCTTTGTACAGCTAAACTTAGCCGTTGAGCTAAATAAGCGATTTAGGACGGTGTATATATTTTGTAAATATTAAAATGTAATATTTTAAAATATTTTGTGTTCCTTTCTTTAATAAATAAGATTGCTATAGTACCGCTTTCGAACGAAATTCAAAAAAATAGTATCCAGTTATTTAGCGATAATTTTCACACATATTTTGAATTAGGTAGATACCGTTCCATTTCTATGTTTTTAGCGTGTCGCAAAATGTCATGTCTGTGACCTTCTTGCCACTGTGGAACTTACATGTCAGTGAGTGTCTCTTTATCCAGGACATCCCCCTCGCTCATCTCCGTCAGTCGATCGTGGAGTTGGTCCGTGTAGTAGCCCAGCAAGGCGTCCAGGTGTTCGGCGCGCTGATCCTTGTCCAGGCACAGGTAGATGAGGAATGCCAGGTCTGTCCCTGGAGACGCGTAGCGGGCCAGTTGAAAATCCACGATGAACATCTGCGAGTTATTTTTTTTATATAACAAAGAATGATTGCCAATGCAATAGACATTTTTATTCAGTACTAGCTCGGATCCGACAGACTTCGTCCTGTCAAAAATAATTTTATTGTGGCAGTTTTTTGCTCCTACCTATTTTATAGTCGGTACACCTACAGTGCCCTTTACACAGATATATTGCTGCTTCACCGTTTACGGTGCAATACTTAACTGTCACCGAGGTACCTGCAACGAACTCCGTAAGAAGAGTCCTACCACCATTACGTTTGTTGGTCTTTCACGCGTACTACTCGTACCTACTTACTGAATCGATTTGGCTGAAATTAAGAACGGAAATATTCTGCGGTGGACCCTACCCAAGCGAAATCCTCAAGAAGAGTCCTATCTGTTTCCTCACTTATAATTCCGGGGGCGCCTTCTTGACTCCCTACACGTTGTTTTCTCTAGCTCCTTACTGAAACTATTACCAACCTCAGCAATATCGCCATTGACGTATTTGAAGAGAAAATTATTCGTCCAGCAATCTCCGTGACAGATGACAGCTAACGGTTCCCGAGGTGTCACTCTGTCCACCATCGTCTGGAAGAAAGTGTCTTCAGAGCAGAACTGTTTGAAGGCATCCAAGTATTTGTCCTTTTCTGGGTGATCCTGGAGTTCTTCTTCCACCATTGCGACGGCGTTCCGAAACGCTTCAGTGTAGTAACTTTTATAGTAGTTTATGTTCTCCGTGAGAAAGAATACTGTAAATAGATTTTATTATCATTACCACCATAGTTATCTTAAAGCACCCCCCCGGCTGAAGATGAGATGAGAAGGGTTTATTGGAGGCTACGCTTGCTATATGAATTAGCTTTATGGAGAAGTTAGTAGAAATAGGTAGGTATACTTAATTTGGAATACCTAAGCAATTTGGACAGCAAGATTGGGGTCTAAGTTCAGGATAATGTTATTTCCGTCGAGTTCCTGTTTCTACCAATTAAGGAATAAGGATGCCTTAACCTACGATGTCTCCCATACATTCGTAATACCAAAATCATTTGTAATTCGGGCAAATTTCGATCATGTTGACGAATGCCGAATGTATGGGAGACATTGTAGTTCATGGGACTCTCCATGCTTTCTTCTATATGAGAATGTTTAAGTTTATTTTTAATAGAAAATAGAACAATTTATTTTGACCTGAAACTCCCAGACAAAATTATTAGCGTTGTACAAGATTTCTAAAAGATCTTACCTTCCGAAATACCATCATGCACGTTCAACAACTCATAAAAACTCTCAGGATCGTAATACTTCATAGCCAAAGAGAGCGCGTGGAAATGCGCAATGTGCTTCAACACGAAGTAGCACTGCGCGATGCTCAACCCCTGTCTCCTGTCAGGCATCACAAACCCTAACTCCTTTAAATCCTTCAGGACAACCAAGTCGTTCCTCGCCAAGTAGCATCGTGGTATCGATTTGAAGGGATGAGTAACTTTCTCCCATTTTCTTTGAAATGAGAATAACGAAGGCCATATTTTATTGTAAAAGGCCACTTCGTTGCAAAAAAGCTCGTCGCTTTTGAAGGTCTGCCGGCATATGGCGTTTTCTGGTAGACATTTGTAAATCATGGAGCCTTGCCATGGTTCTGTGACCTCGGAATCTGTGTCGGTTCGCTTGCGGACACCTTTGAGGCTTATCCGGTATACCATTGACGTGTAGTTATCTCCTCGTTTGGAGCCCGGAGCGCCCTGATAAGAAAAATATCATCAAAATCACTAACAACTAAAGATGTCTGTGAAAATGATCATGGTGATCAATTTGCCTCAAAATCCTGTAACGTGACTTCAGGGTGCCGTCCTTTATCAGGTCTCAGAGGAACTCCAAAGTGACACTGATCATGTCTGGTCAGACGTGCGGTGATCATTACCAACTAAAGATATTTGTGAAAATGATGATCACTTGCCTCAAAATCCTGCAAGGTGACATCAGGGTGCTCGTCCTTTATGAAGTCCTGGAGGAACTCCAGAGTGACGCTGGTCATGTCTCGTCGGACGTGTCGTGATCACTACCAACTAAAGATGTTTGTGAAAATGATGATCACTTGCCTCAAAATCTTGCAACGTAACATCAGGGTGCTCGTCCTTTATGAGGTCTTGGAGGAACTCCAGAGTGACGCTGGTCATGTCTGGTCGGACGTGTTGTGATCACTACCAACTAGCTTCCGACTGCTGGATGTGATGCCACCGGCAGTCAGCATTGCATGTAGGTTAGCTATTATACCGCGAATTATTTATAGGCGGGCCAACATTCTTGTAATGCTAAGGACAAAATTGGCTTTGGTCCTTTTCTAGAAGCATTTGTAGGTACACAGCTGCCTTAGCCAATGACTGATCTGCGATTGTCATAGAACCTGCCAATCGCAAATTCTATATCTTTATAAAACGAATTCAAAAAAAATTTTCTTCCTTCAATTATCCATCTTTGAGCATGGGCCCCGTGGATTAAATGAATAGAAAAGACAAAGACTTCTTTCTTCCCATATTGCCGTGCTTTTCGAGTGGAGAAAATAATTTTTTTCCATGTCCGAGGATATAATTGGGGATATGTTTTTATCACTTGCCCACGATTTGGCCCATCATGGGCAGGATATGGGGCTGAACCGTGAGAGACGCCAATGTGGTATTCCCTCCTGGGACACTTCTTCTTTCTTGACTCTCTTGAAGATGATTCCTATATTATGTTCCTCTCGGGCCTGTTTTTTTATTCATTCCCCCCATTTGTTGTTGGACAGTACAATAACGATTTACGGACTCGTCCGCAGCAAAGATTTAAATCGCTAGATGGGCCTTAAGCCTACAATGCGCACATCAAAAACGTCCACAAACATGTCGAGTGAGTGCTCTCAACATGCTATAGCACTTGCGTCAAAGAGAGTGACAACGTGTCACACAAGACAAAAACGTGGACGTTTTTGGAGGTTTAGGGCTCATCTAACGATTTAAATATTTGGTCCGCAGCCTTTTCAAAAAATAAAACGCTTGGTGAGCCTACACAGCGGGATTTGTGTGATTGAATTGCTTACAGCGGAGGGGTCGCCCAGATTGAATAATGCGATGCTGTTTGACGACGTCCCGCCTTCCTTTGCATGGGTATCTGCATTTATGTCGACAGTGATTTTGCCGACATTACCTAGGTAGGTATACTTATGTTACCGGCGCCCTTAGGTAGGTACCTATTAATTTAAAATAGAGTAACGAAATCACGAACGAAATCCATAAAAATATTGGGAATCCATAATATTATCTGACTGACAAATTGATCACGTGAATTATCAAATACAGCTGTCGTTGTGATATATTTTTGGAATTTTTCATTTTATTATAGGGGAATGGCGAATGACAGATCGTAGTTGGCTAGTGGTTGGCTATTGCACATAAAATCTGTGACTGCACAAATCACAATGCACATGTCTTCGCAATCTAAGTTCCGTAGAAAGCATTGGACTACCTTGTGGATAGCTTGTGGAAGTGGATCAGACGTCTACCTGCTAAATTGCAAAATGCAAAATTTTGAATGTTTTTCCTTTTTTTATAAAAGTAAAAGACTGAAAAGTGTTTTTTTTAATCAATGGAATGGAAAAAACACAGTCATTGTTTTGATTTTCGAACTGTATTCAATATACTCTATGATTACATTACAAATGTCGAGTTGACAGCGAATAGCATGCATGGCGAATTGATGGCGAATAGCGATGCATGGTTGTCACTTGTCAGTTGACAGTTGACACACTATACATAGGTAGGTACAGTCCGACAAGGCTCTCTTGGCACTTGAAGGAGGGCGCTGTTGCACAACAAAGGCAGCCATAAAATAAAATCTCCTCAATTTTACTTCAATTTTAGTTTAAAATAGTTAATAGTACGCAAAAACACCATAACATACAACAGTGATATACTGACAGAGCGAACTATCAAACAGTAGCACAAGATAGCGGTGTTAGTTCAGACTTTGGCCACGCACCAAAATAGCCTTGTCGCACTGTATATGACCTCTATGACCAATGACCACTGACGTAATTTATTAACTTTGAGTTTGACTTTGACAGTTTGAATTCAAAATTTTATTTGTGCGAACAGCTGGCTGCTGGAGACTGATATTCAGAAGAAAATAATATAAAAACTTGTAAAGTTAATAACTTTTGTTGTGAAGTGCTGAAATAAAACTAAAGTTTCTCAAATTAAGTTTCAAAAGAATGCCGGTAGACCAAATACAGTACTCGGAACGGTATACGGACGATCTCTATGAGTATAGGTAAGCATGCTTGATGATTTAATGAAAATAATGTCTGAAATGCATTTAAAAGACTAACTAAAGATGCATACAAACTTTTTAACCCCAAAAAATCATAAATTAGGTTAGTTTTCGTATAGGAAACATTCAGATTTTAATAGTGTGTGTGGATTTCGATTTACAAATGAATCCCGCAGGAACAGTGACTTGTCCGTAGAAAAAGTAGCATAAGTGTTCATCCCTAAAAGCTATTGGATAGGATAGGTATGGTAGAATCCGAACATAATATTATGCTTTGCAGGCATGTATCTGCTATTACTATCTATTTCAAATTTTTCAGCCAAATCAATAGGTAGGTACAGTAGTTACAGCATGAAAGAGTTTGTAATCAACATACAAACATTCACAATACTACCCGTTAGCAGCTTTGCCGATGATGTCACCTACCACTTTATACAACCACAAGGTAGTCGTAGTGGGAGGGGAAAGTCGTATGAAGTAGGAGGGGAAGTAATTGCCATAGCTTCTGCAAATGGGTAGTAGAATACTTAACAAAAATGTGCAATTTATTCATTCCAGACACGTGATTCTTCCACCAGACATTGCTCGACTCGTCCCTAAGTCACATCTCATGACGGAAACAGAATGGCGTAACCTTGGCGTCCAGCAGAGCCCTGGATGGCGCCACTTCATGGTCCACAACCCTGAACCTCATGTGCTGTTGTTCCGGAGGCCTAGGACCGATCAAACTGTCCCTAACAACGGTTTGGATGTGCCGAGCAACACATCTTTCAAAATATTAGTAAAAAGTGCAATGTGTAGTTTGAAGTAACATTGCAAGAGTTTTAAGAATTTAATTTTTATTTTAATTAATTAAAGAAAGGCTTATATTATATTTTACGCAGACATTAAAGAACTAGACTGAATTATTACATCAGTCTAAATTTAACAAGGCAAGTCTTTGTTGTAAGAAATGGCTTTCTGTACAAAAAACATCAAGAGACATTTCTATAATATTATGAAATTATAGAAAAATCATTATATTATGTCATTACTCATTAAGCAACCAGTAAACAGTATGTACATTGTACAGATAACAATTTAATGTAAATGTATAATTATAGGTGCTTAAAACAGGTATATACTTATATATGTGTGTGGCCTTAGATTGATAATAAACAATTTGGTGCCTAATGAGAGTATTCTTTCCAAAAATAATATAAAAAAATTATCAGGTCCCACATAATATGGAAAAAGTGCAGGAAGACTCATAGTATGGGTCCATTTTGAGATTTGGCATTTGACTTTGGTACCATTTTTTTAAGATTTGTAAGGTGAAGGTTATGGCAGGAAAATAATTATGTACCTATATTATTACATAACTGAGATTCATGTATGGATTTATTATTACTGATATTATAGCATAAAGATATTTTAGCTGGCTAGCTTTCTTATGAGGTCCATGAAGCAACTATCTTTTATATATGAAACAAGACTAATATAATGATGAGAGAGAAAAATAATACTGATATAGTTGAGGCATTGAGTGCAAGGAATGCGTCAACTTTTAGGTCCTTTTTGATATTGTTATGTAAGTACAATAGCACTCAGTTTTTCTTTATGATACAAACTTTGCTGAAAACAATTTATGTATTAATTTAGTTCAGAGGCTTCTTCTAAAACTTTCTTTTTCTTATGCGTAAATCTTTTAACATTATTTAAATGATTTTTAAATAAATACAAGTAAGTAAAGCATGCTAATGTAAAAACTTTTATATGCTTCCTAACAATGAACTATTCCTTCAAGGAAATAAATATTGTTGAATATTGAATTCTTTTATTTCAACTTGAAAAAAAAATAAGTATAGCCTATAGTAGACCCTGGACAGGTCAGATGGCGCGAAAAAATGCTGCCAGTTTATCGGTGCCAAAAATTGTTTGTTTTACCACCAATACCACCTCCGCTAATGTAGTCCGCTCGGCAGCCTGCACTTATAGAATTTTGACAGATACTGTTTGCTTATACAAAAGATGTTTACGTAAATCGTTCGGATGCCTATATCCTGAGTTTTCTTATCTGAGATGAATGGGAATTTTTTGATCCAATTATTATCAATAGCATTGTGTCTCTCCTGTGAGGCTGTGATAGCCAAAAAGATAATTTGTTATATTAATCTGTACCTACCAAATGTAGGACTAGGACGTATTAAATAAAAGTAGAGTGAGTTACTATGCAGAACGTTTATTTGGATTTAACTTCTAAAACATTATAAACATAGTAAAAATATACAAATAAATGCGAAAGTAGAATATTTTTTAAAAATTTGCCAATACTTAGAACAAAAGAAAAGAACTCGTCCTACATGTTAAACAAATACAATATAAAATTATTAACAATATATTAGTGTTGTTTTAATAACTTTTTTTCATCATTCGTTAAGTAATAAATTGTGCTTTTTTCATATTTTCTTAAAATCTATAGTAATAATATATTAGCCAAATAATTTTTAAAAACTATAATTAGCCGCCGTAAAACAGAACGTAATTTATAATATAACGAGTTGCCAGTTAAAAATACCAAATTAAAAAAAAAACTAATAGACACAAGATATAGTATTGCATAGTCGATGTATTTGTATTTGATTTTCCTCGGTATAGACAAAGAGAAGTGACAAAAAATTAGATAACATTTTACACATTTTTCGATGAATTCATATTTAAAAATTTTTATGAATAAAATTATGTATTTTATGTATGAAAACTTTTATTGAGTGATGTTATATTATATTTTGTGTCTATCCGTAACAATATTGGCCGAATATTTAAAATAAATATTGATATGGTTAATTGGAAGTACTTATTGTAAAGTTAGCGTCAACAGTTTACTTAACATTCGTATAAAAGTCATCTCTCCAATATAATCTTATCTAAAAAGGTAGGCGTCATCTTACAAGTAGACACGATACAAAATATCCGAACATATGAATGGGACAAAGATTGTCACCATTCAAATATAACTAGGGAACGTGGGCGTAGCCAGGGTAGTTTTGTAACATGTTCCGGCATTAAATTAATAATAGTATTATGTATAAACTAAAAATTCAGTTCGTCACTTAGTATTTTATTTGTATTTACTATAAAAAGTAAGAAATACAAATGTACTAAATTGTACAGTATTCAGCACTTTCATGGAGTTTTTTCAAATTGTCAATTTAAAATATTGATTCGCATTATTCAATAAAAAATGTCTATTTGTATATATCAGACTTCAAAATATTTCTAACTCATGCCACATTTCCTGGCCTACCTTAATTCTTAATAAATATCTGGCTAAGTCCACGCTATGAAGAAAGGTGTAATGCCTTTGTAATAGTGAAAAAGATTGGTTACATGATTTCCATAGCCACTAAGAAGAATTTTCTACTATTTCAGACTTCGACAGTAACAGAAAGTGTCTATTGAAGTAGAAAGCTGGATTATTCATATACTTTTTTCATCTAAAGATACATTTTTTTGATAACTCGATATATGTAACATACACATAATATGCACATAAGATGTGTTCACTCAAATATTTCCAATCAGGAATGGAAATAAATTACATATTTTAAAAATGATTCTTTACTACAAGCCTGAAATGTTACCTGAAAGGTTTTAAAAGGTGAACCATGTTGGTATAGGAATGTACAAAATGGAATGATCTTCAGAATTTCTTTTAGATACCTAATCGAAAATTTTTGAGTGACATGTACATACATTAAATAACATGCTCGATATTTATTTGGCTACATCTAATACTACTGCAAAACAGTTTAACGAATTCATTATCTACGGCCATTGGTTGAATGGCATAATATTGTACGGGACTTCATCTAATAACAATACACTTTCCACTAGAACGAGGCCCTTACATTGCGTTATTGGTAAATCTTACCGGTTTGCAATCTATAATGTCAACATAGGGTATATTAAAGCTAACATTGTGATAATATATTTAAAGCTCAGAGCCCTTTTAAGCTGCCTTAAGACTGGCAAACGATACCACTAATAGTACAATTTTGCTTGTTACTACTCAAATACAAAGTTGGCAGACATTTCAAAAAAAATCTTTTGAATTTGGTAAAAATGTTATAAATAGATACTGATTATATACATTTTAAGTGTGTACTACTGAAAATACGGTTTTTTCAATTTAGGATTAAAAGTTATGAAAAATCGTTTGCCAGCTCTTCGACTATCAGAATATTGAGTCGTCTTGTTTCCAAGACAGCGTTTCGTTTCGCGTCCAAAATCGCGTTCGCGCTTTTTAAAAACTTTGACATTTTATTGCATCAGTAATATTTTACAGCAAAAATGATATGGCAATTTACAAGAAGTGATATGATATCAATGGAAATATTGTACTAATAGATATGTACTTAAACGATTAATAAAAAAGTATTACCGTAAATATTTGTTAGTATTGACAAGTTTCGTACATATATTTTTATAATAAAGTTTATGTAAATGCTCGTTACATTGTCTTTTTCGTTGAATCGCTTCGCTTCGGCATCAGTGTTGAGTTACCATATTATAAAAAATACTACCAATTGGTAGAAACTAAAAGGGTAGAAATTAAAATTATCAGGGTAAAGGACTCAATCACGATACGTACTGCAACAACGGCAAACCCTTATCTATACAATAAGCGTTGCATACGAACATCGTCTATTCGTAACCGTAGCTTACATCAGTTTGTTCAAATGAACAGCTGATCAACTTGTGGCTCCGATCCTAAGGAAAAAATTCCCGTGACCCGCTAAATGTCAAGTGAACATATAGGAAGCCCGGTGCGGTTGTAATAAACAGGGCAATGGACATGAAGTAAGGTTATAATTACGTCACACGTTAAGAAAGAAGGTATAAGTAATCTTGACTACATCAAAATATAGGACCTACTATACAAAGTTCAGAATTTTATTTAGTTATTGTAAAATGTTTTTTTGTTGAATGTAATCAGTTTTTTTTAACTGTAAAGTACTTTTTATTGTAAGTATGTGTCTCAGAAATGTACGGACGTGGACGTAGGGAATCAAAATTTCAAGAAATTTGTGTAATATAGTTAATTTTACCGGTAATTGGTAAAAGTTTGTACAGATAAGCACGTGCGAGTAATGTTAGTGATGAGTCGAAAATTAGTATTTATAAGTAAAAAAAAAGTGTTTGATATTGTAGAAAGAATAAATCTTATAAATCTGTGCAATAAAATCATATTCAAGGGTAAATAAAGCATCTTTGGTAGATTTGGCAGGTAATTCAACAGTGTTGCCAGAGCGAAAAAAAGCGGTTACAAAATGCTACCATTTAGTTTCATATTATTATGTGACGCTAACATTTTTCCGCTTCAGCACCATTGCGCGTTGGATCGAAAGATTCTTGAAGTGGAAACCTATTTGTCTTTCTCTTCTGGTTTCCCGTTGGTGTACTGAGGAGGCGCATTTGAGTTTTGGGACTGATCCTCCGTCATCACTGATACTAGTTCTTCAACTGCTCGGCCAAGGTCATCTGAAAAAAAAAAGAAATACTTACGTTATTACAAAGTTAACTCTATAGCGCATCACTTTTTGTTTTTAGTATAGAGGAACTATAGGAAACATATAATATTGATAAATACATCAAATAGGGTTCTTGTAAAGATTGCTTTAAGCATATCTCATACCGAAATTTTATCCCATTTTTTAAAAGTTTACATTTCGTACCGTTTCAGTTTTTGATATACGATTATCTGGGGACACGGTAGTGTCCCCGCCAAGACGAGCCAAGCGAAGCGCGAGGGCACTACCTATCTTTTCTCGAAGTGTTTCGCCGTATTTTTAAACCCTTATAACTTAGGCCTGAATTATTTCAGATAGTCAAAATTCTCGGAAAATGATGTCGCCAGTGAACTTATTAAACCTATAAAGTTTCAATTTTATAGGTCTTATACTTTAGATTTTATTGACGTCTAAAAAACCCAAATTTCGTCACTGACTGACTGACTGACTCACTGATGATCATCAAAATTCCTAGGTACTTCCTGAAGACCTAGAAAGCTGAAATTTGGTATATAAGCTAGTATTAGCACACAACCAACAAAAAAATTCCAAAAGTTGGAAATTTAACCCCCCAACCCCTTAAAATAGGGGATGGAAGTTTGTATGAAATTACCGCAAATATTGATGCTAGAGGTCTCAAAATTGATATAGGGACTCTTTGTAATAAACAATTAAATACGTGTTTCAGGATTTTAAGTTAATCACCCCACATCCATAAAATAAGGGGGTTGGAAGTTTGTATGGGGTTTCCCATAAGTATATAGGTATAATAAAAACTTAATTTCTGAAATTTGGTATATAAGCTAGTATTAGCACACAACCAACAAAAAAAATCCAAAAGTTGGAAATTTAACCCCCAACCCCTTAAAATAGGGGATGGAAGTTAGTATGAAATTACCGCAAATATTGATGCTAGAGGTCTCAAAATTGATATAGGGACTCTTTGTAATAAACTACAAATAAGGAAAAAAATAAACTAGGTGAACCAAGGAGGGTTCCCTCATTTAAATGATAGAGGGGGGATACTTGATTCGGACAAATATCCACCTTGCAATGATATTCAAGAAATACACCAAAGAAAAGGAAATTAACCAAATAAAAATATAGTCGTAAACAACTTACAAAAAGAAGTGAAATCCCAGCAAAAACATTTTCATGTAAAATGTTGCCAAGACGAGAACATGTGGCTCACACTATCAAAAAGTTATCAGATCTCATGTAGAGCAAGACTTCTAACTCTACACGCCCTAACTCTATAAATCCTAACTTTATAAACTCTACACTTTAGTCAAAATATATTATGTCTTGGCTGTTTCGTTACTGTCACATGGGTGTAAAGTAAAAATATTATTCACTGACTTTTTACTTTTCTGATATACAATACCTAGTTTCTGTAGTAACGATTATTTATTAGATAGGTATTGAGTCTCCTCAGAAACTGCACTTAGGTTTTACTAACTGCATTGGTTTCAAATACTTCATCACACTTTGCAAAAGTGTGTTCCTTTGCTTTAGAGGATATTTTTAATAAACGGAAGTTTTTTCCCATAACAATGGTGATACCATTTAATTTTAATGTGAAATTTCTTGAATTTTGCATGGTCCATTATGCCACTTGCAAAACTCTATTAGAAAAGTACTGAACAGTGAATAAATTCTTCACTTTACGCCCATGTGACGGTACCGAAACAGCCAAGACATAATATATTTTGACTAAAGTGTAGAGTTTATAAAGTTAGGATTTATAGAGTTAGGGCGTGTAGAGTTAGAAGTCTTGCTCTACATGAGATCTGATAACTTTTTGATAGTGTGAGCCACATGTTCTCGTCTTGGCAACATTTTACATGAAAATGTTTTTGCTGGGATACCAAAACCCATCCAAAAACAGATTTAGTACGAGGCAATGATTGGCACCATTGTTTTGCGTATCTGATTTATTGGGACACAGATTAAATGCTTTCGATTTTTGTTTACTTTTTTTTACTGTTTTCACTCTGAAAAAAAAATGAATTGGTGCACAGAGTCTACTGTTATTTAGGTACCTACACTACTTTTGGTATAAAATTAGTAAATGTGAAAGATTGGATGTTTCTTTTGCGTGAAATAAGTAAGTCACGGCAATAGCTTTTAATATAGGTACCTACCTAGGACAAAATTATTTGAGATGAATCACAGATTATATACCTATTTTAAATTTTGTGGTAGGTATAACTATAAGCACTTTGAGTTCACCCTTTATTTCAAGATTTGGAACTTAATATTATCGTAGTAGTTTAGTAATATTATATATTCGTTGGTAGTACGGAACCCTCAGTGCGCAAGTCCGACTCGCACTTGACCAATTTTTTATTATTATTTATAATTTATTGTCTATGGTAACTGGCCTTCAGCCTGGGCCTGCTCAACTGTGCTCAACTCAATAACGATTTAAAAAACGCGGGAACCTACCTACATACTGTAATAAAATTACTGTAGGTAGGTATACTTAATTAAAACTAAAATACAAAAGTTATAATGGATCATTCTTATGATTTAGAATCTTTGGATATGGCGATTCACACCATTGAGGCGAATGTGGAGGAATTGAATGAAATTGTTACGAACTTGAATACAATGAGAGGTAAAAAAATTACGTTAAAAATAAATTAGTAGGTAGGCTAACCTATAGTTGCAAATATTACTGTTAAGTAGGTACATAATGCATAGGTACCTATAGCTTTACATCTATTAATTAAATCTATGATAATAATCCGAAATCAGTTAAAAAGATGATTAGTAAATCTTGTTTTTAAGAACGTTCCATTTCTTTATGATTCGTAGGGTTTTTATATTCTTCTATTTTTTATTTGCAGTGGAAGTAGCGTTCCTGCAGTTTGACCTGACGGCTACGATCGATGTCCACACGTGGGAAAATATTTCCGAGCTATTGGGACTCGGAACTAGAACGAACTACTTGGAGGACAAGAAATAAAATGATAATTTCCTAATGTGTGTTAAAACTAATAAACCGTATAACAGCACCTAATAAATAAAATTATTTTCACATCAGTCTTATTGTTTTATTATTTCTTGCTTTTTGGGTCTTGTAGTATGTACTTCAATGCAAATAATGTAATAATGATTATTTATGTGTTTGTCTATGTGTCTTTCCGTCCGCGTTGAATCCGTTCTTTTTCGCAGGAACGTTTATATAAGTAGGTACCTATCAAGTTTATAATTCACTCTAATATAGGTCATAAATGTGTAAATAATTTCATCATTAAGTCAATCCTTTATCGTTATTTTTACGATTCAAAAACACATGGGTTACTTTCACAGTAGGTATCAAGAGGACGGAAAAAATATACCCAGGATAAGTATTTGCAACACACTAGTGGCTCTAATTTTACCGCAATTAGGCACGTCATAATGATTAATGACACCTTAAATCGAAAACTGTGACTTTTTCATTACTATTAATCACTAGTGAGTTAGACAGTTCTTTTTTTAATTTTATCTACTAAATAAAATTATTTTTAGTATTACCTACCTATTTATAAAAAAAAAACGTTATAAAAAACGTTATAAAGGTTTTATTAAGTCAGCTCAGAATAAATTCGTCTATTTTCGAGTCAGTTTTTATCTGTATTATTTTTATCGCTGGCAACACTGCGCTGTAAGTAGGTCGTCATGTGGACCGCGGGAGCCGGGAACAATCCCGATGGTATCTCTCCTTTGTACAGAGATGCTATCTTCGTAAGAGGTTTTTGGGATTTTGGCACCATTAAAATACTGTGTTTCCACGATGGACCCGCTGGCGGCAGTACGGGATTCACTTTCATATTCACCTAGCTCGCTTCCACCAGGTTCATAAGTAAGGGTTCTATCAAATTGAGTATCAAGGACAAAGTTTCTTGAAAGAAAACAAAGCCATTTTCGGTTTCTCACGAATCACGAGTGAATTGGAAATCATTTTGATAAAAACAAGTGTATACCGAGTATCCTATTAGTTCTTCTTGATTCTTTCCTAAATTAAGAATTTTTACTTTCATAAAATAAGTAGGTATATTTTTTTTTTTTTTTTTTCACGAAAGTCCCTTAATGGTACTTTAGTTTTGCTACGATCTAGCCTAAAAGCTAATTAGTAACTTAATTTTAACTTAAACTTATATTAAAACCTATATCTAAGAATCTGTCCATTGACTTATCTTAGTCTCTATTGCAGTATTGAAGGCACTTTGTTCTTGTGACCTTGATGATGCACTAGCACTAGCACTAAGCACAGCACTTCACTTTCACGCACACTTACACTAACTCAAAAGGCTTAGTCCTTTTGAGTCTTCTTATAAGGTCCGTAGTGTCGAGGAGCTGGATTGCCTCCACGTTCACGTGATGATGCAGCCGATGTTCATGTGCTGCAGCGTATCTTTGTATGATGATATCTACGAAGTCCATTCGAAGAACGAAGTAGGTATATGAAAAATAAATATTTCCATTGGAATTTTTAAAGAACCTATTACCGTTGTATCTCCTCAATATTAAACTACCGGGCTGCTGGCTGGAATAGATTGAACCAGACGCGGCGCATTATAAAAACGTCTGGAGCCGCATGCTGAGAGCCGGATTCCGAAGAAGCGCCGGTCATCGAGTGGATTCGATTCGATTTTACTTTTCTCAAATCGGAAAAATTCCGTCGCCTAGCTTCATAAAATAGCGAGGGTTACAGTGTACACGGGTTTGGATAAAGTCGGATATATTCCCGCAGGCTGAGCCAAGTGACAAATAGCGTTGAATCACAACGAATAGAAATGGAACAAATTGTCTATGTATATGCAAAAATATATTATGTATGCGATCTAACGCTAAATTAAAAAAATAACGTTTCTCTCACGAACGTTGCTAAATGGTAGTCAAGATACAATTTTCATTGCTGTGGTGAATTCAATCCTCATTGTGTATAACGAAGGATCCAATAAAGATCACAGGAACAGAGATAAAAAAGTATCATTAGTGTTATGCTAACTACGACTAGAGGACTTCTGTCATCAGCAAACTGTTTAGGCCGTTTGTCCATATAACCGACATTCGACATTCAATCGCGGCATTCTGATATAGAAGATGTCGAATATAATACCTCTGAACGTGTCCACAACGACCGATATCATCTTTATTTCGCTCGTATATAGTAAACTTATCGGTGCGATATCGGACTAAGTAGGTACGGTGGAAAAACTTGCATCAAGATCGCTTACCGACAACCGATAACCGAAACGTCAGTTGTTGGTTACAGCATGGACAAACAGCCTAACTCTTATTCGAAAAAAGCAATCCGTCTTATTGCATATTGATGGCGACCCCACAAAAGACGCGAGCGCCGTCTGCCGACCGTTCCCAATACTACAAAGCGCTTCGGAGCGAATAATTTACGAACCCCGGACAAAATTAACTGTACTCCCCCCTAAGCTTTGGTGCCTCGCCATACGGGGGGTTTTCCCGCACAGTGTTTAAAGAGTTTGCAAATATCGAGCAGGGAACACCGCATTGGAAACGCTTTTAGTCACCTCTGACATGTTTATTAGGTTGTTTTAGGTATTGCTCGAGAGGATCACACAATCCTTTGGTTGATTCCCAGTTCAGTCTGTCGTAATCAATGACGAAGTACGCTATGCTAAGAGGACGAGAAATATGTGACGTATTGTAGAAGCCAAAAATTTCTTAAATATGGCGTCGTTATCGCCCACAACAGTACGGTACTTATCGCAGCCAGCTATTGATAAAACATATTAAAGGATCAGCTGACGTCAAGCATCCATTTATAGGCTCCGCCCAGAAGCCGGATTTTTAATTTGTGATTGTTTTCGGTTGGTTCAATATCAAAGAACTGGGAATAATGAAAATGATATGAGGTTAGCATTCATCACAATTAGGGTTGCTAAATTTTATTTTCTAAAAAAATAATATTTTATTTTGTATTGAAAATATAATAAAATAATTGGGATTTCTTATCTTCACGTACCTGCGGGCACACTATACGAATTACCCCCACACCTTGTAGGTATATTGGGTGGCTGCATTGAGCGCGAGCCTATTAGTTATATTAGCTGTTATCGCTATCAGCAAACAGAAACACCTCGCGGCCCGTGACAGCTGCCGTCACCCGTGACGGAGGTCGATCCGAAGCAGATAGATCACGAACTCTATCCATTTGTTTGTTTGTTTGTCAGTCACCGCGTAATTGCGCCGGCGGACGAGCGGGGAATTTATTATGTGGCCACTAATAAACGCATTTTGATATTGGCTTACTCCATTAGTCCTATGCATGTAGATTGTACACATATAGATTCAAGTCTGGATACGCCCTAAGCCTAAATTGCGCACATCTACAACGTCCACAAACTTTCTACTATAGGACTGCAAGACGCCGAGAGGGGTGGCATCCTTATGTGGTTGACATCCAACAAACTCGCACGAAACGTTTTTCTTCCACGTTTCTGATACGAACCGCTAATGGGACGCCCTTCCAGCCTCCGTGTTTCCAGCCAAGTATAATCTGGGTGCCTTCAAGAGAAGAGTGAATAGGCATTTTCTAGGCAAGCGCGCTCCAACCTAGACTTCATCATTGCTTTCCATCAGGCATGATTGTCGTCAAGCGCAAGCCTATTTACAATTAAAAAAAAATATGCTGAGTGAGTGCTCTCAACATGCTGTAGATTGTGTGACAGAGACGCAAATGCAAATTTCGTTTAAGAGTAAATGAAACCTAGCTATATCACCGTAACTTATCACGCTGTGTGTGTAAGATAACAACGTGTCGCACACAAGACAAAAACATGGACTTTGGAGGTTTAAGGGCTCATCTAGTACTGTATACGTTTTGTAGAAGCACAAGAGCATGCTAGTTTCGAGCAACTAGCATGCGTAAGTCTTTCCCTTTTTAACCGACTTAAAAAAAAAGGAGGTTCTCAATTCGTCGGAATCTTTTTTTTATAGCTTAGTAAAGTCCCATTCAACATGAGGATGTCACTTCTCTCGGCTCGGCTCCGTGATAGGAAGGTGAAGGAGGTAGGTACTATAGGTTGTGGACTTCCTGAGCACATTCTCCTAAAGTCGTCTGAAGTCTTGTGAGTGCGGCCGCCATGTTTAAAATGTGGGAGAGCATTATTTATTGCCTGCTGAGGGCTGTCGGCCGAGCAGGAGCAGTAATGTGAACAGCTTTAGATAGCGCAAATGACGCGAAGTGCGCGGGGCGGGCTGAGTGACGCCTCAGCCCGCCCCGCGCACTGTAATACATCTTACAGTCCGACAAGGCTCTTTTGGCACTTGAAGGAGGGCGCTGTTGTAAAACAAAGGCAGCCATAAAATAAAATCTACTCAATTTGACTTCAATTTTAGTTTAAAATAGTTAATAGTAAGCAAAAACAACATAACATACAATAGTGATATACTGACAGAGCGAACTATCAAACAGTAACACAAGATAGCAGCGTTAGTTCAGACTTGCGCCACGCGCTAAAATAGCCTTGTCGCACTGTACTTGCGTTGTTAAGATAAACGGCTTCCTTCTAAACCGACTTCAGAAAACGAGGTTATCACTTCGACACGTATATAGGTATGTAATTTTTGGGACTGCAAAAAATAGTTGCAATCAATTTGGGTTTTCAAATATCGAAACTTGCAATTTTTAAATTGGCTCAGGTCTAGTCTGTGACAGGCTTTGGCGGTGGCTGATTACCACCTGGTATGACTTACCGTTAGAGGATAACCCTCCATTATCTATGGCCCAATCAACCTCGCGGTTATAGGGCCGAAAAACGTGAGGGCACCCGTTCGGTTCGGTCTCTTGACGTATTCCCGGGGCGCCTTCTTGACCCCCTACAAGTTGTTTTCTCTCGCTTCTTTTCCCTATGACGATACAAGTAAGGACTCGCCTCGTGCCATCGCTGTATGCAGCAGAGATCGGCTGTCTGGCCACTCCAAGCCGCTACGCCTCTTATGCTACGCGCAGCTCTAGAGGAGAAAAGAAACAACAGGATGGGATGTTTTGAGCCCATCATGCTTCCGTGTTTTGGCTTAACAGCAGACACACAGAAACATTGGAGTCGGAGGAAATTTAGCCAGTAAGAGTCCGGTACGACTGATAACGTGTCCATGAGGATTTCCCCTGCGAAGGAAAAAATGACGCACCGCTAAAACGTTCGAGCATTCGAGTACTATTCTGTGGAACAAAAAGATAACTTATCTCTTCTTAGTTGGAACGAGAACATCCTGCCTGAAGAAGACACTAGGTAGGTATCATAAAGATAAACCAATAGGTTCAGATCTCCGACACACTCATTACGGATATCTCGCTCTTAAAGTCTCAATTAGACTTCCTCCGCAGGAAACCATTATTTTCCCAAAGCATGTAAAGTACACTCGCGCGTGAAAACATTAGTCTTAAATCAGCATTTTTATTTGCGTTATAATGCAGTTAGGCGCGAAGTTAGCGCGTAAATCGTGCGCCTTACAATGAAACTTTTACTGCGATATTGTTCTTTATGTTTGTATGCGCAAAACGTTGATATACGAAACTCGGAATACCTACACCTGCGAGGTATCTAACTCGTACTTTCATAAGATATATTATGAGGATTCGGCCTAGGTACTACTTTCCATCAAAGTAATATAAGTACCCAGCAAAAACATTTTCATGTAAAATGTTGCCAAGACGAGAACATGTGGCTCACACTATCAAAAAGTTATCAGATCTCATGTAGAGCAAGACTTCTAACTCTACACGCCCTAACTCTATAAATCCTAACTTTATAAACTCTACACTTTAGTCAAAATATATTATGTCTTGGCTGTTTCGGTACCGTCACATCGGCGTAAAGTGAAGAATTTATTCACTGTTCAGTACTTTTCTAATAGAGTTTTGCAAGTGGCATAATGGACCATGCAAAATTCAAGAAATTTCACATTAAAATCAAATGGTTTCACCATTGTTATGGGAAAAAACTTCCATTTATTAAAAATATCCTCTAAAGCAAAGGAACACGCTTTTGCAAAGTGTTATGAAGAATTTGAAACCAATGCAGTTAGTAAAACCTAAGTGCAGTTTCTGAGGAGACTCAATACCTATCTAATAAATAATCGTTACTACAGAAACTAGGTATTGTATATCAGAAAAGTACAAAGTCAGTGAATAATATTTTTACTTTACACCCATGTGACAGTAACGAAACAGCCAAGACATAATATATTTTGACTAAAGTGTAGAGTTTATAAAGTTAGGATTTATAGAGTTAGGGCGTGTAGAGTTAGAAGTCTTGCTCTACATGAGATCTGATAACTTTTTGATAGTGTGAGCCACATGTTCTCGTCTTGGCAACATTTTACATGAAAATGTTTTTGCTGGGATTTCACTTCTTTTTGTAAGTTGTTTACGAAATTTGTGTAGAATTGCTCTATTACTCGTTTCAATAATTTTGCAGTAAGTAGGTACATAATCAGACATAGAGCAAGACAATACAAGACAAGACAAGCACAAGACAAAACTATCAATCGATTTACATGTGACGTAAACCGCATCCGCGAAAAGGACTTTAACGGGGTCTTTTCCCTGTTTCTAGCAATTTCTCTTCTTTTCCAAACCGGTTTAAATCATGAATAAGTATATTTTTGCATCGAAAAAAATATATGTTGTAGATACATTCTCTATCTAGTACTCAAAGTTAAAATAAATGCTTAAAGCTAAACTTTTCTCGATCATAAAAAAAAATGAAAAAATATCGATTTTGACTATTTATTCCACTTTGTGGCTAAAGTTTTTAACTAAATTTAAAAATATATATATGAAAATAAAGCTGAGTGAATTTATCAGCGGTTCATGTAAAAAAAAAAATTTTTTTTAATCAAGCATAGCTCAAGCCTGTTTTCCAACGAATACGGTCACGCGCATCCTCTAGCGGGGGTGCGCCAGTCGTCCGACGGACTCTATCGAGGTAGGACGTACGCTAGTTTTGCCAGGCCACGCTGTCCCGCGGTTAAATTTTCAACTTTATATTTTTTTTTTGAAAAATATTATTTTGTAGTAACTAAAATTTATAATTAGCTGTAAGTTAATAAGCATAGTACCTACTTACTTTTAAATAGTTCTTCGTACAGGGGTCTGATTGCCCAAGAAAATGTATTCAACGTTATCGTAATCGTTTGCTAATTCTGCCCACCTATTGGCTGACGTAAATCAGGGAACCAATCAGCGGGCAGAGTTTCTAAATGATTACGATAACGATGAATACGTTACAAGGGGCAGATTTTAGCTTTTTTAATATTATCTCGATTAGAATATACTAATATTTGGATTAGATTTGTTTACAATAGCCATAAATAAATTTTGAACAAGAAAAATAATAATTATTATTATAGGTTTATTTGTAGTAGTAACAATGTGAACACAGTTTAACAACACACAGTAAGGCGAAGTAGTTGCTGTTTGTGGCTTTAGTGAGACTTGAGCCTCGATACTTATAAACTTCATCAAGTCCATTTCATAACGTTGACGTAAGACAGGTAATCAACTAATCAACCGAGTTATAAACCCATTCATGGTTTTTCACCTGGGTTCTCTAGTTCCCCATCTCTAAACAGGTTTTATTTAGATACATTTTGTAATCCAATGGACAAACCTGATAATTACACATCTATTTATTTATATGGAAAACCTTTTTAAAGAAACTACGAAATAATATTAAAGGATAAGCGTATTTGCTAAGGGATCACACTGTTAATATTATCAATTAGTTATTAGATATTTCATAGCTATTTCACCTAACATTGTATGGGAAGCATCGGCGGATCCAGGGGGGTGGTTTTGTCATGGGGGGTCATATAATATTTAATTGATTTATGGTTGATTCTATTTTATATTTTAGTATCAAACGCATTATTAGGTAACGAAAATATTGAAAATTTGAATTTCACCTCGCCACCGCGACCTTTTAACTGTTGAGCTCCTGATTTCCCAGGAAATTTCCTGATTTATCAACAATTCTCCTTATTTACTGATTTTATTAATTAATATCAAGTTATATTTGTATCTAAGTGTCCTCCACGGCGGATTTTCACGAAATGACCTTGATTGCACGGACGTATACAAGGTCATTTTAGGTCGCCAATTTGAGCTCGCTTCACTCGCATATCTAGTTATCAAGATATGTATGCCCCCAGAACCTTTATTATGTTGTGACTTTTTCAGTAAAAAAAAAAACAGAAAATTTCGTGCTCGCTTCGCTCGCATATCCAGTTATTAGAATAAAGTTCGTGTTCGCCTCATTCAGGACTATTTGCAATTTCAAGACGTTATTCCGCCTAAAAATTATTATATTATTTAAATTAAAGACTAAAGATGGACCACACTATTAAAAGAAGTAAAAAAACCTAAAAAATTTGAGCTCGCTTCGCTCGCATATCTGGTTATCAAAATATATATAAAGTTCGCGTTCACTTCATTCGGGCATATTGCGATTTTAAGAAGTTATATGTCGTCTAAAAATGATTATATTATTTTTATTAAAGATGGATCTCACTGTCAAACCATGTTAAATTCAAGACTGTAATAAATAGTGATTTATCCTGCGAAATAGTAAAAAAATTGAGCTCGCTTCACTCGCTTATCCAGTTGTCAGGATACATAAAGTTTGTGTTCGCTTCATTCAGGACTATTTGCAATTTCAAGACGTTATTTCACCGAAAAATTATTACATTAATTAAATTAAAGATTAAAGGTGGATCACATAATAAAACAAAATAAAAAACGTAAAAGATTTGAGCTCCCTTCGCTCGCATATCCAGTTACCTAAATATATAATAATTATAAAGTTCGCGTTCAATTCATTCGGGCATATTTGTAATTTTAAGACGTTACTACGCCTAAAAATGATTATATTATTTTTATTAAAGGCGTATCTCACTGTCAAGCCATGTTAAGTTCAAGACTGGAATAAATAGTGATTTATCCTGCAAAATCGTAAAAATTTTGAGCTCGCTTCGCTCGCGTTCATTCTAACCTGTTACGAAAAATCTAATCGTGGCTAAGAGCTATAATAGTTAAAAACATCTTAACCATACTGGTTAAGACGTCACCACGTCCGAAAAATGCACCCATTGAAGTAGATGAAGTTATAATGCGTTTCGGAAATAATTTATACAAGTACAACGTGATTTGTGAGTCTGTACTCGTATATAAGTAACGTGTTTACAAGTATCAATTTCAATGTCTTAAAAACTTAAAAGCGCTAAATAATACGTAGACATAACTATATAAGTATGTATAATTTGTTATATTGAAATTGTAAACAACATCCGTCAACTTAAACTAAGTCCTACTGTATGTAATTATGCCGTGTTCCGGGACAGCGGATGGGGTCACTGCGCTCAAGCGGCGCTCGATGTCCATTTACTTTCGTACGCGAGAATTTTGGGGGGCGGGAGGTAGCCCGCAAATACCTATAGTTCCGGGAAAACCTAGCCTTAAGTTCATCGTATATACATTCTGTAAAATGAGAACTTACAGCGCGAGTTAACTCCGTACAGCGCCATCTGTCGAACGGTAGAGGAATGCGCACGGGCTCAAGCAAACAAAATTAAACACTACCGGGGAAGTGATCTTTCCCGCGCCTACTCCCGGGTAAGGAGGCTAAGCCTCGAGGCCCGTACCCCTGTTTGGCTAAGGCCCAACAGAGAAGACCACTGCCTGCCTACAAAATTAAAGCAATAATTAGCATAAATTAATGAAGTCTAAAAGGAAAACTATCACGGTTAAGTAACGAGTTAACGAGTATTGGCCTTAACTTATAAAATATACACTTGAAAATAGTAAGAATTTCGTTATAATTCCATGGAAAATATTTATCAAATACAAGATGCATACCTACAGTGTCTATTATTTATACTTTATAATGTATGACTGCGCGTGGCCCTTTTTTTATAGTTCTACTCGTATATTAAAATGCTAAAAATGCAAACTTTATGTTGAGACTTCCTCCGTCCGTCCGTCCGTCCGTCTATCACAAACAATAGAATATTTCAGCAACTACCTACCTACTTACGCTATCTACATGGAAATAGATGTCGGCGTTAATGGCCCAAGGTCATTGCAAAATCACCCGGAGCAATATTTCAAGAACAAAATTCCCAGCTCTGAACTTGCAAGTCTTTCTATACGGGCATGGGCATTGGGCATAATTAATATCATTTTTGAAAATACCTACTCGCTTGCGCTAAGTCACTGGACGATTTTTTTAATAATCCACACGTGCGTTTCCACAGGGTCGTCACTGGACGATACTTTTAAGTTTTGTCCGAGTGCAGTCTGCTATTTAAATGAGAGAACTTAGTACCTGCCTACTTGGTTCTTGTAGTTCTACGTAGGTAGGTATGTAACGAAATTTTTGAACGTGATTTTAACCCACTTTTAAGCATCGGATTAAATTAAATGCGTGCGTTTGGGCACTAAGCAGGTATTTGAGCGCTATATAACGCTATTCAAAATCAGATTTGACGCTTGGCACGTTCGACAGCTCACGCTGGGCACTGGGCACTCGGCTCAATGTGGGTTTTTGTCACTGAGCACTGGATCATGGTCACTCGACGTGCAGTGAAACTCGGCTCGTTAAACATGAAATGCTTGGAACTTGGGCTTGAAACGTGTAATATTACTGGGCACGTGGCACTGGGCACTTGGACGCTTGGCCGCTTGGGCACTGGAATCAGTGGAAAAATTTACGTGTTTTCCATGTTTACTAGCATTACTAGGAGATATCTAACATGAAATTAAGTTTTTATTATACCTATATACTTATGGGAAACCCCATATGAACTTCCAACCCCCTAATTTTATGGATGTGGGGTGATTAACTAAAAATCCTGAAACACGTATTTAATTGTTTATTACAAAGAGTCCCTATATCAATTTTGAGACCTCTAGCATCAATATTTACGGTAATTTCATACAAACTTCCATCCCCTATTTTAAGGGGTTGGGGGGTTAAATTTCCAACTTTTGGAATTTTTTTGTTGGTTGTGTGCTAATACTAGCTTATATACCAAATTTCAGAAATTAAGTTTTTATTATACTTATATACTTATGGGAAACCCCATACGAACTTCCAACCCCCTAATTTTATGGATGTGGGGTGATTAACTAAGAACCCTGAAACACGTACATTTAATTGTTTATTACAAAGAGTTCCTATATCAATTTTGAGACCTCTAGCATCAATATTTGCGGTAATTTCATACAAACTTCCATCCCCTATTTTAAGGGGTTGGGGGGTTAAATTTCCAACTTTTGGATTTTTTTTGTTGGTTGTGTGCTAATACTAGCTTATACACCAAATTTCAGAAATTAAGTTTTTATTATACCTATATACTTATGGGAAACCCCATACGAACTTCCAACCCCCTAATTTTATGGATGTTATTTTATTATTATTATTATTTATTAAACTCAGCACAAAAGACAAGATACAATAAAATGTGTGAAAGGTGCAAACATAAACTCTTGTGAGTTTTTCCGTGCACCCAGCCGTTGACATAATTAGTTAGCACTCACAATACCTACGCAACACACAAGAAAACAATTCATAGCATACATAAAATATTCTTTACAAGTGATGTGGGGTGATTAACTAAAAATCCTGAAACACGTATTTAATTGTTTATTACAAAGAGTCCCTATATCAATTTTGAGACCTCTAGCATCAATATTTACGGTAATTTCATACAAACTTCCATCCCCTATTTTAAGGGGTTGGGGGGTTAAATTTCCAACTTTTGGAATATTTTTGTTGGTTGTGTGCTAATACTAGCTTATATACCAAATTTCAGAAATTAAGTTTTTATTATACCTATATACTTATGGGAAACCCCATACGATCTTCCAACCCCCTAATTTTATGGATGTGGGGTGATTAACTAAAAATCCTGAAACACGTATTTAATTGTTTATTACAAAGAGTCCCTATATCAATTTTGAGACCTCTAGCATCAATATTTGCGGTAATTTCATACAAACTTCCATCCCCTATTTTAAGGGGTTGGGGGGTTAAATTTCCAACTTTTGGAATTTTTTTGTTGGTTGTGTGCTAACACTAGCTTATATACCAAATTTCAGCTTTCTAGGTCTTCAGGAAGTACCTAGGAATTTTGATGATCATCAGTGAGTCAGTCAGTCAGTCAGTGACGAAATTTGGGTTTTTTAGACGTCAATAAAATCTAAAGTATAAGACCTATAAAATTGAAACTTTATAGGTTTAATAAGTTCACTGGCGACATCATTTTCCGAGAATTTTGATTATCTGAAATAATTCAGGCCTAAGTTATAAGGGTTTAAAAATACGGCGAAACACTTCGAGAAAAGATAGGTAGTGCCCTCGCGCTTCGAAAAAAAAAAAAAAAAAAAATACTTACGTTATTACAAAGTTAACTCTATAGCGCATCACTTTTTGTTTTTAGTATAGAGGAACTATAGGAAACATATAATATTGATAAATACATCAAATAGGGTTCTTGTAAAGATTGCTTTAAGCATATCTCATACCGAAATTTTATCCCATTTTTTAAAAGTTTACATTTCGTACCGTTTCAGTTTTTGATATACGATTATTAGTATTACAATAAAAATATTACCTCAAGGTATACGTCCTGCATGATTGCAATAAAAAATAATGTGTTAAATATAAGAATTAGTAGGTATTTATAGTATTAACATTGTAAAATACAATCTACACAATACAAAAAAAATATATAAAAATATATTTTTTATAATAATAATAATGTTAGAGCATGCAAAATTAAAATTTGTGTAAATATGATTATTAATAATATTATATAAGTAAGTAAATAAATAAACCAAAAATAACACAGTAAATCTGTAATAACGCTGCAAATTAAGGGAAAAGACAAATATTTTGAACAGTTCATTGAAAAAGACAAATGTTCGAAAAAATATTATTTAGAAAAAGCAAAACCGAAAATGATGACATTTCTCTATCACACTTCGCTATGGTTGCTCAACATCATCAGGAACGGCAACACTGATTATCTTTTATTTCAATCTGTCATTCTATTTCCTTCTCACTCTCACAGTAAGGTAAGTAGGTGCAAGCCTCGTGCAAGCAAGATATGGATATACTTCCAGTACTATCTTTTTCTGTACGGTATTCTAATTTCTACTCGGTTGGAACCTATCGTGTAGAAAGTCTACAAAAAATCTACTTGTCTCTCTCATCGGCTCAAGCTAGGTTACTAAGTACCGACAGTCGACTGATATTTTTTAAAAGTGCATATATATTTTTTATCAATGTATCTAGTGACAGCTGAGCAACCGATAGCCGTGCCTGACCTGCGCAGTGCATCAGCGAGTGCACGGCGTGCGGCGGCGGCGGCGGCCGCTCCATGTCGCGCGCCTCGCGCTCCGCCCGCGCGCCATCTTGATATACACGACCACAGTTCAAATGGCGGCACTCAATACGAGTAATATTAGACTGCAGAAGCAAGGGTTTTTGGACTTTGCTTCTTAGAAATCAGTTAATTGTAAACATCTGCGGTATAGAATTTTCTGGGGCGTAAAATACCCCGTTATAAAATATTAAATTTACTAAGGCAGGACATGTTCTCACAATATAATTTTGTTACGACTGCCTCAATCATTTTATAGGATTTTTGTGATCGAAAATACATCAAGGGAAAAATTTAACCATGATCTACTTAATACCAATACTTTGTATATCTCTTTTTGGAAATCATATAAGTATGTCATCTGTCAAAAAGGGGCATAGAACAGCATTACAATGTTCATCGAAATGGGGGTAAAATACTTGGTAACCTTGGCAATATAAAACACATTCTCTGATCTGTGGTGGTAACAATCTGTCAATTTTCTGATGACAGGCAGAAAACGAAAATCTCTACAACGTTTGTTGAACAACGTAATAGAACGCCTGTAAGTACTCTTTTAAGAAAGCAGTCAAGTTAACTTACTAGTATCATGGTAGAGCCCGTTGTGCAGCTTGGCGGGTGAGTCGGTGGCCAGCTGCGACGCGGTGACGGAGCGGGTCTGCAGCGTACCGGTACGCGCGCCGGGCGAGCCCTGCACGCCCCCGCCCACTGCCGGCTGGAAAGATCGACATATTGCGATTTGAGTGCCGACGTTACCTGGCTCCATCAATTAGTTCATACATATGAAGTTTTCGGATTGTTATATTGCAAGATTCGACCCAAAGGCCATAGCAGTCCATGACTTGCTTTTGCTTGAGCAAAAGGAGGGAAAATTTCAATTTTTTTAAAAACCTTGACCCGCTAACTGAAGATGTGCTCAAGATATTATTACCACAATGAAAAGAACGACGTATAATGGGCCAGTTAGTTGTATATAAAAGGACTTACCTCATCCAGGAGTCTGCGCAGTCTTTGCAGCTGTGCCTCCAGCTGCCGGTTGTGCTCCTCCAGGATCTGCATGCGCGCTTCCAGGCGACCCTTGTGCTGCCGCAGCAGGCGGGCTTCAGCCATCATATCCTGTAAAAAACCAAAGTTTTATAATGAGATCTTCCAGGGGTTTTGCACCAGATGGTGCCACTTTCCAGTGGACTGACTGTGATACAGAATTGGGCATTTTCTTTATTTCTTTCTTATGGGACAACAAACAGTCATGCACTTCAGTTTTGACTTAATAATATAACTTACACTAGTAAAACAATGATCAGTACATGACCCACCATGCACAGGCAATCCGAAAAGTAGGCACATGGTGAGAGCAAGAGGAAGTATCTATTTGAGGTAGCTTGTGAACCAACCACTCAACTTGCAAAAAAACGTCTGCGTCATCCTAAGCAGAGGTGAGCTAATTTTGCAACCACAACGACTTAAAATAGGTTAAGGTTCAGAGTAACTTTTAAGACAGTTTCCCATAGCTTACCTGATCTACAGGCGGATTCCGGCCGTCGCTATGCGCGTGCTGGTCTTCAGGAGTGGAACCAGGGGTTTGTTTGGCCTTCAGACGCTCGTACTCAGCTTGGAGGCTTGCGTTCTCCTCTTCCAGTTCCCTGGAATTTACATTGTATTCTTTTGAGCAAGGATTGATACTACGGCGATGAAACGCCTTCGCGAATAAAGCACTATTTTAGTCCAAATCATAAAAATAGTTATCCTATACCTTTAAACGAGCAATCCTTGTATATATGTAGGTATATATATATTTCGATGTAATCCGAATCCGAATTTTCATAAAATTTCATGAAATTTAAAACAGGGGGGTTGGGGGGCGATAAATCGATCTAGCTAGGATTCATTTTTAGAAAATGTCGAATTTACCAAAAAAAATATGACCAATGCTGCCATCTATTGGTGGGTAGATATACTACCGAGTAAAGCTCGGTCACCAAGATATTGTACTTTAGAAAAGTCCACGAAGTCTCTCAAGTAAACTGACCTGATCATAGCTTCGAGCTCGTGCCTCTGCTCGCGGTGTATGACGGACACGACGTGCACGGGCGACCGCGGCGCATCCTCGCCCTCGCCTTCCGACGCGCCGTTCAGAGACGCGCAGTACTGCGCTATAAGAGCGTGCTCTTCATCGCTGGAAAATACATGAAATAAGTAGTCAATAAACTGAAAAATATCCTTATCAGACTTTTCTGAAGTAGGAATAAGGTAAATAGATAAAATAATTCCACGAATCAGGCTTCCAAACGTAATGTAGAACCAACATAAGAAACACCCAAGAAGGTTTCGGAGTAATTCAGAAATGCGTCTGGACTGAGCGGAGCACACTCAAAACATGGTAGAAGAATTGTACCAGTGGATCCGCATACTTAAATGGTTGGAAGATCGTTAAAACAAGCCCAAAATGGAAGAATAAGGAAGTCTGCTCTACTTGGCGAATATGTCGGAAATTGGACAAATGGCATATATGCTTCGTCAAAGATGGTAGTTAAGCATCAGATACCTGTCAGGGGTGTCAGCAGCCCTGGCGCCCAGTTCAACCTGCGCCAGACGCGACGCGTACAGCTCGAGGCGCGAGTGCATGTCGTCAGCCCCTGTGCCTGTGCCCGCACCGTGTTGAGGCGAAGGCGCCGGGGATTCCAGCGCATCACCTGGACATAAAATTCAATGTTTTACTCTCTTTTAATATTGGCAACGTATGGCATGGCTAATATTCTCCTTAATTAAAAGATTAAACCTATGGTAAGTATAGGGTTCGACGTAATTTTAGGGAGTGTTGATCCAACTACCAGTTATCGAATTTTAGACCAGCTGAAAGCTGTCTTTGGATTCTTGAAGCCCGACGCTATATTCGATACAAAGTTTTTTATGCCGATTGCGGCTAAAGAAATCAGCTATTGCCAGAAATAATGTTTAAGTTTAATTCACCTGCTGCGCCCCACTTTGGAGGATTATGGGAGACAAATATTAAAGGCTGGTAATTTAAATTTTCACTGGCGATAAGTTCTGATATTAATGGAGGAACTCTCTTGCAACATGTACAATAAAAAATTAACTATCAACATTATTTTGCACCTTTGAACAATTTATATGTGTGAGAATTTTTTGAGAATCAGATATGATAATAAAATGGTAGGTATGTAACAAGTTAATAACTTACCCTCAAGAACGGTTTGCACTGGTAAGTACCCGACTCGGGGATGCTTCTTAAAGTAACGGGCCGACTTGAACTTGTTGCGCAGAGCTCGCGTGAAGTCGCGCACGTCCTCGCCTGATGTTGTCTGAAATATCAAACACACGTATTAGTGATTAAAGAATAACTGGAAATCGTAAAAAAATAGCTTACTTATAAGATATAGACAGTGTACTTCAGCAAACTTAAGTACACAAGTGCAGCAAAGGGAGCGGTAACGGGAACACTTTTTCTATGTTTTCTAAGACTTACGCAGAATCTAAAAATTCACCCGGCCAAAACCTAAATATTATGTAACATTTTTACCCCAAATAGATCAAGCCAATTCATGGTAAATTGTAATCGTCAAATTTAAGCCCCCTGATTGGTAATCCAGTTTTGTTTTTAAACATTTTCAGTCAATCAGGGAGCCCAATTTATGTTAGATTATTATGATTACGATGGTTTTATTTCGAAACCAAGAACCATTTTTGTTCGTTTGTTTACTACATCTAGCATTCATGATTCAGGTATGATTGATATATGATACTAAATCAGTGATTTCTTAATCAGTAAAATAAACGCATTTTTAGGCAACCGAACACGATATAAGTTCGCTTATATCACTACGCGGAATGAGAAGAGTTTTCCGGTCGGCTATTTTTCGTAAAAAATCTGAATACAACTTACAGCAGTGCAGTACTCTTGCATGGGATGCGTCAGTTTGTGGTTCTTGGCTTTCCGGCCGTTGAAGAAGCACTTCTGACACATGTCGAAGTTGAAGCACTTTAGGCAGCGGTACCTGGAAATTTCATTTATTGCTTAGTACAACTGGCGGCAAGAATTCTGGCTTTCTTTATGGGTTATTTTTCAAACACTTCCTTGAAGTCTTTAATAAGTCTGTAATCTCAATGCCGATTGAATTTAGATTATCAAGCTATTACTGTTAATAATTGCCATCCGAAGTTCAGGATTTTTACAGCAGATTAACAAAAAGACACAAAAACATTCTCGTATTGGCCGTTGCTTGGCTATAGAAAATATCCCGAATTTTTTACAGCAATACTTCTAAGTAAAGATGCTCTGTTCATTTTCACAGAGACCGTTGTGAATGTAAATTTTTGGATGCGTTGAACTTAGGACTAAACCATTTTTGACAACCAGATATGAATTTTCACCCTATGGTTGTGTGGACGTAATGCCTCTGAATGGTATCATCTTACTTTTGTTGTTATGTTTGAGTATTGTTGGTTGAAAAAAAAAACTAAAGTTACCCATCTACACTTATTATTACTAGGCTATATTGTCAGCAAGATTAAATGTTTATTGTTCATAGCTCACCTAAACCCAACAATGGGATACTCCTTGCATATATTGCACTTGGCCTGATGCTTCGCACTCTCTGCGGCAGCTAGTCTGTGCAACACCGGAAGCCAGACCATAGACTGTGGCTCCTTCTGCAGCCATTGCAAGAAGTGGAATGCCTCGATGAACTGCAGCTGACCGTCTGCGTCTCTTTCTAACGTCTTCTCTTTGGTATCTTCTTTTTCTTTCTCTTTTTCTCCTGCGCACGAATAATAATAACGTAAAATGTTAGTGAACGAACACTTGATAACAATTTGCTTCAGTATTTTTAAAATCTGGAAAGTTTGGTCACTGCAAGGTTCATTGCACGCATGGGTCAGCTGATGTACGCAACTTAGAGTACGCGGTCAGTGAACTCGTGCGGTCCTTACCGCGAGTAATGTGACTAAGGACCGTTAATTAGTTATAATTAACCTCTTCTATCTTATTTAGTCGGAAAAGTACCTACGTAAAGACTCTACTAACCTGCTTTTCTATCGAGCGTGCTTCCTCTATTGCCTTCCTTGGTGGCGACGGACGCTTGCTCGAAACAGCTGCGAACGGACGGCTCGATGTTTGAACCACCGAACGCCGCCACTTCGCCCAGTTGCCTTGGAACCTGGAAACGCAAAACCGATGTAATTACTAGCTCAAATGACATGGCCGGATTCTGCCCTCGGAAAAAAATATTCATGGCCATTGACAAACAGTACGTCATATGAAAGTTTATAATTATGTCTCTACAGTCGTTTAATTTTTATGATCAGAAAACAGACGAGAGACATAATATCAGCATAACAACTTGCAACAGAATGCGCTTAAATATTTTTAATAGCAATGATTTCTGTTTGTCGATGACCATGAATATTTTTTTCCAGGGCACAGCTCCATACAAGTTTCGGCCATGTCCTATTAGCACAAGATTTTATAATGCATTCTGTGCCTTGAAACATTCGTTCAATGCTACTCTGTTCTGGAATGATGGCGCTTATATTTCTTTATGGTGTAGTCTTAGCTTTTATGTCTCTTTCTTTGGTGTGACCATACATTTCGTGTATTAGAAAGAGACAAAAAATGAAGGGTACTTACTTGAATGCAGTCATGTAACAAGAGTCCTAGTTTTCTTTGGTCGGCGCGACACGACGGGTCGGCAATTAATCGGAATAAATACCTGAAATAATATAAGTTTGTTGAAAAATAGGCCTCTGTTTATGCAAGGCTTAAAAGTGAAAAATAAATGCATAGTTTTAATTTCCATTTTCTAATTTGAATCTGTGTGTTAAAGAAGAATGACCGCTGGTTTTTCATAACCGCGGAATTTCATTTTGCATACAAAAAAGTACTTTCTTTTTAATGCACATTCCCTATCTTACAGATTTTATTAAGAAGTACAACTTGTTAATTTGCTTTAACATTTAAAAAAATTAGGAGTTCATACGGAAACCATAGCCATTGAATCAGCTTGCTACGCGATTCCATACATCCATGGTAGTCATTATCCTATCGTGGTTTTTCTCTATTTATCGAGTTGTGCATAGATTCTCTATGTCTAGAAGTTATTAGGTTATCTATGTAGAAGCTCTCTATGAGAGAGAAGTATTACTTAGGTTATCATAACATCTTAAGTCAGGGCTGGCTTACCTATATTTCTCTTCCAAATGCCCCTTACATAATAACACTAGGCCGACTTTGAAGCTCAACACACGGATCTGGCCGGTCCTCTGACTGTCGTACACGTTGAGCAACCAGTTGATAGACAGATCCAGACAGAGCGGCACATTCACCAGACTCGGGTTCTCAGCCGCTATCACCTGGAAAAAAGCAACTTTTTCAATCGACTTCAAAAAAAGAGGAAGTTCTCAATGCGTCAAAAACTTTTATATTTTAATTTAAACAGCTTACATTAAAAGTTAGATAAAACTAAAAAATATCTTCCTGTTTAATTATTATTGCACAATTACATACTTAATTTACCTATATTTATTAATCAGTTGATACAATATATCCCAATGCGTGAGCGAGATATCCGCAGTGTGTTTAAATGTTATTTAGATTTTTCTCCGGACTTTCCATTTTTTTACATCTGGTAACCCTAGATAAAACGAGGAAGACGCTTCACTGTTCAGATAAATGCAATAACCTGTATTATACTAGTACGCTGGACTAACTATACAATTGCTAGTTCCTTTTGTGTGCCGATTTGAAGCGCCCCCGTCGCAGGTCCATGGTACTAAAATTGACATTTACCGTAGTCCCTAGTTTTGAATGTCATGTTATTTTAGTTCCATAGACGCTCACGCCAGCTTTCGCAAAAATCAGCACCAAAATGGCGAAAATCAAGCGTCTTTATTTTTGCGTTGACAGTCTGAGGTCAAGCGTACTTGTATAATAGAGGTAAATGTAGTATTTGAAGCAGTTACCTCGTACAAGGAGGTGAGCACGGTGATCATGTCGGGGATGTCGATGAGGCGGTCGTTCTGCGCGCGCAGGCCGTGCGAGTCGAACGCTTCCAGCGCCGCCGGCAGTTGCAGCATATGCACTGCGAATCAAACATATTTCTGAAGAATTTCATTTAAAAAAAAAAACACATTTTTTGTAGAATTAGAAATCAGGTGGTATTGTTCGCTCCACTGTCTTCTTATCCGTCCTTTTCCACATTAAATGAGGTCGGCACAATACGTCTTCTTCTTCAGCTATCTACGTGCAATCCATTCCTGTCACACGCCTATCCACTTTCGGGCAATCCATCAATCTCGACTTCTTAAGTCTCATCCTCTACATGTAGGTATATCTACTCAACATTCTTTTTTTATCGTGATTTACATATTTATATGGGAAAGCTTCTCGCAATGTTTTATGTTTCATAAAATTTCAAATACTACTAATTTTCAAATTTCAAATTTCAAATACTACAAACATGGTGGTCTTGCATTTCATAATATCTAACTCGTGACGTGACTGACTTGTAACATTCTATAAGTAAAGCTTCAGAAAGAGAGATCATGTGCATCGTGACACCCATGGTGGTTCCTTGATAATATCATATTTTATGCCCAATTTGGTTTAATGTGGGCCTTGACACATCGGCAACTGTCAACATGGGAGAAGGAGGGCCCTAAAAAAGTAATATGACATGACTTACTGCAAAGCGCCTTCTGGACAGTCCTCAGCTTGAGGGCGGTCCTGTACGCCGAGAAGCGCACCTCGTTGAGGTCTGCCAGCGAGTTCATCAGCTCGATCATCTTAGGGTGGTCCCAGTGTGTTGTTTCCAGTTCGTGGCTGAAAAAACGGTGACATAATATGATAATACCCATGATCATCAACACCTTCCTTTTACTCCATTGATAAATTACGCCTTTGTGATTAAACTAATTTATCAAATAATTCACGTAGGATTAACTGATGCAGTGAATTGAAGTTCTTATTGTTGTCAAATCTACGACAAACCATCACTGTCGGAGATTTCATCAAGAGATGTCTATATTCAGCATTGGACATCGATTGACTGAGACAACTAAGGTTACTATGTGCGTAAATTCTAGTAACTTCCCATCAGGTAGTATACTGCTGTGTCAGTCCACAATCTACGATTTTTTCGAAGCTTGATGATGGCAACCCGTCCATCAGCGTTCACCCCTCTCCTCTCCTGTAGTTTTATTAATGCTTTGGCGCCTTATGTAGGTGCCCCGGTTTCCCCTCTAATTCTACGAGTATCAGTTGTCCGCAACTTCGTTTGCTCTCTAACTGCACATCATATCGTCCATGATTTTCCGTGAGACTCAACTCGATTTTATACTGTTTATACCATTGACTTTCGACAACATGGCCTATAACAGACTATGATGCCCACGTAAGCGTTCACCAACCCATAGATTTATAATAAGGTCGTCGCTCGCGCTCCAACTAAATAGTGCACTATCTAACAACGACTGTAACGTGAGTTCGGCAACTTTTTTTTGTGCGTGAAAAATTGAGTAGCGGCTGGTCGGGTTTGCCTATTCGGGAAAAGTATTTTTTGCCGTACTTTTGAAGTCGAGGGCTCGACCTCTATGTACCAACCTATCATCTGCCATGATAGAATGGACGTCTATACTCACTTGATATAATAGGGTACGTTAGCGGGCGTGACGGCGCGCTCCCAAGGTGCTCGCACCGAGCCGGCAAGGAAGCCCTGCGCGGCGCCCGCTCCGCCGTCCCGGGCTACGCCGGCCAGCTGCCGCGCGCGCTCCTCGCCGCCTGCCGTTAGAGCTGATACCCTAAAAGGAAAGCAGAGAAATGTTATTACTTTTTTTTAATATACGTAGGCTAGCGCTTGAATATGATAACACCAGATTAAAAGTTATGATGATGATAGATGCCTAAGATGACAGACAGTGCCTAAGAGTGTATTCCAGACCTTTGGAGTGCATATCAGGATCAAACTGTTTCGTACGTATTTTGGTTTGTCGACTGTGTAAGGGGAAAAAGCCAAATTTTTTCCACTAATGGGGCTACTGGCACAAGAGGTTAATCAAATGGTAGGACTTTTTTGCTTAGTCCGCCAAAATGGGGACCTCCACAGTGTACAGTGGCACTCCAGGAGTGCCGACAAAAGTAAAAACATTCAACTACAGGTATACAAGTGGCGGTTACGGTAACAGTGGCGCGAGTTCACTGTTTTTTCCCATCTCAAAAACGGCCAACGCGCCTAAAGAAGTTTGTACTTCAAGAAGTATTTTTACCTTGTGTTCAAATCCTCGAGTCTTGCAACCAAATGCTCGGGTAGCTGGACATTGTCTCTCGCCATCGCTTGCGCCTGGCCGCGGAGTTCGTCCACCAGCCTCTTCAGAGGCGGCAGCTGCGCCCGCGCGCGGGACACCGCGTCGAGCTGCGCGCGCGCATCCCGCGCGTCGCCGGGAGCGCGCCATGACGCGCGCGCCGCCTCCGCGGTCTGTACCCGCGACGCTAGCTCGTCGAGCGATGTCGTGAACGTGCGGACGCGCTGGAAACAAATAAACAAACTGTTAATCACTATGAAATTTTTTGAACTTTAACAAGTTAGGTACTAATTCTTTTTATCGGGACATTATACAATATACATTGCGTACCCAAAAAGTAGCGATAGCTACGCCATTCGGTCTTCGAATATTTAAGTTTACTTATATGCGAAAATTTTGGCAAAAAGGAGTAGAAAAAAATGTAATACAACAAATTGTATTCTATATAGAAAATCGATTGAAATTAAGTAATTTAAACAATTTGACACAGAAAGACAATACAATATTTCAAAATATTGCATGAGCACGACTTTCATTGAGTTGATTGAATGAACTCTTTTCAGAAAACCAAAAAACGGTAGGTACGACATATAACGAAATATATTCAACTAGCTTTTGCCCGCGGCTTCGCCCGCGTGAATTTCGGGGTTTTACAAATCCCGCGGGAGTCATGGATTTTCTGGGAAAAAACTGTTAACCTAACTTCAGAAACACGATTGGATAAAAATTTCTCGCCCAAAAGTTCTCCCAAAAATTGCTCCAAAATCTCCATTTTTCTTATTTCCATCGAAAACTATCATAGACATAATTGTAATTTTTGTTTTAATGTATCGGTAAAAAATAATTCCCAAAAACGCTCAGAACGACATTTTAATAACTGGCTTAGTTTTTGAAGTTATTAGGTAAAACATTGTTTTTCTGTTATATTCTTCCGCAACGCTGCATACTAACCTAACCTAACCTAACCCACCAACGTAATCATAAGAGTGAGAAGGACGAAAATAAAATCAACGTATCCGCTTAAGAGCTAAATAATTTCAGAACCTTTACCTTATAGGTATCCATTTTCGCATTTATAGCATAGTTACTATCACATATCCTATTGCTCAACTAAAACACATATTTTTAATGGCGGAACAGCTCTAATTTCAGAAACTATAGGTACAGGAACAAATTTTTAGTAGGTATGATTAACCTGTATATCATTGCTTGACCAAAACACACATTATAGGTAAATAGCGAAAAATTTGTAGTTGTATTTTCAGAACCTATATGGGTAGGTACCCATTTCCACATTTATAGCATTACTAATTACTATACCATATCCCATAGCTCAACTAAAACATACATTGTCAGTAACGAAACAGATGTTAGTTCAGAACCTATATCATATAGGTACCCGTTTTCATAGTTATAATATTATTAACCTGCATCTCTCATTGCTCAACTAAAACACAAAATGCTAATAGCGAAACAGTTGTAATGTCGGAACCTATAATACGGGTACCAATTTTCACATTTATAGCATTATGCATTATTTATAGCATTATTATTTATAGCATTATTATCCCATATCCCCTTGTTCAACTAAAACACACTTGTTAAATGCGTACAGTGCTATGTTCAGAACCTACATAGTGGCCATTTTCACATTTACTATAGTGATAATATCATCAGTTTTTGCCCGCGGCCCCGCCCGCGTCAAATTCGCTTTTTCATGAAACGTCATTTTCCCGTTATCGTTCCCTATTCCAACCTTTAAACATGCTTTCAAGCAAGTTCGCTTGAACAATCTATCTATAGATGTAGCTATAGATTGCTCTAGAAAATTTTGTATTTTGAGTATCCCACGGGAACTACGGATTTTTCCGGGATAAAAAGTAGCCTATGTTTTAATCCGGGCTATAAGCTACCTATGTTCCAAATTTCAGCTAAATCGGTTCAGTAGTTGAGGCGTGAAGGAGTAACAAACACACACACAAACTTTCGCCTTTATAATATTACTAGCTTTTGCCCGCGGCTTCGCCCGCGTGAATTTCGGGGTCTTACAAATCCCGTGGGAGTCCTGTATTTTCTGGGGAAAAAAACAGCATATGTGTTAACCTAACTTCAGAAACACGATGGGATAAAAATTTCTCGCCAAAAAGTTCTCCCAAAAATTGCTCCAAAATCTCAATTTTTCTAATTTTTGTTTTAATGTATCTGTAAAAAATAATTCCCAAAAACGCTTAGAACAACATTTAAATAACTGGCTTAGTTTTTGAAGTAATTAGGTAAAACAACTTATTTCTGTTATATTCTTCCGCAACGCTGCATACTAACCTAACCTAACCTAACCCACCAAATATCAGAAACTATACAGTAACACCTTTTTAGCATTATTAACCTGTATCCCATTGCTTAACCAAAACACACATTATAAATAGCGAAACAATTGTACTTTCAGAACCTTTATGGGTAGGTACCCATTTCCACATATATAGCATTACTAATTACTATACCATATCCCACAGCTCAACTAAAACATACATTGTCAGTAACGAAACAGATGTTAGTTCAGAACCTATATCATATAGGTACCCGTTTTCATAATTATAATATTATTAACCTGTATCTCATTGCTCAACTAAAACACAAAATGCTAATAGCGAAACAGTTGTAATGTCGGAACCTATAATACGGGTACCCATTTTCACATTTATAGCATTATGCATTATTTATAGCATTATAGCATTATTATTTATAGCATTACTATCCCATATCCCCTTGTTCAACTAAAACACACTTGTTTAATGCGTACAGTGCTATGTTCAGAACCTACATAGTGGCCATTTTCACATTTAGAGTGATAATAGATTCAGCTTTTGCCCGCGGCCCCGCCCGCGTCAAATTCGCTTTTTCATGAATCCTAAGGGAAACGTCATTTTCCCGTTATCGTTTCCTATTCCAACCTTTAAACATGCTTTCAAGCAAGTTCGCTTGAACAATCTATCTATAGATGTAGCTATAGATTGCTCTAGAAAATTTGGTATTTTGAGTATCCCACGGGAACTACGGATTTTTCCGGGATAAAAAGTAGCCTATGTTTTAATCCGGGTTATAAGCTATCTATGTTCCAAATTTCAACCAAATCGGTTCAGTAGTTGAGGCGTGAAGGAGTAACAAACACACACACAAACTTTCGCCTTTATAATATTATTAGGATTAGGATTAGGATACATGCACGGGTTTTCCTACGCGTACCTATAAATATGAATTTTAATATTTTAATGCACGAAATATTACTCCGGTAGGATGGCAATTTTTAAACACTGTCCAGGATCACAATCGATACAAATACGATTAAGGACTTCAAGTCACAAATTTAAATTAGGTACCTTTATCATTTCTGTTAACTAACTGATATCTATTTTGTGCTGTAACTTGTAAATTAAGGTGTCAGAAACACGTCTGATATTCGCGAGATTTGATCGAGTAATATCGTTATAAAAATCATAAAATTCCCGAATTTCCTGTGCATCAACGTTTATGTAGAAATTACTAGCTGAAGACGGTGGCTGCCAAAGATTTTAAAGATTATGAGTTATGACTAATTTTACAGTAGGTAGGTAGGTATTTAACCCACTACACTATAAGGCGAAACCGACTTTTTTTAAACCTTTAGTATAGATTTATAGCCTATGCCTTTAGTTAATTAAGTAGCTGTGTACATTTTATAGTAGGTACCGTACACATCGAAATAAACATTTTTACCGTTACGTAAAGGTATAAAACAATTAGTAGCGTCGGATATCGTCAAGATTCCCAGTGACCTTGTAAGGACACTCCGCACAACCTTGGCAGGGCCACTCTGGTTACCAAGGTTGTTCTCGCTCACTTATTGCGAGTAGCCAATGTCCTACAATAGCTATACTCTATTCTATATAATATGTAATGGCGCTGTTTTGCCATATCGCACATCCGGTGCAATAACGTCACTTATGCAATTTTTGTCAAAAATGAACTGAGTATGAGAAAATACACTTAAGTAATCACCCTCTTTACTTGGTGCGTTAATGTCACTTGTGTAGTACGCATAGTATCCGCATGAGGTCAATAGTGTCGTTATGGTTTTGGTGCAAATCTGGACGCCACTGGGAGAAACAACGTTTCATTGGTCAGTTGTGCCGACTTGTGCGCGGCCCCCCGCACAAGTAGAAGTCTCCTGGAGCTACAACGTTACTAAGGTAATTGTGACAATTTATTTTTATGTTTTTGGAGCAATAACGACACTTAGGTAGTTGAGTCACGCTTGCATTTTGAAACAACAATGGCACTTATGTCAGTAGGGACATTGTTTCCCCAATATTTGTATATATTATGGTATTAAGTTAACGTTAGATTAACAGTTGTGACAATATTGCTCCAGTATACAGTAAGGATTAATGTTTTTATTTTATACTAATTTTATATTTCTATGATAATTATTATCCTGACATGATCATTTGCTTTGCATTTCCTTTAACCAATAGTTTTCCTTAACACAAAATAAGTAATTATTTTGTGATGATTTACAGATCCCAATAGAGCTGGACGCCGCCGCGCTCGAGGACAGAAACCGGCGTGTACCTATAATAGGGCATCCTCTCATCCAGGAGTCCATACTTCAGAGCAAGCTCTTGGTGGAGGATTTTGGCTGTTTGGTTGTGCCTGTGCAAATACTCAGTGTTGGCAAGCGCCGAACACCACGAAAGCACATTTGTCGAGCCTGTCGCCATCCCGGTGAGTCACTCAGACTCACCGGGATGGCGACAGGCTCGACAAATGTCATGAGTGCCAATTCTTCAAAATGTAGGTACTTTCTGTAGTTCCGCGTCTTAACCACCTTATCTTGTATTGCACAGACAAAACCTTCGGTTTCGCCAAAGAGGTCATCGAAACGCAGCCACTGCACGGACGCTTTTCTATCCACGTGGGGCTCATGAAGAGCCTTAAAAAGCGTCCGTGCAGCTCCTTCCCTTTCCATACCGACTCCCGGTCAGAGGTGCTAAGTACAACCGGTCAATGCCACTCGGCGTTGGCCAGAGATAGGGGGTCAGTCCTTTATCACATTCCTTCTATGACTTTCGTTTCGCCTCGAAGTAAGTTCTGATGCTGGATATCTCCTGGTTGTGCATGGTCTTGACGTTGAGCATGCCTCGACCACCACACTCCCATTTACAGCCTCATGACGGACGACTTCGGGTGGTGTATGCGATGGGTAGTCATAGTTATGCGGACCTTTCTATCCAGGGCGTCAAGTTCGGTTTGAGTTCATCTGAACACGCCAAAGGTATACTTGAGGATGGGCATGACCCAGCCATTATAGGGTCGGACCTTATTGGCACCTGACAAATAACTTTTACAGATCTTTGCCAGGCCCCGTAAAAAGACCTCGCAAACTGACTGTTTCACGTCTGCTTCCTGAACACCTAAATACTGTGACATGCCCAGATACCGGTATGACTCAGCTTCGGAGAGGGTCTTGATGCTCGGCGGCTTGAGATTGATCTCTTACTGGAAAGTGATTATTATTATTATTGATTGAACGCGAAACGTCTCCTTATTAAGAGTGAGACTGGGAGAAGATGACTGTTATTAAAAAACTAGTAAAGTTCTATGTAGAATTAAGAAAATTTCTTGTTTGTCTTTGAACAATGTCTTTGAAATTTGAAATTTTGAATAAAATCTTGTTTGAAATTGACTATTGTAATAAATATATTTTGTTAGTCTACAATTTTCTGTTTTATTAGTTTTGACATAATTGTCTGAATAATTGTGACCTAGCGCCATAACGTCACTTCTGTGAGGGTAGTCATTTTCAAAAATTTATATTTTTTTAATAGTAATTGGTCTGATGTTTGTTTTTACTTTAAAATAAAGTTTAAAGTTGTCGTTTAATTTATAATATTTTTTCTGTTTAGTCGAGAAGAACTATACTGTGCAATAGAATGTTGAATTTTCAAATGCTTCTCCTGAAAAATTACATCATTTGCATAAGTGACGCTATTGCACCGGATGTGCGAATATGTAAGAGGTATGAAAAATTTTTCAACTTACTCCCAGAACCGTACATAAACACAAAAAATCATAAAATTTGGTTACAAACACCGTAACTGCACGAGAATTTTATATATCATAGAGTATGGATCCTCTCTTTACGCTATACTCTTTAAGTACTATAGCTTCCCACGGCAATTTGCGGGTTGGCAGACTCTTAAGAACATTCAATGATCCATTTATTTACAAAATATAAAAATATGGCGTTGAAAGAATTAAAGCGTGCTTATTGGTTTATTTCATTAGGCCTAAGTTATGAAATGTCAAACTCTACCGCTACGTTCCGAAAGCTAATTTGCACATAAAAGAACGTGCTAGAAACTCGGCACATACTCTTTAAAAACAAGTGACAATTTTGTTAACGAAATTATAAGTAAATCAGAATACTTATAATAGAATCTTTATGGAGGTGATACAATTACGTACTTTTAGGGTACTTTTATCAACATCTGTATAAAATCAATACATAGGAAAAGATCTCCTAGCATACCTATTGGTGAGATGCTGTGAGACTGTCACTAAAATAATTCTTTACAAAAAATATAACAAGTTGTTTTAACTAAATTATAATTTTAATAAAAATATAACTTTAATAAAAATATAACAAATTCTTTACAAAATACAACAAAACAAACTGATAGTCAACAATAGGTACGAGTACTTGTTATAGTATCAAAATTCACAATACTCGTCAATTGAATAACTAATACCTAAATTCCAGGAATCTAACAGACTTGGAACGCAAATAGCGTGCTAGATGTTCCTTTAACATGGCAGATTGTTTGGTGCCTATCTACAATTGAGTACTATGCCGAATGAAGCGGAAAAATCAGTTCAATAATATAGTCCGTCAAAAAAACCTCACGTCTGCGGTCAAAGCTTTTAGAAGCACACACATACCTGAGTTTAATTTAGGACTTTGGCTCATTGTTTTAAGAAATAAGCCAATTTATTTACGACTATGTATGTATAATCTGTCTTAGTACCCAAAATAATTAGGAAAACTTGGCATATTGTGTCAGAAAACGCGTAAACTGCGTCATCGCTTCTTAAATTTTGAACCACAATTATAGAGCTTTGTTCTAAAAATACCACCGCTGAACTTTAGCAATATTTCATGATTTTAGTAGTTACCTACTATGGTATATGCTTATTAGTTAGATGATCTTGGCACGTGTTAACTGACGAAATTCAAAAATACTCTTTTTCATTGTGTGGCATATCGGTCAGACTTTGGTAGAAACCCTTTACGTATTTACTTTCGCCACAGAGATACGAGAAAAGTCGATTGCTGTAATTTTAATAATAATAACACACGATTTCATATTTACTGTCTTTGTTCGGTGTTCCCCGTCGTGATAGCAGAGTATTTAGTGTTCGGTACCGTGCTCGGCCCAAGAAACGGGAATGGGCTTTTCCCTTACAATTGCCTCTCACGTTGCCATTAGCGCATAATCGACCCACTCGTGCTCCTTCGCATACCTTAGCGTGCAAAGAGTTATTTGTCGTGGAACTGTTTAGTTTTTTGTTATTTTGGGCTTTTCTTGATAATATTTTTTTTTTAAATAGTTATAAGATGACAAGTTACAGTGACAGTTACAAGACATATTCAACTGATGTGTGACTAAGTGATATGTCTGTCCAATGTCAGATGCATTGCGTCATACGAATTTGCGTTGCAATGTCATATGACGCACTGGATAGTGCGGTGAGCGCATCACCGCCCTAAGACGGTTCTTGAGTCTTATTTTGCGCCATAGTGCCAAAAACAGTAGAAAAACAGACACTGCGGTTGGTGTTACCCGGATGGACTCCGCTAGAAGAAGTAGGTACTAGTAGCCTCTAGGTGGCATTGGTTGTATCGGCTGCGTAACGCCGATACAATCAATGCCACCTGGAGGCGATTTGTAGAACTAAAGAGACAAGCGTGATATTTCAAAAAGTCATTAAAGTTCTACTATTCATCGATAGATGGCAAAACTAAAAACTAAAAAGTTTGTGAAGGTGCGCTCTGCTGTATTCATGCAGGTACCCTGGTACCAAAAGCTCTACTTTAGGTGTGTTACGGAATTTCTGGATTCGGTCTCCACGCTCAAAGCCTGCGATAGAAGCTATATACAATAGCTTAAAAACCTAAGACACTCGGCCCAAAAAGAGCTTCTTTGCGGTCTTGCATAGTAACTACATATTTTCATGTATCTAAGTCAAATAGTAGATATGTGCTTATGATCTTCTAAAACAGTGTCTAGTGTGTAAAGAATTATGGTAAGAATTGAGTGAAAAAAAATCCGAATGAACTCAAGGTTGTCCCACAAAGCTTAACAGAAAATCTTGTATTCCCTTTATTTTTTCACAAGACAAATCCAGCAAAAAGCACATCAAGATCTTAAAATTCGGGCTTGGATTGTGCGTGAGATGTACCAACGTAGCGCGTCTTTCGCGACTCTTACTACATTGTGTTAAAGGTTATATTCCTCCGAAAAATTCCTTTGATACGAAGTCCAATTCCCTAAAGGCAATAGAATAATTTCGTTTAGGGAAATTTTACAGAGCTTTCGGGTTCGTGTGTCATTTGTCAAACCCTTTAGAAGTTTAGCGTGCGCGCCGCTTTGAATTCCAAACGTGGAATCTGTTAAGACAATGAATAATATATGAATCTCGTGTTTTTACCTGCCTCGTTGAATTAGTTATCATGTTTGAATGCGAATCACGACGGTCTGAGTTCGATTTTCGTGTCGAGCCAATTGTATACGTTATGCAGGCAAATCTGGATGAAATGGAGAGCTTTAACTAAATACAATGCGCAAACGGTGTACATCCATAATATGTTCGTGAACTGAGCAGATCATGTTTAGGAGATGAAAATCAAAAATTCTCTTTGCATGCAGCTGAGAGTCTCTTTCTAGAGTCCCTGATAGTTTTTAAAGTTCTAGCCATTTAACAAAAAAATATCTATTGAAAAAAATGATTTGCTCAGTTCCCGTAGCAGATCATTATTTTCAGTCTTGCTTTTTTTTAAGCGAAATTACAAGAACTATTCTTAAAATGTATCAGGAACTATAGAACTAAGCTGTATGCGCTTTGACCACTCTTTAAAAATATTGTTTTTCTGGAAAGCAACCCTCACTGAGTTATTAACTAAGAAAACGGAAGAAAAATCCTATTAGGTAATGCAGAAGTTATAGCAACTAGCATGGTATGTTGACATGATACCCATTACCAACCTAGGTTGATAACTTGTGCAAAAATAGGATTTATGGCTCTGTTTTTTTTTTTTAATTGCTAACTAACAAACTGAAGGTTATCAATAAGTTATGATCCTAGTAAGTCAAATGAAATGGTTTTTTGTACTAGCCCCCAGAATAGGTACCTATGAAGGACTTAAATAAGCAATAAAGCAACATCGAAATGTGAGTAAGCAATAAGTTAATTGACAACATCAGAAGGGGTGTAAAGTGGATGTAAGTGGGTGTAAATGCATTCGCCCGCCGGGGACGCTCGCAATTAAGACTTAAAGGCTGTCTGTACGCCTAATTATATAATTGGTAGGTATTTAAGACCAATTTATTCGTCGTAAAGGTCACTCGTTACTTGGGAGTTGAGGAGTCGTGTTACTTTTGTAATTTTGTACTTTAATGGGGAACAGACAAGAGACGAAGCTACTTTGAGATAAAGTCGCCCTTGCTTGTACATTCTTGCTCATCATTTTTGATGTGAATCTTTCCTATCAGTTGCTGGATATCTGGCTTGTAGGAATGATTTAGGAAAAGAGACGGAAATGTGTAAAAGGAAACCGGAGAACTGCGCTCTATTTATTTGATTCGACCAATGAGCGTGTACGGTGCTGTTTTGCGTAAGGTTGGTACCACGACGTACTGTTGGCCAACATAGAGAACAGATGTAAGGTTCATTTCCTTTTTTAGGCTCGGTTTCCACCTGCTTCTGCATCTGCTCCGCATTGGTGGAAACCGGGCCTTACAATCTACACTCGACCGATCTCATACCACCACTCTCACTGTAAACAAGTTCATACTGTCATTGTGCGAAAATTTTCAACAATATTGCAATGATAAGGCCCCTGACGGTAGGTTATGAATCGATGATGCAAGCGAAGAAGTTTTCGTAAGATTTAAATCGCACTAACTTGGAAAGTTAAGTAAAGTTACCCTTGACGGTTTCTACACAGCATCGCGCCGGAACGCTACATCGTTTAGTTTGGTGGTGCGTCTATGCTGGCAGTGTGAAAATCACTGACTACTGTGGAAATACGAATTATAATGTTGCCAACAGCTAGTAGCTAAAATAATGTAAGAAATGTATAGAAGTGGCAACAAAAATGAAAGTTACCCCATTAAAGTCCGTGAGATAGTGCGTTTCACGAGTAATGAGGAGGCGCGTACCTGCTACTTGGTCGATCATTATGCCGTGCTTGGCCGTGCTTCATTAATTCCTTACAAGAACCTACCTAGTATACCTACACTCAGTTACTAATTGGATATTAGGTACTATTGAGAAATTATTTAGACAAGTGGAAATGTACTACTTCTATCTACAAATTTTTAGGGCTAACATCCTAAGTGTACAAAACACACAAATTTTTAGGACTAACATCCTAAGGGCTAAGTGTATGAAACACTATAATAAAGATTGTATTAGTCAAAACAGCAAGGTGTCATCTCTCGTTCTCCATTTGAAATAATGGGCCTTGTGTTATGGTCTTCTTCATGGGGAACGAGTCTCCAGGGGTACGGGTCTCGAGGCTTGCCTCCTTACACGGACGTTGTGTTCCCGGTGTTGTTCTTATAGCCCCGGTAAGGGGCTAGTGCTCGTTTTCACCAACATTTTAAGCAACACCTAAGCCCTTAGGTGACAGATGTTGGAAGTGATAGGTAACTGTCACCTATGGGCTTAGGTGTTTCTTAAAATGTTGGTGAAAACGAGCATAAGGACTGTATAATGGGCCTTCGAAAGTTTTTATTAAAACTAATTTTCACGATAGATAGCACCACAGTTCTATTACGTTAGTAATATTATATTACTAGCTGTTGCCCGCGGCTCGGCCCGCGTGTAGTTCGTTTTTTTTACAAAAATGTTTCCCGTGGAATTTCTTAATTTTTCCCAAGATAAATGAGTGGTCCCTGGGTTCGATGGACCCGTAAAGGAGTCTTCTTCCAATCTCTCCTGTCAACGTGCTATCTTCTTTCACACAATTTACCTATATCTTCTTTGGTCTTCCTCTACTTATACACTCTGTCGAAATCGCTTATGTTACTCAATTCGCAAGACTCAATTAGTAAGACAAAGTGGGGCGTGTCATCGTGGATTGTAATATCTATACTAACCAAACTTATCTTATTCTGAGATGATACCAACGCCCAGATATTGTAATTAAGCATTCTGATGCGCTGCTGTGTACGTAGCAACCCGTTCCTGCTACGTACGGGTTAACTTGTATAGTTATACCTAGTTGCACGATCAAAAGGACGATTTAAACTGTCGATATTTCGACCCCGTTTTGATTACGTAGATAAGTAGCTATAGGTTTTTCACATCCCACGGGTGCTCTCAAAATTTTCAGGATGAAAAGTATCTTAAATGTTGACCGGGCATATATATAAAGTAGGATCATAAAATTTCATTTAAATCCGTTACTTGAAAGACGCCTGCTAACTGTTTTTGTAATGTTTTCTTTCCCGCGGGGACTTGATTGGATTAATAAGTTTTACTATATATATATTTTGTTAAAGAGGCAACATAAGGTATCAGCATAACAAATTTTACTAAATTAAGTTCATTAGTTGTTGTTTACAAAGCTGTTAAATTAATTGCAGTTTTTTAACTATCCCACGGGAACTCTTTATTTTACCGGGATGAAAAGTATCCTATATGTTGACCAGGGACATAAGCTACCACCACACAAAATTTCATTGGAATCGGTCCAGCCGTTCCAAAGATTAGCCCGTACAAACAGACAGACAAACAGACAAACAGACAAACAGATAAACAGACAAACAGAGAAACAAAAAATTTGAAAAAAATTTAAATTAGTTCTATTTCACTTGTTACATCCCCCTGACTCCGTTTTTAGCATTTTTTTTATTTGTACAGAAATTCGACCTCTACAGATTTATTATATGTATTGATATTGATGATTATATTCGTTGGTTCTACATAAGAATTCAACATACGTATCCGAATTTTCATGTTATGACTCACGTAGCTCAGTGGCAAGAGCACCCAACCGCGACTGCAAAGAGATGACTGATGAGGGTTCAAATCACGCAGGCAGTGAAAATATTGAAACTTAATTAAATTTATAAAAATATTATGAAGTTTAACAAACATGTTTATGTGAATGATTAACAGCCAGTTTATTCATTGATAGTAACAGCTAAAGTAATAGTTAAATATGGTGTTCCGACCCTTATCACGAAAGACATAAGGATCATAGATCAAGATCAGAACCGCCATATTTAACTATTACTTTAGCTGTTACTATCAATGAAGAAACTGGCTGTTACTCTACAGTTTTTATGACGTTCGTAGATAAGCCAATATGGGCAGGGGCACAGGATTCAAAACGCCGTTAGTAGGACGCCATTTAAACTTCCTAGTGTAAAGTGCATATCTCTGAGAGGTATCATTAGTTTCTATTTTTGGGTCCACGGCGCGATCCACGAACACAGATAGACAGACCAGACCACACGGGTCACGCGAGTCAAGATAATACTTGCATTGGGGTTAAGCTAAGCGTTTATGAATAGGGAAATGGATATCTATGGCTTCCCTGAGCATAAACTTACTTAATAGTTGCATTACCTATTGACAAATAAAAAAATCATCAAAAACAGTAATGTATAAAACCAGCCAAGTGGGTAAGAGATAGACGCAGTGTAAAGTTCCATAGTTGTCCGTCACATTGATATTTAACCAACCAATCAATAGATGGGTAAGTGACCGAATGTTGGGTCGGTTGTTTTGGTGTTTTCCAATTATTTCGCTGACGGGAGTCCGGACCTGAATCGAGAAATAGTGTTCCAAACATAGAGGTCCAAGAGGCCGTTGGCGCCTTCTAAAGTGCGGCAATAAATATACTCAGTCGGAGTAGACTTACCCGAGCCATAGATACACAATTTTACACGCACACTAGCATCCGCACACTTTACAAATTGTACACGCACACACTACAAAAAAATTTGCCGCACTTATGGAACTGTTGTTGCTAGGTATAGGACTTAATCTAGTTCAGAGCGCCAGCGACGACCTATAATATAATTCTATGGTTCCAAAGTTGCTCAAGGTATTTTTAAAAGATGTAGACACCAGCAAACTGGCGACATTTTGTCGTACGGTTCGTGTATATTATGTCTATTTTTTTGCAAGATAGGTGACTGTGTTGCGGTTCTATCCCCCAGAATAACCTGACCGTACTGATAAAGTCGAGATCACTTAATACAGCATTAGGTTGTATACCAACTCCGTCCAAAATCACCAACGCGTAGCTACTAGCTAGATAAAGCAAAACATGAGGGTCCCAAAAAACGGACATGAGGCGTCATGGCTCCCATAAGACTCCTTGTCGTGCGCAGATAAGCACTCCACAAAAATGTACGCCTCGTTAGGATAGATAACGCGGGAGCATATATTGGACAACAAATGTAATTTCCGCTAGTGGCAAGAACGGTTTATTATCCACCAAAGATCAAAAAGTGACAGAGAAGAATAAATACGTCTTCCATTGACCAAAAATTTTATAAAAATTATCTAAATCTCTTCCGGTTCAAGAGATACAGGTGAAAGGCGGACGGACGGATAGACGGACGGCGGAGTATACCTACAATAATAGGGTCCAGTTTTACCCTTTAGGTACGGAACCCTAACAACGCATGGATGGGGCCTAATATGGTTAGAGCTGTTGATCTGTTCCCTAACTCTGCTATATCGGCCAAGCCGTTTTAGGAATAAATGGGAACATTGCCAGGCCATGTTCACTTATCACGTGACCGACCAAGCTACGGTAGCCGTCTCGACGTACTCATCTCTAAAGGCCGCCGCGCGTCAGCCAGTTAGCAAGCGTTAGTTTGTGCACGGTCTATTTAACGCGCTGCGTGCGCTCAATATCGAGGCAACCTTAGTACGTCGAAATGGATACAGTTACGCGATAGAAAGAGACCACAACTTTAGGGGCGGAGCCAGGCGCTATTGCGAACTGAATTGCACTTTTTCGTGTCAGCGCTAGCGTCGCTATTTTTTCCAATCATCTTGTCGAGTGAGCCTTCTGTACCTTTAGGTACTATTGTGTATTCCGTGACATTGCCTTGCGCACACATATATACCCTTTCTCCACTCGTTTACTCTACCCTTACTCTCGTGGATAAACATACGCTAATCAACATTTCCGTCACCTATTCCCGTAGCTCAATGCAAGTTGTCATAGCGCAGACGGGACGGATCTAGGTCGGCGCTCTCCGCTGAATAGGCTTACACCGGAATATAATAGCCTTTTCACAGATCTCCCAATTGACACTATTCCCGGATTCCGCAATGAAAAATCCTTATCCTAGAGCTAAGTACTTTAATTACTCTCTAATATCCAGGTTATTTTCAGAGGTACTTATAGTATGAATTCAATATTTAAAATTAGCTGACGACCTCCCTGGCGCAGGGGACGCGAGCTCGGATTCGAGTGGAAGGTCGCGGGTTCGATTCCCGCCACGGGCCACTTTGGAATTTTATAATTTCTAAATTGGCTCAGGTCTCGTCTGGCAGGAACTTTCGGCCGTGGCTAGTTACCTCCCTACCAGCCAATACGTAGAAACCGTTGAGGTGACTTTACTTACCCTTCCAAGTTAGTAAGTTAACATCTTCGGCTGCATCAGGTGTTATCGCAGTCAAGTACACATACTAACTTGTAAAATGTAAAAAAATTAGCTCTTACGAATCTTTTGATAATACGTATTTATTAACAACTCATTGGAACAGTGATGGCTCATTGGTTTGCTACCTCTGTCTCTCATCAGGGGGTTGTGGGGTCAAAAGTCTCAACATTTTCATCAAATATAATATAATAATAATTTATACGTAACGCTGCTTTTAACTCGCAACCGTAACCAATATCGAAATTATTTCTGTAAGACATCAAGATCCAGAAAGATCAACGGCCAATAAAATTATAATATTTCAACGTTTTTCTTGCATCCTTGTCTTTCCGATTTTTCTCGACGTAGTGTGATGAAAAATTAAGTGTTGCGCACGGCCGCAAATTAGCGTCTTTTAGGTACTTGATTGTACAGCGGCTGTGTTCAATTATGTCTTGGGGAATATGCTCAATTAAACACGATAGATTCTAATAAAAACTAATTTTATTTTTAAGTTGAACAACTTCAGAGATTAATACACAATAAATCTAACATACAAGTTTACAGGTGAAGTAAGACGACTGATGTGCAACGCGTTTAGAACGTAACTCACTTGACTCTCATAGGGCTTGTCCTTATAATGCATCGAGCATACACAAGCCTATGTGAGGGATGCCCCTACACGTCTCGTATCCTCGCTACGCTCAGGATTTATACAAATCGCTCTGCCCAGAAACTTACTTTGCGGACTCGTAAACAAATCTAGGTCGGTATTTTTTTTTTTTATTTGGTTTACAAAACTGGATACATTCATACAGTAGCTTATAGGGCCTATAACCAATTTGAGAATCGAGACTGTAACCTACTCGATGTAACCACAACATGCGTTATCGCTAATATTCCAGATATGACTTGGTACAATAGACCAACTATAATAATAATTAAAAAAAAACAAGTAAATAATTAGATTTTTTTCTATACAACATTGCGTAGCGTATTGCGTACTCAATAAACGCTATAAACGCATTACAATAGTTGATAAGTAATTTAGAACGTGGTTTAACTGTGTAATTGGCTTTGCTCTATCTGTATTCTGTTGTAACGTTATAAATATAACAATTAGCACCTTTCTAATGTTGCGTTTATTGGTAAGGTTAATTGCTGGAAGTGTTATTGAAATAATAAAATATTGCGGTGCTTAGCCAAAGTAAATTCGGTTCTTCTATGGCCCATTAGGTCCACTGTTATTGCTGGTTTTCACGAGGTCGGACCACCCAGTCGGTACAATACTGTACAATGCGTTTCAAATAAGAATAGGACTGGACTCGTGACTAACTTCATACTGTCAGGTGCTGACAGCTAAGCAAAAGTAGCGTTAGCACAAAAAAAAATATGTTACAATAAAAACAACTAAGTGTCATTTAAATAATTTTTTTTAGTTTTATTTTTTAAGGTTTGACGCTTAAGGATGATGATTGAAATACAAACAAAAATTATTAATATATACTCACAATACCATAAATTAAATAATAATCAAGTTTATACTTAAGTACTTATGTAATACTTATGAGTACTCAAATCAAAACCGATATTTTGATTATTACGTATCAAATGCGGTATCGATACTTTGATTCGATACTATAGTTGTAAAAATATAAAAAGCCCGTTTTGGCATATGTCATTTCGTCGAGACATGTAATCGCTTGTAATGAACCATACGACTCGCTACTCGATACTCACGATGAATCGAGTCAAGTTTGTATCAGTATTTGATCGATTTGAATAAACTATAATTGTATATTTTAAAGTGCATTGGATAGTCAGAAAATATGACTTAAACTTAATATTGTTGGTATTTTGAAATGATAGAAAAATACGAAAGCTTAATTTGTCTTTAATATAATATTTTTAGTTAGGTACATACCTACAATACTATTCATACTATCAAACATTCACTTAGTCACTTGCTGCTTGATCAAAGACAAACCGTTCTAAAGAAATCAGTGTCGCCAAGCTCATTCTTTGCAGTAAAGATTCCTACACAATATTCGATTATACTATTAAAATCGAATGAAGCTGGTGACATTCAATAATTAAGTGGTCACAACACTAATATTAAAAAATAAAAGGCTGATCACGTAACTGATAAATATCGTTAATTCGTTACTACGTCCCTGACTTTTTTTGCACACCGTACTATTTCATCTGAAGTTGTCGACCAATGCGGTTCAAGATGGCGAATTCTCAGTCCTATTCTTATTTGAAACGCATTGTAGATTGTGTATAGAATCCAAAAAAAATAGTAAAAAAATGAGAAACCAAATCTCACAGCCTCGGCATAGGTATACGCAGGCAAAAGTTAGTAGAGTAACCTATATCATTCTAGGGTCTAGTCTTGGCTGTAGCTCAAGCAAACATCGAAAAGGAAAAAAGTTTACTTACCGTATGAGAGCAAGGCTTAATTTAAAACAAATAAACCGTGTTTTTTACGGCTCAATGTGCGATATCATTACGGGGGTCAATGACCCGGCGTTAAGTTGGGCGCACACTGATTAATTGCGTTAAGCTCGCGACACGCCAATCGTTAGAAAATCGGTACTAACTACTAACTACTCTTAGTTATTATGATTCAATTAAGGCCTTGTATCTTATTAAAAAAACCGGCCAAGTGCGAGTCGGACTCGCGCACCGAGGGTTCCATGCCATAAAAGAAGTTAAACATTAGAAGAATCACTTTGGTTCATGAATTTAAGAGTATAATTTACATGTAGGTACTTTTGTTGGCAAACCGCAAACATAACTTTGTTTTTGCCGGTTTATTGTTATTATCTAAAAAAGTATAATAGTAAGAGAGTTGATTTTATTTTTCCTGTAAAATATACGTTAATACCTATTGATCAAAATTATTTCAGATTTTTCGATTGGTAAACTTCGGAGATAAGGGGGGGGAACGGTATTTTTTTCGACAGTTTGCCCAATAAATCAAAAACTATCAGGCATAAAAATAAATAAAAATTAGTTTTAGTATACACAAGTAACGCCCTTTCATATGATACCCCATTCAATATTATTATCTCATTTTGAAAATTTTTCGACCCGGTTTCCCCCCCTTTTTAAATAAAAATAATACTTAACAATTTTCAAATTTTTACGATTGCTATGACGTCGCGTCACTATTATCTATAACTATTCTAAATTTCAAGTCGATAGCTTGAATAGTTACTGAAATAATCGAGTGTGACAGACGGACGGACGGACGGACGGACGGACGGACGGACGGACGGAGAAAGTCTCACCATAAGGGTTCCATTTTTATCAAATTGGTATGGAATCCTAAAAAAGAATTACAAAAAAATGTTTTGTAGCTCCACCCGCGTGAATTTAGGTATTTCAGTCGGGAAAAAGCTACTGAACTCACAACACTTTTACCGTAACTGTTACCGGCACCTCTGCATATAAAAGTTTTCAGTTCTAACTTCTTCTACTCCCAGAGTGCCAATTGTTGGTATTTTTGGTACTGGAGTCAGATTGTCCGAGCAACTTTGAGAGGAAAGGAGAATGCCAGAAAATGGAGTAGATTTGCGTCACTCCGCGTCTGAAGCACGTTAGCATGAAGAATTTGAAAGAAGTAAAATTTTAATATCGCATATATTTATTTTAGTGCAATGTGAACAGGGGTTCAAAATTATTATAAAAAACCGGCCAAGTGCGAGTCGGACTCGCGCACCGAGGGTTCCATACCATAAAAGACGTAAAACATTGAAATAATCACTTTTATTCATGAATTTACGAGTATAGTTTACATGTAGGTACTTTTGTTGGCAAACCGCAAACGTAACTTTGTTTTTGGCGGATTATTGTTATTATCAAAAAAAGTATATTAGTCAGTGAGTTGACTTTATTTTTCCTGTAAAATATACATTAACTTCTATTGATCATAATTATTTCAGATTTTTCGATTGATAAACTTCGGAGATAAGGGGGGGGGGAACGGTATTTTTTTCGACAGTTTGCTCAATAAATCCACAACTATAAGGCACAAAAATAAATAAAAATCCGTTTTAGAATACACAAGTAACGCCCTTTCATATGATACCCCACTTAATATTGTTATTTCATTAAGGGTTCAATTTTTACCAAATTGGTATGGAACCCTAAAAAAAAGTAATTAAACGCTTCGAAACGTGTGGAACCGCCATGCCACTTATAAAACTTAGAAAATTTACCACTTAGAAAATCAGATTATTACAAATTCCCTGTTAATATCTTACTAATCTTCTTTTTACATAATATTGAGAGTACTTCTAATGTTTTACCGATGATTTGGTTAAGACGGTATAGACGGAAGGTATAGATCAATTTTCATACAAGAATCGGCATTCTCCTTTATAGCTAACATGCTAACGGTTGTGTCGGACTTTGGTCAATCATCAATCCCAATACATATGGATAATCTACGGACAGCTAGGTTACTGATCTTTACATACACCTATAGGAGTAACGGTTATACGCCGGTAAAAACTAGTATAGTCAAACGCCGCTCATATTTAGACCTTGTAGCCAGTTGTAAGGTAAACTAGTAGTCATCTTGTAGGAATCTCCAGAGTTTGCAATGAAGAGGTATTGCCTATTCTGATACCTGTATAGGAAGTTCCAATTAAATGTCTTATACTTAGCTTATTGATTTCAACTTACATGGACAAATCATGTTAGATTTGGATAATTAATCATTTTTTGTGAATACAGGTAAGTACATATGTGTGTATTATTTTTTATAGTTTCCCAGATTGGAGCTATCGGGAGCCAATATGAAGTTAATGAGTATATTTCACCAAACTTTTTATGAAAAACAATATGTAAAATTATAAACGTTATGCTTGCAAAACTTGCCATAAGCCTACCATGTATAAAATTAGTCCAGTATAAATTGCGAGAAACAATTTTAATATCTCGCTTCTTTATCCAAAACCCCTTAATGCACAACAGCTTATTGAAGTATCACCACGGAATTTATAATAGTACCTAACGGTACAGAAGGCTCACTCCGCAAGAAGATTTAAAGAAATAGCGACTCAAGCGCTGACACAAGAAGTGCAATTCAGTTCGCAATAGCACACGGCTCCGCCTCCGCAAACAACACGCAACAAACGCAAACTTGTGGTCTCTTTCTATCGCGTAACTTTATCTTATGCGACGCGCTAAGGTTGCCACTCAATCGGGTGCACGCAGCGCGTGAAATAGACCATAAAACTCATCTCAACTCCTTTTTATTTAACGCACTAGTAGCGATATATTCTGTTATTTATGATAATCGCTTCACACTTATCTGTGTTACGGCGGTAGTTTTATGCGCGGCGATATGTATTGTCTGTGGCATTAAATATCGCAATTTTATGTAAATTGTAAAAAGCATATTTCGAACTTTAAACTGAGAACGTAAAATATTGTTTTTGCGGTTTTAATAATATCGTTATTCCAATATTTCTGGTGTCGTTTTTCACTTTAATTATTGTACTTGGGCTTCCAAAACAAGAAGTTCCCCCGCTAGCCCATATTAGATGTAGTGGGCACCACGGCTGTGCGTTATCATCATACGATCATACGCACTCTCAGGAGTTCAGGGGCCTTATTCTGTATCGTTCACTTTAGTTAGTAACCCTAACTGGGTTATTAACTAAGAAAACGAAGGCAAAAATCCTATTTTTGCACAAATTACCAACCTAGGTCGGTATGGTATCATATCAGTATACCATGCTAGTTGTTATCTTGTACAAAAAGAATACAAAAATAGGATTTTTGCCTCCGTTTTCTTAGTTAATAACCCAGTTTGGGTTACTAACTAACTAAGTGAACGATACAGAATCAGCACACAGGACCGCATTGCCCTGCGCTCATATTGCAGCATCAATACTTAAGCCCCATTTTGCACTGTTATAACATCAGCTTACAGTGCTCTTCAAACCAAAACAATACAATGTATATTACTGACTGATTCACGGTGGAATTACAGCTGACATTGAGTGGTATAATACCTAAGTACCTCCGGAAGATCCCTGCAAGAAGAGTCCTACCAGTAGAGCAGTATAGCTGTATAACTGCAAGAACAGTATAACTGCAACGTGTAGATTTATTACCCTAATTAGCCGAAAGCCTAAAGTAGGGAACGGTGTATAGATGCCTGAAAAAGTGTCCTGAGGGAACTATTGGGAGTTCAAAAATGTGCCATAAATTTTAAGTGGCAACCCTAAAACAGCTGGTTCAATAGCAATGAACTTGGAATAATGAAAATGATATGAGGTTTGTTGATGTCACAGTTAGGGTTGCTAAATTTGATTTTATTAAATGAAATAATATTTGTTGTATTGAAAATAAAGTAAAGTAATTGGGACTTCTTATCACATTAATGTGTTTATATGATCGAGTTAAAAGGTTAGCTGTGGGTACACCATACGAATTAACCCACACCTTGTATATAAATTAACTATAGTACCTACCTAGTTTATCAAATAGCCGAGTAGTGATGTTACGTAAGGCACTAGCGGTGAATGAACCAGATCGTTCAGGAAGAATTTGTAATTTCAATCCGCGTATCTGTTTGAATTAATTCACTCCGTAGATTGTGCTGTGGTCTAATTTACGCGCTTCGAATAAACAAACATGCCTCAAGCAGCAGTTTTTCTATTTACTAGCCCATCCGTCCCAGCTTTTCCCGGGTAATCCTGTGGGAATAAAAAGAATTTCTTTATCTTTTGACTACATTATAAAGGAAATCTATTTGCGATATTTGTGATGAGTAAGTCAGGTCCTCAACCATGCGGTTTTTCAGTGTTTTTATTTAAGATTGCTTTTCGAACGAAATTCAAAACTTGTAGAAGAATGCGAGGGCCTTCTTCCCATTTTTAAGTATCTTTTTAGTTTAGAGTATCGCTACAGGCCTCTATAGATTGCGTTTGATTAATTGCGTGAAAGGCCCATTTTTTTTCGCTTAGGGCTGATTTACGGATAGATAATACCTCACTGCACGGGGTGCGATAAAATGCAAAATGGACTATTGCGGTCTCAGTCGTACTTACGGACAGGCAAAAGGCGCTTTTCTGTTCCCCATTTTACTACCCCACGGGTAGCGAGATATTGAGTTAACCCTATCCGATGATGTATCTCTGCAATAAAGCTGATTTGATTGAACCCATAGATTATTACTAAACAAACGAACACACATCGGCCAAGGTAAACGTCAGACTTAATTAGCGTTCTAGCTTGGTTCTAGGTAAAATAGGGAACGAGTTAGCTCGGTCTAGTCGTACCAGGTCCAAGTCTGGCTAATTGGCTACCAGTCCGTAGTTTCTATTGCGTAGGCTTAGTTTTGTAAATACGTGGCTAGAGGAACGTACCTATTGATTTCATAAGCTTAGCAATCTTATATGCTTCATAATATTATGATTTCTCAAAAAAAAATTCAAGAAAAGGTTTTTTTTAAAATAATGACTAATTTTGTTGATGACAGATCAACAAAAACCACAGACAGAGCGGAAAAATACTACTAAGGCCCGGTTTCCACTAAAGCGCTGTGTCTCGAGTAACCCAATCAGATTTCGTCATCATGACATCTCCGAAACTGAGGTGAGAGGAGATGTCGAAATGATTGGTTACTCAAACACAGCTCCGCTCCGCTTTGGTGGAAACCGGACCTAAGGAATAAATTTTTGAATTTAGAAATTAAGAATTCGTGGCTCATAAACAAAAATCTACGGAGGAGAATTTTTTATCTGTATCTGGGTCAAAAGTGGTGGGATACTTAACGGCCCATTATCCCGGTTTTTAGCGACTACGCCACTTTTCAAAGCAATTCAAAGTCATGAAAAAATTGTTTTTTTTTCACTGTTAAAATACATATTAAAGATACATGCTTTATCTCTATAATGGCCTCATGAAAACACGATAAGTTAAACTTGCCTCGATCATAAAAATTTTTGAAAACAGGTCGTTTTTGTTCATTTTTTTAATGGTATTTCCAAAGCTTTAGACTAAATCTCATAAAAATTATACGTAAAGTAATCTCATTGTATTGCCTATCCATTGAGCAGACAGATATTAAATAAAAAAATTGCTGCAAAATTTCGCCTAACAGAAGTCATAAAATGGTCTAACGCATCGAATAAACGATGTACTCAGTGGCTCACGAGCCTCCATACGAGACGGACCTGCGCAAGTTTTCACGACTCACGCTCCTTTCGCGCTAAAATTATTTATTTTTTAAATGCGCTGGAAAAAAAAAACTATCTGACAGGAAACGAAGGAGAATTTAAAAAAATTATATAGTAAGTGTTTCTTGAGTTTATCAAAATACCTAGTCCTCAAAAGCTCCGAAGAAACTCTGATACGAACTAAGAAAATTATGGTAGGTAGTGTAAATTCCACCACGTGCAAATACCATCACGCGTAACCACAGTTTAAATACTGTTACTGTTTATCTGTTCAACTAAAATAACTCGTTTTTTACTTTTTACACGACTGCCCAAAAAAAGGAGTGTAATGTTTTTAGGGTTCATGTATGTATGTATGTATGTACGTATGTATGTGTGTATGTATGTATGTATGTATGTGATGTTTCTTTATTCCTCCATAACTTCTGAACGGCTGAACAGATTTGGATATATGGGGTATCGTTAGAATCCTTGGATCCTCCCGAGTAACAAAGACTATATTTTTTTGGAAAAATCAATATGGCGGATGTGAGGCGCCATTTTCAAAAGTGGAAAAAAATTTTTTTCTTCAACTACATAATATGGGTATCAAAATGAAGGTATTGGAGAGTAGTAACAGAAAATACCTTCACCTAACTGCTGACCATCAGTAAAAAACATAAAATAAAAATAAGTAATTAAAAAATTAAAAAAAAAACTGGCCAAGTGCGAGTCGGACTCGCGCACCGCTTCCATACTATAAAAGAAGTAAAACATTAAAAGAATTACTTTTGTTCAAGAATTTACGAGTATAATTTACATGTACCTAGGTACTTTTGTAGGCGAACCGCAAACCTAACTTTGTTTTCGGCGGTTTATTGCTATTATCAAAAAAAGTATAAAAGTTAGGGAGTTGATTTTATTTTTCCTGTAAAATATACGTTAATTTCTATTGATCATAATTATTTTAGATTTTTCGATTGATAAACTTCGGAGATAAGGGGGGGGGGCTGGTATGTTTTTCGACAGTTTGCTCAATAAATCAAAAACTATCGGACATAAAAATAAATAAAAATCGGTTTTAGAATATACTAGTAACGTCCTTTCATACCCCACTCAATATTGTTATCTCATTTTGAAAATTCAAAGCCCCGGTTTTCCCCCCTTTTTAAATAAAAATAAAATCAATTTGCAATGTTTTATAATTGCATTGGCGTTGGGTCACTATTACCTAAAACTATTCCAAATTTCAAGTCGATAGCTTTGATAGTTGCTGAAATAATCGAGTGTGACAGACGGACGGACGGACGGACGGACGGACGGACGAGCGGACGGAGAAAGTCTCACCATAAGGGTTCCATTTTTACCAAATTGGTATGGAACCCTAAAAACACGAGTGCCCTGTTATAAAACGAACTAAAAAGTAAAAAACGAGTTATTACTTCGTTTTATAACAGGGCATTCGTGTTTTTTAATTGTTGAAACTGAAATTATTTTAGAAGGCTTCTTTTTCGATGAACGGTCTCATTTACAACATTGGAGATCACACAATGATTGGAGATAAATGTCGACTCGACATATGTAAGGATACTCAATGCCAAACCATATGAAAATCAAAATGTAACCGTTGAAAAAATTGAGTGTCGCAAGCGCATATTACGCAACTTTTGTAAAAAACTACGCAGACTGGCAGCAGAAACAAATGCCCTGAGACATCGAAAAACACTTACCAACATAAGAATTATGATAATGAGAAAAGCTATCGTGAAATATATAAAACTAGCAGTGCCCGCGGACTCCGTTCCGCGTTAGAAATATTTTTGTCCCACGTTAGGCCCGGTTTCCACGAAAGCGGAGCGAAGCGGAGCTGTGTTTGGATAACTAACCAGATTTCATCATTTAGACATCCCTCAGTTTCAAAAATATCAAAATGACGAAATCTGATTTGTTACTGAAATACAGCTCCGCTCCGCTTCGCTGTGGTGGAAAACGGGCCTTATACCCACAGCCCACAGCGCTGGACGCGAGGCATTCAGATAAATGAATGATAAATGCCTATCCTATCGCCACGCAACGACCGAAGCGGCGGCGGCGCGCTCCTGCATACCGCGCGTTTTTGTTTTGCTAATATCTTTGAAGATATGTATTTAAACTGTATAGAGTAAAGGGCAGAACTATTCTACATTAAATTTCCGTTCTAAAAAACATATTTACAAAGATATAAATTAATACCATATGGGCTAAATAAGCTTCACAAAAATTATTTATTTTTAATCCACAATTTTAAAGTAAAAGCAGTTATTGCGAGTTACCCATAGGAGATAGGCATATGCTATTGCGGACTTTTTTGCAGATTTTGATACTGATTTGATGATTTTGATTTTGTTTTGTTCTATCCTCAATCGCAGCGTACGCGATGAAAGCAATTTTTTTGCGACTTGGATTACATTATTCAAGTTTTAGTAACAATGCATAGTTAATTTTGGAAATTATTATAGCCTATGACACTCCACGATAATGTATTGGTGAAAGAATTTTGAAAATCGGTTCAGTAGATCCAGAGATTACCCCTTACAACGTCACAAACTCACAAACATCGTTACGCTACCTTTTTATTATATTAGTATAGATATCACAAAATATCTGGGAACCCTAAAAACGTTGCCATATCAGTTCTGCACAACGATATTGTTAAACTCAATGCCGCACTCTTATGGTGATCACAGAATGTGTCAAAACTACTACTGTGAAAAGAAAGATGCGGACGGTAGCAAAGAAGATTAAAAAAAAATATAAAACTCTTCATTTCCCTAATATGTACAAGAAAAATTTCTAAAAATCCTGCTACTTTAGTAATACATAATTATTATAAATAAATACCTCGGTTGATATTATCGATTACCATAAAAAAGTCAAAATATACGTAAAAAACGCAACTTCCAGCATATATTTCGTGAAGCGAATTATAATGACAAATAGTCCAACTGTAACAGTACACTACTGCACAGTACTGTGACGCAAATATTTATGAATAGGTTCACGGAGTTCATTCTAACTTCTCGGCTCACGGCAATGGTCGCTAGGTATCGTTGAGCGGGTCTGACTGTGCGACAAATACCTAAAGTGCTGGGATATAGTCGCCTTAAGTAGTTATACTCTGTTTAGTCCTTCTCTGTCATCAATTTGACATTTTAAAGAAAAAGAAACAGTGCAACTAATAACCATTCCACCTCTATTCCACTTTTATCTGCAAGGGGGTAAAAGTGTATGTTCAAAGGTTAGATGTAAGTTTTAAAACGTATAAAGTTGTATCTCGAATGTACAACTAATCCGACCAATCCGCGCGGCGGCAAACCAAAGACGAAACATGACGTCACGACCGGACATCCGCACTTTACTCCGGCGATGAAAACATGATCTTCGAGATTGCTAGGCTTTAGTTTGAGCATCAAACATCCTACTGTTATTGTAAAGGCGAAAGTTTCTATATGTTTGTTACTCCTTTTCACGCCACAAACACTTAGTCGACTGGACTCTGCACTGAAAGATTACTTAGGCCGCTTTCTTTGTCCACTATACCCGTCGGGTTGTTTCGAAGAACGAGATTAGTTCTGGACGAGATCAAGATGACGTGACGTGACGTAACGTGACGTGACGTGACAGGGTGCATGGTGGACAAACGGCTCTATTTATTACTTTATATTAGCGGAAGACTGCTGCTCCTCCCGTGCGAATTTTTCATCAAATTTCATCAAATTTTATTCAATATTCAATATTACATCAAATTCATTAAAAAATACAATGCAAATCTACCATTAGTTATATACAACAAAAAAATTTAAGTAAGTACATACCACACAGGCACTAATTATCTCAGTCAGACTGAGTCAGTCTAATAAAACATAGGTAGGTACTTAATTGATAACTACTTTACAAAAATTATGCATGTTTAGAAACCATAGATATTTTTTGGGATGAAAATAAGCCTTTGTTTTAGTCCAGAATATAGGTACAGTATTCCACCTCAATTTCAAATTATAATAAAATCGGTGCTGTAGTTGCGGCGTGACGGAGTATTTTTTCATACGAACTGTACACCCCTGTTTCACTCCATTAAAAATCCTTTCTTAGTGTACTTCATAGACATCATAAGGAACCTATGTGCCACTTTAACAATAGAATTGAAGTATAGTTGAGTATAGCACAGATAAAATAAGCGAAAAGCTATCATCACTTAACAATAGGATTCAATAGTGGCGAAGCAAAAAAAAACGCATTCTTGTAGAAAACACCCGCAAAGCAATTCCTGACTCACTATGGCATGAGTTATCCTGCAAACATAGTTGATACAAACAAAAACATATTTAATCTATGTAAGATAGAGCTTAATTTAGATTAACCTTTTACAGCATTGAAAAACGTCTTATGATTTCATCCCTGATTGAAACTTACTATAAATTTTACAGTTAAAAAAGTGCCTTAATCAGTTTAAAATAAAGTTGAATTTCATATAGATAATAAAGTATGGTAATACAAATTAAAATAGAATCTAAAATCATTGGGATAGAGTAGAAATTTGAATGTGAGATTACATTATTATTCATATCGTTATCCAGGAATGTTAAACCTTGGATAGCATCTGCTTTTTTAAATTGTTTTTTAAAAGTATTATGAACTGAAGAAATAACTAGTTTTCGCTACAAAAAAGTGCCCTCATTAAATAGTTATAACTCATAACTATCAGCCGCACGCAAGAGGTAATTTTTAAATTATCATTAAACCCCACCTGACATTAAAACCAAAAGAAGTTCATAAACTTCTATTTAATTTATTCTAATTTTAAGTAAGTGACATCCTGAGTACAGTAAGGGAACGAAAAGGTACGTCATTCGTCAATTTTTAAACAGATTCGTTTGCAGTAGTCGATTGTTTTGGTATGTTGACATTATAGAATCTTGCTGTACTAGTGCAAGCGAAAATCGACACCAAGGTGACGAACCTTTTCATTCCCGACTACACATTGGTTTGTTTATTATAAACTTTATTTCAATATTACACCCCCATACCTTTACCCACATTTACAAACCCAATATTATGATAATGTGTCGGTAGTATAATCTTCACACGAGCTAATTCCTTAGTAACTTGTTTACTTATTTAATGTTAATTTTTTAAACCTATAATGCAAACCTGTAGAAACCTTGTTTTTGTTTCGATGCCATTTAATTTTCATTACCTGAAACAAAAAAAAACACATTTTTAATATCAACGGGTTCTAATCTATAACAGGTTGAAATCAAACCCACAATCTCTCTGATTTTACTCCATCACTCTATCATTGAGCTACTGCGGTTTCTTTTAACCCTTCGGGGTCGTTATCTTTGACCGATAATGACCCCAAACCGAGCCTATGGGCATCCCCATCGTCTACACAATAGGTACTTTTCAACAAAGCGATTCAAACAATCCCATATCAAAGCCCATACATGAGTCATACCCATCCAGACGTGACCTGCATACTATTGTTCAACGCTACAACGTCACTAATAATCACTTTTACATGGTTCTATATCCATCACTGTCTATTTGGAACATGAAACTTTGTAATGAAGTCAATGGGTGCAGATACTGTTTCGAAATTCGTTACATTACCTGTCCTCTTTGGATTTATAAAGTTCTACATATCAACAATAATCCTTAATGGTGAAACTTTTTTTTTTAGTGGACAACATCACATACATTGCTCCGATCCCTTAGTAAGTAGTTTATGCACTTGTGTTAAGGAAATCAGAAACAACGAAGGTACTACAACACCCAAACCCGAGACAATTTAGAAAACTTATATTTCTACATTTCCCCGACCGGGGATCGAACCCGGAACCTCAGAGATGGCGGCGCTTTGGTAACCGGCACGCTAACCACTCAACCACGGAGGTCATCGATCGATCGATCCATTTTGATAGAATGATTAAGACACTTTGGGAGAATTATTGCAAGATACTTGGAAGCCAAAAAAAATGTAATTTGATAAGTTCTAGAGTATGAGACCTTGAAAATACAATTGCCTATAAGATAGATTTGAAATGACAGTGTATTACAGGAACTTCACTCGAAGATCATATTCGGTACAAAACTTTGAATTTCAACAAAAAGTTATCAAAATAGGAGTCACTGCTGTGAATTTTACGTCAATACGTGTAATGCGCGTGATGAATTCTTTGATCCTTTAGTTATTGAGGGGTATGAATTCTTTGATCCTTTAGTTATTGAGGGGTATAAACTCTTTGATCCTTTAGTTATTGAGGGGTGTGAATTCTATGATCCTTTAGTTATTGAGGGGTATGAATTCTTTGATACTTTAGTTATTGAGGGGTATGAATTCTTTGATCCTTTAGTTATTGAGGGGTGTAATAGAATTTTGTATCATGTTTGTTATAACGTAGATGCAAAACCAAAATGTATCCCTAATTTTTGGTTTCATGATTATTTGAATTCCATTATTGATGCAAAAAATAACAAACACACGAAACTTGCGTGTCTATTATTTTTGGGATTTAATGATAATTAAATTTAAAGTAAGATCGTAAGTGCGACCAGAGATAGACCTGATAAAATACTATTCAAAACTCGCACTGTATACAATGATTTATAAACTAAGGATTGTGGGTCACGCTACACGTAAAAAGTGTCCGAACCGAATGACATACAAAACGCGAAAAAGCATACAATCGCACTTCAGTCTCGTGTTTGAAAATAAGGCTGTATAGTTATGGTTTAAGACATAAATTACAATGTTTTAGTTTGTTTATAAAAATACTCATGAAGGTTTATGAAGGTTTTCTCGGGACACTTTTTTCGTGTATTTTGTATTACACCCGTCGTCCATAGATTAATAAGCCTATGACTTAACACTAGAGTACACGCGCGGCCTACTATAGTAGACCAGGGTTAGTTTTTTCGTCGTAACTTTTTATTTTTGCATGCTAGAAGCTTGCGATTCCAGATAAGCCTCGTCTGGTATATTCTTCGCAACCTTAGTACCCAACACAATTCCTGCGCAAACGCATGTGCGAGATATTTGGCGCCAAAAGCGCAGGCCTACTAAAGTAGTCCGCGCGTGTATTGATGTACCAAAATCAGATAAGTAACTTTTCTTGTATTATCGAATTATAACACTAAAACAATATTCTCCAGCTATGTTATGTATGTATACTTATACCTTTGTTTAATTATTGTTATTTTAAAATTGGAAAATGTCAATTTTTTATTTTTTACAGATTTGTAACATTAACGTCATGAGTGATTCACAAGTGTTTCCACTTGTGAATCTTTGTTGCTACTTAAGCTAGACACTGATGATGAAGATGTGACAGAGAGTGAAGATGATAAAGTTGAGCCAGAACCAGACTAACAACAGGCCCTAGTTCTGCATGAGTCAGAGCTTCAGGAAAACGAAGAGGAAATGTTAAATGAAAGGTCTGACGAAACATCAGATTCGGATAACACTCCACTCTATCTGGAAGGCGCGGTCTAATCTACGAATTGACGAACGGAACCATTTGGCACAAAAATATACCATCGGCAACGTGAACTCGAACCCAAAACCTAAGTTTTAGATAAGCAAGCCCAAAAGGAGATAGAGCTAGAAATGCTAAGGATCCATTATCCAGTTTCTAACAACCCGAACCCGACAACTTAAATTGAGGATTTGGGCATTTTTCGGCAGCACAATTCAGGATTCCCAAGTATCTAAATCATGATTTGACACCAAAGACAGCACGAGATGGTCGATGTGCACTCTGCTCGAGAACCCAAAATCGGTCGACAAAAAAGTGGTGAAAGACTTGCTACTAGAATATTTATCACTATCACTGAGCAGTAGTATATCCTGAATGCTAGGAAAATGAAGAAAATAGTAATGAAGAGTGGTTTTAATGAAAACAAAAAAACGTTGAACTCAGTATTGCCATTTTTGTTACTTTTTCGCAGATATTTAATAAATTGCTAATTGTTCACTATTTTAAATATTGTATTTAAATTGTATTGTTGTAATGTTAACTTAAATAAATATTTTTTCCATTCCATTTGTTATTTTAATCAAATAGTTATAAATATACAATTTATTGACTTTTTAAAATGGGCTACTATAGTAGGCCACGCGTGTACTCAAGTAAAAAAAAGAGGCGCGTGTACTGTAGTGTTAATAGAATCTTCTAGCGAATAGAGATATGATTTACTCGTAATTCCAAAAATGACTACCTAGTTTACAAAAATATTTGCCTTACAGCTTTTTGGCGCTCACTCCACGCTGCGTGTGCCTGTTGTTCGAGCCAATATTGAATGTTTGCGTTGCTTTCCGGCTATTCTTACAAAAGTAAACGTTTACTTTATGCGACAGTTAAGTGAACGTAAATACTACTTGCTACTTTCAGTTAAGTTAAAATACTAATAACATACACATGTGACATGTGCAAAACGTATTATGGAGTTTTGCGACCACTTTTTGCTATGGCGATAAATCACAAACGATACTGAAAGCACAGACTTTACTGAAAGCTATGCAGGGGAGTTTAATTCATAATTAATTTTTAACTTTTTCGTTTGTTTTTCACATCCAGTATGTACAACTCAATAGTGGAAACTTTGTTGGCTTATGTGTCAAACAAATGTAAAAAAATTATATGTGTTTCACTTTTAAGTATAGGCTGTATGTTTTTCCAAATGTAATAAATAAATTAATATTTTTTTCTACAACTTGTAGTTGCTTAGTATAAGTTGCTTAGCGGCAATACAAAGTTTTGCAAGGAAGCTTGCATGTCTCAGAGCTTATGATACGTTCCTACCTACTCTGTACTCAAAGGATGTGAAGGCTGCCAATCCGTACCGCGTACGTGATCAGTGTGTTGCAAACAATTAGTGTACTTCCCAAACCCCAGAAAAAAATTGCAAAAATTGATTATACCTATATAAAAAGAACCAAATCGCTCTTGGCCTGCAGTTGTTTACATTAACACGAACAACTTTTGTTTTACGACTTTTCAAAAATTTAGTGTTAATTTATTTCATACAAAAAATGTTATTTCTGTAAAGTGACATTACACTGTTGTAGTTTCGCGCCACGAGTTCGCGGGCCGCCGCGCCGCGGTCCGCGCCGTTGCCACTTGCCGAGGTTACATTACAGAGTAGGATCAAGTAGAATATCTCTGTAAAATATTTATTATTTGATATTTCTTAAAATATCGAATAAAAGAAGTCGTAGAACAAAAGTTGTTAGTTCTAATATAAACGAATACCGTAACGGTGGAATAGCCGCAAATATTTTACTTACAAAAAACTTGTCAATCTTAACAGTTACCACTGACGCCTAAAATAACTGTCACATATCAGATACACTAATGAGTTAAACCAACCGTTAAACACTGTTCTAATACCCGCTAATCCGGTCCCGAGATTGACGGCTTGGACCAGTTTCATCAAAATGGGGCGTTCTAATGAAGATACATTAATTTTTTGGACGCCTGACACAGCGTGCTCAATATTTGATATTCATGATTAATCACTATTGAATACAATGGGATAATCAATCATATTAGGGTTCCATACCAATTTGGTAAAAATGGAACCCTTATGGTGAGACTTTCTCCGTCCGTCCGTCCGTTCATCCGTCCGTCCGCCCGTCCGTCCGTCCGTCCGTCCGTCCGTCTGTCACACTCGATTATTTCAGTAACTATCGAAGCTATCAACTTGAAATTTAGAATAGTTTTAGGTAATAGTGACCCGACGTCATAACAATCGTAAAAATTTTAAAATTGTTTTTAATTTTATTTAAAAAGGGGGGAAAACCGGGGCTTCGAATTTTCAAAATGAAATAACAATATTGAGTGGGGTATCATATGAAAGGGCGTTACTTGTGTATTCTAAAACCGATTTTTATCTATTTTTATGCCTGATAGTTTTTGATTTATTGGGCAAACTGTCGAAAAAAATACAGTTCCCCCCCCCTTATCTCCGAAGTTTACCAATCGAAAAATCTGAAATAATTACGATCTATAGACATTAATGTATATTTTACAGGAAAAATAAAATCAACTCCCTAACTATTATACTTTTTTTGATAATAACAAGAAACCACCAAAAACAAATTTACGTTTGCGGTTCGCCAACAAAAGTACCTACATGTAAATTTAACTCGTAAATTCATGAACAAAAGTGATTCTTACAATGTTTTACTTCTTTTATGGTATGGAACCCTCGGTGCGCGAGTCCGACTCGCACTTGGCCGGTTTTATAATTATGATTGGTCAAGTGCGAGTCAGGCTCGCGTACTGAGGGTTCCGTACTATCAAGATCAATTCCAATCAATTCAAATCCTACCAAATTCAAAACGAGCAAAAGAATCACGTTCGTTGTATGGGAGCCCCCTTAAATATTTCTTTATGGCGGCTCCCATACAAGAATGGCAACAGAAATACATAATGTGTGAAAATGTCAAGTGTCTAGCTATCACGGTTCAAAAGACGGGACAGCCCGGTGTCAGATGGACGGACGGACGCCAGACGGATAGCGAAGTCTTAGTTCCCGTTTTTACCCTTTGGATGAGGAACGCTAATAAAAGTGTGTTTGTTTATCGCTTTTCTCTTCGATCATATTGTAGCAACAAGGCAACGGATAAATTTTGATTAATTTTTAGGGCCAGAATTCGATTGCGCGTTCAGTAGCCCTATTCTGTAACTCGGTGCCTATCAAAGAATGATAGCCACTGCCCACTAGCACATGTTTTTTATCCATTGAAGTTTTGCTAAGGAAATGTTATTTTTATTTCATAGCAAACTTTCAATGGATAAAAAACATATGCTGGTGGCTATCATTCTTTGATAGGCACCGAGATACAGAATACGGGCGCAGTACTAACTGTGCTTTGTGTCATGTTACGAATTATCACAAATATTCGCTATTTCATAAAACTAGCTCGGTATATATCTTATTTTATACTAGCTGTTGCCCGCGGCTCCGCCCGCGTGCAGTTCGTTTTTTTTACAAAAATGTTTCCCGTGGAATTTCTTAATTTTTCCCAAGATAAATGAGTGGTCCCTGGGTTAAATGGACCCGTAAAGGAGTCTTCTTCCAATCTCTCCTGTCAACGTGCTATCTTCTTTCACACAATTTACCTATATCTTCTTTGGTTTTCCTCTACTTATAACACTCTGTCGAAATCGCTTATGTTACTCAATTCGCATGGAGTAAGACAGAGTGGGGCGTGTCATCGTGGATTGTAATATCTATACTAACCAAACTTATCTTATTCTGAGATGATACCAACGCCCAGATATTGTAATTAAGCATTCTGATGCGCTGCTATGTACGTAGCAACCCGTTCCTGCTACGTACGGGTTATCTTGTATAGTTATACCTAGTTGCACGATCAAAAGGACGATTTAAACTGACGATATTTCAACCCCGTTTTGATTGTGCTACGTAGATAAGTAGCTATAGGTTTTTTTAAACATCCCACTGGTGCTCTCAAATTTTTCAGGATGAAAAGTATCTTAAATGTTGACCGGGCATATATATAAATATAAAGTAGGATCATAAAATTTCATTTAAATCCGTTACTTGAAAGACGCCTGCTTTTCCTGTTTTTGTAATGTTTTCTTTCCCGCGGAAACTCGATTGGATTAATAAGTTTTACTTTATATATATTTTGTTAAAGAGGCAACATAAGGTATCAGCATAACAAATTTTACTAAATTAAGTTCATTAGTTGTTGTTTACAAAGCTGTTAAATTAATTGCAGTTTTTTAACTATCCCACGGGAACTCTTTATTTTACCGGGATGAAAAGTATCCTATATGTTGACCAGGGACATAAGCTACCACCACACAAAATTTCATTGGGATCGGTCCAGCCGTTCCAAAGATTAGCCCGTACAAACAGACAGACAAACAGACAAACAGATAAACAGACAAACAGAGAAACAAAAAAAAATTTAAATTAGTTCTATTTCACTTCTTACATCCCCCTGACTCCGTTTTTAGCATTTTTTTTATTTGTACAGAAATTCGACCTCTACAGATTTATTATATGTATTGATGATGATAGGTACAATTAATGACCCGGCAAAGTTGTTTTGCCACACATATGATTTCTCGTTTAGGATTATGACAAATAGTATATTTCCTTACCTCAAACTTCGAATAACGCATTTTATTAAAATCGGTAAAGCCCAAGCAAATTTTATATTGTATTAGATATTGTATACGACCAAAATTCTAATAATATTTTTGGCGTTTTTATTAAGATTTAAACACGCAAGTTTCAAAGTTAAGGCATTTCAAAAACCTTCTCTCAACTATGTACATAGTACCAAAACTGCTTAGCGAAAAAGATATTTTAATCCATGCAACCACTAAGATGGAATTTGTCGAGGAATCTCAGAGGAATTGGGGCAAACAAAGAGGTAAGTAGTTCGGGATTCCTACCGAGCTTGTGGTCAACCATTTTATTTATTTATTTTTATTTAAATATCTTTATTGCTTAAAATGAGTACATAAAATTACAACGAAAGGAAAACAGAGAAACACAAAGGGCGACCTTATCACTAAAGTGATCTCTACCAGGTAACCCACAATTACGGACCTTTGATCTGAAAAACGACGGGGAATCGCAATAAAAATAAAAATTAAATACATAGACTTACAAACTAATACATACACACTATAATAATAACAAATATGTAGAATAGACAGATATATATTATATATATAAACATACATAAACAATATTAATACATACAATATACATATTATTTCATTACTAAAACTTTCAATGTTTCATTTTCTTTAACATATTTTGGTTAAGTTAAGCCCCTTAAAATGTTTTTGTTAAATTGTATCTTGCGTGGCACTCTTTGGCATTCGTGTACTTAATAAAACATTAATGTCATATTATTTACTAGTGTACTTTATAAAAAGAATTTTCTAAGCTTATATAATTTCGCCGATAAGTTCCCTTTACACTTCAGACGACCGCGTCCTACGCTCGTTTGGCCAGTGCGATGAGCCAAACGAGCGCGAGACGCGGTCGTCTGAACTGGGAGAAGCTTTGCCGATGTGTGGATGAAAGTGTTATAGTTATAAAATGTTCCTCAAGCTTAATGATCATTAAATCCTAGTGCGTTCTTAAAATTGTGATACCAATATCCTTCGGCAAAAGGATATAAAAATTATTGATTTATAAGTTTGAGTACGTTTTTTTATAAAAATCAAAGCTTAATTTGAGTATCGGCTGCATTGAGACACGCTCCTTAAATTCAATTATCATTAAATCTGAATGTCAATTAATGTCAACCCAGTATTTTGTCAGAAAATAAATAAACGTCAATTGGCTGAGTTGGCATTTACCATAATAACTGAATGTAAGTCACAGTAAGTGAACGAAAAGGTTCGTCAATTTTCAAACAGATTCGTTTGCACTAGTCGATTGTTTTGGTATGTTGACATTATAAAATCTTGCAGTACTAGTGCAAGCGAAAATCGACACTAAGGTGACGAACCTTTTCATTCCGCGACTATACATTGCAGTTATTACTTATTATACATAGTTAAAACCGGAAGTTAAACTGAGTCTCCCAAGCGCGAGGGTGAGCCACCAAATTTTAGAATAATAAACATACCCTGGTTGAACGTACCGAGAAGTTGCTAGAAGAGTAATGGGTCGTAAACGGGCCATAAAAATTGCATCTTGCCGTAAATCTAGCTGACAACTACAGCCCAGCAATAAAAATACATTGTTTATTTCTATTCACTGAATCGCGTTCTAGAAATGGCTACCAAAACTATGAAAGGTAGTTAAATGATGCGAAGAGTAGAGCTTATAATAACATTCCTAATAAACATTCAAAACCTAATACTTATACATGAGCACACAGTATGGCTATTTTATATATCGATTCTCTTTCTACGTTCACTAACGCTGCGAAAACTAAACAATGTATAGACATTTCAATCGACGAAAACCAAACGAAAACACGCTCCACTCTGTCAAAATCGCTTGTTTCATTAGAGTTTGATAGAAAGGGGCGCGTCATCGTGGATTGAAATATCTATAATGAAAGTTAATATCCGTTCGATAGGTTGTGGGTGACTTATAAACAAAGAATGTCAGTCCCGTACGCTTAAGATGGGACTTATGGAACTCCTTAACCGTGTCCTCCTTCACCTTTCTACCATAGAACGGCAAGACGCCGATAGCGGTAGGGTAGCATCTTTATTCCTTGCGACATCCAAAAAACTCATGGTGGTTTCACACCATGTCCTTCCAGCCTCCATGTTCCCAGGCAAGGCTAATGTGGGTTCTTCAAGAAAAGAGTGTTCATAGGCATTTTCTAGACAAACGCGCTCATCATTGCTTCCCAAAAGGCATTGTAAAAAAATATACTTGAACATATCTGTACTTACGTACATAACTGCCTACCCAAGTACCCACTATCCATCCACTTAATAGTGTAAGCCTTTCATCTTTGTCTTTTGATATCGTTCACGTCCGTTGGTATCAAATTTCAGAAATCGTTCTCACGCTTGGTATGATGGTACTCCACGCTATTTTTTGCTTTTTGTTTTGCACTTTTTACTTGTGGTTTACTATGATGGGCTATTGATGATATTGATATCCGCAAAAAAAATTGCGAAACCACAAACAATTTATCATTGTTCTATAGTGGACTCGTGGTTTGACGAACGTTGCTTTGAAAATTTTGATGCAAAACGCCTAGCTAAAGAATATTTGGAGGAACAGGAAAGTCACCAAGGGCACCAAAATCCGAATCGTACAGACGCTTGTTTTCCTCATATTCATGTTTATTTATAACGTTGCTGTAACGTGGACTTTGTGGCAAGTCGGGAAAAGTTGATAGAATTTAGAGCATTTGCCACCAGCACATCACAAAAGATGCTGGTGGCATATGCTTTAAATTTCATAAAGTGAGCTTCGCAATAACATCTCTATACTCAATGAATTCGGTTTTTAACATCGTTTATTGAGGTAGAAATAGAAATATCTTTATTGCAAAACATGGTTTGGTTGGTTGGTACACACACGGGCACATCTTCCGGCGAAGTAGGGGTTACATCGAATAACTTGTCGTGCATGACAAAGTAGAAAGCACAACACGACGCGGAAAGTTGCCCATGCGATGGACTGACCAAGTCAAGGGTGGTCCCCTACTTGAGATCACGTACTCGTGAGGAAAATAACATCTGCCTGAAAAGCATTTTCTAAATAGGTGAACATGACTTCTCATTCCAGATTGAAAGGACGAAGAAGAAAAAAGAGAACAGGCTAATGGGCTGCTGTTGGTGATCCTAAACATTAGTGCACAAGGAACACGTACTCGTGAGGAAAATAACATCTGCCTGAAAAGCATTCTTTTCTAACTAGATGAACATGACTTCTCTGTCCAGATTGAAACGCCGTAGAAGAAGAAAGAGAACAGGCTAATGCCTTGCTTCCTATCTAAACTTATGATTTAGAGCACTTCTATTGTGCGACATGCAATAAGACCTTCAAGACAAATTTGATTTCGCTAGCCACTATCGGTCACACGCGAGAAAAACAGTTCCTGTGGGGTACGACTAAAGCGTGAACTTGCAGGCAACATTTACTAAGAGCAAGTGCAGAGTTTATTACCAGTTTTTCTCGGTGCAAGCTTGCTTTTTCTAACTTGGCGGTAGAGTTTGACTTTTCATAAGAGCCTATAAATTGGACCTATGTGTAAAATAAAGATTTTCATTTTCATTTAAAGGCATAAAAATATAACAAGTCCTAAGTGACATCCCGTCTCAGAGCTGTTATGGTCTTAAGGTGTTGCGGCCCTACCAGTCCGCGAAATTCAAATTTTATTTAGTTTTTCGCAAATATTACAGTAACTACACATTGTGGATTTATGGCAATGCATTTTACGGGCCTACTTTTTATGCATCTACATGTTTTTAATAGAAACTTTGCTCGAAAGTTCCCACTCGTCTCATATTGGTTCCCGAAAGATAATCTTTTGCAGTTTACCAGATTTTGAGCTATCGGGAACCAATATGAAGTAAATGAGTAGTGTTGAGCAGAGTTTTTATTAAAAACATGTAGATGCATAAATTCTGTGCCCGCAAAACACATTGCCATTAGCCTTCGATGTATAATTAGCCCACTATGAGCGAAAAATTAAATAAAATTTGAATTTTCGCGCCCGGATGGTACCCATCGCCCTTAATATACTTAATTCCTAAATCGGCTACTTCAGAGCTGTCTGCAGCTCAAATATTTATTTAGCACCGGTCCGCGAACGCTTCATTAGTCTGCGCCAAATAAACAACTCACGGACGGACGGACCGAGCTCATATACAGGATGTTGATGAAACACTGTAAAGAATTTCGTTTACTGTAAACATTTCTTTGATTTTATTTTGAAACTAGTTAATAAATGCACAGACGCTGTTTTGCATGAGTATTTTACTCCAAATCTGTTTAAAATGTAAAAGTTTGTTGCTGTTACACACGCACATAGTTCAAATTGAACTGAAACTGAACTGAGATTGGGCTGAATTTAGCACTAAAGCTTTTAAGCGATACGTTACGAAAAGATATTTGAAAAGTCAATACCCTGAGACAGTGAAAGAGTGGAATAAATTAAAAATGACACGAAATAATCCACTTGTTTTAAACATTAGGTCAATCGAATAGCCGTCAATTTTTTTTTTAACTGGGGGGCTATTTACGTCACATTTTCACACACTGTGTGATGTGAAAGAAGAAAAAGAAAAAAATTAACACAGAAAAACTAACTTATATTCATATTAAATTATATTAAATAGTATTTGATCATAGGAAATACAATGGTCGACTTCCAATTCATTATTGAGCGTCTTTACTTAGTTCTCAGCATTGTTATTCACATTTCGTTTGACTAAAATAAGAATTAAGAATACAAAATAATTTTAGAATAAAATACTTGCTATGTTTACCAAGTAGCTTTACTCAGTCGTAAATAAATGATTTATTTTCTTTTCTTTGGCAAACCAACAACCGAACGAGAGTTTTAATTACAAAGCATGAATTCGATCGTTTTTATTTCTCGTATTCGTTACTGAAATGAGTTTCTGCAGTAAGTATACTAACATTTTATTTTATTTACAATACTCGTACTTACGTTATTGTCGACATTTATTTTCGGTGAGCAGTGATAGCTCAGTGGTTCTGACCTCTGCCTCTCATAAGGAGGTCGCGGGTTCGAATCCGGGGCACGCATCTCTGACTTTTCCGAGCTATGTGCGTTTTAGGAAACTAAATATCACTTGCTTAGCGGTGAAGGAAAACATCGTGAGGAAACCTGCATGCCAGAGAGTTCACAAAAATGTTCTCGATGGTGTGTGAAGCCCGCCAACCCGCACTTGGCCAGCGTGGTGGGCTATGGCCAAAACCCCTCTCAGTCTGAGAGGAGACCCGTGCCCAGCAGTGGGACATAAAAGGGTTGAGATGATTTTCGGCGGAAAAAAACTGAATAACTTTTCGAATAAGGGCATAATTAAAACGAAGCTGTTATAAATATTGTAAGTACAATATTTTTGTAACAGCCCTGTATATTAAGTGCGAATGAACTTTAGAAGCTGGTGCGATTGTGATTAAAGCAATCGCTATCGGGATCTTTAAAGTTGACAGCTTTGTAATAAAGAAATAAAAAAAAACTAAATTATGAGGAACAAGGGTATAAATAGTTTTGAAATTGAGTTATCTTTCTTCACTCATTTTTATTCCCAAGCTTTAAAAGGCAACTCCGATGAAGGATGTGTGTGAAACTCATACTTCAGAGTTTGAAGCATCTCTCAAGCAATCTTAAACGCATCATTAGACTCGATCCCAACGCTTCAAGCTGTAAATAAATTGACGAACCTTATAGATTTTCGCACGTTTTTAGGGAAAATACGTCATGATTTACATGGTTAACATTCTTTAAGAAAAAAAATACAAGCCACGTGTCTATTGCTACTTCTTAAATACCTAATCTAAGATTGCAACAAATCTTATAATCCAATCTGCTTGGATCAAATATTTTTATTCACAGACCTAGGAAATAATAATATGGACTAGCCCCGTCTACAAAATTAACGTGACTATTTTTAATCTGTCAAGTGGCGTATAACATGGCGTCTCCTAGGGTAGTAACTCGCTAGTCAAGTCAAGTCTAGAATATAGTTTTTTTTTTACGCTATACAAGTTATTACTTGACTGCGATCTCACCTGATGGTAAGTGATGATGCAGTCGAAGATGTTAGCGTACTAACTTGGAAGGGGTAAGTTATGTCACCCCAACGGTTTCTACACAGCATCGTACCGGAACGCTAAATCGCTTGGCGGTACGTCTTTGCTGGTAGGGTGGTAACTAGCCACGGCCAAAGCCTCCCACCAGACCAGACCTAGGCCAAATTAGAAATTATAAAATTCCAAACTGGCCCGTGGCGGGAATCGAACCCGCGACCTCCCACTCGAATCCGAGCGTGCGTTCCCTGCGCCACGGAGGTCGTCAAAATATAGTATTATAACATAGTAACATAGTGTTGTTATTTCTGTGATATCAGTCGCTCAAAAAATGCACCAGATGATAAATATATAAATAATCGGGAATTTGACCGCTACGTTCGTTGCTGTCCCACGCTAAATATATTCACGCAGCATGCAAAACCTGTTCAATTGGACGAACAGGTTTTCTCGAAAAAAATATAGAGTGAAGAAACTGGATCGAGAATTTCGAACATCCATCTTTTTTAATTGGAATGGTTCTATACCTCCCTGGCGCAGACGTGCGCGCTCGGATTCGAGTGGGAGGTCACGGGTTCAATTCTGAAGAGAGCCTCTTCAGAATTTTAAAATTTCTAAATTGGCTCGGTTCAGGTCTGTTGGGGGGCTTCAGTCGTGGCTAGATACCACTCTGCCAGCAAAGACGCGCGACCAAGCGGTGTAGAAACTGTTTGGGGTGAGTTTATACTTATCGCTTTAAGTAAGTACTTTAACATCTTCGGCTGCATCATCACTTACCATCAGATGAAATCGCAATCAATTGCAGTGGCAGCAAAGTGCCAAATATGATGTTTTATTATTGATTTTCCATCTCTTAAGAAACTTTTTATATATTTTCCTGGAGAGTTTGTTAGATTTGTTAGACAGTCATATTTAAGTAAGTAGTTGTTATAAAAGTTATTATAGCATGCCTGCTCAATCAACTGGCGCGTTTGTTTATTTAAGTTTACATTGCCAAGTTGACACATCACGAGTCATAGGGACTTAATATAATCCAATGTGACAGACGGACGGACGGACGGACGGACGGACGGAGAAAGTCTCTCCAAAAAAGAAGGCGGCACTCTGGGAGTGTCGAGGGAAGTAAAAACTCAGAAATGCCCTAAAACTCTTAGAGAAGTGGTTACATTACAGGTTACATAACATAACGGTGTCGCGAGCTCATTGGTTTTTCCCATCTCAAAAACACCTAACCCAACTTAGGCATTCACTTCAATATAATATAACTTTCTGATGTCACATTACCTACCGTTTCGTCTTCCTCCAATGCTCGCATCAGCTCATAGTATAGCATCTCCGCCTCCTTGGATATAACCACCTTCTCACCCTCACAGGTGATCTCACACGTTAAATCCGTCTGCAGATGCATCGTTATTCGCTTTACACTTCACTTCACATGAAAAAAATCTTACTTTTAATTCACCTCACTTATTCTCATTTGTAATTTACACTTTTAAGGTCACTGTTATAACTGGTCATTGTAAAGTTTATGCCACGTGTTTATCACATTAGTTTTAGTTACTCACTAATTATTTTTGTATCTAAGAATTTTTTTAAGGTCGTGAGATATAATAAGTTTATAATATTATAGTGGTAAAAGAAGAACTCTACTAAATTGTTAATACATACATTCTTTTGGTATTATAGGCATTTATTATTTCTTCAATCAATCGAGCAACAGTTACAAAGCATAATGTTAGTGCAGAGGAGTGAGAAGTTTATATGGAGAAGTGAACGACTTTACTACAAGAGAAATTATTGTAATAAACCTTTTTTTAACTTTATTGCACCATTTAGAAAAAATACAACAAGGTGGACTATTATGTTTAAGAAAACATTTAATTTACTTAGTAATTTGTTTATTAGAACGTGATTAGCACACAGTAACATTCGCCATAGGTATGGGCTTCTACAATCTATGCTTAGTTCACTTTATCTGATACAAAGTAAAAAAGCATTACCACAGACAAACAATTATAACATTACCACAGATACAACATACCTTCCCCTACAAGAAACAACTTTGAAATAATTATGCCTCTCATAAAAAACATAACAATGTGAATTCCAAGGAGATCATACAAATATAAACATAAGCAACGAAGTAATTATTGAATGTGAACTTAGAACAAATTAATACCGGAATAACTATTACTTTTTATAATCATTACAATCATCAAATTATTAATATTACATCTTTAAGGTGACATAAAATATATTATATTATATTCATTATTATATTATTCCAGCACTTTATGAAGTTCCCGGAATCCCTAACATTGTAGCCCATTCTGACTCATCTGGTACATTAATGATGGTTTCCTCTCCACCCTCATTCGGGACCTCCATATTAAGATCTTCTTCCTCTGTCCGAGTTGTTGTAGATTTCTTTCTAATAAGTTGATCAATATGTCGGTTAATTATCTTACCATCATTGGTTTCAATTTTGTAACTTAATGGACCTGTTTTTTTATTTATAACACCAGGAAGCCATCTGGGACCAGTGGTGCTGTAATTTCTATACATTATTTGCTGTCCAGACTCAGTCTCTCGAGTCTTCTTTTCACTATTGTTTATTATTTGCTCCTCAGTCTTTTTGTTTTGTAGACAGTCTGGATGTATTGTATCGAGTAGAGTACGTAGACGTCTCTTCATTAACAACTCAGCCGGGGTCTTATTGGTTGTCGTACAAGGAGTACTTCTTAAAGCCAACAATAGATTAGGAATTTTTACATCCCAAGCTAGATCATCCATTTTCTTCAACTTATCTTTTATTGTCTGAACCATGCGTTCTGCCAGTCCATTAGTGGCAGGGTGATATGGTGCTGTGGTTACGTGTTTAATATTGTTAGCCTTCAAAAATTTCTGCATTTCATTGGAGACAAAAGATGTACCGTTGTCTGAGACCAAAGTTTCACACAAACCGTGGGTAGAAAACGCAGATCTCAGTAGTCTAATTACTGTGGCTGATGTAGTGTTGTTAACCACAAAAAGTTCAGGCCATCGAGAATAAGCATCTACCATAATTAAAAAATATTTATTGTGGAAAGGCCCAGCAAAATCAATATGGATTCTAGACCACGGTCTTGTGGGTGTTATCCACTCGTGACTCGTCTTTGGAGGCATGTGTCGGTTCTCTAAACATTTTGTGCAACTACCAATCAACAATTCGATATCCTCATTCAGGCCTGGCCACCAAATATAGCTTCGAGCTACTGCTTTAGTTTGAACTATTCCTGTATGTGTGTTATGTAGTACTTTCAAAACTTGTTTCCTGAGTTCTGTGGGTACGACCACCCGACAGCCTAGCAGGATACAATCGTCTTGCAGTGACAACTCTGCCCGGTGCAACCAAAACGGACGTAAGTTAACATCATTTACTTTGGCAGGCCATCCACGTTGTATGTAATGTACAACTTGACACAAAGTTTGGTCTTGTTTCGTTGCTGAGGCAATATGTTCAGCATCATAAGGAAAATCTTCAGGTGATTCAGCCATTAGCAGGATGTCGCATAGCTGTTGTTCAGGCTGTTCTGGCACTGGTTGTGGCCATCTACTCAAGCTGTCAGCATAACCCATTTGTGGTCCAGGTTTGTATGTAATTTCATAGTTATGTGAAGTTAAGGCAATAGCTATTCTTGTCAAGCGTGGTGATAGCATGTTCGGCATTGGTTTTTTAGGGTCAAAAATCCCGAGCAGTGGTTTGTGATCTGTGACTATACGAAAACGTCTGCCCATTAGGTAATTGTGGAATTTTGTAATTCCAAACATAATTGATGTAGCCTCTTTATCCAACTGAGAGTACCGCCTTTCATGTAAATGCAGCGTTCTGGATGCCATCGCTATTGGCCGTTCTTGACCATCTTCCATCACGTGGGATAGTACTGCACCTACCCCGAACTCTGAACTGTCACATGTCAGCACCAAAAGCTTGTTTATGTCGTAATGTACCAATGTCAAATCACATGTAAGTAATCGTTTAGCTGTCTCAAATGCGCTTTGTTCTGATTCCGTCCATGTCCAGGATTTATCTGTATCTAATAAACGATGTAAAGGCTCCAATAAAGTTGCTTTGTGTGCTACAAATCTCTCATAAAAGTTATACAGTCCCAAGAATGCTTGTAGTTCCTTCTTATTTTTAGGCGCAGGAGTTTTGACTATTGATTCCACCTTACTCTGTGCCGGATGAATTCCTTCTGCATCAATGACAAACCCCAAAAACTCCACTCTTTCCTTGGCAAACTTACATTTATTTTTGTTTAATCGAAGTCCAGCTTTTTTGATTCTGTTCAAAACTTGGTCCAACCTTTCTTGCATTTCCAATATTGTACCACCACCAATGATAATATCGTCGATCAAGACTGCAACTCCAGGTATGCCCGCTAGTAATGAAGTCATCAAACGTTGAAAAATTCCCGGGCAGGCTTTTACACCAAATGCTAATCTGTGTACAGTGTACAAACCTTTACATGTATTCAAGGTTAATAGTTTTGCTGTGTTGTCATCAACAGTAACCTGTGTATATGCCCGGTCTAAATCTAAAGTTGTGAAGAATTTCCCACCAGCAACAGTCGCAAAAACTTAATTCGCTGTCGGCATTGGATATGTATCAGATTCAGTCGCCTCGTTGACTGTACTACGGTAGTCTCCACATAATCTGATCTCGCCAGTTTTTTTTACGATAGGTACCACAGGTGTAGCCCATTCCGAAAATGAAACTGGTTGTAAAACTCCCTCATGTTGTAAACGATCTATTTCTTTCTCTACTCTTTGTTTAAGCGCAAACGGCACTGGTCGAGCTTTAAGAAATCTTGGATTTGCTCCTGGGTTTATATTTATAGCCACTGGACTGCCTGTGTATGTACCGAGACCATCCTTGAAAACCTCCATGTGTTTGGCTATTATTGAGTCCATTTGTTTCAGATCTTCCTGAGTAACAAAATTAATGTTCATAGTTATGTTAAGTGGAGTGAGCCAATCGCGACCTAGCAGGTTTGGCCCGGTGCCTTTAGCCACTATCACGTTCAGATCTTGAATAGCGTCTTTGTAACTGACTCTTAACTTAGCTTGTCCAATCAGTTTAACCGGAGAGTCGTTCCACGTTCGCAATGACAATTGAACTGGCTGTAGGGTGTCGCGCCGCAGGCGGCCACGCAGCGCACCCCAAGTACGTTCGTTTATCAGCGAAAAACTTGAACCTGTATCGATTTGCATAGCTATAGGTACGTTCGCTATTAAGACCTCTACTTCATACGGAGGAATCCGCGTCGTATTCCGTATACAGTATATCCCGTTCAAATGATCACTTTCATCTTCAGTGAAGTTGACATCTCTCTTATTTACACTTTTCTTTTTTGAGATGCAGATTTTCTCCAGATGCCCCTTTTTCTTACAAAATCGGCAAACCGCGTTCAAAAATCTACATAATCCCGCGTGTCGGTTTCCACACCGGTAACAGAGTCTCGCAGGTGTCGATTGCACGGCGTTAATATCCATCGGTTCGCCAGCGTCGCAAACTGTTGGTGTCGCAGCGCTGGCAGCGGCGCCGCTCGTATTCGCGCCGTTGACATTCGTCGCGCTTGCAGCGCTGGTGTTTACGGTGTCGTGAATCATACGCACGTCACGCCGCGCACTCTCGGATGCTAACATCGCATCCACCACAAATTGATAAGTTAAATCGTCTTTTTTTAACAGTTCGTATTGTAGTCGAGTATCACTCATCCCGCACACGAGTTTGTCACGCAACATTCTCTCTAAGTCCGTAAAATTACACTTAGAACTGATTTTACGTACATCAGCTATATAGTCTGACGCCGATTCACTACACTTTTGATCGCGTTTGTAAAACTTAAACGACATCGATATTTCATTAGGTTTCGGACTGTAATGTTTACTCAAAATTGTTTCTATTTCCGTAAAAGTCACATCTATTGGTTTTCTCGGTGTAATTAGTGCAATCAAGGTATCATACACCCGCGAACCACACACTGTGAAAAAGTTTGCGCGTTTCACATTATCTACGATGACGCCATTTGCTTCGAAACAAAACTTAAGTCGATCTATGTAACTGTCCCAATTTGCCGAGTCTGGATTGTATTCTTCAAATCGTATTGCCTTTTTATCCATTTTGTATGTTTTCACCAATCGTCGCCACTATTATGTTTAAGAAAACATTTAATTTACTTAGTAATTTGTTTATTAGAACGTGATTAGCACACAGTAACATTCGCCATAGGTATGGGCTTCTACAATCTATGCTTAGTTCACTTTATCTGATACAAAGTAAAAAAGCATTACCACAGACAAACAATTATAACATTACCACAGATACAACAGTGGACATAATGCAAATGAGCCTTTTTTGCCAGAGAACCTTATGCTCGTTTTCACTAACATTTTAAGAAACGCCTAAGCCGATAGGTGACAGTTTTCACATACAACAACTGTCACCTAAGGGCTTAGGTGTCGCTTAAAATGTGGCCTTTTATTTCGCGTTTTTATAAAGACAGTGTAGTGTCAAACTTCAATTAGAATAAAATGCCCATATTCACTGGAGACCTTAAACTAATATTCCTATCAAACTATGAAAATGAGGAGACAAGGAGTTCACCTGACTTTAAATGTTATATAAGTATAGGCAGTCGTGATCGTTGTTCTTGAGAAAAGAATGGAGATTCACAATAGATAAAAATAGTAAACATAGGCCGATCCGAACATTTTACGTAAACCTTGTTCATACAAGCAAATAGTAGCGTCATCTGTCAAAATACCCGCCGCCGCCGCTGCCCGAACTACCGCGTGGCCTTATACTGTTGGTACTAATGACACCCATAAACTAGCGACATTTTTTCGCGCTGTTCGCCCTATCTTTAGTATAAAGTCTGTGAGATTCACTAAAATGTTAGTCAAGGGATTGTTTTCACAATAGGAAAGGATTTAGCTTGAAATGAGACTGCGGATGTTGACGTGACTAATTAGTCTATTTATGACTGGCCAAGTTATGTTCGTATGAACGTTGACAAACCGATAAACAGCGGTACTTGTAAAGACGAAAATATCGTACCCAACTTGGTAAATCCAGGTTTTACGAGACGGTACATTAAGATACTGGAATAGGTATAGATATCCAAACTACTTATAGCTGAATTATTAAAGTTCTACGAAGTTCATAAAATTGGCCGCATTGTGTATTATCATTATAATTTTTGGATAGTTATGGTTAAATATATCTACAGATTGTGTATTTTCTTCTTCTGCCTTCTAATAGAATAAATAAATAAATCGATAATAATATTTTATGGCCATCACTTCATAAAATCAAACTATTTTAATATTATAGTTTTAAAGTTCAAAAGAATAATTAAACCTTTACCTATACATTTGACTATACAAGTTAAATCTAACTTAATTTTTATAATTTTGAAACTACATCAGTATAAGTAGAACATGTTTACGGTTTCTTCCAGAATGTATTAACGTTTGGAGAGTCTAGTATGGTTCATTCGCTTACCTTTCACGATTTAGATAACTTCAATGCATCTTCGTTTTCGAAAACTAAATGTCAAAATACGTTTCTAACAGCTTAAATGTCAAATTAAATTGGCATTTCCATTTACCTGCGATATCATGCTATCACACTGTTAGGTCTTTAATAAATTTGTTTAGACTGACAGCCTAACGTGTTTACCGAGGCAAGGAGGCGAGGAACTCTACGATTTCGCATTGTGAAGTCAACACCTCCTGAGGATGTCCCGGTGTCGGACGAAACGTGCGTCGAAGAAAGTGTTAGAAAATTGTGTGTGGGTAGTGTTCCTGCATACTGTACCATACAGAATCTTTTCAAGTAGCGGATTATAGCAAAAATTAATCTAAGGTCACTACTATTGGTAATGAAATTTTTCGGCCCAGGAAATATTGATTAATAATACTAAGGATTTCGGGTTAGCGCTAAAAAGTGTCCAATCGCGGCTATATAATAAACTAGTAGGACGCGTGGATGCGCGGGCCACATGTGGCCCGCGGGCTGTCTTCCCGCCTATAAAGATATCGCAACCCTCAGTCATCTTTTCCCATACATTTTCTATGGAAAAATAAAGTCCGCCATTTTGATTTTTTTTCTATCCATCGAATAGACCATAGGGTCCTAATCACTTGTTGTCAAGAAACCGTTCTTCCATCTTTTATACTTTTCGAGATGGACACCGATGAAGTTTGTATGGCAGCCATCTTGAATCCGCCATTTTGAACTTTTTTTCAGCTAACTGCCAATTGGATGACGTTACGAATGACATTTGGTCGAGCACCACCCCACCTATCTTCAATACCCTCCCCGTGCTCTTCACCCGTCTTCGAAATCCTCAATCATCAGCTCTCTCCGTATTTTTCCTCCGAATGAATTTTTTTCTTCTATACGACCCTATCCATGAAAAAAAATTTTTCATACAAAATTGTTCAGGAGAGGTGATCAATCAGTCAGTGAGTGAGTGAGTGAATCAGCACAAGCAGCTATATTATAGTAATTCTCCTTGCTCACAAAATTTAATTGTATGATAAAATCCAACAGGCGATCTTCATTATGCGATTCTGATAAGGACCATTGCTTATATTTTATTGACTTCAAGTTGGGACAAAAATTAAGCAATAACAATTTTATTCTTACGCAAAAGGTCCTTTAGTATGTCGAGGTGACATATTCTTGGGAAAGTGTTGAAACTTCTTAAAATTACAACAAATAATTCTATAAAATTAAATTTTATTTGCGTGTTCAACGTGTGGCAACTTTATCGTAAACGTAAGGTTTTTATTTTATGATTCTTGAATAATAAGTAAGTAATTTTAAGGTAAATTTCTCATTTTGTCGAATGGTTAAGATTTTGAATGAAAGTGATAAGAGAAACAATAAGTTTTCCTTCATTTGCTTACGTTCAATTCCTCTTAAAGACGTAACATTTAAGTCAATCTTTGTTTTCATTAAATTTTTCAGGCTTGATGCCTGATGGAAAGGCAACGGTGATAAAAGTCGTGAGCGCGCTTGCCTATAAAAAATCTGTTCACACTACTTCAGAAGGCACTCGGATTGTACTTGGCTTAAACCATGAAGGCTGGAAAAGTGGTTCACCCATAAGCGGTTTGTATCAGACACGCATAACAAAAACGTCTGTTTGGAGTTTGTTGGACCACATAAAGTTGCCATCGCTTTCGGCGTCTTGCCGTTCCATGATAGAAAAGTGAAGGAGCCATAAGTATTGAGGAGTTCCTGAACAAAATTTCTAAAGAAAAATCCTGTGTTAAACATTTAACATTACGGTAAAAATTAAATAAAATTTGAAAGCAGTTAAACAAGATACTAATATGACTAAGACATCTACGTAACCAAATCGCAGTATCAACTGTGAGACCAATTTAATAATAGCAAGGCGTTGGCAGCCTCCCAAAGGATCTAGCGAGGGGTTAGCATTTGCACTGATTTGTCTCAGCCTGTACTTTATTGCCTTAACTACGCTCAAGTTCCCACTTTCCGTGCCAAACTATTTTCATTTCATTATAATAATGTCATTTATAGATTCATTTATTTCAACATCTACGGGTATCATATCTATATCATCTACGGCAGGCATGTAAAAAATACGCCCGCGAGCCGCGTTCGGCTCTGAGGCCATTTCAATACAGTCCGCTCGCCTGTGCAATCAAAATCATCAGAATTTAGGATTTTGCCTGGGTACGGAACCCTAAAATGAATGAAAGTGATAGATAAAGACGATCGTCACTCTCGCGCATTCTTATACATTTTTTTTGGATTTCGTTCCATTTTCATCCATCTGTGATACAATTCATATCGCAGTGTTATACGGCTATAGAGCTACTGCCCCTACATTGTCTAAGAAAAAGAATTCATTTTATCGTAATCGTTTACTAATTCTGAACCCTGATTGGGTTCCTAATTAGCGTCAGCCAATCGCGGGGCAGAATCCGTTTACGATTACGATAACGATGAATACGTTTTTGTTACGTAATCAGACCCCTGATCTCTATTCGTCGTGTTGAAGCTATTTCCCATCGGACTATGAGATTATGAGGGAACAGAAACAGCACATAATATTTAACTTGTTTCCTTTTAATAAAAAGTTAAAAATAACACACCCGCAAATTATGTACGAATGTGTGCATTTCTAAAGGGAAGCGCGCACGTAATTAGCTTAGCATTTCGCACCCGGAAACAGCGCAAACTGCCCTAACTCGGTCCACTGCTGGCTAAATTGGTAAACTCTTCAAAAATGGCGGAACCAACACAGCAATGTATGACACAAACTGCAGGGTCGTGGCAAATTACGCACGTGTTTAGCCTCGGAGTGCAAGTCACCAGTTTCGCCCACAATTTAATTTACGAAGTGAGTAAAATAGCACTGATTTCTGTGAACGCGGTATTTTTAAGTCTAGATTTATGGACACAGAACAGAAACTACTGCTTGAGCAAAATCTAACTTATTTATGGTATGTTTTTGGACGTCAAAGCTTGGTTGTGGTAACTCTATCATTAAATGAAAAGAAATGAAACCGTTTCATTTACCATGTTTCAGTTTTAAAAGCACTTTAAGGCCACAAAATTACAGGGCCTAATGTTTCAAGATGACGAACGCACTATGTTTGCCATGTACAGACGTATCACTTACCATCAAGTGGATGTTTTGCTCATCTCGTCTTTTCTTTGAAAATACGAGTCACTTTCTAAAACCCTTTGAATTATCTCCCCTTGTTTTTAGGTTAGATTTCCTTGATTAAAATAATCTTACCATTACGATTATAGGAAAAGTTTAGAAAGCTGCCTTTGTTGGCACTGAATTAGCGAAATAAGATCTCCCTAGACCTTTTACTAGATATTTACATTCTATTCCTAATTTGTTACATTTTCATTGTTTATTCAAAGAAGTATTTAACGATCGACGGCCAAAGCCTTTAATCTCTCCTTTTTTACTGAGAATAATTTATTATAGGTACCTAGTGTAAAAATACTTTTTGGCACAATGTTAAGATTCGATTTAAAATATTATGTTTCATCATATTGAGAGGATATCTTGGGAAGCGTTAGAATTGCTGTATAATTGTCGCTTGACTGTGATTACACGTGATGGAAAGTGATGATACAATACAGTCTAGGTGGCGCGCATTTGCCTATGAAAAACTACTTATTCACACGAAGAAGATTTATTTGAAGGTTGAGTTGTACGTGGTGGGAAAGATAGTGTCTGGGAGGGTTATCCAGATCCAGACCTTTGCTGATGCGAGAAATCAAACCGCTTCGTGCATGTACGTCAACTATTTAGAGGTGTACGATGCTAATGCGGTAATAATTATTTTAATTTGTATAAGAATAATAATCGCATGCTTTTTTAGATCAAAAGAATGCTAACAAAAAAACCGGTTCCGTCATTGGATATCAGTGTTGCCATTCATTATTTTCCATTTCGTTCAAGAAAATAGGTTGTTCCAAGTAAACCGAGCAGAAAGCGAGTTTCATTCGAAACGCGAGTGAAAATAAATCGGTCGACATTTGAGACGGCCCGCCTTGAATAAAGATGGCGGACGATTTGTATGCGCGGTGTGGCAACACTGCGGTTTGCGCGGGAAAAATGACACGGCGTGGCATCTGCTTTTTTATCTGTCACCGTGAGTCATGGTGACATTTTTGCAGATGGACGTCGGGTGTTGGAATATTAATTTTTTGGTCGAGAAAAATGTCACAGCTTCAAAACCAATGGTTCAAAAGGATTCGCCAAACAGCAATCTATCTATGGCACTGAGTACTGACCTCTATACAAGTACGCTGGACTGTCAACACAAAATTGAAGACACTTTGCGCTATTTTGGCGCTGATTGTTACGTAAGCTGGCATGAGCGACCATGGAACTAAAATAAAATGACATTCAAAATGGTAAATGTCAATTTTAGTACTGTAGACGGTGGATCGGCGGGGACACTTGAAACCGGCACAAAAAAGGAATGTCAATTGTATAGAATAGTTAGTCCAGCATACTAATACAATAGAGGTCAGTGATCTATGGTTATTTACCTTGCGAGAGATATAGACTACCAAAATATTAACATCCAAGTGAAGCTAATGTAAAGCATGTAAAAGTCTCATTCAATTGTATCTAAAATGCGCATAACGTCCTGCTACTTGCTAGACGCCTGGCTCTTTTGAGCTCAAGTTGAGCTATTCTGTACAAACATTTTTGTAACTCGAACACATCTCTTCCTCTGACATGCGATGTGTGAATTTGACACCCAACGTGCTATACTTGCCGACATTGGCGCAAAGTGTATTTCCGTCGTGTGCGTTTAATTTAATCGTTTTCCGTCAAAGTACGTCTGCAAGAGCAATGACGAGAGTGAGTGTACGCTTAAATCACATTTTACTCACAATCAAACCTCACTTGGTGGTAACAATGCAGACGAAGTTAGATGTAACCCCAGTCAGTTGTATCATAGAGATTCAGCATCACACCGTATATAAGAAATCAATAGAATACCGTATAGATATTTCAATCCACGATTACGCGCCATACTCTGTCGAACTCGATACAAATCGAATGAAACATAAGCGATTTTGACAGAGTAGGGCGCATCTTCGTGGACTGAAAATTGAAATAAATCTTATATTATTAGAGACTGAAATTATTATTACAGATCAACTGAGTTTTACCTACGTGGTTTAAATCCTGCTCACTTTCCTTCTCAACTTATTTTAGCTTTAAAACTGTGAAGTGATTACAGCCAGGGAAGAATTCGACACTAACGCTTTCGAGTTACTAAAACCCCCTAACAGAATAGCCCCACAGGACACAATGGTACATTGTAGGGCCTACACTTTCACGAGCAGCGACCATTGAGACTGTAAGCGCGGAAGTTTACTCTGTGACTCATTTTACCGGTTCAGAGACCTATAACAGCTCTACGATGTAATGATTTTATGTTAATAGTGTTTAAGGAGACTTAGAACGGTGCCACGAGCAATAACAATCATCTATGTCATTAATTTCATATCTTAATACGTTCTCGCACGTTAAAACGATGGCTCCTTAAAGTGTCTTGCCTGTATTTATATAAAGCTTTAATTAATTATCTATCTTGTTCTTTAATTTATAATCAATTTAGAGAATGCAATATGTGGAGTAGAAGTTAATTACAAATGAAGATACCTAGAACTAAAAGGCTGTCTAATGCTACAGAAATCTTGAATTCTTTTAAGGCGCATGCTATTGCTAATTCCTACATCATTATAGTTAAGCTACAGAAAAAATGGCTTAGGTAATTATGAGCCTAAAACACCTTAAAAAATTAAATTGCCGACTGAAGCAGGTATTCGTGTATCTTCTAAGGATAGTAATAATTTACAAGGATGAGCCCTAAATGAAATTTGTCACCTAATTAATACCTATAAGCCCTAACGAATATGAATTCGTTTCTACACCTTACTAGGAGAGTTATCTAGAGTAGGTAAACGGAACCTATTACTCATTCTGTTATTAAAACACTCAGTCCATAAGGTATGTTCACTTATCAGTCGCTTAAGCTTCTTCATAAAAGGTACACTCATTTAGTGTTGTGTTTTAATTTAACTCTAGCGAAAATCTTATATGATCGCCGAAATATCTAAAATATCAGTTGGCTGTTGATAACATTTTAAATTTTAACAGGTGCTCTCACAGTAAATTTTCTCTCTACCTATCTATCTCATTGTTGCCAACAATTAATCTTGCATAAGTAGTTTCTTAAAAAACAACAGTTCATGATGTACTTTTTAATATACCTCATAAAATTAAATTACCTTTTTAGATTTAAGTAATACACCTAGGAATCTATTGTATACATCTAAACTAAATTGGAAAGTGGTAAACAGTATTCTTTCATTGAATATCTAATTTTCTTCGCACGAAGATAGTTGACTCCCAATTTAATGCTTTACTCGCAAATAATTCTAGGAGCCTTGTAAAGTACTTAAGAGAGGTCATCAATATGTACAGAAAGACAGGACAAATCAATCTTCGTTTCGGTTATTAGTAGTTATTACGGAGAGGCATCATTGTCCGATGCCACTGCATACTAATCTAAATTAATTGAACAATATCGTTGCACTCTGTAATTTCCTATCATGCTCCCATTCAACTGTCAAGGTGGAATAAATAACCTACTAAAGGCCTACAAAACAGATATAAATTGAGATATACCTAGTTATTGTAAATATGACAAAGTTTATGGTGACTCCACGATTATAATTATTGCAAGTAGTGATGTGTATCTCAGGTATATAACCAACTGTTGTTTAACAAATTTTCCATCAACCAACATGTTGCAGGACCCAATCGAGATTTTTTACAGGCAAATTTAGCAGAAACGTTATCGTTAAATATGGCGGCCTGACTTTTATGTCTTTTGAAATAAGGGTCAGAACTCAGACCGCCATATTTAAAAGTTTCGGTTAATGTAAAGTCAAGCAACCGGGCCTAAACGTTTAAAATGATCTTTTATATCATGATAAGACCCTGTATATTAGAAAATGAAAATACCTAGCTATCACATTTTAGATATTATTTTGCGTTAATTTTATTTGCTAGAGGTTAAAGCAGCTTAACTATGTATTAATGCTTTTTTGGAAAAAATAAACGCCTGTAAAAGATAAATAATATGGTAGGTTTGTAATATAGAGTTATTCATCAAAAGATTTACAAAAAAGAACCGTTTAAGTGACTCAAATAATACTTAAGCGTCGATAAGTTTACTAAATAAGCTGTACCTACGAGTATCAATTATCAAATTTAATAATACCAACAAATATTTAATTAATCACTTGACACAATTACTCTAATCCGTGCCGCTCGGTATCACTGCGCTATGTAAACCGATACACGACGTAGGTACCGACAAATGGCATGTGTAACTCAATAGTGATATCGGAAACGACACCACTTGAGCCCTGGAGCATAATCCTTGCAATACTATACCAACGCAAACATAAAAGACAACACAAATATCAGAAGTGCTGCAAGAGTCGTTTGAATTCAAGAGCTTCTGTTTCCAGCCAAGTTCAACCTGGGTGCCTTCAAGAGAAGAGTGGATAGATATTTTCTAGGCAAGCGTGCTCCATCCTAGACCTCATCATTTCTGTCCATCAGACATGATTGTAGTCAAGAGCAAGCTATCTTTAGTAAAAAAAGGGGGGTAGGGGCAAGCTAAAGCGAGACAGGCCAAAGATAATGGTCTTTTGAAGCCGAATTGAAAGCTGCCAGTTTTTCTTGAAGTACCGGGACAGACTAGATTCGTAGGCTAGATTCCAGGCCTTTTAAACCGTTCCACAGGGCATTATCATCATATTCAGAAATTTAAGTTCCAAAACTTCCCTAGCGAGACTTAACTAGCTAGCCACTCCAAAGGCTCATTTACACAATAAATATTTAATGTCATCGACTTTGGAACTGTATTCTGCCTCGAGATGTGGTACCTAGTAAAGAAAAATGTTGAATGTTGCGGATTACGGAACTCGGAATCAAGCAGCTAAAATCAAATCAAGTGTCAATTTTTAAAATTCACTCGAACATTTAGTGGTACAAAGAAGAGTAGAAGGCACCAGACTTCACGGTAGAACACCCATGAGATAAACAAATCAAATGAAGGTTTTAGTAGACGATCCAAATAATGAATGATTAAGAAAAGCAGATTTTAGGGGAGAATGCATTCTTTGTTCAAGAACGAAATCTTTAAATCATTAAGACGAAGTTTTAAGTGTGCCAGGACTGGTAATTGATGACCATGATCACCATAACATGAGTGTGTCAAAGATAAAGAAGTCAGCGTTAATGGCAATTCAGATGTAGATTACTAAAAGTTTATCTTAATTGGTTCACGATTAACAAGGTTTACCCCAAAAACAAACACAAGTAAACACATGTAAGGGAAAAGTTTATAAAGATGACGGCAAGCTGAAGCCTAATCTGTGCTTCCTGGATATTATCAAGTTCTAAAATCACTTAAAAAATAAACGGAAATTAAAAACCGCAGGAATATGATCGGCATGCAAAAGCAGATTAATAGCTAGTTAAAGATATATGATCCAGTACCTACCTACTTAAGTTAATTAAATTCTAATACTAAGTACCCTTAATTATAATAAATAAAGCCTAAGTAATAATAGTTTAAAATAAACATCTGAAGCCTCATTGGCACCTAATTTATAAAAAAGCAACACTGATAACAATAAAAAACAAAAAAGGAAGAACAAAACCGCAAGAATCCGATTGGAATGCAAAAAAGATCGCAAACAAAAAAAAGTGAGTTTACCGTTCAGAAATCGAACGTGAATTAAAAATATAAAAAAAAGTTTACAAATTTTATTGCACTTGTTAATTTTAAATTGCATAACAGTCACACATAAATTGCGTGAATTAATAAAAATATGTGTATTGGATTTGTTTTTATTAATTTATGTTTATTTAATCAAGATGGCGCGAGGCGCGACCGCGCGGGCGCCTGGCAGCCGGCCGCCATTACACTGGACGCGTCAAAATGCAAAAGCTAGCGCGCCCTGCGCCGGCGCATGTATTTACATAATCGTCATTGTACTTGGTCCTGCCATACGTGATCTCAGCGTAGGGTGGCGCCTAACTTATCGATAAAAAGCTCAAAATAAAGATGGTACGTGTTATCTTGGTAAGTGTTATCATAACACAAATTAATCACTAAGTAAGAGGACATATCATATAGTTTAAAAGGTTTTACATTTATTTTTCAATAGCTTTTGCCCCGAATTTTAATCCCGCGGAAACAAAGAATTTTCAGGGATAAAAGTATCTACGCCATAAATGAATTCAGGGTTATAATCTATCTTAATTTCAAATTTCAGCCAAATCGGTTTAGTAGTTGCGGCATGAAGGAGTAACTATAGGACATAAATTAGCATGACAGATTAAATTGTTTTGCTATTGGAAATAATATGTATTGTCCAATATGCAGGAACACCGCCCACATGAAACACAACACACAATTCTTCCAACAATTTCTTCTACGCACGTTTCGTCTCGACACCGGGACATCCTCACCCTGTTTTCATCCAACCGCTTTATACCGTCGTTTTATATTCATCGCTGTATTATTTGTATTACTTTCGCATTTCACGGCAATAAAACTATCGATACTCGATGTCAAAATTCATGCCCATCCCTTTTCAGGAGTTGCCAAAGACAGAAGCAGTGATTCCGCGACACAAATAAACCATGGGAAGTTTTGTTTTAATTTTTTTAACGCGCTCCTGGATCGGGGTTTTTTATCAAGCGTGAAAAGGGGAGTAATGAGTTCTAGTTTCGGAACGGGGGCTGTTTGTCGATGCGGGTCGTAAGTGGCCGTCAAAGGAAAAAATAATAGACGGGTGTAGTGTTTTAGTAGAGTATGCCAAATGTATTATGCAATATGCATGTGTACACTGCAGGTTTTAAGATAAGTTTGATAATAAAATAACAATAAAAAAAATTAAGAGACTTTGCAAATTCTCTTATTAATTAAGAATGCGTGTCCAAGACCCATGGCGTTTGGAAAAGGTCCAAAACACATTCGAGTAAAATTTTGTTAAAAAAAATCTATGGACGAGCGACTGCTCTACTCTACTTGTAATCTCTCAATTAATCAATAAAAGTGTCTTCATTTTTTTTCTCCAAACCCCAGATTCTTCATTTTATATTTATTCCATTCATCACGCGACTGGAAGTAGGGTAAGTTCCAATACCACAGTGTAAGATATACATAATATTTAAAGTAAGAGCATTGTTAGAACGATTGTATACAGGATGCTAATATACAGATCACGGACACAATGCACTCTCCGTTACGGGTCATCGGTTCGGTTCCGCGTTCATATGAACATCGGAAGTTATGTTAAACTTTAAATAAACGTTTGTTTTTAATAAACGTGAACTTACAATATTAACTCTCTTTTCAAACATCCTGTATTGAAATAATATTGGTTTGTAAATGTACTTCAAAGTAACACAGACGTCAATTAGTTATACTATAGAAAGAAAGAGAGAAATGCTTAAATTTTATAAGTATGCATCCACTGAATTATAAGGAGATTTTTTTCTAAATCTTCACCATCTGAGGGCACAGCAGTGCCCCCTCCAAGACACGCTAAAAAAATCATCGCTTGCGACCTCGTTTCGAACTTTTCATAGCATTTTAAAGCCCTGACGCTTTTCGTTTGGTTTGTCTATTTTAGGCAGATTCAGTTTAACTTTATTAGGGAACTATTTCAGGTTTAAATTTCAATTCAGTTTCTGCTTCGATCAATTCGTTCACTTCATGCAACTTATAGGGCAGCTTATTATTTCAGAAACCCATAAATAAAATTTTTAGTTCTTTACCTCTGAGCTTCTGAAGAATTTTCTTCAGTAATAGCACGTAATAGTACCTATACCCATATTAATTTATATACTTCAGCAACTAAAGCGCTGGGAACTTAATTGAGTTAGCTCTTCAAGCGATGGAAAGTTGAGCTTAGTTGTGAGCTCCGCTTACAAAGAAGCATTTTTGAAGTGCTGCTGCTAGACTTGTATCTCAAAAATTATTCCTTATCCTTACTCATCCATATAATGAAGAAAAGCGTGTGTGTTTGTGTTTGTTACCCCATGGTGCCGAAACTACTGCTCCCTTTTGAATGAAACTCAGAACATAGATAGTTTATGGTATGGGCAACTTTTTATTCCGATAAAATCCATAGTTCCCCTAATATTTAAAAACCCAAATTTTCTACAGTAATCTATAGCTACAGATATAGGTAGATTGCTTAACGGCATAAAAGTGTTATTAAAGCAATTTTTAGTGACCCGGCAGGTCACTAAAAATTGCTTTTATTTTGAAAACTATAAAGAAAATAGATACTCTAAAATTTAAACGCAGGTATTTTTGGCCTCTAATCTAAATTCACTCTGAAGCAAAAACATGACTGGATGAAATTTTCTCGATAGAACGTTCTCCCAAAGGTTTGATAACTGGCTTAGTTTTCTAGTAATTAGATAAAACGTCAATTTTCTGTTATATTCTTCCGCAACGCTGCATGTCGCACTCACTGACGTGTTCGTAAGAGTGAGAAGAACAAAAATAAATTCAGTAAATCCTCTTAAATAAGTTCGCGCTTCATCCGTATAATACAAACTAAGTTAAACTACAACTAGAAATAACAAAACTACTTAACAATCAGGATATATGAGTCAATATACTAAACTCGGCCCTAAACACGGACAGAGAAATAAAGCGCGGCGCACACTGCCCGCTATTAGGTGAATTTACACCGCTTGCCGCTAACTGCCTCATTTGAATAACTCTGTAATAGACAACTCTATTTCGGTAAGATTATCCTATCTATGTGCTCTGAATTTTTGAGGGTTCCATACCAAAATGGTAAAAATGGAACCCTTTTGTGCGACTTCATCGGTCCATCTATCTGTCTGTCTCTCTGTCTGTCTGTCTGTCACGACCCTTTATTTATCAGTAATTTAAAATTGTAAATAAATATTGAAGTCCAATGGAAGAAGTGGAAAAATTTGTTTTAAAGGCGTTTTAAAAGGAGTATCGCTGTATAAAGTTTACAATGAATTCGTAAACCTCCCCGATTCGTTTAAAACGTGATATTAATAAGTACTTGCTGAGCATGCACAAACAATGAGAACAAACGAACAAACAAACAAACAGCAATAATCGAATCAGTCTCGACCGCGCTCAAACAATTAGTAGCTTACGTTATACTTTAAATATTGTGTACAATTTATTTTTGTTATTTGCGCAGATAAACATTAAATAACGGTCAAATTGTTTCCGAGGCTGCGTTTATTAAGTGTATGTACTGTACTAGTTTTTGCCAGCGGCTCCACCCGCGTGAATTTTGCTTTTTACGTATCCCGTTATAATAAGTCAACCCGCAAGTAGACTATTTTTAGAACTTTTAAAGAAGAAGAAGAAGAAATTATTCCGTCATACATGATTTTTGCAGCAATGGTAGCTCAGTAGTTCTGACCTCTGCCTCTCATAAGGAGGTCGGTCGCTATAAGTGCGACAGAGAGAACAACAGGCAGTCTTTTTCCCCATTTTATTGCACCATGTGCAGTGGGTAATGCGACTACTAGAGTGAGCAAGCTACGTCAGTCTTAAGAAAATACCATTATAATTATGTCATATTATACTCGTAATTATACTTTACGTTTCTTTCAGTTTCGTTCCAAGTTACATTCTATGGTCTGTCTCATACGACAAAACGGGCCTATTATATTATTTTCCAACTATAAAATATACATATTATTACTTTTATATTAGTACAAAAACCATTAAATATTCGCAGTCAAGTGACAACGTCCCATAATCCTATGAAACACTCCTAATACTTCGAGTGAGGAGTCTACAACTCACCGAGGACCGAGGAGCGGAACCGGGAGGGAAAAATTAAATAAAATCCTCCGTAACGAGCCAAAGCCGTAGTTCGCTATTTAATTATGAATTTATGAGCAGCGCGGAAAATGCAAACCTAGGCGGAAGACGTGCGACAGTGGACAGGGCCATGCGATAGGCGGTAGCGGTTTTACACAGAACCTTTTTGCAGGTTTGCGCGTGGCGATCATACCTATCACAAGTTGCTATGTTGCAGGTGGACGCAGTGTAACAATGTTTTTGTCGCCAATGATTGTTTATTAATTAATCTCTCTCTCAAACTTTTTTACCAGTCACTTCTAGGAAAGAAATTTGGCTGGTCCGTAGTTTCACCAGCTAAGTGTACCTACACTAAACCAGTGAAGTAAACTGATGTGTGGCAGAAACGCGTAAACGCGCTCCATCCTAGACCTCATTATTACTGTCTATTAAACATGATTGTACTCAAGCGCAAGCTTATCAGAAACAAAAAGCATTATAAAAGAAAACCGCTTGCGCCCTTCAATTAGACCACAACCCCCGCTACCGCTTATGACGATTCCCGTTCTGGTACTGTTTCTGGTTAATTAAGACACTGTTGTGAGCGCCACTTACAGCCAGCTAAATAAATAACACCCCGCGCATTCTGAACCGACTCTGACAAATGAATCATGTAACTAGAGATTTTAACTGTACTGTATTTTCGTCCGGTATTAATATCAGTGTACTCAGGAACTCCACAATTTCCACTTTTCTTCCATAGAGCTAAAAGACACCGAGAGCGGTGGCGTATTCTTCCACGTTTCCAATACGGACCGCTAAGGTTTAGAACGCTCTTCCAGCTTCCTTGATCCCAATCTAATAAAATCTGGATGCCTTCAAGAAAAGAGTGAATAAACATTTTCTAGGCACGTGCTTAGAGCGCACCTAGACCTAGTCATTGCTTTCCATTTGACATGATCACGGAATACATAATAGTACTAAAGGTACAGAAGGCTCCCTCGGGAAGATAATTTAAAAAAATTGCGCTGAATCGAAAAATTGCAATTCAGTTCGCAATAGCGCCTCCAAAAAGAACTTCTCTTTCTATCGCGTAACTCTATTGCATTCAACGTACTAGGGCTACCTCCTCATTGGCGCACGCAGCGCCAGCGCGTGAAATAGACAGTACCCGAACTAACGCGAGCAAAGTATTCGGCGCGTTGCGGCCATCTGAAACTAGTACGTCGAGACGCCTACCTGTATTTTCTCGATCACGTGATAAGTGGACCTGGCCTGGCATGATTGCCGACAAGCGCCTATCTTTAAACAAGTTTTTGCAGAGAAATAGCTGAGCCGCCTGCAAACCTCAATTTGCTGAAATTTTTCCTTATCTCATCTACATTACAAGGAGACAACTGCGAAAAATTTCAGCTTTCTTTCTCGGTCTAAGAGTTTCTCCTCTCAGACCTATGTTTAGCCGTAGTCATGTTAATTTATCTATTCTATTTCATGTCGTCTCGAAATATATGTTACTGTTATTTACCATCATCGTAGGACGACCTAATAGGCGAGGTAGATGAGGAAGGCGGAGGAGCGGATGTGGCTGTCGGAAAGGCCTATGTCCAGCAGTGGACATTCATAGGCTGATAAAGTAAGTAAGTTAAGTACATGGCTCTACAGTTGCAGAACTTTATCATAAGCTTCGACCAAAGTTCTGAGTATTTACAACCCTATCAACAAGGTTACCACCAAGAGATTTTTTAACTATCTTGAATAAATGACGTGATCTGTGATCCTTTCAAATGTATTAATTACAGTGTTCATAGCCCTACCCTTTTACGTCAGCCATTATCGCTAATTGTGATTCAGGCTGTAAATCGTCGTGTATTATTTATTGTGCCGTAAATACACGGCAGGATGTCGTCAATTCAGCGACACAATGCCGGCAATTATGTAATAATGGGCGTAGTGTAAACGGGGCACGATTTAGAATGGTGTCCATTTCACTATTTGCTAATAAATAAAATTCTCGTGTCGCAGTGTCTGTAACGAACTCCTCCGAAACTGCGGGACCGATTTTTATGAAACTTTTAGTCCACATTCGGTAGGTCTAAGAATTATAGGTCGTAGGCAATTTTTCAAGAGATTCAGCCTGGTGACAGACGGACGGACGAACAGCGAAGTCTTGCTTACAGGGTTCTTTTTTTACCCTTTGGGTACCGAACCCTAAAAATTCAAACTTCTAAGAAGGGGCTCGACCGATTCTCTCGAAATTTTTTGGTGAAATAAAAAGTAATAGAGCAAAACAACGTTTGCCGAGACAACTAGTTTTACCTATTTTAAGTAAGTTTATCGATGCCGATGGAAGCTGTTTATTTAAATCGTTTACAAACATCCATAGCATTTATGAAAGAACGCTCAAATTTCCCTTATTTTGTATACGAGCGATTTCCAGTGGAAAATTTCATTTTCTGTGTAGGTTTTATTTGTGTACTTAGTACGAATACTTGCAGTTTAATTTTAATTTCCTTTTAGTGATGTAGTTTTAAACCAGACTTACCTACTGCATATTTTTTGTAGTTCAAAACCGCTCGCTTACCTGCAACGAAAAAAAGAAAAGTATAATTTCAGTCGTTCAGTAAAAACAGGTCAAAGCAGTATAGGTAAATATGCGTTCCTCATGTTATGAAAATAAGTATAATATTCTAAATATATTAGGTAGTTAAAATCATTCTACTATCCATATCGAACTAATTTTGTAAACGCGAAAATTTGTAAGTATGGATCTTTATTACTCTTTCACGTCGCAACTACTGAACCGATTTGGCTGAAATTGCTGAAACATAGATAGCTTATAACCCGGATTAACACATATGCTTTTTTATCCCGGAAAAGTACATCGTTCTCACGGGATTACGGGTAACAGAAATTCGAGCGGAGCCGAGTAACACTCACCTCGCCTCGGCCAACGTGTAGAGTTTTTTGAGTAACAGGGTTAAATGATAAATACCAAAAACCTCTCAGTCCTGTAGTTTCTATCATTAAAAATAACAACTTTTGTTCCACAACTTTTCGAAATTCCGTATTAATTTATTCATACAAAAAAAAGTAAATCATGTTACTTATGTGAAATCAAATACATGTGATGCCTAACTAAAGACATTATTTTATATTTAGGCATTAATGCATTTATTTTTACCAGTTTTTCTATAAAAAATAAAGTGAAACTATGAAATATTTTTTAATAAATTCACATACTCGTTATATCGAGTTAAATAAAAAGTCGTAGAACAAAAGTTGTTAGTTTTAATGATACGAATTGGTCGTTATGAGCTTTTTGGTATTTTTTATTTAACCCTGTGTAGTAGGATGTTTTTAAAGCTCGACTTGCATATTATATTCGTGTCATAATATCTAGCTGGACGGAGTACGGATTGGGCGTGCGCACGCATACATTACCGCGAGTGATGGCTCGCTGTGCGGGGAGATATTGATGTACAAACATACACGCATAGACACTGTGCTGTTAAATTATGTAGTCTGATAAATAATCAAGTCATAACTATAGACCACTGGGTTGGACTTATAGTACAGTGCAATTAGACTTAAACCCGGACACTCAAAGTGAAAGTAATATTTCAATGCTAGATTGTTCTATAAAGTGCACATATTGTTTGTTAAAGAGTTACACCCCGACGGTGTCGGGTTTGGGGGCGAGAGAAGTTCTTTTTTTTTCAGTTTTTCTTAAATATTTCATAAACTATGCAATTTAGCGCAAAAGTGTCAAGGACAAAAGTAATCTACGTTAAATTACGAACAAAAATGATTATAAGCATAATCTTGATAAAGTGAACGGTTACAGAAATAAATAATTAATCATCATCAACGGAATGCTTCATCTATGAAAATTTAAAGTGTCTAACTATCACGATGGTAGATATACAGCCCGATGTCAGACAGACGGATGGAAGGACGGACTGACTGCGAAGTCTTAGTAATAGGGTCCCGTTTTTTACCCTATGGGTGCGGAACCCTAATAATGATAAAGTTCGGTCAAGCCAACCGGACCATAAGGTTCATTCAAGCTCTATATTTATGTACGAGCATAATCAAACCTTAAGTCATTGCTCGTAAACTGTTGGTGCTTTTACAAAGTCCCCGCCGTATCAGAAGTGAGATGGTAATCAGTATTGACAGATATACGAGCTGAGCGGCGCCGGCGCATTCACTGCGCGTGCCTTGCGCTGGATTTGCACCACCAGTCTATACTTTCTTTACTTAACAACAGCTATAGTAATAATAGTAGGTGATATAAAATCCGCCTCATTTATTTTCCACTGAATGATCTGTATATTTAACATAGGAATCATTTCCACTGAAGGAGTGGAGCCAAGACGAGACGAGCTTTTAAATTTGACTTACAGATGGATATGACGTAGAAAGGATTTTGAAAAACTCAACCCCTAAAGGAATGCAAAATATGGAACTCGAGATCCTCATCTACGTGGAGATATGTTTAGGGATTAACTTGGTTAAAGTTCTTCGTTTCTTAGTCATTTGTAGATTGCTCTGTCACTTCCATAAAGGCAGGGATGAAAATAGAATAATCAGGAAAAATCCAAAATGGATTATGGGTCGTAACACTAACGAGCTGCGAGGCTGCACTCAAATCTCTTACGTAGTGATGCGCCCTGTTTCATCGATATCGATCTCGTATATATATCGATCTAATGCTGAGACGTTCGGTGCTCAAAATAATTTTTATCACAAGGAATTTTCCAAGAAGTTATGGAGTCTCGCGAGTTAATTAGTTTTCACTTATATTTTACTTACTTATGACATATATTTTTGATCTCGAATAACTCAGGATATAATCTTTAATTCACGCTCACTTAATAAATAGTCGTTATTAATGAAGCATATGAATAATATTTAGCAGGACAGATAAAGTTTTGCTATTATCCGCTACTTGAAAATAATCTTTTTTTCTTCTTCTTTCTTCGACGCACGTTTCGTCCCAGCACCGGGACGTTCTCAAGAGATGTTGACTTCAAAATACGAGATCGGTTTTGGAACAATATTTTTTAAGTCTTGGAATAATCTCCCAAAATGCGCATGTTTATTTTGTCAGCTCTGTCCATTTATTCACTTATGTATTTTAGTATTTTTACAAACGTATCCGAACTTTCATATTAATTATTTTATTTATGTTTGTTTTAATTTTAATAAAAAGGTTATGTGTCAATAAGTTTCTAAAGTTCGATGAGGGAGACGTCAATTGTTAGTCGATAAATCCTGGACATCACTAGCACTCATCGCGAGTGGTCGCATAACGACATCGATAACGAGCCTGGCATTGTTATCGACGAACGCAAAGCGATGCTGACTTGCCACAATTATATCTTATTTTATATGGTTATAGAGTAGAGTTCCGTACCTACTTGAAAGAGACCATCCACATTATGTCAATATAATTTTTTTTTGTTTCTAATAAAAAATGACTAGATGGGCTTATCCGATGTTAAAAGCCATCATGCTTGCCTATGAACTCTTCCAGCTTCCGTGTTCCTAGCCAAGTATAATCAAGGTGCCTTCAAGAGCAGACTGAAAAGGAATTTCCTAGCCAAACGCACTCTTACCTAGACATCATTAATATTTTCAATCAGGCTTGTCCTCAGGCGCAAGTGTATCTATACCTACTTTAAATAAAAAATCGAATGCAGTTCGTCCCAGGATTGCATTTGTTTGTAATGCACTGCACTTTAATCGTCAATGCAAGTTGCATCATTTAACATGGATGAATTTTTTCGTCTCTTGATTATTTGCTATTAAAAGTTTATTTATTTTTTCCTACAGAACCCTTCGAATTTTATCCAGCAGTAGCTTACCCAGTTCCGCCAACTTTTTTATAAATGTAAAGCACTTTAATTATATTCGTGGAGGACCCTTCAAACTTTCATTTCGTTCCGCCCGGCTCGCCCTCACGCCGCCCTAAGATAAAGGATCTCTAGAATCCTTTTTGAAGCGCAAAGTATTGAAATAAATGTAGTAATACATTTATTTTTCAACTACGAAATAGTACCCACGTAACAACAATTTCAAAGTGACGAAAATGATTTGTAGTCACAGATGTATTTCAATGATAAGTGACGAAAATGATTTGTAGTCACAGATGTACATTGTCTTAATCAAAGCTGATGTACTTAATCGTAATGGCAAAGTGTCTTTCTCGTAGTTACATTACAGGTTAATCCGATATCTGAATATAGGGTAGATTTTTGAGACGTGACATTTAGGGTAGTTACCTTAATCAATAGTTGTAGTTACTACTCCGTCCATACTTCTGTCTGTCTGTTTGTCTGTCTATCTGTCCGTCTGTCCGTCCGTCCATCTTTTACGACCCTTTATTTATTTTTTTTATAAATATAAATATAGTAAATATAAATATATAGAGGACAACATCACATACATTACTCCGATCCCATAGTAAGTAGCTTATGCACTTGTGTTATGGAAATCAGAAACAACGAAGGTATCACAACACCCAGACCCGAGACAATGTAGAAAAGTTATTTTTCTACATTGCCCCGACCGGGAATCGAACCCGGAACCTCAGAGATGGCGGCGCCTTGAAAACCGGCACGCTAACCACTCAACCACGGAGGTCGTCATCAACCACGGAGGTCGTTAAATTATTTGCTATAGCAATAGAGAATGCTCGAATTGACATATTATGATATACCTAGATAAATACATAAATTGGGAAATAAAAAACAGTCGGACAGACGGACGCACTGTGGAGTCTTATAGTAACAGGCTTCTGTTTCCTAAGCTAAGCCAGCAGGAATTGTGTATTATGGGCCTTTCGCCATTAGTATACTGAAACAGTGATTAGTGACTGTACACTACATACTTAGGCTGTTATAAAAACATGTATGTCGGTCTGTCGGTAACATATACTTCAGAGTGGGAATGCATTCTCTGCAGTCTACGCTGATCCGTAAAGCCTTTGTGAATACGCTGTCACTGTGACGTAGACTAAAGCACGCTGCTGTGCCGTGTAGGAGTACAGTTCTCTCTATCTAACTCTATAGTTTCTCTCTATCTAACCCATAAAAATCTTACATAAATAATACCAACAAATAAATGGTAATTTATCCGTATTTTTCTAGGTAAACCCTTTCATTTGATACCCATATTGTAGGAGTGCATAAAAAACCTTAATTGACCATCTTGTGTGCTCCGCCATATTGGATTTAGAATGACGTCACACATTTAACCATGTATTGTCATCTAAACTAAGCTCAATCGGTTGAATAACAACTAACATTAAAAATGAATAAACGAAACGTTAAGCTTATATAAAAAGGTGAATGTTTGTGGGTTTTTACTCCTTTACATAACATAACTACAGAATCGATTTGGCTGAAAGGCATGGAGTCTAGAGATACAGTCCGACAAGGCTCTATTGGCACTTGAAGGAGGGCGCTGTTGCACAACAAAGGCAGCAATAAAATAAAATCTTCTCAATTTTACTTCACTTTTAATTTAAAATAGTTAATAGTAAGCAAAAACAACATAACATACAAAAGCGATATATTGACAGAGCGAACTATCAAACAGTAGCACAAGATAGCGGCGTTAGTTCAGACTTTGGCCACGCGCCAAAATAGCCTTGTCGCACTGTATTATATTAATTCGTGGACTATACCTATAGCACAGTTTAAAGGTATTCTGTTACGGTCTTAACACTGTGCCTATAGTGAACACAGAACACTCGTTGCCCGTGAGGCAATAAAAAGTGGGTAACAAATCGCTTCTGTTTCGCTATTTTATTGCCCCCGGCAGCGACTGTTTGCTGCATGTATAACTGTTAATCGCGGCTTCGCTAGAGTGGTTTTTTGATTTTTCACAAATCTCGTAGGAACCATGGATTTTTTCGGAATAAAAAGAAGCCTATGTATCGTTGCCTAGCCCGTATCCACATGTGTCTAGGCAAAGGCTATAAGATGTACAGTCAGGGTCAAAAATGCATACATAGCTAAAAGACTAAAATGGTATGTAAGTAACCGCATTTTACCGTACACTGACTATCAATTTTAAGACACTGACAGTGTTAGGTTCAAAATATTTCTATGTAATATTACACTATGTACATACTGTCTGGCCGATGCAAGGGACTTTGTTTGCAAATTTTACTTATACATATGCACTTCCTCCTCTGACCATACTTATTCAGTAAATGCATTATCCGTGTTTATTGCATATTACAAGGCGTTCATTAAACATCAGATATTCAGGTCGCCCTGGGCGTGATCTGGACTGCACGATGGATATTAATCGAGCAATGGGCACGCGCAATGTTTCCTGTTCACCATAGAATAACTTATTAAAATGGTGAGTGTATCTAATAATGCCTTGTTCAGTTCATGCCTAACATGACATTCACTCTGAGAGGTAGAAAATAACAAAGAATAATATTATGACCTATGCAAAATATTTAAAAGTTTCTAAATTTTATTTATTACCTACTAATTAAAAGGCACTCGTAAGTAAAGAAAGAAGTAAAATGCTTCTAAATGGATGGATAAAAAAATTCCCCAAAAACCGTTTTCAATTTGTTACGGATGTCTGGATTTGCTAATATTTAATCAAATCGATTTTTAAGGACAAATAAATCTAATATATAAAATTTTCGTTTCTCGTGTTTGTTAACAAACTCCACTTAAACGGCTCGACCGATTTTTATGAAATTTTCTATGTATATTCGGTGGGTCGGGAGTAGGTCGTCAGTTATTTTTATATCCTTAACGGCTAAACAACGTTTGCCCGGCCAGCTAGTGTTGCTCTAAAATTTATTTCATTTACTAAGTACATATATAATGCTATCATACAAGATTAATGCGGGTTGCGGGATAGTCAACGACCGACAATAGGTGATGTATGCAAAACCTTCTTTCGCCCGACTTAGCTACAATAGAGGGGCGAATTTCGATCCCCTATCTCACTACGATGAAGCTTTGTCATATGTATAGTTTATGACGCCTTTCTGTGATGTTATTCCAAATAAAATCTGTGATATTACGCCAAATAAAATAAATATTAATGTTACAGTCATAGTGATTAAACAGATATTATACATAATGACTGGTTATTATGGATAATAGCCAAATTGACTGGACAATGTGATAAATTAATCACTTTATCCGGATATTATTCATAGTAGCGGGTCAAAGTTGGCGAAAATGATAAATACGGTCTATTTGGCTTGTTACCCCTCCCGTTCTTCATCCCGCTGCCGCGTGGCGTGATCCGTGGCTGACTAAATTGTTGTTACGTTGATTCTTAAAATAATTAAAATTCATAAAATAATAATTAAAGTAATAGTTTTCGTGAAATAATTTTTTTAAGTTTTAAAATTTTAAGGTTAATAATTTAGTTTTCCCTTACACTTTTCAAGGCTCGTTCGACGGAGCCCCGCGAAGCGTGGTGCTATTTCTGGGTGGTCATAAAAGAAAATAACCACTCAGAACCTCGTCACCTAACCCAACCGAGTCGGGGTGCTCTCAAGTCCCGAGCTCGCTTCGCTCGCTCCTGGACCCTAAGTTGTTTGTGCAGTGATTAACGAAAGTTAGTAACAGTATGAAGTGTATTAATACTATTATTTCATTAAAATATTAGCAAACTAGCAAAAAAAATACGTAAATTAATGTCGTCTGAAATAACCTAACAAAATATGATTTTTAATAATAATGTTTCTTATTATTTCTCGTTAATTTGAGTTATTTACGAAAGCTAGTGACATTGTGAAGTGAATTACATAAAAGAACATTCATAAATAAGTTAGTAAACAGGTAAATAATCTTTATCCATACTTGTTTTATTACATTATCCAAGTCTTCGAAGATGGTATAAAAAATAGTTGGTTAATGTGATTAATTCTATGTCAATTATCACTTTATCCAAATTGAGTTGACATTATTAATAATGGCCAGATGATATGTATAATATCCGGATTAATCGCTTTGGCTGTGACATTCATAAAAAATAAATTTCAGTTTTCGTCTCTTTAAGTCGATCTTTTACAAAAGTAGGATTAAGATGGTGTGGTGGTAGTTTTTTTTAAAACTTGTTATATCTTTCCACAGTTCCCTTGTGAAAGGTAGAGTTCCTTTTTAAGTTTTAAGACGCATTTTTAACACGCGGTGCGTCGTTTGGTACCTATTGCAATGCAAAATTGTAGGACGCACTGTATCTGACGTCTGTTGGTGAACGTCTTGATTGTCTCTTCATCCTAAGTCATTAAGGAAAGGTGCCTAGCCTAGGATTCAAACCACAAACTCTTGCTTAGGAGATAGAACTGCTGGGCTTTGGCTATTTCAATTAGTTAAACTCATCATATATTGTAGAACTATCTAAGCGGATACCCGCGGCTTAAGAAACCGTTCCATCCCAGGGGATACCTACATTTTCAAAAGTCACGTTAAACAATCTACCTATAGGTAGATAGATAGATAGATAGAAAATACTTTATTGTACACCATTACAAGAAAGAAACAAAAAACAAATACAATAACCAAAAAAAAAAGAAAAACAAATGTACAATATGGCGGCCTTATCGCTACACAGCGATCTCTTCCAGGCAACCATCGGGGTAAGAAGCGGGGTAGGTATGCTTAATTTCAACAATTTTAGTTTTTGTTTTAGCTCTTAGTTTATAGATCAGTCAGTAAATCATAGTCACGTTTACCCTAAATTAAATGTGTTTAGATTTAAGTAAACTTAAACACTTAATGTAAACTTACAAGTAAGTTTACATAAAGCGTTATCGCTTGCCACTAGCATAGTTATAAATTAAGTAGGACCATAATTCAAATAGGTGCATACTTTTAATCTATGTTTGAACAGCCGTATCTGGTGTTTAGAAAACATAATCTTTGACCATTAATGTAAACTAAAGCGGGATCACGTGGCCTATTGAGTCAAGCCTTTTGTTATTGCATGAACTTATTTCTATACTTCGGAGTTCAGCCGGAAATCCGGTTTTGTAATACATTTTGTCCTCTCTTTCGACCGTGTCGAATTCGGGTCGAGCTACGTAATTATTTAGCATTTAAAGTGGGGGAAGGGAAGGTTTTGCTGATATTTTTTTTACATACCTACAACAAAATGGTACTTCTTTTTACTGAAGATAGTCTTGCGCTTGACTACAATCGTGTACGTATCAGAAAGGTGGAAGAAAAACGTTTCGTTCGAGTTCGATAGAAACCTTCTTTCAATTTCCCCTGATATTAAGTTTGAATGCAACCGCGACTGTTCTCGTACTAACTTGGAAGGTGTGGGTAGCCCCTAACGGTTTCTACACAGCGTAGCGCCGGAAAGCTTTGCGGTGAGCTTTTGCTTGTAGGTTGTCACAGTCGAAGTTTATCTCACCAGACCATGAGCAAATGAGCAAATTGAGAAAAAAAATGTGGAATTAGCTCGTGGCAGCAATCGAACCCGTGATATTTTTACTTATCCGAGCGCAGCCCACTGCGCTAGAGAGGTCATCAAATCTTATCCACTCAACTAATATTATATCGCTGATAAATCAAGGAGCAGATTGGAAGGCTTTTTTACTCTATACAAGTTAGTAATTGACTGCGATCTCACCTGATGGTAAGTGATGATGCAGCCGATGATGTTATCGTACTAACTTGGAAGGGGTAAGTAAACTCACCCCAACGGTTTCTACACAGCATCGCACCGGAACGCTTTCTCGCTTGGCGGTGCGTCTTCGCTGGTAGGGTGGTAACTAGCCACGGTCGAAGCCTCCCACCAGACCAGACCTGAGCTAATTTAGAAATTATAAAATTCCAAAGTGGCCCGTAGCGTGAATCGAACCCGCGACCTCCCACTCGAATCCGAGCACGAGCCACTGCGACAGGGAGGTCATACCAAAACTAATCCTAACTCAACTAACTTATATTTTTTTATTATGGATAGGCTTGCGCTTGACTACAATCATAATTCATATCTGATGGACAGAAATGATGAGGTCTAGGATGGAGCGCGCTTGCTTGCTTTATCGCTCATAAATTAAGGAACAGATTGGAAGGTATGAATCCGTCTTAGAATATAATTTTTCAACCTGAATCTGTATGCCTCCTAACCTACAGACGTAGCCTAGAAACCGCACTTGACCGTTCCCGCGGGCTCTCCAGACTCCAGCACATGGCCATAAGTGGACCTAGCTACATGAGATTATTACATGAAATCCAACCGCAATTTATTTCTACACTCCTCCAAATACCTACCTATAAACTTTGAGAATATCAGATCTCATGCATCGACTGTTTATAAAATTTCATCAATATTACCGATATAATTAATTGCTTCGCGCAATATGCATAAATATCATGAAAAAGTCTCTTGTCTCCATTAATTACCTATATTCTGTAGAGGATTAATTAATGTCAAATGTAAGTGAACGATTCCTAAGAGTAATATTTTAATAATAATATTATTTGTACAGTACATGTACCTACTAGTAATTCATGAAAGGGTCTATAACCACAAAAGAAAGACTACTCCAAATGCGAGCCTCAGAATCATCGGGTATATCGATGCTCAGAATCAATATTCATACAATACCGTACATCGCCATCTATACATTACCGCGTAAACTACGATGCTTAATGTCGAAATCGGCTTTCTATGTTGAGGATTCACACATAGATGGCGTTATTAATCCATGATCTGTTTAGTCTTTCCAGTAATAGAGCAATTCAATTATTATTAACAAAGTATACTGTTAAATAACAGTTTTAAAAATATATGTTTTCCACTGCCTGAGCCAACGGCCCAGTGGCAACGCTGATACGGCAATAACACCTTTCATCTAACGTGTGATCCACAGGGCGTACTGTTCACATCTACACGTTTTGACGTAACTTTAGTGCCATCGTTATTACTCCCTATAACGAACAACAAAAGGATATTATTTACAGAATCCCTTACCTGTACGGCGTCGTCCAAGCACCGTCCCCAAGCGTCGCTGCGGTCCACCAGGTTGTTCCACTTGTCAGCCAGCTTGGCCACCTCGCGGCGTATCGACCGCGCCAGCTCGCGCGCCTGCTCCTCCGCGGACCTGTAACCGCGAGAGTCGCCTTCGCTGTCGCGGCTCGCTGTTGACAACAATATTATTGGTTAAGTGTCAACCTTCCATACTACTTATTAAATAAATTTAAATCTGAGTTTGTTTGTCCTTCAATCGCGCCACAACGGAGCAGTATATCAACGTGATATTATGCACAGACATAAGTAATACGTAGTTGAAAGAACAGAGTGTAACATTTTATCCCGGAATAATGAATGATTCTTTCGGAGTTTGTAGATAACCGAAAATCGCACGGGCGGTGTTGTGGGCAACATAATATGCGGGAATGAACATGACATAGATAATAATGACAGGTTAGTATAGTGTTATGATAATATTTTATCATTTACTATGAAACCAGGTGTCTTAGATTCATTTCCAGTACCTATATTTTAGAAAAAAGAATGTGTGAGTGTCGTTGAACATTGGACTGGTCATTGGAACAAAATTATGGTCTAGAGACAAAAAAGTTCAAAAGTATGTTTCTTTTCTATTATCGTTGCAATTTTCAGATATTGAAATCATACATGACCTACTTCATATTAAAATTTAAATAGCCAAATCGGGAATCGTTTTCGGCGTCATCAACTATAATCTAGATTCTAGCCTAACCTAAATACAACACGTAATAGTCTATACTCTATAGTTTATAGGAAGTAATATAGGCAATGGCATCACAGTGTAAATGTTCGAGTTGCCACTTAATTAAACCGACACGGGCCCTCAGTGATTAACGCGGATCACTACACGATGTCATTAAACCAATGTCGGCCGTGTATGGATCTAGCCGTACACGAAGCCAATTGGAGCATCCATGTAGTTTGTAACTTATTAAAATGCGGTACAAAATTGTGTCCGTACTTTTTATGATATTTTGTTTAGCTGTTCATTTATAAGAATCAATAGCTTGTAAATTTAAGACCCAAGTCTTGCTTAAATTTTCATCACCTATTAAATCCACAACAGATATAAATTCTCAACATAACTTAATTTCTATAAATTATTTAAAAGAACCCATATTAGACAGGACTATACAAATGACTACATTTATTTAAAGAAATTTATGTTACATTTACACATGACCAATTCTCTAAGTTCTCGTTTGTAACATCTACAATCTCTTCCACACACACGGGTCGGTTCAAACGATCAATTAATATAACACATAGCGTGTGCAGTCAAATGGAATGTAATAATCACGCAGTTACTTCCGAGTCAAGAAATACTAGCTTTTATAACTGTACCTAACCTAGCATGGACGTCTTTTTTTTTTCGAGTAACTGAATGTGAAGAAAGTGGTTCTACTTTAACCCATTGGAGGAAGCTTTGCCAATGAGTTCCCCCTTCTACTTCAAACGACTGCGACGTACGTTGATACGTACTAATCGGCTTAATATTTCTGCAAAGGGATTATATATTTTTTTTGAAGATCAAGTTATCAATTTAAAAAATATCCATCGCGGTTTAAAACCTAAATGGGTCCATCGCTTACACAGTAGGTAGGTAACATAAGGTATTTGGGGCATCAAAATTTCATAAATAAAAATTCAATAAATTCCTGCCATTCCAGTACTCGACTGTGAGTAAACGAGGCATACTCTGCCGAGTGCCGGGAATCGGGATACGATGAGAAATATTTTGAAATTTTATCTCTGCATTTTTCATTATGTGCTTGGGTTTGTAGGGTTGCCAACCTTTTTCATAATTATCATTTTTTAAAAGGTATTTATTTAATGGAATTATGGAGACAGAAATTATTATTATTTGAATCAGGTATATAAAAGTATAGTAGTTTTGGTAAATGTAAGTGAAACATAAACGACCAGCCCCTTCATTATGTAAGAAAAACGTATTCATCGTTATAGACATCATAACTCTGCCGGCTGATTGGTACCCTGATTTACAGTCAATAAGGGGGCAGAATTAGCAAACGATTGCGATAACAATGAACACGTTTTTCTTAGGCAATCACGCCCCAGAAGTAATAGAAATCTCTTCAGTTGAAATGGTTGTGGAATATGGAAATGATGAATTCGAGATTCACATGGATGAGCGTAGCGTATTTCGTCATTGGAGATCCACTACCACTGATCTCCATAGAGTAAATAGAATATACTCTGGATAGCTGACTGTCAACGTAAAAATGAAGACACTTGATTTCCGCCAATTTGGCGCTGATTGTTGCGCCAGGCGTGAGCGTCTATGGAACTAAAATCAAATGAAATTCAAAACGACTGTCCACTCTATGGTCCACTTCCAACAAATGTCAATTTAGTACCGTGGACGCTCGGGGGAGACGCATCAAATCGACACAAAAAATGAACTGTCAAACGTGTGGAATCATGAATCCAGAGATACATATCAGTGTCCACCACATAAAAATACCTAGCTGATAGAGCCTAGATATAAAATTTTCGTGTCAAATTTTGTAACCAAACTCCTACAAATGACTCGACCGATTTTTATGAATTTTTTTGTCTGTATTCAGTAGGCCAGAGAATAAGACGTTAGCTATTTTTTATACTCCTATAAATGAGAAACAATTTATAAGGCAAAACACCGTTTGCCGAGTCAGCCATTAGATAACGGTAACCTACCTGCCCAAAAAAATTAAGAAACAAATAATAATAACATTTCTTTTTTATGAATTTAAGCCGGAAATTTTATACGGAAGTAATTAAGACTTTAAAGCATTTCCGTCCATCGCACGGGATTGAGACGGACTCTAATTAAAAGAGTGCTTGTGCATTCAAAGGCTTGCATCGTTTCCAAGGTAACTTCGTTACTTGCCTCATTTCTGTTACTGTTTTTTTTTGCTTCTACCCGCAAATAATCGCAAAACCGAGGTAGAATTTCATTATCGCTTTGGTCACGGATTCCGACTAAACCTACTCGTATCAATTAACAAGTCGAGGATTTCTTTGAAAAGCACAGAAAGCCTTCGCGTAAAACGTAAGAAAAAGTTTCTGCATTCTTAAACAGCGCCATCTGTTGACGCAACAGATTATTGGCTGTGGAAAGTATTAGTTGTTACACTAAAAGTTTGTAAGATAAAAATTAACCATACAAATAGAGATGGCGCTATAAAATTACGAAGCAATTAACATGACACTTCAGCCACGTCCCGGCTGTAATGCAACGTTGTGCCTCGTCACGCTTCGGATTCTATTTATTGGACCATTTGCTGCGCTCATGATTCAACCCAAGAATCCTTTGCTTCTTAGCATTCGACAGATAGGAGAAGATACTACACGCAATATATTAATTGAAGTGATCGGCAGAGAGCTCAGAACCTGCTAAGTATTCTTTGCATGTTCATCAGTATGCATTATGCGTCGTGATTATGCATATGCAAGCAGTCATGCTAATTCTGGGTAACGAACCGAGATGCGGTGCATAGGCGTGCGGTATGTACGGACACTGAGACCGTGTCAATAATAGCTCTGTGTGTCTTAGGGTGTTTAAATACGTACCACTAGTAATACGTCAAAGTTAGCATTGATATCCCATTGGTTATTCCCTATGCATGTTATTGAAACAAAGTTCCTTTTCGGACGGTATCGCGGTGGCGGCTAGGTGGACGAAAATCGACCCTACATAAAAAAAATCTAATAAAAACCCATAATTAAATTTTAAAATGAAAGATTTCCACACTAGTGTTAAGTCTCGTTTGATGTGTCCACATACAATAGTATGATTCATTACAAGTGCGGAAAGGCTGTTATTGCAAAGAGTTCCGACAAATGTCTACCCGAGCCGAGGCGCAGCCGAAAGCGAGGGTTGACAGTCGGAACAAGTTGCAATGACGGTTCCGCACGTGTACTGAACGATTATTTTTAATACAGTTGCGAAAAAATGAAGCAATTTAATAAAATAATAAAAACACAATAAACTCAACTAACTTAACATTTTCTGAAAAACTATTTGCTTTTTTCTCTTCTCTCCACGCAATAAATTCGTCGTATGTAGATATGTAGCGACTTTTTGACTTTTCCGGTAAAATGTTCTCCGAAGCATTTTGTGCAACAAACAACTATACTCGCAAAGAAAATTTCTGAAAAATGGCGCCAACCGTAGAATATAAGCAGTTTTTTTTTCTTCACCCATTCTGGTGATTTAAAAAAAAAAATAAAAAAAAAATTTGGTCATAGACTAAATAATATTCTGGTACGCAAAGGTAACTATGCCCATACAGCCAAGTCTTCAGTAGAATTTTTTTTATTGATATGAAATGAAAATGAAATTTAATGAGATGAAATGAAACCTAACCAAACTCATTCAATCAAATCTGATATTGAAACAAATTAGTAGCTTCTTTTTAGAAATATACGTATTTGCATGAATCATAAAAACCTCTATGAATTTTTTTAGTAAAAACTTCATGGTTGGTTTTTCTTTTTAATAGACATTATTTTGACAGTTGGGAAAGATAACGCACGAGTTCGGGAAAGGTAAAAAAAAAGCACGAGTATGTAATAGCCCACATCCCGAACGCTATACGTCCCTGCAATACGCCACTTTTTGAGCAACTGTATTAAAAAATATTAAATCTGCCATTGCAAACATGCAATCAGCTAAACTATGAATTGATATGAGGAACTCGTTAGCACGCGCTTACTCGACACAGCGCCATCTTTCGGTCGGTGGATTAGCTTCGTTTCAACCGAATATTTCATGCCATTCACGCATTCTATTTAGGCACTCGTGGGTCCAAATTCGGGGCAAAAGTTATGTCATCGTCATAGTTTCAACCAATGGATGTCCACTTCACACACATAATAAATATATTGGCCTGCAAAAGTAAGTATCACACTTTTCAAATTAAATTGATACAAAGTGTGATACCTTCTTTTGCAGGCCAGTGTAGTTCTCTTATGTGTGTGAAGTTTGCCAAAACGCGCTAGATCAGCACCATGGCCAAACCCCTTTCATATTGAGAAAAAATCCGAGACCTACAGAAGAAGTAATCGAGTCTCTATATTTTAGAGAATTTTCTCTAAACGAACAACCTCGCTACAACGTCTATAAGCGCTAAACAAATGTTTAGCGAAATTTCTCGTCCGTAGCTAATGATTTTACAGTTATTTCGCGGTGCAAACACATTATTTTAGAGGTCCGCAAAACATGATTCAGTATCCGACGCGACGCGACAGTACTCACTAATTTCAAATGTTTTCAACTAGCTCTTGGAGTTGAATGTTATTCCTGTAGATGGATGTAGTTTCAGTTAGTAATTCTTTTCTATTTTCATTGACTAAACCAAGCAGTTATACAGTATCGACTTTATTTATCCACGGAACCACTAATCAATGAGTTTACCCGTTTCCACAAAATCAATTACAAACAATTCAATCGGACCTCGTTCGGCGCATGACCGGCCTTTACCAACACTCGCAATTACAGACCACCTGTGTGCTTTGTTACCCCTTTACACTGTTTACCCAGTTTACGTATTTACCCTGTTTCTACACTGTGACAGAGGGATAGCTGGGATTTCTTAGGTTCCGTCTGCATCCGTGGTTAACCCGGTTTAAGCAGTACATGGTTATTTAAGGCATTAACCCTTTAGTGGCGTTTATTTTTGTTAGTTTTTAATTAGTAGGTATCCATTACAGTCGGCAAAATAAATGGGGAAACAAGCTATCTCTGTCATATGTGTGTATTGTTGTTACTTCTTCAAGCCACAAATATTAAACCATTTTGGCTGAAATTTGGAATTGTGATAGATATCTCGAACACGTCAGTTTATGGTTCCCATAGGAAAAAATCACTCGAGTGAAGCCGCAGCCAAGGCTAGTACAACCTTATTACGCTTTACACTGTACAGCATGATTTACAATAGGTATAGGTACGAATACATATTATATACCAGGCATTACATGAAACTATTGTTAAGCCTACGTACTACGGACATTTTACAATAGTTGAATTGATTTTGATTATTGTACCACGAACTCTACACTTCAAGCAACGGTCCATTTCTATTAATTATAGTGTTTGCGGATCAAATAACACTGTGTGTAATGTGTAACATGTATTTACAACCTATTTTATATCAAATAACCTACACTTTCCGGTTTCACGCCGATTTTTAAACACACTGATGAAGTCAAATATCCGGGCGTGAACACTGCTTGCTTGCCAGTGATGAATAGTGAATAGGGATCCAAGCCATGGCCATTAACTAGGGTGTTCATAAAATGGCTCAAATTCAACCAGCGGGCGTTGAAAAGAGTTATGCTTCGAGTATCCCCACGTGATCTAATCAGAAAAGAGGGGATCCGTTGACGATTCAGTCACCGACATAGCTCAATGAAATTAAAGTGGCAATGGGCAAAGCACAAAGCTCGTAGATTCGACGGAACTTGGAAACCCCGCACAGGAAAGTATTTGGAAAAATATTAAAGAGGATTAAGATTGGAAGCTAATTTTACAAGCGGTGCAGAGACGTTTGTCCAGCAGTGGACGTCCGTCGCCTGAAACGAACGTTCAATCTCACTGGTGTCGGAGATTTTATGTTCGTTCGCGACCTACTGTCTGGACACTCAGAAGATACAGCTTACCGTTTGCCTTCTAGCTGTCTCTATACTTAGTTGTCTTCTAGTGGCCTTCTAAACGTTCTATGATTTTTCAATACTTACGTTCGGTGTCACTAGTGTCGGAGAGCGGAGGTACGTTCGCGACCTTCTGTCTGAACACAAGATACAGCTGACCGTTTGTCTTCTAGCTGTCTCTATAGTTGTCTTCTAGTGACCTTCTGAACGTTCTGTGATTGTTCCGTATAAATCTACTTACGTTCGGTATCACTGGTGTCGGAGAGCGGGGGTTCGTTTGCGACATACTGCCTGCCACTCAGCAAGTTGCTCTCGACTACAGGCCGCTTGTCTTCTAGCTGCCTTCTGAACGCTCTGTGATCGTCCTGTAAAAAATAATTCATCTGTTACATGTAGGCATTATCAAATACGCGTTTCAACAGTTTCTAACGGCTATATAGGATCATATTTAGAGCAAGGCTCTTTATACAATGCAGCTTTGATTTAGTGACACTACAACAATCAAAATAAAAAATCTACAAAATTTCTCCGAGACATGGGTATCTCAAAACAGCGTATCGAATTATTTCCTAAATTACTTCAATTAATAAAAGACAAAGAACAATATAGGCACAGTTTAAAGATATTCTACTTATAATACTGTGATACAGGGCATCTAGATTCTAGAAGATTCTGCATAATGTGCGCACCATCAAATAAAAATGCAAACATTTCGGTGTTCATTAAAAAAAAGATATACAAAGAGATGCCGTAAAACTCGGAATTGTTGCAGAGACGGAGCGAAATAAAACTGTTATTCCTCCCTGTTACAAAGACACTGTTTACGATAATGACACCGCAGCCAACTGCGGATACGGCTCACGGAAAGCATATTTCTGATGTCGACCTCCGCCTGCGATAAATCGTAGCCAAGTGCGGAAATTATGAATAACGAGCCCTCGGTGCAATGCGATCGATACGGTGCTCGCATTATTATCAGAGGCTCTCCGCAGACATTTATGGCCGAGGATGCAATGCCGCAAGATAGTGGAGACGCCTTGACCGCAAGTAACTAAATGTAATGTACGGCTGAAACTTTGGCTTCATGGAAACTCTGAGACGCAGGTGGGTAATTTACATCCCCGGAAGTTCAACTTAAGCTGGATGGGTATCACCCGGGCGCGAATATTCAAATTTTATTTAGTTTTTCGCAAATAGTGGACTAATTATACAGTTTTGAGAGCATTACGGTTATGCTTCGTCACTTGCACGTCGTTCATAAAAACTTGGCTCAAGAATACTTATTTACTTCCACATTTACTTCATATTGGTTAACCGATAGCTCAAAATCTGGGAAGTTCCAGAAAAAAAATATCTATAGGGAACCAATATGGCTTTTTAGACAATTCTAACTATTGTTTACTGAATAAGTAATTACATCACAAATCACAATGGAAATCATAATTTTATTTTATTCACAAAACTAATAATTAAATTTTCTGTGCGCATGTTTAGAAACAACCAACATAACTTGTTCAATTACAATTAGCTGGAATATGTGGGATAGCTGATAAATCTACAATGTACATAGAGCGTTTATTGCCACGATGGCCGCCATTTTGCGGTGCGAGTGTAACCAAAATGGCCGCGCGTCCAAAACGATTTTCACCGGGTGATTTAACGTATTGTTGCGGTTTGTATAAATTGTTATCACAAATTGCGAAATCTTTATTTTTACGCATATAGGTACGTTATTATTTTACACAGATTTCCTTGATAGTGGAGATAAGGGATAAGAAACAATTCCTTGAAATTCCTATGCGATCCAGAGGGACAGCTAGTTCAGGTAGTCGTAAGTTGGTGTGCTGGTATGGTAAGTTGTAAGTCGTAGGTTGGTATGTTTTCTTCGGTAGTTTTTTTTGTTTGTATTTTAGAGACGAGTGTAACCTCATACATCAAAAATTCGCAATATATAAGTTTTGCACAAGTTTTTGCGTACTTTTGCTATAAATTTTACCTATTAGTATTCTGTATTACCGTAAACACTGAATTCTTGAAATTATTTATTTTTATTATTGACACTACGTAATTTTTCTTTTTTTACATAGGTGCTCAGATTTATCAACGCCCATCAACTCAAAGACGTCTTTAGACTTCACCTTTACACCAATTTGCCGGCGCTCATCAGAAGTTCAAAGCGAAAGCACCTTATTACGGACACAAGAGGCTTTCCGGAAATAAGTGCCATCAATTTCCAATACAACTAACAATAGCGAGGGAGGGACACTCGAGATAGGTCCTGGAGCCAAGAACACAGCCACGCGATGCCTCACTTGATGTCGGCAACTAATCTGTTTCTTTGCCATTGACATTAATTCCCTTTGTTGTCTCCTTTTCGCCAAGAAATATTTTTATTGTATCTATTTCGTTTACTACAATTGGCGATCTAATTGGTGAAAATGTTGAAGAATAATGTTGGAATAGATATTATCATATTATACTGCTTTTACCCCGTCATAATTTTACAAAGTCCTATGTTATCCCTTGTCTTGTTATGATGATGAGTCACTGAGTGAAAGAGTGAGTCAGAAAACTTCTTTTAATAAAGAGGAAGCGACACTTGTGATAGGTCCTGGACAGCCAGGCGATGCCTCACTTGACGTCGGCAACTAATCTGGTTCCTTGCCATTGACATTAATTCTCTTTGATGTCTCCTTTTCTCTAAGAAATGTTTTTATTGTATCTATTTCCTTTACTAGATAATTTTATTGGCGATCTAATTGGTCAAAATTTTGAAGAATAATGTTGGAATATATATTATCATATTATACTGCTTTTACCCCGTCATAATTTTACAAAGTCCTATGTTATCCCTTGTCTTGTTATGATGATGAGTCACTGAGTGAAAGAGTGAGTCAGAAAACTTCTTTTGATAGAGAGGAAGCGACAATTGTGGTAGGTCCTGGAGCTAAGAAAACAGCCACGTGATGGCTCACTTGACGTCGGCAACTAATCTTTTTCTTTGCCATTGACGTTAATTTCTTTTGTTGTCTCCTTTTCTCTAAGAAATGTTTTTATTGTATTTTTTCATTTTCTAGATGTGGAAGATCTACGAGTAAGTAATTGGGGGCAACATTTTAAAATAATTTTATGTTTATTTCTTTAAAACCAATTAATATTTGCCTAAAAATTTTATTTTATAACTAAGAACGATACCAAAACTTTCGTCCCTGTACTAAGTTGGCATGAAAAAAAACTTCAATTGACCAACAACCAACCAACAGTGCCAGGTCTTATCTATGCCTAAAGCAAATGGGAAGAAACCCTCACCTGTTGTTTTATGAGCGCGTTCAGGTCTCCCCGGGGCGGCGCCAGCGCGTTCAGCTCGGTCTCCTTCCTGATGACCCACTCTGTCAGCTCGCGGAGAGACAGCAGCAGCGCCGACCAGTGCTCCGCGTTGCTCTCCAGACGGTTCCTGGAAATTACGTTGTTCATGAGTTCCATAGCCATAAGCTACTGTTGTGACTTAGATAGAACTAAACCACAGAATACCATAAACACACCTTACGGTACAGAAGATTGCTCCTCAAAATGATTTAAATAAATAGCAACTTTAGCGCTAACACAATAAAGTGCAATTCAGTTCGCTCATCTCTCGACCCCTTTTTATGTCTCACTGCTGGGCACGGGTCTCCTCTCAAACTAAGAGGGGTTTGGCCATAACCACGCTGGCCAAGTAAGGGTGAGTATGAACTCTCAGGCATGCAGGTTTCCTCACGATGTTTTCCTTCACCGTTAAGCAAGTGATATTTAGTTTCCTAAAAACGTACATAATTTGGAAAAGTCAGAGGTGCGTGCCCATCAGGATTCGAACCCGTGACCTCCTTATGAGAGGCAGAGGTCAGAACCACTGCTTATTCAGTTCGCAACTGCGCTGTATTCTTTATTAACCTAACCGTTGTGCTCTCTTTCTGTCGCGTTACTTTATCTCCCTCTATCTCTTTTCAGCTCATAACTGGGGTCCTGATAAAACCGCTGAGCGGTCGAAGCTATTTACTTGTAGCGTAACCTACAGGGTCAGTGAAACCCTCCTGACGAAACGAAAATGTTCCAAACAAAAAGGTTACTTGGCTCAAGTTCCGTGCGTCACACACTTGGCTAATGGCTATATTATTAGAACTCAAGATACGAGTACTAATTTGAACAAAACATATGTCAGTAATGTTAACATTACCTAATACATACATGATACATGCGAACAGTAGTATGATCTCATAAAGATAACATAGTTTTATTACCGCTCTGCCACGCTTTGCGCCCGGGACTACGTCTCAGAGACTTGGCTGCTGTAGATGGCTGCGATTGTTGGAAATTGGCGCACACTCAGCTCCTTAATATGTTAAGCCCCGGGCTTAGATAAAATTAGGGAGGGGAGAATATCGATAACTATTAAGTATATTATTAACACTAGCAGAATCGAGGGAACAAGACCTCGCCCAAGAAACCAGAAATGCTAGATGGGCCAAGTTAACTAGTGCCTTCGCGATCATCTCAAATACTATTTGCGCTGCTGCAAACATAGATAAGTGGCGTAACAAAACCAGGAAAGTTTTCACGATATGGTCGACGAGCACGAGCGCAGACTTCGAAGTTCAGTATTCGTGCTTTTTAACAGAAAAGGAGGATTAGCGACGATACAATAACAAAGTGATACTAAAATAAATTTTTGGTGCTTTAAATCGTGGTGGTAATAGTCTGTATCAACAGTGCAGGAAGGAAGAAGTTTTCTGATTCATCGATGTCGAAAAGCTAAAATATTGATGTCCCACCACTATGCAATTGTAAATCTCAGCGTCTGCAAAGAATTTTATTCTTGGCACCATCGCTTTAAAGTTTAAGGACATCCACCGAGTTGAATATGCAATTACACGGCTATGCGTTATTCCGAAGGATTACGGTTTCAAATCTGAGGATTTTAAGTTTTAGACCTCATGCCGGTTACTGTTATTTCAATTCTTATGTTGTTTTGTATTGTACGGCTATTTCTTAAAACGTTTAGCAGAGATGAAGACGTATCTACTTGAACAGTATTTTAAACTATCATTATCATCGCTATTTTTTAGCAGCCGGAACCTTATCTACATGCTCAATAGCGATGAGTAAGCGGCTAGTTAAAATCACGAAAGATAGATTTCATTGACTCAACCCTTAAAACAGGCCAAAACAAAACACAGAGCTCCTTTTAAAAATAAGAAGGTTATGTACATTGATAAGCCAATAATAATAATTACTTAGGTAGTGCATTATTATTATTGGCTTAAACTCAAGCTATGCTATGCTAATGGCTAAACTTATTATTATTGGCTTAACACTCAAGTTGAGAAAATTGCCTGGAATTTGAAACCTGTTCTCCCAAAAGGAGAGGATGATATTTTCTAACTTCTGATCTATCAAACACTCTTGGAATTTTTTTTTTCAAAGATTTTCACGTGAAATGATGTGATGGCTTCCCAGGTAATATACTGTACGTTTCATTGCATTGCAATGGCAAAAGATGCACTGCACTCATCATCATTGGACATCAGTTTTGTCTTCCAGCTACAGTGCTCTTTATTCTTTAAACCTGACTTAAATCTCTGATTTTAATATCTGACTCTGCGGTCATGCGAACAAAATTCTACCTATTGGTGGATTCTGCAAAAAAAATTTACCTATCTGAAAAATTATAACGGTACCACAATAATATGTTCTCCATAACTCGGAACATACAAAAATGCACCTCTTAATAATGGTAATAGGTACTTATGTCATAAGGTTAAAGTTAGGTACTTAAAAAACGCAGAAGCAAAAAAAAAGGAAATCCCTCAATGAAATACTTCGTAAAATTACATAACAACCCTCTTTCGGGACCGGGACTACATTCCCGTGTCTCGGGATCAAAGGGCTGGGGCTACGAAGGGTGCCATAATGCCACCTGCCTGTACGCGCAAAAAAACCTATTATGTACAGTTAATGACAATATTCACTAAGGGGAATACTATTTTATAATACTAGCACTTCTTCTTCTCTTGGCTTCTACTTCTATAAATGGTAAAAATCAAGTGTCTTCATTTTTACGTTGAGAGTGTGATCCAGCGTACTAAAAATAATTATAGAGATCAGTGACTTCATAGAAAACTGTCTTACTACCACGTAAATATTACAATAAAGGAGTTTTAATAATGTTATTAAATTCCAGTATTTTTTATCAGTACATCACAATTACGTGAAACTAGTCTACGACCTTATTACTGGAGTTTGTAGCTATCCTCAGCTATAACACATAAATATACAATAAACAACTTTTACGCGCGCCCTCGCTCGTAAAAGTTGGAATAAAGATGTCCGCGCAACCCCACTTTTATTCCACTATGAAATCACTAAACAGCTTTCTTTATGACGCTACGTATGCAAAATACCCTATTTCTATTTAGGGTGTGGTGGCAGTATTAGCGGGGCGGGGGTCTAACAGCAATACAAGTCTTACCATTAGCCCATTAGTTTGCTTAGCGGAATTCTTTCTTTTACATTTTTTGTTTAAAAAGACACGGTAATTGAAAGCTTTTCCACTTTCTATTCACATTTCGGTATCAATGATATATTTATAATCGGTATACAATTTACCTAGAATTGTGCATGTCACGAACTTTAATTAAGAAACGTATTAACACATTTTGACACGTATTTGATTGTGATAACTTTATTTTCTAGGATATTTATTTTTAGGGTTTGTTGTCGCCCATGACTAGTGTGCTTTGTTTACGGTCGCACAGATGGCAGCATTGGGCCAGCAGCGCCACTTCCACGCGCGGCGGCGCCACTTATGCGCTCGGTGCCGCCATTGTCGCGCGCAGTGGCGCCACTTCCGTTTTGTTTTTACTTGTACATAAGGGCGAAACGTGGAGAACGAGTCAGTCTGTTTCTAGTCTTGTTCAGTCTTAATCGAGTGTTATTTTAGTCTTGTTTTAGTCTTGATCAAGTCTTGTTTTAGTAATGGCAGTCTTATTTTAGTAACGCGAGCGGTATCAGTTAAGTTGTAGTGCAAAGTGAAGAAGTCAACGTAGTATCTCGTAATATCAGAAGTGCTCAAGAACCACGTGTCCCGGTATGCCTCGAGAAGAAAGGCATAAACGCAGGCGGACATCCAGTTTAATTTGGTAACATTTTTCTTTGTTAAGTAGCAGCAGTGATGCTTACATCATCGGAAAAGTAATAAGCGACGCTGTCGAAGTGAGTTAAAACATTTTATTAGTCTCAGTTATTTTATCTGAATTTGACCCATTATCGGATAATATTAATAATGTGGCTAATGGGTAGAAGCGCAATTAGTTTGGTTGCTTATAATAAATGTTTTAAAACCCCGTTGAAGTGCCGTGGAAAGTACATTTTTGATAAAGTAAAGATAACTGATTGTTACTATTTACATGATAAATCTTTTGCGCGTCAGAGCATGCATTAACGTTAAATATGAAAGTGATCATTTTTCCAAAAGTTTTCACATAAACAAGTTGCATTCGCGACTTATTAAAATCAGGAGAGGCCGAATGATAAATAAGTAAACACATATTTGATAGCTATGAATATTATGGTGTTTTGTGATCTTATAAGTCGGATGTTGTCAAGGTGATATTTCGACAAAATGGTTGATTTTTGTTGTCTAATGTATTTGCTTCGAACATAGGATTTACAGTGTGATGCGAAATTGTACCAGATATCCGAGTGAACACTGGTATAATGGTAAACGTGAGCCACGACCCTAGATGGCGGGTCAATACACGCTCAAGTTGACAAGTTGCCACATTCGCACTGTAGCATCTTGTGTTTTGTTGTAAAGGAAAGTTGTAACGGAATAAAGAATATTCTGAATTCAATGTACACATTCAGAATGATCCTGACATCATATTACCATTTGCTTAAACTAGTTTCGTGTGTTCTGTTGTAAAGGGAAGGTGAATAATGGGTATTCTGAATTCAATGTACACATTCAGAATGATCCTATTGCGAATTGCCATTTGCTTAAATTATTATCTTCTGTTCTCAGCAATTACACCAGACAAACACGCAATTCGGGACGAATGCGTGTGCAGGAGGGCCGGATGTTGATCCAGCGTGGTCTTCTCCGCAGGGAGCGAGTCCCTTCGGGGGTACGGGCCTCGAGGCTTGCCTCCTTACCCGGGCGATGTGTCGCGGAGGCGCAGCGCGCCCCCGGTGTCGTTCTTCTAGCCCCGGTAAGGGGCTAAGGCCTCGCCGTCCTGGCTTGTGGCCTGTGGGTCTTGTAGAGCTGGTGGCCCCGTGCCGTCAGCGATCGTGTCGCCGCCCTGCGCGGGGATGTCGGGTTCCAGTTGTGTGAACCTCGCGTCGTCATCGTCGCCTCCATCACCATCCACGCGCAAGCGCGCAGGGGAAGGAGACCGCAGGAGCTCGCGAGGTAGCGGACGCCCGTTTGGTGGTCGATCGATAGGTGGTGCGATTCCGTGGAGGTGCGCGCATGGCCCGTAGTCCGCTCGAGCGAAAAGGCGTTGCGCGAGAGCGCGGACAAACTCCTCCACGGTAGGCGTCCTGGTATCCCGGTGTATGACGTCATTTCTGACATACCTCGGGGCTCCTACGATCAGGCGCAGGCACTTGTTCTGCTGCACCTGCAGCCGGCGCGTCTGGGTGGCTGAACATAGGGCGTACCAGGCAGGTGCCGCATATGTCAGACGAGAACGGACATACGCCCCGTAAATACGGAGCTTGGTCTTCGGTGTGAGGCTGGAGGCTAGGACTTGGCTCAGCATCGACACAGCGGCCTTCGCCTGGTTCACGGCGTGATTTACCGTGAGTACCATGCTCAGGTTCCGGTCGATGCGGCACCCCAGATAGCACACCGAAGTCTGCCACTGTAGGTCCTGTCCTCGGAGATGCAGCTGACGCAGCGGTTTCCACCTGCCGAACATGATGGCAGCCGTCTTGCCCACATTGACGGCCATCCTCCATGTGTCCAGCCACTCTGGCAGCAAGTCCAGCAAACGTTGCATGCGGTTGATGGAGACGATCTGGTGATGCGACGACGCGAGGTACGCACTGTCGTCGGCGTACAGCGACAACAGCACGTCATCCTCACCCTCGCGCAGGTGGCCAGCGAGGGTGGGAATGTCATTAGTGTAGACGGCGTATAGGCACGGCGATAGGCAGCTGCCTTGAGGTACTCCGGCACGTATCGGGCGCGGCTGGGAATCGGCGCCCTCCACGGAAACATAGAAGGACCGGCCTTCCAGGAATGATGCCACCAGTCGCACGGTCGCGGGTGGTAAGGTGGTGGGTAGGAGCTTCGCCAGGAGTCCGGTGTGCCACACACGGTCGAAGGCCTTCTCGATGTCGAGGAAGACTCCAACCGTGCAGTGGCCCTTGTTCTTCTCACTGGCAATGTGGTGAATACCCCTTGCCAGCTGGAGCGTCGTGGAGTGGTTGCTGCGAAAACCGAACTGTTCATCACGCAGTTGAATGTGGGGAGCGAGTCTTCGCAGCAACAGACGCTCAAACAGCTTTGCGAGGTGCGGCAGTAGAGTGATGGGGCGGTAGCTTCCTGGAAAGCGGCGGTCCTTGTCTGGTTTGGGGAGGGTAATCACCTTCCCCCGTTTCCAGGACTGCGGGAAGTGGCCGGTGCGGAGTATCCCATTGAAGAGCCTCGTGAGTGCGACGAGGGCTCTCCTCGGCAGCTGCTGAATTGCGGCGATTGGTATCCCGTCGGGTCCAGGTGCCTTCCGTTTGGGGAGTTGGAAGACAGCCTTCCTCAGCTCAGACGGGGAGATAAAGTCCTCTCCCCGGAGTGGAGGTATTGGAGCCGACAGGAACTCTTCCACCTGTTGGTGGATCGCCGCGTGATGCCTAGTGGTCGTCTCGTCTGTAGCAGGTGGGTTGGGTGTGAATTGGCCTTGCATATACTCCGCCATTATCTCCGCGCGATCGCTGGCGGAGTATCTTCGCCTACCCTCTCTGTCTAACAATGGGTAGACGGGTGTGGTCGTTCCGGTGAGGGTCTTGCACAGGTGGTACAGCGAGGTCTCAGACTCAGACGCCTCGTCAATTGTCCGTTCCCAGTCCAGGTCCTCGCGGGCGTCAAGTGCTTGGGACACCTCCTGTGCAAGACGGTTGAGGTTACGCTTGACCCTCGGACAGCGAGTGCGCGCCCAAAGTTTGCGAAGGGCCCGTTTCCTCTGTAGCATGTCCCGGATCGAGCTCGGTAGTAGGTCTCGCCGACCAGCGTGCGGTAGTTCTGTGGTGGCGTTAGCTTTCGCTTGCTGGATAGCCGCCGTGATCTTCTCAGCGGTCTCATCCACATCAGCAGGGGTGGAGATGGGACCAGCGAGCTCGAGTTCCGACAGCGCGACTGAGTACTTCTCCCAATTGGTCCTTGTTCGGGGAGAGCGCGGTATGGTGAAGTCGCGCTGGAGGTTCAGCGTGACAAGTACTGGCAGGTGTTCTGTGTCGAGGTCGTATATTACCTCGACACTGATGGGGTGATCTATTCTGTAATGCAGCACTATGTCCAAAACGTCGGGCTGATGGTGTGGATTGGACGGGATGTGGGTCGGCGCGCTCGGACCCACTACTCCGTATCCGTACCGCTCGCTGTCCTCGTGTAGCTGTCTTCCAGCCGTGTTGTTAACCCGCGAGCCCCAGGCTTGGTGCTTTGCGTTAAGATCACCCACGACTAGTGTGGGGCCTTGCCACTCGAGGAGGGTCTGGACGTCAGTGCTGCAAAAGTCGCTTGCCGGTGGTTTATAGGCGGCATAGATTTTGAGCTCCTGGTCTCCACTGTGGACACGCACTCCCTGCGTGCGCAGAGATGTAAATGGTGCGTGCTCCAGTTCTTCGTGTACTAGGTCCCTCCGCACTAGGGCAGCCGTACCCCTGTAGGCATAGCCCCGGGGCGAGACCTCGTCGCGCCGGTAAACAAAGAAGTTGGGGATTCGGAGCTCCACGCTGTCCGTGAGCTTAGTCTCACCCAGGAGGATAATGTGGACATCCTGCAACTGGGCGAGTTTGGTTAGCTCTCGGACGTGTCCTCTGATGCCGCCAGGGTTCCAATAAAGCACCCTCAATGTGTGAGGGCGCGTGCGAGCACAGCCATTCCGGCTGCGATCGCCGGCATTGCCCCCTGGCACTGCAGGTACGCCGCTAGGCCGGCCATCACTGCCTCTAGAACAACCCGGACTAGGGCCATCGCGTCCGGGCTGCTCTGTCCTTCCCCCTGAGTGTTAGGGGGAGGAGCGACGTTGGTGGGCTGAGTGATTGGTACTGTCTGCTGCTGCTGACTTGTGGCGGCCTGGGAGGGCACTTGAACGGCCGCAGGTTCATAGGGCTGGGTATGCACGCATGTGGTTGCACCGCCAGGTGGGCGCGCAGGTGGCGGGCGCGGTGGGTTTGCGTCGCGGCGCGCTTGCAGTGGGATGGGTGCACGAGCAGATGCGTGAGCAGATGTTTGGATGTGCTCCTGGGCCGGTATTTGGACGGGCGCCGGAGCAGATATTTGGGTGGATGCCTGAGCAGCTGATTGGGTGGGTGCCTGAATAGGGGTTTGGGTGGGCGCCTGAGCAGGTGCTTTGGCGGGCGCCAGAGCAGTTGTTTGCGCGGGCGCCTGAGTAGGTGCTTGGTCGGGCACCAGAGCATGTGTTTGGGTGGGCACTTGAGCACCTGTGCACATAGCAGGTGCCACCATCTGCATGATTGGACAGGTGGGCATGTCGATGGACGCCTGGGCTTGTTCCCCAGCCGGTACAGGGGGCAGGTCCCGCGGATGAGGTGTGGAGGCTGCGGTAGGTTCGGCGCGAGGTAGGCGGGCAGCTCTCCGGTTTCTCCTTCTTCTGCCTGACCTTGGTGCCTGGCCACGTTCGGTCGGCGGGTTAGCTGGCGGTGCGAGGGTCGTTGGTGCATCCGCAGTTTGTGGCGCGACCACTCGAAGCGTTTGAGTAACGCGCAGCGCAGGTGTTAAGGCAGTGCCACCCGAGGTGGTAGCCTGCCTGGCGGCGCGCGGCACGGCGGTTCCGGTGGGAGCGCGGGGGCGGGGAGGCTGGACGTTGATACCCCGCTTCCTGGCCTCTCGCCTAAGGTAGGAGCATCGATGATCATTGGCGGCGTGCCCCTGACCGCAGTTGGCGCACGTCGGTGCGTCTGTGCGGGGCCTGGGGCAGTCTCTCACCAGGTGCTCCCCCGCGCACCTGATGCACCTGGTCGGTCGGTGGCAGTTGGCGGACGCGTGCCCGACGAGCTGGCAACGGTGGCACTGGGGTGGCCGGCTTCCGCCTAGCCATGCCTCCACAGTGATTCCCGGCATGCACAAAATCTCAGTCGTGGCGTAGAGTGCCGCCAGTTGCTCTTGTGACATATGTGCCAGTTGCACAAAGTATGTGCAGCCATGCTTTCCCTTCGGTGGCGGTAGGGCCCGCGCTGACTCAGCTGGGAAACCCAGCTGTTGAAGAGCTGCAACCACTTCTTCAACTGGGGTCTCGTAGGGGAGCCCACGGATGGCTACTTTGGAGGGACGTTCTGCGTCTATGCTGTAGCAGTAGAACGAGATCGCCCTATCTCGTTCTGCTTCTTCAGTGAGGTACCGTTGTACAGCCCGGAATTCCTCTTCTGTCTTCGGTAGAAAGCGCACTCCTCTACCTAGCGGGCGGGCACTGGGAGCGTGACCTAACACTCGCCTGAGGTTCTCAAAATGCCTCGTCCAGTTTGGGAGGCACTCCACCACCAAAGGCGGGTACTTGCGTGCTGCCGTCACGGCGGCGCCAGGGGTGGCGGCAGTGGCGGCGGTGATGGTGGCGGCGGTGGTGGTGGCGGCGGTGGTGGTGGCGGCGGTGGTGGTGGCGGCGGTGGTGGTGGTGGCGGTAGCGTTGGTGGTGGCGGCGGTAGCGGCGGCCGGTGGCGGCGTAAAGCGTACGGCCTGCGACGCAGCTGCAGCGTAGGACGTGCTAGGCTGCGGGTGAGACACATCCATTTGCATGTCTCGATGGGTAGGCGATGCAAGTCCTGCATAGCTGGTCGAATCATTTGGCCAGCTTGCGAACTCACAATGCGCCGTGGAGTGCGCGGATGGCTGCAAGGACGGTGAAGGTGGCAGCAATGTGGTGCCGCTGGGCTCGGTAGCCGCGCCGGTTGCTAGCGGGCTAGTGGAGTGGATGGCTGTGGCCGACGACGGCGGTGCAGGTGGTGTGGTTGTCCCGGCCTCGCGGTTGTTAGCGGTCGGTGATGATAGTCGCGGCGACGGCGGAGATGATGTCGCCTGCGACGGCGTTATCGATGGCGGCAGCGTTGCCCGTGGCGGCATCAGCGATTGGGGTGGCTGCGATTTTGACACCGCCAGTGGTTGCGATACCGGCGGCGGCATCGCGTATGGCGGCGGTCTTGGTGTTGCTGCTAGCTGCGGCATCGGCAACGGCGACAACGGCGATTGTGGGGACGGAAGCGCCTGATACTTTGTTGGCAGGCGCCTCTCATCACCTTGTGCCGGCGAGTCCGGCGAAGAGTCCTCGGGCCGAGGGCGCTTCGCTACTTCTGCGCCAGGTGTACACTCAGTTACACCTGCAGCTGCGAAGTCTGCGCCAGCGCTCTCACGAGGAGTGACGGTCTTGGTGGGTTTCGCCACTTGTTTGACGCGAACTCGCGACCGAGACCGAATTAACTCGGTCCGCGGTAGAATCGGTACATTATCCCGATGAGAGGTCGACTGTGGGATACCAGTCCGAGTACCCTGTCTTCTTCGACGTTGCTCCAAGGGAGGTTGCTCCCGTTCATCAGACATATTGGTGTTTTATGTCACTGCTTCCCTTATTGTGGATACGGACTAAAGTCCCCTCGGCGCGTGCAACCACACCAGGCGAGACCCAGACGGGAGACCCAGCGAGGCGCCCGCGAGCGGGGACACAGATCCGCACCCACAGGTGTAAATGAAGGCGTAGGCAGTGATGTGTGAATTCTTCACCGTTTTTACAATTAAAAAATGTGAAGAAGTACCGCGCGGATTCCAATCGGTGGGTAGCAGGCGCCTACCCGCAACGCGTCGACCGGTTCCTCGAGCCACGGCGCGGGCCGCGGCGAGTACAACAGGCGTCGACGGGGCGCGGGGAGCGGGGGGTGCGTAAACCGACGAGAGCTCCGCGTATTCACTGACACGACCGCTTGAGACGGCGGCCGAGCCAAAACTTTTGGCTCGGCCGGATGTTGTCGCCCATGACTAGTGTGCTTTGTTTACGGTCGCACAGATGGCAGCATTGGGCCAGCAGCGCCACTTATGCGCTCGGTGCCGCCATTGTCGCGCGCAGTGGCGCCACTTCCGTTTTGTTTTTACTTGTACAAAGGTTATTATAAGGGCGAAACGGGGAGAACGAGTCAGTCTGTTTCTAGTCTTGTTCAGTCTTAATCGAGTGTTGTTTTAGTCTTGTTTTAGTCTTGATCAAGTCTTGTTTTAGTAATGGCAGTCTTATTTTAGTAACGCGAGCGGTATCAGTTAAGTTGTAGTGCAAAGTGAAGAAGTCAACGTAGTATCTCGTAATAGGTTATTTTACAAAAGCCGGAATAAAACTATACCTAGGCACTTTAGCTTTCCAGATACTCAGTAAATAAAATAAAAAGCTCTATCTAATAGATAAAGCGTAGGTAGTAGGTACATTCTTATTTAACTCTAAATGTGTGTTCTTATCACAAAACTATTAACTATTCTGTACACTTATAAAAAAAAATTGTTGTGAGTCAAAAATGAATAAATGAATAGAAATGTTATTATTCTTTAGTTTCCGCTTTATCTCACACCACTCCTCAAAAACTTTTTATATGCAATTGAACGGCAATAAAGAGCACTTTACGTCCTATACATATCTTATCTGCCAGCTACTGCGTGTAAAGTAGGCTGTATAATGGTTTTATGATCTACTATCATGACTATACAGAGATTTGTTATAGCTTTCTGCTATTAAATAAGTTAGAAGAAGATAAAATCTATCAGACCGATGATCTATGGGATACATTAAATATTGGGAACCGTCAGAAGTGTCAGGACATATAGTAACTTCCAGTCGCTGACAGTTTTGCGACTGAAAGTCTTATCAGTTGACATGACACATCTAACGCAAAATAAGTCTACAAAATCTGGGACTGTAAAAAAACCTTACCCTATAAGGTAAGGGTAAGGGTAAGGTAGGGGACCTTACCCTTACCCTAGCAATATAAAATATAAGTTACATGTTACAAATGTTAGAGATGGTTTTACAAAGTTACAAGTCACGCAAGTAATGCTTCCACTCACAGATAAATGTTCGTAAGTAGGTATAATGTAAAAATGCCTTTATCTCCACAAACCAAGAAGCCAAGAATGTGAATAAGTAAAGAATGTCTATCTTGTGAAGATCCACCCTACGTGAATGAAGCAATTTGGAAGTAAGGAATCGAGATGAAGGAAGTAGCCCCGTATAATATGGCCCGCAAAGAATTTGTTATGGAATTCTTGGCGGATTTTATTTAATATACCTAATGATCACGACTCTATTTTTAAGTCCTTGGGAAAGAGAAGATGAGGATAGACCCAAAGAGAATGGGGTAGGAAATGTAAAGTCATAGGAAACATATGACAGTCAATCTTGCGCAATACAACTGGAAAAAGACCTTTTTTTCAAGAATTCAATATTATTAATTAAGTATTTTAGAAAATACTACAGCATCTTGATATTTTTGATCTGAATAACTAGATTCTTATTTCAAAGAATATTCAAACTGTCTTTGTATTATCTCATAATTCCTTTACAAAAGTTTTTTCATTATAATCCGATCAAAACGCGAATATAAACAGATAGGGAGCTCATTTTAAATTACAAAATAATATAACTCAGTTCGCAATTCATCGATCGCTCCTATCTTCCGCCATTTTATACTCTAAAACGTTAACAACATTGCAAGGAGTCACCATTGATACAGTATCTCTACAGATAGGATTATAGCAACCGTTAACTTCGTCTACGCCGATCAGTCAGACAGCGGCTAAGCCAATTATGATGCGGTCCTAATTGGTATTAAAGCCGATACCACTCCGGCTGCAATCCCCGTAAATGAATTATCAGTGCCGTGGTGTAGAAATAGAATAAAACGCAGATACCTGACCGCGTTAGCCATAATATCTGAGGATATCTGGTATGACCAATCGATATCAACGAAAAAGTAAGACAGAAAGAAAACATGTTTATTTTATAAAATATTAAAAAAAAAATAACAAAAGTAATTAAAATGAATAAACAATAAAATAATGTATGTGGTCCCAAAATGGTCTCTTTGAGCTATCTGTGGTCTTTACTCACAGCGTTTACTAGCAAGTGGCCTGTGCTAAGGCCCTCATGCAAAGTGCTGGTCTTCCGTAGAGCCATAGATAAATATTGTATACCACAGAAAAAAAAAACTAAAAATGAACTTAGGAGTACAAGTTTCAGATCGCCATAGGCTGCCTGGAAGATTTCTTCAAACCGATGGCGTAGAGAAATATTTAAAACTGCCATAGTGAGCGTGTGACGGTCGGATGAAAGTAAATAAAATAAAGAGAAGGTAAAATTAATGAAAACCTGTTGTTTTAGTTTCTTCCCAAAGATTAATTTGAATATGTAAGTCTGTATAACTGTAAATCTGTATTTGTGTATCTGTAAAGTATCGTTTGTCAGCCGGCGGCGTTAGATAATTTAATTAACAGGTTCGTTTCTTTAAATAATAATCTAAATATCTGGGTGACCGAGTTTCACTCGGTGGCCAATAGATGGCAGCAATAGTCATATTTTTATTTTTTTGGTAAATTCGACATTTTATAAAAATGAATCCTAGCTAGATCGATTTATCGCCTCCAAAACCCCCTGTATGCTAAATTTCATGAAAATCGTTAAAGCCGTTCCCGAGATCCAGATTATATAGAAATATATATACAAGAATTGCTCGTTTAAAGGTATAGGATTTAACTAGCAAAATTATGCCAAAAATCTCGCAAAACTCGCAGCGAGAATTAAATTACTCCGCGTTTGTGACATTTCGATTAAGTGCGCGAAAATTAGGCGATTTGTACGCGAACAGGCGAGCAGCCCTCATTGACAGCGCGATAAATATCCGTCGGGGAATTCATTTCCGGGGCGGCCATTTTTAGTGCCCGCCCCGCGGAGCGAGCCTAATAGTGAGTTCATTATATCCCAGTTGGAGCCCGAAAGTGGGTCGTTTGAGTTCGAATTTGTTTCTAGCTAAGGCAAATTGAAAAATGAGTCAAGTGCGATTCGGACTCCCGCACAGCGTTCCGTATTATCAAGAACAATTTCAATTGACAACCTCCCTGGAGCAGGGGACGCGCGCTCGGATTCGAGTGGGAAGTCACAGGTTCGAATCCCGCCACGGGCCCACTTTGGAATTTAATAATTTCTGAATGGCTTAGGTCTGGTCTGGTGGGAGGCTTCGGCCGTGGCTAGTTACCACCCTACCAGCAAAGATATACCGCCAAGCGATTTAGCGTTCCGGTGCGATGCTGTGTAGAAACCGTTGGGGTGACTTTACATACCCTTTCCAAGTTAGTACGTTAACATCTTCGGCTGCGTCATCACTTACCATCAGATGAGATTGCAGTCAAGTACTAACTTGTATAGTGTAAAAGAAATCAAAATATCTCTGCCCACCAAATTCAAAACGAGCAAAAAATCATGTGTGTTATATGGGAGCCCCACTTAAATATTTTTTATGTAACTATCTATACTTATAATAAAACTGTAAAGGGTCGAATTCTGTACATTGAAGATATTTTGAAAATTTTTGTTGGAGGACACTATTTAGTCGATACTGAAGCCAAAACTGTAATTTGTTTCATTTTTGTCTGTCTGTCTGTCTGTCTGTCTGTCTGTCTGTCTGTCTGTCTGTTTCACGACCGCGCATCACGGCTAATCCGCTGGATGGATTTAAATGAAACTTGACATAATTATAGTTCATACTCCGAGGTAGGACATAGGATACTTTTTGTCCCGGAATTCATCATGGTTTCCCTGGAAGACGGCATCAAAGTCAAAATGTGTATTTAGTTATAATTCATTAACCCGCTGTCCGAGTTCATTAATTTTTTCTTCGTTAGAAAGGAGGTTCTTTAAAGATTATTCCATACAAATTTTATCATCATCACTATAGTAGTTCAGAACTTACAGGCATCAGAACCTTTAGCGATAAGTTCAAGTAGGTGACTTGAAACTCGGAATGGACAAAGAACCTAGGGCTAAGACGTAGAGCCAAAGTTAGACAGGACTAACCTTACAGCCGTAAATAAATATGCTTAGCAGAAGATTTTGTATGGTTTAAGATTTTTCACTTTTAGGTTGAACAAAAATCATGAAACTCGCTACGTTATACCGTATAGCGCCATCTCTACAATTTATGTGGAACTTGAATGTAAAACTCTGAGATAGGTACTACCGAATTTTTTTAAATAGGTAATAATTAACTGTCATGTTATTTACTGTTTCATGAGATGGCACTGTTAAAACATGAACAGATTAAAGTTTTCACTTCTGTCGACATTTCCGGAGTGCCGTGTCTTTTTTTATCATCCGCAATATGGAAAGGGTAATAATGGTTCACAGATATTTTTAACTCTTAGGTCTTATCGATCCTAACCGACTGACTGTCATAGGTCTTTTTATACGTAAAGAAATATATAGCCATTGCCCATTCTGATATTTTGGATTGTATTGAGATGAAGCAAAGATTTTTAAATGACTCTTATGTTGGGCTGGGGAAGTAGATAGTAGTATTGTTTGTAGAGTATTTTATCTCAGTGGTACTTACCCGGCCGAACCCTGAAAGAAGAGCTCTATCACCCGTACAAATTTTGCACATGATTTTTGACATATTTCGTGGTTTCAGAATAAAAATCACATTGAAAAGGACGATTTTAACTGTCGATATTTCGATACATAGGTACAAGTCGTGGTCACGTAGTGACCACGACCTGTGCCACTGGGTCGAAATATCGACAGTTAAAATCGTCCTTTTGATAGGTATTTCAACTACGTATTAATGAAACTTTGTATTATGATTAAGAAAAAGGAGATTTCAAAAGCACCACAAGGTAACCCGTGCGAAGTAAGAACAGATTTCTGTATAACATCACACCAGAATCCCGCGAAAAATCAAGGATTTTCACGGTATATGTAAAACATCGTAATTCACGCGGGCGGAGCCGCGGGCAACAGCTAGTTTATTTCTAAAGTGAATAATATAACTAAATATTCTGTGAGTATTCCAAGCGTCTAAGTACCGGTTGCCGTTATCAATATCGAACAAAAACAAGCAAAAAAATCACGTTTGTTAAATGGGGAGAGTCCGGAGAGTCTCACAACAAGATATGCACGGTATTACAAGATTTCTACCCGTTTTGATACCCAGATTTTGGAAGTCAGAAAACATAACAGGATTCTTTATTTGAACCTATTTAAATGCGCATTTGTAGAAATTAACACACACAAAGTATAACCCGGTTACAATATCTGTGGACCTGACTCGATGAAGTCACGTCGTGTTAGCGCTCTGATATGGTGCGCAAAACAATCAAGCCGGGGCGAGCGCGGGGAGGTGAAAGGAGAACGGGAAGGGGGTACCTACGCATTCCAGCGAGGTCCACAGACATTGTAAGCGAGTTGTAGTACGCTTCCACGGCAGGGACAAAATTTGAAATGTGAATGTTCCACTAACCTAATGGCCATGCTCTTCGCCTTGAGATGGTGCCACCGCTGGTTCATCTCATCCAGGCGCCGCTGCAGCATGACCGCGTCCTCCTGCGAGGACAGTGACCCCAGCAGCCGGCGCCCCGTGCCCGTGAGCGACGCGTACACATCCCGGTGGGTCTCGATCTCTGACTGCAGGTCCTGGAACAACAAGAAATTATGGTTTTAAAGGGAGCATTTCCAAAGGCTTACACCTTAAGATTCAATTTTCCCATTCAAGGTTATTCAAAGGGCGGATAAACAAATTTCTTAAGAGCCAACAACGCATTTGCAGTTCCTCTGGTGCTGCAAATGTCCATGGGCAGCAGCGATTGGTCACCACCTGCTCATTTGCTTGCGTTGACTATTAAAAAAATATCTGTACAACTTTCCAAAAACGTAGTATGGGCGAATTAGGTTAATATGATAAAATTACCACAGTAGAATGGATAGCCTGCTTTTCCTTTTGTTTTCGGGAGTCTGTAAAAATGCGTAATGATCTCCCAAGGGCCAGTAAACAAACCATACTCAGTCCTTGTTAATGATGTCTCTACCCTCGTTAACGAAGTCACGAATTACCGGGGACGATGATCGTAGTACTTATTAATATTCATAGGCCGGCGCCAGACAAGACGTCAAATTGAATTCGTTAAAGGAAACCGCGTCCCATGTTGATGCCATGTCATGTTAGGTTAAGCAAGGAATAAGTTAAGCGTCGGGGAAATTCATACCACTACAGTAAACATAAGATACAAGAATAAGTAAGAATAGAGGTACGTATTATAAACAGATATGGCAAAAGACTGACGCCTGAAAAACTTAAAACCAACTTGAACTTTTTTATTTGCCCTAGTGATAAAACTTGCACGGTAGGCCTTATCGCAGAAAAAAAAACAAGTAAATAATTTAAAAATGATTTAAAAAACTGGTGGCCGATATTAAACTAGGCACTATTGTTGACGATTTAAAAATAAAATAAACTTAGCTCATGCTTATTTCCGCTCTATTCCGAAATTGAATACAAAATCTGCTTGATAAAGTCGATTGAAATTCAAGGAATCCGACAATTTAAGTGTTCTGTGAACTACGATGTCTCCATTTATGCAAACTACCAAATCATTTGTTAGTCAAGTTCGTGCATATTTCGATCATGTTGTTGTGTTATTCGGATTCATTTAGTAATAATCTATGCTCCTGGCCATATTTGGTTCGGAAATACTTCTTTAAAACGAAATAATAATCAAGTCAAGACGTTTTTGCCAAGCTATTGTAAGTTATAGCAAACTGAAAACTCATCAAAATTTTCTTCACACTCTCCAAGTATCTTTTTCGACCATCCAAAAAGCTGCGATTTAAGTAGGAGTGGTTGTTTTGTTAGTTTTTCTAAGGGCACAATTTGTCACGGAACCCTCGATCCCCTTACAAATCGGTGCCTTTTCGCAACTGATGGTGGAACTTATTTTTCGATCTTTGCAATGCCCTAAGATCTATCTAACTTGTTTCTTAATCTTAGGAATGGCACCATTTTTTAAACATTTCTTTTATCTCAGAGTTCCGCCGGGTGCATTTGGTTTTCACAAACTCCGTGGGAACCTAAATTTCGGGGACAATAAGCAACCTTTGTTTTATTCCATCGTCCGTTTATCTTCATTGTACAAACAAATCGCTTCATTGCGGCATAAAGGAGTAACTAACAAAAATCTCACACATACAAAATTTTGCCTTTATTAGTTTGATACTGGCGTTTTTAGGGTTCCGTAACCAAAGGGTAAAAACGAACGTTACTAAGCCTTCGCTGTCCGTCTGTCTGTCAACCGTGAAAGCTACAGACCTGAGATTTTCACAGATGATGTATTTCTTTTGCCGCTATAACAACAAATACTAAACGAAACAAATACAAATATTTAAAGTGGCGCCCATGCAACAAACGTGATTTTATTGTTTGTTTGTGCTCAGTATTAATAACGGCAATAAGTTAACGCTTCAAATGTTCACAGAATATTTCATTATGTATATTTAGTCTAAAAATAAATAGTTCAATTAAAATAAAAAATAATTAAGGGGGTCTCCCACAACAAACGTGATTCTTTTGCTCGTTTTTTAATTCGGTGGGGAGACGTGTGTAGTTGGTAGTTGGTTTATTAGTAGTTGTTTTAGTTAGTAGTATTCGAGCCCGACTCGCACTTGACAAAATATTAAAATTGTTCAGAGAAAATATATTTTGATTACTCTGCAATGCTATAATTCGCACTGATTTCATAACACAAATCAAACGCAGAATCCAAGAACAAAACTCGATACAAACACCCGTATTTTACGCTCCTGTAGGCCTGAAGTATTCTGAATCAAAGTAAAAGTATGAAGCGCTGAGCGCGCCTGAGGGTTGGGATTAAGGCGTAGTGAGCGTTTGAAACTTTTTAATTAAACGTTATTAATTTGTGCCGAGACGTGTGGATTAGGAGCTTTCTCTTTGTGTCCTCTTGGATTGTTTTTAAGAGTACGCAATGTAGAGTAGGGTTACCATACGAACTTAGTTTCGATTTAATTTATAAACTATGTTATGTCGAAAGGGCACGAAACTTGCAAATAAATTAAGGTGAGTTATTGTATAGCTTGAAATCATTAAATAAGTATTTGTAGTCTAAAAATATTATGTTTAATATTTGTGTGTGAAAAAAATGAAAGTAAAATGACCGTGGATGTATGGAATCCCATAACAAGCTGATTCGAATCCAAACTTTACTTTTTAACCGACTTCAAAAAAAGGAGGAGGTTCTCAATTCGTCGGAATCTTTTTTTTTTTTTTTATTATTTTTTTTTTTATCTATGTATGTTCACCGATTACTCGGAGACGCGTGGACCGATTTGAAAAATTCTTTTTTTGTTTAAGAGGGTTTTGTTTCCAGATGGTCCCATTTTAATCAGGTCAGGATCTGATAATGGGATCCTGGAGAAATCGAGGGAACTCTTCAAATTTTATATGGACACATGAAACTATTTGAGTATTATTAGAAAGAGTAATATTTTCCAAGTTGTTCTATGGTCATCAGGTCAGGATCTGATCATGGGATCTTGGTGAAATCGAGAGAACTCTTCAAATTTTGCTAGTATACTTAAAGCGAGTTGGGTATTTTTTATAGTTACTGGTGCATATGCTAGCAGATACGGATTTGATGACTAAAGTCATCAAGTCAGGGTCTGATGATGGGATCTTGGTGAAATCGACGGAACTCTTCAAATTTTGCTAGTATACTTGAAGCGAGTTGGGTATTTTTTATAGTTACTGGTGCATTTGCTAGCAGATACTGATTTGATGACTAAAGTCATCAAGTCAGGGTCTGATGATGGGATCTTGGTGAATTTGAGGTATCTCTTCAGATTTTATGAACACACCTCAAGCAATTTGGATATTTTACAACGCCTTGTGCATTTTATTGTTTTCCACTAAAAAGTATAAAATAAAAATGGGAAATGCTTTCCAAAAAACCAACTTCAAATGCCACTACAAAGAGTGAAATAATTTTTATTTAAATTTTAGGTACGTACACCAATTCGAAGTCGGGCGATTGTCTATGACTTTGTCATTTCTTCGCACATCAATTAAGTAAGAAGGACTATTAGGGATTGTATGAAACATTGCCCGACTTCGAATTGGTGTAGGTACCTAAAATTTAAATAAAAATTATTTCACTCTTTGTAGTGGCATTTGAAGTTGGTTTTTTGGAAAGCATTTTTATAGACTACGGTCTCCACATTAACTCCTACAGTTATTATTTTTTAATTAATATCTGGATCTCAAAGTTATACTTCTCAATAAAATCTGTTAGGTATGACAGGAAATGTGCATTGAAAAGAAAGTAACTTGTTGTATGCAAAATCAAATTCCGGATATGAAAAACAAATTCGTAGTGCCAATAGTTCTTAGTAATCACTATTTTATTTTCTGTATAATATTTTCGTTTTGCTTCTAGAGAAACTTGGTACTACCTTTGGTCATTCTTTTGTTGTTTAACATACTTTCTGAAAGGCATTTGGAATTAACATAAATTAAATTCGTAACTGCATTTTTTCTTCAACTTTGCGCTTAAAACATTAATGACCACCATCCATTATGGCCACGTGACAATGGGACGCGCTCAAAAGAGACCAATATACATTGGGGAGACTTATTTTTACACACATGTTAAAACGATGCGATCATTCTCGTACAAACACGACGGGCATTCAATTCCGACGTGCCATACATTCCGGGAAATTGAAAGGAATGTGTAAAACCTGTATAAAAGCCGAATTAAGACGTTACTCCATTGCTGCATGTGCTACATATACTAGCATAGCACATTATTGCTGGTTGACTAAGGTATAAGGGAACTTTTTTTAACATCTCACAAAAGAAGATGAGGCTCTGTGGCGATGTATGGAAAAAATAAACATCATTAGTGATTAGTCTGAGTTAATAAATTTTAAACTAAACGTACTTACTCCTTGACTGAATTGCCAGTACGTTCATTAAACTCCATAGGTATATTTGAACAACAACAATAAACAAGAATATGATAATGGTTAGATCAGTCCAAGATCTCATGGCATTGCATTTAGTCCGAACTTTGTGCAACAGATACGTTTAACCTTTGCGTTGCGCAGGTTAGTGCATAAATAAACTACAAACAATGAACATACATAATTAAGACATTGTCTCCATTTTTAGGTAATCTTAATTTACATCTCAGGTTTAACCCACTTTCCTTTCTCTGTGAACCTCCCTGTTAAGCTTTTGCTGCTGATATAGCCACAAAGTTTACACGAAATAAAATTACGTAATTCGCGTAAACCGCAGTGGAACACAGCCTTAAAAGCTCGCAATCAACGCTCTTCCACCACAGAGGGCCGATCACTTTTTTTTCAATACAATACTATTTTTAATTAATACTACATCATCGTATTAATTCTTGCATTTCAGCGCGCGTGGTCTGAATAAGAGTATACTTTTTGTGCATCGGTATTCGATGTGGAATCATCGAAATCGCGATTATTGAATTAAAGCATTGGAATATTCGCGTGATTTTAAAAATAGTAACATCAGATTTATTGGAATGTATATAAAAATGTTAAGAGCGGATGATTTTTTTATGCTGAAATAATCCAAAACTAATAAATTTTTCAGATTTTTTAACAAACATTAATTTTCCAGTTTTTTGCATACGTTAACCTAAGTGACAGAACGTGAATTCAATCCCGGTGAAGTGCGCCGGACCGGTTCCCGGGAAATGTTTAAAATACCACAATCAAGGCTTTTACACAGACGAAAAACCCATATCGATTTTACCATGGCTATCATTTTAAAAGCTTAAAGTAATTACAACGCCGGAGCTAATTATTTTGGGCTTTTATGTCACACTGAAATTAGAAGGCGAGCAGTTTTTATCTCATAGCAAGTTATTCGTAGTAATTATTGCTATCTCTCTGATGGTAAGTGACGACTACCTAGCCGATAAAGTAGTTAGTATTCTACCAACTTTGATAAAGAAACACAAACGCATTTCTTGAAAATGGCAATATGGCGGTGACCAATCATGACGAAAATCTAAACTTAAACCAATGTAGAAATAAAATCCCAAACTAACTCTTGCTCGGAATACAACCTGGGACTTTCTGCTTTAAAACTGCAACACGCAGCTTTGAAATTTTCGAATTTTAATAAAATTTCCCAGAAGTTTCCCGATCGTTAATTCTCTGACTTTACGGAATGCGTTAACTGAGGTGTAAACAGAGTGTGAATTCAATTCCGGCGAAGCCGCAGGTTTCCGGGCAACATTTAAAACGCCACAATCAACGCTTTTACACCGACGGAAAACCTATAACGATATTATCTTCTATATTGTTTTAAATGCAACGAGGGTAAAAATTTACCCTTTTTTCACACACTGCTGCAAGTTAGAACTTAACTAAATCTCACTTCACTTCGCAGTGCGTGACCATACAGCTGAAGATTTAATCGTATTAACTTGAATATGATGTGTTAGTAAATTAATAGAGATGTATAAAAGTCAACAAACAAGTATCAACTTCTAATGTTGAAAATGTGCAAACTTTAAATTTGGCTTAAGTTTTCATAACGTAATGATTCAGTGTGATTTAAGTATCAGAAATAAAAAAGATAAACAAATGAACAGAGTAGTAGATATAATAAAGTTATAGGAAGTGAAAAAGAGGTCGCCAAAGAAAGAAATAGAGAGATAATTCACAGATTTACACAGACAGAGGCACAGAGACCTACGCCAAAGATCGCCTCTATACGTCACATTATTCAAACTGTTAATTTTATTGAAATTATAATAAATCAATTGTTTTGATGATTTAAACATATTATATTTTAATTAAAGTAATTATATTTTTCATGAGGTTTAGTCACGTGAGTATCCATCTGAAACGGGTTTTTAAAAATAAAACCCTCCAAAAAACCCCCCAAATAGGAATAGAAGTTACCGGGTATGAGTGCTAGTTATTTTGATGATATAGTGGTACTTGCATGGTGTACGCAACAGAAATTTCAGACGTTCAGGCACAGACTTGTATACTAAAGACAGGGCGAGCAGCGCGAAAAAGTGTCGCCAGTTTATGGGAGTAAGAATGACTATATTGCACCCTCCCCCGTCAGTAGTCAGTATAGGTAGATAGGTAAAGACCTATTTCTTTTTTTTGAATTAACAATAATATTGCAGGCAAGGTGACCACATATATAAAAACACATAGATAAAAAAATTTAACATGTATTTTCGCAGGAGTTTCGACAGATGGCGCTACATTTTTTTGTATGAAGAACGTTTACGTAAAATGTTCGGATGGGCATATCTTGACTATTTCTATCTATTCGTTCAGGGCAATTAAATGCAATTTCAGTAGCTCAGGATGCTAGGCATGAGTATTTGGTATTCACGAGGCTCGCCATGGACCTCGCCCGACATTTCGACAGAAGAACCACAGCGCTCACGTACTCCGACTATTACCGCATATGTCCGGCTTTACGTGGCTATAAAGTGCATAACGTTTAGGAAATATGGAATTCATGTGTGGGATGGCACGTTAAAGTAGCAAAATACTCAGCATTAAGACATTTACCTTAGTAGAGAGTTTAACTAAAGAGATTGTTTATTGTCAAAAGAACCTTTGGTATCGAAAGAAAATTAAGTATGCGTTTCGGTTTAATTCTACGGAACATGACGTCATTAACGTATTGTTCCATGGAACAAAACTAGATAAATAAACTCATTTCGTTTTATGACGTTCACTTGACTAAGGGTATCTTAAAAATGTGGTAATGCTCCGTAATTTTAGAACGCTCATTCAATACATTCTTACTCGTTATGTTCTTTGGAACACAATACATATTATAATATTTTGTTGCGTAGAAAAAATAGCAATTACATCCTTTCAAATGTAGTGGAAAAAATTCGCCACCTTTTATGTTTATTTTCGAAAACTAATTTCTTGTCTTGATTACTCCTTGAGTAGTTCCCATTAGTACGTACGTACACTATGGAACATGACGTCACCATCGTATTGTTTGGAACAAAGGGAGATACATAAACTTATTTTGTTTTAGGACTTTTTTTCTATAGATTTGAAATAAAACTCGTCCACATCTTAAACCCTTCACTTGATTAATGCTCAGTAATTTTACAGCGCTCATTCGTTTTAATTTCGCTCACATCTCACACAGACTCGTTAATCTTGCTCTGTGTCAATCCCGCCGCTTCAACAACTTAATCTCTTAAACGCTTTTCTTCGTCTTCAACTCGCTAAGTAACACAACTGTTTTAAACAGACTTAAAGTTTAAGGAATTAATTTTATAGGGGAAAATTCTCCTTATAATGTAGTTACTATGTACGTACTCTTCAAAGAACTTTGAAGGGTTAAGTGGTAACTGAAAAAGGATTATTGGATAAAATCATCCTGAATAAAGTTTTTTAAATCCTATCCTACTAATGTTATAAACGCGAAAGTTTGCAAGTATGGATGGATGGATTTCGTTACTCTTTCACGCCGCAACTACTGAACCGATTTGGCTGTAATTTGGAACATAGATAGCTTATAATCCGGATTAATACATAGGCTACTTTTTATCCCAGAAAAATCCATCGTTCCCACAGGATTAGCGAAAAACCAAAATTCACGCAGGGGACCCGCGGGCAATACTTAGCTAGTATTGGTAGTCGAAATACGGCCGTAATCCATTAATTTTAGCTTTCTGCACTTCTTCTCCGTATACGCTGCCACTCTCATGATACTAAGTGCACAGAATATGCTCAAGTGGGGTAAAATCTCTAAGCGAATTAATTTACACAGGAATTAAAAAAAACCATATTGCATATTTTGTTAGATGTTTCGTAATGCGATCAATTTATTTTTCATTAAACTCAAATAATGTTCCTTCTAACAGAAAAGGGATGCACCGATAAATTAGCCTCACCCACAAACGGATTGAAAAGTAGAGATCGGAAGGGTACATAAATTCCCAACGAAGTACGAACTAAAGATAGTTTCTATCGACCGATGGAACTAGCAAGTTGGCACACTGACTCCACTCCGCTAAAAATAGTGGGGTTACCAGCCCCTGAGATCTGAGCCATTTGACATAATATTTCGATTCGATGGAAGTAACGAAATTTAATACAAAATACGACACATCCAGCTGTGCTCTGCGCTCTACCAATTAATACCATCGTATGATCACGTGGTCTATTTTGCGATAGGTTGCATTCTCATATATTTTTAATTTCGTTCTATTCCTTGCCATCCATCGAATTGAAATTATATTTCACGTGTTTATTCATATATAGTTATTGGTTAAGGCTGCTGGTTAATATTCAGTTTAGAAATCAGGGCTGCAAATTAATTTGGAAAAACTGTACTCGTGGAGATCTTTATACTATACTATTATACTATTAGGTACGAGTATACAGAGAATTTCTACATTGATATTAGGTTTACTATCATGTTTATTGTCTACAGTACCTTTAGACCAAGTTAGCTTATTGGCCACCCTACAACCAAGTTGTTATCTCAGGTGCCCGGGCCGGTTATATCCAGTTAAATCCTGTTACAACCGGTTACCAGGCCGGGGATTACTGGCTTGATCCGGTTTTCAGTCGTTTCCGACATGATTTATTCACTCCCAGCCGCTTTTTGCCGGTGTGGCAGGTCAAGTGTTTGTGTACTCGTATATTGTTTTAGGTTACCTACATGTTATTGTTACGCCTTTGTTTTGATAGCTCTTTCTGGGAAATTCATGCCTGTTCATGTTTTAACAATTTCGACATTTATTCCTTGGTCTGCGGTGATAACCAAATGTCAAAGATTAACTGATTTAAATGAAAAAGGCTAAAATGTTATGACTTCAGGGAGATAGAGAGGAATGCAATCGGAATCGCCTCCCTGGAAGGATTTAGGTTGATGAATGACCTATCAGAGCCCCCACAGACCACTGAGGAAGACTTCAGGAGTGGAAAAGGTCTAGAACTAAGAAAGAAATGGCAACCATAAATAAATCTTGATTAAAATACTAGATTTATGTTACAACAATATAAATTGGGAATCACGACGCTCAGTTGCATAATATTGTCGAAGAAGTAAGACCCCAAAAAAAAGTAAAAGACGTAATCATACTCGCTTCTCACATTTGATACTGTTCAGAAACATTCCTCAGTAATTACAAAAAAAAATTCTTCAACAAAGAACGCTTCAGAATCTCACTCGCGAGAGGGCGAGTGTTTCCAGTGCGAAAAACATCGCGTATTATTTTGAGTTAACATTTCCAGCAAAAACGCGGTGGAGCAAAAATTTAATATCCAAGATGGATAGTGGAATATTTAAGGCTAGAATTTTAATAATGCGTATACACAGTTATTGCGGTTCGCGGTTTAGCCAGAGTACATGGGAAACTAGGAGGTTGAACATTTCACAAAGTAATTTTCGTGGTATATTCTACAAGTATTTCTGAGTAAACGTATATTAATTCTAAAGACTTAAATTCCGAATTCATTACAGTCGGTCAGTACACTGTACATTTTTTAACATCATATTATCAGAGAATGTGAAAATGACCACAGTTGGTTGGTCTTTCCAAGCGAGGACCACTATAAATATTTCAATCCACGAAGACGCGCCCAATTCTGTCAAAATCTCTTATATTTCATTCGATTTTAGTGTGGAGTTAGAGTGAGACGCGTCATCGTGGTTTGAAATATCTATACTCTTTCCGGTTTTCATTTAATTTTTTATCATAGCTTTCATGCACAATATTTTAATTAATCTTAATTATTATACACTAGCAGATACCCGCGGCTTCGCACGCGTAAATTTTAGTTTCAACTATTCTAAGGGCACCATCCATTTTCCGGAATAAAAAGTACCCTTTGTGTTACTTAAATTTACATGAAATCAATCTTCATTTCAACTTTAAACGAAAAATTTTCAGTAATTGTGCGTGAAGGAATAAATTTTCTCCCGCATGAATATCTGTTTTTCCCTATTATCACGAAAACAATAGATTTTCCCAAGAAAAAAGTAGTTGATTCTAGGGTATAATCTATCTGCATTCCAAATTTCAGCCCAATCGGTTCAGAAGTGACGGCACGATGGATTATTTCTCCCGCATGAATATCTGCTATTTAAATATTTTCTTAAAAACCATGGAATTTTCCCGGGATAAAAATTTGCCTATGTATTAATCCAGGATAAAACCTATCCCCTTTTTGAATTTCAGACATATCCGTTCAGTAATTACAGCGTGAAGTAGTATTTTTCCCGCGTGCATATCTGTTTTTAAGTTTTCCCGTGGAAACCATGGATTTTTTGGGACAAAAAGTAGCCTTTGTATTAATCCAGGATAAAATCTAACTTCATTCCGTATTTCCGCCACATCAGTTCAGTAAGTAAGGCGTGAAGGAATATTTTTCCCGCGTAGATATCTGTTTTTCACTTCTATCATTGAAACCATGAATTTTTCCAGGATAAAAAGTAGCCTAGGCAATAATTCAGGATATAAACTATCTCCATTCCAAATTTCAGCCAAATTGATTCAGTAGTTGCGGCGTGAATAATTTTTTGCGCGTGAATTTCGGTTTTTAACTAATCCCATGGGAACCTTGAATTTTTTCGGGATAAAATGTAGCTTAGGTGTGAATCGAGGATATAATCTATCTCCATTCCAAATTTGAGCTAAATCGGTTCAGTAGTTGCGGCGTGAACGAATATTTCTGTTTTTCACTATGATTATACTCGTAGAAGTCATGAAATTTTCCGAGATGAAAAGTAGCCTACGTATTAAAATCTATCTTTCTTCCGAATTTCAGTCATATCAGTTCAGTAATTACAGCGTAAAGTAGTATTTTTCGCGCGTGAACATCAATGTTTCAGGTTTCCCGCGAAAACCATGGATTTTTCCGGGATGAAAAGTAGAATATCTATTAATTCTGGATCTCCATTCCTAATTTCAGGCAAAGTTCAGTAATTACGGTGCGAAGGAATATTTTCCCCGCGTGGATTTTTGTTTTTCACTATTAGTGTATTAGAAGTAAAAAGTCGTTTAATACGTATCTCAATGCCCAATTATTACGTGAGAGTGTTTGTGATAGTTATTTTACTATGAATATTGTGTAATTCGGGAAATTAAACTTACGACATTTAACATGTGAATACCTAATGAATGCAGAACACATCACATAAAAATCAATAGTGCCGTGTGATATGTAATACAATTTAAATAATAATCAATCAAATAAGGAAAGAAAACAACAACGGATTAAGTTTTGTAAAGATTCTAAACAGTGTCAGTTAACGCAATTTGAAAGTAAACAACAGCTGTGAGTGGTGTATTAGTGGCAGACCGACGCGTAATCAAACCGGCGGCAATGACCTTCGCAAAGTCATGAGATAGTAATGAGTACGATTGAGTGATCTGAAATACCTATACTGAGTTTATAAGGTTAATATATTTCGCACTACACACAACGTCAGCCGTAGCGCAGTGGATTGAGCACGGGTCGCTAACTATGCCCGCGCTGGTTCGAGCCTGATTAACACCCAAGCTATATTGTTATTTTTATTTTTTATTTTTTTTTGTTTCTTTTTTGGTTTTTATTTTTTATTTCTATCACTATCCAACCGAACATCTAGAAGAATGTCGACCAAAGGGACAAAAGGTCCAACCGCCCCGCAAAAAAGGAAAGTCACCACATGCCATAAGTGTAAAAAATTTGTAAAAACTGACGAGAACTTGCGATGCAAGGATTGTAAGAATAAGTATGACTTACCCTGCGCAAATATATCTGTAAAAAAGTTTAATGAAATGACTAATATTCTCAAATTAAAGTGGACATGTACAGAATGTGTTGAAAAACATAAGCGCTCTAAAATAAATACTAGCACTCCAACGTCATCTTCAATACTACCGCAATCAACACAGGATCACCTGGAAGAAATTCTGTCAACTGAAGAGAGTCCAATAAATATCGAAAATAAACAAATTTCACTCAACAAGTCATTATCAGAAGAGACCGAAAACTCAATGTTGTCAGTTCGATCAGACCTAAGAAGAAGCCTACCAGATTTATCTACTAGACTTAATGAAGATGAGCTACTTGACCTGAAACAAAATAACAAAATTCTGGAAGAGAAACTAGCAAGCGCTCATCTAGAAATAGAAAACCTAGTTTTGGAAAAAAACCAACTGCAACGTAAAATTTCTGAGCAAGAGGCTAAAATTAACAACTTACTACGCATATGTTCATCAATGAAAAGCCCTAAGAGAGCTCCTTTAAATAGTACAAAAACAGAAATTGTCACGGAAAACAATAGCAGAAATGAAATAGAAGGAAAAAAAGATTGTAAGCTGACAAACTCTTACACTCAAACGGACAAAACCAATATAACGCTGAACAACAACAAAGATAAAGTAGGAACTAATAACACCAAAGACATAAATAACAGCACTCAGTCGCAAAAGGACATATCCGATAATCATAGGGATAAGACGAAGCCTGCACACAAGGAAAGAAACATCTATATTTTTGGAACTCAGCAATGTACAGGACTGGCACTTACGCTACTAAATTCAAGAGCGAACACTAAATACGAAAAATATAACGTCAGATCTCTCATAAAACAGTACGCGTCTTCTTCAGAAATATTGAAAGGGTGCCTTGATATAAAACCAAATAAAGAGGACAAAATTATTTTGTGTGTTGGCGAAAATGACTATAATCCTATTGACATCCTAACGAATTTGTATACTACAGTAAAAAAATATTTCAATTGCACTGTAATTATTTTAAATGTAAAACGGAATAGATTTCTAAATGTTGACTTGCTAAGGCGAAAGTTATATGAAATGTGCCGTAATAACAATAATTGTCATTTCATAGACACAAATACTAAATATATGAGCTTAAATGAACTTTGTCATAAAATTAACATCGTGATAGATTCTATTGACTATGAACAGAAATACTTAAATTTAAAAGAACTAAAAAACCTATTAGAAACTCATAGACGACAAACGGAACAAAAAATTATCTTTAACCAGCAGCTTGACAAACAGGAAACTGCTTTGCCCCTGAATACTAAAAAAGACTTTTTTCGTACCAATTAACGAAACACAAAAATACTTTAGAGTATTACACCAAAATATAGCTAGCATTTGGTCAAAAAAAGATTTACTAGAAATTAATAATAATAATAATAATAAAGCCCTTTTATTCCGAATTTGCTACAAGTTTAACAATACATATTTTACATTCTAATTTATTATAGTATGTCTCGCAATTCGGCGTGCCTTCTGGCATAGGCCTCCTCCAGCTCTCTCCACTGAGCTCTGTCTTCTGCAACTCTGGTCCAGTAAGGCCCCAGGGTTAGGCGGATATCGTCTCTCCATCTTATTTTCGGGCGTCCCTTACTTCTTGTATCCTCTCTTGGGTACCATAAGGTTACCTGTTTGCTCCATTTGTTTATTTTGCAGCGTAACATATGTCCAGTCCAACTCCATTTTAAATGCTCTATTCGAGTTATTATATCTACAACCTTGGTTTTTCTTCTTATTTCTGAGTTTCTGATTTTATCACTTAGTCTGATACCCAGCATGCTCCGTTCCATCGCCCTTTGTGTACTAGCTAGTCTTTCCCTTTGCTTATCTGTTAACGCCCATGACTCGCAGCCATATGTCATGCATGGGAGGATGCAAGTGTTGAAAGTCTTTCTTTTAATGTACATGCTTAAATTTTTACTTTTCATTATTTCTTTTAGTGACCAATATCTATTCCAACCGCAGGTTATTCTTTTGTTTATTTCCTTGGACATATAGTCCTTACTAGAAATTACATTAGATGAACTTCATAATAAAAATACGGCTCCAGATGTAATTTGCTTATCGGAAACCTTCATAAAATCTGGATCAGAAAACCTTATAAACATACACAACTACAAACTTGGAGCGTACTTTTCTAGGAATACCACCAGAGGTGGAGTATGCATCCTAATTAAAGATGCGTTAAAATACAAATCACTAAACTTTGTTAACGACACAGCTGTACCCATACATTTTGAGTGCTGTGGGATTGAAATAATAGAAGCTAGTTTAATCATAATCTGTATTTATCGCACTCCCAAATCTGATGTATCACTATTCTTAAACAAACTTGAGCAACTCATGTATATTATAGCGAACAAATATAAAAAAAATAATAAGAAAAAAATAGTAATTACTGGTGATTTTAATATAAACACCTTAATTCAATCAAAAGCTACTATAATGTTACAAGACCTAGCTAAAAACTATAACTACATATCGCATATCAATGACCCTACAAGGCAATCATCATGCATCGATCTCATTTTGAGCACGATTTCAAATGCCTCATCATCCATTTTACCTCTTAATCTCTCAGACCACGATACAGCCCAAATGCTCAGCTATCCCATAAAAAAGAACATTTATAAAACAAAAAAATACTTTATTTACAAACGAGACTATAACGATGAAAACATCAAAAAATTCAACAACTCTATCAAAAGTCTCACCTTTGACGAAGTTTATCACGAACAGGATTTCAACACGGCATTTAACAAATTTCACGAACTTTATACCCTTTTTTACAAACTCTGCTTTCCTAAAATAAAAATAAAAATCGATAATTCAAGTGCCAAACAAACCTGGATCACACGTGGTCTTAAAACAAGCTGCAAATCAAAAAGAACACTACGTTTCCTTTACTACAAAAACAAAAAAAATAAAATTGATAAGGAAAAGTACCAAACATATACTAAAACACTAAAACAATGTATCCGTAACGCACAAATATTAACAAACAGGCATAGAATCCAAACTAGCAAAAACAAGTCAAAAGCATCTTGGAATATAGTTAAAAGTGAAGTTGCAAAACAGGACAACAATAATTTTATTGAAAGCATAATAAACAAAAATGAAACTATTGACGAACCTTTAAAAATGGCAGAAGCAATCAATAACTACTTTATAGAGTTAACACACGATAACACGAATATATCTAGAAATGGCACAGCAAATAAGATCAGCAGTGCACTGCACTCTATGTACTTAAAGCCAATGACACCCAATGAAGTGGATAAAGAAATTTCATCACTAAATAATACTACAGCGGTAGGCCATGATGAAATTAGCACTAAAATAGTAAAATCTTCTAAAAAATATTGTATCCATATTCTGACTCACCTTATAAATTTGTCATTTGAAACGGGGTGCTTTCCGGAGACTTTAAAGCAATCTGTTGTCAAACCCATTTACAAAAAAGGAGATCGCCAAGATATCGGAAATTATAGGCCTATTACTCTTATCCCTATCTTTTCCAAACTTTTTGAGAAATGTATGTTAAAACGTTTACTAACCTATTGCGATAAATTTAATATAATAAGAAAAGAACAGTACGGCTTCCAAAAAAACAAATCGACAACACTAGCAATATTTACACTCATAGAGGAAGTTCTTAAAAATGTAGACATTAGGAAAATTACTACGGGTCTATTTTTTGATCTCTCTAAAGCCTTCGATTTTGTTAGTCATCATATATTATTGACAAAACTCGAAAAAATTGGTATAAGAGGACTGGTATTGCAGTGGATAAAATCTTACTTAGATAATCGTAAACAATGTGTTATGATAACAAAGATCGTAAAAATGGAACTGCAAGAATTTCAGTCGGAATTTAGACACAATCGTACTGGTGTACCACAAGGAAGCATTTTGGGTCCCTTTTTATTCTTAATTTATATTAATGACATAGTGGATGTTACTAGATTTAAAACAGTGTTATACGCCGACGATATTGCAGTAATTGTAACCTCAAATAGAAATTCCGACATTACTTTTCATGAAAATGACATTAATAATACAATCCAATCAATTATTAAGTGGCTTGACACAAATAACCTTCAAATTAATTTGACGAAAACAAAATATATACAGTTCAACAGTACCCCTACCTCATGCTTGAACATCAACTTCAATGACACTAAAATAGAATGTTTAAACAATATTAAATTTTTAGGCGTCTATGTAGATAAAAAAGTATCATGGGAAGAGCACATTAATAAAGTTTCCGAAAAAATAAATAAATTTTGCTTTGTTATGAGACGGCTTAAAAATATAGTAGACCCCGAAACTACCTTACAGGTATATCATGCATACGTAGCTTCTGTTCTACGCTACGGTCTGATATTTTGGGGAAATGGTACTAATGTAAACAGAGCATTTATCGCCCAAAAAAAGTGTGTCCGAGCGATGTGTGGTGCCGCGCCAATAGATACTTGTAAACCTTTATTCAAGAAACTTAATCTATTAACTCTTCCTTGCTTATATATACATAGTATTTGTGTCTTTATTAAAAATAATGATGCCATTTTTGCACATATGAGCAATGTCAATATAAGAAATCATAATAGGTTAAATTTACGAGCTACACATAACCCTAGAACTGAGCACTTCATGAAAAATTGCATTGGAATGAGCGTTAAAATTTTTAATAAAATACCAAGCCACATAAGAGCCTTGCAACAAAAATCTTTTGGGGCAAAGTTATATGAATGGCTCAGTTCGAAGGCCTTTTATTCAGTTAAAGAGTTCCTAGAGTATACAGAGTAAGGATAGATTTAATTTTGACATAATGATAATTTAATGTAATAAATATACTAATTATATAATGAATAATAAGATACCTACTTTTATAATATTTGCATACCCATGTTAGGTCAAAACATTTTGGATACATTAATATTACTATAACATGTAACATCTACAAATACCATGTTTTATGGCAAATAAAGAATTACTTTACTTTTACTTTACTTTACTTTATCATAGAAACCATGAAATTTTCCGGGATGAAAAGTAGCCTATGTATTAATCCAGGATAAAATCTATCTCCTTTCCGAATTCCATTCATATCAGTTCAGTAATTACAGCGTAAAGTAGTATTTTTCGCGAGTGAATGTCAGTTTTTCAGTTTTCCCGCGGAAACCATGGATTTTTCCAGGATAAAAAGTAGCCTTCGTATTAGTCCAGGATAAAATCTATCTCTATTCCAAATTTCAGCCAAATAAGTTGAGTAATTACGGCAAGAAGGAATATTTTCCCCGCGTGGATTTCTGTTTTTCACTATTATCATAGAAACCATGAAATTTTCCGGGATGAAAAGTAGCCTATTTATTAACCCAGGGTATAATCTATCTCCGTTCCAAATCCCAGCCAAATCGGTTGTGCACTTGCGGCATGAGGATTTTTTTTCGCGTTAATTTCGGTTTTTTACTCATCCCACGGGAACCATGAATTTTTTCGCGATGAAAAGTAGCCTTCGTATTAATCCAATATATATCTTTATTCATAATTTCAGCCATATCAGTTCAGTAATTACGGCAGGAAGTAGTATTTTTCCCGCGTGAATATCTGTTTTTCCCTTCTCCTGCAAAACCCATAGATTTTTTTCGGGATAAAAAGTACCCTGTTTATTAACCCAGGACATAATCTATCGCCATTCCAAATTTCATCCAAATCGGTTGTGTACTTGCGGCGTGAGATTTTTTTTCCGCGTGAATTTCGGTTTTTAACTTATCCCACGGGAACTATGAATTTTTTCGGGATGAAAAGTAGCCTACGTAATAATGCAAGATATAATATACCTCCATTCCAAATTTGAGCCAAATCGGTACAGTAGTTGCGGCGTAAAGACGTATTTTAACTTGATAAAATCCAAACTTCGGACCCCCGTTTCACCCTCTTAGAGGGTGAATTTTGAAAAATCCTTTCTTAGTGCTCCCCTAGACATCACAAGGAACATGTGTGCCAAATTTGGAGTCTCTAGACCCAGCGGTTTGGGCTGTGCGTTGATATGTCAGTGAGTCAGTCAGTCAGTCAGTCAGTCAGTCAGTTTCTTCTTTTATATATATAGATTTCAGCCATAGCAGTTCAGTAATTACGGCGGGAAGTAGTATTTTTCCCGCGTGAATATCTGTTTTTCCCCTCTCCTGCAAAACTTATGGATTTTTCCGGAATAAAAAGTACCCTATTCATTAACCCAGAATATAATCTATCTCCATTCCAAATTTCATCCAAATCGGTTGTGTACTTGCGGCGTGAGATTTTTTTTCCGGGTGGATTTCGGTTTTTGACTTATCCCACGGGAACCATGAATTTTTTCGGGATGAAAAGTAGCCTATGTGGTAATGCAAGATATAAAATACCTCCATTCCAAATTTTAGCCAAATCGGTACAGTAGTTGCGGCGTGAAGACGTATTTTATCTTAATAAAATCCAAACTTCGGACCCCCGTTTCACCCCCTTAGAGGGTGAATTTTGAAAAATCCTTTCTTAGTGCTCCCCTAGATCTCATAAGGTATCTGTTTGCCAAATTTGGAGTCTCTAGACCCAGCGGTTTTGGCTGTGCGTTGATATGTCAGTGAGTCAGTTTCTTCTTTTATATATTTAGATGATAACAAGGGCGTTGCTGTTTTTTAATTAATGAATGGTCCTATATCTACTGTCACACCTACCGATTATACAAAAAAAAAGGCGTGTGGCACTCGGAGACTGCCGCGGTAAAGCATAAAGCATAGAATTTTACTTTAGGAGTGCCAGGTTATTTTCGTTACGGAATTTCTGGATTAGGTCTGACCGTCAAAGCCCGCGATAGAAGCTATGCAATAGCTTAACATAAAAATCTGTCATGAAATAATATATGTTAATTAATTCCCAAGAAACTGACTTCCACTCTCATCAAACGACTGTTGGATACATCCTTTCCAATTTTAAATTTAAGACTTATATGGTTTTCTCACAGATACCATTATCAAAACTGAACTTAATTGAAAAGGGACTACACGGGAAGCGTCAGCTTTCTAATAAAAAAAAGAATCATCAAAATTGATTCATCCAGTGAAAGGTAGCAAACAAAAAAAAACATAGGCGAACTAAGAACCTCCTCATTTTTTGAAGTCGGTTGAAAACACAGTGAACGAGAATTTCATATATTAAATATAGGTATATAAATACAATTCAAGACTAGAAGAGCTAGCAGCAGTTAGCAGAAAACCTAAAGAAAACATCAAATCCAGGATATGATAACCACAAAGTGTTTAGATACCGGGTATTTGCTGGACCGTGTCCGGACTCGCTAATGAGCCGGACTACGCGCGTCCGGACATCGGCCGGATAAAATGGCGGATTGTCGTCCGAATTGCGTCCGAATCACGATCGCCGAATGTCACATTTGTCATTTTTCGCGCGATTTAACGTGGGTCCGATCGTACGTGTTTAGAATTTAAATGGCCACGCATGGAAAATAATAAAAGGTTCGGTTAATATTCATGAATGGGTTATTTGTTACGAAATTTTCAGCGTTTTGCTCAACAGCGTGTTTTTTCAGGGGTTTTTGTAACACTAGGGATTTTGCGCGGGTCCGCCCGCGTGATGTTGGTTTATCATTTAAATTTTCCGAGACAAAAAAATAACCATTAGGTATCTAAGGTTATAAACTGCAAAATCAGTTCAACAAAAATACAACTTACAAGCTCACAAAAATAAGCTCCGGTATCTTAAATGTCGATTAATATTTAAAATCTTTTATAGGTATTAAGTATCTTATGCTCAAAATACAACTCTACTATTACAAAAAATTTTGGCATGCATGGGAAAGCGTTTATTTTTGCATCGTTAGTTCGTACGGAGAAGGAGTGCAGAAAGCGAAGTTACAAAAATCGTTTACGTAAGTGTTTTAATAAACATACGTAGTTCCACATAGTACTTGACTATTTTTATATTTTTTTATAGCAATCACAGAAGTAAATGCAATAAGTACAAGGCATAAAAATACTACTATCATTATGCATATTGTTGTAAAATTGTTGACGTATCATTATTTTTTCAGTGAACCGCTGATTTAGTCCATCTTTCAAATAATAAAGGTAGGTACCTGATTGGCAAGCAATTTTTATAATTAAAACGATCGATAGAATTGACGATCTGTTGCTCTATTCATACAACGAAAACAATGCAATGGTCCGAACTGAATTCACAAAAGTCAAATATTTACAATAATAAACTCCACACAAACGAATGCATAACAATATAAACTGCGACCAACGTGTGCAGCAGTTATATTTGAGTTCGGGAACTGTTATTAGTTTTCCAACATATTTGTGCAGACTTACAGAGATTCGCGGAACAAACAAATGTACCCACACCCCTGAGTTGAGCCGTGAAATGTTACTTTGAGACTTGAGTTAGTGTTTTTTCTTCAGCTTGGCTGGAAAACGCTGTATTGTTTAATAAAAGGTCGCCTATTCTTGGTTTCTTTTTTCGATTGTAAGAAAAAAGTACAATTATTTTAATAGATGCTTTTAAAGTAAATTGGTACCTACGCACTTCACATTTCTACAACAAAATACGTATTTTGTTGTCAGACGTATTTTGTTGATTTTTTTTACGAAAATTAAACTGAAAATCGTTTTTGAAAGCGGGACCACTATGGATGAGGATCGCGCAGGATAGAAAGCTATGGAAGTACCTGGAGGAGGCCTATGCGTCTGAAGACGCGCTGACCCACTACGGCATCCAAAGTGCAAAATTCTTATAATTAAATTTCAAAATTTTAAACTATTTATATCTTAATGTATGTAGGAATGTCAGCAATAAAGGCTATTTTATTTTATTTATTTATTTTATAAACTGAAAATCGTTTTTTACGTAGGCCTAACTTAGGTAAGTACATGTTCTTATGAAAAGTTGAAAATTTCGGAAAGCAGGTTTTTGCCGAGAAGAACTGGCAAAAAACTCGACCCTTGCTCTTTTCCAAAGATGTCATTAATGGTTAAATACAACCCTATCAGCAAATGTGCACGTCCAAGTGATTAAGCGTTCCGACGCGATGCTGTGTAGAAACAGTTAGGGTTGAGTTACTTATCTCTTCTCAGTTAGTACGATAATATTATCTTAGTCATCTTAGTGATGACTAAGATAATATTATCGTACTAAGATAATATTATCATCAGGTGAGATCGCAGTCAAGTATTAACTACAGGGTAAATTCGTATAGTGTGCTCGCAGCCAAAGATTTACAATTAACCTTTTAACTTGATTCTAGAAATACATTAACGTGATAAGAAGTCCCGATTATTTTTTTATATTTTCAATAAGATTCCGATGAATTGAGAACCTCCTCCTTTTTTTGAAGTCGGTTAAAAAATATTTCATTTAGAAAAATAAACATAGCAACCCTATCTGTGATATCGACAATCCTCTTAGCATTTTCTATATTCCCAGTTCATTGATATACTCGTAGAACCAGCTGTTTTTAGAGATGTCACTTAAAATTTATGGTACATTTTTTAACCCATAAAGTTTAATCAGGATATGAGCTAAGCTTGTTGTGATCATTTTTCATTCATCTATACATCGTTTCCTACTTCAGGCTTTCGGCTGATTAGGGCAAATAATCTACACGTTGTATAAAGTAATAATAATTCTCATACAAGAGGCTATGATGATAAAATGAACTCACAGTTAACTAAATATTACTTGTATAGTGCCAACTCAGTGGAGAAGGTAAGTCCCGAACAAACAAATACCAATACAACTGACATAGTCCCTGTAAACTGCAGCTACTGCTATAGCTAAGCCCCGGACTCTGGTGGCATCAATTTACTATAGCCGGCTGCCGCGCTGCCGACTGTACACACCTGCGACCGCACAGACTCATTGAAACACAGAGAGCTCAATAAATCTTAATTATTTATTGGATGACCAAAGCTAGGAATATAGGTAAAGCTTTGAAACATAAACGCTATCTTTTCATTAAAAATTTGACTCACTCTTCTATATTCAATGACAAAATACGCTACGCTAAGAGGACGGGAAACACATTGTGACGTATGTTAATAGTAGTTTATGAAACGGATGCATAATGGGGGGTATTAAAACATGAGTGTGAGTTTAAAAAACGAGCCGCAGGCGAGTTTTTTAATAGTATCACACGAGTGTTTTAATACCTAATTATGTAGAGTTTCATACACTACTTTATCTACGCTCAAATTATCATAAATCCAAACCATAAAATCTTGCCAACGTTTGTCGTAAATCCTTCACTTTGTTGGTAAAAGATTGTGGGTCATTTTTATTGCAATTACTAGAATGTCAGGTGGAGTTAAATTTTCTTTAGTACGTTTCACTGCTAGACATTTTTCCGCGCTAAGTTTTGACTAAGTAACAAAAATAATACATTGAAATGTTAAAAGTTAGGTATGGCGCCAAAATTCAGTTGCAAACTTCGTATAGTCTGTTAAAAAAGTCATGAAACAAAAAAGAGTAGAAAAATATTTATACAAGTCAGATAAACTATATTTTTAGTGGATAATTAAATAACCAAAAATTAAACATAATTCTTTTCAATATTCTGTATGAACACACTTTTCAATCAGTCATATAAGGCAGGGAAAAATTATTGTTTCCGTGAATTAATTGTTGTCTATGGTCGATCATGACTACCAACTAAATGTTGTCTGTGGACTCCTTATATAAAAAAAACAACTTATTCACTCACTACACACTACACTCTCTTTTGGCTATGACGACCACAGAGAAAAGAAAGTTATTCCCTGGTCTGTGATGACGACACACAAAAATACAGGAACCCAGAGCCGCGTATCGTAATATAAATTATTCAACTATCTAGAGATATTTCCATAGTACAGCGATGTTATAATGAATAACTTTTTAATAATTATAGAAGTCTGTGAATAAAGTAGGTCAATATGTGACACATTTTGATTTCATAATTCGAACTTTAAGCAATGAGCGTAGATAAAGTCACTTATGTTAAACATTTCGGCACCGCTGCCGCTGACAGCAATGCTGACAGCACATACCGCTGTTGCTTCAGGGCGGAATAAAAAATACATGAGTGACGTCACTAAGTGCTGATCCTGTATATGTTTCATCAATGTCTATACTAATATTATAAAGCTGAAGAGTTTGTATGTTTGTTTTTTTGAACGCGCTTATCTCAGGAACTACTGGACCGAAATGAAAAATTATACCCAAAATAAATGACGTTTGAATTTGAAAGTAATTGTCTTTATAGTTTTCAACCTGCACATGACTAAAAATTGCTTAATTAACCCTTTTACCGTTAAGCTCTCTGGATGTAAACTACTCTGTGCTAAAATATAACCTATATAAAAGTGGACAGGTAGCGAATAGCGGGTAGCAGGTAGGTAAACGCGGTAGATAATAAATCTCCCTTAAAGAACCTCACAGGGCAAGATGGATCGCACGCTGTTGCCAATAATAATGAGCCATAGCTGAGATTGCGTTGGGATTTATGAAAACAATATATTATAATGGACCATTAATTATATTACCGGTCTATAGGATGTACGAGTATAGTTGATAAGATCGAGTGCGTGTCTTTAATGAGGTTGGAGTTACCCGCTCCCGTAGATTCAAGTTTTCAAATTAATAATGTAGCTTTGATTTCATTTAGAGATACTTATGCTTATAACGTACTCGTACTGTATTTGATTGATGGTATTAAATATACTGAAACCAATATATAAAATAGAAAAGCTGATATAACCTAAATAATATAGTTACGTGACTTTTTTTAAACATGCTTGAAAATTTGAGCATTAATTTGAGAACATTCTTCAGGATAAATCGAAATTACTGTACTAACAAACAGTGGTCAGCAAAAGTTGTATGAAAATCCATTTTTGTCACGATGAGGTTACCGAAAGATACGGTAGAACACGTACGTAAGATACGGTTTTTAAAAAAAAACCTTATCAACCGAGCGATCCATAAATCGTTTAGTATTATCATATTATTAAAAGGGTTCAAAATAAAGATAGTATGAAACGTAATGCAGAATATTACAATAGAGTTGTTCTTGAATATCGATACTTTGAAGTCAAATCACTCCTTAGTGAAATTGATTGAATCGCGTTTTTAACCGACTTCAAAAAAAGGAGGAGGTTCTCAATTCGTCGGAATCTTTTTTTTTTTTTTTATTTTTTTTTTTTTTTTTTTATCTATGTATGTTCACCGATTACTCGAAGACGCGTGGACCGATTTGAAAAATTCTTTTTTTGTTTAAGAGGGTTTTGTTTCCAGATGGTCCCATTTTAATCAGGTCAGGATCTGATGATGGGATCCTGGAGAAATCGAGGGAACTCTTCAAATTTTGCTAGTATACTTAAAGCGAGTTGGGTATTTTTTATAGTTACTGGTGCATATGCTAGCAGATACTGATTTGATGACTAAAATCATTATGTCAGGGTCTGATGATGGGATCTTGGTGAAATCGAGGGAACTCTTCAAATTTTGCTAGTATACTTGAAGCGAGTTGGGTATTTTTTATAGTTAATGGTGTATTTGCTAGCAGATACTGATTTGATGACTAAAGTCATCAAGTCAGGGTCTGATGATGGATCTGAGAGGATCGGGTCTGAGAGGATCTTGGTGAATTTGAGGTATCTCTTCAGATTTTATGAACACACCTCAAGCAATTTGGGTATTTTTACAACGCCTTGTGCATTTTATTGTTTTCCACTAAAAAGTATAAAATAAAAATGGGAAATGCTTTCCAAAAAACCAACTTCAAATGCCACTACAAAGAGTGAAATAATTTTTATTTAAATTTTAGGTACCTACACCAATTCGAAGTCGGGCGATTGTCTATGACTTCGTCATTTCTTCGCACATCAAGTAAGTAAGAAGGACTATTAGGGATTGTATGAAACATTGCCCGACTTCGAATTGGTGTAGGTACCTAAAATTTAAATAAAAATTATTTCACTCTTTGTAGTGGCATTTGAAGTTGGTTTTTTGGAAAGCATTTCCCATTTTTATTATAATCACTATCTACTAGTTATATTTAAACCTTGCATATAAAAGGGTATAGGTAGGGTATGGTTGCCAATAATAGGGTATTTACTACTTATATTTTATATTATAGTGTTTTCACACACTTAGGAAATTATTCCTATAAATTTAAATATGCATCAAAATTTCACTCGCGGTGGGACTCGAAACCACGTCCCCTAGCTATCGCGGCTAGGTGCTCTTCCTCTGAGCTACGCGAGACTGTCTCACCACGATTTAAATTTATAGGAATAATTTCCTAAGTGTGTGAAAACACTATAATATAAAATATAAGTAGTAAGTAACGGCAAGGCGTCATTACTCGTTCGAAGTTAGCTCCATTGGTATTAATGGGACTTCGGCATATTTGAATAACTGTAATGTTTTCAGATAGATGGCGTTAGTTCTGCCTAAGAGCGAAAAACAATATGCATCCGAATTTCGTCGTGGTGAGACAGTCTCGCGTAGCTCAGAGGAAGAGCACCTAGCCGCGATAGCTAGGGGACGTGGGTTCGAGTTCCATTGAGAGTCACGAGTGAAATTTTGATGCATATTTAAATTTATAGGAATAGGGTATTGGACACAAATTAGAATCAGTTTATTAACATTCACTCTAGAAACTACATTTATCTTTAGACAAAATTATGATAATACTTAATAAATTGATCAATTATCAAAAAAGTTATAAGGATTGGATGAAGAAGAGAGAAAGACTACTCACTAGCATGTGACGTCATACGCAAATATCGCTATAGCAGCTTCATACTTTTCGCTTTGCGATTATAAGGGACTTAGGACTCAGCAATTTGAATGTACTGTAATTTTTTCAATATCTTTGTTGAATATTAATAACACGTCCTTATTTTTATCCTAGTTTACAATAAAGTATTTTTTTTTGTCAAATACCCTATTCAGAATTCCTACATCGCATTCGTCACTCATGCATCACAGGAGGGTTTAGATTGATGGTGATTGGGACTGCAACCTTAATCAATTAAAAAAAAACGCCTGAAAATCACGAAGAGCTATGTGTGTGTTCACAATTTCAAAAAAGCCAATCATTTTATTTATATCGATATAACTACAGCACATCCCTCGGCAGCCCGCCTGGAGGCAGATCTATATTGATGTTGTTTGCGCTCACTATCAGCTTTATAAAATCCTCTGAATATCACGGACGGGGAGACGACTTGACCTTTTAAAGAACGGTCGCACACGCGTCAGTTTCATCTTCTGATTTGATCGGATGATCGCTAACTTTACCAATTCCATTTTTTTGTAGATAGGCTTTGTGCTTTACAATACCGCATAGAGTTGAGTAGAGCTTGATTTTTGGATAATATTCGTAAGTGCAACAGAGAAAATTCAAAACAAAATCACCCCTTATTTAACTAACTAAAGACTAAAGACTTGGTAAATATAACAGATCATGAATTAGGTATATATATGTGTCGTGTTTGCTACCAAATTTATCTGAAACGGCTCGACCGATTTTTATGAAATTTTCTGTGTATGTTCGGTAGGTCGGAGAGTAGGTTGTAAGCTATTTATTGTATCTCTAATGGCAAAACAACTTTTGCCCGGACAATAAAAATGATTCTGGTCGGCCGAGATAAATGTCTGCACTATTAATTTTCTCATTAACTAGTATGTATTCCTATAGTCGAAGGGGAAGGTTAACCCTAACCGCAATGTTTGCGGCCCGTAAGAGGATTACCTTTCCCGAGCCGCTTTCAGTTTTGACAATGTTTACTATCCGCAAACTAATTTATCAAAATATATTTTCATTACTAACTGCCTAGGGAAAGAACTACTTGCGTTCTGTGACATTTGTTTAGTTACCTTGTTAAACAGTTAAATAAACCGTGTTAAACAAAACAGAATATAAGAAAAATTCCACGGCTTTATATTCCCAATAATCTGATATTAGAGCCAGTTTGCTGGCGTAGGATTCCCGCACCAAATTCTGTAATGGTCCGAGGCTGATCGTCTAGATTTAATTGAACCATGATTGGAACTTTCATTTTAGTAGCAGCAGCATACACGATCGCAAGACCCAGTTTCGTAAACAAACACTTGAACAACTTTTATTTCATAAATAACGCAGTTTCTTAATTAAAATTAAAACAGCTCCATCATTGAAATACAACTGAAGCAATAATGGCACTTTTTAGAAATTTCTGAAATCGAGGCCTTTTGTGATAAAAGAGGCCTTTTGAATTGAAAAAAAAATAAAATCAATTTTCAAATTTTTACGATTGTTATGACGTCGGGTCACTATCACCTATAACTATTCTAAATTTCAAGTCGATAGCTTGAAAAGTTACTGAAATAATCGAGTGTGACAGACGGACGGACGGACGGATGGACGGACGGACGGAGAAAGTCTCACCATAAGGGTTCCATTTTCACCATTTTGGTATGGAACCCTAAAAAAAGAAAAATAGCTCACCGTTTCGAAGCATCGTATCTCCGCCAGCAGCAAAAAGTTGATATGAATGAACCTTGCATCCTCGCAGGACCTGGCTTTGAGTCGGTAGCCAGGCTTGTTGTAGAAGTACTTGTAACCCGTATACTCCGAACTGTCTATATTCACTTTTAAGGCACCTCTGAAATTATAGTCCCCGCCGCAGCCGAGGCAAAGTCCTTTTGTGATGAACTTTTCGAACTGTCCTAAATTTTGGAACTTTTGGAACGTGTGGAACTTTTCGAACGCGGCCGCCCCCGTCGCTCGAGGGCGGCCTGGCCATGTTCCCGAGCTGTTTTGAGGCCTGAGGCCTTGGAGAGTCCTTTGCAGCTTCCACGCTTCGGAGTGCCTATCAGCTGGTTGTTCCGGCCTCCATCTCCATTTTGAGATCACCGATTCTGATTGTGTACTGTTGGTTACTCCAGGCTTGTCATGGTTGTCATTGATGATTGTCACGATGCGATGTCATGAGGCACTAGGTATTTCGATTTGCTTGTGAGATGTGTCAATGGAGTCGCTGATTTAACTTAATTTAATTTTTGCTACTAATATGCTTGCTTTGTTAAAATCTACGTAGTTTAAAAAAAATGTACATAAAAATTACTTTTAATTAATTATATCCATCTACAAGTACACCATTGCATTTGTGCTATGTTTGTAAGTCAGTTTGTCTTATATAGGCCATATAAAAAAACGAACAAGTGTGAGTTACACTCACGTACGAAGGTGTATCTGTAAAAATGGCAATAAATCAGGTATCAATAATTATTTATTTAATTATGTTCTTTAGTATTTGTTGTTAAACTCGCAACAGAAAACTGTTAAAAATTTCAACTGTCTAACTATCACGGTTCAAGAGACACAGTCTGGTGACAGAAGGACAGACAGACGGCGGGGTTTTAGTAAAAATAGGGATGGTTTTTTTTTCCCAAAATTTTCCCACATACGCCAAAAGGGTACGGATTTACGGAATCCTTTAATATTTTTTGGCGACGAAACCATTATACCGTTCGTTACTCCGAACAAAATGCCCGCAATAAGAAATTAATCCTCAAGTAAAACGGATTACACCATCAAATTCATTTCTTACTGACTAAGCGGCGGAGTCACAAAATAAATCTGCTTACGAGTATGTTTGGATGCGCTAAATGTTTTTTTTTTGTTTTGGTAGTATTAACAAATACTTAAATCCATGTTGTTTTATATTATAATGTGGGGTTGGAAATGTTTTTCCTGTTACAATAACGGTAACGGCATTCAAATAACGAATAATCGTACAAACACGAGATTTTATACGAATAATAATAATGTTTATGATTGATTTGTATTTCGATATTATTTGATCTGACATTTTGGTCTTAAAACCAAATACCTATTAGCGGAAGCTCGCGGCTCCACCTGCTTCAATTCAATTTTTACAAATGGTTTTTCCGGGAAAAAAATAGTTGCGACGTAAAGAGGTAATACATTATACACACATTTACATAATAAAAACTTCCGCCTTCATCATATTAGTGTGATTTAGTCGAATTCCTATATTTCGTTAATTCCTTGCATTTCGTTAGGCCCGGTTTCCATCAAAACGGAGAGGCGATGTGTTTTGATTAACTCCGCTCCGCTGGATCGAGCAGAGATGAGCGGAGATGTTTCATTTTCTTCAAAATTTTATGCCGAGAGTAAGCAAGCGCGAAGGCGCGGCGGAGATGTGTACTGTATTTTCGCTTTCATAATTATACTTACTAGTGTTATTGTTCTGACCACCATATCCACTGACTTGTTTTTAACATCTCAGAGACTGTCAGCCTTAATTCTGGCGACTCGCTTCTAATTGCTGATTTTCTAATTAATCACGAGGGAGTCTTTGATTAATAGGCCTCCGATGGCATTAGGGGGGGAGGGGGGCGAACGATGATTTAGTGATTTTAGCTAAAGGTTACGTTCAAATTAGGTTGGATACCTAATTAATGGGCACCGAGCACCTATTAATTTGTAAAACAGGAATTTAATTTTACAATAACTAGTTCCGTTTTAAATGACTCTGATGTTAGGAATAAAACTTAACTGCGCGTTGGAGTTTCAATACACCCTACAAGTTAGTACTAGATTGCTATCTGCCTAAGCAGTATTTGCACGTAGAGATACGAGTATGTCTCTCTACTTTTGTCGCTTTTCTCTGTCTATCAATGTGTCAGAAAGAGAAAAGAGAGCGACAAAAGTAGAGAAACATAATATCTTTACGCGCGTATCTTAGTTCTGGTGTTAAGTCACGATTCAGTCGAAGAATGTTTTAGTACTTCCTTGGAAGGGATAACTAACCTCTAATGGTTGCTACACAGTATCGCAGTGGAATGCTAAATCGCTTGGCGGTGCGTCTTTACTGTTGGATTGGTAACCAACTGCTGCAAAAGTTTCCCACTAGACCAAACCTAAACCGATATATAATTAAAAAATACCAGAAAATATAGTACCAGAAATCTCGAAACCTCTTGCTCAAATGTCAACCGCTCCAGAGCAGTCTTTAGCACTTAGCGATGAAGGAAAACATCGAGAGGAACTCAACAAGAGGAGAATATCGAGCGACTGATATTTTTCTTAACACGCTTGACTGTGATCACAACTGATGGAAAGTGATGATACAGTCTAAGGTGGAACGCGCTTTGCCTAGAAGATGCCTATTCACTTTTGATTTGAAGGCGCCTAGGTTGTAGGAGTTCGGAAAGACTGTGCCTGGGATTGTATACCAGAATACCAGGAGGAATCGAAGAATCAAACCGCGAGGTGAGAGCCTTTTTTCTGTCTTGCCGTTCTATGGTAAAAAGGTGACGGGGGAACCAAATTAAATAGTTCCTGAGCACACTCCCCGAGTTGCCAGAGTACTGAATTTTATTAAAAGTAAGTAAATGCCAGGGTGCACTAAGTACCCGTTTTCAAAACTCAAAGTATCTCTTGGTCTATTAGGGAGACACTTAATTAGTCTACCAATGCATACAAACAGAGTCCTGCAATTGTCTCATGGCCAGCAATTATACAGACTCCTGGAGCGCCGCCAACATGATGCACTTAAAATTCACGATTGTTTTACGGTTACGCTATTCAATTATCCTCCACACTTTTGGAGACGTGACCACAAAAACAGTTGCCGTCTCTCTGAGGAACTTTTATCTTTGTTGAGGGTTCAAAATGTGTGGGGCACTAAGTACCTATAACATTCATTTTTAACCGAATTTAAATGCTCATTGCTTCTCCTTTTGCTCTTAATTTCAAATGATCAAATTACACTAAACTAAATTACTCACTAGTTTAATTAATATTAAACACCCATCTCTTACGACCACAAGGTTGGTCTGGTGGGAGTTTCAGGCTGGTTACTATCATACTCATATTATGAACAAACCAATAATAATGCCGCAATTTTCTATAATATGCATAATACTACACAAGAGTTATTTTCTAAGTACGGAATATTATATAAATACAGTCCCAATTTTACATCGAAAAAAGCGTATTAAGTGAGAGAAAATTTGCTTCCCATAAACCAGATTAAGGCGTAAAACGGTTCCCGCGGATAAATCTGGTTAAGACCGGATTTTTCCGCACGTATCAAACTCCATCTGGTACTAACCGGTTTTTTACTGTGTTGAAGCACTGATATAGAAAATGAAGGTACGTTTCTTATTTCCATTTGAAGTAGCGAAAGAATTTTGAAACTAATAATAACTTTTGTTACTTTTAAGTGGTTATCTTCATAACAGACGTTAACCAAGGTTTTTTCAAAGTTTTAACTTTTCTCTCTTTTTTAAGCTAAATATTATACGAGTATCTACTTTTAATGATCCATTGATTAAGTACCTCCTTCTTATCTTCTTTTAACTATTCACATTTACAAAGGAGAAAAAATATTAAATTTGCCCTATTATATTCCAAAACTTTATTAAAAGTGTGTTATATCAACATAACCTACTCTTATAGATATAAAACTTGAACAATAATAAAATTCTTGAAAAAGCTTTTCGTGTATATCTTTATCTTTCCAGGCAGGCATATCAACGGTGCTGGGGCACACTTTTGGCTGTCGTGTGTGCTCGGTAACACCGCTTTGGTTCGTTTAGCGTTTTCTTTATGTAAAAAGCGCTTTTCCTAAACACTCTATGTTGGTAAAACGCATCGCAAGTTGTGATGGTTTTTGAATTTTTAAAAAAGACTGTGCTGACTCTCTTTTAGATTGTGTATTTTTGGGGTATCGCTGAATAATTTGAATGTTTCGCAATAAGTAAAAAACCAAAATAGCGATGGGAGACATAAAGCAACATTAAATTATTAATATAGGTAGGTAATATCCATAACAAAATATATCGCGGTTTAGTTATTTAATGATTATTCTCACTATAAAATACATAAATATTGCGTATTAATTTCAAGCATTTAAATAAAATATGTCATTTTAATTGAAAAATCCTTTATTGCGTAAATTCAACGGTTGGATTCTATAATTGCAATAAAAGACTGTCGATAACAGTAACTCTTTGTTAATTTGTTATTGAAACTATTAATTTAATTTAAACAATCGAAACAATGCAGAAATCTGAAATTAAATTCCGCATTTGCGATACAAAAATAATTTTACTTTGTGATAATTTTAGATAGTTTTACATTATTTGTGACTTTAAAAGCCATCCTAATTTGAGCATTTTTACAGACAACCTTCTTCGAGATAAATCGAACTTGCTGTACCGGCCAATCAGCGACTAGCAAATTTTATGAAAATCCGTTCTGGTTTCGGTTGTATAAATTGACACGTGGCAACTAAGGAGGTAACAAAGGTTTTATGTAAAATTTGAACTAGCTTGCAAAAAGAAAGCTGTTATGAAAAAAATAACAAATGAACACTTTTGAACTATATAATATGCTCTAGTCTACATGTCGGTTTTGAATTTCCGCCTAGGTATTAACTACCTACTTAGTTTAAATTTCCGCGCATTGCTTGAGAAAAGTACTATACAAGACTTGGCCACAACTAGTAATGTACTATATTAATATCCACGACTGAATGAAGCTATTGAAAAACTTTTGTAATCAAAAACGCAACATCTGTATACGCAACCTAAAGTCTATTTAATTTTTTTGCCCTAGAGAATAAAATATTCACTGCTAGTACCTCAATAGATACTAGAGTACAAAATATAAGGGACCGCCCTAGAAGTGTATTAACCAGATCGTTTAGGGAGGCTCGGAAATGAAGAAATCCGGTTCGGGAGATGGCTGAATTAATGGAATCTTGTTCCAACCGTCTGCGAGATGAAAAATGCCCTCCGGGGTTTATTTAGCAGGCGAATTTCAGCTGGACATTTTTTAGATTATGCGTGATCCAACGACGTTAGTCTTGGGCCACGGGAAATTGTGTTTGGATTGAATTTGCTAAACGTCCAATTATTTTAGGCCTGACTTTTGGGGGAGGTTCGTTTTTGAGATTCCGTCACTCGCAACCATTATATCAAGAAAGGTTAACGTAAGGTAACGTATACGTATAAGTAATTAACATGGCATTAGTTCTGTTTTTGTTCATAATAAATAGAAAACAAATTGTAAGGCATCTTTGAAAATATTATGGAGTACTCAATGAAACATTTTTCACCTATGCCACTGTAAGAACACCTTTTTATTTAAATTTTTGGCCAAGAGATTCGCGTGGCTTCATTTTGTACATGGATCTAATTGCTCTCTTTTGTAATACAAATATAGTTTGAATATCAGCAGTTTTTCCCCACAATAGAATACCATAGAACTTAAAGCACAGCTTTTAGTTGTATGTTTTTTAGAAACGCCTGAGATTCGAACCTCGGACTCTACCTAGAAGGCGCTCAACCATCAACCCAGGACAGTCCATAGAACCACAAACCATCAATAAAGACATTAATTGACCAGCCGTAAACTTAAGTCTGATTGTGATTACAGATGAAGTCCGACCAACTTCGACCAACTCGGAGTTCGCAAAGACCGTTCTGACTTCTGATTGTGATTACAGATGAGGTCCGACCAACTTCGACCAACTCGGAGTTCGCACAGACCGACTATAACTAGACTGGTTGGTTCTGTTGGTTCCAAAGATAAGACTCGATCGATTCGTCAGATAATCTTCTAACTGTTTCAAAGTTAACTTAGTCCCTGATAGTTGAATAACGAATACTAACTGAATTTCCGACACATAATAGAGCAATCTAATCTTAAATTGACTGCATAGTTTAAAAATACTTTTGGTTAATCACGTGTAAATAGTTACCAACAGCTGCACGAGAAAATGTCGCCAGTTTGCTGGTGCCAAAAATTTTCATTTTGACACCAACGGCTTCAGTAATAAGCCGGCCGCGGTCTACATACCGCCGTCAACGCCACAGATACTATACTTTGTTATTACTACACGTTTAGTTTGCACGGGACCGATTCTGTTTTTTGTGGCATCTGTGGTTGTGGCGTATTGACAGATTGTTGACAGTGTTGGTCATTTTGACAGATGGCATTCCTTCTTTATTGAATGAAGAAGGTTAATGTAAAATTTCAATTTAAAGGTTCAGATGGGCTGATCCTCAGTTTCATAGCAGTTCATACACCTGATGTTTTAGGACTGCTCATGTACAGTAAGGGAACGGAAAAGGTTCGTCAATTTTCAAACAGATTCGTTTGCACTAGTCGATTGTTTTGGTATGTTGACATTATAGAATCTTGCAGAACTAGTGCAAGCAAAAATCGACACTAAGGTGACGAACCTTTTCATTCCGCGACTATAGATGTCGGATGCAGTGCGTCCCACGGTTTGCGTAGCTAAATGATACAACGCAATGTACTGCGCTCTCAAACTAAAGACGTTTATTCTTGAGTTACATTTTGCTTACTAATCACGTCAGCAAATAGTGCCCTTCAAACCAAAACACAGTAATTCATTACTGCTTCACGGTGGAATAATTGACAGTGACTGACTGACTGAGACTAACTCTTAAAGAAGAGTTCTACCGAAAAATACATGATCGTAATTTTATAGTTGTAATTCAGACTTCAGACCACTTGAAAACACGTAAACGGTAGTTTGAAAAATACTTGATAGGAAGTTAAGTACTTAATATTTTTCGAACTTTATTGGATGTTAAGCAATAATTTCTCTCGAGTTGTATGAACTGAAACAATAAATATGATTTGTACTTTAATACCGATTATAATTACTGCCCTGCGCTCTGCGCCGCGTGGCGTTTACGAGTTTCACTGAGAGCCTAGTGAACGCTAGACCTACGTCATTACAGCAAAAAAAAATATTGTATCGTATTGCGTTCTTCAACAATTCATTGCTTCTTTACTCATATGGGTATTACAGGATTCATAAATTATGGTTGCGCACGGCCCTTTCCAACACCGCACGGGGCAGCCAGTTCTGCGGTCACCTTTCCGTGTCAGCCCTCATCCAGCACAGCTAGTGCACGAGGTTCAATACCTGTATCGACATAGCTTTGAATGCTGAACACCGATCATCTGCAGCGCTGCTTGAAGTCAGGAGACATATGCCGTAATTGTGAAGCAATTGACGGCAACAAATATACTTGTTGCTAGTAATAACTATGTTGTACGTGACTTCTTCTCTCCTTCTCTAACAACTAACGTCACACAGGCCTGGGTATAATAAGTAAAGAAACTTAGTACAAGTAACTGATTAAGACATAGGTTACTCCCAAACAGACACGGGTATAAACTCTGTTTACTGAAATCAGAGTTGATTGGTAAGTTTGCGCTGTTAAATTAAAATATGAAAATTCATAAAGCAATATTAGCTACTCATAGTCTTGTATTAGGTTATCAAACTAAGACTAAGTAATTTGTTTAAACTCAGGCTGCTTACATTATTAATCCGCATTCCCGTGTCTGAGCCTCAAATTGATACTTCGTTATAAATGACATACTCGTAGGTCTGGCAATCATAGTCATCTCTATGAACCGTCCATGAGTTATTCAGAACAGTTGCTGCAACTCGGCTGCCTACCCTACAACTTCTGCTACGGCCTTTGTTTTGATTCCTTTTAATTTTGCTTTCCGATGTCGCCTTTGTGTAAAAAAAATTATCGGGTATGCACGAAACTTATTCGTATGTACGTCTTTTTATATTTAAACTGGCTGACCCGGCAAGCGTAGTTTTGCCATATTAATTAATTATTTCTCACTTCTGTGTATGAAAAATTTGGTTACGTCCCATACTCAGACCTACCGAATATGCACAAAAATTTCATAAAAATCGATCAAGTAGTTTCGGACGAGTGTTGTTACAAACACTACATGCTTCACACACCTTTCTAATAAGTGTAACTCAGACGTCAGCGAATTGAGGGGTTAGTACATGTTTTTGTACGCATTTCGAGTCACGTGTCATTGACAGCCTATGATATAACAAGAAAAAAAAGAGGTAGATCGGCAGGGCGATCGGCTAAAAATGTATCAATCATTAAATAACTGTATCAATGTCAAAACACAGGTATTGACCAATCACAACGCTTGAATATCGTGTTTTGACATTGATACTGTTCTTTAATGATTGATACATTTTTAGCCGATCGCCCTGCGGGTATACGCGGACTGAAAGTCTTTATCTATGTTGACAGCCACATGTCAGCGACTGTCCATAGATGGCGCTGGCTGTTAATGTATGAAGGAATTCGATTCGTTCGTGCGATGCGAGTCGACTCGAAATGCGTACAAAAACCAGCACTAACCCTACTAGTTCTCCCAATCACAAACAGTTCATATTCGAAGAGGAAATCTCATTAGGCCACCACGGTTAGATAGTCACAATACGTTCCCCATTTCCTTGGAGACGTCAATTTAATCCGAAGCCGATTCATCAATGGCCTAAAGACACGAACCCCTCCCAAAACTCAATAACAAATAGGTCAGCGAGTCGGTGGAGCATTTAAACAGAGCTTAAATTCGAGCCCTCCTTTGCCTACAATCGTTCGGAACGAGTTTCCGATTTACGATTGCTAACCGGATCTCTGTTAAAACTGACTTCGATTTAGAGATGCTAGATGCGACAATGAGTTTGAAGGCAGATTTTAGGTAGCCATGTTAGTGACGATGTTACTTTATCTAATCTATATTTACGATTGCTAAGAGAATGAAAGTCGCCGTCAATAAGTCACGGGATCAATTTATCGATCGGATAATATATGACACGTGATTTAAATTTTTGCTGATATATATCCTACCATCCATGATTGAGAAAAATTCATAGAGCTTCGCGAAGCGATTGAAATTAAAAAAAATATACTTATTACTTAAACTAGGATAAAATAATGCTTTACATTGAATAATTACAAAATATTAAAACCCAACAAAGATGTACAAAAATTACAGGCATTTTAATTATTATGGAGTGGCAGGATCCTCTATCCTTTTCTCGCAAAACGAAAAATTGCAGGAAAGGTTTCACGTCACAATTCAATGTTGCTATCTCTTTCCAATCAGACATATTCAAATGCCTATTTATTTTTTTATTATTTGATCAATTTAATTAGTTTCTTCAGTTAATGTTATTATTTTTATCACAGTTTATAATAAAGTAATAAAAAAATTGGAGTCTATATAACCCAATCGCTATCGCATCCAGCAACTCTAGGTCCGCGCAACTTCCTCTCAATTTTCCCGAAGTGCAGCTGACGGTTCAAATACTGTTAAGATAGCGACCGAGCGACTCCCTAGTTAGCCGACTCCTCTGTTTGAACTTCAAATAAATAGTTTACCTTCCGATTGCGGTCTTCTTTTAGTTGCCAATTTATTTGTTGCAACAAGTTTGTCGATCGCGAAGTTGTGCTCTTTTTGCGCAACTAACTTTTCTAGTTGATTAAAAAAGGGGGGGAACTTGCTTCGGAGCTTTTTCTGCGACTATTGTTTCGTACAATAATATCATTTTAAACGGAACACTAGCGTAAAGGTAGAGTCTACCATTCTCTCCAAGTCTTTCTCACCTGATGGTAAGTGATGATGCCGCATCATCACTTACCATCAGGTGATGAAGATGTTAAGGTACTAACTTGGAAAGGGTAAGTAAAGTCACCCCAACGGTTTCTACACAGCATCACACCGGAACGCTTAATCGCTTGGCGGCACGTCTTTGCTGGTAGGGTGGTAACTAGCCAGAACTGAGCCAATTTAGAAATTATAAAATAACCCCTAACGGTTTCTACACAGCATCGCATCGGAATGCTAATAGTATTATTATTTATTATCCTATAGTCTAGTTTACCGTAGCTTAAGCGCAGGAAGAAGGATTTCTCTTTAGCTAGTACCTGAAACAAAAATATATTATTGAATAAATTATTCATTTAAAACTTTTAACATATCCTAAAGGAATGTCTTGCTGTTTCCTATAGGATGACTATACAACTTACGAGACAAGACAGAAAATACTTGTTTATGGAATTAATAGTTCACATGAATTCGCACTTAGTCCAATACCCTTCCGCTGTTTATGGTATATTCGATGTTCACGCATCGTTATAAGTAGATACAAATAAAATGTTCATAAGAAATACATTTTTGTGCTTGGTAGGTGCAATGACGAAATACGCTACGCTAAGAGGACAGGAAAGATGTGACGTATGTTGAAACCAAAAATTCCTCAAATATGGGCGTCGCGCGTCGTACATTTTGGTATCGCTGACAGGACATACCTTTGTCGGTCGCATTAATGCATTAGCGCAGTTTTTAACAGTTTTGACAAATTAAAACTGATGCCTAAAAATACATGCGTGTCGTAACTATAGCTTGGCAACCTCGTGCGGGACCCTCCTACGGGTGACAGACGTTGGGGGCGGCAGGAACTTAGATGTCAGCGGTTAGCGGGAAGCAGGGAAGGGGACACTTCTCTGCATGTATGCGTTACCGCGTCCCCCGGCCGTCTGTCACCCCGCAGGAGGGTCGCGCACGAAGTTGCCAAGCTATGAGTGCTGTTCCTTTATAATTATGTTTAGTCAATGGGTAGGTGTGATGTAAGGGAACATACGAGTATTATAGTACGTGGAATATGGAATATTGAACACTGTAAACAGTCAGGCATTGTTATCAACATAGCTCGAATTGTTGTGCAGTAAATGTGAGAAGTTTGAACGGAGCGTAACATATTGTGTGTGAGCACAATAGATAAAAATAGTAAAGATAGGCCGATCTGAACATTTTACAAACACGTTCTTCATACAAGCAAACAGTAGTGTCATCTGTTAAAATACCGCCGCCGCCGCTGCCCGAACTACCGCGTTGTACTGTTAGTACTAATGACACCCTAACTTGGCGACATTTTTTCGCGCTGTTCGCCCTGTCTTTAGTATATAAGTCTGTGGTGAGCACAGAGATGAGCGGCAGATGGGGTGAGCGTATGATGTGAGAGGAATGAGAGGGCATAGTTGTTTGCGTGTCTTAGTGAACACTACCGAGGGAAATGGCTGAGTGGTCCAAGTCAAAAGATTAACGATCCTCGTATAACGATCCTTAATTTCTTTACTTGAAGTAGTATTTGTCGAGGCTGAGTTTAGTTGCACATAAAACTTGATAGTAGTTCAAAAAAAAGTGTCATTATATTAAACAAATATTTGATAACCTTTTCATAAGTGACTGTAAGTAATGCCCGTGTAAAAAACAGAATTTCTGAATTTTGAGTATAAAAAGCTATGAGTTAAGTAATAATATAACCTAATAACTACAAAATTAATACTTTTTGATTAAATACCTTGATTAACTAAGTAGTTATTTTAAGTAATTGTTAACCTAATAATTATTTAAAATAATCAAGGTAACATAAGTCCAATAAACTTCGGACACATTAATTCTTTAGTCGTTAGTCTGATGGAAATAAATAAATATTTCCAGCTTCAAGACGTATGGGAAAATAACTGCCGATAATAAAATTAGCCAGTCCCTTTAACAACTGTGCAGGAAATTAGGAAATAGTCAAGCTATTTCCTTAGTGTGGTGGACAAAATGACTCGATAAACAAAAATTTTAAACGTATTTTCTTTACCAATTAGGTAAACTTAAGTGCGTACATTTCTACAGTTACATGTTACGAACGTGTTAGTAAAATATGGGTAAAAGTTCAAACGTTAAATTTTACTACAATTCGGCGATGAAAATACAGTGCGGAGCGGTAAAATAATCCAAGCCCAGTCGAAAGATAAAGACTTCGATCATATAACGCATTCAGGTAGAAAGATCGCGAGAGACGGAATACTTACGTTTTGCTTAGCGATAACAATGACATAAAAATGTTAAAGGGGTACAAGTTGAAAGCGGAAAGCTTGTTATGTTAGCGGGAAATAGAATTGCTATAAGGCTTCGGTACTTTGCTATGTGATTTTTAGTCTGTAGGACAATGGAAACTATCCCTAATGGAGTCGAACTTTAGCAGTAGGTATCCTGGTTATTCTTCTCAGGTGACAAAAATAACTATTCCCATCTGAAAAAAATAGTTGAGATGTAAACTATTTTTTTCAGACGCACCGTACAGAAGAGCAACGGTAAGATATCAAAGGGAATATTGAAAGAGAAGCGGGCAATTTCTGAGGAAAACTATTGAACTTTAACATAAGACTACTATTTATCTTAAGATAGCAAACAATTACTATACAGTCAAGAGTGCGTACAGCATGAAATTTGTAAGTCCGTATGTACAGTCGAACTTATTTTATACCAGATGTTTCCTACTACTTAACTTATACGGTACTTTCCCGTGATGGTTACTACACAGCATCGCATTAGAACGCTAAATAGTTGGGCGGTACGTCTTTGTCGCTGGGGTGATCGTCTATCGGTAGCTAGGCGTCCCACAAAACATCCAAACCTTTCTCTTGACTATTTCTAGTTCATTACGTTAATGCTGATTCATTTTTTTTGACGACCTCCGTGGTTGAGTGGTTCGCGTGCCGGTTTTCAAGGTACCGCCATCTCTGAGGTTCCGGGTTCGATCCCCGGTCGGGGCAATGTAGAAAAATAACTTTTCTACATTGTCTCTGGTCTGGGTGTTGTGGTACCTTCGCTGTTTCTGATTTCCATAACACAAGTGCATAAGCTACTTACTATGGGATCGGAGCAATGTATGTGATGTTGTCCTCTATATATGTATATATTTATTATTATTATTAAAAGTGAACGCTGGCAAACAAGTAAGCTAGTTGATAGATTGTTGGCTTTTAAGGAGTTTATGTATCCACCCCTATATGTTACAGCTTTAAGAGAACACAGCTGCTTGTAGCTAGTAAAACAGGTAAATCAGCGTATATTGTCGTAAAAAGGCATCTTTCTTGTCACTCAGACCACACGTCAAATAGGAAATAGCCGGGCAGTGGATGGAAATAAGCGCTAAACGCTACGAAGACAGATTTGTTTTATTCTCCGTTCGGAGAGAATACACGCCGAAATTGCGCCACTCTCCTAAACAGCTTTGAGACGCTCCCGTGGAATAAAATATTCTTTCGCTGAACCGAAGAAAAGAATATATACCGGAGAACAAAATGTGAACGGGGAAGATTTGTGCGCAAACTCGGGTATCGAGTCTTTGTTGTATTCCTTGTTATGAAGCCTATATCATAATAACAAGTTTTGTTATTGTGATAGTGCATTTTATTCACTACTGTGCTGTGTTTTATTCACTAGTGTGTGTGTGTGTGTGTATTGTACTACAGGCATTTTTTTTAAATTAAATGTAGCTCGTGTGATACGTCAGGGTATAGTTATCAGGGTCTAGTTATAGTTTTATAGTTAAGTCTTCGTTGCATTGCTTTGCTGTAACCACAGATTTTAGCTTAACACCTTAATAAGGTAACTCGTATTTTTTTTAATTCGTTTTAGTTGTTTTTTAGTTTTTACTTTTTTTGATAGTGTGTTGCTATTGCCAGGATATATTTTATTTTATTTTATTTTATTTTATTTTTTATTTTATTTTATTGGTTCCGCCAACAACACTTGAGCATTACAAAATAACAAGATAAATTGATTTATTACAACACATATATATATAGCCCGAGCATCAATAACTGGCAGAAACAGAAGCATTATAAATCAGAAGAAAACAGTTTAGGATATTTAGATAGAGTACAAAATACAAAACATTAAATTACACGAAACACATATGCAAAATTACTTAAATTAATTAATACAATAGAGAAAAAAAGGGGGAAAAACAATAAACTATCTGACTCCCCTACGTAGGGAGTCCATGACGTCACGACGAAAGCAGTATTCCCTAGGGTTGAAAATATTGAGCTGACCATTTCTATGGTGGAGAGCATTATAATGGTAAGAGCATTATAGGTAGTATATCTGATCTATCTCCATTCTTAGTCAAATCAATCATAAGTCAAAGTCAAAATAACTTTATTTCACATAGGCCTAACGTATAAGCTCTAGTAAAACGTCAATATGATATTTCTCGCATATGTACATGGTGATGCAAGTCGACTTCAAGCTAAGTTTACGAAGGTTCGAACACGCCCTGAACTGAGAAGAAGTCCACAATAAAAGCAGCCTATATTTTAGTCTCTATTCTAGTCGAGAGTGTAACAGAGTATAATGCTCACAGATCTTAACGTCCTTGTGTATAAACCAACAAAACCAAGGTGGAAGTAATAGCGTGGAAGAAAAGGAGGCATTTCGCAAACGATCTTCCGGGATCACTTTGATAAAGGGTAAATGTAAGCGAGGCGAAATGTTTCCATTGTTTTCTTTGGGATACAAGCTGATGGACGGAAAGCTGGTGATTTATGCCCGGTTGCTTCAATTAACTTGTAACAGATACACAAACGTTTAAACACGGTTGTTTTCTATGAGATTTTGTTCTGTAGTTTAACGATTAATATAGTGCAAGCGGTGTACTGACTTAATATACGCTTAAAACACATTTTTTCATGGATCTTATGAAAGGTCAATAGGATATTCATCACATCATACTTATAAAGGGGAAACTATGTATGTAAATGTGTTGTGTGTGTTTCTTACTCATTTACGCCGGCAATTACTGAACCGATTAGGCAGACATTATCAAATAGGATATTTTTAATCTATGTCATTTCTGACCATAAATCAAGCAATCTCACGGATTAGAAAATATAATAATGAAAACTATATATGTCGACGTAAAATAAAGTTATGTGGTTTATTGAAAGCCAAAAGATAAATCATACCTAATACGAATGGTTGTCCGAAACAATATTACATCGACTAAAGATCACAATATAACTTTAGGTATTTCTAATAAAGCAATAGTTTCGGTAACGGAGCATGGTTTAATTGCATTTCTGTAATATCACTAATATTACCGAATATTACCATCTATTTCCAATCCAGCGCTTACACGGTAGGCGTGATATAATTAGATTAAGAATTAATTGGTTATATCAATTTCCTACATTTGATTGATGTATACGTCTTATTAACGTTATTACGTTCCTGAAGTGATATTTGATTTCGTTGAACGACGTGATTAAAACGGGAAATAGTACATTTCGGTACAGGTGCAGAAAGTATGTCATTTCTTCGCAAATCCCAGTTTGTTGTCTGTCATCAGGAGACGAGTGGAAATATCAATTTTCCATGTGCAAACAATATGAGGTCTAAGGGAACACGCTTACCTAGAAAATGACTATTCACTCTTCTCTTGAGGGCACCCAGATTATACTTGGCTGGGAACACAGAAGCTGAAAGGGTGTTCCACACCTTAGCGGTACGTATCAGAAACGTGGAAGAAAAACGTTTCCTTCGAGTACGCTGGACATCAACCACATAAGGATGCCACTTCTCTCGGCGTCTTGCGGCTCTGTGGTAGAAAGGTCAGGGAGGCTATAGTTATTGGAGTTCCTGAACGCACTCCAAAGTAGGTATATCCTGTTACAACCCGCTAAACAAGCAACGTTGCGTCCGTGTGATAAACAGCAATTTTGCCCGTGTTAGGTCATGCTAACTTGTCACGTGTTCAAGAGCGCTACAGGTAGCCGTTAATACGGACCGATTTCAGACAGCTGCCGCGCGGCGGCTAGGTTGCATGCGTTAGCTCTTGTACGGTCTATTTTACGCGCTGCTTGCGCCCGATTACGAGGCAGCCTTAGTACGTCGAAAGAGACAAAGTTATGCGATGGAACGAGAGCACAACTTTAGGAGCAAAGCGGAGGCGGTGCCAGGCGCTCATGAGAAGTGAATTGCACTTTTTTGTGTCAGCGCTAGAGTCGCTATTTCTTTAAATCATCTTGCGGAGTGAACGTTCCGTACCGTTAGGTATTATTATGTATTCCGTGCCCGTGTTAGCGATTCTTTGTCGATTATAATTCTGCGCGCGCAGCGATCAACTGAGTCCGATGCATCGAGCTGATATTTCGCAAATTCATCCCAGAGGTGACTGCAGTATCAGAAACGAAGAAAAACGTCATGGATGTCAACCACATAAAGCAGCATAGCATGTAAATAAAATTCTTTCATCGGCCACATTTGCCGGTGCTTAAACGTAAAATGGAATAATATCCGCTGCCATCAAAAGGTGGAAAACTCCCGGCATTCCAGCCGCACGTTGAATGGACGCGGAAAATTGCTACGATGACCATTCGACCTATCCACGCGCCGTGTGTCAAAGGATTCAAACGCTTTTTATGTCAATCCGTAAATGCATCCCGGACTCCGGTTTGTAGCTTATGTTTTCTATATGTATACGATTCGTGTTCGGTACAGATTCCAGATATTTTTTTACCTCTACAGTAGTAGGTACCTTTAGTACTTTGATGCGATTTTATCTGATGGTGTGTGATGATGCAGCTGTAGATGTCATCGTAATAAGTTGGAAGGAATAAGTCATAAGTGTAACCCCTAACGGTTTCTTCAGAGCATCGCGCCGGAACACTTAATCGTTTGGCGGTGCCTCTTTGCTATTTTAGGCCCGGTTTCCACCAAAGCGGAGCTGTGTTTGAGTAACCAATTAGATTTCGTCATTATGACATCTCCGAATGTGACGGGAGAGATGTCGAAATAACTAAATCCGATACGTGATTCAAACACAGCTCTGCTTTGGTGGAAACCGTGTCTAACAGTGGGGTGGCAACTATCCACGACCGGAGCTTCCCATTAGATCAAACAAGTAAACAAGTTTTTTTCTTAAAAAAACATGTTTGAAAACCATGTTTTCCACTAAACCACGTTTATGGACTTACCTACGTAGAAACACACCACCAGACGATTAAACGTTCCGGTGCGATGCTTTGTAGCAGGTAGCAACCGATTGGCGTTATACTCCTACTAAGTAAGTAGGCTGCATTGTCACATACTTTGTACAGTGAATACAAAATGATGGAGATGGTTAAAAAAATTAAAAACAAAAATACAAGACACCCCAAGCGAATACAACAGCAAAATATATCTTTAGTGAGATTGCGAGCTCTTTGTACCAGGCGCTTCTCTTTATAGTGTAAGAGACAAACGTATAAGTCTAGGTACTACGTAAAAAAAATAGTGGTGCCCAATAAATAATCTTCAAGTTTACAAAGCAAACTAAAATACAAAAACTAAACTTATTTTTATAAGTTTTTGTTGGTTTTAAGCGAACACATTAGCATATTAATTGTTTGGCTTTGATCATAGTATACTTTGTTTGATTCTCATACTTTGTTAAGATTGTTTGCGGAAGAATGTTGGCAGTCAGTGACCAAAAAAATATTTGCTATACTCCGCAATAACAGATGAATCTGTATGACAATTGACAACTAACCAATCCAAAAACATACAATTTACGTTAGGTACATTTTGGTTTATATTTGTAACATCACTCGTATGTATGTATAGCTTCTGAAATCTATTGATGCAAAAATGATGTAAATAAAATATTATTGATTTCATTTTATAGGAAACATGTTAAACTATTTTTTGGTACTAGCTCTTGGTCTAGATGCTTTTCGTGTTTGAAGTCTTTGAGTTATTCGCAATAGCTTTGAGTCAATATTAATGAATGGAATGCTTTTGAACGAATTGTAAATTCATTTTTGCCGGATGGTTTTATATCTACGGGATACTTTTTCGAGTAAGCAAGTAATGCTCTTATAACATACAATCATCTCACTCGAAGTCGAGTGTTATTTTGTTGAATTCGACTTTAAAAAAAGAGGGAGTTTCTCAATTCGACTGTATTTTTTTTATAATTGTTACCTCATGACTTTTGACCGGGAGAATCAATTTTGATGATTCTTTTTTTACTAGAAACCTGACGCTCCCTGTGTAGTCTAATTTCAGTTTAGTCCTATTCTGATAACGGTATCCATGAGAAAACCATATAAGTCTTAAATTTTTAATTGGAATTTGTTAGCGCCTGATGCTTTATGAAGAGCAGATTTGCAGTGTGCGTGTTTGCTAGCGGACTGCAATCACATACTTTTGCTTTATTTTGACTAATAATTGTAAAACGTGTTGTGAACAGACAAAAGTAATTCTCTCTCGATTCTGATTGTGTTTAAATTACTGTTTGTATTTTAGCTATAATATAAATCTGGATCTACCTGAAATTGTCTGGCCGGAGCTTATCTTCACCTGTCCTTCCCATTGACCCAATTACATTTAATCAAACCGATCAAATTTAAATTTGGAATTGAGTTACCCATCTGAAGTGTTTCTTATCGCGATATCGCCCGAGTGTTATCCTCCAATCACGTCTCTGACACAAAGTGTCTATTGAGTGAAATTATGCTAAAGCCGGCCATTCACGTCGCGATATCTGCGCCGCCAGTGAGCTCGCGGCTTATCGCCTAATTGATCGCTGACCATCTGCATTCCACTTGCCTTAGGCTGAATGCACATGTGCGACTTTTTTTACTATCGGAGCTTTGTCTATCAAGAAAGACGGCAAAATAAAGGTTTTTTATATCAAAGAATTATGATATAAGCTAGAAATTTAGCTGATATTGATTGTGACACTCTAAAAATTGCGTAAATAATTGTTATTTCTTGAATTATCTCACTCAGTGTGTGAAATCTTTACGTAAATAGCCTTTCTGTATATGTTTATATTTCAATCCAAAACTAAAACTAAGTGAGATTTTAATAAAATTTTGTCTGGTGCTTAGCGTTATCAAAAACTGTATTCTCGCAGCCACAGCTTCCGTTTTAACTACCTATCGGATAAAACACCTCAGAAACTACTTCGGATAATACAAAACTACTGGCAACATAAGCGGCCGGATATCCGTGGAAAGAGCACCGAATTCACGCCATCATGCAAACTAGTGCCGGGGTTATAAAAGGATTTACGAGCAATTTATTCCGTGCGAAGTCTATCGGTGATATAGTGTGGGCGAAATTGGCACATAAGTTAAACACGGAGCAGTGGACGCACGACATTTGACAACGTACTCCTCGAATCGAGGGGGTTATTGCTTTTATGCCGTCATAAAGGTTTGACGTGGATTGAAGAGGTTTTGAAGTGATCTGGGGAAAGGTTCTTTGTAGATTTTTATTATTTTTTACTTGTTATATTTGATAATGATATTAACGTTGTTTTGCAACATAAATTATTTCTCACCAAGGGATATAAAAATAGTTTAGGACCTACTCTCAGACACCTACTCAACATACACAGAAAATTTCATAACAATCGGTCGAGCCGTTTCGAAGGAGTTTGGTAACAAACACGAGATTCGAGAATTTTATATGTTAAAAAGATTTTTTTAATTTATCCAACATACGAGTAGGTAAGTGCAATCTGGCGTGTTATGGGCCCATTGTTTATGGGCTAACCATCATCAGCCAATTGGCGCCTTGGCTGCATAATTGATGTAAGCATCAACCAATCAGCTGCATACTGCATAGGCATATATGTAACGCTAAAAGTTTTGCAGAAAAGAAAATATGAAAAACACAATATAATAATATCTCCATACTAAGCGGACGCAATACGAAGCATTTTCAACCAACAAAATAACTCGTAACTATCTCAGTTTTTGTGAAGTACCTATATTATGAAATTCTCAGAAAGAATTGTAACAAATATCTTATTAAGTTACTACAACTGCAGTGCCTACATGAAGGTTTTATAAGTTTAAAAATAATACACTACAGGCATAGAGTAATAAATCTACAGGTTGCTTTTGAAGTATAAATATTACCATCGTAATACTTCTAGACAAAAGATCAGACTATCACAGCACTCGAGGGCCGTGTTTTGTCTAAAACTATTTATGCCTCAGTCTAGTCTAGTATCTAAGCTGAGCTAGATTGTTTCAGAATTCAGCACGTCTGGGAACTAGCCGAGATATAAGAAACAATATCTAGATTCTATAATAGGTGCTTTATATAGTTATCGAGTTACGCGGGAGAGAAAGGACAAACTTGGGTATTTGAATCAAATTTTTTTATTACTATATTATAAATTAGGATAAGTATAGTGACGTCCACTGAATCCAACGAAGATGAACAAAGTCATAGGCATTTTAATTTATTTTTCTATTTTGGTTTATGTTTTAGCAGATTGCTTAAATACTTTTATTTTGTTGTGCCGGTTGCACCCTATTTGTTTCATCCTCGTTTTCTTATTAAGTAAAATATAAATTATAATAACATCTGAAAAGTATAGGGTTGCCTGCAAATACAATACAAATCCTAAATAAATCACTAATTCAATATTAAAATATACATGCAGCGGTCTTGTACATTGGCAAAAGATAACGTTGCTTATATCGTCTCCCCTAAAAGGGATATCGTGCTTATAGTTTATAGCAGAGATTTTCCCCTATCTACAGTACAATGTCTCGCGTCTGACCGTTTATTATAAGCTAGAGACCTACTTAGTAGGATAGGATGTTATTTCTGCTGATTTACAGTGTTGCGCAGTTTGTTTTTGTTACAGAAACTTATGTTCTCATAAAATATTAAACTGGCCAAGTTCGTTTAAAAATAGTTTTTAAGGACTGCTGGTTTTTTAGGCGGGCATAAACAGAAAACACGTGTTTTCAAACTTAATAGGTAATAAATAGGTAAATCTTAAAAATAAAAAGAATAGTCCAGAATCATTAATTCCCTTAATTCTAAAAAAAGCTAAAATTGTGCACAGAGGTTCCCTTCATAGTGTAGACAAGGATTAAGAAGGGATTTTTGAAATTCCTACGCTATCTCCTGAGGCCCTGAGGGGAGCATGAGCGATTCAAGTAGATACCTATATTAACGGCCCATTATCCCGGTTTTTAGCGACTACGCCACTTTTCAAAGCAATTCAAAGTCATGAAAAAATTGTTTTTTTTCACTGTTAAAAATAAATATTAAAGATACATGCTTTATCTCTATAATGGCCTCATGAAAACACGATAAGTTAAACTTGCCTCGATCATAAAAATTTTTGAAAACAGGTCGTTTTTGTTCATTTTTTTAATGGTATTTCCAAAGCTTTGGACTAAATTTCATAAAAATTATACGTAAAGTAAGCTCATTGTATTGCCTATCCATTGCGCAGACAGATATTAAATAAAAAAATTGCTGCAAAATTTCGCCTAACAGAAGTCATAAAATGGTCTAACGCACCGAATAAACGATGTACTCAGTGGCTCACGAGCCTCCATACGAGACGGACCTGCGCAAGTTTTCACGACTCACGCTCCTTTCGCGCTAAAATTATTTATTTTTTAAATGCGCTGGAAAAAAAAACTATCTGACAGGAAGCGAAGGAGAATTTAAAAAAATTATATAGTAAGTGTTTCTTGAGTTTATCAAAATACCTAGTCCTCAAAAGCTCCGAAGAAACTCTGATACGAACTAAGAAAATTATGGTAGGTAGTGTAAATTCCACCACGTGCAAATACCATCACGCGTAACCACAGTTTAAATACTGTTACTGTTTATCTGTTCAACTAAAATAACTCGTTTTTTACTTTTTACACGACTGCTCAAAAAAAGGAGTGTAATGTTTTTAGGGTTCATGTATGTATGTACGTATGTATGTGTGTATGTATGTATGTATGTATGTATGTATGTATGTATGTATGTATGTATGTATGTATGTATGTATGTATGTATGTATGTATGTATGTATGTATGTATGTATGTATGTATGTATGTATGTATGTATGTGATGTTTCTTTATTCCTCCATAACTTCTGAACGGCTGAACAGATTTGGATATATGGGGTATCGTTAGAATCCTTGGATCCTCCCGAGTAACAAAGACTATATTTTTTTGGAAAAATCAATATGGGGGATGTGAGGCGCCATTTTCAAAAGTGGAAAAAAAATTTTTTCTTCAACTATCATAATATGGGTATCAAAATGAAGGTATTGGAGAGTAGTAACAGAAAATACCTTCACCTAACTGCTGACCATCAGTAAAAAACATAAAATAAAAATAAGTAATTAAAAAATTAAAAAAAAACCGGCCAAGTGCGAGTCGGACTCGCGCACCGCTTCCATACTATAAAAGAAGTAAAACATTAAAAGAATCACTTTTGTTCAAGAATTTACGAGTATAATTTACATGTACCTAGGTACTTTTGTTGGCGAACCGCAAACCTAACTTTGTTTTCGGCGGTTTATTGCTATTATCAAAAAAATTATAAAAGTTAGGGAGTTGAGTTTATTTTTCCTGTAAAATATACGTTAATTTCTATTGATCATACTTATTTTAGATTTTTCGATTGATAAACATCGGAGATAAGGGGGGGGGGGGGGCTGGTATGTTTTTCGACAGTTTGCTCAATAAATCAAAAACTATCGGGCATAAAAATAAATAAAAATCGGTTTTAGAATATACAAGTAACGTCCTTTCATACCCCACTCAATATTGTTATCTCATTTTGAAAATTCAAAGCCCTGGTTTTCCCCCCTTTTTAAATAAAAATAAAATCAATTTGCAATGTTTTATAATTGCATTGGCGTTGGGTCACTATTACCTAAAACTATTTCAAATTTCAAGTCGATAGCTTTGATAGTTGCTGAAATAATCGAGTGTGACAGACGGACGGACGGCCGACGGACGGACGGGCGGACGGAGAAAATCTCACCATAAGGGTTCCATTTTTACCAAATTTGTATGGAACCCTAAAAACACGAGTGCCCTGTTATAAAACGAACTAAAAAGTAAAAAACGAGTTATTACTTCGTTTTATAACAGGGCATTCGTGTTTTTTAATTGTTGAAACTGAAATTATTTTTTTTAGAAGGCTTCTATTTCGATGAACGGTCTCATTTACAACATTGGAGATCACACAATGATTGGAGATAAATGTCGACTCGACATATGTAAGGATACTCAATGCCAAACCATATGAAAATCAAAATGTAAGCGTTGAAAAAATTGAGTGTCGCAATCACATATTACGCAACTTTTGTAAAAAACTACGCAGACTGGCAGCAGAAACAAATGCCCTGAGACATCGAAAAACACTTACCAACATAAGAATTATGATAATGAGAAAAGCTATCGTGAAATATATAAAACTAGCAGTGCCCGCGGACTCCGTTCCGCGTTAGAAATATTTTTGTCCCACGTAAGGCCCGGTTTCCACGAAAGCGGAGCGAAGCGGAGCTGTGTTTGGATAACTAACCAGATTTCATCATTTAGACATCCCTCAGTTTCAAAAATATCAAAATGACGAAATCTGATTTGTTACTGAAATACAGCTCCGCTCCGCTTCGCTGTGGTGGAAAACGAGCCTTATACCCAAAGCCCACAGCGCTGGACGCGAGGCATTCAGATAAATGAATGATAAATGCCTATCCTATCGCCACGCAACGACCGAAGCGGCTGCGGCGCGCTCCTGCATACCGCGCGTTTTTGTTTTGCTAATATCTTTGAAGATATTTATTTAAACTGTATAGAGTAAGGGGCATAACTATTCTACATTAAATTTCCGTTCTAAAAAACATATTTACAAAGATATAAATTAATACCATATGGGCTAAATAAGCTTCACAAAAATTATTTATTTTTAATCCACAATTTTAAAGTAAAAGCAGTTATTGCGAGTTACCCATAGGAGATAGGCATATGCTATTGCGGACTTTTTTGCAGATTTTGATACTGATTTGATGATTTTGATTTTGTTTTGTTCTATCCTCAATCGCAGCGTACGCGATGAAAGCAATTTTTTTGCGACTTGGATTGCATTATTCAAGTTTTAGTAACAATGCAAAGTTTATTTTGGAAATTATTATAGCCTATGACACTCCACGATAATGTATTGGTGAATGAATTTTGAAAATCGGTTCAGTAGATCCAGAGATTACCCCTTACAACGTCACAAACTCACAAACATCGTTACGCTACCTTTTTATAATATTAGTATAGATATCACAAAATATCTGGGAACCCTAAAAACGTTGCCATATCAGTTCTGCACAACGATATTGTTAAACTCAATGCCGCACTCTTATGGTGATCACAGAATGTGTCAAAACTACTACTGTGAAAAGAAAGATGCGGACGGTAGCAAAGAAGATTAAAAAAAAATATAAAACTCTTCATTTCCCTAATATGTACAAGAAAAATTTCTACAAATCCTGCTACTTTAGTAATACATAATTATTATAAATAAATACCTCGGTTGATATTATCGTTTACCATAAAAAAGTCAAAATATACGTAAAAAACGCAACTTCCAGCATATATTTCGTGAAGCGAATTATAATGACAAATAGTCCAACTGTAACAGCACACTACTGCACAGTACTGTGACGCAAATATTTATGAATAGGTTCACGGAGTTCATTCTACTTCTCGGCTCACGACAATGGTCGCTAGGTATCGTAGAGCGAGTCTGAGTGTGCGACAAATACCTAAAGTGCTGGGATATAGTCGCCTTAATGTAATGAATTCTAAAATGAGTATTGTAGTATCGTAATCGTAGCCTTCACTGTTAGTAACAAACTCACTTCACACTAATTGTGCGCTTTCCCGAAGCATAGTGAACTCTAGCCTATGCTTCGTGAACTTAGAGAGCAGGGCCCTAAAAGAAGAGTGTTTATTTGAGAACCCTGAAAATAAATATCGTAGCCTCCAATGTTAGTGACAAACTCTCTTGACAAATCACGATCGCCGGCAACGCAGAGGGGGTGACAGAATGATTGATAGCGACCCCTCATATTATGTTTACTCTCGAAGTAATTCGGTAGGAATTGGATCGGGTATAGTTTATAGATAGCTGGTCGCAGAACCAACCAATACTCTTATTAATGTGACACATTTTAGTGTAGGTAGGTATGAGTGGACATAATACTAATTGTGCGCTTTCCCGAAGCATAGTGAACTCTAGCCTGTACTAGCAACATTGAATGCAGGGCCCTAAAAGAAGAGTGTTTATCTGAAAACCCTGAAAATAAATATCGTAGCCTCCAATGTTAGTAACAAACTCACTTGACAAATCACGATCGCCGGCAACGCAGAGGGGGTGACAGAATGATTGATGGCGGCCCCTCACATGTTTGCTCTCGAGGTAATTTGGTAGGAATTGGATCGGGTATAGTTTATAGATAGCTGGTCGCGGAACCACCCTATACTCGTATTAAAATGACACATTTCAGGAGAGGTATGAATGGACAGAAGACTAATTGTGCGCTTTCCCGAAGCATAGTGAACTCTAGCCTGTACTAGCAACTTTGAATGCAGGGCCCTAAAAGAAGGATGTTTATTAAAGAAACCTGAAAATAAATATCGTTTCCTCCAATGTAAGTAAAAAACTCACTTGACAAATCACGTTCGCCGGCAATGCAGAGGGGGTGACAGAATGATTGATGGCGGCCCCTCACATGTTTGCTCTCGAGGTAATTCGGTAGGAATGGGATCGGGTATAGTTTATAGATAGCTGGTCGCGGAACCACCCTATAATCGTATTAACGTGACACATTTCAGGGTAGGTATGAATAGAAAGAACACTAATTGTGGGCTTTGCCGAAGCATAGTGAAGTCTGGCCTATGCTAGTAATAGAGTGCAAGCCCCTTAAAGAAGGATGTTTATTTGAGAACCCTGAAAATAAATATTGTAGCCTCCAATGTTAGTAACAAACTCACTTGACAAATCACGATCGCCGGCAACGCAGAGGGGGTGACAGAATGATTGATGGCGGCCCCTCACATGTTTGCTCTCGAGGTAATTCGGTAGGAATTGGATCGGGTATTAAGTTTATAGATAGCCGGTCGCGGAACCAGCCGACCCTACTCGTATTGACGTAAGACATGACAGTGTATTAGATAAGACTGAAGCAGAACGCGCTTGGTTTTTCAGGAAGCAGATAATGAAACGATGTATTCCCCATTTTCCCATTCGTTTTTGACGCAGGGGCGCGCGTTCGGATTCGAGTGGGAGGTCGCGGGTTCGATTCCCGCTACGGGCCCCTTTGGAATTTTTTATATTTTCTAAATTGGCTCAAGATCTGGTCTAGTGGGAGGCTTCGGCCGTGGTAGTTACCACCCTACCAGCAAAGACGCACCGCCAAGCGATTTAGCGTTCCGTTGCGATGCTGTGTAGAAACCGTTGGGGTGAGATTACTAACCCCTTCCAAGTTAACATCTTCGGCTGCATCCTCACTTACCATCAGGTCAGATCGCAGTCAAGCACTAACTTGTATACTTAGTGTAAAAAAAGTTTCTGTTACACTGCAGGTGCCGAGTTTCTTGTTCGTTCTTCTCAGTGCTAAGATTTTGAAATTATAGGAATAAGGCATAAAATATTTAGTATAAATCAGTGATGTTACTTGATTTAATAATCATATAATCAATGGAAACTAAAACTGGAATATCAACAGCAAAAGTTCATTCGATGAGGTGTGTACACTGTATAGTACATCGATTGGCAACTTGTGATGATGCTCTGGAGTTAGACCAAAAAGTACAGAAAAACGTTCAAACGTTTAACTACAGCTGCTTCAATCCATTATTTGGAAACTTCTTTTTTATCTACTTTTTTTTAATCTTTTTAAAATCCATTCGGTAAAAGGGGTAAATCTTTTCAGGTCGGTAACTTGGGTGAAAGGAACAAATTTGAAAGGGAATCGCAAAAATTAGAATGAGATAGCATTGCGATTTGCGGGTCGGATCGCAAATCCCGCTGCTCGCAATCCTTTGGAACATTCGCGGGAATCCGTTCCAAAGATTAAGAAGTCGCAGATTGCAGCTAACTCGCTCGCCGACTTTTGCTTTTGAGCATAGGGTTGCTACATGGCAATGGAAAAATCCAAAGTACTAGGTAAAACATCTACTAATATCCAAAGTGCTCTACTAAGGTGCTATCTTTTCAAAATAGCTTACTCACACTTTTGAATAGTTTTAAATATAAAATTCAAAATCCAAAATATCTTTATTTCACATAAATTTAACGTAGGTACGGCATGTGTACCTTTACCTTTTTAGGTTGTGTATTGTTTCTATAAATACTACTTCGCAAAGTTTAAGGAATTATAATGGTAAAAGATGAAGAGAAATTAAAACTACATTTTAAAAATCAGTCACGAAACCCATAAAATTACTTAATATTCTTTCGTGTGTATAAGAGTGTATAAGAAAATAAACTCATTACAAATTGAGTATCGGCTTAAAAGCTACTGTACAACCGACAGACAAAAAGTCAAACAGCGTTGTAGGTAATTAAAGAGTAATGAATTTTGTAGGCAATATTAATTGAACTGTATTTAATACTGAGAAATACACATTTACTACACAGAAAAATACATTTGATACAACATTATCAACGCTTTAAAGCGATGCACTGATAAAAGGCAGCTACCGAAACCAATACATCATGAGATGGGAACACGGGCACTGACAAACGTTGCGCCATTAAATACGACCGATCGATCAACGTCAGTTAACAGTGAGAAAAAATACGAGCCGCTGTTAACGTTTTAACACTGCAAAATGTTTTTTTTTTCTGTCGCGAAATCTAACATCGTTTGCAAAACGTTTTTGTTAGCTCAAACTCGTATAATTTAGCAAAAGGAAAAGTCATCACGCAATATTTTTTATCATTTTCCTACGCGATTGTGATAGAAAAAACGTATTTATCGCTATCGTGATCGTAAACAAATTCTGCCGCCTGAGATGCTGTAATAAATATAAACAACAACAAATTATACAACTATAAACACGATTGTCTTCCTATTTCGGTAAATGTTAATTTGTGTATAATGTTATTGCCATCATAAACCTAGGAATATGCATAAATCACACTTTAAAGTCATCTCGGGCGCAGTAAGGTAAAAAGCACACATTTAACTAAAAATTAAATAATGATCAAATGAACATAATTAAATTCTAAATAATAATATGTATCGATGTATCGATGGTAAAAGATAAATTACATACTAATTTGATACTCATTCTTAGAGGCAAATAAGTGAAGTCAAGTAAGTGAAGTATTGACAACCCTACATCGTTTTCTTTCAACGATCAATCAGCGACGTCCGTCCGTTTGCAACGTTGCTGCGTAAGCATTATTTTGACCGCGCTCTTTTATTTTCGAGGGTTTCCTCAAGATTTCCTTTAATTTTCATTCTAATGATACGTTTCGATAATTTTTTTGCGAAAAAAAAATGTAAAATAAAATCCTTTTTCAAGACAGTTATGTAGATTTTATGTTTTAGATTTCCTTACGAAAAATATAGTTTTCCCACAATTTGATGTCAAGCTTTTGTTCTAATATTACTTATGTATCCACATAATATCTTGGTCTCCATGTCTTGAAAGTGCTGTTTTCGCTATACGCACATGAACATTCAGTATATCCACACCTTGCGCCTGACTCTATGCTCGTTTTAAACGCAAGCGTGTAAAGCCACCGTAACATTATTATCTCTTGAGTGAAGCAAGCGCAATTATATTATTCCCACTGAACCACTGGGGTCCGGGTAGAGATTCTGATTAAATCCTTCTATACATTGGAACCTCTGCGCTAAATTTTTGCTTTTTAAGTCAGAAAAGTTTGCTGTTATAAGTCTGGGTGACAATAAAGTGAGAAAGTCATGGACGAAACAAGTCCCGCCTGTTTTTTTTTAACACCTATGTTTAACTCATCCTTGGAAATTCCTTAAACGAAAAATTTAAGATACCCGGGAATCAAACCGAAACTAAAAAGCAGTAACAACAATACGAGCAGTAACATTTTAACCTCGGATGAGCCACGAGATCCATGGGCGATAGAGCACGCCTGGCGTGACCCTCGTCTCGGCTCATTGTACTCGTATTACGCACGTGGTTCCTGTACAGATTACATTACACGTGCAAACATAACTCTAGCTCTACACGTTGGCCGAGGCGAGGCGAGTGGATGCGAGTGCGAATGAGAAATAGTACTAACCTCTCACTGCAACTCGCAGTCGCTCGCCTCGCCTCGGCCAAAGTGTAGAGCTAGCATCATTTGATTATATGGACTCAACACTCAATAGCTTAAAGGTTGGAATTGGTGCTAGCTGATTATAAATTCGACCGTTAGCGAACAGTCGCCCTTGCTCGTATTCACCGACAATATTATTTCGCTTTTTAAGGAATATTTAATACCTAGGTGACAGTTTTGGCGGTGGACAGAAACCAAAGTAAAGGGGTTGTCGGTGAAAATGAGCATCAGCCTTATAGATTTCGTAAATAAAATTGTACGTATATATCGGCCAATATCACCGGTAATTATACTTAGCACCGCAATGAGCACTCGCCAATCGGTGCCTCGGCTGCGTAGCCAATGCAAACATTGACCAATCATTGCCTACGTGGCTCGGCCATTAACCAATCAGTTCCCAAGATGTAACCTCGCCAATACTATAGGCATTTTTGCCGAATCATACGGCCGAGGGTTGGTTACCTGCCTTTACATAATATGATGAAGAACTCTCGGCTGCTTTACGCCTGCCGAAATGCAAAAGCAAATGATACCACAGTTTAAATAATGTTCATCTTGGACTAGGCGTTGCTATATAAAAGTACCACAATGTTATATTTAGTGACAAAGATTATTTTATTATTTTCAAGTTGCCACAATAGTTTCTATAACCACAAAAACTAAGAAATATGAAACACTTCAAACTCCTGCTTTTTTGATGATGAGGCAGACATAAAGTTGATACAATAGGTATGGCCGACTCCACAAAATTACGAAATTTGGTGGTCAGGATTTTTTAAATATTTGATTTATTCAGGTTATTAATATAAATAAATATGCTGCATAATTATAGCATCTCAGCATTTTTAAAATACGAATGTTTTGTAATGAAAAAAAACCTCATGTAATTATCAAAATCCCCGCAGTCGCGTCGGTAAGTCCAGAGTACCGAACCGGACAAGATGTGGGCGAGATACAGCACGCGCGTTCCTCATTACGACCTATTTTCCACGGTTAACCCCCCTACAGTAGGTAAAGAGTGCATTAGGTATACCTTTTCAGTAGATTTTATCACTCTTTTTTGGGTAAAAAAGAGGAATTTTGGAGCAGCTTTTATTAAAATTTTCAGGTTTTATATTTGCCATCACTCGTCAGCCTATTCGTCTTGTTGAATAAATCAAAATAAAATAACCTACTTAAATTAATTAAACAAAAAAGACTTCAATTCTCTTGGAGTACAATATCCTTTGCAATAAAAAAAAGAATCATCGAAATCAGTTTATCATCATTAGAAATCATCACATACTTAATACACATAATATATGGTTTTTCATGGATGCCATTGTTAGAACTGGACCAAATTGAAATGAGGCGATGTAGGAAGCATCAGTTTTCAAATACAAAAGAATCATCAAAATCGGTTCACCCAGTGAAAGATCTGAGGCTACAAACATAAAAAAACGTAGTAGAATTGAGAACTTTTTGAAGTCGGTTCAAAATCCTTATTATTTTCAGTACAATATTGGTAATTACGTTTTAGCAGCATAAAAAAATGTCATCTAAATATTATCAGCGCCAAAATATTGTACCCGTAAACAAGCCACTTGTACCCGGGATTTCGAAATCCCGGAATCCCGGAGTCCCGTGTCGGGATATCCCGGTATAATCCCGGTTGCGGACAGGTTAATCCCAATCAGTGTCCGGGCAAAAATCCTACCCATGTCCGTTACGAGAGAATTTATTGCACTTTCCTTTTAGAAGAATGTATAGTTAATGTTAAAACGAAGAAATTACGGTTTGTATAGATATAAGAAAATTTAGATTTGTGACTGAGTATTTTGATATAAAAAAATAAAACCCTTGAAAGTTCATATATTCAGATATTATTACTGATGAAACTTTCAAGTTTAAGTTTATTTTGTTAGTCGAAAATCTGTGAATTCTCCGTCAAACCATTGAAAAAGAAACGAACGAATCAGCCGCTAAAAATAATTTCACTTTGGACTTAGTGATTAGGGCAAAGGATTAGGTAGGGCTGGATAGTACGTAAGTGAAAGTTATCGATATCAATAAAAAAAAACAACTGATATAGTTAATATGAAATGTGTACGTTTGCAAGTTTTATGTTTGGATTGTTATTTCTTCACGCTACAACCAACCGAACTTATTTGGCTGTTGGTGATAGCTATGCTTGATAATATAATTACATGTAGATATCTACGACAAAGACTACTTTGTATGCCAGAAAAAACTATTTAGCCCAGAAAAATCCACGATTTCCGTGGGGTATGTAAACTTGAAAATCACGAGGGTGGTAGGGCTTTGGACTAAAAATGTTTTCATAATTTATTAACTACTAAAACTTTTGAGGCAGCGTATGAATGAAAGATTCAGAATGCGGTCCTCGGAGAGTCCAGCAGTGGATTTGTCCTTTATAGGCTGATCATGAAAAGTCATTGATTGATTTTGATCTACATTTTTAAAGAAAATTAATCCAGTAGTAAAATCAATAAGTGAAGGGTGAGAGTAAGTCAATATATAGGTATTATTCTATCGAAATTTCGCACATCACTATATCGCACATACTGCAGCACTAGACACTAGGGATCCCGAATTATGCGGAAGCAAAATTGAAACAATGAGAACTCAGGAAACTCATTTAAGGGGTCAAAAAACAAAGAATTTCGTCGAACGGGCGACCGCAACAAATCGCATCGGCGCGGCGACGCGATCTGGCAATTAATGCCGGCAGCTGAACAATTAGCGACGTCGGTAGCCGCCGGTTAAACTGCGATTATTATCGCTCCGGCGATACCTGACGGATTGAAATCGATCGAATCCTGAGATAATGGCACACTAGAGCTGGTTCCAAATATTCTTCTATCTATCTTCTACTTGCCCTACTAGAGATATCAATGTGACAGAAGCTTCATATAAGTTGTCGAATTTTTATCATTACTAGAGATAGATATTTGACATAGCTTGACAAACCATGGATAGATACAATATATAAGGAACCGACATAGATATTGATTCGACCGACTGATGTCACATGATTCTAGAACCACTCAATATTGTTATCTCATTTTGAAATTACAAAAACCCGGTTTAACCTCCCTTTTAAATAATAATAAAAATGATTTTAAAAATTTTATGATTGCAACGACGTTGGGTCACTATTATCTAAAACTATTCCAAATTTCAAGTCGATAGCTTCGATAGTTACTGAAATAATCGAGTGTGCAGACGGACGGACGGAGAAAGTCTCACCATAAGTGTTCCATCTTTACCATTTTGGTATGGAACCCTAATAAGCCCTGATTTTTTAAAATACGGGATATAATTCGAGCTCAGTGTGCCCTCACCCTTTCACACGTCATCCCGATTAGCACGCATTAGTGGAACTAGTGATGTGCTTAGGCCATTTAGTGATGTACCTACCGTAGTCGTTAAGCCGTTACGCGATTAACGCATTATCGACAATGTTCTCTGACCCATGCATTAATGTGCGCAATGTCCATGGGATTATCGTATTATTGCGTAACTAATTAAAGTAGTAGTGTAGTGTGTTTGGATGTTGGTCTGTCAATCGCGCTGCAACAGAGTAACGGTTCCTTGATTGCCAAGGAGCATAATACAACTGGACATTGCATTTATATTTAAAAATAAGTGTTTCTTCTATTTGTAGGCAAATTGAATTAGGGTCTCTATCGCTAACACAATAAAGTTCATATTTTATAGTTTTGTAAAACGAGTAGAAAAATGGAAGTGCCACTGATATTACGAAAAAAAACTATTGAAATTTAAGTATTTAATTTAACGGTGAAATAAAACTTATTTTTTTTACAATTTGGCTGAAAGACAGAAGATATATTATGTATTATGAGCACGAATAGGTAATATATAATAATACACGAATCGAAACGAGTTCAAATTAAACACACTTACAAATTACGTGGAATACCTAGCTAGAATAAGCTGTTATACTCTGCTTTGCCTTTTTCAACAAAATATGTCAAATTGTTGATAACAGAGAAGTACAAAACAGAGTATAAAATATATTCCAACGATATTCCACGTTTTATTTTTATACGATTATTATTTATAGTATTAAAACGATTACAGTATTACATACTTCACTTTAAACACGAATCTTTTATTAAGGGGGATGCTCTGGTTAAATGTAAATGATTTTGCGGCATTACTCGCAACTCGTATTATTTGTTCGGCGAGAGAGCGAATGAATGGACTGTTGAACGAATGATCGGGCCGATAATTGTTTAAACGCGGGTAATCAGTGCACGGCTGAGCGGTTAAGAGTGCTTCTTGAATACGTTTAAATTTTGCGTTTGGATTCATTTTAACTTTTTTACGAGCTCATGATTTTTTTAATTTTATCCTTTAAGCGTCATAGTACCTATATCGTACATATTGTAGGCGCATAATTAATTTTAACTTAGTTGATATAACACTAACCGATCAACTTATTTACTATGAAGAGATGATCCTTCCTTGTCTTTGCTTTCTTTCTAAGGCTGTGGATGATGTGTCAGTGAGTGAATGAATGAACCAATTAGTTAGGACTTATCTGAACTATAAAACCTTACCTTTATATTTAGTAGCTCTATAAATATGTCCTCCCGAATTTTCGTAGTACAAAAGTAAACGCGTAATCTAAAAACACCCGCACATCTCTCTTTCCGAAAATTCAATCACAAAAACATACAGTGGCGGAAATGGCTACATACAGCCCGTGAAATGTTTATCATCGAAACATTCGATTCGAAACTCTATTTACGAATATGTAAGGTTCAAAATTCAATATGCTCCTAAAAGTGTTAAATGCAAAATGTCCTGATTTTATTTTAGGCTCTATGGACGTTGAATTTAGGGTTTCAATTTGAATGGATTGTACAATTAGTGAGATATATGAAAACATGCATGCTACTCAGTTTACGGACCGCAAAATACTTGTAAAATGTAAAGCGTAGTTCACACTGCATCGATATTTTTAAATATTTCGATGTTTAAAATGTTGGGGTGATTTTTACGTAAGTGGCAGGATTATAGGATGCTACAATAGCTATAAAACAACTTTGTAGCGATGTACATAGTTTGGCAAAATAGAGTAGAAAAAGAGAGGCGCTATAGTTCTATTCAAAGTAAATTGAAATTCCTTGCTTCGCTCGAGTGATCCTGTGGGGTCCTCTCTTATCCCTTGTCTACATTAAAAAGTGGCTCTCCTGCAAAATTTCAGCTTTCTAGATCCAAGGGACTTTGGGACTGGACAGTGACGAGTCAGTGAGTTAACGAATATTTTTTTATTTGTAACATTGTGGCTATAGGTATAGGCAGCAAACTTTTTTTAATTTAAATTATTTCTCACCTAGGAGTATGAAGAATGGTTCACGTGTGTGAAAAGAGAATTTTACATTCACTTATACAAAGAAATATATTATATGTACCGACCTGCATTAATTTACCTGCATCAATGTAAACACTTTGTAAAATTAAAACAAACAAATACGCATCAAAATCACCGAGCATTAAACAATTAGCAAGATAGCAAACAACCCCTATAATTCCACATAATGCGAACACCAAATATTTGGTGCGGGGTGTTTAATTTGAACAAGGGTGTACCCACCACAATAATGTTCACGCATTCACATATACTATTATTATTATTATTAGTAAGGGATTAGGTTAGCTTACCTAAATATAGTGCAAGTTATAAGCGAAAAAATGTGCAATGTAATTTTACTATTTCTACAAATACATTTTGTCGAGTCAACATTTCGTGATGAAGCTCCAGTGTCAGGGTGACACTTGACACTCAAAGTTTTTTAATCATTTGTAAAGACGTGTAAGTAACGTTAGGTGTTATTCAGCTACAAGTAAGTCAGATATTAAAGTATGGAAGGGAAATAAATAGTTTTGTGCGCCATATTCAATATCATTTAGGTTAATCAGACGGACATCGACGTAAGAGCAACAGAGCCAAGCACGTTTTGCCCATTAGTTATAGAACAAAAAGCGTGATGTGTACACAGTAAAACCTCGGAGACATGTTTGCGATATTTTAATCAAACTAATGAGTGCTTATTTATTTTAAAAAGAAACATCCGCTCACGTTCGCTGAAAGTATATCTACGTCGCTGCCTTGAAGACATTTATGTTAAACTAGCAAACCCGGCGAACTCCGTTTCGCCACCAGATGGCTTCGTTTTACGTAACTTTTTTAATTTTTAATTTTTTTTTAATTTTTCCTGAATTTTGTTTGCTATAAACCTCACGGAGCCCGAGACCTTTCCAACGAATGCAAAACCGTGGAAATCGGTTCGTGCGTTCTGGAGTTATAGCGTCAGGAAGGAAAACCCGACTTATTTTTATATAGTAGAAGAAGATTATTTTATCAAAATAATTATAGCATTAATTTATTAAATTTATTGATGAAAAAAAACATCCGCCTGTGCCTTAAACTGCTCAGCATACCTTCCCTTACCGCGGCGTAAACATTTTCGTTAATTAGTTTAATTAAAATCGTGCGGCTTTGCTATACTTCCGCAGATTTATTAGGGGTTGGCCCGTAATTGTTAATTAAACACAATAATTGTTTAACATTAACGCTTAGCCACTATGCTTTGTGCGGTCCATTTTTAACCGACTTCAAAAAAAAGGAGGAGGTTCTCAATTCGTAGGAATCTTTTTTTTTATCGCTACTAAACTGCTTATTTAATTACTTTGAGATTACACCTAGTATATGTCTCTCTTTTTACAATCCCATACAAACGATAAGACGATTTCGATATAGTAAACAATTGTTCTTATTTTCTTTTCAATCATTTCCTGTCATGCAGATTTTATTGAGAAGTACAACTTGTTTATTTGCTTTTAACGTTAAAATCCGGATGTAAATTAAAAAAAAATTGTAGGAGTTAATGTGAAGACTGTAGTCAATAAAATATATAGTTTGGATTTGGATCAGCTTGGTGTGGAATCCCATACATAAATGATGGTCATTAATTCAGTAACCTTTACCTGCGATAGTGATTTTGGAAGCTTTGTGAAACCTTTTCAAACCTGTTATATTTGCAGTTAGTGTTTTTTTTCCTGCCTTTTATGTATATCCTCTTACCTGTAACAAAATAAGTTATAAAAAATTAATTCCTCACCGAAGGTTCCATATAGAAAGGAACTAAAACGTTAAGTATCACTTTTATTAGCGAGCCGCAAAACTAACTTTAATTACTAGGTATATAAAAAAACTATACAAGTTACAGATATGCTTTAAATTTCCGCTCAAATACTTAATATTATATATTTGGTGCTTAAATACACAGATTTTGCAATTGACTTACTATAACTTCAAAATAAGGTATGGAGGGTCGGGGCCGGGGGAGTACTATATTTTTAGTCACATATTTTAGTAGTAAGTACATAGATGGATATAATTAGATACTAGATGTTATACTTACGTCCTGTATAGGCGACAAATTCAATCGCGATGGCCCCCATTATCTAAAGCCGCTAAACTACTAAACTACCCGTATACGAGTATGTGCAAACTACACACTACAAAACTGCCCCGTCCGGTTGTCCGTCCCACGTCGAGTTAGCTCACTGCGGCGAGGACAGCCTATTAAGTATTTATCCACAAGGTAAATGGCCGGATTTTAGGACCACTCTCTGAAAACTTTTTTCTTGCATTTTCTAAAATTTACGAGGTTACATACTTTTTCTTACATGCATAAAGGTGTTTTACATTATAAGTAGTTATTTCTTGCATAGTGGGAGCCAATTCAGAAAATGATGAAAACAAAATTAGGGTATACGTCATACTAGAAAGGTATATTCGAAATACCAAATCACGCAACCTTAAGATCCTTCACACACGACTCGTAAGCATAAGCGTATCTTTATGACGCTACGCAAAACAATATGACAATTACGCCTACGAATGGCCGGATTTTAGGACCACTCTCTGAAAACTTTTTTCTTGCATTTTCTAAAATTTACGCGGTTACATACTTTTTCTTACATGCATAAAGGTGCTATACATTACAGGTAGTTATTTCTTGCATAGTGGGAGCCAATTCAGAAAATGATGAAAACAAAATTAGGGTATACGTCATACTAGAAAGGTATATTCGAAATACCAAATCACGCAACTTTAAGCCCCTTCGCACACGACTCGTAAGCGTAAGCGTATCTTTATAACGCTTCGCAAAACAATATGTCAATTACGCCTACGATTCGCTGCAACACCGCTTCGTCTGCGGACATGTTTGAAAATGTTCGTGTTCGTACAGCTTTAATCCTACGCGAGAATTACGCAACGCTTACGCTTACGAGCCGTGTGCGACGGGACTTACTTTACAAGCTGTTGCGCGCGGCGTTGCCCCGTTGAATTTCTGGTTCTACATATACCGTTATAATGAGTCAACATTAAAAGATAGACATATGGTATCCTTGACTTTTTTTGGAAATTTTAATGGAGAACAATTCCGTCATACGTCATTTTTGTGTAACTCGCTCAAATTCGAAAGATCTAGAAAAGGTACATTTTTGCAGTTTTTCTAACATTTTTCATTGATGCTCCGCTCCTATTGGTCATAGCATAGCGATTAGCGTGATCGTATATACTATACAAGCCTTCCTCGATAAATGGACTATCCAACACAAAAATAATTTTTCAATTCGGACCTGTAGTTCCAGAGATTAGCGCGTTCAAACAAACAAACAAATAAACAAACAAACAAACAAAGTCTTCAGCTTTATAATATTTGTTGTTTTTATATGTATGTTTTATAAAGCAAACTAAACTAATAAGTTGTCCAAGGAAATCGTTTGCAGAATTGCAAGCAATTTGGGATGGTGCAGTGTAAATTTTTGTAATTGCCTCGGGCAGTATTAGATTACTTAGCGTTTTCCGGGATTCGCCCACTTTCATTACTTTGGCTGCATTCTCGAGGGGGATGGGGGACTACATTTTCTAGTCACTCGGTAGATTACACGGTTAGTAAATTGAGTATTTAGGTAATATACTTTTAAGGAGCTCTAAAATACAGAAATTATCATAGGTACTTTGTTCTATAGAACTTTACAATCTAAAGCCAATTGCCAAGGTATGAAGAAAGATAACAGTGTATGCAAAACTTCCAGGGACAAACCCAAGATGCAAATCATCAAGAGCCTGACCTATAGAGGACATGGAAAACCAAGCAAATAACCCAATAAATAACGTCTTTTCAGATAAGCAAGACAGCGTAATTACGCGGGACGCGGAATCGTTTGCGGGATTGTGACCGTTTTGGACTGCCTTCAGAACAATCACCTAATATAATTATTGTACCTACTGGAGATACCTAAGCAGAAAATGTAGCGTAGATAGTAGGTGCCTAATATATATCTGATTCGCTGAGGTAAAAAACCAGATATCGTTGAATTTTTGAGAGTTGTAATGGCGGTCCAGATTATCGATAGATCCGATTGCACATCGATAGAAGTACTGGTAAAGAAGAAAAATAAATAGGTCACACAAAACAATCAAATAACCCAACAAATAACACGTCATCCGGGATAATCCCGCGGCGTGATCGCAAGACGCCGTAATCTCGGCGTGATTAACAACAGATCTCGTGGGAATCTAGTAAACGGGACGCAAAATCATTTGCGTGATTATGACTGTTTTGGGCTGCCTTAAGAACTATTGCCCAATATTAATTATTGTACTGGAAAAATATAAGAAGCAAATGTATCGAAGATAATACGAGTATAACCGATCTGTTCAGCAAAAAAAACCCCAGATATCATTGAATTTTTGAGAGTTATAATGGTGTTCTACGTTATCGATAGATCGGATTGCACGTCGATAGAAGTACTAGGAAAGAAAATAAATAGGTCGCGCAAAACAATCAAATAACCCAACAAATAACACGTCATCCGGGATAATCCCGCGGCGTGATCGCAAGACGGAGTAATCTCGGCGTGATTAACAACAGATCTCGTGGGAATCTAGTAAGCGGGACGCAAAATCATTTGCGTGATTGTGACCGTTTTGGACTGCTTTCAGAACAATCACCGAAAATCATTATTGTACTGGAAATACTTAAGAAGGAAATGTAGCGAATATAGTTACCTATACTCGATTTGCTCAGCAAAAAAACAGATATCGTTGAACTTTTGAGAGTTACGAGTATAATGAAGTTCTAGGTTAGCGATAGATCCGATTGCACGTCGATAGAAGTACTAGTAAGGAAGAAAAATAAATAGGTCACACAAAACAATCAAATAACCCAACAAATAACACGTCATCCGGGATAATCCCGCGGCGTGATCGCAAGACGGCGTAATCTCGGCGTGATTAACAACAGATCCCGCGGGAATCTAATAAGCGGGACGCGGAATCGTTTGCGGGATTGTGACTGTTTTGGGCTGCCTTGAGAACTATTGCCCAATACTAATTATTGTACTGGAAATACCTAAGAAGGAAATGTATCGAATATAGTATCGATACCATATTATATTTCTGAGAGTTGTAATGGTGTTCTAGGTTATCGATAGATCCGATTGCACGTTGATAGAAGTACTAGTAAGGAAGAAAAATGTATAGGTCACGCAAAACAATCAAATAACCCTAACAAATAACACGTCATCCGGGATAATCCCGCGGCGTGATCGCAAGACGGCGTAATCTCGGCGTGATTAACAACAGATCTCGCGGGAATCTAATAAGCGGGACGCGAAATCATTTGCATGATTTCGACCGTTTTGCACTGCTTTCAGAACAATCACCGAAAATCATTATTGTACTGGAAATACCTAAGAAGGAAATGTATCGAATATAGTATCGATACCATATATTTCTGAAAGTTGTAATGGTGTTCTAGGTTATCGATAGATCCGATTGCACGTTGATTGAAGTACTAGTAAGGAAGAAAAATAAATAGGTCACGCAAAACAATCAAATAACCCTAACAAATAACACGTCATCCGGGATAATCCCGCGGCGTGATCGCAAGACGGCGTAATCTCGGCGTGATTAACAACAGATCCCGCGGGAATCTAATAAGCGGGACGCGAAATCATTTGCGTGATTGCAACCGTTTTGAACTGCCTTCAGAACAATCACCGAAAATCATTATTGTACTGGAAATACCTAAGAAGGAAATGTAGCGAATATAGTATCGATACCATATATTTCTGAGAGTTGTAATGGTGTTCTAGGTTATCGATAGATCGGATTGCACGTCGAAAGAAGTACTAGGAAAGAAAATAAATGGGTCACGCAAAACAATCAAATAACCCTAACAAATAACACGTCATCCGGGATAATCCCGCGGCGTGATCGCAAGACGGCGTAATCTCGGCGTGATTAACAACAGATCCCGCGGGAATCTAATAAGCGGGACGCGGAATCGTTTGCGGGATTGTGACCGTTTTGATCTGCCTTCAGAACAATCACCAAATATCATTATTGTACTGGAAATACTTAAGGAAATGTAGCGAATATAGTACCTATACCAAATTTGCTCAGCAGAAAACCAGATATCGTTGAATTTTTGAGAGTTATAATGGTGTTCTACGTTATCGGTAGATCCGATTGCATGTAGCATGAAAGATAAGTACTGGTAAGAAAGAAAATAAATAGGTCACGCAAAACAATCAAATAACCCTAACAAATAACACGTCATCCGGGATAATCCCGCGGCGTGATCGCAAGACGGCGTAATCTCGGCGTGATTAACAACAGATCTCGTGGGAATCTAGTAAACGGGACGCAAAATCATTTGCGTGATTATGACTGTTTTGGGCTGCCTTAAGAACTATTGCCCAATATTAATTATTGTACTGGAAAAATCTAAGAATCAAATGTATCGAAGGTAGTATACCCGATCTGTTCAGCAAAAAAAAACCCCAGATATCATTGAATTTTTGAGAGTTATAATGGTGTTCTACGTTATTGGTAGATCCGATTGCATGTAGCATGAAAGAAGTACTGGTAATAAAGAAAATAAATAGGTCACGCAAAACAATCAAATAACCCTAACAAATAACACGTCATCCGAGATAATCCCGCGGCGTGATCGCAAGACGGCGTAATCTCGGCGTGATTAACAACAGATCCCGCGGGAATCTAATAAGCGGGACGCGGGATCGTTTGCGGGATTGCAAGCGTTTCGGGGCTCCATGCAGTGTTAATTTTTGTAATTGCCTTCAGCGATATTAGGTTAGCTGGATCCCGTGTCCCGGAATTCGGCCGCTTTCATTACTCCGACTCCCGCGGGAGGCGGACTACATTTTGCGCGTCACTCTGCTATGCGGCTAGATTAAATAACGGGATTATTTGACTTGGAAGACGGGATATGAAAAAAATATTTTTGCTATATTTTTTTACTAACCGATCGGGACATGCTTTGCCTGGGATTTTTATCAAAAATTTCCGGAAATATAAAATTCTACCTCTTCAACATCATAAAACGAACCTCGTTGCCATATTTTAGCTCTCCAGGTGTCATGACTTTTCTCTTTAGTGATCTCTTAGTATACTAAACTCAATTATTCCAGTTTGAGTATCGCCTTCATAGAGCTTACCTACTATCAGCCTTTTACTATAAAAAAATGAAAAAGTGCCAAAAATTAAATGAGTAAAATTCCGATTTACTAGAGCAAGAAAAAGAGGAAGGTAAACAAAAACAAGGAAGAGAGGACATCAGTATGATCAATAGTAGCAGCTAATATCAGACATTAGTCACGAGAAAAACTCAAAAACAACGTCAAAATCAATAAACTCTCCCCAGTGAAAAATTGTAGGACATTCTTCAACGTAATCAACGAAAATAAACTTTATTTCAATAAAAATAAGGTTCATTTTAACTGCAACGGTGGAAACAAACACTGTTCTTCACGCTCGGAATTGTATTTTTTTCATATCCAATTTCCGATAGCAGAATTTATTGTCAAGTTGATGGCAGCAGAGATGGTACGGTAGCTTTACTAATGATATAAAATGGGTGCACAAATATATGTCTGTCTGCCACGTTATAAAGAGGCATAGCAGAATCAAATCCAATCCATCGTAGACCTCATCATTTCTGTCCATCAGATATACCTAATTGTAGCCAAGCGCAAGCCTATCTATAATAAAAAAAAAATTAACAAGCGTTTTTGACAGAGTAGGGCGCGTTTTTGTGGATTGAATATCTATACCTACATTAATGTAACTTATTTAACCGACCAACTGGTAGGAGGCTTTGATTGTGGCTAGTTACCACCCCACAAGTTAAACGCACTGTCGAGCCATTTATGGCGGTTCCCTATATTCTATCTATCCATGGTTTGCCTTACCAGATAGAAATTTGACACAACTTGTATGGAGCTTATGTCACATCGATATCTCTAGTAGGGCAAATAGAAGATAGATAGAATATTGGGAACCGGCATTAATGTTGCGGCGCGATGCTGTGTAGAAAGCGGAAGTGGTGAGTTACTCACAAAATTTCAGGTGGTGTGGTGCGCAGACAAGTAGGTACTAACTTGTTGTGAATAAAAAACATAAACAAAAGCAAGAAGAATCTTTGAATTCCTCTTTAGCTTTTCGCTTTTCGAGATGAGATTTCCAGAGAAGAATCACTTGTAAGTCGAAGTAAAAAGAAAAGCCGATATTGTGCGATATTAAAGTTTTATACATTTTCACATTCCCTTGCTTATGAATACTTTTAGTACTTACCAAACAAACTAACACAGTTCACCTTAATGAACCAACTCTCTAATGGCCCAAGATCCCAGTACTGGTACGGTATTTCAGACTTATGACTGAGAAATACTGAACCTTCAGCTTCACCAAGAATACGTAATGTGTAAATAAGGACCGTAAAACCACCGTAAAACTATGCAGTGTGACTGCTCTTCCATAGTACACTACTAAAAATAATTATTTACATTTAGAAACCATTGTGCATGTTAATGCAAATTCATTCAGTCCATGAAAACAGTCCAGTGTCAATTGCATTTTATAGAAATTCACTAATGAATATTCATTGGTATCGTGGATTCTCTATAGGTATGTAACACCTATACTTAATACTTCTGCTGATCTTTTGAAATGACGTGGGTCTATAAACTTTGAACCCGCGTCGTCCAGCTATAGCGGGTAGGCCACTGAGCTACGGGAGACCATCCGACGGTATGATAAATAATATTTTGATACACATAATATCATACTTTTACGTAAGACTACACTAAACCACACGCACTCTCACACACCATACTCACACACACCCACCCACACACACACACACACACACACACACACACACACACACATACACACACACACACATATACCACACGTAAAATTAGAAATACCTGTGTAATTGCGCTCTTTATTTCTTATTATTTTTATTTTTTGCTTTTATATTTAAATACATTGGCTTAATTGATCCCCCGAAGGGTATGCAGACTTCTGCAATACAAGTTTAATCTTAGTGCAGAGTCTGCGCGCTCAAAATTTGTGTATCAAATACAAGCCATTGCGATCTATACTTTGTGACCTTAGATAGTAAGCCACATTTGTAAGTTTTGCCTAATAAATTATTCTTATTCTTATTCTTAAGACGTAGGTCTGGCTTACTTTGTCAAGTCTAAGATCTGACTCCATAACGTAATGCAAGTTATGTTACCTCCGAATATGCCCCTGCCTTTACGACTCGACCTTTCAAAGGAATTTCATCTGTATGCTTGCAGATTAGAGATGAATTTCGGTTGTGGGTTTGAACGTTATTAATCAATGTCTAAGATGAGTGACGAATATGACATAGTACGGAGGAAATTAGCTTATGAAATTCAGTGTAGATTATTGAACCCCGTATGATTGACACCGTTTTGTGTAGGGGTGGGAAATCGGGTCCGTGTTTTGAATACTATGATGAGTGATGGCCTTTGAGAGTAGTGTTGAGCTTAGTGGTGTTTGAGAAGTGTCAGTTTCGATTCCCAGCAATTTTTCACTATTCAAATTTCACTAGTCACTACATTGGTCTAAACGCATTCATGTTAATTGATCATTAATTTTGAGTTCTGATAAAGAATTTAAACCAATCAAGGATCATAATTTGTTTGGAACGTTTGATGATAAATACCCCTTTAAAATATTAAATACTTACCCCTTTTGAAATATTAAAGTTATAGATTGTTTAGGATTTATATTCTACTCTAATAGACCTGTCTCTTTTGAATCCAGTGGGAATTTTGAAAAAATCCTGTCTTATCACTTTACTTCTAGGACTAAGAACTGAGCCTAAGTCTGAATGAGATGGACAGACGGACATACGGAGAAAGTCTCACCATAAGGTTGTATTGCCCTTTTGGTACGGAACACTTAAATTAAGTCTATGGTTTCTTATTAATGTAGATTTGTCCTAAAGTTTTGTCATGAAAAGGTATTCTAACAAATGCACTTATTTATAAAATACGAACGAGATGAGTATGATTTCTACATTCGCTAAGGTCTATAGCTGCAGCCATATCACATTTATAGGCGATCGATCGCTCAAATGTACAAAAATTACAGTTGTCTGCGCAGAAGTCACGTGATCAATTTAGCGATCGCATATGTCATTTTCATAAATTTTGTTGAATTTTGTTCCATTTGAGCGAACCAAAGTTGGTTTTGTGAAGTTTAGGCCGCGGCTTACCAAACTCACGTTTTCTTTGATACAACCCTAGATCAAGTGGATAAACAATCCACGCTTCCAAAGAGGCAGCTCAGTATGTTAGAGTCAGATAAACGAGATTCCCTTATAGGGCCTTGGGCCATGGTATTCGACCCAGTAACGGTATGGGAAAATTATCACTCGACTTATAAGGAAAGAGAGTTATGTGTTACAGATGGACCATTATTATAACGGGAGACATATTTTTTAGTTATTATCAGGTATGTGGTAGGCTTGTGAATTTGACATTTAATTCCTGGTGGTCGGACGTCGACTTTTCACAACTTGATTAATATCTCGCCAAGACGAGCCAAGGCACGAATTAATTACTATTCTCGAACAAATCGACATCAAGCACAATTCCTCCTCCCATTGGACAACAGAACGTATAGGTTTATGAACCACGTAGTACGTACCTCATGCACCGAATTTCGCACCAACATTTCTATACTCCAAGAACTCGGCATTAGAAATCGTTTATCGACGTTGGTAAAAAATCGCATCCTTAAGTTCTTCGGACACGTCTCCCGGCGAGGGAACGATTCCATAGAGCGACTCGTCGTGCAGGGAAAAGTGGAAGGCACAAGACCACGTGGAAGATCACACATGCGATGGACTGACCAATTAAAGACTGCTGTCGGTGGTCCCTTGCATGAGTGTACCAGAATGACAGCAAGCAGAGAGAAGTGGCGTATGCTCGTGAGGACAATAACATATCGGCCTCGAACAGTGTCAGCTCCTAATTTGACGACCACGACCGCTCTGTCAAGAGCGCCACGACAAAGTAGAAGTACCTACGTACCTACGAAGTACATAGTTGACGCACCAAAGACACGTACGAAGCGGTTCGATTCCTCGTTCCTGATACGCACTGCAAAGAATTGGAACATACCAGGCACTGTCTTTCCCAACTCCTACAACTTGGGCGCCTTAAAAATCAAGAGTGAGTCATTTAATAGACAAGCGCGTTCCACCCTAGACTGTATCGACACTTTTCATCAGGTGTGACCACCAATGACGAAATAAGCTACGCTAAGAGGACGGGAACAATGTGACGTATGTTGAAACCAAAAATTTCCCAATTATGGCGTCGCGCGTCATATTTCGGTACCGCTGACAGCACATACCGCTGTTGGTCGCATACGCATACATTAACGCCGTTTTACAAATTTGACAACTTAAAAATCCGGCTTCAGGGCGGAGCCTAAAAATATATGCGTCACTAAGGGCTTATTCTTTATGTTATATCCATGGTGACCACAGAGAAGCACTAGCCAAAAAAAACCTTCTCCATATTGATACATCATCTCCAAATGGAGGCGGCAGTACAAATTTCTTTCCCATATGATGTGTTCCAGAAAAGCAGAGATATTAGCGTAGGATGTGGTCGAATAATTCTCAAGCCGGCTACGACTTTGCAGTTATCACCACGACCGGTTTGAGAAGAAGAAGAATATTCTACATTCTACAGTAACTAAAGTAAAAGCAGGAGATTGTACGATAAAACTTGAGTGAACAGCTGTTTTGATTATTATCTACTCCCTCAGGCCACTTTTTCAATTGGTAAGGCTCTGTCATCATTTTAAGCAATAAAATAGGAACACTGGTTAGCATAACAAAATTTCAATGGCTATAGTATAAGAAAGGTATAATTTTAATAATTTTGAAAAAAACACTTCGTTTATTTGATACTTCTCCTCATATACGAAAATACGAGTACGGTCTGAGGTTATTTTTCCACTTCTTTAGCAATAATAGGAACTAAGTATAAAACTTTGATGCATGAAATATTGCAAGCTTAATCTATCGTATTAGATTGATTATAAATTCAACAGATCCCTCCAATGAGATACTCGTACATCAGTCGGCGTTATCAAACGCTTCTCGGCGCACATCTGACAAATTACGATTCACCGCCATTCGTCTAATTCTCATTGTTGCAACGATAGCCGATTAACCGACCTATCAGGCTATCGTATCGGGTAATTAGTAACTGACAGTTGCTGGTGGAGAATATCACGTTATCTGCTACTTGGCCAATAATGAAGAACATCGACAGATGACAAGTTTGTAGATTGTCCCATCACTATTTCTGACTTTTTAATTTGATATTTTGTGGAAACTCTAAAAGGCGTATTTCATCACCTTCTGATAGGCCTAAGCTGATGAGAAAAAGTTATAAATAAACTTTCCGATACTTATCCAATATTTTTCAAATACGTACCCGCATTTATTACTCTGTAACGCTGCATCGCTTTGCCGAAAAAGTTGCGCTGCACTGCGCTCTATCGTACTTTGTTACACAGAGTAATGACATTTAACAGAAATTTTATTAAATATTTTGAATTTTAATGAATGAAGTTTTGATTAATATATTGAAAGGTAAAGTAAAGTAATAAAGTAAAGTAACTACAGCAGCCTGAAAGCATATTGCTAATATTATATTATTTAACTCTGGATATGTATATTACAATACCATAGTATTATATCGATAGTACCTATATTAAGAAAATCCGTTGATACACTTAAGGCGACTATATCCCAGCACTTTAGGTATTTGTCGCATAGTCAGACCCGCTCTACGATACCTGGCGACCATTGCCGTGAGCCGAGAAGTTAGAATGAACTCCGTGAACCTATTCATAAATATTTGCGTCACAGTACTGTGCAGTAGTGTACTGTTACAGTTGGACTATTTGTCATTATAATTCGCTTCACGAAATATATGCTGGAAGTTGCGTTTTTTACGTATATTTTGACTTTTTTATGGTAATCGATAATATCAACCGAGGTATTTATTTATAATAATTATGTATTACTAAAGTAGCAGGATTTGTAGAAATTTTTCTTGTACATATAAGGGAAATGAAGAGTTTTATATTTTTTTTTAATCTTCTTTGCTACCGTCCGCATCTTTCTTTTCACAGTAGTAGTTTTGACACATTCTGTGATCACCATAAGAGTGCGGCATTGAGTTTAACAATATCGTTGTGCAGAACTGATATGGCAACGTTTTTAGGGTTCCCAGATATTTTGTGATATCTATACTAATATAATAAAAAGGTAGCGTAACGATGTTTGTGAGTTTGTGACGTTGTAAGGGGTAATCTCTGGATCTACTGAACCGATTTTCAAAATTCTTTCACCAATACATTATCGTGGAGTGTCATAGGCTATAATAATTTCCAAAATTAACTATGCATTGTTACTAAAACTTGAATAATGTAATCCAAGTCGCAAAAAAATTGCTTTCATCGCGTACGCTGCGATTGAGGATAGAACAAAACAAAATCAAAATCATCAAATCAGTATCAGAGTGAATAGGCATCTTCTAGGTAAGCGCGCTCCATCTTCGACCACATCGACACTTTCCATCAGGTGAGATTGTGGTCAAGCGTAAACCTATAAAGTATATAAAAAAAGAAAAAAGTATCAAAATCTGCAAAAAAGTCCGCAATAGCATATGCCTATCTCCTATGGGTAACTCGCAATAACTGCTTTTACTTTAAAATTGTGGATTAAAAATAAATAATTTTTGTGAAGCTTATTTAGCCCATATGGTATTAATTTATATCTTTGTATTTTTATGCCCGATAGTTTTTGATTTATTGAGCAAACTGTCGAAAAACATACCAGCCCCCCCCCTTATCTCCGAAGTTTATCAATCGAAAAATCTAAAATAATTATGATCAATAGAAATTAACGTATATTTTACAGGAAAAATAAAATCAACTCTCTAACTGTTATACTTTTTTTGATAATAGCAATAAACCGCCGAAAACAAAGTTAGGTTTGCGGTTCGCCAACAAAAGTACCTAGGTACATGTAAATTATACTCGTAAATTCTTGAACAAAAGTGATTCTTTTAATGTTTTACTTCTTTTATAGTATGGAAGCGGTGCGCGAGTCCGACTCGCACTTGGCCGCTTTTTTTTTAATTTTTTAATTACTTATTTTTATTTTATGTTTTTTACTGATGGTCAGCAGTTAGGTGAAGGTATTTTCTGTTACTACTCTCCAATACCTTCATTTTGATACCCATATTATGATAGTTGAAGAAAAAAATTTTTTTCCACTTTTGAAAATGGCGCCTCACATCCGCCATATTGATTTTTCCAAAAAAATATAGTCTTTGTTACTCGGGAGGATCCAAGGATTCTAACGATACCCCATATATCCAAATCTGTTCAGCCGTTCAGAAGTTATGGAGGAATAAAGAAACATCACATACATACATACATACATACATACATACATACATACATACATACATACATACATACATACACACATACATACGTACATACATACATACATACATGAACCCTAAAAACATTACACTCCTTTTTTTGGGCAGTCGTGTAACAGTATTTAAACTGTGGTTACGCGTGATGGTATTTGCACGTGGTGGAATTTACACTACCTACCATAATTTTCTTAGTTCGTATCAGAGTTTCTTCGGAGCTTTTGAGGACTAGGTATTTTGATAAACTCAAGAAACACTTACTATATAATTTTTTTAAATTCTCCTTCGCTTCCTGTCAGATAGTTTTGTTTTTCCAGCGCATTTAAAAAATAAATAATTTTAGCGCGAAAGGAGCGTGAGTCGTGAAAACTTGCGCAGGTCCGTCTCGTATGGAGGCTCGTGAGCCACTGAGTAGTGAGTACATCGTTTATTCGATGCGTTAGACCATTTTATGACTTCTGTTAGGCGAAATTTTGCAGCAATTTTTTTATTTAATATCTGTCTGCTCAATGGATAGGCAATACAATGAGCTTACTTTACGTATAATTTTTATGAAATTTAGTCTAAAGCTTTGGAAATACCATTAAAAAAATGAACAAAAACGACCTGTTTTCAAAAATTTTTATGATCGAGGCAAGTTTAACTTATCGTGTTTTCATGAGGCCATTATAGAGATAAAGCATGTATCTTTAATATGTATTTTTAACAGTGAAAAAAAAACAATTTTTTCATGACTTTGAATTGCTTTGAAAAGTGGCGTAGTCGCTAAAAACCGGGATAATGGGCCGTTAAGCAGGAAGCAAGCTATGCGGTCGTGCGGTATGTGGGTTCGATTCCCGTCGCTTGTAATGTAATCTGCGGTCGATCGCCGAGCTATTGCGGAATGCGAGCGGAATGCGAAAATACTCGACTGCATTCAGATTATAATTTAATTGATTAGAAAGTTTTCACTTTGATAATACCTGTAGTTATCATCGGAACGCTCAAGTCCGGCGGACGTTTTTCAGCCCCTCATCATCCCGATACATTCCTTAGGTGCCATTTTGCCCAAAAATCTCATCGGCTATGAAGTGTCCTTCAAATCGAAACACAGCATGTACTTAAAATATTATTTTCTCAAAGTAAACTGACTGCAGTGTTATGTGACCCTGAAGGACTACGCAAGAACCCTCAGTTAAAAGAAAAGTCCTTGCTTAATTACTCAATCACTGTTTCCTTACACATAGTAGTCAGCCTCAACTTTTGGTTGTAGTAGTTGCTAAAATTATTTCTGTTATAACAATAGATAAAAAAATAGGCCGATCCGAACATTTTATACGTAAACCTTCTTCATACAAGCAAACAGTAGCGTCATCTGTCAAAATACCCGCCGCCGCCGCTGACTGAACTACCGCGTGGCCTTATACTGTTGGTACTAATGTTACATTGTTGTTTTGTTGGTACTAACGTAAGTTACACAGACACCCATAAACTAGCGACATTTTTTCGCGCTGTTCGCCCTGTCCTTAGTATACAAGTCTGTGGTTATAACGGAGACAACGAACAAGGAAGGGTTCTCAGAAATTCCTGCGGGATCACCCAAGTGAACGCACAAGCGGATAATTCTATCCTTTATACAATTTCCTCAAATTCAGGCAAAGTAAGGGTCATCTGTATAGCAGCGCAATATAAATATGGTAAGCGATATAAACCTCGCAGACGGACGGCCGCACCGAGAGCTCGAAATATGCGCGTCATATTTCACCAGATATACCGGGACATCCGACGTGATGCATTGAGGAGCACGGCTTGTTGTCCTTAAATCTTGCACGAGAATCACCGATATGAACCTGAGGATGAGCCCATTGGAAAATTTTACGTCAACTCTCGTCGTCAAACGTCAAAAAAAAGTAGCGCCATTCGTCAAAATATCTGTCCGCAACTAGGCCCAATCTTACGTGCGGACTAATAACAGGTATAGTGTTCCGTGGCATGGACCGCGGTCCATAGACGATACTGCGGTCGGATTACAACTGACGCTGTTGGTGTCAATACAAACATTCTTGACACCAATAAACTGGCGACATTTTTCACGTGGTCCGCCGAGTCCTGTGTTTAGTTGTTTACGGCTATTACGCGAATTATAACTACGAGTATATTCGTGTACGAATTTGTTTATTGAAATAAAGTTCACAGAGGGTATATGGTTGTAGATTACAAAAATCCCGCAAGAACCATTTATGTTTTTGCAATCGATGGAATCGATAATTTTGACATGACACACCTGTTGGTAGGTGATGAGTGCTTGCCAAGGAGATGCCTTTTAGGATGGATTTGAAAACACCAAAATTGCTGACATTGCGTTGTGTTTTATGAATGAAAAATAAAAGCGCCACGTAAGTAGTTCGTAACTACGCCACTATTAAGGAGAGAGATGCCTTTAGGACAGCTGATTTTCCTGGGTTAACATCTAGTGAATAAATATTAAACACCCATTCACAAAATTCGAAAAACCAACCCAATCGTTTCAGAAGTTACGGCGAATAATATACAGAACAGTGATAAACGAATAAGCTAATCAGAGATTAAACTTGGCGGTCTGCCATGCCGGGTGATTATTGTGTTCAGAATGCTGTGTCTATAGTATCTACTGTACACAGTTACACACCCCTATCAAATCCTAGCTTCTGCAATATCTATAGGTTCTATACCTACTATTATGGTAAGTATATTCCAACATTACCAGGATTACAAAAATCCAAATTACTTAATCCAAATAGTTTTTATTTGCCAATGATGATATTGTTTCAAATTTCACAAGGACGCTGTTAAAAGTTATCAAAAAGGGAAAATATTGTTATTTCTATACAAGCAGTTTTACCAAAAAAACATACGCAAAAACAATGAGTACCCCAGAATCAGGAGGAATTAAAAACTAATTAACGTGACAGTACCTACGCTAATTTTAAAAGGGATTTGGTAATTGACGCGACTTTTCCACTCTTCTTGGCTAACCAAATAAACCTTACTAATGTTAAATTAATGATTAGTCTACAGTATCTAAATCCTACCGTAGCATCGTGCATCTGCATAAATTCCGAAACTATGATTCATCTGAATACACCCTTATACGAAAATCCTACGCATTATCACTACGGTAGCAGTAGTTAAGATTAGCTCCTATACAATGATGTTTAAAGGTTGCATTTGCACCGTCGAGTTTAACCACAGATTGCTCCGTTACCTAGGTAAATGCAATTGTATTGTTATCAAGTTTAACTCTAAAGGGAATCTCTCCAGTGTTCTCTTTAACATCTGTAGTCGTAGATAAAATGGTGTAAAACATTGAGATTGGGTTTTACCTGATAGTACCTCGTAACTGCATGGTTTGCTTAATGATAAGTATGTTTAACCATACGCATTATGTTGCGTAAGGTCTTAGGATCGATCCCAATTCCCTGGGCCGAGTAAAGATATAACGAAAATTATCAAAAGTAAACTATTTTGTCCTCTAAACCAAACGCGGCGAATACGAGTATTAGAACAATAGCCCTCTGCGCCTCAGATACAATTAGTATGATCCTATTTCCTATTTTAAATAATAAATATGAAAGTTTGTATGTTTGTAAGTATGGGTGTTTGTTACGAAATCACTCTACAACTAAAATCTGTGTCTACAGCTTATTAATCTAAAATTTTAAATAAAAATAGCCTGTAACTTGGATAAACACACAGGCTACATTTTATATCTAAAAATTGATGGATGGATTTGGAAATCAGAAAAAGGCTGAAAAAGGTAGCAAAAACGGGAACAAGTAGCGCTCTATTTACTTCGAAAAAATTCAGGACCACTCGGGTGAAGCCAGGGAGTAAAACCTAGGAAAGACAATGTTGAGTATCTCCCTTTTATTCAACGCCTAATTTCATCTTCATCTTGAGAAAGAACTTTGGAAGGGCTAGCTAATTTTTTTGCGCCCCGAATCAGTCTAACTTTTCAGCGCGGGAATGCTGCCAGCACTCTAGGTACCATTCCACGACGGCAAGGCTTTTATTGTAATTGGAATAAGTTAGCGATAAGTTTCATTCTAACATTCAAATCAATAACAAGACCAGACCACACATTTGCTCAATTTCAAAATAGCGGCTGGGTAAATGCAGCCAGTATTCTTGGCACCATTCCACGCCGGCAAGGCTTTTATTGTAATTGGAATAAGTTAGCGATAAGTTTCATTCTAACATTCATGTCCATAACAAGACCACACATTTGTTCAATTTAAATATAGCGGCTGGTTTTTTTAAAGCAGTCTGCAGTCTCAACTTATTTTTTTTTTTTGGGAAAAACCTTTTTTCATCGGACAGTTTCCAATTTTCCTCGGGATGATAGGTTGTGCAGTAATCTAGGTTATAACCTATAGAATTCATAGACCTGTTAGTATTCACGCCAGGGGCGGTATAGACTTAGTATTCGGCAACTCGATGGCTTTCAAAGTGATAGCCTCATAGGTCATTTCATATTGGATGTTCCTGCATTGCTTCTTTACTGAGTTATGCGAAAGTGATAATCACGGCTAACCATCAATGAACTGTACGCCAACAATAAATGACGATTAGAATAAGGCTTTCAGTGACGTTGCCTTTTTCAACCAAGTTCAAAAAAAAGGAGGTTCTCAATACGACTGTATGTTTTTTTTTTATATTTGTTACCTCATAACTTTTGAATGTGAATCGATTTTGATGATTATTTTTTTATTAGAAAGTTGACTCTTCTCATGTGGTCCCATTTCAAATTAGTCCAGTTTTGATAATGGTATCTATGAGAAAACTAACATAAATAGGTCTTAAATTTTTAATTGGAAAGGATGAGAGTTGAAGACGTTTTTTTTGTTAATCAATTAACGTATATAATATTATTGTTGGGGTTGTGATCAAATCTCTCGACTCTTCTATCATATCAATAGCTAGTTCTTGTCAGATTCGTCCGTTTGACTGTATATTGCACATTTAATTGATTCAATAACCGTGAATTTTTTCGGAAAGGGTTTTAGTAAGAAAAAAGTTATCGTATTGCCTATACCTAATATAGGAGCCCCCATTTCAGCTTAACATTAGTTCATTACTTTTGGAGTTAAAGTGTTAAAAATATAATATACTAGCTGATGCCCGCGACTTCGTCCACGTGGGATAAAAACTATTCTATCTTTTAAGTTGGACCAAATGACAGATATTCACGAAGTTTGAACTAAATCGGTTCAGTAGTTTAGGAGTCCATTGAGGACAAACATTGTGACACGAGATTTATATATATTAAGATGAACACACATAAAACAGTCTTTAGCATTTACAATATTAATGTGATACTATCATTCTTAAATCTTAATGTTGCTAAAGAATGAAGGCCTGTCAAAATATAATTTACGATTTACATTATATCTACCACTCTACTCACTATAGCTAGACCGCTATAAACTTGGCCCTCCCATGGTCTGCGGGACGCGGGGCGGGAGCTACTCAACCACTGATCTCTATTCTATGGATTAAACATTCTATACAATTCAGGCTAGGTTCACTGTGGATCCATAGAATAGGGATCAGTGCACTCTACTAATCAGCTGTCAGAGACTGACTTGAATTACGCTACACACGATGATTACATTAATCTTGCGACGTGGATAATGATACATACTCAAGAAAATACCATAGGCGAATTCTCAAGATGCGAGTCATTACATCGTATCGTGTATAGCCAATCGCTCACCCGCCCCGCGTCCCGCAGACCATGGGAGGGCCAAGTTTACAGCGGTCAAGCTATAGTCAAATGAAAGTCGGTGGCTTTTAAAATGACAGACATACTGATTGAGAAACTGTTGTTTGATGCATAAATAGATATATGCTTATGTTCACCATATAAGTCGGTTGAACATAAACGATAAGGTTTATGGCATATTCATGGCCTGAATGTAGTGACTAACGCACTCGATTGAAGATACGAATCTAAAACATTTCTGACTTTATAACCGACTTCAAAAAAAGGAGGTTCTGTATGCGACCCGTATGTTTGTATGTATGTATGTATGTACGCGATTATTTTCTCTCAGCTTAATGAATTTTCCTAGTATTAGCAACGAATATATAATATTACTTGGTATTAGTAAGGGCGCCTTCAAATAAGCCGCAAAGTGAACTTTAGCGCTACTTTGTTTACTTTTCTTTGAAATGCATGCCAAACTTTTTCGCTTTATCTATATTTTCATACATCAAACAGTTATTTTTTAAATTTATCATTTTTTTTCTCATCGTTAATTTGATCTAAGTCTGTGATTTCATCATTTTCTCTAAATAAAGAACTATAAGCCTTCTATAGAACGTTTGCTTGTAGTAAACACACACCGACCAAAGTTATTTGTACTTACGAGCGTTTCAAAAATTCCTAGTATTTAAAAAATAAAGAAAATAATATGTAGAAGTTCACACATACGCGATAAGTAAGAATATATAGAAGTTTATATCTATCTCAGAAAAATTTAACATTTGGTAGACGTTAACATAGAGTAGCAGCAGAAAAATAAAATTTAGAAAATGAATGCAATGAGCTAGGCATTACAATTTCACAATATAAATTAGGTACTTGTAGCTATCGGTTTGTCAACAAACAATAAAAAGAAAATAAACTTTTACGGTTTGCGGAAGTGCGCGAGTCCGAATCGCATTTGGCTGGTTTTTAGGGTTCCGTACCAAAATGTCAATAGCTAAAATTTTACCAATAATAATATGATCCGCTTTTCTCCATCCGTTCTTCCATCACACTCGATAATTTCTGTTACGATTATCGCACAGTAAGTATCTTTGGATACGTGGCACATCTCTAGTGGACAAGTACCTTTAGGTATGCGATGAGAGGTCAATCAGTCAAACTCTTCACACTTATTTCTTAAATAGAGAAGCTTCGAGCTCGGATTCTAGTGGGATATCGCGGGTTCGATTCCCCGCACAGGCTACTTTAAAATTTTAAAGGAGAATGCCGATTCTTGTATGAAATTGGGCTATACTTTGCGTCTTAACCAAATCATCGGTAAAACATTAGAAATATTCTCAATATAATATTATGTAAAAAAGATTAGTAAGATATTAACAGGTAAATCGTAATAATCTGATTTTCCAAGTGGTTAATTTTCTAAGTTTTATAAGTGGCATGGCGGTTCCACAGGTTTCGAAACGTTTAATTACTGTTTTTTATAATACTTTTGAACCCCTTTTCACATTTAACTAACATAAATATATGCAGTATTAAAATTTGAAAGAAGATTCTTCATTCATACGTGCTTGAGACGCAGAGTGACGCAAATCTAGCCCATTTTCTGGCATTCTCCTTTCCAATTTGCCTCAGAATCAGATGTACTTTGCCGGGAAGCTTCAGCTGTGGCTAGTTACCACTCTACAAAGACGCACAGCAAAGCAATTTAGCGTTCCGGCGCGATGCTGTGTACAAATCACAGAGTTAAATACAAGTAGTCAAGTAAGTACGATAACATCTTCGGCTGCATCGTTACTCACCATCAGATGAGATCATAGTCAAGTACTTTACTGTATTACTAGCAGTGCCCGCGGACTCCGTTCCGCGTTAGAAATATTTTTGTCCAGGCCCGTTTGTCCCGCGTAAATACCCGTGTGGGTATTATCCACTTATTTTTACTTTCTTACTCGTAGGTACTTACGTATCGCCACGCAACGGGCGGCGCGCAACCTTTTTGTTTTGCTAATATCTTTGAAGATATTGGTTTAAACTGTATAGATTACAGGGCACAAATATTCTACATTAAATTTCCGTTCTAAAAAACGTATTTACAAAGATATAAATTAATACTATATGGGCTAAATAAGCTTCACAAATATTATTTATATTTTAACCACAATTTTAACACTAAAAGCAGTTATTGTGAGTTACCCGTAGGAGATAGACATATGCTATCGCGGACTTTTTTACAGATTTTGATACGTTCTTTAATATTGTAGAACATTGTTTTGTTCTATCCTCAATAGTTTCCGCAGCGTACGCGATGAAAGCAATTTTTTTACGACTTGGATTACATTATTCAAGTTTAAGTAAAGATGTGTAATTAATTTTCATAGCCTATGACACTTCACAATAACGTAGCTTCCTATTGGTGAAAGAATTTTGAAAATCGGTTCAGTAGATCCAGAGATTACCTCTTACAACGTCACAAACTCACAAACTCACAAACATCGTTACGCTACCTCTTTATAATATTAGTGTAGATATAAGTCTTATACGGCCTATAAGGTATAAGTAAACAAAAAAATGATAATACCGTATTAATTAATACAGAAGTAGGACAGATTAATTTGCTATAATCCGCCACTTGAGCAGAACAATCCTCTGTCCTGCTAATTATGGATTTCCGCAAAATAACGCCTGCTTCCATTCAGTATTTAATACAGAAGTGGCAACCCTACATTTATTTAAACAAAGACAACGTCGTAAAGGCGATAGCACACACTACACAGAGTACCTAATGTCAATAAAATCTAAGTGCAGTTCAGTTTCTGTTCAATTATAGTACCCATTTCTTGCGTTTACCGATGGGTAATAGAATAACCAATGAACTACATAGAAATGGTAATAATACTAGTATTTTATTGACTCTCAGCTAAACAATGTTTTGTTAGTGAGAGAATTCGCCAATACTTGAACCCATTGTTCAATTGGTGAGGACATACAAATAATGATAATGATGTAGGTGGCGAGGCAATTTTAGAGATAAGCCATTTTAACAGGGTATATTATAGAGTTTTAGTGATCCAAAACCAAAAAGTAGTAGGTATGTCGAGAATCATAATAAACTAATCATTCCTTATTTTAAACGTAGGACATACTCGTATGTATATTTTAGTAATCTTTTTTAATTTCCTTCATTTTGATACGTTATTTCGTGTAAATCGATAATTAGCAGGACATATTAACTAATTTTGCTATAATACTTAAAAGAATGTGTATGGTCCAATACGTAGGGACACCGCCACCCACATGAAACACCTTACACCACACAAAGCCTTCCAACACTTTCTTCGACACACGTGTCATCCCGACACCGGGATATCCCCAAGAAATGTTGACTTTACAATGCGAGATCGTAGAGATCCTGTAATAATAGGACCATACAGATACCGTTAAAGTGGCGGATTATAGCAAAACAAATCAATAGCGATAGGTTGTTCACTAACGACTTACATTTTTTATTATTATTAATTTTTTTTTTCAATAATAATAATAATCTCTTTATTTGCAAAAATTACATACTTGATATCAAAAATTATTATGGCCTCTAACTCCCAAAAAAGTATAAACTGTGATATGGGAGAATTCGTATTATTTCGTTTTAAGGTGTTTTAAGAATCCATGCTAAAATGGTAAATAGGAAACCCTTATGGTGAGACTTCCTGCGTCCGTTTGTCTATCCGTCGAACTCGTTTTTTTAAAACCTATCTAAGAACATTTGGGTTTTTGAGACAAATCTAACGACACCTACAACATTAAAATCTATCCAGCCGTGTGGAAGATATGAGGTTGTAAAGAAGCCGGAAGAAGAGGGAATCGAACCCGCGACCTCCCACTCGAAACCGAGCGTCCGTCCCCTGCGCCAGGGAGGTCTTCAAATGTTTTCAATTTCCAAACAATAACGCCCGCCTTGCTGAAATACGCGTAGCTACGTTAATTACTCATCCACTTTTCAATTAAGCCAAAGCATAAATTAACGAAATTAGCATAAATACAGCGAGCACATCGCGCCTGTAGATTGTGTAAAACGTGCGTATGTGCCAATCATTTACACACGCGTTTAGAAAAGATCGATATCTACTTTACGTTTCAGTGCGTTATAATTTGTACGAGTAGGTAAGTGTGCTAGAAATTAAATCGACAAATGCTCATAATTAGTGAGCTACACTACTAATAATTGGTAATTCTTAACTATAAAGAAAAACTTTGATTCCGTCCCATGTACCTAGCAACTTCGTACAATTAAATTCACAAAACCTTATTATCAAAAGAAGGATCAATATTAAAGTTACAATAAATCAAATCCGCCGGTAACTTCGGTTTGAAAAGCTATTAATCTGTTAGATCTTCACAGCGTGTTTGATTCTATGGCGACCGATATTTGCCGTGTGTGCCGCGCATATTTATTCGAATTCGCGATATCTATATTAATTGTACATCGCGTCTTTTTATAGAAAAACTGTTTCACTTCGATAGACTTGTAATTTTAGTGACTATAAGCACTTTAGGTCAGTTTACGACACGGCGCTAAGTAGCGTAGGAGGTGATTGCTCGAAGATGGGGTCTGATGTTGTAATCGTAACATATAATGACCTGGGGCCGTACCACCATCTCTTATTGCAATATTACAGTAATATTGTTTTAAAATTTTGATACTGGCACTGAGCAAAAATGTCAAAACAATATTACAATAATATTGCTATAAGAGATGGTGGTACGGCGTCTGACGTGGGATTCTTTACTACATCAATGACACACAGTTATAATAACGCATGGGGAACTACTAAAGTTTAGTAACTAAACAAAACTTTTGTAGTTTAGTTTAGATTCAAAAATAAAACTAGCCAAGTTAGGAAAGCAGGTTTGTGCAGCGACGTGAACTCACACTTGTTCTTTTCAATATTCACATAATTAATATTATGATCCAATGATCGTTAGTAGAAGGAAGCGTATCTCCATCCATTGTACATAATATAAGGGTTACTCAAAGTTAGATTCGCGAACCCCTAGAAGTTCACCATTCAAGGGTAGGGAGTTCGAGACAAGATTTATGTAAGGTGGTTGGGTGAATGCAGAATGACAGGCGCTTGTGAATGAATTGAGGGAAAGGGTAAAAAATATAATTTACGACCTATTGTCATACCTACCAAATATACGCATAAAAAATTAATAGAGTCGGCCGTGACAATTTTTATTACATACAAATACAAATATGGATCATGTTTTGGGGGTTGGGGGTTTGCTGTCACCAGGAAACTCTAAAATGGGGGTTAGTGGAACCAAAAGTTTGAGAAAGCCTGCATTACAATTATAACACCAAAACTCTCTGGCATATAATATGAACTCTTCATATAGAAGCGGTGTATTAGAAGCAAGCAGTGAATAACTTGACTTAAGTGAAAGAGCAATAGTTTAGCCCCCTTACTAATAATGTGGCATAATATCCCTGTGACTGTCACTTAGCTGACCTAGACTAGACATGCCTAGACACATGCCCGAGGAACTCTGCATACAGTTTCAAAGTCTCTCTGTACTATGAGTCTAGTACCTTTTAATGTACATTGAAATAAGCAAGACAGGCGTCTCTACTCTCTTGTAAATTTCAATGTAGAAGTCTCTACGCATGCGGCGCGACGTAAGTGAACAAGTGAAGTGACTTTGTTCATTTCAAGCTTCTACCCTTACCTTGGGACGTCAGTTCTTGTGAAATGTCTGAACAAAGGTTTTCATGGAATAATCTTTTCGAGCTTGTATATTTTAGGCACGTGAAAAGACCTCTCTGTGGTGAAATTAAGGAATATAAGTAAAACAAACTTCAAAAAAATACAGCCAAGGGCGCGTAAGACTCCCGCACCAAGAGTTCCATACTACAAAATATTTTGAAAGTCAAGAAGGACTTTTATTAACGAAAACTGCCATACTAACTTTTTTTGTAACGAACGGATGAAGTCTAACGAAAAGGATTTCAAAATTACAAATTCCAAAATCACTCTACTATTTGAATAAACATATTATATACTTAAATAATAAACATATATATTATTTACTTGTAGTGTTACCTTTTAAATATTGCAGCCCACTTTGGAATTTATTTCATGGCACTAAGGTCAAATTAAGTCAACTTAACTTTTTTTTTACCAATGTGTGATCCAGTTCATAATTTTTCTAATAATTATAATCACATATCGTATTTATACCTGTCAATATAGTTCAACGATTTATACACAACCCAATTAGCACAGTGGCTTAAAGGTCGTTTATCAGTAATAAAACGCGCGTACCAATCTCACAATCAACACATCCTGTACACAACAAGTAATAAATCTCAACGATGTGACTACACCAATCAGCTACAGGATGTCCCAGCCCAAACTGTGTACAGGATGTTGCTATTATCGCACGCGTATAAGTGACAGTTTCAAATGCAGTACCTTGTTTATTGGGCAATTTGTAGCAACGATGTACCTAGCTCGCTGTAACTATCGGTGCAGCTGTGTACACGATAAAGAAACTAAGTCAGAGGCTATACACACAAATTCTTTAGTCACTTTACGAAATGTAGGAAATTTTTATCGCATCCTGTATAGTGTTTAACATACTATAAAATATTGTCGTAGTTTCATCCAGTCATTAGGCATAGTATGTGAGATTAAGGAAGTACGTCTACAAATTAAGCCATGATATCTATACAACCAAAGATATCAATAATAAAATTAACACTGGGTTCAAATTTTAGGTTTAAACTTTAAAGTTTGCCTGAAAATGTGCTTAAAGGTTAACTCTCCATACAAATCGTACACAATGCATACAACACATGAATGTAAATTTTTTAAGTAGTAAACTAAACATACATAAAATGTATTACATACATTCATGAATTTCATTGATTCATTACTTGTGTATTGAAATCAGTACCTAAATGAATGCCCATTTATTTATTGATAAGAGAAGAGAGAGAATATTTAGATTTTGCCCAAATGTTGCATTTTAAATACCGTTGAAAGCTTTTGAGTAAGTATGAAGTATGTAAAGCTGAAAAAGCTTTCAAAACCTCATATAGAAGTCGAAACTAATGATAGCACGTACCGAAATACCGCTGATGATAGTACGGGCTTTTACAAACCGAGGCTTTGCCGACTTTAAAAACTTCTCCACTCCATTTTCGACCTACCTACCTAAAGATCAGAACATCAATTCGCGTGTCCCTCGCAAAATATTAACGTCTCTGAAACGCATGCCTTTGACAGTTACTGTTCTATAAACTGGGCTTGAATTTAATCTGGACCCGAATATGACCTTTATATAGCTTATTTTATGGATGAATATTGCACGTTATAACTTTACGTTAAGCAACAGCATTATTCAAAGTGATTTGAAATGCTCTGCGCAAATAAGATAATAGAATTTCGAGGATAGATTTGACATACGATATTTGGTGCTATTGTGGTGCGGTCTAAGCCTGTCTTACAGTCTGAAACTTCAATAAAGTCGTATAAGGGAGACTGCAATGTTTTTGATATCAAATATTCTTTATGACATCGGATAGGTACTGTAACGAATACTTTATTCCATTTTAAAAATGTCGAAATTGGACATTGAATATTTTATACTTTAGCGAATCGATACTCGTGGGGATAGAAAATAAATAGAAATCGAAGAAAATTTCGATATTCGAAGTGAAATAGAATTAGCCAAATAACACAGCCATTCTAAAGTGCTGCACTTACATATTATTATATTATTTTTATGTACGTATATGTAATTACATACACGTGAAAGTATAACTGAATAAGTTTCTTTTTTAGCGTGAACAAAGCTTTTAACTTATACTTAATACATTTTCTTTTTTTATGGGAAAATTGTAAACCTGAGATTTCCATAAATTCTACGCGTGATCTCTGAAAACAGCATAAGTATATTTTATACAATTATCAGCTGCTTTAATAGAAAATTAAATGTAAAAAATAACCAAATAAGTCCGTATAAGTTCCTATTTAGCAAACTTATAATTATTATAAAAGTGTTATAGTTAAGTACATATATGAGTCCTTCTACATCTACAATCTACCATAGATTTTTGAAAACTGATGCAAAAATCTAGCAATAGAGATATCTAAATTGAAGCATCAAACATTTCCTTATTATATATTTTTCAATATTAATACACGAAACAATCAAATAATTTTGCCGTAATATAAAATACATATATTTTATCGTATGCCTATTTATTGCTCGAAGAATAGGGTTACCACTTGCAATTAAATATGAAGTTCAGAGATCAACATCGCGCCTTTAGCTACAGTGCGATCCAAAACTAAATTTCTACCTGATACGATAGCAGAGCACGAGTAGTATTCCTACAAAGACACAGAATTGTCAATTCATAAAAAGTCCTTTAAATAATAAAGATTAAAAAAAAACATTAAAATCTCTATATATTTTGAAATGTTCCTGGAGGTCTAGGGCAGGTTTAAAAGTTGAGAAAAATTCGAATACAAAAGTTTAGGCCTTTTATTTATCGTTGAGGCAGTACAAGTCTGCCGGATCAGCTATAGAATATAAATGTTAACACGACAAAATAAATCAAGATTCCGGCGGTCAATTGAAATAATCGTGTCAGACACAGTTGGCAACCCTAAGCCGTATATTGACCCCGATTGTTGCAAGTTTTTTGCCGAAACAACAAAGCCGCAAACAAGAGCGGAGAATCGCGGATGACAAGTAGGGCTGTCAGAAAATAAAATATGCTTTTTTATCAATTTTTACTGCCATTATTTTAAAAATATTAGTTCTCTGAATAGAATCAAGACTTGCTGACTTTGGTTATTCGAACTTGGTTAATTACGTCTTTATTTGAGTTTGAGTTTGAAGACACCAAATTCTTCAAGTTAATTAGTACATTCCAAATAATATACCTAATATGTATATGATGAGTATACAACTATACAGCCTTTGAATAATATTGTCAACGGTAAGAAAAGAAGTTTGCTCGAAAGCATAAGAATACTCGTAAGTACAGAAAGCCCATGTAAACATCAACATCAACAACTTTTATTCTTAATGTAAACAACAGAAAATTAAAGCACATAATATGCATAAGCGATAAGCATTCGCTTCAAAGTCAAATCCAATCAAACCAACGTATTTTCCGAGCGTCGATAAAAAACCTGTCAAACACATTCGACAGCCCCACCCTTATGATAAAAATAACAATAGATTTAACGAGTAGGTACCACACCGTTGGTTGAAAAATCAAATGCTTGCAAATTGAGCACCTAACTCGGTTATTTCTAAATGTCATGACGGAAAAATTCTGTCTAGGAGTCTAGTTTTGCGTCTGGATTGTGAAAAAAAAAATGTATTCATCGTTATAGTAATCGTTTACAAAGTAATACGAGTACATTGATAAGGATGAACACGTTTTTCTTACGCAATCAGACACCTGTTCAGATAAAATATAGGTGCCTAGATTCTCGAAAACTTGTAGTAAATACTCGACGTAGCATAAACAAAAATACACAAACTAGTTATTGTATACCCTTTATTTTATAATCCGAGTTCCATTAGTCAAGGTACGGGCGCTACATCAAGTTGTATTATAAAACGAATATTAGAAATATTATATACTAAAGTTTCTATGTTTGGATGTTTGTTACTCAATCACCCCAAATCTACTGAACCGATTTGGCTGAAATTCGGAAGGGAGACTGCTCATATCTCGGTTTATTAAAGCAATGCCCGAAATAATCCCTTGACAGCCACAAGCAAAAATAGGTCTGTACTAGTTTTGCTTGTAAATAACACTAATTTAATAGATACCATCATACACATATCACTTTAAGGTAAGTTAGCTATACAAAATTAAAAAAAAAGTAAATTAATCGGCAACCACTCGACTACCGTGCTCTCACGGTGGCCGTATTAAAATTCATTAAAAACTCCGGCTGCTCGATAAAAACATCTGAAATCCAATTAATGAATACCTACTCGAAACCGCGAATCGATTTCGAACCGAATCGATGATGAGAAAAAATACAACCGTTAAAGCTACTCGTAAATGCCTTACAGTATTTTGTTTTTACCGGCGAGCTGATTAACATCCTATTAAGGAGCTTATTGTGAATGTTGGATTTTTGTGTGTTTGAATATTTGTTCTCCTTTACACCACAACTACCGTCCTAGCTGAAATTCATATTTTTATTTATTTAACACTTTATTTGTACACCACAAAATAATATTACAACTAAGTAAAAATTAACTAGTACAAAAGGCGGCCTTATCGCTAAGTAGCGATCTCTTCCAGGCAACCTACAGATAAGGAAAATACAGGAACCATGTCTCGGGACTAACATATATAGGAAAACTACCAACTTTTATCCCGGATAAATCTAAGGATCCTGCAACTGGGCTAGGAAAGAAACCAAAATATCCCCGTGCGTAGCATAAAGGAGTATTAAGTATTTTTCCTCAAATCAAAATATTGATTTAAATAACTCGTTTTTGGAACTATATTCAATACATAATAATTAAAATTTTGAAAAACTAAAATCGAGCAAATAACGAAAAAGTTATACGCACAGGTTATAAGCAATTTAATAATTTTGCTTAGACAGAGTTATATCGGATTGTGACGTCACTATCATTTATGCCATAATAAATCGTGGTTATTCATTTTGCGAGAAAGGGACAAAAGTAAAATTCAAATGAAATCCGGTGCGATGCTGTGTAGAAACACACAGTACCATAATCGAGTAGAAACGTAACATCTACGGCATTTCATCAGATAAAAGCGCAGTTATTAGGTTATTAGGTACTCGTACTAACTTGAGTGTGAAAACAACATTTTTCTTGAAAGTATTAGTGTTCTTCTACATACTCTTTCATAGGTTCTTAAATAAGAGTATTTTAGAGATAATTTTTCATAACACGTAATTAACATGTTGAGATCAGAAATTTTCGTCTGTTGTCGGAGTACTAAACTCTTATCACGGCCTTCTCAAGTGATAACAAGTGGTGTAATTAGGACAAGGTTCCCGCAATTACAGCCTCGTTTCAGTTGTTTTCTGGACCATTTCCTAATGATATTGCTCTGGCTTTCTCTAATGAGATTTATAATTTTTGTTCGTTAATATTTACTTAGTTTTGTGGTTCAAATCAAATCAAAACATCTTTATTTCACATAGGCCTAACATACAGGCTCTTCCGATCTTCGGTATGACATTTCTTGCATAAGAATGGTGATAACTACAAGTCGACTTAAAACTAAGTTTACGAGGGTTCGAAACGCGCCCTGCGGCTGAGAAGAAGCCTAGTCACGTACTATTAGGTATTCCGTGGTTCAGTGAAACTTAAAGCTGCTGATGGACAGTAAATTGTTCTCTGTTTGATGCGAATGAGAAATAATTTTATAAGGGATTTATCATCACTAGTCATCAATTTTGTGACACTAGGAAGAGTTATTTTGCGGTGCATATTAGGAACGAGGAATCAAAGCGAAGGAAAAGAATCAAAGAGGATAATGTCTTTGGTACATCAACTATGTAGGAGTGTAAACCTTTACTACCTTGCTGTTCTATGGTAAAAAGGTGACCAAATCTGAAAACTAGCGCTCAGTCCTTCATGCTGAGACACCACCTTTTCAAATATATAGGAATAGGGTTTATGTTTATTTAGTTTTTTCTTTATTGTTAAGTTTTTACTTTTTCTTTTAGTTTTATCTTTTAAGTCTTCTTGTTTTTTTGTTTTTTTTTTACTTGTACCTATTTCTATTCTTTTCAATAAATTTATTTTCTTTCTTTCAAATTAAACAGTTCCTGAGTACACTTTTCGAAACATATTTTAATAGAATAACGACAGACAGTTAACCTTATGACGAGCTTTAGATTTTTTGTTGATCAGTGTCTGGTCTGGTTATGGAAGTTTTATGTGGAGTTGCATGTTGGTGCTAGTTGTTTTGCTTGCTTGGCGGTTTAGCCAAGCAAAACAACAGTTTAGGAAAGGAAAACGGCACTTAGCTTTTACTGTGATAAACAAAGCTTAGCTTGTACTGAAGTTTCTATAATAAAAATGTATTTTTTGGGGGATTGTCTGTTTTTAGGGGGGTTGCTGAATATGGAGAAATCGTCAAACCACCAAAGCCACTAAGATCAGGCTTGTTAGAGTACTGGTATTTTCCAATGTCTTTATAGAACGTCTGGTCTTCCAAATAAAAGTAGAAGGAACCAGACCTCTCGACAGATCGCCTGTGAGATGGACGGACCAAGTAAAGGCTGCATTGGACGTCCCGACAAAGGTTACATGTGTGCTCAAAAACCAGCTGTCCAGGAAAAATAGAGACGGATTGTCAAGCGTGTGACTGAAAAATGAAGACCACAACCGCTCTGACAAGAGAGGAACGAAAGAGATGAGGGATTGTACTAAATAATTTTAGTCGGTTGCTGTAGGTATCATACCCCCCTATTCCTGTGAATTATAATTTTATTCGTTAGCTTTTAAGTGCTTGTTTACTCGTACTTGATCGAAAGCTTACGTAATGATCGGCCAACAGCGCCCTGCGGTCTAAACAGTTTCCCCGTCCACCCACTCAGCCATTCATAACGAACCGAACAATGATAGATAGCTATTAAAATGTATTGTTGTATACTTCAATGCAAATAATAATTACTAAATGTAGTAAATGGTTCAGAATCGAAAACAGTAGAAATACAATCGTACAATTTGTTATGAAAATCTAAATTATGATGATGATTTTCTGAATTTGCGATATCTTTTTTTTCTTTATTGTGAATCGCACTCATTTGTTTTCTGCTATGAGCCTTATACATGCGAGGTTTGCTCTGAAGAAGTGCCAATAACTCACAATGGTTGTGACTTGGTTTCTAAAAAATTTTTTGTTATCTCTGCCGTTCCCACTGGATTGTGAGCGACACTCATCCAGAGAATCTAAGTGCTCCGTCAAAATTGAAATAATGATTTGTAATTAGAATAGTAATCAATTACTAGATTTTATAAGCCAATTATTATTTATGTAGTAATTTCATTATTGTTGGTAATTTATAATGTCAAAAAATAAAAAAAAGTTGAGTAGAGATTATACACCAAAATGTTCGTTTATTTTTATTTATTATTTTTATGGATCCGTAGATTTTTCCGAACTAAAAAGTAGCCTTTGTTTTAACCCAGGATATAATCTATCTCCATTGTAAACTCAGCCAAATCGGTGTAGTAGCTCTGGCGTAAAGGAGTGACAAACATTCAAATTACACACAAACATTCGCCTTAATAATATTGGTGTGATAGTGTGGCAAGCCCTGTGCAAGGATTGACATGAGTGAATGAGTGAACTTTTCTTTAATTTTCAATAGTTTTACCTTGAATTATTGTAGATTAATTTTGAGTGCAATCGTAGGCTTTGTATTTACGATACTATAGACCATAGTTATATTTAATAAACCGTCATAAATGTTTTAGTGAGTAGTAGTAAAAAGGGCTGTGATCTGTAGTAGAATCTACTGCTAGACGCAGCGTAGGTTTATTCCAGAAGTAGGGTTGAGTTTGTGATCTCGAAAAATCCTTTCTTTTGCCACGAGTTGGAACATGCTGATGGGAGTATAGGATTTACTTCCGTATTCACCTCGCTCTTTTAATAAGAGAGCCGAATTTAGTACTGGGACCTACTACTATTACTAGTATTTAGAGTTGCTACTGATTTAGCTGCGTTCAAGTGCGTGTAATGGACTATCTAATTAAAAAATTAGAAGGAAATAGTTATAGAGCGTATATCATGTAGAAAATCTTGCAACATAAGTAATAATCATAATGCAAAAAATCAATAGACCTAATAAAGTAATTGCACAGTATTATCATTTTACGAACATCAGGAAAAGCAAAGAAAGTAAAGTGAATTAGTAAGGATAACAAAATAAATAACGAACTTAAACATGGCGGAACGAATTGTATTACCAATAATTACAGCCGTAATCACAACTTCGATTTAATTAGCGATTACAAAAACGTTGCCGATGCTAATGTATGGAAATTTTGAAATTGAAAACGGAATTAATAACGGTCGTTAGGTATTTATTGTGGAATCAAGTGGAGTTTGATTTAGGGGGGATGAAATGGGGGGAATAAATTTGAACTTAATTTATTTTTATTGGAAAAGTTAGAGGGGATTGGGAATTGCGTATTGTATGGTAGGTAATCATGTCGCGCTGTTGAAATGTAGGGTAAGTAAACTGGTTCGATTTATGGATCAGTCAATTAGTATTTCATAGTTTGTTTATTTCTATCAAGCAGGATCCCATTGGTTAAACATAATAATAAAAAAAAGGATGCAGAACACTTAGCCGCCCTGAAGCCGGATTTTTAATTTGTCAAAACTGTAAAATGGCGCTAATGTAAGCAACTGATAGCGGTATGTGCTGTCAGCGGTACCGAAATGTACGACGCGCGACGCCATATTTGAGAAATTTTTGGCTTCAACATTCGTCACATCTTTCCCGTCCTCTTAGCGTAGCGTATTACGTTATTGCAGCTAGGATATTAAACTTAAGCTTTTACGGCCGAAATTACTTATCCTATCCAGATTTGCTCTACGAGAGATAGGGCGTGACTGCTTCGGAGCTGATGTCCTATTTCTATCTCGGATAGGAACTCATAGGACAAATGTGGATGTGATAGGTTATTAATTTCAGCCGTTATGTTAGAGACACATGCTTCTATTATAGAAAATAGAGAGTTGAAAACGCGATTTATTATTTTATCTTAATAAAATCATTAACTTATGCACCTAAATATGGCAACCATGTAGTAATTGAGTCCTGAAAATACTGACTATTGTGGAAAACAGGTTTCCACAAAAAAATCCATAAAATGGCAACCATTTTTCTTCTTCTTTCTGTTTAATATTAGAAAATCCAGCTCCATTAGTATTTCAAAATAATCGCCACAATGTTACTTTTTCGCGCTTTTGTAAAGAGTTTTCGACATCTGTCAAATAAGAAATAAGAAGGAAGATTCTAAAGTAGATAGATATCAACTTTACGAGTTTAGAATGAAGGTCATCTACGGTATCAAAAAAAATAAAATAGCATAGACAATACATAAAGGTAACACAATAGAATGCCATTCTAAAATGCCTACGACGTTTGAACACGCCGAGATAGGTACCTTCATTAAAGTTTCTGTCAAGTTACTAATTCTTCGCAAGGTCGACCTTGCCATGTTAACTTAACAGCCATGTTACAAAATGACGTAAGTTAAAGCCTCAACGCGATTAGCGAATGCGTCATGAAAGAAAAATAATTGATACAAGAGCACGTGGGAAATTATGTAAACGTTATTGAAATAGGTGAAAAAGAGATCTTCGACCAACATAGTCACTTTCCATTGAGTGAAATTGCAGTAAAGCGTAAGCTTATATTGAAAAAAAAAACATTCGGTTCAAAGGATACGTAAGTACAAAATAAATATAAATATCAAAAGTCAAAAAGTCAAATGATTTATTTTATTTACACTTATTGTACAAGCACTTATGAATAGTCACAATCTTATATGTATAGTAATTAAAAAGTGATAATTATTTAACAACTTAAAACTAAGTTTACGAGGGTTCTTACGCGCCCCGATCTGAGAAGAAGCCCACATCAGAGAACTATGTAGATGAAATCATCATAGAGTTGTCATTGGCTACAGCAAAACCCTCACAAATCAACAGAAACATAATAAGGTACGAAGTTACATTACCTTTAAAATTGTTGTATTTTTTTTGTTTTCAAGTCAGTTATTAATCCCTAATTAATAATAACTGGAGCGCAAATTTTATTTTTAGTATCTTAATTTTATTGTATCAATACTGTAATAAAAAATTAACAATGTGCTAATAGTTGGTAGAAAAACCTAGCACCACATTTCAAAATAAATCTTGAATCCACTGGCATTCGTTAAGCTTTTATCAAGCACGTTCCCAATTTCTCCCACCATCTCTCCAGCTATACAACATACTTTTATACTACAAAACTTACCTAACATAATCTTATGAATGGAACTGCGCTTACGCATGCGCGTACTCCATTGACACATATCTCATTCAACACAAACCAAAACTCACTTCACTTTCCTCCTCTAGAAGTACAACACTATTAAACCACACACAAATAAAAAAATGTGTATCCGATCTTCACACCATAAAAGGCCTATTCTACCGATCTTGGTACTATAGAGAACCTAATTCAAAATGGCAGCGAAATGGAACGTTTTTTAAAATCCGCGCGCTGTCACAAGGTACATAGACAATCAAAAATGTTTTTTTTTTTTTTTTAAGTTCACGCGCTCGCCGGTTCAAGCGATCACATTGACTGAATAACGGCCCGATTGTCCGTCCGTGCGTCCCGTTCTAGCGTTGCGTAACACTAACGGGTCACAGAGTATGATTTTATGTACAGAACGGTAATCTTACCTAAGTGTGAACTCGCCTTATTGAGAAGACTTCTTCGATAAAGGTACCCGTTGCCATGACTTAATTTGTGAATCATTAGTCAGCCTTAGCAATCATCACTGAATTTGTCGTTAAACTGTTAATTTATTCACACGGTGTGAAGTTTAGAATTCCGCATTTTACCATAGTGGTAGGATATAACTTAATTAACACTAGTAGGCAAAGTTATGGTTGTTTTCACTAACACTTTAAGAAACGCCTAAGCCGATAGGTGACAGTTTTCACTTACAACAACTGTCGCCTAAGGGCTTAGGTGTCGCTTAAAATGTCAGTGAAAACCATTGTGAAAACGGGCATTAGACTACGATAACTCTTGACACTAATAACGTCAGAAGATGAAATGAAATAAGTTACAATACGATAGCTGAATAACAAAAGAACCTTTTAGGTACATATTTTCTAATACAAATTTTGAATATTTCATTTCAATAATCGAAAATAAAAACATGGTGTTATATTTCAAAAAGGCGATCCTATACCAAATTTTAATTTAAGAAGTATCAACAGAAACCTTTCAATCGCTGCCATGTTATTAATTTTGCATGCTAACTTACCTTGAAAATTTAAGGTTTTTCAAAGTAATTTCTAAGTTATGTCGCACGTTTGCAGTGTTTGTCCTCGAAAACTAACTTTATCTAAACACAAAGCAAGTTTAATCGCGATTGGTATTTTTTACTTCAAAGAGCAATTTCATTTCCTCCGAAAATAGACAATGAAACAGAATGGTATTGAACTCTATGCCGCCATGGTCTATCGCATTTGCGTAGGCGCAGTTCATTGTCATAGCTAACAAAATAACGTTCGTACGCACTTGAAATACTGACTGTACTCGAAAGTTGAAGCTGGGATATTATTTTGTCTGTGGTCTGACATGTGGGTGTCGGGAATGTGCATAGATTAAAAATAATTACAGACCAAAAAGTTGATGATTAATTGTGGAGTTTGGAAGCTTCGTGTGGTTAATAAAAGCGGTTTCGTGATGGTTATCAGTTCGATACGATAATGGTAGGCTGTGTCAACTGTTATTTTAATAAATATGTACTTACTTGATTACTTAAATTTTACCCTCATATTCATTTGGAAGGAACGTATAATGGGAAACGACAACAATTGAAAAAGTAATTATTAGGAAACTCATTAGTAGGAAAAAATATTTGGTAAGTAAATCCTAAAAAGTAGCGCAGAACTTTCTTATCGATATTAATTTGAAGTTAAAAGTTTTATATTTTTTTATTTACATATTCGTTTAAAACTAGTTACCATAAAAGTTCTATGATCTCATTCTAAAGTAAAAAAAGGTTTTTTTTAATTCGCTTAGATTGCTAATTAAATAAAAATATTCCTTGCTTTTACTTTGAGTTAAACATAACTTTTTTTTATTTCGGCAAATAACCAGAATGAAATATGATCAAACGAAATCATAAACCATAACAATCATAATTATAAAACGGATCCGTACGCAATTCCTAGTTACTGTTTAAATGGGTATTGAACCCGGAACATTACGGAATGTTTACAATGTGCCACGGTGTAACAAAATTAAATATAGCGTACGAATTTCGCACTAAGCAGGATACATTAAAATCTATAATAGCGTGGAGTACGGAAACATTTGTTACATATTTCGGTTACACTGTATAAATTGGATTACAAGTTTTACGTTACGCTTTTCTTTAATCCATTCGTTTGAAGTTGTGTTATGAAGTACGATTAAGGACGGAAGCATACTATTAACTTACAAACAAAACTCATTTTGCCAAATTTCTGTATACTACGAGTAACTTATTCAATATTTAGAAACCTTTTGTTTTCCCAGAAAAAACATTTGTCACTATTCTATGGGTATTCCAGTTACTAATTGTAAAGAACAATGACTATTTTCTAGAGTGAATAATTGAAGGATAGACTAACAAACAAATAAACAGTAATGAGTTCATATAAAATATTTACTTTTCCTTCGGATTTTATCACGACTTGGTTTGACTTCAAGGCCAAAATATCATTATTTTTTCCATTAGTGAAAAAGGTCTCTCACTAGCGTTTTCGCCGGTAGAGTGATAACTAGCCATGGCCGAAGCCTCCCAACAGACCTCTGAGTCAATTTACAAATTATCTTCCCAAAATGGCCCGTCACGGGAATCGATTCCGTAATCTCCCACTCGAATCCAAACGCGTGCCAAAGCGCCAGAGTTGCTTTGATAATGTATAGAGTTGTATACAAAACTTCACCTTAATTACAGCCTACATTCCAAAACTATGATGATCCTACGCATGCCATCGCCTAAGTATTGTTGTCTATTACAAGATATTAAAGGTCAAATTTGTATAAATGGAATTGAAACCTTGACAAAGAGTCGAGGACTTTTCGCTAACGACAGCTAAAGGCTTCATAATTGACCTCGGATTTAGGTTCACGTAAATTATTTGATGCAAGCTTAGTAAGAAATCTATAAATTAATGAATAGCAATAATAAGGCAATATCAAAGTGACCGACATACGAGTAGCTGAACGTGTCGCAAAACTGAAGAGGCAATGGGAAGTGCACATATCTAGTAGGACCGATGGAAGTTGGGGACCCAAGGTGCTGAGATGGCGGTCACACATCGCGAAGCGCAGAGTCAGCAAGTTCTCTACCGTGGACGGAAGACATAAAGTCACGGAGAGACACTGGCGCCAGGCGGCGCAAGACCGTGGTGTTTGGCGGTCATTTTGGGAGGCCTATAATGGACGTCCACCGGATAATACGAAGACTAATAATAGCAGTAGCCCATGGTTCAGACCTCTGCCACTCAATTCGGGGGTCAATGTGGGGGAAAAAAAGCTTGAAGAAACCTACTTGCCTGAGAGTATACTTAACAATATCCTCGAGTGTGCGAAGTCTACCATTCCGCATTTTGGCCAACGATGTGATAAACCCCCTCTTATTAAGAGAAGAGACCAATGCCCACCAGTGGGACATAAAAAGGGGTTAAGGTGAAGTTGTGTTTTCGAGGACAGATCGGAGTTTTGGTCTAGTTGCAAAAATCACAAATTAATCAATGGTGCATGTAACCAAGTAATTGCACCATTAGGCACTTTCAAGGTAGCAACACGAAATTAAAATACCGCAATAAGATCTAATCACACTCATTAATATTAAGCTTGAGCCACATTCAACTTTCAATCAGCGAGAGTTAAGATTCAATTAAAATTCCTCCAATCAGAAACAATCAAATTCCTTACCATTTAAGGGCGCACTTATCGTATAGTAGTTTCACACGATACCGCGAGCTAGGCTTTAAAGATCTACCTCCATCACCAACTATAAAATATATTGTCGCTATATCTGTCACAACAAATAAGAGATAAATACTTTCATTTCTGAGTTCGATTTCAGGCATAAGCTACTTTGAACTTTTTTAATTTCTTCTCGTGGGAGAGTTTTGCGGCCGCTGGTTACCACTTCACCGATAACAACGCACTGTTACGAGAATTAGGCCTTTTGGTGAGATGTGTGTGTAGCAACCGTTAGGGGCAGCTTATCCCTTCATTCCTGGGGCAATAAAATGGAGAAGCAGATCGCCTGCTGCGAACTCTGCCGTACTTACAGGCTTCTACCAGGGACTGATTTTTTAAGTGTAAACTTTTTACGCGCGTCTGGTACTTATATGGAAAAAATCATTGAACTCGCCACACCGACTCGCGTTACCGTGACAGATACCTTACACTGTTACTGTAACCGACACCTCACGTAATTGTTCAAGTTTACACTTCTGTTCTTCTGGAGTGCCACGTCATTTTTTCGAAAAGTATCTATCTCATTAAAAAAGAACTTTTAAATCATACTTGCTCAGTAACTATAGATTACTATGGTGGAAAGTCTCCTTATAAGTTGGTGTTTGCAATTCAAGGCAACAAGCTTGAATTGTAATGTTCACATTACAGTTCAAGGGCAACATTACGTCGCACTATGCTTGAATTGTAATGTTCACATTACAGTTCAAGCTATGCAAAACTCCTTGGTAAACAATCTCTTTTCTTATCAATATTACTATAATTAATTATAATAAGTAAACATTTTTTTCTATTTTTTCTCTAAATTTGCTAAATATTCTAATTAAAATTTCATTTTGAATTACCAATGTTTTATTTACCTCGCAAGTATGATATAAAGTAGAATGCTTACCTCGGTTGCAAGTAGTTATTACACCCTCGAACTATATTCACCCTCGCTCGCTGCGCTCGCTCGTGTGACTAAATATTTCGGGTGCACACGATCCATTAGCGCCCTATGCGAGCTGTGCTCGCACTGGCGCCAAATTGGATCTTGTTCTGTAATAGCTTACTTACGTCCCTTGTATAACAATCTACTATTATTGCTCTCAAAATATTACCGCTTCACGTATAACGTGTGCCTACTCAAGTTATGTGCGTAGGAAGCCTAATAGATTGATGGCAGTACTTGACAAGTTGACAAGCCTGTGCTTGACCGAATTCAACCATGGGCTTAACTCTCCCACTGTTAAGTGGTTGATGTTTGTACGGCTTATTTACGAGACTCAACCTTCATCGCTGACGTAGAACGGTCAACATCTCAACTATTCTTTTAATAGCTTTATGGTTTTCTTCTCATGAGTGAATCCTATACCAAAACATTTCACCAAATCAAATAAAAACATAAGGTCTTTGTCATAGGCCTAACTAACAGGTAGCTGTAAAATGGCCGGCTCTACCGCTACGTGCGGAAAGCTGATCAAACCGAGAAGAACTAACAAGGAACTCGGTATTAGCTGACACACGATTGTTCGCATTTTACTGGGAAAGAGTGAGAAAGCTTTAATTTAATAACCGGCTAATTCTGACCAAAAAGAACGAAGGAGTCTAGGATCATAACATCAAGATGAGCCCATCCGAACATTTTACGTAAACCTTCTTCATACAAGAAAATGTAGAGCCATTGTTGAAACTCCTGCGAAATACTGCGTAGGCTTACAGCTTACTACTGACGCCGGGGGGGTTTTGCTCCCATAAACTGGCGATATTTTTTTGCGCGGTCCGCCGGGTCTATAGTGTAGGTGTCTTTGGAAGGAGTGCAGAAAGCTTAAGTTAAGGCTAAGTTTACACGACCGTCAATATAGTACGGGGAAGGAGTGCAGTAAGCATAAAGTTAATTACGGAAAAACTCTATTCAACGCACACAGAGAAGGAGTGCAGAAAGCTCAAACTACGGCGAAGTTCACGCGATCATCATCATAGTATGGGGAAGGAGGGTAGAAAGCTTTAAATTATTAACGTCCAAATCCCAACCAACGGAGAAGCAATGAGGAAAACTTAAATTATTATTAAGGCTTAGTTCACACGACCATGCTCTCTAATTTTTAACATCACACTTTTCTAAGCGAAAAATATTGTAGGCGCCACACTGCGTTTATCTAAATAATTAAAACAGGTTGTATCGCTAACAAGTAAGGCGTCGTCGATAAGTCATCAGTAATTTATTAATATTTATTACATAAGCCGGTATAATAATCGATTATGGGCGGAATACAGGTTTTTTAATAAGTTTATCATCACCTTAGCATATTATGCGCGTTTTTCAAAGCATCACTCAGCGTTTCTAAGCTGTAAAATAGTAATTTTATCACCGATAAGAAACCTCAGGATATGGGCATACGAACGATTTACGTAAACCTTTTTAGTACAAGCCAACAGTAGCGCCATCTCTCAAAATTCTATAGGTGGTTGCTGAGTGAACTACAGCATGGCCTTACTGTTGGTGACAAAACAAGCATTTATGGCACCGATAAACTGGTGACATTTTTTTCGCGCGGACCGCCGTATATTATTCGGATGCCCATATCCTTAGGTTTCTTATCGGTGTATAAGCTACATTTTGTTCCGGAAAAATCACCTAGACGTAGAATATAAAAAGAATAATAGTAATCATATAATATTACTATGTAAAAAATAACAGTGCTTCTATTCAAACATTCTAGTAACGGGACCGCATTTAACTCCTACACTACTTTCTTAAGTTATATTAAGAAGATTTTTCACCATTAACACGAACTCTCGATTGCAACTCGAACTAAATATTTTCAAAATTGACACTTTTTGTGAATCAATTGTCCATTATTGATTGACAAAAGTTTGTTATGCATTACATTCGACAATGGCAAACGATTTTTTTTAATTATTTGACAGGCTTGCGCTTGACTATAACCAACTACAACCGTGCTTGATGAAAAGTAATGATGAGGTCTATACTCCGACTTCTAATTCGATTCGTAAAATGACATTTCGTATTTTTCTAAACTCCAATAAATTTCTATATTTCACTTTAACAGTTTGAAATGTACACGATAAGATACGAGGCTTTCTAACAATGTTATTTTATGTAAAAATACTTGGATAATATATTTTAATAGCTTATTTCAGTAACTAAATGACATTTAGAAACGTCATTTTACGAATCGAATTAAAAGTCTGAGTTATGTTTGGAGCGCACTTGCCTAGAAGGCACCCAGATTATAAGTGGGTGGGAACACGGAAGCTGGAATTATTAAGACTGGCGACTGCGAGCATACGAACTTCCGATAACACAACAACATTGATATTTTCCACTCAACCAACGCAATGCGCGCGGTGTATGATAAGTACCCTGACCATGTAAAAATATAATGTCGATACTTCAGATAAATTAAATGTCCATCACGGGTTTAGTATTTGAAGTAAGTTTATAACTGTCACAGAAAACGCGCAGTGTACGTCGAAACTAGATTATCGCAATACGAAGTCCGTAGGCAAATCCGTGCTCGCCCGGATGCAAAAGGCGGGGTCAAATTGTACGCGTTTGTTAACTTATTTTTTTTTTTAATGAATAATTTTGACAATGTTTTGATCCATATTATGTAAGGGTTTCATACGTGATATGTGTGATAGTTATTGTAATTACTGTTGTATGCTACACTGTATGCAAATGATAGGCAGTTAATATATATAATGAATTAAATATTAACAATGATTATGATAAGGTATTGGTTGGCACAGTGTGAATGCGTCATGTCGCGGACCGACCGTGTGCTGCCGCGCTCAATGCTACAGTACTGAACAATTACAATTAAAGGTTGATATAGTTTAAAACAAGTCAGTGATTTCAAAAATTTACATTTTCTATTTAGGAACTATTGAAAAGCCATATATTACATCAGAAGACAATATAGATAAGTACAAAACATTACAATCAATCTGAAGTTAACTCATTTCAAATTAAAAAAAAATATTTCACATAGGCCTCACTATACAGGATCTTATAAATACGTATAAAATGCCATAAGTTACATCAGAAGATAGGATAAATATAGCTTGACCGCTATAAACTTGGCCCTCCCATGGTCTGCGGGACGCGGGGCGGGTGTGCGATTGGCTATACACGATACGATGTAATGACTCGCATCTTGAGAATTATCCTATGGTATTTTCTTGAGTATGTATCATAATACACGTCGCAAGATTAATATTGTCGTGTGTAGCGTTATTCACGTCAGTCACAGCTGACAGCTGATTATTTGAGTGCACTGATCCCTATTCTATGGATCCACAGTGACCCAGCCTGAATTGTATAGAATGTTTAATCCATAGAATAGAGATTAGTTGTTGAGTAGCTCCCGCCCCGCGTCCCGCAGACCATGGGAGGGCCAAGTTTATAGCTGTCTAGCTATAAGTAGATAACATAATAATCAATTGAAATTTAATTAAGTCAAAGTCAAAATATCTTTATTTTACATAGGCCTAACGTACAGGTTCTTGTAAAACTTCAATATTATGTATTGTATTAATTTCAAATGTAAAGGTAACTTTAAAGTATTTCACGTGTATTTTTATTCCATGGGTTACGGTTACAACATTTTAAGGATCACCTAAGTTACAGTTCTTATGAAAACGAGCCCTAGTTCCCCAAGTTAATTTTTTGCCATTTTGTATGCATGACAAAAGTCAAACAAACATAAATAAATATTTATAATATTACTATTATTAGCTACAAATACAAAATCAGTATGTGTGTCTTAGAGCGCTCGGTTGGAAAGCTCGCGGCTCGAAAGTTCCTTTCGTAGAATGTTATATTATTATTATTGTTGATTAACTAATACAAAAATTAAGTTAGCCCAAAATGATCACCATCTGCGCAAGTACATTTTGAGGAAATGTACTTGCGCAGATACCTAACGCGCTTTCCTTCGAGGCGCCATTATACCGCAGTTGATACCCGAAAATGTCTTCAGGGCCAAGTTCAGGGATTTAAATATTTGTGACGGAAAAAATGCATATTTTTCGCCTAGCCCCCCATTGACTGTCCAAAAAAGAATTTCGTTTCACGAAAAAGGATCTTTCTAATGTATACCTATCTCGTGTAATGAAACTCCTCTGAAACTTCTTGGCCAATTTTTTGTGTAAATTTGGTAAGTCTTTAAACAAATTAAAAGGTAAAACAAACTTTGCAAGGTCAGCTAGTTTTTTTTAATAAAATATAAAATTTTTGTGTCACAGTGTTTGTAACAAAACTGGCCCTAAACGGCTTTTCCCGATTTTTTTATGAAATTTTTTATGTGTATGTAAGAAATAATGTATGGCAAAACAACATTTCTTCATTTTTTTCACACCCACTGCAAGTGCCAAAATTATGGAATGGAATGGCTCCCAACTGAATTTAACATCCGTACCCAAAATCGATCACGACGACTTGCAGACTTTAATATTTATTTTCACATTTCATATACAAATTAGTACAACATTATTCTACTGGAGTCTTATCTCAAAACACTGATACCAGGAGTCTGTCTCAATTTCGCGGCACTTAATACGAGCGTTAGTTTGAAGGAAAATATCAACAAACTTAGCTGAAAACTACTATAAATACACTTGGACTTAACACTGCAAATCAGGAAACATGAACTGTGAACATATTTTAGTAATACGAAGACACCATTTCGTGAAACCAAACACTTTTAATAATACTATTTTTATTTACACTCGTTAATAAAATAACTTCAATAACCACAGTTCTCGACATAAACACTTTCAAAATCGACTGTCGATTTAAAAGCAATCGCCCCAGTAACAAAAAAGTTGAAAATGGGGCCACTTTTTGAAATTTGACCACATATTCCTTCTCTATGCTTACTGCGATATTCAAATACCGATTTTGAAATCATTCGACCTAGTAACAAAAAAGTTCAAAATGGCGAGCACTTTTTTAAATTTTGACCACAAATTCCTTCCCTAGGCTTGCTGACAAGGTCATATGTCGATTTCGAAAGCATTCGGCCCAGAAATAAAAAGTCCAAAATGGCGGCCACTTTTTTTAAATTTTGACCACAAATTCCTTCCCTAGGCTTGCTGAAAAGGTCAGATGTCGATTTTGAAAGCAATCGGCCCAGTTACAAAAAAGTTCAAAATGGCGGCCACTTTTTTTAAATTTTGACCACAAATTCCTTCCCTAGGCTTGCTGACAAGGTCAGATGTCGATTTTGAAAGCAATCGGCCCAGTAACAAAAAAGTTCAAAATGGCGGCCACTTTTTTTAATTTTGACCACAAATTCCTTCCCTAGGCTTGCTGACAAGGTCAGATGTCGATTTTGAAAGCAATCGGCCCAGTAACAAAAAAGTTCAAAAGGCGGCCACTTTTTTTAAATTTTGACGACAAATTCCTTCCCTAGGCTCGCTGACAAGGTCAGATGTCGATTTTGAAAGCAATCGGCCCAGTAACAAAAAAGTTCAAAATGGCGGCCACTTTTTTAAATTTTGACCACATATTCCTTCTCTATGCTTACTGCGAAACTTAGATATCGATTTTTAAAGCGATCGGCCCAGTAACAAAAAAGTTGAAAATGGCGGCCATTTTGTAAGTAAGCATATTATTAATTCCTTGCACGCTTGTTGCAAAGGTTTTTCAATTTTTTAAGAATAGGCTATTTGACAACAATGAAAATATACCTGAAATTGTGGTAAATCTCACTAATAACAACGTAAATAAGCATATTTCACTTTATTTTAATCAAATATATGTATATTTTTCAGCAAAATAAGAGTTTAATAATGTTATAATTTTTGATATTTTACCTGTGACAGGAACGCCCTGTGATTGGTTGCAACTCTGTTGACGTCACACTCTAAAATTTGCGGGGAAACGACAGCTTTTTGTACTGATTTTTCTGAGTGTTTTGCTTGGCGGGCGTTTTATTTTATCTTTTAGCTATTTAAACAGTAATTTTCTGGTTAACTTTATAACTAAACATACTAAGGAAATAAATAATTAAGTATTTCAAATCGCAGAATGGAATCAAATTTTGTGCGAGCTGATAATAGCAACCTACCTAAGGTAGATGCTTTTATGGTTGCACTTTATTTTAAGAATAATGCTGATTATTATGGCGCGGAACTGAAAAACATAAAAACAGCAATGTAAGTACCTACCGCGTCGAACATATTATATTTAGCTTGAATATTAAATTAAAAGGTAATTACTTACTAATATTTAAAAGGTATTTAAAAGTTAGGTACTTACATCAAAGTGATCTTCACACATAAAAACAGTTGAATGCGATAAAAAGGCCTTTGGATCTCTTCGAGCTAACTGTAACCATTTTTTTCGCCTTTTATCTGGTACAGACACAAACACTTTTTGAGGGCAATTTATGGAGGTATTTGTACATAATGGTACTACACAGCATTTGTACACCATTCTTTCTGTTAAAATATATTAATTTTTATTAAATTTAAAGAAAAGCGAAGAAATTCAACTAAACTGTACGGTACTGTAGTCTGTTTATATGCGTTTGACAATGTGTGACGTCACGAGTCAGATGACAAGCGCCATTACAAAATTGGCGTTTTTGGCGCGGTTTTGAAAATTAAAATTTTAAAAGTGGTTTTTAAAGAGAATTACATTAAATTTCCGCGAAATATCAATGTAATGTGCTTATTAGGTAGTAATAAATTATTTAAAATCATTTTCAAAATTTAGTCAAATAGCCTATTGTGGTAGTTGACGTTTATGGTGTTGATATTTCGCGCGTAAGTTCTTATAACTATAGGAATAATTTATGAGTAAATCGAAATTTTGACGTTAGTTCCATTTTTGGCCACCGGGCAAGAAAAGTTTGTGGCAGAATACCTTCCCGTCAGGTGAAGTCGATCATCCAGTCAACAACCTATATTTGAATAGAAATACCTACTCATACGACAAAACAAATAAAAATAATATCAGTGAAACTCCAAAAAAATACTTTTACCATTTTAATTCTGCTTCGCGCTTACCGGTGCGGAGGCGCGGCGGTGCCGCTAGCGCGTTAAATACCTATAGTTGACTTCGATCTTCACCTATCATATAAGTGAGAAACAGATTAAAAGGCAATATAAAGTTTGCAAGGTCACTCAGGTGTTACAGTGTTAGTAACAAAATGGCTCCTGCACGGCTTTTCCCGAATTTTATGAAATTGTTTGTGTGAGTATTCGGTAGGTCCGAGAATAGAATTCAAACTATTTTTATACCCCTAAGTGAGAAATAATGTATATATGACAAAGCAACGTTTGTCGGGTCAGCTTAGTTTAGTTCGTCTACTTGCTCGAAAAAAATACAAATAATATAATTTTGGCAGCAGCCACGCTGGCACTGACGACCCACCCAGTTTTGGATAGAGTGAGACACACAATTTCAATCGCGAGCGACGCGAAAACGAAGCGCTTCTTCAAACAGACGTGGATTCGCCTTGAAAACTGAGACAGCACTGAATTTTTCATGCCGCGGACTCTCTAATATAAAGCGATTTCTGGAGACCATTTTTTCATAGTAAAATGTATGGCGTTTTTCGCATAAAAAGATGATTGATTTGGAGGTCATATTATTTGCTCTGTGGTTTGAATTAGAAATAACTTTGACGGTAAATGCATTATCTATACTTTCGTCCTATGTTTTAACCAAAAATATTTTCAATTATAATAATGAAATGGCTTGCAGAGTTAAAATAGAAAAGGTTGTTTTAGATGTTTTTGCCTAAGTGACGCATTTTTTTTCTCAAAAATCAAGAATTATTTTATAAATGTTTTGCGGTGTTTGTGTAGACTCGTTTACTATCCATCTGAGTTTTTTTTTTGATGTCATATAATGAAGCGAGTGGTTCAATATAGTTAAATCCGTAACTCCCTTTTTCACGTTTTCCGCAGTCGCGCCCCTTAACATCACGTTAACACTATAAATTGTTACTATGCATAAAAGTTGTTGCACTCGGCGGGATTAAAAAAAAATAAAAATAAACATGTCATATTTTTTTAACTAAATAACATCCAAGTGACGTGTTGAGCGCTACTTATAATAAAAAGTTATCACGTTCTAACGTCTTGCTTGCCACGGCATTCTTTGGTACAAAACTTCCTATAGCAGCTTGGAAGCAGTAACTATTTTTTAAGAACTCCATAGAAAGGCTATAAATAAAACTTAATTCTTGAAACGATAGTAATCGTAAAATGTTGCGCATATTGGTTCACTGGTGATTTCGTAAACGCAATTTATATATTATCCATTAAAACGATGTTCGGTGGGCGTCAAATGATATTGTAATCTAGATTTAATGCTGATTGATGAATTCAGGAAATGTTAGAGAAGTAGAGGAGATACAACTAAATATAACAGAATCTTTATTTATCGATCAAAATATAAACATTCAGATATTCCAAAAGGCATTTTACGATAGAGATCCCGAGCCAACAAAAGATATATTTATACTACTCTGCATCGTACAATATTCCTTATTAATTTGCATAAGAGAGAGTTCGACTACAATCTTAAAAATTCATCCCTTAAAACAATCATCTTTCATCCCCTATAACTATAGAGCACTCGGATGGTTTGTACCTATCACCTTACATACTGTTCTAGCTGACCAAACCAGGAACGAGTTTTCCTGCTACGACCAGGTGATCCTGTGGGAGTTTCAAGAAATTCTTCGCAATGAGTCATTGACTGAATGCATAAGTAAACGCAGTTTCATTTTAAATAATGTATTAGCTTTTTATTCACATAACCCTTTTAAGTATGTGAAGAAAATTAAACTTGGAAATGAACTCTCGTAAGATTTTAACAGAAGCAGTTGTAAGGAATAGTGTTTTATGCGCTATAACCAAAGAGGCAGTAAGTCAATATTGTGTGTAAATTAGTGTGCGATGCCATTATCTGTGGCACCTGCTATCCTGTAGCCGCGGTACAAAAGCTATTGCTTTATTACTGTGGCGTACAATATTCCCTGAGAACTCTCCACAAGGCTACAGGCGGGTGATAAAGGCGGGTAGGGTGACCATGAATCACCTATTTATTGAAATGTTAATAAAAAAAGCCTATGCATGGATGCATGGATTAAAATGCTAGAATTGAGGTCCAATATCAATATGTGAGGGTTCTACAACTCAAACAACATTTTGAAAATTCGTCCCCATTTTTTAAAATTCATCCCCAGCAATTGATTACTTATACTTCCATACTTGTATGGAGGCTAAAATCAATTGCAATTATATTATTACCGATTTTGAGATAAAGATTACATCTTAACTCGTTTCAATAAATAACAGAAATTTTGTCTTGTTCTTAAAGTTAATAACACGACTGATTTTGACAAGAAAATAAGATATTCATCATATGGTGGATCGATATATTTAGTCCACAGGTTAGCACCTGAAACGAAGTAAGAACTTTTCCTGAACTTTACAAATCTCCTGCTACCCTACATCGCTCGGCGTCTTATGTAGACGATTCGACACTTCACGATGAAAGTGTATCGATTCTTGCACTAGTACACTGGCCTGGTTTTCCCCTCCGATATACGCAGACCAACAAGCTACAAGGACGCAATCAAATGTGCATGAATTACAAAAAGTCCTTAAGAATGTGTTACACCTTACGTTTTCAAAACAAAATGATGTCACGAGCAAGACGGTTTATCTGATGATAAGTCTCTGATAAGTCAATGAGATGCAAGGCGACCTACGGCTTTGTGTTGCAATATCATACGATGTACTATACTACTCATCTCAAGACATTAAAGATTATATTTCTGTCACACTTTGGCTTGTTATTATGTAAGCATAGAGTGCCCTTCAAACTGTTTTGTCGTTGAAATGAAATTTTCAATAAATTATGCAGAAAAATTGAGGCAGAATGATAAAATTAACTTATTTTCTAGGTAATAAATAAGTGCAAAGTTTGAATGTGAAATTAATAAACTAAAATTATACTTAGTGTATGAAACAAGCCTAAAAAAGGGAGATTTTTCAAAAATACCTAAATACTCTTAGGTTTGAGATTTTATACACATTTTTTGTTTTTCTTATCGCAAAATTTATATCCTTAAGCTTATCCACGGATAATGGTAGAAGTTGTAAGTAGGTATCCATTAGGCGGATTAGTGGCGTCGTTCCGTGGCTACTTAATATTGATAGGCTTCGGCGTATTTCGAAACATAAATAAAAATAAACCTCCGAAAAACAAAATAAATAAAAAAGTAAATGAAACTTTTAGGTAAGTATTACCTTTTTATTATCTTACTAATAATTTAAACGTCTATAGCTGAAGCAAGTTTAGTACATGCGGAGACTTAAGTGAGTCGATTAACTTTCATCCCCTATGTAATCCCTTTCGGAGATGAATGTAAAAAATATTCGGTAACCGACATCCGTATCGGAAACTTACATTTTCCGCTAATCGGTTATTGCTATGAGTATAACATTTTTAATTATTTTGTATATAAAGATATTCTCATTTCTTCTACAAAATAAGCGTTAATCTTGAGGTTTAAGTGAATAAAACAATATAATATAAAGAACGAGGATCGAACCTACGACCACTTCTGAAACGTTGAGCTATTTTGTTTTCATTTATATATTAATTAAAGTAGATGGATATTGTCTTTGCCGAAAGCAATTATTTTCCCGTTAACAATGAAGATATTATTGCGATATGAACAAAAATCAATTAAGAATGAATGGGAACGAAAACACTTGTGGACAAAAGACGTTGGGTATAGCAGCATTATTAAAGGAAGAACTAGGTTTTGGTCTCGGCTTCACCCGCTTGTATTTTGGTGTTTTACAAATCCCGCGGGAACCGTGCTTTTTTTATCAAAAAAGTAACCTTAATAAAATCACACAAATTCAAGTTTATAAGTTATCTTCGTTCCAAAATTCAGTCAAATTGGCGTTCCGGGTAAATCCTTCACTTTGTTGGTAAAATATTGTGGGTCATTTTTGTTGCAATTACTAAAATGTCAGGTGGAGTTAAATTTCCTTTACTTAGTAGCTTTCACTGCTAGACATTTTTCCGTGCAAAGTTTTGACTAAGTAACAAAAATATCACATTAAAATGTTAAAAGTTAGGTATGCCGCCAACATTCAGTTGTAATGTGCGCACAGAATCATAGACAATAGACATTGTTGTTGTTGTCTATGGTCAATCATAGCCCATCCATATCCCGGTACTGACTACCAACTAAATGTTTTCTGTGGACTCCATATATAAAAAGAAAAAAATTAGGAGGCTCTACACTCTCTTGGCTATGACGACACAAAAACATAGGAATCCAGAGTCCAGTATCGTAATGGAAATTATTCAACTATCTTGAGATATTTCCATAGTACAGCGATGTTAAAATGAATAACTTTTTAATAATTATAGAAGTCTGTGAATAAAGTAGGTCAATATATGACAAATGATTTCATGAGCGTAGATAAAGGTTTTTTTAAAAATAACTTTAAATCATTATGCTTAAATTAAATTTCAATAAATATACATACGAAACTGTCGAAATTGTGGATTATACAGTTTCCTAAAAGTGTGATATTAAAAATGCAGCCATTTTGCCTTTTCGGTGCAACATTCTGGAGTCTCATATCCTATCAAGTACTCAACCAACAGGGGTGGAAAGCACAGTCCTATCTGTTGGCGAAACTAACGATCTTACTCAGCATATCAAAGTCATTTCTTTGCAATTCACTATATTTTTTGTGGTGCTGTTTTAAGATTTTACTTTTAGTCTAGTTTATTTCAATTTTTAGTAGTCTTTTATGTTTGCATGACATTTTGAGACCTTTTGTCAGAAATTGTATCAACGCCAGTGACTACTTTTCATCATATCCAACTACTTCGATATTTATGCGGTAGAATAAGAAATACGGAGGTCGAGATTATGAAATAACCGTTTATTACAAATGACATCTGTGATTCCGAATCTCATCCACTTCTTAGTGAACCAATTCGCCCTCCTGATTTTGGAGTACTTAATAGTCGCACCCCATTTCGAAGTCGGACGTTATTCGGGCGCAGTTTGATGCCATCTGTTCATAATTTAAGCTGAAATATTCTAGATCCCGGGCGCCTTTCGCTAACTTGCCCTGCGGCACCGCTTGGTACAAGTATGATAATGAGTACTATCTATAAACTTTATTTTGATGACCCTTGTAGCTCAGTAGGCTCAAAAAGCCCCAGATTTGATTCCCAAGTCCCGGTAGATTGGAATTTTATTATTTTTTGTATCTGCTAAGGCCTGAATAGGTGTGATAATTAGACACCGGCTTATCCAATCAGCGATTAAGTGTGCCGGCGCGATGCTGTGTAGAAAATTGTAGAAGTGACGTGCATTGGTACGATATTCGGCTGCATCATCACTTACCATCAAATGGGATCTCAGACTAGTTACTAACTTGTATAGTGCAAAAAAAAGATTATGCTCCTCGGAACTAGTGAAATACGACCCACTCACTGGATTGGTTCACTCCGATACACCGGGGCTATTTACTAATATACTCGGGCGAGTTCGGATCGTGTTTTATTGGAGGGGACTGGAGTAAAAAATGATTTGCCATCATACTTGAAATAAAAATATCATAAAAAATCGTTAGATATCTAATAAAACGCAAAATCTATCACACTATAGTTAAAGTTAAAATTTGTGCAAAAATATCTTATCTAATTTATCTAAAACATTCAAAGATAATATATATAGCATATATATTATATATTAAGAGGATATACTTACTGATTTTATTCCCGTCCGTCTTACCAGTACATTGGTGTGTGCGACAGGCAGCGTTGCGGAAGAATATAACAGAAAAACGTCGTTTTACCTTATTTCCAAAAAAAAAACTAACCCAGTTATCAAAAATCGTTCTGAATATTTATTTGGATATAATAATAGTCGAGTTTCCAACAAAAATTTGAAAAAATGGAGATATTAGAGCAACTTTTGGGAGAAAAATATATGGAGAAAATTTATCCAATAGTGTTAATGTCTTATAGCGAATTTAGATTAAAGATCCAATATACAAGACGCTAAGTTTGAAAGTAATTGTCTTTATAGTTTTCAACGTGTAGGTCACTAAACATTACTTAAATAACGCTTTTATGCCGTTAAAAAACCATAGTAAAATATTTATCGCAATAATACAAAAATTGTGTGCTACATCAGGTCTGCACGTAATAAAGAAAACACTAGAAAATGCTTTGCAATTCGTTTTCAAACTTTCCGATATCGAACAGCGCTGAAACTATGAGCAACTTAACAACTTACCCACAACATTTATCGGCGAACGAACTACATTAAAAGTTGTGTTTAAGTTTAGCGGGAATAGCATTGAAATTCATTATGAAAACTAATGAACCGATTTGAATCAACCGTTTTCTTGAATAGGACTAACTTATAGGCACTTATGAAATGCCAGACATTACCGCCATGTTGGAAAGTTTTTTTGCACCAAGATGAACCGGCAAAAAGCTCGGCACAAGCTTTTTTTACAAGTAAACAATACTTATCAACTAACAATTGCACTGTGTTTCTGTCATCATATTGTAAATTTCTTTTATTGTTTTATGTTTTAGTTTTTTTTTTGTACAACGTAACAAGAATGAGAAGGACAAAAATAAATTCAGTGAATACTATTTTTAATTTGACTAGGGGCTTCCTGATCTGCAGTCGAACAAGCTCACCACTAGTCATTTAGTTCAAGGCAGGCGTAGATACAAATCCAGTAGGTAACGTACTATAAACAAAAGGGATTCCATAAAAGCGAACAGAATTGAGATCGCTTCCGCACGGGACGGATGCTAATGACGGTTCCGTAGCTCTGTGATTGTGCTGTGATTGCGGATATTGAGACCCACATACTCTGCGGAACCCTGTTTTGCTCACCTGCGAGTTAATACGCGCAAGTTTTGCATATGTATAGCTTATATTTTAAGGACTATGTGACCCAGGGAAACGAATTAGATTGCTCTGTAACGTTTCCCTGGGTATGTAATTTAAATAAATAAATAAATATTTGTGGGTATAGGAAAGTCAGACTTTTTTACAAGCAGAATATTACGTGAAGAATTTACTGTGCAAATAATGATGGGCAGAAATGTATGATTTTTCATTTTAAGTGTGCTTATAGATGCAAAAATTGTAGTCATAAATAATATAAGGAACGAAATTAAAAAAAAAATAACCTTTGATGCTAGCTCTACACAATGGCCGAGACGAGGCGAGTGACTGCGAGTGGGAGTGAGAGCTAGTGTTAATCTCTCGCTCGCACTTGCAGCCACTCGCCTTTCCTCGGCCAACATGTACAGCTAGAGTTATTCGTTTAATTTGTAATATCTGGGTGACCCAGCTTCGCTCGTAGTATTACTACTTAGTGGCCAATAGATGGCAGCAGGAGTCATTTTTATTTTTGGTAAATTCGACATTTTCTAAAAATGAATCCTAGCTAGATCGATTCATCGCCCCCAAAACCCCCTATATACTAAATTTCATGAAAATCGTTCGAGCCGTTTCCGAGATTCAGATTATATAGAAATATATATATACATAATATATATATGTACATATATACAAGAAATGCTCGTTTAATATAGGATTCTTCTCAGCACCACAACCACGATTCAGTACCATAATACTCGTCAAGACGAATCAAAGGAACCAGAACTCGATGCGGTTTTGTCGCGTATCACTGAGTTCCTATCATACTATATTTAAGTCGACATCGGGACAGGAGAAACTAAATAAAGGCTTGTAAATACCTGCCAATTGCGAGTAGGACTCGCGCACCGAGGTTGCCGTACCTACCACAGAAAGGTAAACGGAAGCTGGTCATCTACAAGTCTGAAGAGTATTTTAGACTCAATCGATATTTCTGTCAAATTAATCTCATCCAGTAGTAACCAAAATGGAAATGCATACCAATGGTAGGGGCAATAAAACGCATAGCGCGGAAACCGCGTCATGTGTTAGTACTAACTCTGCGCCCATTAACACCGACAGATGGCGTTCATACTTACACCACTCGCAATGCAAAATCAACTCAATATCAACACCATAAGGTACAAATTTCCATAACATTTACAGATAACTAACAGGTAAAGGAAATTGATCGTTATTCATCAAGCTTTAGAGTTGATGTTTCAATGGATACAAACGTGTTCAAGTTAGTGGGTAGTGCTGAATTCAATAAGGCCCTTTGAACCGGTTACGGCTTGTGGTTGCGGTTTCAGCAGCTCAGTATTGCGATCTGTGTCTATGGTTTTATGCCTCGATTATAATAAAATGGTTACAGAGTTCATTATAACTTTCTCGAACTTAACTTTCACTCCTACTACTAGTGATGATGCTGCCCAAGATGTTATCTTACTCTGCACTTGGATAGGATTAACCCTTGACGAGTGTTACACAGGAAAAAGAGGGAAAAAGTTGCAGCAAGTGCTGCAAAGGAACATAAGTGTCGCGAGTTCGATGGTCTTTTCCCATCTCAAGCAGAGGTGTGGGTTACGATAATAACACATATTTTTAGAAAATCCTATTACTTACATCTTTAAACTGCGGTACTATTACCGCGTTGCGAGTTCGATGATCTTTTGTCATCTCAAACAGAGGTTAACACTTAACAGTGTCGCGAGTTCGATGGTCTTTTCCTATCTCAAGCAGAGGTGTCGGTTACGATAATAGCACAGTGTTAGAAAATCCTATTACTTACATTTTTAAACTGCGGTACTATTACCGCGTTGCGAGTTCGATGATCTTTTGTCATCTCAAACAGAGGTTAACACTTAACAGTGTCGCGAGTTTAATGGTGTTCTCCCATGTCAAACAAAGGTGTCGGTTACCGTAATAGTGTTGTAAGTTCAATCGTTTTTCCCATCACAAACAGAGGTATCCGTTACGGTAACATTCTTGCGAGTTTGATGATCTTTTCCCATGGGAAACAGAGGTGTCGGTTACGATAACAGTGTCGCGAGTTCGATGGTCTTTTCCCATGTGAAACAGAGGTGTCGGTTACGATAACAGTGTCGCGAGTTCGATGGTCTTTTCCCATGTGAAACAGAGGTGTCGGTTACGATAACAGTGTCGCGAGTTCGATGGTCTTTTCCCATGTGAAACAGAGGTGTCGGTTACGATAACAGTGTCGCGAGTTCGATGGTCTTTTCCCATGTGAAACAGAGGTGTCGGTTACGATAACAGTGTCGCGAGTTCGATGGTCTTTTCCCATGTGAAACAGAGGTGTCGGTTACGATAACAGTGTCGCGAGTTCGATGGTCTTTTCCCATGTGAAACAGAGGTGTCGGTTGTAACGAAACGTTACACATTTTATTAATATGTAATTTTATTTATTTAAAATATAATGTTATTAATATTTTAAATGTATATTTATTATTATTTTATTATATTTATTTAATATTTAACGCAAAATTTATGTAATTTGCTCGCTAACGGAACGACGGCGCTGGTTTCTGTCACCGCGCACCGCGGAGGTTGACCGCGAGTTGACCTTTCAGTGTGGTACCGGCGTTCCTAGCGGGACCACACGTCATTTTTCAGCCATCGCGCGAGCGCCTTAGCTCGTCGCGATGGATTTTTTTATTTTAATTTCTTTTAAACATTATTAAAATGTAAAGTACATTGTAAGTGCTCCCGATTATACGGGTAAGTTGTGAATCGCACCCAATTAATTTTTCTATTTTAACATAATGAACGCATATTTTGCTATATCGTTGTTTTACCTATTTGTCATTAGTGTTTCATATTAACTTTATTTGTTCATTTTTCTACAAATCAATAGATTCCTTAAATGTATTTCGAGTAGCTATTCCATAAGAATTTAAGCATTACTATAAAATAGCTTCATATTGCGTCATCCTTTTTGTTGTACATCGAAGAAACTACCTACCTTCATAATAATTTAATTTCATACTTTGCCCTTTCACAAGTAGTTACTCATTACAGTTTTATTTATAATCATTTCATCGTAGCCTTCTGCTTTTAAACTTTATCATTGTAAACTCCGTTCTGATTTGTTTTGCACCGGCAAATATAACTGCGTGTAGGAAGTACCTACGTTTGCCGGGGTAGACAAATGCGAACGGAATTTACAATGATAAAGTTTAAAAGCAGAAGGCTACGATGAAATGATTATAAATAAAACTGGGTAATAAATAAGGGTACATTAACTTACCTATAAATTTTGAGGGCCAATTTCACATCATTAAAGCACTTGTTGTGCCAAGTATTAAATTATCTCTTATTCTGGGCATTGATTTTTGGCGTGCGTTCCAACTATGTCCAAAATATTTAGGTTCACTATCCTTATCAACAGAACCATCTATGGATTTAATAAAAAATGATAGTTGTACATCTAAAAACCTAGTTTACTCTTATGACAATTTAGACTCAACTCAAAAGGCTATTGCAGATAACGTGATACAACAGTTTCAAGATATTTCTTTTGAACAAAAAGGCCTAGGTCGCACTCATTTAATTAAACACCGCATCGACACTGGAGACTCTCCACCAATTAGGCAACGCTATTATCGACTTTCTCCAGAAAAACAGCGCATTCTTACCGAACAGGTGGACGAGATGCTACAGTTAGATGTAGTTGAACCGTGTGAAAGTCCCTGGCAATCTCCTGTTTTATTGGTTACTAAAAAAAATGGTCAGCCTCGTTTTTGCCTAGATAGTAGAAAACTTAATTCTGTTACCAAGCGTGACGCCTATAACTTGCCATATGTTTCCGAAATTCTGGATAATTTACGTGATGCACGTTTCTTAACTAGCTTAGACTTATCCAAAGCATTTTGGCAAATACCAATAGCAGAGGAAGACCGTGACAAGACAGCTTTCTATGTACCAGGCCGAGGAACGCTACGATTTAAAACTACTCCTTTTGGTTTGACAAATGCTCCCGCTACCCAACAACGTTTAGTAGATGCTCTCTTAGGTGATGTGGATCATCGTATTTTTGCTTATCTAGATGATATCATTATTATTAGTAGCACCTTTGATGAACATGTTTCTTTGTTGCTTCGGGTCTTAGATAAACTACGCAGAGCAAACTTAACAATCAATTTGGAGAAATGTAAGTTTTTTAGAAGTCAGCTTAAATATCTAGGATATGTAGTCGATGCTAATGGTTTGCGTACCGACCCAGATAAAATAGAGGCTATTTTAAACTACGCTACTCCTACTAATCGTAAGGAGCTAAAGCGGTTTCTAGGTACTGCAACGTGGTATCGGCGATTTGTTCCAAATTTCAGCACAATCGCAGGACCTTTAAATAAGCTGACCTCCAATAAAAAGAACGCGCCTCCCTTCCAATGGACCGAGGAAGCTGATGCTGCCTTTAAGAAACTGAAAGAATGCCTTGTCTCTGCACCTGTTCTTTCATGCCCTAGATACGATCTTCCGTTTGAGATCCACGCGGACTCGTCAAATTATGGCGTGGGTGCTTTACTTACTCAAACCATAAATGGCGAAGAGCATCCCATAGCTTTCATGAGTCGGTCTCTGACGCCACAAGAAAGAAATTTTTCAATTACAGAGCGTGAGTGTTTGGCAGTTCTTGTTGCGTTGGAACATTGGCGTTGTTACATAGAAAATGGAAAGACTTTTACCGTTTACACCGATCACAGTGCATTGAAATGGTTTTTATCCCTTAATAATCCTACAGGTAGGCTAGCACGTTGGGGTGTACGCTTATCGGCATTTAATTTTGAAATTAAGCACCGAAGAGGTGTTGATAATATTATCCCCGACGCCTTATCACGAGCTCTACCTGTATCCGCGATTGTTACGGCCAAATCGTTCGCGTCAACTAGTGACGATTGGTACAAAGCCATTTATAATAATTGCCTTACTAAACCCGAAAATTATCCTAATTTCCAAATTAAAAATGATACTTTGTTTAGGTTTACTAAAAATAAATTTCACCTTACAGACGAATTTGCTTGGAAAGAAGTGGTTCCATTAGAATTCCGTGAAAAAGTCATTGCCGAAAACCACAACCAGCCTTCTGCTGGTCATATGGGAATTTTTAAAACATATCGCCGTATCGCCCTCAGATATTACTGGCCGGGAATGCACCGATGTCGCAAACTATGTCGGTTCATGCTCCACCTGCTTGCAATATAAATGGCAGAACCATACTATTCTCGGGGAGATGGGCAGGCCAAAACAGTGTTCCCGTCCGTTTCAACTGATTTCGGTAGATCTGATCGAAGCACTTCCCGTTACTAGATCACGTAACAGCTATATTTTAGTGATAACCTGTTGCTTTTCAAAATTTTGTTTAATTTTCTCCATAAAAAAGGCTACGGCTGATGTTGTATGTAGGATTTTGGAAGAGAAACTGTTTCTATATCACGGTATCCCGCAAACAATATTCCTTGACAATGCGACCATTTTCCACTCCAAAATTGCGGAGGCATTATTTAAAAAATATAGCATCCCTAATGTTTTCTTTACGCCTAAATATACACCCCAGGTAAACACTGTAGAAAGGTACAATAAAACTATAATAACCTGCATTTCAACTTTTGTAGAACAAGACCACAGATCGTGGGATACGTTTATCCCAGCGGTACAGTTCGCAATTAACAATTCAGTTAACGAAGTCACTGGTTTCACTCCATCTTTCTTAGTGTTTGGCCGAGAACTAGTACCTTGTGGCTCACATTATCTAGATAACGATTTAGGGGATGAGGTTATATTTCTACCTAGAGACATCTACGCAGAAAACCGTGGATGTCTTAGCAGTATTTTTGACGAGGTACAGAAATCGTTATACCACGCACACGCCAAAAATACTGCACATTATAATCTACGACGTAAGCCATTTGAATTCCAAATAGGGGATATAGTTTATAAACGGGCTTACGTCCTTTCAGATAAAGACAAATACTTCAGTAAGAAATTGGCCCCAAAATACCTTAAGTGTCGAGTTATAGACAAGCGCTCGCCACTTGTTTACATCTTGGAAGATATGGCAGGAAACAATTTAGGTACTTGGCATATCAAAGATTTAAAAATTGTAAACAATTAATTTTTTTTCTCCCCCTTGTCTATAATTTTCATTACTTTACATTACCAACCGCCATTATCATCCAAAAAAAAAAAAAAAAAAAAAAAAAAAAAAAAAAAAAAAAAAAAAAAAAAAATTTTTGCAAAAACTTATAGGTCGTAATAAAGACACATAATTTTTTTATGACAGGGTGGTGCATCTTATAGCGAAATAGTTTTAAGATACTTGTTTGAAAGATGAAGTATGAAAGGTTTTTATTTTATCATTATGATAAAATCCTTATCAGAGCGCGGGCGGGTAATGTAACGTAGTGTTACATCGTTTCATTTTTTCTTATCATTAATGGCAAAACAACGTTTGGCTGGCCATTATAAGTATTTTAAAATTGAGTTCGCGCCGAAAGGAACGCGGGCTGGCGACTCGATACCGTAGCCAGGCACGCATGCGCGAGCGAGAGAAAACCCATCGCAGGCGCACAGCGCCGTCTCACAGTACGACTTGCCTCGCTCTAGGGACAGGTCGTGCACTGCTTACGCATATTTTCTGTACGTGCGCGCTAGCCGTACACATTCTTTTGAACGCACATTAGTAATTTATTCTCATCAGTGTATTTTGGTGTTAATATACTCGTTCCAAGGAGTTCCCGTTCTAGGGTAAGGTTTTAAATGGCACATATTTTATAGATTACGTAGTAAGATCACCTCACCTCGTGGTACCTACCGTCACGGCTTGGTCACGGCTTATTATTTTTCATGTTTTAATTTCAGCTTTTATTATTTATTTCTTCATATCATTGTAATTGCCTATTTCCATTGAATTGTTTCATCATTTTGCAATAATAATTTAATATTTTATCATAGCAGAATTTTTTCACTATCGTTTTGCTTAGCCACTACCTACCCACATCATTCTTTTTTATAATTGCTATTCGTCATTATTTTTCTTGCTAATAATATTTTGTTTTAATTTTGCTTAATTGCTAATTCCATAGGCCTTCTGCCGCTTCAATTCATTTTAAATAAAAATTGTAAACTCCGTTCTGATCGTGGTCAACCATCGGCAATTCTAATGCGTGTATCACGTCCCTAGTTTTATTTACGCTACGCCGATGGGACAGGCCCGAGTAGTATTGCCAATACTAAATGGGAATACTCTCAATTCCAGGAACCTTGGAAACCTTGTTAACCTCGTTAACCTTGGAGGATTCATCCACCGACCGGCAACATCACCTACAGCCGGCGGCCGGTTCGTTCCGCATCCATCACCGCGCGCGCTGACCACCGAGCGCAAGGCACCTCCCGCGACTTACGGCCGCCTCACACCTCCGGCCCAAACAAAAACTAAGGGAAGTGCTTACGTACTGCTGCACAAGTGAATCGCAGATATATTCCTAGGAACCACGCCCTGATAAATTTGTGTACCGTATCACGTATGGTAAATAAATTATTATTTTGAATTTTTTGTACCATCTTTTATTTCTTCTTTTTTTATATTATCATTACCGCCTAACGCTATATCGGTACACGGTTACGATAACAGTGTCGCGAGTTCGATGGTCTTTTCCCATGTGAAACAGAGGCGTCGGTTACGATAACAGTGTCGCGAGTTCGGTGGTCTTTTCCCATGTGAAACAGAGGTGTCGGTTACGATAACAGTGTCGCGTGTTCGATGGTCTTTTCCCATCACAAACAGAAGTGTCTGTTACGGTAACAATTGTACTAGTTTAATGGTTTTATTCCGTCTATGTTAAAAAATGTATGACCCTAGTACATTTCATTAGCAATGTACAATAATACCTACCATAACACTCGTTCTATGAAAGCGGACAAATGAATGCAGCACAAATTACGCCGCAAGTTTACTTATCGTGAACAAACCCACTTGGGACATGTTTATCTCGCGCGGTACATGTTCACGCTAGTTCACTGTTCACTGTTCACCCCCGGGGTAGAGGTGGAACAGATTTGAATGCAACTTCAGTTACGCTATGTTTTCGTGGGTAATATTGTTTTTATTGTTTTTTTTTTTACATAAGGACATTATTATTGCTTATCTCAAACGGGACTAAACGTTAAACGTTACGCACGTACACGCGTTTACGTTTAACGTTCATGGTTTACCACCAGTTTCTAAATAACCATTTG